>JARCFY010000005.1:78489449-79855163 GCA_029233225.1 Lepidodactylus listeri | reverse complement strand
CAGATATGAGGAAAGGTCAGGTTTTTTTTGACAGCACTCGACCCTTAAATATTTCAGAAGGTACATCCTCTTCTCTGAGTAAAAATCCATCCTTTGATCTGAAGAGAAAAACACTATTTCTTCTTATTTATCTGAATATGTTCTTTTGTCCACTGTGAAATGAGAACTTTTGCTGACGTCCATACCATGTAGTCATTTGCCTTTGATATTTCTTTCTGCTGTGCTCATTAGCCCATGCCCTCTAGGCATTTAAATATTTCATTTGTCCCTGCTAGACTGTATTCATTTCGAAGGAAGTCTAACTGCTGTGCCTTGTAGAAATAAAACCAAATATCTTGAAGGTGCTTAATAAGTCTACATTTTACTTTTTCACTTCCTGCAGGTTATTATTAGAAAGACAGCCACCCTGCCTCTTCCCTCCTTTGTCATGGAAAAATATTACCAGTTTTTAAATTGCCTTGCATAGTGAGCACAGACTGAGGCCGATGTCACAGTAGCCCAAATTTTGTGAAGCATTATTTCTAAATATATGGAAAGTTGTTTCTCCACCAGTTGCGCCACACAACTGTGAGAACTTAGGCTAATATATTGCTATTTTGGTATAAGGATTAAGAGCAGTAGACTCTAATCTGGAGAAGCAGTTTTGATTCCCCACTCCACCACATAAGCCAGCTGGGATACCTTGGGTCAGCCACAGTTCTCTCAGAGCTGTTCTCTCAAGAGCAGTTGCTGTCAGAGCTCTCTCAGCCCCACCTACTTCACAGGTAGAGGAAGGGAAGGAGATTGTAAGCCATTTTGAGACTCCTGGTGAAGGGTGGGGTATAAATCCAATCTCCTTCTCCTCCTATTACTACAGTTGATAACTCGAGCTTGGTGCCTGGGGAAGGTGGAGGGATGTGAGCTCAGCAGGAACATGATGCCACAGAGTTCACCCTCCAAGGTAACATCTCTGTGTGGAGATCATTTGTAATTCCAGAACTCCAGGCCCCACCTTGAGGTCACTATTCCTTCACTAGAACGAAGGAAGGTGACCATATTTACTCCAAATTAAAACTATCAGACTTACTGGATGAAGAACTAGGGAGACCAGGGTACCTGCTATCATGGCAAGCAACTTCCAGTTCCCAGCCCCCAAGTTCCCACTACTGCTCAGTGGAGGCAAAATGGGAGGGGGGCTGTGCCAGATTTATATATAGGCTAAGTAGACTGAAGCCTAGGGCCTCTAAATCTAGGGGGCCTCTACAGCCCTGCCCCCCCCAGCAGGCAGTCTCCCCTCTCCCAAAATTGCAAACCCAGTACTTCATGCGAGGGCAGGGCAACTCGGGCCCAGCAACTATGAGACTCAGGGCCAGCCAGTGGGCCCCAATTTGAAACTCTGGGGCCCAACTGGAAAAAAAATTGTGGGGCCCTAGTTCACAGCCAAAGTCTGCGGAATTTTAGAGATATAAATAAAATCCATCTAGATTGCCATGGTGCGGGGGCCCCCTTAGGAGCAGCCTGCGGGGCCCAATTTGGCCAAACTGCTCCAATTGCCTTAAGGCCAGACCTGCTGAGACTGTGTAGGGCTGACAAGCCCTGCCCCTTCTAGGTCCCTGGTGCCACTATTCAGTGTACAGACTTCAAGAGCTAGCAGCCCAGAGTCAACAACCAGCTGCACAGCCTTCCCCAGCTCAAGGGTCAGGTCAGTAGTGGTATGTGCTGCACTTTAATCAGTGGGAGGGTGTGAGGCCGGCTGGGGCAGACAGACCAGGCAAGCAAGCTCTCCCAAGTCCCTTCCATTCCTTCCCTCCTCCTTGGCTTGAACAGAGCAAGCACATGTGACTGGCACTGGTCTCACCCCTCCAAGGCAGGAGGTAGAGAGGGGTCCCTCTCAAGTTCTGCATCACTGTGGACCATTTTCAAATTCCAAGCGAGTGTACAAAAAGCAGTCCAGGCTTTGCACAAAAGCTGTTTTTTATTCAACAAAAGCAAACGGGGAAACATATAGCTGAGAGTGGCTTGTATATTCTCCCTCAAAAGGCCAGAATTATTGCTTTGTTTGTAAACTCTTTCCAAACCTTGCATCTTCTTCCACAGCTTTAGCCACCGAAGGGTTTGATGACTGGCAAAACTCCCATCTTATCCAAATTCATGAAGACTAAGAAAAGCATAGGAATGCCATGTTGGCCAACCTAACAAGGAAGCGAGGACAAATGTTAACTTCCAAGCTAGAAGAACAAATAAAAGCAGAACAGCAGTACTGGCGGCATGTCATGGAGAGAATTATTGCTGTAATATGCACTCTTGTAGAATGAGGCTTACCATTCAGAGGAGACAATGAACACTTTGAATCTCCAAATAATGGCAATTATCTTGGTCTTTTAGAACTAGTGGCAAAATTTGATCCATTTTTTAAAAAAGTACTGTGTACAGTGATGTTCATATCAATTAGTATGGACATTCTGGATCAGGCAATCCCTCTTATTTATCAAAAACTATATTTGAAGAAATGATTCAACTCATGGGGGAAAAAAGTTAAGGATGCAATTCTGGCTGATGTTAGAAAGGCTGGATATTTCAGTTTTTCAGTAGATTCCACTCCTGACATTTCATATACTAATCAGTTGACTTTAATTATCAGATATGTATCACCTGAAGATGGTTTGCCAACTGAGAGATTTTTAACTTCCCTTGAACTAAAAGACCACTCAGGAGAAAGCATGGCTGATTTAGTGTTCAACTATTTCACTACTGAGCTTGAAATTGACTTTAGAAAATTGCCATGCTGCCAACGTGGCTGGTAAGTACAATGGTATGCAGCAAAAAAAATCATCAGAAAAAACCCAATTTGCAAGATTTATTCCATGCGCAGGTCACTCTTTAAATCTGGTGGGCCATTCAGCTGTGGATTGCTGCCTTGATGCAGTGAACTGTTTTGGCATTATCAATGAAATTTATACCTTCTTTTATCTTCCACAAAGAGATTGGCAGTTCTAAAATCATTTTTGCCACCTCAGTCTAAAATGCCTAAATATTTGTCAGACACTAGGTGGGACACACACACAAAGCCACAGAAGCTGTTTTGGAAAGTTACAGTGCTATCACTGATGCCCTCAGTCATTTGTACTCTGACATTAATGGGAAGAGGGAGACCAGGCTTCAAGCTAACAATCTTTTGCAGAAAATTGAAGAATTGGAATTGTGTTTATGCTGCATTTTTGGACCCGTGTGCTAGGTCATTTTCACAAGTTCAGCAAAGCCCTTCAGAAATTAGATCTGTTATTGAGTTCTCGTGCAAATTTGTATAGTTCACTTCTGAATTTTTAAAGGAAAATTAGAAACTATTTTGATGAGCTTGAGAAACAAGCAAAAACCACCTTGCCAAATGTTAACTACAAAACAAAGAGTAAGGGAATGGCAAAGAAATGACAGAAGTGCACCTGATGCCTTAGATGCACTTTCTTCAAGAGATAAGTTTAGGATAAAATCCTTTATTCCTATATTAGAGGCACCTGAAGCCAATTTAAAAAGGAGTACTGTGTACAATTGTATTCCATTCTTGCTAATCAGACAGCATCAGCAAGAAATTCAGCATGGTTTTGAACTGTTCATGGAAGCATACCCAGAAGATATTGACCTGAAATTTATGATGAACTTTTGTACTTTCACCTGTACGTGAGACAAAGCCATAGGCTTACAGAAGAGCACTCTCTGACTCATACAGACCTTTATCAAATTATATACTAGGAAAAAATTCAGATGGCCTTTCCTAATGGAGAAGCAATCTTGCAGCTATTTCTTAGCTTTATGGTCACTAAATGCTCGGGAGAGAGGAGTTTTTCAAGACTCAAAATAATTAAAAATGAATTAAGGGCCGCAATGTCTCAAAAGAGGTTGTCTGCACTGAGCATTCTGTACGTTGAAAGTGACAAACTTAGACAAACAAATTTTGATGAAGTTTTGGATGATTTTGCTATGAGATGGCTAGGACAAAACATTTTTAGTCTTACTGTATTTGATGGTTGTAGTTTACTTTTAATATGTATTTTAAACCTGACTGTTTAATGACAACATAAAGTAGATTCTAAAAGTGCCACATTGTCAGGTAATCATGATCATATTATTTACACTTCCCAGGCAATAGAATTTGTAAACTCAAGGTTGTTGTTGTTTTTAAGAATAACATTACAACTTCATTTTCTAAATATTGATGCTTGTTCCACAAAAGATTTACAAAGTTCAGTTTTGCAAAAGTTTTTTGGTGTTAATTTTAACATTTATGCATTTTTTCAATTATTGTGGTATTTAACAATAACATCTTATGTCTTTTAGAGGAGAAATTGTGAATTGCAGAATTTTAAATACCCATCATCATTCTTGGCTTCCCTCAGTTTTGTTTATAACACTCTTCCATTTTCTTCTAGTCGTGAGGGTGGGGGATTGGGAGGGACCTCACAAGTGGAGTAGTCTAGGGCCTCTCTTCATCTAAATCTGGCCCTGGGAGGGGGGGCTGACAACGTACACTAGTGCGGCATCACTTCAAGGTATGAATCCAGAAGTGACATCATGGCCTCTCATGATGTTCTAGGTATTCCCCAAATCCCTATGGTAAAAATCTTAGAGGTCTGGTGACTTCGTAGAGTGTTGTATGACAATGTGACATTATTTCTGGGTATTATCAGGAACGATTCCTGTTGTTAAGTAGATACAGATTGTGCTTTCTCAGAACAGGAGAAGAAACATATAGAGGGGGGATCATCATGGCTGTGTATCCATGATGAACTGGGGATCACCAAGTTTGTACTAACATAATTGAGTCATTATTTTACTTTTAAAACACCCACCTTTCCTCCAACCCTAGAAGATTTGCTTCCCCTAACAGAACCACAGGTTCAAAATAAAAACTTGATTTGCTATGTATATGACAATAGATGGTGTTATAAAATGAGTGAACTCTAGCATTTATGGTTTTAATTAAATTTAAACCCTCTGGACAGAGAAATACCTTAATAAACTGTCTAGAGAAATTCATATCCATCCTCTCTGTTCCCAAATCACTCTAATTTAAGGGAAATGTGTGAATCCAGTGTAGCTGAAAATCACTCATGATAGGCTACAGACAATTTATACCCAATTTAAATCCATTTTTCTAGAAATTTATACAAAAGCAGACAAACATTGTCTACAGTGTGAAATGATCATTCTAAATACGAAAAAATATTTATGCCTAATTTCTGGAAACTGAGTTCACAGAGTTTTAATATATTCAAATAAACTTGCTTTTCTAGGTCACTGCTTGGAGGGTTTTTTAGAAAATATTACAGCCTTCTAGGTACAAATGATTGATTTGTACTGGTGCATAAAACTCCCTAAATAAGTTATGGCATCCATTAACCTCAAAAATGAGGCTTCCAATTACATCCCATTGTCTTAAATGAGGTCAGTCTCTGTGTTGCATGACTTTAGAAAGTAAGTTCTTAAAACTTAAATCGAAAAGTCTTATGATAAAAACCTTGTCCATTTTGGCTCCCATGCCCTTCAAGAAAAAACAAAAACTATAATTGCAGGGAAATCTAAACAAATAAAATATATCAACTAGATAAAAATAACAGACTTGTATTTAAACTAATCCAGACTCCAGAATCTCTCAAACAAAAATAAATATGCATATAGAAATTTAAATATAAACCTTAACTTATGATAAAAATACATTATATTAACATGCTAAAATCAAAAATGTTTTGATGTAGAGGTCTTCATCTGTGCTTCTTCAGCAGGTTATACAAATCCATAAATACAAAATTAACACATACCCTCCTTAAAATCTTCATCAATAATATTTCAGTATTTTGCAGACCACAATTGCACTGGCAGAATTTGATGGTGAAGGCTAACATAAAACTCCTATACCAGTGTTATATCATGGCAGAATAAGAATGTGGATTTTGATAGGCTGTGTTGATAGGCTCTGTTTTTACATATGGGTTGCTTGGTTTGATTTATAATCATATGTAGTAACTGTGCACCTTAGTGAATAGCCCAGTTTGTAAATCCTCTGGTTATGACTCAGGTTCCCAACCTCCAGGTGGGTCCAGGAAATCTCCTGGAATTACAACTGATCTTCAGTGGACAGAAATAAGTTTCCCTGGAGAAAATGGCTGCATTGGAGGGTGAACTGTATGGCATTATATCATTCTGAGGTCCTTTCCCTCTCTAAACACCTGCCCACTCCAGGCTCCAACCCCAACTCAGAGTTAGCAACCTTAGTTCTGCCCTTGGGTACATAGTCTCTATCTAGGGTTGCCAGGTCCTCCCTGGCCACTGGCAGGGGATGGGAGGTAGGGTTGTCAGCTCCAGGCTGGGAAACTCCTGGAAATTTGAAGGTGGAGCTTGGAGAAGACAGAAACCTCAGTGGGGGTACAATGTCATAGAGTCAGGGGTCATTTTGTAGAAAAAGAGGTGCAGGAGCTCATTAGCATACCTATTAGCATAACTCATTAGCATATGCCATGCCCCCTGACATCAGCGGCCGAATGTCAGTTTCAGCCCCATCATACCCTATGGGCCATTGAAGTCAATGGCAAAAACGCATAGCGTACATGAGGGGCTGGAGGAGAGGAGGTTTGCAGGGTAGCTGCTGGAGCCTCTCCCCCAATACCCACCAAGTTTCAAGAAGATTGGACCATGGGGTCCAATTCTACAGGCTCCCAAACAGGTTGCCCCATCCCCTCCATTGTTCTCTATGGTGGGAAAAAACGTTACTTTTTCCCACCATAGAGAACAATTGAGAGAATGGGGCAACCTGTTTGGAGACCCATAGAATTGGACCCCCTGGTCCAATCTTCTTGAAATTTGGTGGGTATTTGGGGGAGAGGCTCCAGAAGCTATCCTGTAAGTTTGGAGCCTCTTCCTCAAACCCCCTTCCCTCCAGCTACTTTTAAAGCTGCCACCAAATTTCGGCAGCAATTCGGCGGCGGGCCAAATCAGATCAGAGAATCTGATTCAGTCCATGGCTGCCCTAGTGCCCACTCCTGGGCTGGTGGAGCACCACTCCACCTAGCTCCAGCCCTAAATGACCCCTGCATAGAGTCCACCCTCCAAAGCATCCATGTTCTCCAGGGAAACTGATCTCTGTAGTCTGGAGATCAGCTGTAATTATGGGGGATCCCCAAGTCCCACCTAGGGGATGACACCTCTATCTCCACCCCACACTCCACTGGCCCTGCTTGTGAGTCCCTGGGCTACTGGCCAGACTCCATCCCCTTTGAGACTTCTGTCATCCAAGATGTGGCTGTTGACAGTGTTAAGCTCCAGCACTAAGATCAGCAAGATCTATTTGACAGCTATCTGTCAAATTGGTAGCTGTGTAGTGCAGGTCTAAACTGGTTATGGCTGGCACTGAGGTAAGGTCAGTCATAATGACTCAGCATGAAGCTGATTGGTCACTACGTGTATATATGGAATTGTACAGTACTGATGTATGTCCATTCTCTTGTACCACGGTTCTGGCGAAGCATTTTGATCCTGTAAATAATAAATCCTGTATATAGTTTACCACAGGACTGTGTAAGTGTGGTTGCTATAAGGAGTTGCAGCAGAGTGAATGCTGGTAAGAACTGGGAAAGCTGGGGTGCTGAAAGTGGCTGGAGTGGCTGCAAGGGGCTGGAGTGGCTGGAACTTCTGAAGGGGTGTTGCAGACGCGCTGCGCAACAGTGGCACCTGTAATCATGATGATTCCTTATTATTGGACCATTTGGATATTTCCTTTTCTGAGAAATCACTCTCCTTCTTCTCCTTCTTCTCCTTCTCCTCCTCCTCCTTTTGCCTGTCTGGACCACCAAAAGACACATGGAAAAATACTCTGGAATGTCTAACCACAGGAATTGGATGTTCCAATGTATCCCATTCAGTCCCTGTACTTAGAGAAGTCTTCTGTGTCCTTATTTAAACAGGCTGATGAAATGATAGCAGAAATAGGCCTCTTTCAATTCTAAGTGAAGCATCAGTTGACTTCTGCATTAACATTGTTCCATCAGGAAAAGATTACATGAAAGCATGGAAATGACACTCACATAAAGGAGTTCTCTTACTATTTTTCTCAGCAAGTAAAACCTGCTATCACCCACTCATTATGTATTATATCCCTGGAATCAGGCAGTAACTTTCTCCATATTTTACTAAGTAAACAAACCTCATTCACCCAGACTATGAATGTCAACACTTCTGACAGTCAGGCTCTGTGAGCACCATTCTATCGGCAGCCATTTCATTACTCACAGCATCCCTGTCAGGAATCCAGATTGTAGTGAGCTGAGAAGTGGCACAAACCAGGAAACAAAAAAATGAATATGCAAATCAGGAGGTTTGAATATGTTAAGTCACAGAAAAAGAGAATGCTACCTAGATAGTAGGCGTGTGGTATATTTTGGCATGGAAAATATTCTTTTTGAAAGAGAGAAATTCCATTTACAAGCATAGCCTGTTTTCAGTAGAAACTCCCTGAGGAAGGTACCACCCTTAGACTTTTTAGGAGGTTTTCTATGGTTGTTTTATTTGCTAGGGCTTTTAATTGGGCTTCAGACACTTTAATCGAGCTTCAGAAACTCTCTTGGGAAGAGGGGTTAATGATGTTTTCATTGTATTATGGATGTTTTAAATTTAGAATTGTAAGCCACCTTTAATCATAAGAGAAAAATAGGGAATGAATGAATGAATGAATGAATGAATGAATGAATGAATGAATCCAGAAACTATCTGTGAAGGGCTGCAACAGACAGTGATTGTGAGGGCAATTCTAAGTACTTATCCCAGGTAATTTGTTCCACTGAACTCAGTGGGACTGACTTCCAAGAAAAATACACATAGGACTGGCCTGCCTCTCATTAAGAAGTACAGACTTTCAGTGCATCCTTAAGATTTTTCTAAATCTGAAGAGACAACTTCAGAGATGAGATCTGGCTTTTAAGCTCTGTAAGGGATTCAGGTGCCTGAAAACTGAGACAAAGATAACCACGACAATTATTTCCCAAGTTGGGGTCTGTGAGCACTACCTATTCCTGAGAGATCTACAACAGTATATCTACTGCAGAAGATAATAAGTAGCATAGATATTATTTATGCCAGAAAAATGTTTGTCGTGACAAAGTTGGGGAGGGGACACTTGAGAAGAAAAGACTAATACCCTTGGGGGTGCAGTGAGTGCCCATTCTCAGTCAGGCCATCAGAATTACTATTTATACTGATTTGCCTGCTTGCATATTAAAACTAAACAAAATGTATTTGATTATGTGTAAGGAATGGTTTCTACATTACCTGCAGTAGCCTGGTTGATGCCATCTTGTAGCTGCCTGCTGCCAGCCCTAGCAATGACTGTACCCTTCAGCTATATAGGCAGGGCAAATGTTGAGGTTACATAGTATGCTGGCATTGTCCATCCCATGAGAATGTTGTTAGCATGGTGTATAATCACTGGTATTGCTAGTATTCACAAGGGGTGTTGCAGAAGCAGCCATGAGATTCTGAAGCTTCTTCACTCCAGGTAATGTACAGATAGGTCCTCCTTCTCAGAACTGGGTTACCTGTCAGGATTGTCAGAAATTGCTATTGTTAAGGTCTCTTCCTCAGGCATTTCTTTTGTTCCTTTTCAGAGCAAAGGATTAGCACAACTAAATACTTTTGCCAGATTGTTTATCCAAAATTGGTAGGTTCCTTTGGACAGAACCATTACCTGTCTTTCTGATCCAAGGTACTTCAGTTACCAAGAACAGAATTTCTGCTAATCACAACTGCTGGGGAAAAGTTATGTCATGTATAAATAAACCATGATTTCCATGTATATCCCAAACTACACATCCTTTTCTCCAAGAAATCACAAGCATGCAATCCATCAAGGGGGGCATCAGTATGAGTAGTGTGCATGACAGATCCAGTGTGTAAACCAGTCCAAAATGTAAGATCTGTATGAACACGTAATTTAACAATCTCAGTGCTTGCAATAAGCTTTGAAATACTGTTCATCAATTCAGAGAATATATATAGAGATCCTCCAACCCACATACAGAGCATGATTTATGGTCAGCTGTTTTGGTAAACAAATACATATTTCCCAATATCTACTGCCGTTAGACAGTTCCTTAGGGAAAGTCTGAAAATTCTAATGAAAACTTGAGTTCTTGCTTTCGGGCTTAGCTGGCATCTATTTTAAATGATATCATTAATATTTATTTGGGAATAAACTATGTTCATTCTAGAACTACCCAGTTGAATGTTACATTGTTTACGGTTCCTAAGGCTAAATTAAAATGGTACCATTTTTCCACTTCTCCCATTCTTTTTTTTTTAAAAAGCCAGATACTATCATCTTTTAATATTTGTTTCTTAAGGGAGTGATTTGAGGAACATGCTTAGAACTTCTGAAAGGAATTTAATAATGCTAAGAAATGCCTTACTGCCCCAGAGCTCCATTGCTTGCTACTCTTTCAGAGAAATGACTTTAAAAATGTCCCCGACAACTCTGCATTTACTGGCTCCTGAAACCACAGGTGGGTAACAAACATTCTGGCCATGTCATCTCTAATTTATAGCTGTAAACAGCATGTAGCTATTTTGTTCTCCACATTTCCTTTTTCTGTTTAATTTCCATTGCAACACTAGATGATTTTTTTTTTACGCTTTGCCTCATCTGTCCTGCATTTGATTTATGGTTTTACCAAGTAAGAGGGAAGGCATATTTCTGAAATCAGCAGCACAGCAAGAACAGGAGAGGATAGCTTTTTAACATCCTGACATAAAGTAATTAGAGGACACAACAAGCCATTCCATTTCAAACTGGCACTGTCCCAAGCCCATCCAATATGTCTTGACAATTAGCACCTTATAAAAAATTAGTAGACTGGAACCTTCCTGTTCCTCAGTGGCTCAGCCATCCACCTAGAATGTTGTTTATTACTTTCAAAAGAATCCTTAGGGTAAAGCTCTTAGAGATGCATGCTGTCTATTCTAAAGTCTACAGTGCACTCTCACAACACAATGAATTTCTGAATAACTGGTACCATTAGAACCTATTAGAGAAACATCAAATAGTTACTGGATAAAAGCCATTACTTTGCCACAAAAGTAATGCTCCCAGGTAAGCATAATATGAAAATGCACTGAAACAAAATATTCAGAGTATTGTCTGCAATTTCCCAACAGGAAGCTGCTTAACTAGACATTGAGGGGGTAGGTATGGCGACTTGGGCATTCTTCTTATTCCACGAATAGCCATTTGATATTGTTTCTTATCTTCAAAGCATGTCACCCACCTTAACCAGCTGATTTTTACAATACCTTTTCAAAGATGCTATTGAAGCCAGAGTCATCACTAGACTATCATGGATTATAAAAACAGGGATCTCTCTTCTGAAGTGTCACCTGGGGTGAAGAGCAAAAACCTGTTTTTGATTATACATATAAATAATGTAAGCATAGATCAGAGCATAATGTCTTATGACTATGGTTAAGCTACTAAAGTTATTGGACTTCTGGTTCCTCCTTTTTTAAAACTGCAGTTCTGTTTTTATTATTGTCTCTCCAATATAGTTTCAACTTCACACACACATGCAGTCTCTATACCTCTACTTCTCAGTGCTTACATGAGTGAACCTTAAGAAGGTTACCATTTGGATTATTTGGACTGTTATTTTTCCCCCCCACAATAATCCCATGACACAGGTTAAGTGGAAAAGATAATAATTTGCCCAAGGCTAAAAGGTTCAGCAAGTAATTGAACCTCATTATCAGACTAGTCATTTACACTTCTGTTATAGAGGTACTGGGGAATATGGTTTAGATCCTAAGTCTTATTTGTGCCACTCTTCATTCTCTGCAGAGGAGTTCCTCAGCAGTGAAGTAATTTCCTCTGGTGCTAAGTGCTTTTTGGATGACTGAAAGATGCTGAATCTTATATGAGCAAAATCTTCTAGAGCTGGAGGCATGTGCTTTTCAGTGGCGGACCACCCCGCAAACGAGCGTGAATGGATGCAAGATTTTGGAACCAAGCCTATATATTTGTATCAGTGAGGAACTTAAAAAACCTGGAAAATGGCATGTGGAAATAAGGACACTGTGAAAAGAACAAGTATACGGATCTACAGTTCAGCCAACAGACAGTATTGAAGAAATTCAGTTCATATTTCATCTCTTGTATTTCTTTAACAGGAAAACAAGAAGAACTTGGGGTCTGACTCAAATGAGTGACCGATTGACTCCCTGAAGCTCAAGTAATTGTCTTGATATTTACAACACCTTGCTAAGAGGCTGGAAATATTTATTTCCCCAGAATTATCTACCACATTCTGAAAAGTTTCTTTGTATGCCACTTCTGAGTCCTACTGTATTGATTAATTCATTCATTTACTACGTTTATCACCTGCCTTTGTCACTGAGACTCAAGGCAGATACAAAATATAAATATAATGCAGTCAGACAGCATAAAACAGCTGAACAATGAACTATGCAATAGGACTAGGATTGCAACATTTAAAGACAATGCAGACAAAAAAAATAAAGCATGACAATGCAAAAAATTGATCATTAAAGTAGAAGACAAGGCAACAAAAGCAAGATAATACATATAATAAACAGAGAACGAGATTTTAAAAACCTATAGTTTTATACAAGCACACTCCTAAACCATTCTACAGCCATATTTCCTTCATAAAAATATCCTCCTGAATATTTCTGATGTACACAAAAAACTTTCAAGGTGGTTTACAAATAAAAACTATACCCTAAAATAATACTTCAGTTTGGACATGTTCCTAAATTTCAGTTGGGTCCTGTTCAGACGGGCAGCTAATCCCGCCATTGGCCCAGCTCTAATTTATCCTGATCTTTTTTATCCAGTGTTGCATGACCAGACAGCTCCCCCGTGAATCGCCTTACCGCGTGTGGACTCCATGGTGGATTGTCTAGGTGGTGAAGGAGCTATGCTGTTGAGGGTGTTTTTTTAAAAAAAATCTGTTTATGCATGCACATATGTGCCTCACCATTTGTATTTCTGTGCATGCATGGACTTGAATGTTAAAAGCACCACCAGAGGTACCTTCCTCTAAGTACCATTTGAATTAATGAAGTGCATAAGTTTCACGAGCCCTTCAAAAACATTAAATTGTCTGGAACATTTGAGCGGAGCTCTGTAGTCATCGCACATTTATGTGTTTATGCGCATAGCACTAAGAATTTATTTAAATGACGGCTGTTCAGGATGGTCTGGAGTCAGACTATCCCCACAGGCTGATTGCATGCTGAAATGACCAGACAGGGGAAAGTCTGCCATTGGCCCGTCGGCAAGTTTTAAACCAGACTTTCACCACTATCTTTTTAGTACAGCTCCCTGGAGGGGATCAACGGGCTGATCACAGCAGCAGCATGTTTCCCAGATGTTGCTGTCTGGACGTGCCCTTTAAATCCACCAGACACTTGTGCCTGGGTTGGATCTAAAGAGCCATCTGATTGCGACCTTGGAAGAGGAAAGAGAGCAATAAGGTGGAGAATGTAGGTGGCTGCATTGGACAAAGGTCAAGGACAGACTGGCAAAATGAAGCACAAGGGAAGCAGGACAAAAAGACCTGGGCCGAGTTGTCATGGGGCTTTCCATTCGCACTGCGTAGACTAATGCGGGACCATACCGGGGAGGAGGTGAAACGGAGCATTCACACTGTGGGGCAGCCCCTAGCAGTGCTGCTGTAGTGGTGCACAGCTTTGGTCTGTTTTGCAGAGGTGCGCATATGCACGTGGGCGCATGAGTGTATAAGCACAGCAGCCGGATCAGTGGGTTCACATTACTGGTGCCGCTTGATGCACGGCTTATTTTTGGTCCACGCTGCCAGGAAGCCGGATGAATGCACACCCAGACAGCTTGACACCAGTTTCACCAGGTATCTGTTTAACGCAGGATGAAACCGGGTGAGAACGGCAGGACTGGGTGAGTACGGCATGGCAACACCGGACAGCTGCAGCTGTCTGAATGGGCTCTCTTCATCCCCTTGAAAAGCAGACCTATATCGGGCCAAAATGCCAGTCTGTCCTCGGCCATAGAATTATAGACCTTTCACCCATCTGTCAGGGCTCCTCTCATGTTTTTATTCAGAAACCCCAAATCTCCAGCAAACTTTGGTGGAAGACTGAGGACTCGAACCCGGGTCTCTCAGGCCCCAGTACAAAATTCTAAGTACAGCACTATGCTGGCTCAAATACCACTAATTCCCCCATATACTGCAGCCCACAGAGCCCCCACCCACAAATTTTGAGGTTAGCCAGACTTGCCATGTTCCTGCTGAGTGATCTTAAGAAAACTTGTGCTCTCAAGTCTTCAGAATATGGGTAGGTAACGCTATGCTGGGGATTATTAGGAAGGGAATTGAAAACAAATCAGCCAGTATCATAATACCCCTCTATAAATCAATGGTGCAACCTCATTTGGAGAATTGTGTGCAGTTCTGGTTGCCATGCCTCAAAAAAAGATATTATAGCATTGGGGAAAGTGCAGAAAAGGGCAACTAGAATATTAAAAGAGTTAGAACACATTCCCTTTTTTTAAAAAAATATTTTTTTAATTGTTTTTCTCTAAAACTACAACAGAAAATAGGAAGGGGAAACTACAAACTATGGGAGAAAGAAAAGAAGTCTACTAAAAGCCCAAGTGGCAGGGGTCATTTTCAATGTTACATAGCTTGGTTGAGATTTCACTTACAATACATTTTAGCAGAGCTATTTTTAGGCAGGAACGCACAGGAATGGAGTTCTGGCTGGCTTCCAAGTTGGCCACACCTACAGCCTCCCTCCCTTGGGTTCTCCAGGTACCTTGCAAGCCATGGGGGGGCTGGGGAAGCCAAGCCAATCCAGGGAAGGAAGGCAGTTTAAACTGCCTCCCCTCCTTGGATTCCCCAGGTGCCCCACAAGCCGCTGGGCACCTGGGGAAGCCAATCCTGGGAGGAAGCTGCGCTGTCAGGGGTGTGGCCTATTATGCTAATGAGTTCCTGCTGGGCTTTTTCTACAAAAAAGCCCTGCATTTTAGTAAGATGAAGCATAAGAGTTATGTTTATATACTATTTAGTAATACAGAAGGATTTTTTTTAAAGGCTGAAATAGGTACATCAGGCAATTCATGGTTCCAAACATATAACTGGGTTCATGTTTCTTATTTTTTCAGTTTCTTCCCCGTAGGCTTATTTTTATCAAAATCCCTTCTGACTAAGTAATTTAGGGGCAGCAGCTCCTAACTCTCAGAGGAGCTGCTCAATGTGTCTCCATGTCTTCCCAAATCATAGTTGCTGTGATCTAATGTCTTGTCATTCTGTGCTGTTCCTTTCAGTTTGTCCATTGTTTGACACTGCTCCAAGAAGGCTGTGGCTTTTGTAACACAGTCCACTCTTTCTTTTTGGTCCTTAAATTTAAAAGTGAGCCCTTCAGGAAAGAGCCATTTGTAGGACGTGGAATTTTTCTGTCCAAAGGGTATCAGATTTTTATATTGTTTCCTCTTTTTCCTGATTTCAAATGGAATGTCTTTGAAGACTTTTATGTCTGTACCTTCAATTTTTAGGGTAGTCCCATTATTTGTTTTAAGTACTTGATCTCTGCTTGATCTTTTGGAGAATATCATAAAAACCTCTCCAGGCAGATTACTTTTCTTGAGGTAATCTGGATAGGTCTGATAAACCATATCCATATCCAATTGTAAAAGTTCCGCTGTAGTGTCTGCAACCGGTGCCAAGGCATCGCTTAAAAGCTTCTTCAGATTATCTCCACTGCATTCTGGGACTCCCTGGAATCTCAGTACATAAGTTGATCTTTCCATTTGCAGTTGTAGCAACTGATGTTCATCCAAGGTTCTCTTTTTTTCCACTGCCTTCAGTCACTGCTTAAGTTTTTTAGTCTTGGCATCCACTTTTTTAACTGATTTGGCAGTTTCCTCTGGTCTCAGATTGGTTTCTTCAAGTCATTTTTGAAGAGTATCAAATTTAGTGTTAAGAGTTGTCATCTGGTCCAGCAGAGGGCGCAATGCAGCATTTTACATATTTAGATGATGACGTATTTGAGCTCGCAGTTCCTGGAGAAGGTCTGACTTTAGGCACCATGATTTTCGTAGTCAGAGACAGGCTGTTTACATTTGGGGAAAGTTCTTTAAAAGTCTCTGGAGCCAGTTAGAGAAAGTGCTTTAGGTTTATCTGGCTCCTATTTCAGCCAAGAATGCTTTGGTTGCACCCCTCCTCCTCTTCTCTGATGAACTTTAAAGAGTTCTTAACTCTTCCCCACACCACTTTAAAGTTGAGGATTGGGGTCTTAAATGCTTAACTGGCCCTCTGGATTAACATACAAGAGACTCACACTTCATCAGATGTCTTCCGCCAGGTAAGAGAAATGCTTTTGACCACCTGCTCACTAATCTCGGTGTGCGTCTCTGTTGCCATTTCTGGTTGCACAGTGGTGGGACCTATTGGGGCAAAGAGGAGCCTCAATCCCTTGACATTCGCCTTGGGAGATGCACCTCTCACGCCCCATGCTGAGAGCCCCCTACAAGGGCTCAAGGGGGGACTGGGTCCAGCCGGTACCCCTCCCAGCCACTGTGGACATGGGCCACTATCATCAGAGCTCCGATGGAAGCGTACTCACCCAGTGAGCACCAAAACTGGAACAGAACACTTTCCCTATGAAGAAAGGTTAAAGTGCTTGGGGCTCTTTAGCTTGGAGAAACGATGACTGAGGGATGACATGATCAAGGTTTATAAGATTATCCATGGGATAGAGCAGGTAGAGAAAGAAGTACTATTCTCCCTTTCTCACAATACAAGAACTCATGGGCACTCCATGAAATTGCTGAGCAGTCAGGTTAGAATAGATAAAAGGAAGCACTTCTTCACCAAAAGAATGATTAACACATGGAATTCACTGCCACAGGAGGTGGTGGCGGCTACAAGCATGGAGGGTTTTAAGAGGGAATTAGATAAACGTATGGAGCAGAGGTCCATCAGTGGCTATTAGCCACAAGGCACAGATAGGAACTCTCAGTCTGGGGCAAGTGATGCACTGTATTCTTGGTACAGGGGGCAACAATGGGAGGGCTTCTAGTGTCCTGGCCCCACCACTGGACCTCCTGAAGACTCCTGGTATTTTTGGCCACTGTATGACAGAGTGTTGGACTGGATGGGCCATTGGCCTGATCCAACATTGGTGTCTCTTATGTTCTTATGTAGAGGCCAGTAGCTTAAATTCTGTGAAAGTTTATCAAGCCAAGGACTAGTTTACAGAATCACCCAGCCAGGGATCTAGTTCTGCAGGGCCTGTAAAGCAGAGCTCTTCTGCCAGGCTTTTAATTAGGAGCCACCACTGGGGGGAAGGGGGCCTCTGGAAAGAGATAAATCAACTGGTGTAAGTTCCTGGCTGGGGGTCTGGAAACTGCTGTTCTCCACTTCTGAAGCAATGTTGGCCACCAAAATTTTGTGAATTTGTGAAATCTGGTGATCCTCTAAGGATCTGATGTATTTTAAGCTGCAATTTTATGATAAATTTATATTGTTTTGTGTAACTTTTGTGAGCCGCCTTGAGCTGGCTATCGCCAGATAGGTGGGATAGAAATCCCAATAATAAAATAAATAATAAATAAATAAAATATATGTGGTGAAGGAATGGGGCATTTAAAGAACCATGTGATGTGGGTATAAGTATGTGCATGGGCGTAGAGCCAGCATTACTTCACACACACTGGGGGAGTGCATACCCACTTTTCCACTGTGCATATTTTATCCTTGACCAAATAAGTGTATGAATCAACCAAAAAAATGCAAAATTATACTCTGTGGATGCCAGACAACTTGGTTGTCCTCTCCCCAAGCTGTTTTAATGTAAAAGTGCTAGAGGAGCATGAAAATCAACCATTGCTCAAATACATGTGTGACAGACAGTAAATGGTTAATGCTGTAACCTGGTCTGAAAACCTTGAGTGACAGGGGATTCAAACAGAATTCCTCAGCTGAGAGAGTCAGTTAGAAGTGGCAGTTAAGATCTGACAGCTGACTGGGAAGGATAGCTAAGGGAGTGAGAGGCTCAAGAAGGATCCCCATTCAAGCTTGAGGGAAATAGCTCCTAGGTGATCACCATCCACTCTGAAGGAAATTGATCAAGAAGGATCTTGAGTTAGGGAAATGGAAGCTTAACCCATCCCTAACAAGTCTGAGGTAAATAGCTCCTTAAAGAGTGATCCCTAGCCAGTAAAGGAAGGAAATTGGAACTTGTTAGAATGTTCCTGCCTGCAGCCACTTTAGTGTCTGTTAGATCAAGAAGTTTGTGCTAGTTTATGTAAGAAGAACTGCCAAGAACTTTCTCTCCTCAAATTTTAAAGATCTATCTGAATAACAGAAACTGTTACTTGTTTGTGACAAATTATCTGGTGCTTATTTTTATATAAAGTTACTGTTTCCTGTTGCCTGTTCACCTTATAAGTCCTAAACTTGATTAATACCTGACCATTTCCCCTCAAAGTTAAATAAAACAGTTTGTTATTTTTTATTTACCATCAGTCTCTTGTGTGCCATTATCAAACCAGGACAAACAGAATGATTTTAGCTTCTCCCCTCAGTTCCCTAGGGTGAGCCAGTGTCTAACAATATACATTCAAACAACTGGGTGGGACAGCCAGAGAAAAACAAAGAAGAAAAAAAGAAAGGGGGCTGCTCAGAGAAGAACAAGATAAAAGTGTCTTTAGGATTGCTTTATAGGTTACCCATTACCTTTTACAGAGCTTCAAAACCAACCCCATATATTTCTTTTAAGGAACCAGATGAACATTTATTCACACACAAAACACTGAGATTAAATTTTAAAAAACCTATCTTGTGCTGCTCATATGTCAGCAATTAAAAAACTACTTTATCAAAGAAACAGATTTTTATAGTATTGAGATAGGGCTCTCCTGGATATTATTTCTTCTGACCTGCAGCAGGTGAAATGAATATTTTGTATCTTATGAAAGCAATTTACAGCATTGCAATTTGCTTGCTAGAATATAGTTTAGATTACCTCCTGATTTATCAAAGAAGATTTTTAAAAATAAATTGGAATGACTTTGTGAAACCACAGTTTGACCTTTTAAAATACTTGCTTTTGTGGAGGAAAAACCCACAGTGATTTCATCATACCAATGTCTTATTATTGTCTGGACACAAACCCTCCTAAGGAAACCTCATGACCACTATATCCAATCACTAAGGAAAAGCAAATTGAAGACCTGGTTTGATGCTAACTGCCATGCAGCAAAAAACAATCTAGTGGCCAAATTCCAGCAGTACAGGCTAAGTAATGCATCCAAAATTCCTCCAGAGCTTGAAACCCTAAAGCAGTGCTAAAAAAATCTTCTATCAGAGAAAAATAAAAAACACAAAGGGACTCCTGGACCCAGATGATCCAAGCTTCTAAATCAAATAACCCTGCAACCTTTTGGCACTTAATTAAGGCTGAGCTCCATAACAAATCCCCAAGGATAAACTGCAATATCCTCTCCCCAGCTTTGGGAATCTCACTTCCATGCACTCTATTCATCCAAAACATACCCATACACTTTTCTGGAGATCCAACTACAAAGCCTTTCAGCACGGGTACCAATAACAGTTAATGAAGTTTAAAAAATTAAAATATCAGTTGAAATCCCGCAAGCCTCCTGGAAATGATAAATCCAGAGATGGATAAAATCCAATACTGACTGGTGGGCCCCAATGCTCGCTGCATTCTACCCACATTAATCTTTCGGCCCATATCCCCTCAGATTGAGGCCTTCTGATAAAGTACCCCCCAAAAAAGGTCCTCATCTTTACCAAAAAGCAAACAAAAATCTTTAAATATCTTGGTACAGTCTTCCAGTCATCTGGAGATTGGAGAGCTCTGGCACTGCATGCCACAGAGACTGCCGACAGAGCATCCTCCACCATTCTATGATTCTACTTCACAAAAGGTGCCTCTTTTATCCTGGCAGCAATCAAGGTCTTCCAAGGAAAGTTTGTCATCCAACTCTTACAGAGTTCCCAGCTTTGTATTTACAAAGGCTGAGGACAGACTGGAAATCTGGAGCAGGATGAATGCGGAGGCAACTGCTGTGGGGGAAAAACTCCCCGGGGCTGGCCGTTCACACTGGCCAGTGTATTGCGCAAGGATGCCGTTACGGAGCGTTCAGACTGCTACGGAGTGGCCCCAGGTGGGCCGGCCTCTGCAGCTCGTGATAGGGCTGTTTCGGCAATTTGCGAATGTGCGCTCATGCGCAAACTGGCAAAACGCCGTGTTCGCACTGCCGCCTCTGCTTGCCTCCTGCCTTCTTCCGGTTCACACTGCCTGGAAGCGGGAGGCAAGCGCAAGATGGCCTCCGGACACGGGTTTCTCCCAGTGTCCTTCTAAAGCGCAAGAAACCCGGCTTCAAAGTGAGTAAGTGCGGAAGGGAGCCGAGGGACAGCTGCGCATGTCTGAATGGGCTCCGTTCCCCCATTTCCCAAGCGGAACTGTCCCAGGGCAGATTGCCAGTCTGACCTCAGCCAAAGAAAGGCATTCACTGGAAGCAGTACAATCCAAGTTCCTACGAATGATCCTTGGAGTCCCGCAATGTATTCCAAATGCCCTTCTCAGACTAGAGGCTGGGATGATCCCCTTGGAAAGTCATATGTGGCTACTCACACCCACCTACTGGTTAAAACTCATCTTCAATCCAGTGGGTCTAATACCTTTGATCCTTGCTGATAGCTACCATTCAACCTGGCAAAGAGCAACTGAGGAGCGTGGCCTCCCCCCGCCCCCCAAGTCTTACTGCATCTCGGGCATCAAAAAGCAAAACAAATAATTAAACTGTGGTTCTGGGATTATGCCTTGTAATCAGATAGGGCACAGATAAAGAAATATCCAGTTACTCGACCGTATGCCAAATACTTTCAACCAGCAGATTATTTTAGATTCCTTGAGATCTCCAAATATCAGAGAATCTTTACCCTGTGCACACTTTAATGCCCTACCTTCAGCCTTCCTGGAACACAGATACCATCATGTCTCACTCCCTCAACAGCTCTGTCCATGCCATACAGGGAAAATAGAGTCTACTGAACATGTTCTGCTGCACTGCTCATTCAGTATTGACATCTAATCTCAGTATATCACTCCAATTCTGTCAGCAAGATATGAACAACTTTATGCCTCTCTCCTTCTTGCAGACTCTTCCCAGGAGAGAACTAATAAAGTTGCCAGATTTTGCCTTTGGGTATATGGGATACACAAGTGGCTGACTGAGTCCCAATAACGTTTTACTATTACTACTGACTCTCTGGAGCTGGTTTTGTATCGGAGGGGAGATTGCATGGTGGAGATTGCATGGTGGAAAATTCAGTTGTTTAGTGAAGAGAGAACTGCACCTATTTTCCCTCTGAGAAATGTGCCCCCGGCAACCTGGTTATTTTTAAGGGTTGTTTTAGAACTAAATTAAAAGTTTAAGAAACACAACTCAAAACAATAACAAGTGCCAGCCCATTATGGTTTTGGTGATGCTATGGGGTGTACCAGGGCAGCATGATGCTCTCAATATATATTATTGCCATTTTGTGTCAAGAGATTATTCAGCTTTGATACACATGATTGAAAACCCAGATTTGTTGTGCATATGCATAAAAGCTTGAAGATATGTGAATTTCCTTATTCACACAAAATGGCAATTATGTACATTGGGAGGATCACATTAGCATGCTGTACTGAGACATGAAATAGGAGTGCCAAAATGCAATGACTGAAAAGGGCTGGTGCCACTGGCTCCTCTGATTCTTCCCTTGAGAACATTACTAGCACTAGTACCGTAACCCAAATTTTGGGATTCAGATTGCAATGATTGGATGTGTGTCCAGAGCCCAGAGGTAGAGATGCCCTACATGAAAAAAGTTAGGCTAGAAGAGTAGTAAAAAGCCAGAGCCCTGCCACTATGGTAGACTAAATAGTGGGAAGAAACTAAGGCTGAGGACAGACTGGCAATCTGGAGCGAGATGAATGCGGAGGAAACTGCTGCGGGGGAAAAACTCCCCAGGGCTGGCCGTTCACACCGGCCAGTGTATTGCGCAATGGTGCTGATATGGAGCATTCAGACTGCTGCGGAGTGGCCCCACGTGGGCCGGCCTCTGGAGCTCGTGATAGGGCTGTTTCGGCAAACTGGCAAAACGCCGCGTTCGCACTGCCGCCTCCGCTTGCCTCCCGCCTTCTTCCGGTTCACACTGCCTGGAAGCGGGAGGCAAGCGCAAGACGGCCCCTGGACACCAGTTTCTCCCGGTGTCCTGTTAAAGCGGATGGAAAGCGAGTGGGAGACGGGTAAGTGCGAAACGGAGCCGACGGACAGATACGCATGTCTGAACGCGCTCCCTTCTTCCACTTCCAATGCAGGGCTATCCCACTTTACATTGCCAGTCTGTCCTCAGCCTAAGTGTGAGGGAAATGTTCAGCATTGTCAATATATCACAGGACTTACCGAGAATGTGACATTCACTTTTTTGAGAGTTCGGTCTGGGTTCTTGGATTCATCTCAAGTTCCCTGTCGCCTGTAGGGAATGGCTATTATAAAATAAAGCAGAGCCCATTTGGGCTGCAAGCACCACTGGGAAAAGGAATAGTTTTTCATTTGCTGAAGCAGCTGTTTTTCATGCTGAAACAGCTCTGGGAGGGAGTTATTTCCCCATTTTTAGTGTTCCATGTGCACAGAACAGGCAGTCTTGACTGGGAGGGTGGGGGATAGATTTGATAAATAAATAAATATAAAATATTCCACGTGGAGCAGCAAAAATAACTCCCACCCCAGTGTTGTTCTGGCATGGAAAACAGCTGGGGGGAGGAGCCCCTCCTTCCCCTCGAGGCAGCATTCTTAACCCAAATGGGCTGTGCCCACTCCCCACAGATGCTGTGCAACCTGAGTTGAATCTGGGGGACCTGGACCCAACTGTTACTCTTACTGTTCCCTTGATCCAAACTGCAATATCCTGATATTTATAAATGGTAGACAGGAATTACACAGGACAATATACTCTAATTGCAATGGTTGTTTAAGATGCAGAATGGGCTATACATAAATTTCTCCAACTGATTATTTCAGATTGGGCAAAAACTATGGGAAAGATTTAAGCGCCATCTAATCCAAACTGGGTCCCCAAACATCTGAGAATTAAGTTTCAAAAATAATTGGGAGGTGCCAAACATGAAGTTCCTGTCACACATCTAGTTTAGAACTATCTATGTCAGAACTATCTGAAGGTAAACAAATCTGGAAGTTTCCCTCAAGTATTATGAATTTCTATGAACTACAAAGTGCCATTTTCTAGAGATATGAGCAGTGACTATTTATAAGATAATGATACTGATGATATTAGTAAAGACAGCCTGAACTTTGGGGCTGAAGAAAATAATATCCATGCACATTAATGAGAGTGCAGATCCCTACTGCCAATAATGTAACTAGTTATAAAGAAACACAAAAAATGCCTCACTCTAAATTCCATACTAATTGGATGTTGCATCTCAGTAAATAAAAAGATCTATATACTGTGTCAACATAGGCCTATTGAAAACTAATGGAAATGAGACAGTAAGGAGATGACTCAATTCTATAATCGCTGGAGCCTCATTATAATGGGCCACACTGAGCATACACAACTGATTGTGTGAAATGAGCTCTATTCACTTCTTAACCAATTAGTCACAAGTGAAACTCAGAAGTTTTTTAAATTACAAAAACAGACTTTTCTCCTTTTAAAAGGAACTTTACTTCTCCAATAAAAAGTAATATTTAAAAAACACTAAGGATTCTACATAAAGAAATTAGAAAACCAACAAGAGCAATTTAGAATGGTCAATAATTCTTGGCTTACAATCAAGCTCCTTATGGGGTCATGGTTTGCAGAATTATTTGTTGTTAGAGTTAGCATCCTTTCTGGAGAAAACTAGATGGGATTTTCCTAGTTAGAAAAAGAAAGTCCAAGGCTGTGAAAAATCAAATGTAAGACCCAGTCAAGGCCCCATTGTTTGAAATTGCTTATTTTAGAATTGCTAAGAAAATATTATTACAATTTTTTTATGATAGGGAAGAAAAAGGAGAAATAATTATATCATGGTATCCATACTGAAGAATAAACAATAAGGTCCAAAAAGTTCTAGAAAGGAAGTAAGGGAAGTTTGTGACTCTAAGGCCGATTCTGCATAAGTGCTTTGCTTCCCTTTCCTCCCGGGTTTAATTGGTCCAAATCAGTGTGCGCATTTCCGCATTACAGGAATCCGACCCAGGTTGATGCCCGTTCTTCATTTCTGCATCTGTCCTTGCCCTGAATCTTGAGCCCCCACCCATCTCCCCCCTCTTTTAAAAAAAAATGTAGGCAGAGTTTCGTTATGATGTTGTGACGCAACAAAGTCATGATTGGCCAAGGTTTTTTATAATTCCTGGGAAAGTACATCATGCACCCACCCCTTCCTCCCTTTTTTAACATAGGCGGAGTTTAACGTAGGCGGACCTCCATGCCGCCATTACTGCATCATTTTATCACTTTTGCCATTTGGAAATGCCTGCGAAAAGAAAAAAAAGCTTGTGCCAGGGTTGGAGGGGAAATGGAGGGTGGGAAAGGGATGGGAAATGGAGGGGGAACATGCAACACAACACATGTAACCCCTGCAAATATTGTGTCCACACCACCAGCCATAGGCGTAGACTACGGGGAGGCTCAAGCCTCCCCCGAAATTTCCCGGGGGGGACTGAGACCCCCCCAGGAAAATGTAGTGCCTGCCACCATGCCTCCCAGGGCCCTTCCGAGGCTGGCAGATACTGCTGCCAGTGCCTCCCCCCACCTGGCCACTCTTCCATCCTTCCCTCTCCCTCCCTCTTTTCCCGGTGAAGGGAGAGGGAAGGAGTGGGGGGGAGGCCCCAGCAGCAGCAGCTGGTGGGCCTCGGAAGGGCGTGGGGAGGCGCGGAGGTTTCCCGGCGGGGGGGACATCGCCCAGTGAGCACACGCACAAAGCACACACACTAAAGAGCCCCCGCCCCCCCCCAGAATTTACAAAACTCTACGCCCCTGCCACCAGCTACCTGCAATACATTGGCCCTGCAAAAAATGTTAACCACACAATGATGGATCAATATCGTGTTGTGTTCTTGTAATGCAATGGGGGGGGGGGGACAAAGAAAACAGCTCGCACTGTGCCTCAAAGCCATCAATACATATTTTTATAGTGGCATGACTCAGGCACGACTTTTGTGCAAACAATGCAACACAGAAATGTGGAGACATCAACAACAAAAGTACATTTTTAAAAAGACATTTAAATGCCAGTCAATGGTGGATCAATGTCGTGTCATGTTGCTGAAATGCAACAAAGGGGGGGACAAAAAACTCCCTGCTCGAATAGGCTCCAATTCCTAGTATGCTTAATGCTTAATAAGGAATTTGGACATGGTTTTCCTATATGCAGTGTAGCTAGTAGTGCTGTGCATAATGGAATTCTCAAGCCAAAGATATACATGGAAATCACTGGTTCAAGTTGTTATAGCAGTTTCCCAGAATGGTAATACCAGTCCAGGGCAGTTGATATAGTGAACCCTCACTCCCTGAAGAAACTGCTTTTGTTTGTTTGTTTTGAGTTCGGATGCTTACCAGCAATGCAACATGTGTTCATGTTTTTCTTTTATTTCATGGATTTCCCAGGTAATGGTAGATAAATAGACATTTATTACGGTTAAACACCAGCAAAACAAAAACCATCTGTTTGTTAACTCTTATTTTTATGCTAATTTGATGCCATTCACAGGTCTATCAATTGTTTAATTCAATCTCCGCTATAATTATTGCTCAGTTACTTATGCATCTTGATTCTAACTTGCCCTTCCTAGCAACTAACCTCCCCCACACACACACACACCCTCTCTCTACCTATGTGTAAGGCTTGGGGGAAACTGTTTCAATGTATCTGATGAATAGGGTTGCCAGCCCCCAGGAAGGAGTGGGGGATCCCCCAATTTCATGGGCTCCAGCCAGCAACTAGCCATCTGGCCAGTGGGGGAAGCCCTGCCCCCAACAGCCACAGCCAGGCACAACATCCCCAGCATGATGACATCCCTTCCCCATGATGTCATTGTGCCAGGGATTGTCATTCACAGTGACATCACTCCCACGAAGCTCCCTCCCACCCCTGCCGGTAGCAGAAAAGGCCCTGGCAATCCTACTGATGAAGTATGCAAGCACACAAAAGCTTATACCCAGAATTAAACTCTGTTGCTCTTAAAGGTGTCACAGGACTCAAACTTTGTTCTATTGCTTCAGACCAACATGGCTACACACCTGAACTGGAAAACCTTGTTCAGGGGCCCATAGAATTGGAACCCTTAGTCCAATACAGTTGAATTTTGAGTGTTTTTAAAAATAAATTTTAATTGGTTTTTTATCAACAAAACATTATAACAAAAGCAATATCTTAACATATTACAACAAAGCAGGTATAAAGTATATCAAAGTGCAGTGTATAGCTGCTGCTAATACAAAAAACTTAAAACTTAAAACTTAACTTTGGTTCAGTTACGTTGAGCGTTAGACGATTACATATTGTGTAGAATATCATAATATTTACTTGGAACATTGAACTTACTAGGAAGGTCATTGCCAAAAACATACTCTAAAAATGGGAACCATTGAATTTGAACATTACAGTTATCAGCATTATACTGAAAAGAAGATACCTTCTCTGAGATCTTGTCCATTGAGAAGTATTTTAGTAAATCCCATATTTTAGCAAACCATTGCAATAGCAATAATGGTTGAGAGCTTTTCCAATTGAGCGCGATAACTGTCTTAGCTGCCATGAAAAGAATGGAGGCTAATTCCATTCTGGACTTCAGAATTTCAGGGATTTGCCAAAGGTCAAGGAGATGGAGCTCGGGGGATAGTGGTAAATGGTGCCCAATAATTGTTTGGGTAATTTTGTTAACTTTTGTCCAAAAATTGTTAACTATCGGACAATACTACCAGCAGTGGATAAATAACCTAAACCCCCCACAAGACCTCCAACAGGAGGGGGAAGCAGCTTTTGCGATGTAATGAATCCTGGCCGGTGTAAGATACCATCTGGTGAGAAGTTTATAGCTCTGCAGCTGAATATTTAAGGACCTAAAGGTTAGGGAAGGTGCAGAACAGATTTTTTCCCACTTAGAAGCATCGAGCTCAGTGCCACAGTCCTGGTGCCATTGTTTTTGGTAACCAAGTAAACAAAGTGGTAGTGGATTAATGAGTTTTACATAAAGTGAAGAAATAAGAGATTGAAAAGAGCTTCTATCGATTTTTAAGAGCCGCTCAAAAAGAGTTAGAGGTCTCGAAAGAGGTGTGGATTTTTGTGTCTTGTCAATTAAATGCTTTGTTTGCAAGTACTCCAACCACGGAATTGTACAGTGGATTTTTTGTTCGAGATTAGGGCTGCCAAGTCCAACTTGGGAAATATCTGAGGACTTTGGGGGTGGAGCCAGGAGACTTTGGGGGTGGAGCCAGGAGAAAGGAAGTGACATCATTTTGTGATGTCACATCCTGTGATGTTGTTTCCACATGCTGACACATGAACTCATGAAGTTTCCTAATACTGAATCAGGCCATTGGTCCATCAAGGTCAGTATTGACTACTCAGTCTGGTAGTGGCTCTCCAGGGTCTCAGGCTGAGATCTTTAATGTCACCTATTACCTGATCCTTTTTTAGCTGAAGAGGCTGATACCTCCTGCATGTCAAGCAGATGCTCTATTACTGAGCAATGGCCCTACTGAATCCTTCCTCATCTCGGCAGAATATGAAGCACTAAGTGCTACACAAGTGCTAAATATGATTTTCATATCATAAGAACAGGAAAGAAGCCACAGTGGATCGGGCCAACAGCCCATCCAGTACAACACTCTGTGTCACACAGTGGCCAAAAATACCAGGTGTCCTCAGGAGGTCCAGCAGCGGGGCCAGAACTCCAGAAGCCCTCCCACTGTTGCCCCCCAAGCACCAAGAATGCAGAGCATCACTGCCCCAGACAAAGGGTTTCATTTAGACCTTGTGGCTCATAATAGCCACTGATAGACCTCTGCTGGATGGGGACAGAGAGAGACAGACAGACAGACAGAAAAAAAGAAAGAAAGGGGGAGGGGGAGAGAGAGAGAAGGAAAAGAGCTGGCAGACCCCAGCAGCTTACCCCAGCAGCTTACTCCAGCAGCAATTTTGCAAGCCACATGCAAAAGCACGCCCTTCAGCAGAAAGAGCCTAGTCCCTCCTTAATCTCTGGGCGGGGCTCTCTTGCTCTCTCTTAAAGGGGAAATGTCTGTTGAGGCTTTTTACTGCAGGGCAGGCTCTCTGCAGACATTTCCCTTTTAAGAGGCCAGGGCAGTCTCCGACATTCCCGTGCTGGCAGCCATTGCCTCCCCCCGTGGCCAATTTTGAAAAAGCGGGGGTAAGCTTTAAAAATCGGTGTTTCCCCCGCCCTACCGGGGGACTTGGCAGCCCTATTCAAGATATGCCTTGGGTGCCATAGTAGGGCCATTGAGGACAGAGCAGAATCTTGTGATATTGTGCATTTTCCAAACCTGAAAGTCTGTGTGGTGTAATGCTGGTTTAAACCACATTTGTCTAACAAATGATGTTACAGGAGATGTTTTGGGTGCTAGCCTGTGTTTTAGTCTATCCCAAATTTTAAGGGTAGACTTCAAAAATAAGCTTTGCTGTATAGTATTGGGCCTTTTTGACAGATGCTCCCATAAAACAGACTGAAATGGTACTGAGTCAAGGTATACATCTTCGATTAATTTCCAGTCTGTGTGAAATGAGGTGTGGTAGTGTTTGACTAGGCCAAGCAAGAGAGTAGTCTCATGGTAAATTTTGAGGTTCGGGAGCACAAGGCCTCCATGTTTAACTGGTCGCATTAAGGTTTTTAAATTAACTCTTGGGGCGGGGGGGGGGGGGGGAGCTTGTTCCAAATAAACTTGGAAAAGGATCGTTGCCATGTGTTGAACATAGCCGGGGACAGTCAACTGGAATTGTCCTAAAAAGAAATAAAATTTTTGGAAAAATGGTTTTTAATAGACAGGCAGTCCTCACTCACCTGCAATTTTGCTGCCATCCGCTGCCACCCCAAAAGTCACCCATAGTGAATAATGCCATCCTCTTCCTCACTTGTGAAACAAAGAACAGACTACAACAAGGAAGAATGGCAAATGAAGTTGGGGCCATTCAAATGGCTGAATTCAGCCATCTGAATGAGATACAGCTGTACCAGAAGGAGAGCCAGGATGTTGGCAGTGAAGCAGGGATCATCTCAGCCAGACACACTGTTAAAAGGTGGCAAGAGGCTATCAGAGGGGCATCCAGTGAAGACGGCACCAGGGGGGGCTGCAGGAGGATAGCAGCACCAGGCTGTGCACTGGCAGCAGGCCTAGAGAGGAACCTGGCCTGGAGAAAGGGGACAGGAGTTGGCAGGAAGAGCTGGGGAAGGTTCCAGGGCATGCCAAAGCAGCCCTATGACCCCAGGTGTAGTGGCAGTCTCCTGGTCCAGGAGGATGGCTGGACAAGAACTCTGGAGGCCAGATCTTTTCAAGTGCCAAAACAGTTGGGGAATGTAGCCATTTCAGCACTTTAAATATCACATGGGGGGAAAACAAGAATGCCATATGCTGCCACTCTGCTGGGTAATTCTAGACCAACAGAAGGTTCTGATGTGGTCCCTTTTAATCAATTTAAATCTCACAGCATTTTAAAATTACCTCATTAGGTTGTCAAATGGTGATTGGACCCAGTGACACTGTCACATCTAGTTTGGCCTTCAGACTAGGAGCTCCACTGGGCTATGCAAAGCCCTGGGCTTCACATTCACAGTCGCTACTGGATGCATCACAGTGCACCAGACAGAGGGCCTGGAAGGAGGGGAAGGGGCCCATGGATTCCTGTGAGGATTTTGTTTCACATTTCAGACCTGTACTTACAGGAAAGGGTGGAGCAGGGCTATGATTTATATTAAAAGGCATATACTGTATCCTCTCTTAATATGACAACCAGTTCGTATCCATGCCATTTAGCAAGGGAATCCTGAGCACATTCTCTTTATTTGGCACAGGAAAAGGAATAATATGACCTGTTTACTAAGTAGTAGTTTCATGTAGATTTCCTTATGATCTGGGGGAATCATGCAAATTGTCTGGTTGACACCGAAGCCTTCCACAGAATCCTAGTGCCAAAAAAAATCTGTGAAAAAGCCTTATTGAGCAATCAAAGGGAAATTAAACACAAATGCCCCAGAGTTCAGAGCAACAGCTTGTTGTTTCCTCATGTTTTTTAAAAAACACTCTCTATCAAACAAGAATCTACAGGTCAAACAAATGTAATAAATACATCACAGGGCCAGCTTTTAAAGTCAGCAATTAGTGGGAGTCTGTTATTTTTTTCCCAATAGTCCTCATGCATTTCCTGTGACAATAAACCCTCTTAATATTATGCCTCACGACAGATTGTAAGGCAACCCATCTACAAATTCCCCTAAGAGCAAGTCTGAATCTGGGCATAGTACAGCAATTATAATGAGGAATGTTCTGAATTTATAAGTGCCTACCTTCCACCATCTGGAGTGCCTCCTTTATTAAATTTGTTTGCTGTACTTATACAGTCTCATGGTAATTAATTTCAGACTTAAAAGGAATTCATCTCTGGGTCCAGCAGTCTGTCATGCCTCTATTTAATGGCAATCTAAAAAACAGCCTGGTAAACTAGATGTGTCTGTTATCCCATATTTAAAAAGATGAACATCAGATTTGCCATCTCAAGCACATCGTTCTTCTACAATCTTTATGGATTGATATAAACTGTAATCCAAAATTCCATGTACTTGTTCCTAGACCTCTCCTGTATGCAGGCTTCCCATTCTTTTCAATAGACTGTGTGTTCATTATTTTATTCCTTTTCGAACATTTATATTCCATCTTTCCTCATATGAGCACAAGGCAGCTTTGCATAGCAAACCACTTTCACCCACTGAAATAAATATGGAAACTTTTAAGGGGGGGGGGGGATTTACATGCATCAGAGCTCCTCCACCAACAACTAGGTTGATGATTGACATTTCTTTATTATAAGGTACAAGCAGGAACTCACAAGGACTTGCAGGGAGCATCTCATTTCCCCTCCCCCACTATTTCCTCTTTCCCTTTCCTGAAAGCCCCCATAGCCTTCTCTCCTTCTAGGGCTGCCAACCTCCAGGTGGGGCCTGGTTATTTCCTGGAACCACAACAGATCTTCCAGCTACAGAGACCAGTTCCCCTTAGGGTTGGCAGCTCTAGCCTGGAAAATTCCTGGAGATTCAGGAGTGGAGCCTTGGGAGGGTGAGGTTTAGGGAGGGAAGCAACCTCAGCAGCGTATACAGTCCACCTTCCAAAGTGGGCATGTTCTCCAGGGGAACTGATATCTGTCATCTGGAGAACAGTTGTAATGCCAGGTGATCTCCAGTCCTCACCTGGAATGGCTGCCTTGGAGGGTGGACTTTATGGTATTATAGCCTTCTGAGGTCCCTCCCCTCCTCAAACCCCACTCTCCCCAGCCCCCAGCCCTAAATCTCCAGGATTTCCCTAATCTGGAGCTGGCAACCATAGCTACTTCCCACCCAACAGTCAACCTACTTTTATCTGTCCTCTGTCTTAAGCTTTCCCCAACCCCCCCCCCCAGAAGCCTATGCCTAGAGAAACTGTGGCCCCGTTAGGGTTACCAGCCCCCAGGTCAGTTGTGGGATAGCACAGTTCCCTGACCCATTGTCTCCTCAGGCATTCACCAACCTACATTTTATCTGCCTTCATCTTCAGCTATATTTATTATATATTTACTTCATTTATACCCCACCTTTCTCCTCAGTGGGGACCAAAGCAGCTGATATTATTCTCCTGTCTTCCTTTGTATCTGCACAACAACCCTGTGAGTTAGGTTAGCCTGAAAGCATGTGACTGATCCAAAATCACCCAGTGAGATTCCACAGCAAGATGGGGATTCGAACCTGGGTCTCCTAGATCCTACTCTGAAGCTCTAACTGCTATACCACACTGGCTTTCATAGGGTGGCTGCTGTTGAACAGCACCTAGCAGCCAGACCTATTTGAGTCATGCAAGTTGACTGGTATCAAGTCACTCAGAGGTTGCTGCCAGGCCTAAACCGATTTCCCACAAGGCGCTGCCCTGGCATCGTTTTTACGGTGTCCCCGATTGCCTGCTTCAATTTCACACTATTTGCTGTGGGGCACATTTTGACCTGCAGCTTTGCACAATTTCCCTTGCAGCTTCAGTGATCCTGTTTTTTGAGGATCACTGAAACCGCAGAGGAAATTGGAGAAAATTGGGTGGAACCGCAGGTCAAAATGTGCCCCGCAGCAACTAGTGGGAAAGTCAAGCAGGCAATCTGGGCAAAGAAAAGAATGACGCCGGGGCAGCACCTTGTAGGGTTGCCAGCCTCCAGGTGGGATATGGAGATCTACCAGAATTATAACTGAATTCCAGACAACAGAGATCTGCCCCTCCCTGGAGAAAATAGCTGGTTTGGAAGGTGGACTCTATGGTATTATATGTGACTGAGGCCCCTCTCCAAACCCTGCCCCCTTCAGACTCGACCCCCAAACCTCCAGGAACTGGCTACCCTAACAGGCCTGGCCCTAATGAGTCATCCCTCAAAGGCCAAAGTGGGCCTGGAAAGGGCCCTGCTCCCTTCCCTTGCCTTTTATTCTCTGAAACCCTGCCTGGAATACTGTTGTTGCCTAGCAACAGTCACTGAGGGAATCTCTTGGTTTAAGGTCCAGGTATTTCTTTTATCATTTTCGCATTTTTAACTCCCCATGTACTTTTTTTTTAGATTTTACATTTTTCTGCAAACCTGAGGCTTTTTCCAGGCTTGCAGAAAGATCTGTCTTGCCTGTTCACAGCTCCAGTCACCGCATTTAATCATCCAGAGATTTCCTGACTTCACTATTAGAATATAAGATAAAATAATATAAAATAGCCACAGCCAAGGCTTCTAAAACATGTTCCTCTTTTATTGTTGAATTTTAGCTTTACCCAGCAGTGGGCGTTTGAACCATGCTACAAATCTACAAAAATCTTACTTGGCAATAATGTTGTGAGTCCTATGGCTCATTGAGGAAATCCAGTCTTCCCAAGCCAAGTTCATGCCCAGCTCCATCTAGGACACTGTTCTAGCGCTCTTTCTTTTTCACAGCAGCCAGTGATTCCCAGGACATTCATGGCCTTGGCTTTTGTATTGCTTTATGTAAGCACAGGTGTTCATCACATTGGTACAAGTGTCTGCCAGCATTATTGCATGCCCAGAGCTAAGTAAAGTTCACTAAATTCATTCCTACAGCTTCACAGTAGTCAGACTATCAGTAAATAGCCCTATCCATGTTTGTGTTTAGCTAATATATTTTCTTCATCTACAGTGAATACACACAGGCTTCTGATTTCTACTGATCTTTGCGCATTACTCATACTGTGAACTTTGGACAGGATGGATGGATGGATGGATGGATGGATGGATGGATGGATGGATGGATGGATGGATAGATAGATAGATAGATAGATAGATAGATAGATAGATAGATAGATAGATAGATAGATAGAAATCTGTGTTGGGGGGAAGCAGTATCTGATTTTTGGAAGAATGAGTTTTCACAGAGAAAGCAGACTTAGCATTATATTATGTGACACCTCAAAATGTCTAGTTCTCTTCATCCCTATTCCACCAAATGACAAGCAAGGTTTGAGGGAAAATGAGGCAGAAGGGACCTCAGAAGCTAGGGAGCTCACCATAATGGGCCGTGGTCCTACTCTAGCTGCAGCAAGAGACAAATGCACCATGCAATTTGGATGGGGCTTGCTTGTTTCTGTTCTTATCAGATCCAGCTGTAGCCAGATTAGAGAGAGGGCAAGGCAGAACAGAGGTGAACAAAGGACACTGGGAAAGATCAAAACCTCCAGCAGGAGTAGACACCCAGGTTACCCAGGTCAGTGACTAATTGATCTGTAACATTTTATAGAATACAGGTAAGGCAATACCTCCTGACCTGCCCCAGTCAAGTGCTTTTCAAGGACTTGCTAGCCAAATTAGCTGGTCTCCCTTCAGTTCTTCCTTTGAGCAACGGTTGGGTAGTGCACAAACTGTGTCCCTGTCTAACAACCTCCAAGGTCCTGTTCTTCATTAATGTAGAATGAAATAAGTGTTCCAAACAGAATTTTCAAAAATACTTCTGGTTTCTATCACTAAAAGATGGGGGGAGACACTTTCCAAGGTTGTTTTGGCCTTTGAGGGAATACTCATCGGAACAGGCCACCAGCAACCCCCTGGTGCCTTGCTGCCACATGACATGCATGCCTTGTGCTGTAGAGAGGCATATAAAGGTAGGCTGGCTGGTGAGTGGGAAGGAGAGGGTATTGTGACAAAGGAAAAGGGGAGAGGTTATAAGTACTGCAAGTCCTTGTGGGTCCTCTGCTTGTGAGTTCTCTTCTCTTCTCTTATACTCCTGTTTGTATGAAAAGGATATGGATAAGATTCATATACCTTACTGAGGCTGCATCCAAAAACAGTCTCTCTTACTATGTTGAGTTGTCATTTTTCATTGTCTTCAGATTTCTTAAGACACTGATAGATGACAACTCAGCGTAGTAAGAGAGACTGTTTGGATATAGTCTCAGCAAGGCATATGCATCTGATATGTCCTGTACATATAATTTGATCTGGGGTTCCCATACACTGGTTAAATTAATCAGATCAGTGTCCTTTTGTCATTCATCTGTCCAGTTAGAAACCTGGGAGAGGTCTGGTTTTTAAAAACTGGCAGTTCTGAACTATCACTCTTTAAAAGAAAAACAATATTCTGAACTAAGTTTGAGTCCAGTAGCGCCTTTAAGAACAACAAAGTTTTATTCTGGGTATAAGTTTTTGTGTGTATGCACATTTCTTCAGATACACTGAAACAGAGTCACCAGCCATTACATACAAATAAAGAGTGGGGAGGGTGTTGCCAGGAAGGGCCAATTAGAGCTAAAATTGGATTGGATTAAGGCAATTGGTAAGACCTGTGAATAGCTGCAGATTAGCATACAGCATAATAAAAGGTTACAAACAGATGGGAGAACTGAATGATATTAGCATGTGTAGTGAGATAAGAAACTGATATCTCTGTTAAGCCCTGAGAACTCCATTGTCCTGAGTATTGTAATAATTTGTAACTCAGCCATTTCCCAGTATTCTGAACTGTACGTGTACAGAGAATCCCATTAAAGCCATGTTATCAATTGTGATCAACATTTTGGATATAAATGTTTAATTTGGGGGCTTTTGTTGTGAAAAGCATGAAAGACACCCTGACTAAGGATGGGCATGAATCAGGAAAATGTGATTCAGTTTGTGGTTCTTCACATGCCTGGATCATGAACCATGGACCATCATGAACTTTTTGGTGCTAAATGAACCAGTCCAGTTTGTGCATGAGCAGAGAGATGGGGTGGCTCAGAGCCCCGATTTCACCTAACACCCAAACCCTAGCAGGGGAGAGAAGTTCACAATAAGGAGGGAATAAATGAATGTTCTCTGCCAGTCTGTTTTTAACAGTTTCTGTTATGTATTGACCATGCGGTCGCCATGTGCTCCCGTAATGGTGACCGCCATGTGGCCAGAGCACATGGCCAAGAAACTACCTGAGTTTCAGCCAGGTAGAACAAAGGCCAGGTGGATTCAAACCGGCCACCAATCATGTACCTAGGTTCCTCCCAAGGAACCTATGAAATGTAAATAGACTTATAATAGCCTTTTAGGCCAGTTGGGTGAGGTCAGGGGATTGTCCCTGACCAGCATAAAAGAAGGGCTTCGAGCCCTGGGTTGTATGCTTCATCCGGACCAGCAATAAAGATCTAGCTGTTTCACTACTCCATGGACTCCCGACTCCAATATTTATCAGTTTCCCTGCCTCTCTGTGTAACTGCCAACAGCCAACAGAGGAGAGGCTGCAGAGCTGAGCATAAATATAGCATTCTGATCTGGCAGAGCAGAATGGGAACTTTGTTATTGTCAGCCTGCAGTGCCTGTTAAGCTTTGGAGGGCTCCTACTGGTGTTTTCAAGGCTGGGGGGAAAAAAACCCAATTGCCTTGGAGTTTTGTAAACAGTTTAATTGAGTGGAGACAGTCTGTCTGGAAATATATCCATTCACAAACCACTACAAACAACACCAAAGTTTGTGAAATATTTATGCTGTGTGCCCTTCCATGAGCATCGCTTCATGAACCACGAATTGACCAAAATTCATGACAAACTTTATTTTTGAGCTAGTTTGTGCCCATCTCTAGCCCTGAATAAACCACCAGTCTGTTTTACGAAAAAGACAATAAAAAGTTAGTTACACTAAACAACACTCTTGTTTGACAAATGGGCTGAGAGCCAGAGATGAGCTCCAGGGTTGGTTCCAGCCATTAGATGGCATGGTCACAGAGTTAAGATGGATGGTTTTCAATACCTGGCCCTAAAGTCCTAAAACAATTGAGCTCAGACTTTGGGAGGGATAAAGCAAAACTGGTTTTAGCGGGAAAGATTCTACCACCATCACCCCCAACACATTCATTCCTCCTGAGAAGATACTCCCCAAATGCAAGGAGGAGATTAAAAACAGGAATCTCTGAAGCACCCCAGGAGCAAAAAAGGCAAAGGGCTAAGGCATGGACCAGGCACAAGAGTGTGTGCCTGGTGGTCTGAAGCCTCCCCTCTACTAATGAAATGCTAGGAAAGACAGATAAGTCATCACAGGATATGAGCCCCAGTATTCCTCATGAGTAGGAGAGCTGACTCAGTTTGTGAGGAGAAGCCCCTAACCTGGAGCCCAGCAACGATTGTAGAGAAACTTCCAATATAAGGCTGCAGCCAGTGTGGTATCAACTTGTCTGTAACCCTGCTGATGATAACCCTTACCACATTAACTGCCCTTAGACTGTTATTTTGGATTCTGCTTCTGAACCCTGGACACAGGCTTTGGAATGGTACTTTAGAACCCTTGCTGGCAGACCTGTTGTAGCCTAGGACTTTCCAACCTGGTAAACAGGACAGAACATAGTCACTTAGTGCTCAGACCATCTTCCAAATATTTCCCAATAATTTGTGTACTTTTCTTTAATTGACTGAGTGGCTTAACTGTGCTGGCCATTTTAGATCATCCAAACCCAGAGCCAGTGCTGAATGGGCAGCACCAGGCTAGGTAGCCATAGGGAAGAGCGTCTGAAGCAGGGAGAGGAAAGCCCAGGTCCACAACTGCATCTCTCATATAGAAACAAATCCTGGGTCTCCAGGAACTCCAGTGGAGGTCGGGGGGGGGGGGCAGAATTTCCTGGTGGTGATGGTGGTGGCAGCAGCAGCAGCAGTTACTGGAGGATTGGGTCCTAAACTGAGGCACAGGAGGCAAAAGGATTTTCCCGTAACTTGGGAACTGGGGCTCAAGGAGACAGTAAGTGAGCCCCTTTTGGTCTGTTTGAGGCTGGAAGAGAGCAGCAGCAGCAGCAGCAGGAGAGATGAGAGAGAAGGGTTATGCCATCTTCTAGATTATAAAACCATCTAAGGAAAGCCAATGTGATGTCATCATCTCAGTTAAAGCCTAACAGAAGAACAAAGCCAGTGCATTTCAACATAAGCCAAGAACTCTAGTCAAGAGACTGATGTATAGTCTAACATTTGCTCAGATCTACAAAGCTCTGCAGAGCATTCATTGATACTGGCATTTGTTGGAAGAAAATACCAGAATATGAGAATAAGCCAATTTTTCCTTATCAAAATGACTTGGAATATTAAGATGAGTTTGTTCACAGCAGCACAGGAACCCAGTCACTAGCGCCAGTTTGGTGTAATGGTTAGATGTGTGGACTCAAATCTGGGAGAACTGGGTTTGATTCCCTACTCCTCCACATGCAGCTGCTGGGGTCAGTTACAACTTCATTCAGAGCTGTTCTCTCATGAGCAGTTCTCAAAAGAGCTCTCTCAGTCTTACCTACCTCCAGGGTATCTCTTGTGGGGAGGGGAAGGGAATGAAGGGCATTGTAAGCCACTCTTAAGACCCCTCCAGGTAGTGAAGGGTGAGGTATAAATCCAATGTCATCTTCTTCTTCTTCTATCAAATGAAGCAAGATTCTTTGTTGCCACTCAACTACAAAGTCCCTTCTGGAAATCCTGCCTACTATAACTTAACCACAAAGGTGTTTTTTTTTTTGACAGAATAAATAATAACTTATTGATTGACATTTTGCTTCCTTCAGCAGTTCTCATGGTGTTTAGATGTCGTTAGATTTCCATATGGAGAACAACACCTCAAACTGAAGAACCACAAGAGTCAATATACACATTAAATGACTCAGAACCCTTCTTCTTAGATTTAAAAAACACAGCCATAAAAAACACAAAGCAATATAGTTTCAAGGGTTATAGCAAAACTGGACAGATGTGTGTGTGCTCCATACTGTCAAGTCACTTCCATCTTATGGTGACCCTATGAATTAATGACCTCCAACATAACCTGTTGTTAACAGCCTTGCTCAGGTCTTACAAACTGAGGGCTGTGGCTTCCTTGATAGAATCAATCCATCTTGTGTCAACTCTTTCTCTTTTCCTGCTGCCCTCAACTTCTCCTAGCATTATTGGCTTTTCCAGCGACTTGTTTTCTCATAATGTGGCCAAGGTATGATATTTTCAGTTTCTATGGAGAGTTCAGACTTGATTTGATCTAAAACCCACTTACTTGTATTTTTGGTGGTCCGTAGTATCCATAAAACTCTCCTCCAACATCATATTTCAAATGAATCAACTTTCTTCCTGTCAACTTTCTTCACTGTCCAACTTTCACACCCATACACAGTAATGGGGAATACTATAGTATGAATTATCTTGATCTTGGCAACCAGTGACACATGCTTACACTTAAGAATCTTTTCTAGCTCCTTCATGGCTGCCCTTCCAAGTCTCAATCTCCTTCTGTTTCTTAGTTGCAGTCTCTCTTTTGGTAGATAATGGAGCCAAGGAATGGAAAATCTTTAAGACATAAACTTTAACAGACATAGTAGCCAAGTTTTGCAAGGCTAAATACCTAAAGAACTAAATAAAGAACTGCAACATTACCAATATCCTAACTAAGCAGTTTTTGTTATGTTACTGTAATTGACACGAAACTTTTCACTCTGAATATCTTTTTAAAAATTAATTGACCACATTGACAAAGGAAAGTAATTGCATCCCAGTTCTGTAAGGTAAAGGCTGTTCTACATTTTCAGGTGGTCTTCCTTATACCCCACTTATGTGTCTGAAGAATCATCCGAGAAAGCTATTTTGAGGGGGGGGGGGGACAAACCAAAGGGTAAAAGGCTGACATCCAGTCATTTCAACCTAACAGCTGACTGATGGACCCCATGCCACTCAGCTGTCAGGTTTAAATGGTTGGCCCTGAAAAGCCGAACCAAACCAGCCACAAGTCTGGTAAATGTTTGGGAAAGGTGCCTTCCCCCAACATCAATTTGTGAACTCTGAACTTGCCTAAGTTTGGGCCTGTTTAGAGTTTGTGAACCGATGTTCGAGGAAGGCATCTTTCCCAAACATTTACCATACTTGTGGCCAGTTTGGTTTGACTGTTCGAGGCTTCCCACTCCCTTTGAAGGGGAGGAGCAAAACCTGAAGGGTTAAATGGCTGCCAGCCAGCCATTTAAACCTAACAGCTGATCAGTTTGTGCCCATCCCTACAATGCACTATTAATCCTCTGTGAAAGAACTGTGTTAGACCTCTGCATTTCTTTCATTATTAATTATAATAATTACAAAAAACCCATACAATAAAAAACCTTCAATGTGTTCTGCTTTCTTTTGTGATTGCAGTTGCTGCCTCTATTGGTTTCACTTTTACAAGGCAGAGAGAGAGCAGAGTATTCCTTAGAGAGAGGGGAGACAGGTTCCAAGTTTCTTGACTGACTGCAAGGATTAGCCCCTGTGTACGTGTATGAGGTATTCCTGTCCTGAAAGATATAGGCTAGTACTCTGTCTACTCTGTCCTCCCTGTGCCTGCCCTGCTATACTAAATGTTTCCTAGCTGCCTGCAGTCCTCTGCTCACTTTTACTTTCCAAACCTTATTCCACATCCAAGAAAATCTACCTCAAAGCCCTCCTGCTGCTGCTTGCCTCCTCAGATGTCTTGCCCTGCTTGTGCCACCAAATGCCCTTGCCTTGTCAATTTGCCTCTCCCTTGTTCTGTGCTGTGCTGTGTTACTGTTTGGAATTTTGCCTGTCAATTTTCCCATGGACTTTAATGTTAAACATGGGTTCTTTTTGTTGCCTCAAAAAGGAAAAGGGGGTTATTCTATCTGCCTGAAATCTGGCAATGTAATAGTCCTAGGGGAGTACTGCAGTCCCTCTACAATTCCTCTGAGTTTTGTCCAATTTGGATGGAAAAACATAAAGGTACAGACCTGGGAAATGGGGATCTTCTATTAAAATAACAAAATAGAACTGTGAAAACAAAACAACACTAATGAACAAAACCATAAGAAATGGGGGGGACCCCTTTTGGAATTAATAACAAAAATTCAACATGTACAAGTCTAAATTGTGTCACCTTGTGGTAACATTTCCCAGTAAATCAGTAACAGCATAAATACACTTGAAGGAAAGATGCTTAATACACTAAACATTACCATTCCTCCATTAACAAAATAAAAAACATAAACAGAAGTTGTAGCTGTTAAAAAAGCTACTAAAATACCTACTACAGTATCTTGAAATGGGAAACTGTTTGTGGATCTGAAATGTCTGTAATGTGCCATCACCTATTTGAATGCCAATTTTACTGGGAAAGGGGAGATATTTATTCTATGCTATTTTCCATATTTCCTAAAGATTTTTATGTATACTATAATGGCTTCATTAATGACCGACCAAGGTTAGGTTATTGATCTTGCTTTTTTTAATCCTGGGAGATTAAATCATATAAATGCAGAGTAATTGTGAGCAATTTACATTTTATTTGCAATAAAAAGATGTAATTCATTTTTCCCTGCATGGATTTGCATAGTAGATATGGAAGACAAACCCTGAATTGAAAAAAAATGGCATGCAGGTTCTCCATTTTCAGTTTTTGTGGCATCACCAAGATTTGTATACACTCCACTAAGTTTTATGTGAGTCTCATAGGATACATGGTCAGATGTGACATTGTATTACAATAACTAAGTGAGTGAATGGATAAGAACTGCCACATTTAATCAAGTGAAAGATTCATCTAATCCAGTGCACTGTTTCCAGGAAACAGTTCCTGGAAAGCTCTCAGACAGACTGTGTTGAAGATAATGGGTTGGATCCCATGGATCCATTGTACTAGAAAAGCTGTTTTCCTCCAGTGGACTGAAGTTCTGTCTGTCAAAAGATAAAGCATCCTGCATTAGGGCAAGGCTGGTTCCACCACAGGAAAATGTCTTTATTAGTGGAACAGATCCACAGGTTCCCACCCAGCCATAGCAAGAAGTTATTGAAGAATCACTGCCTCAATTCTTATACACTGCTCAGTTCTTATACATGTGAGCAAATGGTCACTGACAACCTTCCATGAGTTTGTATAAGACTTCTTTAAACGGTCTAAGACAATGGCTGTCACTGCATATTGAACAAATTAATTCTGATAGTTAATTATGTTTAATGGGAGAACTATTTCATTTGGGTCCACTGAGTGACCCGCCATAGACTTTATAAATTTTTATGACGGGAACTTAGAAAAATCCTTCAAGACTCCCCAAAGAACTGATCCCAGCCACTTGTGAAAGAACTTAACAGGTTTCTTTTACAAACACACACACACACACACACACAAAAAACTTGGGTCTAGAGAAGGGCTGTATTTTCAGTTCATGCTAAAGGCCTACTTTTAAGTATTGAGCAGGAGGCGATGAATCCAAACAAACAGGCTTTTATTCAGTGACATTGTTCAGCTCAAAAGACAGCTCTATGAGAGCAGCACTTTCATTTATACTGTTCCAACACATAACTTTCAACAATGTAACTATATACAAGCAATACTATTGGACCCAAGCAGGGCTCAGCGATTGGGTATCTAGATTGGCTTCAGGACCAATGGGAGTCTTTATTAATCAGCCAATAGGAATTGGAACTTTAGGATACCAGAGCCCTTTCCAAGCTATTACTGCTTCATATTCTAAACACAAACACAGCACCTACCATACTGGAAGAAGTGAGGAAATCCAGGCTTCCAACTTGAACTGCATAATGAAGAAACTAGTACCCGGTACTTATCCACTTAACTGGTTTAACATCTGAAAACTCAGTACTTAGTGGGCTGGTAGAATAGCATGGGACAGCATGCACTGTGATTTTAATTAAAGCAGGATCAAGCAAAACATTATCTCATATTCGTGAAATTAAGCACAGGCCCATGATATCGCCTCTGGAAAGAAATCCAAAACACTTTAACAGGAAAAAGCTGAAACAATGACCTATTAGAATCCTAATTCCATCACTACAGTGGAAAAGAAAAACACGTTATGGAATAAGAAAGCCTGTTATTCAGACCTTCACTCAGTGAAAAAAACAAATTGCTCTTGTATAGACTTTGGCTTCTTTCTCCTATGTCCTTTCATGTTTCTGCTCACGTGGTTTATCTCGGGAATTCCACTTCATAGCACAGGCAAAAGACCCTCAAAAATCAATTAAAGCAACAGTAACAGTGTAAATTTATGCAGAGTTACTCCAGTGTAAAACCATACAGATTGGAATAATTCTGTAAATCTGTTACCACCAGGTGATGTTGTTGTTTTTTAAAGATAATTAACTAGATACCCACAACCCGTTATTCCCTAAGGACACTGGAAATATAATCAGTGGAGGAATTATGTGTATAGGGAAGAGGATTCATTTTCTAAAAGACAGAGATATTTCTTTTTATTAGATCTCACACTGTTTACAGTAAAGTAAAATGCAATGTAGCATAAAGCAATTATTAAAACAGAATATTGGCTACAGAAAACCATGGGGGATCGGCCACTTCTACCTACTTCATTTATGTATTTCTTTATCCAGCCATTTCTTCATTCCCCTGCCTTATTAAGCTGACTCTGTGAGAGACACATGAAAATTAAAAACTGAAATGGTTTTAGATAAGAGCACTTTAGTTATGACTTGAGAATACAAGGCAGCACAAGCAACACTGAATTCAGAAAACCATTGCCTGCAGTTATTGACTGTTTTATGTACAGAATCACCTCTGTTTATAACCCTGATAGCCTTTGTGGACTGTAATGTTCATTTTATTGCAGCTTAATTGTATACAGACCTGCCACAGAAAGGTTTAATGTTCTAAGGCTTGAGAGGACACACTGGTTGTAGGAAGCGGTACAGGGGAACAGGAAGAAGAAAGAGGGGGTCCATGAAAGGTCAGTTGAAAACAGAAATGCTGTGATCTTTGCAAAGAGTATACTTGAAAATCAAATTTACACCATTTGCAATGCCTATTTCTTGTCTAATCTACCACCCATGCTTTCAGACTGCAATATAATACAATTTTGCATTTTGAGTTTATGTGTTGATTTTACATCCATCATCGCACCTGGCTTGCTGGTAAAGACAAGCATGTTTCAAGGTCAGGGGCACCCAGGAATGTGTGTTTAAGTTTACATAGGGCTTTTGCATTGATGCATTCAACAGCATTCATATACTATGAGGCAGCTGGCTGGCAACTATCATGACATCCACTCAGAAATATGATACAAGGCAGAGTATTGCATGCTTGCCTAAGCAATGCATTCTCTTCTCCTAGAGCTAAACCATAGTGCAAGAGCAAGAATGCACATACAGCTATTTGCAACCCAGGTTAGGACACTGAATAAAACACTTGGCCATCCCATCCCTTATCAGGATCAGAATTCATATGGACTAAATGGGCAGACAAACTGACCTCCACAGAAGGCTCAAATAATCTTTGGGGAGTATTTTTTTCCTAGATTCTTCTGAGTAGTTCAGGCCAGAAGGGGGTACAGGAAATGATATGGCTTCATTCTGGACTAGTGCCTTCCCCTACAGATGAACCACAGTCCCTAAGCATTATTGTAAAAATGTGCATGTGAAAAGTATTTGCAATCTCACTAAGTCAGCTATGGATCTCCGATCCTCCTGAACAGTTTTCCTAGTCGTTGTCAGATGATTGCATACTCATTGCTTAATTCAAATATCTGTATGTGTTGTAATTTGTCTTCAGTGTGCCAGAAGAAGCTGAGCATGATGTGTAGTTATGTTCATGGCAAGAGACCAAACACAGACCCAGCAGATGGATCATAACAGTCCAGTGCTTTACCTTCTCTGCTGGTGTCCAGTTTGTTTCTGGACCCAACTCCAAGTGCTGCTGCTGACCTGTAATGGCCCACTCCTGTCACAGGTTTTCAGCTGGGGCCCAGTTGCTGGAGGTTAGTGGCTGGCTATATGTGATAGAAAGCATTTGAGAATGAATATACCAAATACAGCTGATCACAGTCTGAGGTTGCTATTTGGAAGCTGTTTTTTCTGGAAGACTTAACTGTTGTTTGATTTTATTGTATCACTGTTTTGTTATTTCCCATATTTTTCTTTATATTGTATTGGCATGTTTTATAATAGACAAGATACTGATATTTTAAATAAAGTAGGTCAAATGTGATCTATTTGCTGGTAAAATCATATTAGAAACCTTGAAGTAAGCCATCAAAGTACAAAGGCTCCTCTAATGTGCCTGAGAAATCTACTGTTCAGAGCCCAATGAAATTCAAAATCTGGGGCTCTTTCCTATACAAAGGTTAAGAAAACAAAACCAAGAAACAGCTTTTACACGCCATGGAAAGAACCCTTACATCCATACAAATGTGAGCAATAAAAAGTCAGTTTAGAAGAGTTTAAAAGGCTGTAGCTACAGAATAGCATTTCAAAGAAAGAAAAAATTACCAGTTGACCTTGTTCTTCCATTCATTCTATAAAAATTCTTATACAATACTTATGAATGTCTTATTAAACTAGGTACATTGTTGTAACCAACCAAAGGTCAGGAAATTGAACAGAAATTGCTCTCATGAATGCAAAGGTAGATACAGCAAGGGTATTTGCAAGGGCTGAACATCGCATTCAGCTCAACTTCAGGAGATAGTAAATTAGTCACACAGTTTTGTTTGCATAATTAATGCCATGTGATTTGCATACACTTGCATACTGTTGGCATGAACTATATAGATATCAAACCGTAACTGATGGCCATCTTAAAATCAAACTATGACTATCTTAGAGAGACTATCTTAGAGAGCCAGTTTGGTGTAGTGGTTAAGTACGCGGACTCTAATCTGGGAGAACCGGGTTTGATTCCCCACTCCTCCACTTGCACCTGGCTGGATGACCTTGGGCAAGCCATAGCTCTGTACCAGCTGTTCCCTCAAGGACAGCTTGGGAAAGAGCTCTTTCAGCCCCACCTACCTCACAGGGTGTCTGTTGTGGGGAGGGGAAGGGAAAAGGAGTTTGTAAGCCGCTCTGAGACTCCCTTGGGGAGTGGAGGGCGGGGTATAAATCCAATCTCTTCTTCTTCTTCTTCTTCTTCTTCTTCTTATGCAATTATTCAGTCGAAATGTGAAAGTTCAGTTCATCCTTCAAGAATATTATGCCCTTAAAAGTAATCTCTGGAGAAATAGTACATATGGGCCCTGATCACACGCAGAATTAGCCATGTGATAGGCATGAATGCCATGTGGATTTTAAGGGTGCGATCACAGGAGAACATCTAGCAAGCATCCCACACCCGTCGGCAACCCATTTCTCTCCGCCAAAGAAGCGAAGTTAAAAGATACTAGGGAAAGTCCAGTATCAAACAGGTGGAGGCTGCGGGGGGGGGGGGGGGGGAATGGAAACTTGAAGAGTGAGGTTGATGATTGCCTGGGAAGGAGATAGGGTTGCTAACTCCAGGTGGAAAATTCCTGGAGACTTGAGGGGTGGAGCCTGGAGACAGTGAGGTTTGAGGAGGAGTGGGACCTCAGACAGGTACAATGCCATAGACTCCACCCTCATGGGGAACCATTGTTGCCAATCTTCAGGTGGGGGCTGGAGATCACTCAGAATTACAACTCCTCTCTAGGGGGGGAAGAGATAGAAAGCTGAAGCCAGGGGGCAGATAATGATATATTGACAGTTGGCTGGGAGGTAAGATTGCCAACTCCAGGTGGGGACATTCCTGGAGATTTGAGGGGTGGACCCTGGAGACGGTGAGGTTTCAGCAGGGGTGAGACCTCAGACAGGTTCAGTGCCATCGACTCCACCCTTCAAACCACCCATTCCCTCATGGGGAACCATTGCTGCCAATCTCCAGGGGAGGAATGGAGATCACGCTGAATTACAACTGCTCTTCAGATGGCAGAGATCTTCTCCTGGAGAAAATGGTGGACTCTGTGTCATTATACCCAGCTGAGGTCGCCACAGCAAATTGACATTGAGTGCCCAAGGCCAGGGCACTCTCCCAGAGCCTCTTTCTAGAGCCCATTGTATTTATTTCTGCAACGGGCCTTATTTCTAGTAGTGTAATAATTCAGGTGCGTGGCCGTGTTGGTCTGAAGCAGCAGAACAACGTTGGGAGTGCAAAGTTTCATCCAAGGAATAAGCTTTTGTGTGCATGCACACTTCATCCATCTGAAGAAGTGTGGGTGGCACATGAAATCTTATACCTTGAATCAAATTTTGTACCTTGAATAAAATAGTCCACAAACTACTCCCGTCCAGTGCATCCACAAACCTAGAAGAAGAGAGTGGATTTATACCCCACCCTTCACTACCCAAGGGAGTCTCAGAGCGGCTTACAAACTCCTTTCCCTTCCCCTCCCCACAACAGAAACCCTGTGCAGTAGGTGGGGCTGAAAGAGCTCTGAGACAACTGTCCTTGAGAGAACAGCTGATACAGAGCTATGGCTTGCCCAAGGTCATCCAGCAGGTGCAAGTGGAGGAGTGGGGAATTAAACCCGGTTCTCCCAGATTAGAGTCCGCGCACTTAACCACTACACCAAACTGGCTCCTAGGGTTGTTCTGCCAGTGAACTAGGGTTGCCAAATCCAGGTTGAGGAAATCCCTGGAGATTTGGGAGTGGAGCCTGAGGAGGGTGGGGTTTGGGGGAAGGAGGGGCCTAAGCAAGGCATAATGCCAAGGACTCCACTTTCCAACGCAGCCATTGACCTGATCTCTGTAGTTTGGAGCTCAGTTGTAATTCCAGGAGATCTCCAGACCCCACCTGTAGATTGGCAACCCTAAAAATTCCTATTCAGCGTACTAGTTCTGTAGGAAGGCAAGCTGATTTCCATGGGAACCTAACCTTTAGGAATTGATTCCAGTCCAGGGTGGGAATAATTGTTGGATATAAGATATTCCGTTCAGGGAAGATTTTGTATCGATGGGACAGAAAATAATGTTTTAATTGGTTTTGTCAAAACCATTTTTACAACAAACAAGGTAAACAGAATAAGAAGCAAAAGGAGGATATGGCTGGATGACCACACTTCTGGTAACATGGGGTATGGCCTAATAGGTTAATAAGCTTCGCTGTCAGGGGTGTGGCCTAATATGCTAATGAGTTCCTGCTGGGCTTTTTCTACAAAAAAAGCCCTGGGAGAAAGTAACATTGGGGCACAAATCCTTCCACCCATGGAAATGCCATGTTTATGGCTTCAGTCAGTAGATGAGAAACGTTCAGCATTCAGTATCTTGGGTGGTTCTTAGCTAGTCATCAGTTGCCTCAGAGATCTCTGAATTTAGTTGACAGCTCTTCAAAAGAAAGGCCCTTAGTGGCTGACAGGTAACATGACAGCTGATTGACAGTTCTCATGAGGACAGATATGGTTTGTGGGAAATTTAGATAGCAGGTCTTTCTTGGCAATACAAAAGAAGGCGCTGAATGACACCTTTGTTGACAAATGTCGGTGTTCATTTTTTTGGAACTCTTTTTATAAATGGCATAGAGAGGAAATGGTGAAAATGCTAGGGAATGATGCTAAATTTTAAAAAATGACTCCCCCCCACAACATATTTCTACATTAGTAATATGAATTGCATTATTTCTCTGCCCGCCTTTTAAAAAACATATGTCCAGAGTTCCATATACATTCTGATATGGAAAGTCTATGGGCCAAACTAAATGTGATGGTGTCCCCAGGTCAGACCCAAGGATGCTAACTGCATTTTAAAGCCATTTTGAAGACTAATATGGGTGTTGTAAAAATGCTGTGAGGGTCCACAGTACAGCAGGAAGAGGGGCTCCCCACATGCCTTTTCAAGCCATGAGGGCAGCCATTTTGACACTTGAAAAGGTGCATAGAGAAACAAGATCTCTTTATCCTACTGTACTGCAGGTCCAATCAGGATTGGCCTTTGTGGCATTTTTAAATCATGTTATAGGTGGTTGGCAGATTTATGGCAGATTTTGTTCCCACCATTCTGTTGTCCCAAGTGCAGTAAAAACCAAAGGCAGGGAGAAATATTCTAACTCCAATCCATGGTAATCCTTATCAGCCAAATAAGAAGTGAAACTGGATTCCTATGAACTAAGTGCTAGGCTCTAGCCTACATTGTTCTCTAGAACTTACTGAGAACCACTGAGCATCAACTCCACACCCATACAAATAGCCCTCCCTTAGTGTTGTTTCTTGGATCCGTTAGAAAATGACAAGAGTTTTATATAATATTGGGAAATGGCTTTTATATATTATGGGTTCAAGAGAGACTGAAAGAGATGCCTAACAAAAGTGTGAAACCATGGAAAAACTGAAATATTTTTAGGTCTATGTGTTTATTAAGTTTTCCTAAGCAAGACACATTTTTATCAAAACTACTTAATCCCCAAACACACATTTATGAGCAAAACTTTGATGTTTTCAAAGAACAGAAACTACTTTTTTCTGTATATTTCTTTTCTCAGTATCTGTCAAAAATATGACGGTTCTGGGGTTTTTAGTACACTCCCAACTGTTAAGGGAATTACTGAAGTAGTGAATCTCAGGACAGGTTTAGACATGTAAAATATCACAAAGAGAATAGGATTATGTGAAACATAAAAACATCAGAAGAGTTTTAGCAACATTATGAGAAAAAACAAAGAATTTATTTTAATATATAAAATAATACACCGCCTGGAAACTGTAAGACATTATATTTCTGGAACCCATGAAGGCACACAACAAGTGGTCCTTCAATAAGCCTTTCTAGTTGAAGGATATCAGGTGTACGAATGGGCATGAAGCAGGAAAATTCAGTTCAGCTTGGTCTATGGTTCGTGGCATGCCCAGTTTGTGAGACAAAAACCATCACGAACTTTTAACCGCCAAACTGGTTCAGTTTGTGAGGTTCATGACATGGTAGAATGCCCCCTCTGGCATGCTAGAGACACTAAAATTGCAGAGAATCCCCAGCTGACTCTCCTCTATCTGCCCTCCAAGTTTGGTGAAGATTGGATTTATAGGATCTGAGTTACAGCCCCCAAAAGAAGGTGACCCCAGGAAAGTGCTTTCTGGGGAAATGATGGGATCATTTTGATAGGTACAAGTTCAGGGGGTTCAAGAGTATATAGAATGGATCCTGTGCAAACTAAAGACATCAAAGTCATAGTGGACCCAGATACTCCTCTATATTGTCCTCCAAGTTTGGTGAGGGTTGGATTTGCAGGGTCTGAGTTACAGCCCCCCAGAGAAGGTGCCCCAAGAAAGTGCAAGCTAGAGAAATCAAAGTCGCAGGGGACTTCCCCCAGATGCTCCTCTACATGCCCTCCAAGTTCCACCCACCTCCAATTGCTCTGAAGTTTGGTAAAATTTAGATTGAGCAGAAACAGTCTGTCTGAAAATATATCCATTCATGAACTGCTTGAAAGTCCATGGAAAGTTCATTCTGATTGACCTGCCACAAGCTTGAATTTGCAAACCATGAACTGGCTAAAATTCATCATGAACGTTAGTTTGCGAGCCAGTTTGTGACCATTCCTAATCAGGTGGCAGGAGATAAGAAAGACCTGCCTCTGCCTGAATCCCTGGAGAATCACTGAAACTCAGAATAGACAGTATTAAGGTAGACAGACTAAATATGTGGCTTGGTATATGACAGCTTTGTATGTGTTTATGGATACCTGTAGGGCCCAATTCTATCATGAAAGCAATCACAAAATCAGAGAAGAGTGAGTTCGGGCTAGTAGTCAAATCATCTGAATAATATTGGCTGATTTTATAGACTAGCTTTAGTGCAGAAGCTGGCTGTGATGCCTCATAAGCAGAGCAAAGGAAACTAGCCAGACACACAAATGGTAAGAGGATAAAGTAAATCAGTCCAAGTAGACAGCTTACTGAAAAAAGACTCTGTAGATCCAATGCTCCAAAATGAACCACAGAGATCTGTATCCTTTGAACAGTATGGCTGTACCAAGTACTAACATAGGTCAAGCACGCTAGTACCAATGCTTCTCTCCTTTCTTTTACAGTATATCTGTCTTGTGCAAGCCACCACAATCCAGCAAACTCAAACCCTTCCACAGATCCCTGTGCAGTATTGCCAGCACCGAAAACTATTCCAATTTTCTGATTATAGTCAAAACCAATTATGTGGAATCTCATGCTACTCTAAGAGCGTTTTCGTTTTTTAAAAACCCCAATTTAAACAATATTGGCACTAATTCAACAGTATGGCCTTAGCAGATCAGCAGTAAGAAAACCCCATGGCCCGTTATCACATTAGAGGCTTATTTGCTTAGAAAGAGTATGTTTTTGCAATGCTCAGCCTAAAGTATGGAAAGGAGCTGGGATGGAACTGCAGCATTGATGTTGTATGCCATGGTTTACAAGCATCTAACTGTAATACTCTCATTGTTCTGGGAATCTTTTTCCTCTTTGATCTGCCAATAACTTTGCTGGGTGTACCCAGAGATTACCTAATCAGATTTACAACTAGAACCAATTACATCCATAGTACACCAGGCAATTTGATTTATCAAGTAGGAAGTGAAGTAGAACTGGCTGTATTGGGCTCTCAAGTGACACTGAGATCAACCAGCTGTATAAAGCTGCCACAAACAGCAGCATTTATTAATTAAAGCTGAAAGATAAAAAGTAAAGCGATAACTGCAGTTTGGCACTGTAACCCCTTGTTCTTGTTTGTACAACAGTGATCTTCTCCATTTAAATTGTATTCTTGCAGTGAAAAAAATAATTTACATTTAAAAATGATTAGTGCTGTAACACACTAACTAGAAGTAAAATGACTTATTGTAACAGGTTTCCACCCAGTAACTTTTAAGGTCACCTTGATGTCATGTCTTTGATTGACACTGTAGATTCAAAACAAGGAGGGCAGGAACTCACTGTTCTCATCCAATGTAAGTCACTGGATGGCCACTGTGTGACAGAGTGTTAGATTGGATGGGCCACTGGCCTGATCCAGCATTGGCTTCTCTTATGTTCTTATGTTCTTAAGTCAAGGAGGGAGACTGGGAGGTGGAGTAATTTGTTTTTATTAATAGAACATGCTGCCCTTCTGGCTGTGCTCCAGTGTTAATTTTCATTGACCCTAATGGCTTAATTCATACAAAAGATACCAACTAGAATGACCAGGATTAGGCTTGTTTGGGTGTTTGTTTTCCCAAAGGTTCCCTATTTTGTTTTTCTTCATTTTCAAACTCCAGGAACCCTGGGCCAATATAGCCTGGAGGAAAATTCCTTCTTGACCCCAAAAGTGGTGACCAGGATTACCCTGGGCATATAAGAAAGGGCCACAAGAGCCAAGCACTGGCTCATCCCTTCCTGCCATCTGTCTCATGATATGCCTAAATTCCTAATGAGTCATAGAATCAGCATTGTTGTTAGGTGGCCATTGGGCATACATTATTGTTTTTCAAGATGCCCATGGGGCAAAGAGGGAGCAAGCATGTTCTGCTCTGCCTCCTGGGTGGGAGCAGTGAGATGCAGAGAGGAGTGGTGTAAATGGGAATGAAAGGGAAGTGGACTGCAGCAGAGGAAGAGTGTCATGAGTACCTCTGAGGATCTGCCTCCTGCGGACCTAAGTGAGGTGGAGGATCAGCTCCCAGCTCCAGAGGAGCCTCCACCTGAGCCAGATGAGACTCAAGCAAGCACCTCCCAGGGTTTCCTCCCAGCACCAGCAGCAGCTGAGCCACAGCTAAGCTCAAGCCCATCTGATTCACCTCCTCGGGTGGAAAGTCTAAGGTCCCAATGCAGGCAAGACTTAGCTGCAAGAAGGAAAGAGGCACGCATGCGTGGTCGCAGATCACTAAATCCTGAGTTCTAGAAGGAGCTGGGACCTCTCTGCCAGCTGCTAACAAGCACAGGAAGTGGCTGGGTATTTAGGCACAGCACAGAGACTACCAACTTCTGCTAACAACATGTCTTCTTGGCTAAACTCTGCACCTGTTCGGCTTGTGATAGCTAACTTGATTCTGGACCCTCGGGCTTGTGATTCTGGCTTTGTTTGACTTTGGCTCTGTTGACTCCCTGGACTGGTCTACCCGTGAGTTTTCCTCTTTGACCCTGGTTTGGACTGACTCTGCTTTTGGCTTAGTGTTTTGGACTTGGCAACTCATTTCTGATTTGGCTTAATCTCGGACTGTCTCGGACTTCTGCTTGATTCCTGTCCTATTGGCATCCAGCTCGTGACAAAGGGGCAATGGCCTCAGGTGGCACCTGTTGCTAAGCTATCACTGACGATGAAAACACTGCTTTTAATGTTTCCCTACTGGTTCCTCAGTCTTCATTTGCAGCTGGTTTAAACTCACAGCAGCCTTTGTTCAGCTATGTGGTTGACAGTGGTGGACATAAGACCAGGGCTGACTATGCAATACATACAACTGGCTCCCCATTCTCATAGAGGTCTTATATACTACACAACAGATTCTCCCCCCCCCCAAATATTTTCTGTCCAGCTACAGCAAAAAGTTTAATGGCTATGTAAAACAAAAACTCTCTCCAACTGCATAGTGGAACTGTATGCTAAGCATACCTTGGATTAAGTGTGTGAGTGAGGGTGTTATGATATACACAGGCTTTCCTTGTTCTTAGCAGCACCAGCACAATTAAAGTGCAGTCTAATTGAAAATATGAGTAATCTTGCAAGGCACAGCATAGGAAGCATAAAGGGTAAAGCTATTAGGCATAAAATAGTAGGAATTAATCAAGTAAGTCTGACCAATAAAGCCTTGCTTTTCAGTTCCAGAACAAACCTGAATTAATCAAGTAACTCTGACCAATAAAGCCTTGCTTTTCAGTTCCAGAACAAACCTCAGTGAGCCTTACAGTTTTGCCCCAGCAGATTGTCCAAGGATTAAATAGTCCATTGACAATTATTCTGGACTAACATCTAAAAACGGTCCTACTAATTGCCTTTTGGGGTATAGGAAGAACATATCCTAATACACACTGTATGGTACATGAGGAACATGCAGTACTATTCTGTGTGTGTTTATTATTTAAAATCCAGTGAGATCAATCATACTTATACATATTTAGCATTTATTTTGAGCTCTTTCTGGTTCAACATTGCAACATTCCAATCTCTAATTCTGTATAGTAGATTAGGTTGAAACTAACTTCACATAGAGCTACACCAGTAAGCAGTAATTAGAAGTCAGTTTTCTCTTATCAAAGCCACAACATTCTACCTACTGCAGCACAATGGCTTGCTGAAAGTTCTGTTTCATCTATGTTTCAGCTACTATTGTGCTTTAATCATTTCTGCACAGTGTTTTTAGGTTTCTCACCTGCAGTGCTTAGGTATTGGGTTCTTTTTTCTCCACTGGCAAAATGGGGGGGGGGAGCATTCGTTTTGACACACGCATGCCCCAGAAAGACTTTGCCAAGGATTGTGGGATTCATCTGAACAAAAACACATGCAAGACAAATCCTACCTCCCACCATCACCTCTGTCACACATAGGGTTGCCAGGTCTGGGTTGGAAAATACCTGGAGACTTTGGGGGTGGATCCAGAAGAGGGTGGGGTTTGAGGAGGGAGGGGCCTCAGCATGGTACAATGCCATAGAGTCCACCATTCAAAGCAGCCATATTCTCCAGGGGAACTGATCTCTGCCAGCTTGGGATCAGTTGTAAAAGCAGGAGATCCCTAGGCTCCACCTGGAGGCTGGTAACCGTAGTCACACAGGTTCAGGACTATAGGTAGGTCAGGAACAGTGTTCCCTCTAAACTGAGTTAGTGTGAGCTAGCTCACAGTTTTTTTTAGCCTCCAGCTCACCTATTTTTGTCTTAGCTCAGGAAGGATGGCTCCAGAGCAAACTAATTTATGCAGTAGCCAAAGCTTTTGCTCACAACTTTATTGCCACTAGCTCACAAAGTAGAATTTGTGCTCACAAGACTCCATGGCTTAGGAGGAGCATTGGTCAGGAAGTCACAGTTTGCCATGGGTTTTGCTTCTGTTAAATATATGGAGAGCCCTGACCGTTTCATACACCAGGTCCTCCCTCTCTTTCACAGAGGCGCCACTAGGTAGGGTAGCCCAGTCCCCTTTAACAATCTTCCCTCACTCAGGTCCTTTCCGCACTTGGATCTCATCCCTGGTTTTATCAGAGTTCAACCTGGGACACAATACCTTGCATTTATCCTGGGACAAGTGTGGGGCAAAGCCAGGGTGACCTCAGTGTAATGTGGAAACAAAAAATAGCCTGAGATAGTCACAGGGGTGAACTTGAGTGTAGCGTAGAATGTAAGTTCAGGGACAGGGCTGAATCAGGATTTAAGGTCTAGTGCAGAATCACTCTCAGACACTTCACAGAGTTATTGGGACTCACACACTGCTTCAATCACATGCCACCACCATGTATTCATATCTTAAAACATAAATAGGACAAGAACATGTGTGTGTGTGCGTGTGTGTATGTTTCTTTCCCTGATACCATACACATCCAGTCCACAGGGCTGAACTAACAAGGAGTTAATTTTTATTTATGGCTTAAGCATAACATTGGAGTGACTGAGGTAGACAATTACAGAGTTTTTGCACACTTGAATTTTTGAATCATAGTTCCGTTCAGGCATTCAGGACCAGTGTTCCCTCTGAGTTAGTGTGAACTAGCTCACAGTTTTTTAGCCTCTGGCTCACACATTTTTGTCTCAGCTCAGGAAGGATGGCTCCAGAGCAAACTAATTTATGCAGAAACCAAATTGCTTGCTCACAACTTTAATACCAGTAGCTCACAAAGTAGAATTTTTGCTCACAAGACTCCACAGCTTAGAGGGAGCATAGTTCAGGACTCTTTGTTGCATGTTAGGCTGCTGTTCTGCCACTTGCTGGCTTAATCTTCTGGCTGCTTAAACGTAAAGGTTTCCCTTGCTTGAAAGCCAGTCAAATCCAACTCTAGGGGGCGGTGCTCATCTCCATTTCCAAGCCAAAGAGACAGCACTGTCCGAAGACTTCTCTGTGGTCATGTGGCTGGCATGACTAAATGCCAAGGCACACAGAATGCTGTTACCTTCCCACCACAGCGGTACCTATTTATCTACTTGCAATTTCTTGCTTTCAAACTGCTAGGTTGGCAGGAGCTGGGGCTAGAGATGGGAGCTCAGTCCATCACACAGTACTTGAGTCTCGAACTGCCGAGCTACTGACCTTCCAGTCTGCAGCTCAGCATCTTAACCTCTGAGCAACTGTGGTCCTTCTGACTCCTTAGCTGGCCATTTTTAACTCTCTCTCTGACTGAACTAACTGTCAGCCTCTCACCAACAGTCTGCCAGTTCCCATTGGTCACTCTTAGGAAGAGGCAGAACTTAACCTGTTCATCACAACAGGTGATACAGAGGGCAGAGGGTCAGGGCTAGATTGCTTGTTCTCCCTCTTGGTCCAGTGGAAAAGTTGATAGGATCTCAAGCTGTATGTTTTTGTGTATCCGCTGTAAAACCAGTATTGCTTATCATGATTTTAAAGCTAAAAACAGACTATCTAGTTAACATTTACATATAATATATTAAAAATAGATAAAATACAGAAGTATAATGGATTGTCTCCTTATAAAAACATTTTAGATAAATTGGCTCTTTTTTTAAAAAAAAATTATTAAACAGATTACAGATATGCACAAAAAATACAGAATGTTCATAAAATCATAAAACACATTGCTAAACTAAATCCCCTTCCATCCTGCCTCCATGGACATATAAAACCCTTCACCATCACCTGGCAATATCAATGCTATTTCCAGTTATACAATTGTACATTCCATTCTTTGTACTACTCTTGACCATAAAAGATCTACTCTACAAGTACCTTTGTTTTTCTGATAAGCAGTTAATTTCACTAAAGTATAGATCTCCTTTGTTTTCAACAACCAACCTTGTAATTTAGGAATATTTTTTTTATTCCATTGCCTGGCAAAAACCAGCCTGGCAACAATAATCATGTGTAAGGCAATCATTTGCTGATCCCTAGTTATATCAGGTAGGTAATTCAGCAACAGTGTCTCTGGTTTATGGGGTATTTGTTTTTCCAACCCAACTGACATAATTTTCACCAATTGCTCCAAATAGCTGGAGGCATGTATACACATCCACCACATGTGAAAGAAATCTGCTTTATCTCCCTTACAGGACCAGCATATACTGGTACCAGTCTTATAGATCTTTGTCAGCCTTAAAGGAGTTAAGTGCCACCTATAAATCATTTTCAACAGGTTTTCCTAAAAGAGAGGCAAACTGTAAAGGTAGTACCATGAGTGAAAACAAATTTCCATGTTGAATCATCTTAAGTTATTACTTACATTTTTGTTTGCCACCTACTGTGGAAGTTTTTGATCAGGTTTAGGCACCATTTTCAATAAACAAGAATACATACTGGAAATAAAACCTTTACTGTCTGTTAAATGCAATTTCCTCAAACTTTATTGTAGATCTTTAAAAAAAAGCAATTTTTTTGTATCCATTCACAAAGGTAACCTTGAACTTGGAGATATTCAAATACTGAAATACTAGGCTCTAAAATATCTTAAATATCACTATCAAGGATTATTTGGTTGTCAATTATCAAGTTTCTGTAATCACTAAATCCTGAAAATTCCCACCTTCTTTTTTTTCAGGAAATTTTTTTATTGAAAGATAAAAATATTTTTCAACAGAATACATAATAATTTTTTCTTTTCAATTCAATACAGAATACAGTATCAGCAGTAAGAAATACTAAATATATATAACAGTTGAAGGTAGGTAGAAATTCCAGGCTCATCAATCATGTCACTAATAACAGATGCTAAGGGAGAGAATCTTTGTGAAAGTTTATTTTTAACTTGATCCCATATATTAGGTATTGCATTTATAATGATATCATTATTATAGTATTTCTTCCAATTTTCTTTCTTTACCGAAGACCAACTTTTCAGGGGTACCTTTACAAAAGATTGTTCTATAAAGGCTGGTGTATTTTTAGCAGTGTTTGATAGCCCGTCTTTCAACCAATTTACACTGACAGCCTGATGGTATAATTTAAGATTGGGTATCTCCAAACCACCGTTTAATTTTTTTATCATACATGTTGCTGCATAGTGTCCTGGGTTTCTTCTTAACCCAGATAAAGACATTCAATAATGGCCGCCAGTCTTTCAACATCTCCTCTGGAATTTCAACTGGAAGATTACCAAATAAAAAGTTTAATTTAGGAAGGATCATCATTTTTATAATGTTTACACATCCAAGGAAAGATATATTTAAAGATTCCCAAAGCTGAAACTGGGTTTTTTTTATTTCAGCTGTTACTGGATCACAATTGATCTTTAAAATCCCATCATTATTCTTATTTAACCAGATACCAAGATACCTAATTTGGTCAGTAATCTTCATATCTCAGATCCAGTTATCTTTTTTGCATTCATTTAAATTTGTATTAAATGGGCTCTTTTTATTAGATTCTAGAATTCTGTTTGATATTCCACTGAAAATACACCTTTTCCTGCAAATGTATTGTAAATTATTATAGAATTGATAATAGGTTAACCCCAGGGGCTTAGAGTTTTGGAAATCCCAGGGGGGCGGGGGCTCCTTAGCGTGCACGCTTTGTGCACGCGTGCGCTGGGATGATGTTCTACCCCCCCCCTCCAGGAAACTGCCCCGCCTCCCCGGGCCCTTCCGAGGCCTGCCAGCCGCTGCTGCCAGTGCCTCTCTTTCCCCCCCGCTACCCCTTCCCTCTCCCTCTCCAGCAGCGGCCGCTGGGCCTCGGAAGGACCCGGGGAGGTGCGGTGGCAGGCGCTCCATTTTCCCAGGGGTGGCTGAGGCCCCCCCCCGGGAAATTTCGGGGGTGGCTCAAGCCCTCGAGCCCCCCCCCCCCGTACTCTACGCCTATGGTTAACCCCACCATCCATGAAAATATTTCTAAGCAATGAATACCACACTAAAAAAAAATTCCTAACATCACTTGTGAAGTATATACTCAAAAGCTTGCACAAGCAGTTCACTCAATAAAAGGTAGCATCATAACTGACTTTTTGCCTTCAGTCCCAGAAACTTGCTTGAAACTAAATTCTACTGAAATCAATGGCTCTTCTCTTCAGAGTAGATTATTTTAGAGCAGCACATTGGTCTTGGGTTCTGTGGGAACAACAGGGTAATTGCAGTCCACTCTTACCATCCTTCACATCTACTAAAACCACTCCTATTCTTTTCATCCAAGTTTAGTGAGAGCTAAAGGCCAGCAAGTGATATGCCATCACTGTTTTGCCAAGGGATACCAAGACACTTCCTCCTTTGATTATGCTTATCTCTTTGTTTCAGAGATGCACTGGCTGCAAAGGAGAAAAACAATGCAGCTCTTCAGTCTTTCCAGCTGACTTGTCTAATTAAGCAGAATGCACCAAAAAGCACGAAGAAGGAGCTCACTACACAGTTCACCATCATATAAGAAACTGACTGGAATTTGCATGTTTTGTTAGATACATTGAGGATTTTGTTGTTAGATAACATTCATAATCTTGTCATGCAATAAATCAGAAATTTTCAGCTAGCTGAATGTTTAAAAGCTATCATGATACTGTCTGATCTACACTAAATGCTTTTCATCAGGAAAAAAAGAATATTTTGAAAACGGCCTTCAAAAAAAGATCCTCTGTACTAAGAAGAAATATATGACAGAGAATTTTAGCTTGGCTGCTAGTGCAAATCATATCAGAGAAATGCATGCTGAACTTGATGTCTGTAGGACCAGAAGTTTACATGTATTCATATGCCTACCTAAATAAATGTTGACAAACCTAATATTTAGGTTCAAACATCCTCACTGACATATATTTCCCTTTTCTGCAACACTGTCACTAGAATGCCTACTCATTCCTCATCATGTCAGGCCCTTTCCTTTAAACAACCAGCAACCACTTATGTCTGGACATGGCAACCGGCCTTACATACATTACAACTTATGATTCTATGAACCTCTGATGATGAGGTCATCACACAAGGTATTACTGCAGAGCAAGCATCCCCTATGTGGTGTCCGTAGGCGCCATGGCATCTGGTGACACCTTTCCTGGTGCCCACCAAGCGTCCTTAGGAAGTGAGTCGGGCACTTGCCCAGCAGGGCTTCTAATTGGCCACTGGAGATCTGATTGGCTGGGCAGATTTAAAAAAAAACATTGTTTCAGTGGCCACTCCTATCACAGTGCTGGTTTTATTCTCTCTCACTCCTCTTTCCCAGCATATTTGATAAATTACACCCATCCTCCCTTGCATTTGGGTTTCCTCTGTGTGTGAGGCTCTGCCTCCTGGCAGCCATTTTGTGATGGGTTCCACCTCCTGTAGCAGCCATTTTGTGGCTGCACCTAACACCCTTTATCAGAATTCCAAAAGTGCCCACAGGCTCAAAAAATGTTGAGGACTCTGCTGCAGAGCATCTTGTGTAAGACCTTGCAGACGTCACTAGGGCTACCTCTGGCAATGCTCACTACCATCTGTAGTCTCTGGACCATAATTTATAAGCTTTTACAAGGGGATAATATGACACAAACCAGAATTATTAATGTCAAATCCTCACATCTGACATGTTTATAAGCAACAGTCCATACAAAAGTTGGATGAAAGGACACCAGAGCCCTATATGAAACATATTCTAAAGTCTTTCCACCCTGTGATCCATATGCTTCATTCTCTACTGGCAGTCACTCCAACACATAAAAGCAATCTGTACCAATATCTGTTCCTTGTCTCACCAGTGTCAGCTGCAAAGTCACTCCGCCCATTGCTCTGCACAAAATAATTCAAGTTCTGAACTACGGAACCAAACTATCTGCAGCAGGAATTCTTTTTTCTAAACTATGTTGCCATGACTCCTCATTTTTATGTAAACTTCTGGGACTGTGGACTTCACTATATAAGTAAAACAAGCAGCTGCTGGGGTGCCATAGTAACAGGAGTGCATCTCTTGGCAGGCCTTCTTTAGTATTTATTACTTGGGGGTGACTTTTCTTTGTTCTCCCATATGTTATAGGGAAGTCATTGCTGGCAATATATACCTGTCAGGAAAGCTGAAACTTTAATCTACTTTTTTTTTTTACAACAAAGATGTTTCCTAGAATTCATTATTTTTCCACTTCATACACACATAAATACCAGTAATGCTTACATTTCACCACAGAGCAGAGATCTCCTCATAGCAATTATATCCTGTACAAATTCCTTCTATTCCATGTGGGAAAAGAAATGAAATACAAAATTATAAATCAAGTGTAAACTGTAGTCTTCATCCAGTACAGATGAAAGCTTTTCTTTTAGGCACTATCTACATTGTATTATACTCTTATGTTTTCTTTATACCTCTTGAACTATCATGGCTTTTCCCAAGGAACTTAGGCATATTTTTTCCCCCTATAAAATGATGTTGTTTGTTTGGGCTGGCTTTTGAAGATTGGGACTAAGCAAACAATTTTGTTAAAATTAATTGTGCTTTGATTCTAACTTTAAGTGGCCCAGGGACTCCAGACAGGCCATCCTAAAAATTAAATATCCCACTTGTAAGCCTGAAGAAACTTACATCTTGATACATCAATGACATTTACCCAACAACCTGAAGATGTCACCTGGACAAACCATATAACTGTTGTTGTATACCTGAAAACTGGCTGATTAGTTGAGAGACAGAGTCAGCCCACTTGACCATACAGATCTTGTCAGCTTTCAAAAAGAAACTGAATCAACATCTAGTATGTATCCTTTAGGCATAAGTTATTTTATCTCGATGGGTACTTATTCCATTCTTTCATTAATGCTTATAGACCAAAAGGTCATAAACAAAACAAAGGGGAAAATATAATAATATACAGGCAACATGGGAACACAGAAATACAGAATTACAAATAAAAGATTTACATTAAGAGATAATGCCATTAAATGTCATAGACAAAAAATTTGCAACTGCAAGGGTCACATTTGGGTCAGTATCTGCTAATAGCTCAGCTACAATCTCTTGCTTTGCAGCAGGGCTCCTTTTTGGATATAAATTGTGATCCACTTGTCACGGGCAATATTATATTTATTACAATCAATGAAAAAGTGCCAGATGGTATCTAAATTCTCAGATTTACAATCACACCAATGTTCAGAAAATGGAATCCCTGAGAATCTGTCTGCTAGTTCCCCTGGTGGCAAGGCATTTAGTCTTGCCTTGGAAAATAATGTTCTATATTTGGGAACCATTAAAACCGTACAGTAAGCAGGTAAGGTCTTTGGGGTTGAAAGACCCAAATAATGATGGAGATGGAGGAGGAGGAGATTTGATTTATACCCCACCCTTCACTTGGAGTCTCAGAGCGGCTTACAAACTCCTTTCTCTTCCCCTCCCCACAACAGACACCCTGTGAGGTAGGTGGGGCTGAGACAGCTCTTTTCAGAACTGTCCTTGAGAGAACAGCTGTGATAGAACTATGGCATGCCCAAGGTCATCCAGCAGCTGCATGTGGAGGAGTGGGGAATCAAACCCAGTTCTCCCAAACACAGCTTTTTCCTTCTTAGGCCTACCCCTGTCTTCAGGGTCGGTGCCAGGGTTTTTTTCACACTAGGCAAGGCTACCTTCTGGTGCCCCCCCCCTGCGCCCATTGAAGCAGCACCTATCAGCACTCCCCTCACCCCCACCCCACCCCTCCACAGCCAGGAGAAAGGTGCTGCTTTCACTGTCTTAGATCTGAAAGATCCAAGACACGGAAGCAGGGCCTGTCAGGCTCTCCTCCCCCCCCCCCCCACCCCCCATGGCTGGGAGAAAGGCGCTGCTTTCACTTTCTCAGATCTGAAAGGCCAGGCTTTCACTTTCTCAGATCTGAAAGGCCAGGCCAGGGCTTTTGGCGAGGGGCAGCAAGGGGGTGGGGCAGCAGGCCAGCGTGATGGCAGTTCCCTTGTGGTCAGCCCTGCTTTGCGTACCAGTCCCAGGGGTGCCTGGAGGGGTGGTGAGGGTGACTGGGGAGATGTTGCTTTCTTCTTCTCCCCATCAGGTGAGCCCTGAGGCAGCTGGAGACAAGGATTCCTGCTCGTTGTCAGCGCTGCTCTTGCTGTTGTTCTCACCCTGCTTGCTGGCCTCTGTGCCCATCAGGGGTCTGCGCTCCTAGGCAGTTGCCTAACCTAGTCTTAATGGTAGCACCGGCCCTGCCTGTCTTGCAAGCATCAAACCCCTGGTCACTGCCACATGGCTCTGCTGCTGTTCCCTTTTGATTTATTTAATGCCTGGATGTTCAGACTATCTTGGCAACTGAACCTTTACTTGGACCTGTATGGAAATGCAACTGTTTTAACCTCTCTCTCTCTCTCCTTATTTCCCCTCTTGAGTGTAAATGTTTTGAACAGTGTGTGGGTGCTTGGAACATCTAGCTCTAGTGGTATTCATGAATGCTTGGTACTAAATTGACAGCATGAGTTTAATTCTTCAGCCCAGCACTTTGTATCATCCCCCTCAGGAGAATTAGTCTCTGATTTCAGTTTCATTGTTTGTTTCATTGTTAGAGAGGTGCCTTGTTTCTTTGTCACCAGATCCCTTATATCTGTTTGTGTGGGTCATTGCCCAGACTGATGTGTTTTCGACTGCCCTGAGTCCAGAACAGTTTTTTACAGTGAGTAGTAGTGGAAAGATTTTTTCCATATACTCAAGAAATGTAATGTATATTTGGACCAAAATGGAAAGTGGGCCACATCCACCCTGACATGTGCCTTGGGTAAACATTTTCCTGACCATGTTATAATAATAATTTCACAGAACAGGAAGTTTCAGCAGATGCAGTTTTTCTCATCTTTAATTGCTAAGCTGCATCTGTGAAGATTCCTTCTACAAAACTATTTTAAAAGTACAAATATCCTCACTGCATGAACCCAGCAAGTTCAGAGTTGACTGGCAGGTAGTTGCTAAACTAGCCTTTCCCCTTGCTAACTACCTTTTTTAAAAAAATACTAGCGAGTGAAAAATCCTTGCAGATTTCCTCACCCTTCTATACCATTCGGACTTGACAGCAGAGGTTTATTCTGTTCCTGTTGAACAGAACATGAGCAGGAAGAGAAGAAGAGGCAAAACCCGTCAAAATTCAATCCATGTGCAAACAGGATCTTTCGTATATCCAAAGAAGACACTTAACACTTTGAAAGAAAAAGGTGATGAACAACAACAAAAAAAGGATGAATCACCAGACAGTTCAAACAATCCTTGGGAGACCAATAGATTGGATGGTGACCTTGCAGGAAGTTTACAAGTGTTATACAGAGACATCAGATTATTTTGCCTTGTTTTTTATCAATATGAAGAAATGGCACAAACATTTATTTCCACTCTATTATGGAACCCATACAACATTATGCAGTGGTTATGTAATTCTGAATGAAAAGTATCTGTAAACACAAGTTACTAATGAGATTCTGAATTTAGTAGTTGAATAAAATTATTTCAGTATTTTGGCCAGGAGCCATGATGTTGACGAGGGACCTGAATCATAACAATGTCATTTGTTTCTCAAAATTCTTTCCCCCATTTGGTTGGGAAGAGCACTCCACTGAAGGAGTGAGGTTCACAGCTCCAAAGTCGTTTCAGCCTGTCCTTATCTTTGTGTGCTCTAGTTACATTTGCAGCTCAAATCACGTTTTGCCAAAATGCCAGTTTCAGACAGAATCAGTTCACCACCCAGCGAAGCCAAGAGGCCACTTGGGGTGCCAGGCTGACAGAGGGCAGCCATGTGGAAGGAAGCAATGGCAGGTACATGCCTCCTTTTGTGACTGCTGCCTCAGATCCATTCAAGGCAGACTGTAGAGGAAGGTGCTTGCTGTGTAGGGTTGCCAGCTCCAGGTTGGGAAATACCTGAATATTTGGAGGTGGAGCCTGAGAAGGGCAGGGTTTGGAGTGGGGATGGACTTCAATGGGGTATAATGCCATAGAGTCCACCCTGCAAAGCAGCCATTTTCTCCAGGTGAACTGATCTCTGTTGCTTGGAGATCAGTTGTGACAGCAGGATATCTCCAGCCACCACCTAGATACTGGCAACCTTATTGCTGCATAGCCCAGCTTACATCCCACCAGGGCCAGAGAACCATGAGGGAAGCATGTGGCTCTTCTCATGAAAGTTGGGCTATGAAGGAAGACGTTTGCTATGCAGCCTGATTTGCATCTGTGGGAGTGGTACCAGTAGATAGGTGCCTCCCAGGGGTCATTTGGGGCTGAAGCGCACCAGAGCACCACTCCGGGAGCCCAGGAGCGGGCACAAATGTCGGTAGCAGCAAGCCCCGCCCCTAGCTCCCCACACTCCTTCTCTCTAGAGTCACATGCAGCAGCAATGCAATCTTTCCATTGTAGTCTATGGCAGCGCAACTCTACAGAGAAGGAAGAAGCCCTGCAGAGGCCCCCCCCCCACTATTCCTAGCTCGCCCACCTAAAAAAGCCCTGTCCCTTTAAGAGAGGCTTAACCTGTGGCTACTGGCAGCTGAGTCTCAGAGCAGTTTACAATCTCCTTTGCCTTCCCACCCCCACAACAGGGATCCTGTGAGGTAGGTGGGGCTGAGAGAGCTCTTGAGTAAACTGCCCTTGAGAGAACAGCTCTGAGAGAAACTGTGATAGACCCAAAGTCACACCAGCAGCTGAATGTGGAGGAGTGGGGGGGAAACTTGGTTCTTCCAGATTAGAGTCCATGCTCCTAACCACTACACCAACAGATGCTGGGCTACAGAAGAGGTGGCTTGGAGCACGACCAATGAGTTTAATTCATTGCCATCCCATTGAGGGGGATCTCAGCGGAAGCTGGTGTGTCTGCACAATGAAGTCCAATGCACTGGTACACAACTACACACAGCCTTGCCAAATGGATCATGTGCAGCTGTGCCAACCAGCATGTTCCTTACTATGGGAAAGAGCTTATTATGAGACATGCAATGCATTAGCAATCAGGACCTACTACCATTGCATTGTGAACATATGCACTATGCCAGGGGTATTATGGGTTCAGTCTTCTTTCTAAAAAATCTAAATCCCTAGTTCACCAATGTGTGTTGCATTTACTTTAAAAATTCCATATGAATAGCTGTGCTGGTCTACAGCAGCAAAATAAAACAGGTGTCTGATGGCACTTTAAAAAAATGACAAGATTTATTACAACATAAGCTTTTATGAACCAGAGCTCACTTCTTCAGATGCCCTGGAGCTGCATCCTTAAACTCGAGAGGAACGTACAAAGTTGCCTTATACTGAGTCAGACTCTTGGTCCATCAAAGAATTATCATATGGCATTGAGTGCAGAATAGCCAGGAGATCCTCAGGTTGTCTGGCAGCCAGAAGTTCTAGCTCCTTTAGTATTATGCATCACTAGGTGGTGAGCTAGACTTGTTTTTAAGGCAAGAGATGTTTCAGAGGTGGTTTGCCATTGCTTGCCATCAAAGTTCTGATTGTCCACTCAGATCACCGGCAGCTCTCCATAGTCTCCAGCTGAGGTCTTTTCCACCACCTCCTACCTGATTCACCTTTTAATTCCTCCTTTTAAACCTCCTCCTTTTAACTGGAGATGCTGGGAATTTCATCTTGGGACTTATGGCATGTCAAGTGGATGCTCTGTCAGTGAGCCACATCCCTTCCCAACCATTCAAGCATAGCTAATACATATAGGCAGACCTATTAGAGAGCAGAATCTATGGCATTATACCCCACTGAAGTTCTTCCCCTACAGATTAGAGACTAATCTTACCCACTGCAGGCTGCACCTCCAAATCTCCAGAAAGTTTCCATCCTGGAGTTGGCAACCCTCAAAAGTACTGACAAAAGACCCCTTGATCCCTGGCTTGAATTAAAAGAAAGACGAAAATAAAAAGGAAATCCAGCTGATGATCGTGTTAATTGATGTTCTTTGTTAAGTTTCTCTGCCTATATCTCTGAATTTCCCTTTCCCCTTTTCTGGAAAAAAAGGTCTCTCCAGGTATATGCTCAGAATATCAGTATTAGGGGCTGAGGCCTCAAAAATTGCCAGTGTATTTCTTGCTGTGGTAAACAGCTACACTTACAAATGTTTTCCATTCTGTCTGAGCAGTACTAAGAAATGTTGTGTGTTTGAATATGCATGTGAAATGGAAGAAAAACATTCTGAACTGTGTCTGGGAAGTAGCCTTCATCTAAAATACGTTTTGGAGCCACTTTATGAACAGAGGAACAGGAATTCAGACTTGTCAACATTATTTATTTAAAAATGGATAACTTGCTTTTTCTCTCTGAAAGTGACCTTGTTGTGGCTGACAAAAATAACACTAAAATAGCAGTGATATAAAACCCACAGTCAACTATAACAGAGAGGAAGGCTGCCAGTCAAACAGAAAAGGAACACTAAAAGCACCTCAGCCATCAATTCCAAGGAGAATAAAAATATATTGACCTGGTATCCCCCCTCTTGACCTGACATGGGTGGTTTGTTTGTTTTCCCCCATGTGTGCCATCAGATAGGCTTGCCAGCTCTGCGTTGGGAAATACCTGGAGATTTTTGGGGTGGAGCCTGAGTGGTGGGTGTTGGCTTCTGACACACTTCTGGTGATGTCAGGAAGTAGGGCATATGCAAATAAGTTATGCTAATGAGCTCCTGCACCTCTTTTTCTACAAAATCACCGCCACCTTGTCATGGCCGTGTCACTGCCACCTTGGATCCATCCCAACAGAAAAAACAGTATATAATTAAAGCAGTAAATGTATCTGTGTTTTGAAGAAACACTATACAATAATAAACATATTATAAGAACATGCCAAAGACAGTCTCAGTCAATAGTGCCAACTGGATTGGCTTGTTAGCTTGAATGGAATTGATTTATATTCAGTCTGGTTGCTTTTTCAGTGTAAGAAGATTGAATTGTCAATTTCTGTACTCTAAAAGAATGCCTTTGGCATGTTCTCATAGGGTTTCTTCAAAACAGATAGGGTTTTTGCTTTAATTAATTATACATGGTATTTTTCTGTTTTGTTGATTTCATTCACTGTGGTTTCCCCTTGTTTTGTGTGTTGGATCCATCCAAGGCAGGCTGCACAGCAAGCACTTTCATCTGTACCCTGCCTTCGATCCTGAGGGTCAGCTTGGATTGAGAGTATTTGGGGTGGTTCACTAGCTTGAGGCTGTCCTGTCAGATGCACACCTTCTTATGTGATCTAGCTATGGTTATCCACTCTGGATAAATCTAGGCTCCTTTTCTACAGTGTGTTCTGTGTACAATTTCTGAGTCCAATTCAAGATGCTGGTATGATTGTTAAAGCCCCAATGATTTAGGGTGCCTAAAGGATATATCTTACCATATTGCCCAGTCTGTTCACTGAAGTCATCTAGTGAGGACCTACTCTGGAAGTCCCTGCCAACTTAGTTGAGACAGGTGATCACTAGAGAGCATGTGTTTTCTGTGGTGGTGCCATTTTGAAACAGCCTCTCCTAAGAGATTCATCTGGCACTATATTTACTATCATTTAGATGCCTGGCAAAGGTATTTTTGTTTCAAGCCCTTGTCTTGGTTGACTCTGATTTATGGTTATACTGGTTCTTATTCTGCAGCTATGAAGCACAAAATCTGGCCGATTTATTTTCTGCATTTTACACTGTTCATGTGATACAGAAATATATGTCTCCAAGCAAAACATGGAATAAGTGAACTCCTTCTTTTGGAGGCTAAAAAAGTTTGTTTATTTCAGGTTTTGCTTAGAAGCTCCAGCATAGTGTTCTAGCTTCTATCAAGCCTTGTCACTGTCTCAAAATGGCTGCTGCCTGGTCAGCACTGTAAACTAGAACATGTTCAATTGAGATAACAAAAGAGAAGATGATAAAGGCTTAGAATGTAAATCCTCTCTGGAAACAGCAAACTTAGGTATGATTAACTTTCAGAAATGATTGAAGGATCGTCTTTCCTTATCCCTAGATTTGTCCAAATGAATTTGTACCCCCTTTTGAGAAATACATCTGACCTCTGATCTGCAATGTCTACGGTTTCAGTTAATCACAGCTAAATTGTTGGCAATGGGATGCCTTGCCCTAGGTGGGATGAGTTCTTTATTGCAGCTGCAGCAGCAGCAGTATTACTAGTATCTTGCTATATCTTTGCTCAGTATTCAAACTGTGTTTAGTAAAGAATAATCTCTGATTATGACTTTCCATACATTTTCAAGTCATCCATATAATAAGTGTGAAATCTCTAGGCCTGTCTTTTAAAGCTGTTATCCTAGGCCTGTGCAGTTGAGAATGATTGTGAGTTCTATTAGGGCAATGAAAAAGAGCAGTGGTGATAGTGAGTTTCTTGGAAAATTCTTCATTTGATATTCTAATTTCTTCTCCAATTTCTTCTCTTCTGTAATTTGGGAGAAAAAGGTGATCATCAGAGCTCTTTTTGTAAAAAAAAAAAAAAAAAAAAACCAGCAGGAACTCATTAGCATATTAGGCCACACCTCTGACAGTGCAGCTCATTAGCATATTAGGCCACACCCCATGTCACCAGACATGTGGTCATTCAGCCACACCCACCTTTTGCTTCTTATTCTGTTTACCTTGTTTGTTGTAAAAACAGTTTTGACAAAACCAATAAAAACATTATTTTCTGTCCCATCTATACACAATCTTGCCTGAACCAATATCTTATGTCCAACATCTATATATCTAATTCCCAAGTGCCCCCCCCACGTGCAGATACTTAAATCCGCGCGGGGGGGGACTTGGGGGTGAGGGAGGTTTTTCTACACATGGGGGCTACTCCCCCTGTGTGCAGAAAAATCCTAAATGTTAAAAAAACTTTTGGGGGGATATTTAAATCCCCTCAAAAGTAAAAGTGTTCTCTGCGCAGGCGCAGAGAATGTTTTGGCTGGGTGGAGGGCTCGGTGGGCGATGGGCCTCGCCGCCACTGCCGCTTTCAGGGAGGGAGGAGGGGAGGAGGCTTGGCATGCCATCACTGCCACCACCGATTCTTGGGAAGGGAGGGGGAGGGGCTTGGCATGCAGCCGCTGCCAATTTTTGGGAAGGGAGAAGGGAGGGAGGCTCGGTGGCTCGGTGCACTGCCACCGCTGCTGCTGATTTTCAGGAGGGAGGGAGGGGAGGAGGCTCGGTGCACGGCCACCGCCAATTTTGGGGAGGCGAGGGGGAGGAGGCTCGGCGTGCATCCGCCACCACCTCCGATTTTGGGGAAGGGAGGGGGGAAGGAAGAGGGAGGGGAGAGAGGAGGCTCAGCGCATGGCTGCCAATTTTCGGGGAGGAGGGGAGGGGAGAGAGGCTCACCTTCCCCCCCCCCCGCAAGTATCGCGGGTCCTACTGCTTGTCAATTCCTAAAGGTTAGGTTCCCATGGAAATCAGCTTGCCTTCCTGCAGAACTAGTACACTGAATAGGAATTTTTAGGGTTGCCAATCTACAGGTGGGGTCTGGAGATCTCCTGGAATTACAACTGAGCTCCAAACTACAGAGATCAGGTCAATGGCTAATTTGGAAAGTGGAGTCCTTGGCATTATGCCTTGCTTAGGTCCCTCGTTCCCCCCAACCCCACCCTCCTCAGCCTCCACTCCCAAATCTCCAGGGATTTTCTCAACCTGGAGTTGGCAATCCTACTTCACTGGCAGAACAACCCTAGGTTTGTGGATGCACTGGATGGGAGTAGTTTGTGGACTATTTTATTCAAGGTACAAAATTTGATTCAAGGTATAAGATTTCATGTGCCACCCACACTTCTTCAGATGGAAGAAGTGTGCATGCACACAAAAGCTTATACCTTGGATGAAACTTTAGACTCCCACTTTGTTCTGCTGCTTCAGACCAACACAGATACCCACCAGAATTATTACACTATAATATTTTTTACAAGCAATTATGTACCAGTGGAGTGGTTACCATGCAGAGACTGTCCCACAAGTAAAATGATCCTGTGAACAGATGAGCTTTACCACATCAAAATATCACTACCATCACAGATCACCAATCATTGGAAGTCAACTCCTCAGAAGCAGAAATCTCTCTTATTAGGAGGTTTAAGAACATCAACTTTGCTGGCCCATTAAAGGCAGATGTCAGCCTAGTGGCAGGAGAAGAGGGGAAATCATCTTCTTCAGAAACTCTGCCCACTTTTTAAATTTCACAAAACAGTAAATCTCCAAAGTGCTGCTGACCATGCTCATTTTCAGTTACAACTCTGTTTCTATGCAGATGTCCCCCAAAGTCCCCCATGCAACAGTCAAGTTTTCTGCCAACACACACAACAATGAAGCTACTTTTTCAGATGTTTTCTCTTGCATGGCAGTTAGCACCAAATGACTTTAATACAGACTTTACACACACATATATTTGCAAGCCATTCCCAACAAGACACAACAACGAACTAGTTACACTCAGGCTTCAAACTTACTTTTCTTAAGCAGAAGATGCCATGAGAAAACTATAGAGATTCTCAAAAATTAAAGATATCATCAAAACCAGCATTTCCTGGGTTCTCTGCTTTTTTACATCCCTCCCCTTTTCCAATAATTTTTTAAAGAAACACAAAGACAAATGAAACAACAAGAAAGAAAGAGAGAGAGAGAGAGAGAGAGAGAGGGAGGGAGGGGAGAGAGAGGGAGGGAGAGGGAGAGGGAGGGGGAGGGGGGAAATGAGAGAGAGAGGGAGGGAGGGAAAAGAGAGAGAGAGAAGGAAAGAAAGAGAGAGAAAAGGAAAGAAAGAGAGAAGGAAAGAGGGAAGAAAGAAAGATTTTGGTGGCAGCTGGTCTTGGCGCGAGCAAGGCTTTTTGTCTGCAGTGCGGTGCCTGCTTCCCACTTTGCCTCACCTCTTTCCTTCTCAAGGCACTGCTCCACTGTTGCTCTTCTCTTTTCCCAATTGAATTTTCTTCTCTTTTCCCAATTGAATTTTCTTCTCTTTTCCCAATTGAATTTCCCACTCCTTTCTGCGTACCACAAAGGGTTCAGATTCCCCATTAATTTAAACTACTGAAATGGCACTTTAGGCTTTTTAAAAGTTCAAAAATAACAAAATATTTCATTCAATGTAGAGAGGGAAAGTAAGGTGAAATCAGGGGTAAAATTTCTGAGGTAAATTAATATAGGCCCAGCCTACAGTTCACATGCTTCAAGCAATTGAGAGTTTCTTAAGCTTTTCACAGTGACTTAGAATCTTTAAGATGAGAGGCTTTTGTTTCAGTGTTTCTTAAACACTCCAGTATACTTTATTGAGCGTATTTGGCTTCTTTTTTGTTTCCAGAAGGCAGAGATACTCTGTCTAGTACCCAAACTCCTTCACTAAACACACCAGTACTCTTCTTGAGTTTGTTTTTTTTTACTGGCTCTACAGGATTTAAAAGGCAGTTTCTAAGCACATTGGACCAGGAATCGTTCCACTATTTAGAGCTATCTCCCTGTTTTAACTGGGTAAGGAAATTCTTCTCTCACTAGAAGATCTATCCCTTTTTCTGACCTAAATGGAAGTCTTCACCTAACTACTCACTCATCCTGCCAACCTTCCCAGTTCTCTATCTGTATTAAACAGCTGTCAGTCAAGCCTAAGCACAAAGCACAAACCCTGTCAGCACTAAACCCTTCTCTGTCAGGGCTAGACTCAGACTCATCAGTATTAGACTCTTCTCAGTCAGGGCTGAATTCAGACTCAGTCAGCACCCAACTCTTCTCTGTCAGGGCTAGACTCAGACTGAATTCACCTCAGTATTCTGTTCCAAAGTCTCTTTCTGCTTAATTCACGTTAACCAATCAGATCTCTAGGAGCAGCCTGTCACTCAAGGCTCTCTAGCTCTGTGAGAAAAGCTAATACTTTTAGCTCTTCTTTCTCTAACATAGACTCAAGGCCCCTATTCAGCACTAAAGTATCTTTGAGAACAATCTTAGACAGGACTATTCAGAATCCAATTTGATCATCAGTGGGGCTTACTCCCAAGGAACCTTTTTAAAGGACTGCACTAAAGACTGGCCTCTTCAGTAGTAAATACACTAATATAATCCTTAGCCTTCCAATGCAAAATCACTTTTAATTTGTTAAATTTAAATATATGTATATATCACAAAAATGCCAATATAGGTAAGAATTATTAAAGGAAATCTGAAATGAATAACTCACAATTTAACAAAACCTACTGCTCCTTATTAGAAGGCCATCTTTGGTATTTTCTTTTCCAGTTCCTATTACAGTAAAAAAGGGGGAGGGGTTAATTCATGAGTCCTCTGATTAAACTGACCTTCACTACTTAACTAAAATTCTAGTTGCTAATCTACTGCTCAAAGCAATTAAAACTTGCAGCCCTGAGCTGACCTGATAGCCCAGGCAACCCCAACCTTGTCAGATCTCAGAAGGTAAGTAGGGCCGACTCTGGCAACTATTTGGATGGGAGACCTCCAGAGAATACCAGGGCCGGAAGGCAGGAGCAGGCTATCAAGCCACTTCTCTAAACATCCTCCATGCCCCAGTAGGAGTCACGATGACTTCCAGGCATGGGCGCACACACATAAACACACACACAGAAATACAAAAAAAAAATGCAAAAATACCAAAGAAAAAAACTTGCAGCCTTGATTAAAACACAGTTCAGTTGGGGTAATCACTGCTGGAGTAAACAATGGGGATTTTTTTAAAAAAAAATTGTGGATGTAGCTATTTTTAGTCAGTATGTTCCCACCACAGCCTTCTGCCCCCTATAGTAGTTTGCTATATTTTGCAGTGATGAGGAGGATTACCAAACAGTCCTCTCAGTTTTGTTAGAAATGTTATAGCTACAATATAGTTTAATTTTTCCCCCATCTGGAAAGATGCAATAACAGATGGGTGGGTGAATTCAGGACAGCCAGCCAGCCTGCCTGAAGCATAGGAAGAGGAGAAGACTGTCAATCCTGTCAGTCCAGGATTCAATACTGTCAATCCAGTTTTTAAGGCAGGAAAAAAGTGACAGGAGTCCAATCTGTGGCCGGCAATGCCATTTTATAGGAGAATTTCACCATTTAAAAACTGCCACATGGCATGGCGGCACAATGTACTCCCCACCCCCCACCCCCCGCCAAAATGCCTTTTCAAGTGCTGGAAAAGGGCTTAAGCTAATGTCAAGTTTGGCCATTATTCAGCCTTGATTAAGCTGTTCCTTGAGTGGTGTGAAAATTTTATAATACAAAGTGTTAATAATACAAAGTTACAAAGTTAAAAATATCTGCAGAATTGGGGAGTTCACTATGAAAGCTTCTCTCCTGTCTGCAGGTTGCCTGCTTTTTGCTGCTTTTGCATAGTAAAGCTTTTGCATAGTAAAGCTACTTTACTATGAAATATGATAATAATGTTGAGCTGATTAAAGAGAGGAAGGGAGGATAGAGATTCTCTTCAGACCATGCTTATAAGTTTTTATCTAGGCTTTAGAAAGTTCTGACTTTGAAATCTGACCTTGTCTTTCATCACATTCTAAAACGAACATTATTCAATAAGCACAGTTACATCCATCGTTCTAGTTTTGTTCCTTGATTTCCTTTCTTGCTCTCCAGTGTTACACATTTCTCGTCTGCTATGGAATATTGCCCAACAGTTTCATTTATATCTGATGTGAAACATAAAAATGTGACATTTCTATTATCTTACAAGGTTTAGGTTGAGCTTTCAAAACTTGTCAGAGGAAAAATGCAATTAAACTGAGCCTCAGCCAAACAACTGTGTCAAAAACATAACTGATTAGATTTAAAATGCCAAATGCAATTATTTGTGAGGTAGCTGTTTTGATAATACTTTGAGATATCTGGCTTAGGTGTGAAAAAATCATCAGTATAAATTTCTGGGAGAAATCATGATCTGTTACCCCAGACCAATGCTAGTGATGCCATCAAGAAAAAGATATATCTGGTGGACATCCTATTATTTTAAAAATCCAGTATAACATATGCAAAGATATGACTGGAATTGTATCCTGTGAAATGCACTCCAGTGTTGATTCTATTCTGCTGAATGGAAGAACCACTAGAAAAGCAATATGGTTATGTTTTGAGAAATTTGATAGCAGCTGCAAGGCTGTCAGCAGCCAAGAATTGGAAACAAACCAATGTGCCGACAATTGAGGTCTGGTTTAGGAGTGTTGGTTGACCGTGGTCATGTACAAAATATTGGTAAACAAATGAGGTGGGGTAGGTGGGAAACACATGCAGACTTTATAAATTATTGGAACAAGGTCAAACCTCTAAGCAAATACTTAGAGCCATTCAGTTCTAAATCAAAAATAATTTATTGCCTTTTGCATTTCGTAGTATAAGGTTTGTTTTTATAGCGTGGTTGTGTTTGCTGCTCACTGCTTATTGATATTTGTTACACAGTGATAATTACTGTTTGTTATTTAATAAATTTATAATAGGAAATTTTAAAAAATCTGGGAGAAAGTTTAAAATATATTTTATTTCCATTTTAGTATCTCTGTATTTAAATATTTGAACTGTGAGCTTTCCAGGGTACTTATAAAAGGCAGAATAGAAGTTTGTTAACATAAACTGTCTCTTCCAGTTGGTACCTCTCCCTGGTAAATCACTGTCCTTGGGTGATATATTTTTAAAAATGTGCAAGTGGCAAAAGCTGTCATTAAACCTTGAAGGAGAAAACCCATATATCTTCTCTGTCAATGTATGTGCATGAACATTAAAGCACCATGCAATGCCCCACCTCAAAGTTAACACACTGAAATTGTTGGTGCTTAGTTTGGACTACAGTCAAGCATAATACAATTATGTTTTTGTAATATATATTTAACATATGTAAAAGAAGAAACAGCTTCCTACCTTTAAAAATGGTAGAAATCACAAAGGAAGAGCAGCAGCAGGAGGAAGACAGGTTGAGGGCAATCCCACCTGTTGTCCCAAAGTCACTGACTAATTGATATTTTCAATTTCAGACTATAATTCTGCTCCCAATCCAGGAGTGTCAACCAAACCTGTAGGCACTCCTAGACACACACACACACACACAAATACAAGTGGATACACACCAAAGAAATTATCCCTTTGGGTCATCCCTTAGAATTGTCACATGGGCAGTATATCATGCCAGTTTTAAAGCCGGTTTCACAGCAAGAGTGATCCAATTGGTTTGGTGACATTAGGCAAAAAAGGTTCCAAGAGAGAGTGGAATCCCTTAAGTCTAGATTTACTTAGGCAGCTTCAAATAGATATACACATTCAATTGCAAATATAAGGAATATGTGGAACTGTGTAAAATGGTGTAACTTGGCACGAGTTTCTTATTTTAGAAGCAAATATTCAGAGATTGGATGCACATTTCAGACCTTGTCTCCTTGTGTAGAGCTCATACAAGTGGTGAACAGGAAACTGGGAACAGTAGTGGTTCAGATTGGCATGATTTAAGGATGATGAAATTTCATATAGGGTTACACTGTAACACTACCCAACTGTACAGAAGTAATAGCGTACTCCCTTCAAGAAAATCAAATTATCAATTTAAGGAATTCCTTGGTTTCAGAATATCTGGAATTCTATCCATTTTTTCCCAATCCCAATTTTCCTTAATATTTGGCTGTAATGATTCCTATGTACTAGAGTGGCTTCTGCTCCACAGTTTATAATTTGCCTTGTCACAGTTAGGGATGGGCATGAACTGGGAAAATGTGGTTGGGTTCAGTTCATGGTGTGCCCAGTTCACAAATCGTGAACCATCATGAACTTGCAGGGGCCAAATGAACTGGTTCAGTTTGTGAGTCTTGTGGCCTTCTAGAATGCCCTCCAGCACGCTAGAAAAACCAAACTGGCAGAGAATCTCTGGATGACTCTCATCTACCTGCCCTCCAAGTTTGGTGAGGATTGGATTTACGAAATCCAAGTTACAGCTCCCCAAAGAAGATGTCCCCAGGAAAGTGTTTTTTGGGAAATGACTGGCAGTCATTTCCCCAGAAAGTACTTTCCTGGGGGCACTTTCTATGGGGGACCATAACTCAGACCCTGTAAGTCCAAACCTCACCAAACTTGGAGGGTAGGTAGAGGAGAGCCAGCCAGAAAATTTCTGTGAGATTGGTGTCTCTAGCTTGCACAGGATCCATTATATACACCCCTGAACCTAAATCATTTGACAGGTGCAGGTTCAGGAGTGTGCAAGCTAGAGAGACACCAAACTTGGAAGTCACATAGAGGAGCATCCGGGGGAGGTCCCCTGCAACTTTGATGTCTCTAGCATGCACAGGATCTGTTTTATACACTCCTGAACCTGCACCTGTCAAAATGACTGCCTGCTTAGAGGTTCAGGAGTGTATAGACCGGATCCTGTGCAAGCTAGAGGCATCAAAGTCACAGGGGACCTCCCCTGGATGCTGCTCTACATGACCTCCAAGTTGTGTTTGCTTTGACATTTGGTAAACATTTAGATTGAGCGGAGACAGTCTTTCTGGAAATGTATCTGTTCACAAAGCAGCACAAATCTCCACAAACAGCTTGAAAGTTCATGGAAAACTCATGCCAGTTGACCTGCCATAAACTTCACTTTTCAAACCACACACTGGCCAGAATTCATCACAAACTTTAGTTTGTGAGCTGGTTCATGCCCATCCCTAGTTACAGTTGAATGCAGAGTAAGCTTAAAATAGCTTGGTTCAGTTCAGATATGAACTTCCAGGGAAATGTCCATGTAGTAATTACAGTTTGGTAGCTCTATTAGTCTGTAGTGGTAGAACAAAATATGAGTCCAGTAGCATGTTAAAACTAACAGATTTTTCCAAGCTTTTGTGAGTCAAAGCTCACTTCAACAGACAAAAATAGGAATGATAACAGACAAAAACAGAAATGAAGTTCATCACCCCTTATATCCATGCCAGAAGGTGGGAGGAGTGTTACAAAGAAGGGCCAGTTGGAGTCAGGATGCAGAGGTACTACGCAAAATACAACCAGCTTTATTAAAGCTGTGAAATATGCACAGATGTGGGAAATGCAGAAAATTAGCATCAGTAATGAGATAACAATTCTATATCCTTATTCAGCCCAGAAGACAATTGTCCTGAACTTGTTGATGAATTCACATTCAGCAGTCTCATCTTGTAGTCTCCTTTTGAAGCTTCTTTATAGGTCAACTACAATGGGTTTGTCCTTGGAAATTTTAGCCATAGTAACTTCAGCAATTTACACACAAGGACAATTTCTGACAGACTGTAAATCCCTCATAAGGCTTCTCCTCCACACTATAGATATAAAACAGCTTATGATGGACACATGTTGGGTCAGAACGTCACAAGCTGCATCAGCTTTTTCTTTGGGCCAGATTAAAAATAAGGCAACACAACACATCAATGTCTGAGCAACAGCCAAGGAGATTACAAGCAAATGGAAAGAATGGGTCATTTTGTCGATAATGTCTCTTCAACTCACTTTTTAAAAAATCCTGTAAAAGGCAGTTGTAAACTCATGCTAATGCTTGTTTCTTGGATTCCTAGCAATGCACAGCCCATCCGTGATAGCTCCTTTTAAACCTCAATCTCTGCAATTCCTTTTAAACTCATCATATTCAGCATACTCTGATGCAGCCAGTCAAACCAAAGTAGCATACTAATGATCCAGAGGGAACACACATTTCTTGCATGAATTTCTGTACATTTAGAATGACAAACCAAACATTTATCTGATAGTCCTACTTCTATAATTGCAGCAGACAAAGTGTTCATAAGAAAGAACCCAAAAGCTTGTGCCCTGTTTTATTTATTTATTTGTCCCCCCGCCCTCCCCACAAGCAGGCTCAGGGTGGTTTATACTAGTTAATACATAGATACCATTAAAATCCACATAAAATCATTTAAAACAATTCAGATACAATGAGATCATAAAATCATAAAGTGCTAGCGGTAATTCCTTAATTACTTGAGATGGCATGCTAAAGGATGTAAACAAGCAGAGTTTTCCAGCTCAGTGTTTTGTCTTGTTATCAGAAAATCTTCATCAGACTAGATGCGGTAAACTGAAAAGGGCAGACGGAGGAAGGAAAAGTTGTTTCAAATCTTGATTTTAAAATCCATATCCTATGCAGAATGCCGTTTTAATCACAAACGGGGTTCATAGCCATATATTGTACACACTGGGCCTTAAAGATGTTCATGAAATAGTCCTTCAGTGAAAATAAGAGTTAAAGCACATTAAAGTTTTGTCAAATGATTCTGGTCACATAAATATGGCCTGATACAGTCTTAGAATGGGAAACTTGTGCTATCCAGGTGCATTTATGAAGAGGGAATGTATATGATCATCCAATTTAAATTGCAGGCACTATAACTGCTATTTGTGTATTAAAACACTTGAAGAATGTGACATGCTTTGTTTTTCATCATGGGCACGAACATGGTTCATTGCGATTTTCTGGCACTCCCCTCCCTCCTCTGCTTTCCTCCCTGATAAAGTGCAGTTGAAAAGCTTCCAGTTTTCAAAAACAAACACCATGGACTATGAAAGCAGATTTCATATACAGCGAGCACTTAGCAGAAATAAGTTTACTATGAAGTTGCAATTTTGTACAGCACTTGCAGAAAATGCCAAACATCAAGGGAAGATGAAGGAAATACAATAAACTCCAGAGTGCCACTAGGAAAATAGGCTACAAAGGTCTGGGCCTGAATTCTGAATCTAATGAAATTCTTTGTTTTATACTGCAGCACTTCTCTGCTCTTTTTTTCTCCCAAGCAAAAATAATATCCTACAAGGCAGGCAGCCCCTGTACTTGCAAAGAGTCATAGTCTTTTATCTGGGAAGTGAGCCAAATGGCAAACTTTGGCTGTTTCTAAATTGCATATAAATAACTGTCTTCATTAGCTTTAATACAAGTACTATGGTTGCCATCATTATGCTATCATTTCAATTAGACTGTTATCCTCAATCCTGACTCATTCAAATTAGGCTACATGCAAGAAAGTTACTGCAGTTTCTGCAGTTTTGCTCTACTATAAAGAAGGCAAGGTACCCTTCATGTAATTTTTGTTGCACTTCACCAAGCTCTGAATAAAACTACTCTCATTTGCTTACAGCAATCCATAATTTGTAAATCACTAACAATGCCAAGGAAAGGATTCTTGCCTAAAACCTTCTGCCTTTCACTGCTATAAGCAAATGCAATACTGCAGATTCCTTGCAGAATACAGTTAGTACTCATTCATAAAATAAGCAGCATTTCTATCCTAATGGTGGGAAGAAATACATCTTCATACAACATCCTAGGTATGTCATCCATCTAGTTTGGTTCATTGAACTGCTCCTTTCTCTTGTAGTAATTTTATAACCAAAAACGTGGTTAAACAAGTCACTGGAGAGGCATCCTGTGCATTTGCTGAACAAATAGCATTTTTTGTTTATTGTATGGCTTGTGACTGTTTATTGCACAAGCCACTGAGCCATGAGAATCACTCTTTATACAAAGGTCACACATTACAAAAGGGCACCATACGATGCATTTCAAATACACAGAGGGATTTATTCATACTGTTACACTCTCACCTTCTCTGAACAGTAAGAAGTTCCATGGGCAACACTACCTGAGCTGGATCCCTTTGGATAAGAGTGCACCAGAGACTGAAATTTAGAAATAGAGCAGAGGTGAAGGCAAAAAGACACTACTGCTCACCACCATGTCCGCTATGCCATATCAGGTCCCCAGAAAGATCTGGGAATCTGAAGTGCTTCATATTCAGCCAGCTCATCTTGCTTCTAACTCATACTTCTCATTCTTTTCTGCCACTCACACATGCATATACCTCAGCTCCTTTCTTCCTCATTTCAGACCAATTTCTGATTATTATTTGAACAGAATAAGACCATCTCCTAACACCACTTCTTAGGAAAGCATTGGCCAAGGTAGCTGGGCCATTAAACTAGCAAAGGAAAATTGAGACAGCAATCACAACATGGAAAATTGTAGTAAATAAATTGAATCCTAGGGAAAAGATGCTGTTTCCCAGCAGTTGCCACCCCAGCCGGAATAACAAGACAGACAACAGTTTGGAATTAAACAAGGGCCACTTTATTAACTATTTAAACAGGACATTGCAGCAACGGGCAAAAACTAAGCAAGCTCTGGAACAGGCAAGGCAGGCGTCACTCTCTGACATGGCCTCCTTGCCCTTGATAAGGGCGGGACACCTAGCCCCGGTCTGAAGCCCGATTCTTCTGGCTCGTAACCGGCAGCCCAGCATGCTGGCACTCCCCCCTCAGGAGCGCCTACCCCTGCGGCTGCACAGACCAACAGGGAGGAACCTAGCCTGAGAGGTTCCCAGAGGCGATCCCCATTCACCACCCCAGACCGCAAGGCCCTAGGGCAGATCCTGAAGATCACCTGTTCCCAAAAGGGATATGCTGTGAGGTGCTCACCAGTTCCATTTTCTTGCTTGCACAACCTGCCACAGGCAAGGCCAAGCCTCTGCTTTGGCCCTTGCACCCCACTCAGCAACCGAGTGCCAATCGGACCCCGTGCTGCAAGTCCGCTAAAAATATCTCGTTGCCCTTGTCAGAAAGGTGAACCCCATCAGGTCTATACAGATCCGGACACTGAATCCATGTATTGGGGTGTTCCAAATACAACCCCAACCCCGACTCCATGGCTAACCTAATCTGGCTGTTGGCATTACGCCTAGCCCTGTCCATACACCTGGGGTCTTCGGTATGTCGCCATCTCAGGCGGGGAAGCATGGCCGACCACACTATCTTTACCCCGGGCCAACTGGCCCTAACCTTCGCCAGGTCAGCCTTGGCCTGCAACACCAGGGCCACACCCTTGACCAGACCCAAATCATTGCCCCCCAGGTGTATGACTAGCACATGAGGGGGAGGCCCTAGCCTCTCTCTAAACAACAGTGGCAGAAGTGTGGGCCATCTCATACCCCTCCTACCCAGCCACTCAACCGTTGCCACCTCGCTGAGGCCAAGCTGGGAGCCGACGGACGTCCTCCGAGCCTGATGAGCCGCCCAGAAGACCATACTGTGGCCACAGATCATGACCCTCCGTCTCTCCTGGCAACCCGCAGTGCCTGTAAAAAGAGCTACATCAATAACTGAAGCGACAAGAGGATAGGCTGGCTTACACGTTGCAGGGCCTAACATAGCCCTTGTAACAACGGGACTTCCAATGCCCAATCCTCTGGATCCCCGATGCACGGTAACCCAGAGCAGAGGCCGTTGAAGCAGCCCAAACCTAAAATAGTGCATGCCGAAGTGCGCCCGGCCTAGACCGAGCTGGACCAAAGCCTTCTGTGTGACAGACCAAAACTGGAATTTGGTAAGAGGGGTGCCGTCCCTATGCTGAAACAGATAACCGGGAGCGTCACCCCGAAGTGCCACGGTACCTATCTCTAACCCCAGAAAGATTAACGTGGTTGACAGGCCCTCAGTTTTTTCTTGAGTGAGCGGAATTCCTAGCTCCCGAGCTAGCTCAATAAAACTGGACCACAAAAAATAACATTGGCCCGACCCTTGCCTGCCCACCAGAAGAAAATCATCGAGATAATGGGCGGTACTACGAAGCCCCGTCCTGAATCTCAAGGCCCATTCCAAAAAGGAACTGAACCTCTCGAAAGCAGAACCAGACACAGAGCAGCCCATGGTTAGGGCCCAGTCCATGTAAAACTTACCCTCAAAGGCAAATCCGAGCAGCTCAAAATCCTCTGGATGGACCGGGAGGAGGCGGAAGGCTGACTTTATGTCGCACTTGCCAATTCAGCCCCCCTGCCACAGAGGCGAACTACCCGCATGGCCTGGTCGAAGGAAGTATATTTAACTGAAAATAACTCTCCGGGTATGGCATCATTCACCGACTCCCCACGAGGGTAGGAGAAGTGATGAATGAGGCGCAATGCACCCGGCGCCTTCTTTGGCACAATTCCCAACGGGGAAACTCTTAGGTTAACAACTGGGGGTGAATTAAGGTCCGAGGACCCGACCTTCCCTACACTCCTTATCCATCTTTTCGCGAACCACATGCTCCCTACCCAGGACCGATTTCAAATTCGGCCCTAAACAAGGAGCCCTAGTTACCTGAAAAGGAATTCGAAATCCAAAAGTAAAACCCGTGCTAGAGGTAGACCCAATCTAAGGCCCCGGGATAAATGCTCAGCCAACGCCCCAAAACATCCAAATTAATCGGGCTGGGTCCCTTTATCAGGAGGGGGGAAGAATTTCCCTTTGCCTCCAGGGCGCTTTTCCCCCTTACCACCCCCCCCCCCGACCCTTGGGAAGAGGGCAATGGGACAATGCATGGGGCCCGGCACAGAGTGGGCACTCGTGTCGGAAGGAACAAGATTTCCGGCTACAGGTCCCCTGGGAGGTAAACTCCCAGCAAAGCGGGTGTCGCTGAACCACCTGCCCTGCCTGAATGCGGGGACCTGACTGCACATTAGCCTTCTTAATGGAGTGGCCGCTGTGAGACCGCTCGCCCCATGCTGACCGGTTAGGGGACATAATCTGAAGCCATAAACTGGGATGCAGTTTATCCCAACGCATGGCTGGGTTCATGGCAGCCCTTTGCCTGAACTCTTCATCATACTGCAACCAAGCCGGGCTTGGATAATCAACATAGGCTTTATAAACGATGTCCAGATACTGAATCATCGCTGATGCCCTCCAAGGCTGGTGTTGCACTATGATGGCAGCGTAAATAAGGTAGCCAGGAAGCCAGTTGGCCCAAGTCCTATCTACCACCCGCCGCTTTAAACATTCCTTTTCATGGTCATCCAAATTGTCTTTGTCCTTCTTCTCCATCTCACGATAGAGAAGACCAAAGACATCTACATACTCCCCTCTAATGATTTTTTCCCTCGTGGTGGTAGACAAATGATCTCCAAGCGGTAAATCTGTATCCCCGCTTGGTATAGCTCCAGGTGGCACAGAGTCATAAGACAAACCACCCCAGCCAGGGTATCCTGCACTTGGCGCAGGGGAACCCCAAGCTGAAAAAGATGGAGCATTAGGTGAAGGGTATGGCCAAGGAGAAGGAACAGTGTGAGCCACAGCAGAGCTCTGAAAACCAGGGCCCCATGGCCAGTGCCCAACACCCCCAGGCTCCTTACCTCCCTGCTCCGAAGGAGCCAAATACAATGCCATCTGCTGGCTCCCCAAGCTTCGCCCAGGCCTCAAGGATGACGACTCCCCTCCATGTTCAAATGCAGCCGCCTCCTTCCTGTCTTCCAAAAAGGCCAGACGAGCGAGAACCTGGGCTTGAAAAGAGAGGTTAGCTCCCCCGCCAGCCGCAATGTCGCTACGCTGCACGCCACATTCCCTTTCCAGAGTCGCAAGACACTGCAAGATAGCCACATTCACTGTATCCTCAACGTCATCGTCGTCAGGTGGTAGAACCGGATCCGGCTGAGCTGGAGGCCTTTTTGGAGCAGGATGCTTCCCCTTACCTTTTCCTTGTCCCTTCTTAGGAGCCATATTGACCTGTTACACAAATAAGAGACTGATAATTAAATTTTGAAAAACAATTCCACCCCTTAATACAAGAGGGAGAATGGCCGCTGAAATCTTATATAAAATGGCCGCCCTAAGTTAGCAGGCCACCTAAGATGGCCGCCAAACAGGGGCCCAGAGAATCCAAGGCCTACTTAAAACAAAATGGCCACCAGCAATGAAGCACCAGGGCCCAACCCAAAAATGGCCGCTCCCTATTGCCAAGTAACTTACTCAAAGGCCCCAAAATGGCCGCACTCAACTGCCAGGGAACTGCCTAAAAATGGCCGCCCTTCTATCCAGTTGAACCAGCAGAGACAAAAAGCGCCCTAAAGGCACACCACCCTCACTCCAGCAAAGAGGGGGGGGGTGAACTGGAAAAAACTTCCTGGCAGGAACGGCCTGGCCCTGAAAGGGACGCCTCCGCTGGCCAGCCACCAGCAGAACCAAACCCACCAAAGCCTCAGGCCGGACCTATGTGGCACAAGATGGGCCGGAGAGGGGTTGCTTAAAGCACACACCCGCTGTGCCGTGCCAGTAACGTTAAGTGGGGGGGGGCTAGTTATCCCGCCTCGCAAGGCCGCCCCGCAAGCTATTCAGACAGTGCCGCCGACCCAACGTGCAGAAAGGGGGCCAAACTTCGCTCCCACCCAATACCAACCCAAGGAGAGACTGCTGCCGCCGCGAGGCTTTTCCCGACCGCCTATCGAAGCCGCCCCAGCCCCCGCTGCAAAATTGCCCACGCCCGGCGACTCCCACGAATCGCCAAATGCAAGAAAGCCGCCCCCAAGAAACGGGGCACGAGAAGCCGCCGGGGACGCCTCAGCTGCTGGAAAGAGAGCCGGGCCCAACAACCTGCGAGGGAAGAGGGGCAAGCCGCAACGCCGTGAAGGCTCTGAGCAACGGCTGCCCTGCCACCCGAACGCCTATGCCGCCACCCTACTTTGTCGCCGCTGCGGTCCCCGGGGCTCCCAGAAGGGAAGCCCGATGCCTCTCACAACTCCCACAGCGTGCTAGCCACAACCGCGGGCCCCACAGGAGCACCTAGCCCAGCAATGGAGATCGGGCAGGGAAAAAAGGCGCCAAGCCTGCACACTGCGAGGTTCGAGCCGCCTCCTCCTGGCCGCCGGGAACGCCGCCGCCAATTAGAGGAAGCCGGCCGCCTCACGCCAGACTTCCCGCCGCCGCCTACGCGCTGCCGCGCCAACAAGGAGAGCTGCTCCCAAACGCTGACGACGCTGGATCCCCGCTGTCGACGCGACCCTCTGGGCTTCCCCAAAGGAAGGCCCGAGCACCAAACAATGCTCCAATTGCGTGCTCCTCTCCCGACGAGCACGCGGAGCAACGGCCAAGGCGGGAGCGGGGCGCAGGCTCTTATAGAGCAAGCCCCGCCCCCGCCTGCTCCGAGACGCGCGGCGGTGTGTCAGTTGCTGCCTCGCATCCGGCGAGGCGGCAAAGCAGCCCCCGGGAGCCACGGCTTTGCCAGGCGGCCGGGAGCTCAGTAATCTCCATTATCATGGTGGTGATGTTTGCTGCTTCCAGAACCATTTGAACCATCAGTATACCCATGATGATCTGTTTACCCTGTGTGTGCGTGTGTGTGTGTGTGCACATGTTAAGTGCCATCAAGTTGCTTTTGACTTTGGCAACCTGATGAATTAATGACTTCCTAAATGACTTCCTTGCTCAGATCTTGCGAACTGAGGCCCATCTTCTTGTGTCAGGTCTTCCTGTTTTTCTGCTGCCTTCAACTTTTCCTAGCATTATTGTCTTCCAGTGACTCTAGTTTTCTCATAATGTGATCAAAATACAATAGTCATAGTTTGGACATTTTCACTTCTAGGGAGAGTTCAGGCTTGATTTGATCTAGAATCCACTTATTTGTCTTTTGGCTGTCCATGGCATCCATAAAATTCTCTTTCAACACCACGTTTCAGATCAATCAACTTTCTTCCTGTCAGCTTTGTACATTGTCCAACTTTCAGACCCATACATAGTAATGGAGAATACACAGAGAGCCAGTTTGGTGTAGTGGTTAAGTGCGTGGACTCTAATCTGGGAGAACCGGGTTTGATTCCCCACTCCTCCACTTGCAGCTGCTGGATGACCTTGGGCAACCCATAGTTCTGGCACAGCTGTTCTTGAACAAGAGCAGTTTCTTTCAGAGCTCTCTCAGCCCACCTACCTCACAGGGTGTCTGTTGTGGGGAGGGGAAGGGAAAGGAGTTTGTAAGCCACTCTGAGACTCCCTTGGATAGTGAAGGGAGGGGTATAAATCCAGTCTCTTCTCTCTTCTTCTTCTTCTACTGATCTTGGTTACAAGCAGGGGTCCTTTCGTAAAAAAAAGAGGTGCAGGAACTCATTAGCATAACTTATTTGCATATGCCATACTCCCTGATGTCACCGGAAGTGTCAGAAGGCCACACACCCCTGACATCACTGGAAGTGTGTTAGAAGAAAGAAAGGAAGGAAGGGAGGGAGGGAGGGAGGGAGGAAGGAACAGGAAGGAAGGTAGGTAGGTGGGGGAAGAAAGAAAGGAAGGAAGGAAGGAAGGAAGGAAGGAACAGGAAGGAAGGAAGGAAGGAAGGAAGGAAGGAAGGAACAGGAAGGTAGGTAGGTAGGTGGGGGAGAGAGAGAGAGAAGAAAAGGAAAGAAGGAAGGAAGGAAGGAAGGAATAGGAAGGTAGGTAGGTAGGGGGAGAAAGATAGGTAGAGAGAGAGAGAGAGAGAGAGAGAGAGAGAGAGGGAGGGAGGGAGGAAAGGAACAGGAAGGTAGGTAGGTAGGTGGGGGGAGAGAGGAAAGAAAGAAAGAAAGAAAGAAAGAAAGAAAGAAAGAAAGAAAGAAAGAAAGAAAGAAAGAAAGAAAGAAAGAAAGAAAGAAAGAAAGAAAGGGAGGGAGGGAGGGAGGGAGGGAGGGAGGGAGGGAGGGAGGGAGGGAGGGACAAGGCGCTTCTCTCCCCCCCCCTTGCTTGGGCACTGGGGCCCAGGTTTTCCCTCCCTCCCTTCCTCACCCCCCCAGGAATGGTGAGGGGGGATGGGGGCTCCTTCCCAGGCCAGTGGCCTGCCACCGGCTCGGGACGTTCAGCGGGGGGTGGGGGTGGGTGAGGGTTTTTCCCCAATGTCAGGGACATTGAGCGGGGGTGGGTGGCAGGGTTTTTTTCCCCTGGCTAGCAGCCTGCTGCCGGCTTGGGGACATTGAGTGGGTGGGCGGGGATGGAGGGGTTTTTTTTGATTGGGGGGTGGGGGTGGGAGGGGGTTTCTTTCCCTGGCTCGGGGACATTGAGCGGGGTGGATGGGTGGGTGGGAGGGGGTTTCTTTGAGCGGGGTGGGTGGGAGAGGGTTTTTTCCCCGGCCGGCGACCTGCCGCCAGCTTGGGGACATTGAACAGGGGTGGGTAGGAGGGGGGGGTTTCCCCAGCCAGCGGCCTGCCGCCGGCTCGGGGACATTGAGCAGGGATGGGTGGGAGGGGGTTTCTGTCCCCGGCCGGCAGCCTGCCGGCGGCTCAGGGACATTGAGTGGGGGTGGGGTGGGAGAGGGTTTTTTCCCCGGCCGGTGGCCTGCCGCCGGCTCGGGGACATTGAGCCGGGGTGGGTGGGAGGGTTTTTTTTCCCTGGCCAGCAGCCTGCTGCCAGCTCGGGGACATTGAGCGGGGTGGGTGGGTGGGTGGGAGGGGGTTTCTTTGAGTGGGAGGGTGGGAGAGGATTTTTTCCCCAGCCGGCGGCCTGCTGCTGGCTCGGGGACATTGAGTGGGGGTGGGTGGGAGGGGTTTTTTTTCCCCTGCCGGCGGCCTGCCACTGGCCCGGGGACATTGAGCGGGGGTGGGTGGGGGTTTCTTTCCCCGGCCGGCGGCCTGCCAGCGGCTCGGGGACATTGAGTGGGGATGGGTGGGAGGGGGTCCGACCCAGTGGCAGCCCTTCTGGGGGCGGGGCTTTGTAATGTTTCCGCCCCCCAGCATCTTCACTGGCGGAGCGGCGCTCCACTTCACTCCGGCCCCAACGGAGCCCTACTCAGTGGTAACTGACACTCTCTTTACTGCATAAAGGTAATAAAAGTATTTCTCCTCATTGTTGGAAAATTGTGGAGATTATGGGTCATTAATGCACTGCTTGTGGTCTTGTAAAGTAGTCAAAATTTGGGGGATCAGGTCCTACATTATTGATGGCTAATTACCAATTAAAAGGTCCCTAACACTCCTGAACTATTTCTTTTGAATTTGTGGCAAAACCTGGCAATACCTGAGATACAGCAAGAGCTAATTACAATTCTGATTACAGTTGCCAAAGTTCTATTGGCCTCCCATTGGAAGAAGAATTCTGTTCCTTCAATTGCAGATTGGTATGTTAAAATCTGGGAGATTGTCACTATGGATAAAAAAGCTGATCACATTTCTAGTGTTGAAGCTACCTTAGGTAATTCAATTTTTTTAGATAAATGGCCCCCTTTCATGAATTACTCAGCACAATATCATTCCTGTAAACATCATAAAATGAACAAATGGTACAATGAGATTTTGACACATCTTTAAATCTTATTTAAAACTTATTTGTTGGTCATTGTCAAACTGCTGCTTGTTATTTGCTAGTTCTCATCTATCTTTTAGTGGATATATATTTGAACATTCCATTTTGTATAGCTTGATATAACCTATATATCTAATAGCCAAGGCATCCCCTGCATGTGGATATCTAAATTGAGGACAGCTAGGGGGCAAAGAGATTTTCCTGCACACTTGGGGGACTCCCCAGGTGTGCAGAAAAATCTGAAAAGTTAAAAAAATGATACAGGGGATATTTAAATCCCCCCAAAAGTAAAAGAGTGTTCCCTGTACATGCACAGAGAACGCTCTGGGAACTTTGCGGCTGGCTGGCACTTGGGAGGCATCCAGACCTCACTGCCAGTGCCCATGTTTGTGTGGGGAGATCAGCGGGCCCAGCAGCTGAGAGCTGCTCAGGTCTTACTGCTGGGGCCCATGAAGGGGGAGATTGGTGGGCCGGGCCTCACCACCAAGCCCATGGGGGGGTTGGCAGTGGGCCTGGTGGCAGAGAGCCACTCAGGCCTTGCTGCCAGTGCCCGTTGGGGGCACTGGGCCTTGCCGTCGGTGCTGGGGGGAAAGCTCACCTGCAGGTGCTTCTTCCTCCTCAACATTGAGCTCCTTCCCCCCTGTGAGTATCATGGGTCCTCCTGTTTGTTCACAACTATTGCTGTTAAATATTTGTTGTTCTATATAATAATTTTCTTATAATAAAACTTTAAATAAAAAAGACTACTAAACCTCCTTTCAGATTGGGTATTAATCAGAAAAAAGGGGAATGTGTAGACAGAAAGATATTGTGCATGCTTGAAAACCTAAAACTGTAGATTTGAAGGATTTATTATTGCAACCCACATCAATGTGAGCCACTTCTGGAACATTTCCTGAATATAACACGTTGAAACAGACCATTAATGACTGAATTGCTTGTGGTCACACATTTTAAGATTCATACCTATAGAAACCTGTCAAAAGCAACCTTCAATTATACTGTTAGAGAACAGAGAAATGTACTGAAACGTACATTTCCTTGACATTCTTTAGTAAGTGTGACAACTTGTCAGCATTCTATTCAGAAACTTATACAGAAACTGAAACAGTTGCAAAGCGAATGCTTGCATTAGAAAAAAAATAACAAAGAAAATGAAGGTAACATTGGAATTACCACTGGATTACCACTGATCTCAAGGTTTTAATACAGACAGACACAAATGTTTAGTTAAAATACCAATCCTATTAACAACAGAGCTTTCCCCTTAAGAATAAGGGCCAAACTAGACCTGGCCATGTCCTCGTGGCTGCCACAAGGATGCCTCTGCCATTTTAAAGCCATTTAAAAATGACTTTACATTCATGGAACTGCAACCACAGAGCAGCAGTCTTGTTTCCCCTCGCCCACCTTTTCAAGTGCCTGAACAGGTGGGGGGGGCTGGGGGGGAACCAAGAGCACTGCAGGCCTGATTACATCATTTTAAAATGACTTTAACTGGTGGAAGTATTCTAGTAGCCGTGAGGATGCCATCATGTCTAATCTGGCTCCAAAGGTAAATCATTCAACTAGCCATCTGTGAATCCTGACAACCAGCTCCCATAAAAAGCAGGTTAATTTAGAAATACCAATGGCTTTTGAGACCCTTCCCACATAGGGGTGTGCATTCGGTAATACTGAGCTGGAGAAAAAATAGCTGAAAAATGCCTTATTGGTATTTTCTGGATATTTCTTCAACCGAATATAGAGCTTGGTATTTTTCCAACAAATGGCTTAGCTGAAGTTAAAAGCTGGAGTTAAAGGGCTCTGTGCAGCACAAGAGATTCTGGCTGGGCTCACTTTCTCCTGCAGCCTCATTTAAACCATCCAGGATCTCCTGTGCTGCACGGAACAATGTGCTCCATGAGAAGAAGAAGAAGAAGAAGAAGAGATTGGATTTATATCCTGCCCTTCACTCACTTAAGAGTCTCAGAGCGGCTTACAAACTCCTTTCCCTTCCACTCCCCACAACAGACACCCTGTGAGGTAGGTGGGGCTGAGAGAACTCTTTCCCAAGCTGTCCTTGAGGGAACAGCTGGTACAGAGCTATGGCTTGCCCAAAGTCATCCAGCCAGGTGCAAGTGGAGGAGTGGGGAATCAAACCCGGTTCTCCCAGATTAGAGTCCGCACACTTAACCACTACACCAGACTGGCTCTCTGAGGCAGGATTTAGCTCCTGGGGCTTGCTTTCTCCTGCAGGTGTCCAAAAGGATTGTAGTCCCTTCAAACACCTTCTCCAAGCGGCAAGTTCAATATTAATACTCAGGGGTCATTTCTTAGAAAAAGAGGTGCAGGAGCTCATTAGCATAACTCATTAGCATAACTTATTTGCATATGCTACACCACCTGACATCCCTGGAAGTATGTCAGAAGGCAAGAGAAAGAGAGAGAGAGAGAGCTGGCAGAGTGGGGACAGCTACTAATCCAAGCCTCAGAAATACCACTATTCTGGGAGGATAGCTTCAGTGGTGGCTGAAGCCTTCAGAAGGCTGGTCAGAGGAACAAGGACCTTTCCAGGGGATGGGGTCATTTTGCTGCAGCCATGACACAAGCAGGCATTCCCCCACGGGGGGGGGGGGGGGGAGGGGCTGGCACCAACTCTCGGAGCTAAGCTCCCCCGAGCTCCTGCTCGAAATGACCCCTGTTAATACTTACCCAGGAGTTATGGGACATTAAGTTTGACGCAGTACATGCCTCAGGAGAACAATGTCAAGCACGTTTAAGTCACATTAACACAGCAGTCTGCTGCAACTGAGTCACATGCTAGACCCAGCCAAGGCTGCTGGCCTGCTGAGACCCCATAGGGTAGAGAAAAGCAGGGTGTAAAAACCCACCCTTCTTCTTCCTCTACTGCTACCCAAACAGGGAAACTTAACCAAAGATCTGATATCTCCTCAGATCTTTATTTCAAACTCCTGTTAAACTAATCCTTCTCTCTGGACACAAAATCTAACTTCTGACTAATACCCTCCCCATCATATCTTAAATTTTCCAGTGCATAACTCCTATTGGAAGATTCCGTTCACGGCTCCTGTACCTCTGGGGTACATCTATGTGCTCTACCTGTCAAAGTGGGCAATATCAGACTTTCTGGGGAGAATCTCCCCCCCCCCCCCAAAACACAATTTAAACTAAAAAAGATCATATATAAGTGTCTCTGGGAAGCCATCTGACAAGAGTTTTGTTTGTTCTATAAATTACAGAAACTTTAAAACATCATGGATAGTAAGAATTATGCTGTCTAGACTTCCAGACAGAGAAAATTCCTTCCTAAAAAAAAAAAAAAGGAAAATAACTAGCAGCCTGAAAGCCTATACTGACTAAAATGGCCACATTGTCTCATCCAAATACTATCCAGGGCTGGCCCTGCCTAGCTTCTGAGAGCTGATGAGATCAGGCTTGCCTGGGCTATACAGGCCAGGGCAAGGAAACATTTCTTCAGGAAAAGCTTCTTTGACCTGACCTGACCTGATCAATGAGAAAAGAGAGATGAGAAAACTCATAGGAGTGAGGAGGAGAGTCTTTTTTGTGCTGATTCCATTGAGGCAGTCAGAACTCTTACCTGATGTCTTTAGGAGGCGGCCATTGCCATGAGTTGGTCCATACACCTGAGCAGAACAACTGTAATCTTTGAAGCTAAGGAACCTGCCTTATACGAAGATTCACTGGGGCATTAACAGAGGGAGGGACAGGAATATTGTGTTTTACCTTTTTCATTTGGATCCCTTGCTCAATCTGTGGCTGTGCTGAGTGTGTGCGTGGACATTTTCTTTTTTTAATAAATGCTTTATAACTTTTAATGTTGGGAGTGATTATACCACACTGGACCTCCATCACTCCAGGCACTCTGTTTTAAAAAAGAACATGAGGAGGAAAGAGAGGAGCAGTCATTTGGCAAGTGAATCCTCCCCCTGTGGTACACAAGGTGTTAAACTGTCCCTGTGGTGACCAGTCTCTGGACAGTGGGAGGCACAGAGGCAAGGCGTCAGAATAGGGAGAGGAAACTGGGATTCCTGGCCCTCTCAGTGGGCAATTCCTACAAAGGCTGGGTGGCAGCAGTGGTTGAACTGAGAGAGGGAGGTAAAAGCTTCTCCAGGTGTTGGGGAAACCAGGCAGAAACCTTGGACAGCCACTGGGGCCCAGACGCCTTGGAGGGCACAGTGGAACAGGGCCTGCAGGTCAGAGCAGGATAGTCCTGCCACAAAGGTATCTGTAAACATGACTAAGTATATTTATACACCTGGTTTCCAGTAGGAAAATGACAGTTGTTACCCAAAAGAGAACCAAAAAATACAGTGTGCTATTAATATGCATGGCAGCAAAAGCAAACAAAAGAGGGGAGAAGCTTGCAGATAAACCTTTACAGTGTGCTTAGATACTCATGAATGCTTGTGCTAACAGAGTTGGCTTAGGATACTGATTACAAAATGAAGATGAAATGTCCACACTGCTGGAAGTAATCTGTTAGAATGTACAGAACACTAGAAGGGAAATATCACAGGCACAAAAATGACTGTCTTTCCAAGGTAATTTCCATTTTTTTCAGCTGCTTATCCTTTGTGATTATTAAAATATGCTGATTTCAAACTGACTGTTTGGTTCGCTATAGAATGAGAAGACTGCAAAAGAGATTTATCAACATCTCCCAAGATAGCTATGATGCTTGTGCCACTTATGAAACCACCACTGCAATTTCCAGCTGGCTTCCTTTTGATGCATTCTCTTACAAAATTATAGGATCAGAATTGCAGGACATTAAATACAAGTTCCAAAGTGATATCTTTGTACATTTGAGTATTTTGCTGATTTTAAATAGCCAAAGAGCATTATTATATCAGGGACACTAGATATCAGATAGGTTTTTAATAGCAACCCCTATGACTGCACTCTTCCAAAACAAAGTATTTTCATCCACTTTGTTTCGCTGAGTTTGCAGGAGCCTTGTAGGGCTCAGTGCAGGCACACCAGGTTCATTATGGGACAGGGCTTTAGAAGCAATACCTTTAGTAATGGCACCAAATGGAGAATTTAAGCAGGGGCAGTTTCTCCCACCAAAGAAGTAGCCTTATCATTACTGAATCTGACAAAATCACCCTCAAAATGTTGTCCATACTAAGAGTCAGATCCTATTGCTAACAGCTGGACCCAAGTAATAGCTAAATAATAAAAGGTGACATATGTTCTGAAGAGAGAACATTTGCTGTTCTCAAATGACAGTGAAATGGCGGGACACAGTTTGAGTCCAGTGGTACCTTTAAGATCAACAGTTTTATTCTGAGTATATGCTTTCATGTGCACACACATTTCTTCAGATAGACAGTGAAACAGCTTTTGCGTTAATATTTACATTCTAGTTTGCAGCATGGTTTGAATCTTTTGGAATCCATGCCGCAAACACATTCAGCAGTTCACCCAGCTGCCTTGCTGCTTACTATGGAGTGGGTTGCATTAGGTGAATCTCTTATGGATCTCTTATGGATGGGTGGATAACACTCTTGCCTGGTAGCAGGATATTTGATTAGCTGGAGTCACCCGACTTTATGATTAAGCTCTTGTACTTTGTATCAGGCATACTTCCGAAGAAAGTATTCTTCGGAAAGTAAAATATATTTACCTGAACAAACTTTGATTTGTATTACAGTTTGCAAGGTGAGAGGTCACCAAAGGAAAACTTAGAATTGATGTCCTCTCAGAATGCAAGCAACGCTAGTTAGTTGATGCCAGTCAGTCTTATCATTGGCGTGATTTTGCCAGTTAAGTAAGGTTCCCAAATGGGCACACTGATAAAGTCTTGAGTCTTTGTTGAATTTCCCTATGTAGGAATCACAAGCACAACCAGAAATCACAAACAACAAAACAAAACAAAAAATAAATACACAAATAAAGATTAATCTCTACATTATATTTATATAGGACAATCACAACTTTCCCAGGCTTAAGAGATGGCTCACGATCATTTAAGAGAGAAAAACAGAAGACTAAAAATGTAAACCATTGCTGTGGCGGAATGGACCTGCTTCAGCTGGCAGGCCCCGCTTTGCCCCCCCCCCCCCTTTTGTTTAATCTGGCACCTGAAGTAGGGCTGCCAAGTCCCCCGGTAGGGCGGGGGAAACACCGATTTTTAGTCCTTCCCCCCCGCTTTTGCAAAGTTGACCACCGGGGGACAAAATGGCTGCCTTAAAAGGGAAATGTCTGCAGAGAGCCTGCCCTGCAGTAAAAAGCCTCACCAGACATTTCCCCTTTAAGAAGTCAGCAAGAGAGCTTCCACAGCAAGAGAGGTCCGCCCAGAGATTAAGGAGGGACTGAAGGAGCTGCTTTTGCATGTGGCTGGCAACGTTGCTGTAGTAAGTTTCTCTTCCAGCTCTGTTCCTTCTCTCTCCCTCTTTCTTTTTTCTGTCTGTCTGTCTGTCTGTCTCTCTCTCTCTATGTCCCCATCCAGCAGAGGTCTATCAGTGGCTATTATAGCCACAAGGTCTAAATGGAAGTAAGTGCCTCTGCCAGGTTTTTTTCCTTCTCTCTCTCCCTCTTTCTTTTTTCTGTCTGTCTGTCTGTCTCTCTCTCTCTCTGTCCCCATCCAGCAGAGGTCTATCAGTGGCTATTATTAGCCACAAGGTCTAAATGGAAGTAAGTGCCTCTGCCAGTTTTTTTTTCTTCTCTCTCTCCCTCTTTCTTTTTTCTGTCTGTCTGTCTCTCTCTCTCTCTCTGTCCCCATCCAGCAGAGGTCTATCAGTGGCTATTATAGCCACAAGGTCTAAATGGAAGTAAGTGCCTCTGCCAGTTTATTTTCCTTCTCTCTCTCCCTCTTTCTTTTTTTTGTCTGTCTGTCTCTCTCTCTCTCTGTCCCCATCCAGCAGAGGTCTATCAGTGGCTATTATTAGCCACAAGGTCTAAATGGAACCCTTTGTCTGGGGCAGTGATGCTCTGAATTCTTGGTGCTTGGGGGGCAACAGTGGGAGGAGTTCTGTCCCCGCTGCTGGACCTCCTGAGGGCACCTGGTATTTTTGGCCACTGTGTGACACAGAGTGTTGTACTGGATGGGCTGTACTGGATGGGCCGATCCACTGTGGCTTCTCTCCTGTTCTTATGATATGAAAATCATATTTAGCACTTGTGTAGCACTTAGTGCTTCATATTCTGCCGAGATGAGGAAGGATTCAGTAGGGCTGTTGCTCAGTGATAGAGCATCTGCTTGACATGCAGGAGGTATCAGCTTCTTCAGCTAAAAAAGGATCAGGTAATAGGTGACATTAAAGATCTCAGCCTGAGACCCTGGAGAGCCACTACCAGTCTGAGTAGTCAATACTGACCTTGATGGACCAATGGCCTGATTCAGTATTAGGAAACTTCATGAGTTCATGTGTCAGCATGTGGAAGCAACATCACAGGATGTGACATCACAAAATGATGTCACTTCCTTTCTCCTGGCTCCACCCCCAAAGTCTCCTGGCTCCACCCCCAAAGTCCCCAGATATTTCCCAAGTTGGACTTGGCAGCCCTAACCTGAAGGGGCAGTTCTTCTCTACTGCTCCAGGTATGGCTGCCATCACTGTCCCTCTCTGGGACTCTAGTTAGGCGGGAGAGACTCCTAACCTGCCTCTCTACAGTTGCCAGGAACCCACCCTGGGGCTTCCTGGGAATCTTTGTGGCTCCCCTGGAGAGTTGGCAACTGACTGTTTTGCCCCTTCTTTCCTCCTCAGGGATTCCCCGACCCACTCCTGTGGCTGAGGGACTAGGTGGTACAGAGGGATCTCACTGCTTTGTCATTTAAAGGGTTTATTTGTAAACAATACCCAACTATTTACAGGCATGCAGTGAACTGAAGAATCAAAAATAAATGTAAGAAAAACCATTCCAGCTTTCCCTTTCCTATATTCATGCCCTATCTAGATATTCAGCAGGGCAGGCACACCACTTCATTTCAGGGGGGAAGGTCAGAGCCGCATCTCTCCCAACATGGCCTCTCTGCCTGCTGCAGACTCCAACCAAGCCATCTGACAGGCTTCAGACTTTTCCACAGACTGATTCACCTCCTCACAGACTCACTTCCCGCCCAGGAACTGGCTCTCCATCCTGCAGCATTCTGGGGCAGATCTCCTCATAGCCCTGATGGACTCCCTGTCCTCTCTAGGGAGCTGCCCTCAGATTGCTGGTTGGAGACGGGGGGGGGGGATGAGGAGGAGACTAGGCCAAGGCCTGCCTAAAGTTTGATGGCCCCCTCCTATCCAGCCCACACCATCCACAAAATGGCGTTCCTCCACATTTCCCCCTCCTTAGATTCTAAGCCGGAGGTAGGGCTGCCAAGTCAGCCCGGGGGGCGGGGGATCCCCCGCTATAGGGGTTCCCGATCCACCGGCCAGCATTCGGCCGGTGGGGGGAACCCCGCCCCAGAAGTCATCCGGTGAGGATGACTTCCCCCGTGTAATGACGTCACCCGGAGGTGACGTCATCACGTCGCCAGCACGTGCGCAAAAGCGCACATGCCAGAAGAGCTCCCGGGGGAGAACAACTCCCCCCTGCTGGTAAGTCGCCGGCACTTGGCAGCCCTGGCCGGAGGGGTATCCTCATCAAGAGGTAACCCATAGCAAAATCCAATTAAACCTGGGAGAAACTCATTAACAAAACATAACCATTGGACAGATTAGGAAATTCCCCAACATCCAAAGTCTGACACCCTAAGTGTCCACGTCCTTTCTGGACAGAAAGTCTGCGATCACATTGTGGCATCTAGCAATGTGCTCTATCTTCATGTTGTACTCCTGGATCCTCCAAGACCACCTCTGCAGCTTCGAGTTGGTGTTTTTCATCATCTGTAACCATTGCAAAGAGGAGTGGTCAGTCAGGAGGGTGAACTCTTGTCCCCACAAATAAGGCTGAAGTTTGTCCAGAGCCCATACAACTGCCAAACATTCCTTCTGCACTGAGGACAGGTTCCTCTCTCGGGGAATGAACTTCCTGCTCAGGTAGGCTACAGGATGCTTGGTTCCTTCCCTGTCCTGCATCAGAACAGCTCCAATCCCATGGTTTGAGGCTTCTGTGGCAACAAAGAACCTCTTGTCAAAGTCAGGAGCTTTGAGTACCAGCATAGAAACCAGAGCTGCCTTCATCTGCTCAAAAGCCTCCTGACATCTAGGAGTCCAAGCCACCTTGTCTGGTAAATCTTTTCTGGTGAGAGTGGGTCTGCAATAGTCCCAAAATTTGGGACAAACCATCTGTAGTAGTTAGCCAGTCCTAAGAAGGCTCTGACCTGCCTTTTAGTCTTTGGGGCTTCCCACTTTTGGATAGCCTCCACTTTGTCCCACATTGGAGTGATTCTCCCACTCCCCAACTTTTGACATGCTGGACAAGACTTGCAGTAGTCCCTCACATCCTGAGCCAGCTTTGGCCAGTAAAAGTTTAGTAACAATCTCCGTCTGGTCTTATTAACCCCTAAGTGCCCTGCACAGGGTATGTCATTTGCCAACTGTAAGAGCTTTAGCCTATATTTCTTGGGAACCACAAGCTGCTGAACCACTTCCCAAAGACTCATGTCTATCAGGTGGCAACAAGAGCCTATATAACCACCCCTGCTTCCATACTACTTGCTCAGTAAGAGCTTCTGTGAACTCCACTTCCCGGTCCCTTGCCATATTGCGCAGTGATTCTAGACTAGGGTCACTTTGAACCTCTGACAAGAACATTTCTGGTTCCCCAAGCCTTTCTGCCATATGTTCCTCCAAGCCACCCCTAGTCACACTGTTTCCAGGACCTTCTGCAAAGTTTTGGTTTGTATTCTCAGTTCCCTCAGTTGGTTTTTCAGCATTACTCAACTGAACCCCTTCCTGCCTGGAAGGTTCCAGAGCTTCCAGCTGCTCTTGGGTGAAATTGCACCCATGAAAACCCGTATAAAAACCAACAAAGCAATACACAACACTCAAAGTTGCTTCCCTGTTCCCAAAGCTTGTCCATCCCTTACCCTGTCCTCCTAACCCACTTACCAGTAGCAGAGGAAACACTGCTAGGAAGCGTCAAAGTGGGATCCTAAGCCTTGCTTCTGTTTGAGGCTCCCTTCATCTTCCACAGAGGGTCTCCCACTGTGCAGCCCTTTCCTCTGACACAAAGTGCTCTGCAGCTTATTGAAAAAAAATAATCTTGCATGAATAGAAGCCAAAAGAATGAACTGTGCAGCGGAAGACAAGGGACAAAAGGAAGTAAGGCTTTGGATCCAAGTCCCATATTGCAGCCTGATCTTAAAACAACATCAGGGAAGCCATACAGCATAGCACAATTAAAGGTAAAGGTAAAGGTTTCCCTTGCTCAAAAGCCAGTCAAATCCAACTTTAGGGGGCAGTGCTTATCTCCATTTCCAAGCCAAAGAGTCAGTGCTGTCTGAAGACTTTTTCTGTGGTCATGTGGCCGGTATGACTAGATGCTGAGGCACACGGAATGCTGTTAACTTCCCACCAAAGCGGTATCTACTTGCAATTTCTTGCTTTCAAACTGCTAGGTTGGCAGGAGCTGGGGCCAGTGGCACTCAGGTCTCAAACGGCCGAGCTACCGACCTTCCAGTCTGCAGCTCAGCATCTTAACCTCTGAGGCACCGCAGCCCCTTATAGCACAATTAGCCATCCTGTTTCTGTGACATTCTAAATTTATTTGCATAGGTATCTTTTTAAAACTTCCCTGCACCACAACATATGCCTCTGTATGCCATACAATATTCCAGATTCAGTCTCCTCACCCCCATTTTGACTCCCTGCATTTTTAGCATGACTGTTTGGACCCTCATCTTTTCACTGTACTACAACTTCCTCTAACTTAAGCATTAGCACAAGAAACAGAGTCAAATATGCTGCAAGTCACAGTAACCTCCCTATATTCCATTAAAATTTCATTTATGCATGTTCTTGCTGGATTTGTTCACCTTCTAGCTTTTCCTTCTTATCAAGGGTGGGAATAGTTACTTTGCTTTCTCACACTTCAGATCTTTTTACTCCTGAACACCAATGCTGCCTATATCTGAGCAGTCACAGATTATTTTTCTTCCAGCTCATGGATATTTTTTTTATATAGTAGGAACTCTAATTGGCTTTTTTTTTACCAACTGAAGCTTTTCAACTCTGCAGAACAGAGCCTGTGACATTAAGCCAGTACCTTCATATCTGCCTCCTCCCCCAATTTCTTCTCCTTGCCTTCCACTTATCAGGGCTTTCTATGCTTTTTGCCTTTGTAGTTAAAACCTCATAACACCACTTATGTTCTCAGCTCAGGAGGACACACACTGACTGAGGATTCTTTTCTTTTTAAAAAAATTATCTCACCAAACTTTATTTGATGCCTATCAAAGTTTTCTTAAAGTGTCAGTAGGCACCCTGCTGACATACACTGATGAGCAGTGCTCCTAGGACAAAACCATGACTAGTCACACTACCCAACAATCATCTCTCCAGTGGTTCATAGTGGTTTCTACACTTGCAGCCTTTTAAAAAAATGCCCTTCACAAAATATTTATGCTTCTTATACCTTAAAAGTCCAATCTTGTAAGAAACTGTTCATCTTTGAAATACTAAGATTTGGGGCTTCTGAAGATGTCTTCCAAGTGAGCTCAGCAGGAGTCAGAAGTTCTTCGACATCTGTTCACTTGGAATGCTAAATTCTCTTGATGAAGCAGAAAATCATTTGCAAATTGGTCAACATGTTTGGAACCCTGAAGATCTGGTAAAAAGTAGGTCTGCAGGCAAATGTTCATTTCCCAAACATCTGTGGACTCTCTGGTTTTTGCTTTTTTTGTTTTTGTTGTTGGGGTTTTTTAAAAAAAAGAAGAAGAAGAAGGGGAAAGTTAGGCAGAAGAAACAGGATGGATAAAAACAAACGTGAAATGGAATGCCCAAGTACAGTGGTATTCAACCTTTCCAAACCTAGAATTCACTGTTAATCTCAAAATGACAGAATTGAACCCTTAGGCTGCAAACATGTGACTAAGTCACATTACAGGAAAACAAAGTATGATCCACACAGTCTCCATGCCAATGAAGGCCTGATACATGGCAGGGGAGGATGACTGGGCCAGGATGCATAGGGTAGAAGAGAGAATACAAGTGGGCTTTTGTGGGATGTTATGCATGTGGGGTAGAAGAGAGAATGTGAGAGGGCTTCTGTGGGATGTTAGGCATGTGTGTCCGTCAACCTCACCATATTGAGTGACCTTGCATCTTTGTCAAAATGCTCCTTTCCCCATGCACACACAGAGACAGGAGACATGATGACCCTGCCCTCTATGCAAAAAATAAAAATGCCCTCTATGCAAAAAATAAAAATCTCAAAAATAAATAATAAATATACATGTACCCAAGCAGCAGGACCCTCAAAATATAAACAAAAGTGGTGGCCATATAGGGAACTCAAACTGGCAGGTGGGACTCTGTGACCAATTATGGGCTAAAGATCATTGGTTTAATGGAGCAAGATTCAACATGCAAAACTGGCAGACATTACAGGGGCAATGGCAAAGTGCCCTTGCACAACAGGTGGCACTTCAGCTCATGTAAGGAAATCTCCTCCCATAATTTTGCAGATTTTCCGAGTCAAGACACAACCTCTTCTGGTGCACCAACACTGTCCCCAAAGAACTTTAGGAGCAGCCTGTGCAGCAGTGTAGAGGGCTATGGAAAACAGAGGGACACCAGAGTACTCATGGGCCTTTTGATCCACCAAATCATAAAAAAATATTAATAATCATACCCTCCACTAAAAGGGAGTATGTAGAGACTCACTTATACAACTAAACCTTACAGGTAACACTGAAATGTTTGAACATTTAAAAGCCCCCCCCCCCGAGAATTCTGAAACTGGATGTTCCAAAAATAAATCTAATACTTAGATTAGAAAATTCCTGATAATTCTACACATTCTAATTTCTGGACAAGAAATTTCTGGGTCAAATTGAGATGTCAAATTTCACCCCCCGCCTGAAATTGGTTGTCTTAGCAACCTAATCAAGAGACTAGTTATCTGATTTTCAGTAAAGCTTGTCCAAAATGTAAACATTTATGCTGGGTTTTTTAAAAAAGGATTAAGTTTTAAAATAGCTGAAATTAGATTTTTTAAAAAGATATGTCAGAATCTTGGGCATTATGGAAATAATAAAAGTATTTTGCCTAGTTTTGCAAAAAAAAAAAACAGCAGCAAGGGCATCGGGTGTGCATTATGTGCCGTCAAGTCACTTCCGATCCTATTTATTTGCATTATTTGTAGTCCCCCTTTCTCACCAGGACTCAAGGCAGATTACATAAAGTGAGTCAATCCAATCAACAGGATGGGATTAAACAATGAAACATGATTTGGGTTGTAGAATGAACCAGAAATGTAAAAAACAGAATTGAAGAAAAGCATCAGAGTTAACATGACACATTAAATGATGCAAAATTACTTGGTAGCATCCAATTTACAGCAAACTATACACAGCAGTATAGACCTGTCCCCAATAATCTGTCCAAGTAACTTTGTGAATCATTTGGTACAGTGCTACCTTACTGCCTGTGTAGAAAAGCCCTCTTGAATAATTCAGTTTTGCAGTTTGCAGAAAGCCAGGAAAATGACAGCCTTCCTGACTTCCTAAGACAGAGTGTTGCACAAGGTGGGGGCCAAAATGGAGAAGGCACATTGAGCCTTATAAATTAACTAGGAGTAAGGCCTGTTGTGGGAAGAAATACAACAGGCTTTAGAAGGAAGCTCTAGGTGAGTGTCCCGGCTGTGGCTGGTGGGGCGGCAGAGGGAAGGGGAAAACAGAGGGAGGCAAGCTGTATTTATTTCCTTCTATTTAGCTATAAGGCAGAGCTGTCTCAAGTTCCTTCACTGCCCCAAGTAGGTAATATGGGAGGACAACCTCATGGTAACAGGTATGGTTCCCCCCACCCCTGACTTATGTTGATTTGGGGTTATGCAGCGGCAGCTAAGGTAGAAAAGCACCTCCTCCTATGCCATGTCTTCTGGGTTCCAAGGATCTGGAAAGCAGTTCCATAGCCAGTTACAGGGTTGCCAACTCTGGATTGGGATATACCTGTAGATTTGAGGGGTAGAGCCTGGAGAGGGAAGGAGTGGGGAGGGACCTTAGCAGGGTATAATGCCATAGAGTCCATTGCCCAAAGCATCCATTCTCTCCAGGAGAACTGATCTTGGAGATCTCCAGGTGCTGCCTGGATGCTGGCAATACTAAGGAGAGGGCCAGACCTGTAGATTTGAGGGGTACAGCCTGGAGAGGGCAGGGTTTGGGTTGCGGAGGGACCTTAGCTGGGTATAATACCATAGAGTCCTTTCCCCAAAGCAGCCATTCTCTCCAGGAGAACTGATCTTGGAGATCTCCAGGAGCTGCCTGGAGGCTAGCAATACTAAGGGAAGGGGCAGACCTGTAGATCTGAGGGGCAGAGCCTGGGGAGGGCAGGGTTTGGGGTGTGAAGGGACCTCAGCAGGGTATAATGCCATAGAGTCCATTGCCCAAAGCCGTCATTTTCTCCAGGAGAACTGATCTTGGAGATGCTGCCTGGAGGCTAGCAATACTAAGGGGTGGGTCAGACGTGTAGATTTGAAGGGTAGAGCCTGGGGAGGGCAGGGTTTGGGGGTGCCCATAGCAGCCATTGTAATAGCTGGGAAATTTTCTGTAGGAGAAATTATGTGCTGTGGCTGAGGAATACGGTGAATTCTGGGAGATCTTCAGGCCCCACAGGGAGATTGGCAACTCTAGTGACCATTTCAGGGACAATTGGGAGATGTATTTTGGCAACTCCAGTGACCGTTTAAGGGAAGATAGGGAGATATTTTACCTCAGAACACATTCAGTGACTCAACAGCAACAGCAAACTGTTTAGAATGTTAGAGGCAAAGGCCAATCAGGCCACATATGCAAATGACTTCTGTGTTTCAACTGGCTATTGGGGGGGAGAGGAACAGCAAACTGTATAGAATATTGGAGGCGAGGCTCAGGCAATGCAGCCAGTGGACAGTTTGAGTGACACATCAGGGAGCCAACTGATTTTGGCAAGCATAGAATGTTGCCACTTGAGATTCCTTTTATTATATAGAGAGATGATCTCCCAAATGTTCTATCATTAACAGCCTTGCTCAGGTTTTGCGTACTCAAGGCCATGTCTTGTTTTATTGAGACAATCCATCTCTTGTTGGAAGTGAGTGCATTAGAGAAAACTGAACATGTTGAATTCTGACTATAATCCAATGGGGCTGTGCAGGCTTTTAGGCAACGCAGCTGGGAAAAGGGTGAGCTAGCTGAAAAATGACTGACAGCTCATGGAACTCATTCTGATTGAAGGCTGCTTAGTGTGGAATGGAACACTGAGCTGTTTTTAAAAATCAAGTGGGAAGGAGTTGGTGGATCAGTTAGAGTCAGTCTTGTAGCTAATGCGGGGCCCAGCCCACTAATGTTTCTTCCGGGGGCCCTCCCTCCTAGGCTGGCCCCAAGTCAAATTAATGTAATTAACTTTTATTTAATTAGATGTTCCCCCCAGGCCCCCTCCAAAAAAAATCCCTAGCTATGGGACTGGTTGGAGTGGAGCTAGGGAAGGGAGTTAACTCAAAACTCCTAGTGAGAGATTCTTAAAGAGAAAAAGGGTCTGATAAACCCTCTCTGGAGCACAGCAAGTATGTTGTGGCCTCTGCAAATAACAGACTTAGGATGGCAAAGTGTCAGAACCTCACCTATTCCATGAGTGGAGGGAAATCTCCTTGTGTGAAACACAGAAACTCTACTTGAGTGGCGAATTAGACATTCTCAGTATGGAAGCTGATTAATCAGTTTACAGAGACTGTTCTTATGGAAGACAGGGATTTGACCAAAAGGTTTGAGGAGGCACAGGGGTCCCTCAAGCAAGTCAAAAGAGGTTATTGCTCTTAAGGGGAACAGAATAACAATCTGGCCAGAGGAAGAGGGGGCAGATGGGGGGGAACCCAGTCAGAAACAACAACATAGGGTTAAAGCATACTAACATCTCAAGCCGTGACCACCCAGTAACAAGTTCAAAAGAAGGTATAAGGGACTCTAGTAAACTCTGTATCACAGTAAAAGCAGGGAAACATCACTAACAGCATCAAGCCAAAATAAACCAGGGAAAATAATTCACTAAACATCTCTAGTGTTGTCTAAAAGCAGTTTTGGATCTACATTTGAACCTCTTTCCCAAACCTACCCAGAGTTCACTTATAGTTTTCCAACCCCTGCCTGTTTTATTCCAATAAATTTGATTTGTTTTAACTTTCAGTGTTAAAAAAGTTTGGTGCCTATTTCTCAGGGAGAATTTTTAGAGGTACAGACCCTCTTCAATCCATGTTCCTTATTTTGGGTGTAAGCCAACAAAACATTAAACAGTAATAAGGTGGGACAACAGCATTATATTAAAAGTTTATTTACCACATAAGAAGAGTGACACACTACCTAAATGATATCCAGTTATCAGATGGGGAACTGAAAATTCATAGGGAGGTTGGAGGGGAAATCTGAGATCTTCTGTACGGGTGATTATTTGATGGGAGTGTCTGTCCAATACAGGGACATATGCACAAAAGTATGCATTTATTTATATATCATCAGTGCACCCTGAAGTTAACCTATAGTATTATGCTTCTCATGAAGCCACACCAAATTAATTATGTGAATTAAAATTAAATTATTTTAGAAATTTCAATTAGTTGTACAAAACTTTGGAGCTTGAAAGTGTATATTTTTCACTGCCAGGTCCAGACTTCTGATTGCTGTGTTCAAAAGAAAATTTACTTGTAGTTATGAAATCTCCCATAAACTGGTTTGTTTTCAGCATCAGTTTCAGTTTTTCCTCTGAACCCTCTAGGTCTAGATCAGAACAGCAATCTCATCACCAGTTTTAAAAAAGAGTAGAAATTTTTCCAGATAATTGCAAGATAGACACTGGCATAGGCAAGGGAAAGCTTAAAAGGCTATGCAGACTCTCTTGTGAGTGGAGTCAGAGTTAAATACCTGGTTGAAACATCAAAAGAAGTTAACTGGAAAACTTTTTAATATCAGGCATCTGGTGATCTGGAACTTCAGCAGCTTGTTTCAGTTGTTTTAATATCTTGTGATAGTTTTTGTGTCTTCTAATTGCTATTGCCAAAACCACCCACACCAACTCCATTTTTCCTGTCAAAGTATAGGCAACAATATAGATAAAACTATTTCCCTCTATCCCTTCAACTGCAGCCTGGGAAACTTACAAGTACTCAATTTCTGCATGTCAAAGAGCCAAAAACAGCAATCCTGCATGTAAATCCCTTACAGTTATTCAATTGAGTGAAGTTGTCACCTTTTGTTACATAGGAAGAAAGCAGTTAGAAATCACTTTATATGAACCAAACCACACACTGAAGTAAACTATGCACATCTTGATGCTAGACATTTCAGCCCGTAGCACACCAATGGTATATATTTAGTAGTAGAAATAATAGCTGGAACCATCCAAGTGAATTCATATTAGGAAAGCCACAGAATGGTGTAGGTTTAATGAGTTACATGTGGGAGTTCTACTTGCAGAATGCAGCATTCCTTCTTTGCCCTTCCGCAGCAGGATCCCTGCATGGCAACTCTTAATGGTCAAGGCAGCATAGGATAGAACACAGAATACTACAGCAAGAGCAACATTGACAACAACTAGGAGCCTTCTTTCCACTCCATCAAGGGCCCCTTTAGAGCTAAGTAAACATGCACAGCATAAACCCAGCTCAAAGCTTTCAACAGATAGGGAAACAGCAGTAGCAAGAATTTGAAGTCAACGTATTTGGTACAGGAAAGCATATCATACGGCTTGATGCTATTCAGGGAAAATGTGTATTTGTGCATGTTTATATGTGTATACATGCATACATGTACATAAACATACTTCAGATGCTGTGGCTAAAATTGCAACTATCCCACAAAAACTGGAAAATAGGTTTGCAGCTTCACTAAAATATGTCTCTCAATATGTTAGAATAGCATACACAATCATTCAACATACCTTTTGGCATCAGAATCCACATCTCTTGACTCAGATGAGATATAGTGTAGGCAAACCATAAAACTTTATTTTAAAAATGTGGATCACATATATACAGTCTTTCTGAACTCATGGGGATAAAAATCACATAAAAGAAAAAAAAACCATATGCAGACGGGTAGAGATATCAGCATTGGTGTGATATGCAGAAACGTGGAGATATCAACATTGGTAATGAGACAAGAAACCTAGGTCTCAATTTGGTATAGGAGGATTCAGTCTAGGAGAATGCAAAAAATAAATGGAAATAAGTCTGAAGAAGTGAGCAATGACTCACAAAAGCACATAACCTACGACAATTTTGTTAGTTTTTAAAGGTAGGTGCTACTGGACTCTTTCTACTAGTAGTAGAAACCACAGCATTCAGAAAACAGTGGGGGAACATTTTAACCTTTCAGGGCATTCAGTTGCTGACCTAAGAGTAGCAGTTCTCTGACAAAGGAATTTCAAAGGGAGATTAGAGAGACTGCTGAATGGCAACTGATCATGAAGCTCAAGACAATGCAAACTCCTGAACTGAATTAAGACCTAGGTTTCTTCTCTCATTACCAATGCCTGCTCTTGTCTTTTGGCATCTGAAATCACTTCACTCTCCAAGATATAAGGATAGATGGACACATTCCAGCTGTATCTGAGGAAGTGAGCCGTGATTCATGAAAGCTCATGCCCAGCCAGAAATTTTGTTCATCATTAAGGTGCTGCTGTACTCTTGTTCCCTTTCACTAATAAGGAATACAAGCCATGCTGTTAAGTTTCTCTCTCCCAACCCCAATCTGCTAGAAATGGAAAGGGGGATCTCTCCAAGTCCCATGGGACTACCGCCCCCCCGCCCCCCGGCATGCTCTCTCTGGGTCTCCCCCCCCCCCCCCAAAAAAAGAAGAAGTGTGCTTGCTTACAAAAGCTTATACCTGGGATAAAACATTCTTGGTCTTAAACAAAGGACACACACTATCTCTCTCTTATACCTGGAATAAAATGTTTTTGGCCTTAAACACAAGAGATTTTCTCTCTCTCAAATTCCTGGAATAAAACCATTTTGGTCTTAAACACAGGAGTCTCTCTCTCTCATATACCTGGAATAAAACAGTTTTGGTCTTAAACACAGGACACACACACACACTCATACCCTGTAATACAATATTTTTGGTCTTGAACATGGGAGACTGACTCTCTCATACATGGAATAAAATGTTTTATTCCAGGAGAGGGGAGGAGGGGGGAGACTGTCCCATACCTGAATAAAATGTTTTTGGTCTTAAACACACAAGCTTATACCTGGAATAAAACATTGCTGGTCTTCTTAAAAGTCCCACAAAATGACATCCCTCCCCCCACCCAGCTCTTTCACTCCCCTTTCCTTCCCAGAGGAGGGGGGAAGCCCTCAACTTTCTTTTGCTCCTTTGAAGCAGAAAATAGGAGGCACTGTCCAAAAAGAGCTGTGATGTTAGAAACAGGAAGCAGCAAAGTCAGCTGCTCTCAGGCCGAACTGGAGGCTTGCAGGGGCTGGATCTGGCCCATGGGCCATATGTTTGACATCCAATTTAAAGGGCTTTCCCTTTAAAAGGCCACATGCTCCTGCTAATCAGCTGGATGGCCCTTTAAGTCTCATAGGAGATGATGGAGAGGGGTGGCCGCCACTGGATGCTGTTATGGGCAGGGCTTCCCCCACCAGCCAGCAGCAGGCAGAAGCCCATTAAATCGGGGGATCTCCCGCCCCCAACTGGGCACTGGCAAGCCTACCAAGTGAAACTTCCAAGTAAGGGCAGCCTTTTATAGAGTACATTGCAATAATCCAGTATGGATGTGACCAGAGCATGAGCTATTGTGCCAAATCATGCTTGCTGAAGAAAGTCCACAGTTGGCACACCAAGCAAAGCTTGGCAAGGGCACTGAGTGTCACAAAGGAGATCTATGCCTCCAACTGAAACTCAAAATCTAAATTATCCTCGAAGATGAGAACTGCTTCTTTAGAATGAGTGCGAGTCCATTCAGAACAAGCTGTCCCTCCACCAATTTTATTACCAACCAATAGCATCTCAGCATTGTCTGGATTGAACTTCATTGTATTGGTTTTCATCCAGCCCATTATGGACTCCAAGCACCAATGCAGGGAATCTTTTGCTGCTGATGAAAAGGAAAAATACAACTGAGTGCCATTCACATACTGACAACACTATAGTCCAAAAATCCCTACGCTTCTTCCAGCAACTTCACACTAAACTGAAAGGGGTACAGATTGGAACCTTGCAAAAAGCCACAGAACAAATGCTAGTGATGAGCATTTGCCCTCTTCAGTGCATAATCCATTTCAATACCACAGTTGTGTTTCCTTTAAAAACTAAGCATACAGAGGAGCTTTTTAAAAAACACACATTTACCATTTCAAGAAAATCTTAGGTGCCCAAGAAAGCTTAATCACTGTACTAATTAAGAAGTTTTAAATGTTCTTCTTGGAATGTTGTTTGAACTTGAAGTAGGATTTATCTCATGCTTGTTGAAGGCTCTTTCTCTCCCCCCCCCCCCCAAAGTCTTTTTCTCTGTTCTGCAGATAAAGGCTGCGGTCACACGGCCCCTTTAAATCCGGGAGGGCTCCCGGATTTAAAGGGGCCGCATTTTTCAATCATGGGTTGGGATGTCTATACATCCCAACCCCTGCGGCAGCGGCGGCAGCGGGATCGGCGGCCGTGGCCACTGAAAAGGTGGCTGTGGTGGGAACGGTTCCCAATCTCTGTGCCAGGGCACAACTGTTTATTTTTTACAAAAATTATATCCTGCCTTTCCACCCTTACAAGACAGCTAACAAGTTAAAACATACATGATAAAATCATATTTTACAACCATTAAAATCACACACACACCAGAAATACACACATCATTAAAACAATTAAAAACAGAATTAAAAACAGTAATTAAAACAGTGGTCCAGAAGGAGGGATCACTGAGGGAACCCCAAATGAAACCCAAAAGTCTTCACTGGCGGAAAATGGCAACAGAATGGGACAGATGAATCTCCCTGAGGAGACAGTTCCAAAGCTTTGGTGCCATGACCAAGAAGACTCTTATCCTGGGTCCACCAGGCTAATATCAGAAGACAGGGGCACCCGAAGGCAGGGCTTCCAAAAATGACTGTAATGGTCCAGCAGATTCATAAGGGGAAGGTGGTTCTTCAGGTATGTTGCTCCCAACCAAATAGGGCTTTGCTGGTCAAAACCAGCACCTTGATTTGTGCCTGGGAACAAATTGGAGGCTGGGGCGATGGCATCCAAGAGAATCAGCATGCTCACACATCTGACTCCCACATATAAATTCCCCATAACCAGGCGTCTGCTGGGGCCGGAGCGAGGCGGAGCAAAGTTCCGCCAGCTCAGGACTGGCCAGTAGGGCAGCCACGGGCTGAATCAGATTCTCTAATCTGATTCAGCTTGCCACCGAATTTCGGCGGCAACTTTAAAAGCCACTGGAGGGGAGGGGGTTTGAGGGAGAGGCTCCAAACTTGCAGGGTAGCTGCTGGTGCCTCTCCTCGAAATACCCACCAAGTTTCAAGAAGATTGGACCAGGGGGTCCAATTCTACAGGCCCCCAAACAGGTTACCCCCATTCCCTCCATTGTTCTCTATGGTAGGAAAAAAGTTAACATTTTTTACCACCACAGAGAACAATGGAGGGGATGGGACAATCTGTTTAGGGGCCCATAGAATTGGACCCCGTGGTCCAATCTTCTTGAAACTTGGTGGGTATTTTGAGGAGAGGCCCCAGCAGCTACCCTGCAAGTTTGGAGCCTCTTCCTCAAACCCCTTTTCCTCCAGCCCCTCATATACCCTATGAGTTTTTGCCATTGATTTCAATGGCCCATAGGATATAATGGGGCTGAAACTGACATTCCCTTTCTGACACACTTCTGGTGATGTCAGGGGATGTGGCATATGCTAATGAGTTATGCTAACGAGCTCCTGGACCTCTTTTTCTACAAAAGGACCCCTGCCCATAACCAAGTTGACATGTGCACACACAGCTCCAGGACTGAACAAAAACTAAACAGGGCTCAATAAGACATGGTTGTTCAGTTCAATATTAAAATTTCACCATTTTAACAAGAGATGCCCTTCTTAGGAACAACTCAATTGTTTATTAAACATTGACTACTTATGATGGAAGAAGACTTCACAGACATGCGATTTGGCTGTTGGGAACGAGGCATCGGCAATAAGAACAAAAAGACATTAAGGCAGCAAAGAAAGTCAAGGCAGAAACAAGTTAATGAAAAAGTTGACTAAATGTTCCAGTTTCCCTACCAACATAGTAAGCACTATTAGAGTCAGTGGCAGCAATGCGGAAAATGACTTTGATTCCAACAAACCAAAGCTAGGATTGCCAATATTAAAATTAATAAAATCCACAAAGGAAAAGAACATTAATCGCTCAGTAGATTATAAACCTCCATCTTAAAGAAGCTCAATATAATAAAATTAAACATTTAAGAAATAAGAAGTGATTGCAAGGGTTTTCTTCTCCAGTTCTTTCCTTCTCTGCCTCTATCCATTCTCTCTCATGGGGGGGTGGGGGGAAGGGAGCATGCAAGAGAAAACAGATTTCACACTATGGCTGCCATTAGTCTTGTATCTCCCCAACAAACGGGGTGGGGGGGGGAGAACGCTTACAGGTGAAGCTGTCACAGTGTTCAGCTATGTTCCCTGATAGATGTGGCTGCTCATGTGTGCATGTGCTATTACTCTGCAGCAGAAAGCTCATTTCAAATTGCAACCCCAAACTGTAACTAAAACAACAGTCCCATCCTGATTTGTAAGGAATCCCAGTGTTACGTGCATACATCACACAAAACTCCATCTCTCTCATTACACAAGTAAAACATTCTACACTTGCATCACAAGGACCTTGAGTACTTCTGCACAGAAGTGCATCACACAGAATCCACTTTAATAAAGCCCATAGGATGAGAAAGCAGAAACATTTGCAACTGAAATAATACTGAGGGAAGAAGCCTAAGCAGGTCTACTTGGATGTAAGTCCCATGTTATTCAAGGGGCTTACTCCGAGGAAAGAGTCCTCAGGATTGCAACCTGAATGTGCAAGGACACATGTAATGTTTCTTCTACTGATGAAGATGAAATTTAACAGTCAAATATCCACACTGTACTTATATTTTATGCTTTATGTAACTGGATCAGCCAACCTGCTCAAACCGGAATCCTAAATCATAACAAAGGTGATTAAAATTATTTCTCCATGTATTCAAATGAGTAAGCAGGGAATGCCTTCAAATATTAGGATTTGTTAACGAACTTCAAATATTAAGGACCAAATACAATTTCTGTGTTCTAGGCAACCAACTGGAATAGTTTGTTCAGTTTTCAACACTAAACAATAGTGAGAAAGCAAAAGGAAAGCTTTTCCCTTTAAATTAATCAGTGTGGTTATAAACAAACACTTTGTTTTTATTTTAAACATTGCATTTATTTGGTCTGCCTTTATGCATTCACTTCAGTACACTCCTCAAATTGAACACTGTTGTTAATTCTTAGAAAACCTCTGGACGTTTTTCATTCTTTGGTCTGTTATCCAATACAACTGCGAATGCAATCTGAATGCCAACTGTATTGTCTCTTTGGAGACAACTTTAATCCAGGATTTATTAAAGGCTTTCCCACTTGTTATGTACCTGACAGGAAGCTCCTTCATTCCTCTGACAGACTTTGTTCTGGTATAACAAATGACTGAAGGGAAATTTCATTGTGCTGAACAGAGTGCCAAATATTCAGAATGAAAAGGCTGTACTGAGAACATTTTGTTGCTCTCCGAGACAGAGTGGGTGTTGCTGCTGAAAGAAACATAAAGTCTGCTGGAGAAGGCCCACTGGCATCACAGTATCTTTTAATATTAGCCACACTGTTGGATCTATCAAGAGAGATTTACAGCATCACGTCATTTATTTTGCAACCAACGCTGCAACAACCATCTTTATGCAAATCAATGAGAGAACACAAAAAGAAAAAAGATCATATACTTTTAAGTATCCACTTGAGAATCCCCTATGCAAAACAGTAGCAAAAATAAGTTGTAATATCCTCATTAGTGAAGTTAGACAATATGCTAAAGAAAATCAAAAGCAACAGCAAAGAAGTCACAGAAGTCCAGCCTGAAGAGACTTCTCTGTTTGACATATTTCACTTGGAGAAAGTAGGAAATGTTCTTGGCCAGGCCACAGCTCCTTCATATTTGCTCTTCAGAAGACTCCGTCTCTGTTGCAGGGCTGTAAGTGTATTAGATTTCCACAAGTCCACACTTCAAATCGTATGAAGAACAATACATCTTAGCCACCGTCGTTATCAAACAAGAATTACTTTTGTAATGTTTGGCTCATCCTTTTCTATCCCCTGTGTAAAGAAACACAGAGGAAGATGCAAGAGTGCTAGTCCAGTCTGGTCAGCTCTCTGTACTGTGAAGAGTAAAAGACCATGTCACACACATCAAAGAAAACTGTCTCAGAGGTCTTTTATAAAATCTTAATAGAGAGCCTACCAGCATAAGAAATTGCTTATTTCACCAATGGTTTTGTGTAAGTTTACATCAAAGGAGCCTGAAAGCCATTTTTAAAGACATGGAGAAAATAGTGTATTTTATTAAATAAAAAGGTTATTGCTATTTACCAACAGTGTGTTTTAAAAATAAACCATACAGCCTGATAGAACACACAAGTTTGATGAATCAAGTGACCAAGACAGATAGAAAATGAATCTGCATGCCACGTGTTTCTTGAAGGGTCATTTACATTTTGGCAAAATGATTTATGTTTTGGGAGGGGGAAGCATGAATACCTCCACCACAGAGCAGATGATGCTTTCTCACTTCTGCATTCCAATTTATTTTTAAAAATGAGACAAAAATGGCAGTAGAGAATCCAGGGGCTGTAGAGTGAATCCTCTTTGGTCATCTGTGACTAGAGAGTGGGTGCTGCCACCTCAAAATTCTGCTGGCAAGCCAGAAGGAAGGCTTGAAAGGCTGCATGAAAAAGAGAATGAGAGAGATAAGCAATTGCAAGCTTTGTTCTTTTTGCAGTGTGTGTCTGGCTTCTGTTAGACCTCCAATGACTTCAACCATTTCAGCCTCCCCATTAATTTGGTCCCAGACTCCGTCAAACAGGTATAACTCAAGGGAGGGAAAAAACAATATGGGAACCAAACGTTTCCATCTTTTCTGGTCCCACTGAAACTTTCTCTGCCAAACTAGTGCTGATTGAAGAGACTGGCGAATATGTGTGTGAGACAGAAAGAACATGTGACTGCACAGATGTGGCAAGAACATGCTACTTATTTTATTTACTTCTTTTATACCCCACCCTTCTCCCCCACGGGGATCCAAAGTTGCTTACATCCTTCTCCTCATTTATCCTCACAACAACCCAGTGAGGTAGGTTAGGCTAAGAGCATGTGACTGGCCCAAGGTCACCTAGTGAGCTTCCATGGCCAACCGCAGATTCAGTCCTGAGTCTCCCAGAGCCTGCTCAGTCACTTCAACGACTATACCATACTGGCTCTCCAGTGTGGCTGCCACACAAAAGTGCCTTGAATCCTGTCTTGCATACTATAAAAGCTCATACTTCAAAGGAAGTTATCCCAGTTATGCAAACAAAGACAGACACTGAACAATGTTGGTCTTTTAACCCTCTTATTCAAAGTGACATCCAAAAAGGTTCACAAAGAAAACTTTTGTGCACCATTCTGATATACGTGTGCATGTACATCCCATGCTGATAGAGTATGTAGCCTTTCAGTAGTATGGTCATGCTAGCATTAATGAAGACCTAACCGATATTCTTTAGTTCCTCTTAAAATAAACCTAGAAGCATATATTTGTTTAAAACAAATGCAACAGTGCTCCTGTCTCCAATATAGGAATCAGCAAGTTTTAGACTTTTATTTGCTTTCTGTAATTATAAGGTCTGCTGTACGTGTAAAGACAATGGGCTTGGATCCTGTGATGACAAGTGGAAGTATAAATGGACTTAGAACAGTTCCACTTGCCCAAATCTCATGCAACACTTAGTCCTTTCTTACCTGTATGTTACAGTGCCCAGAAAGTGCTTACACAACGTCTTGCACAAGCAGAGAAACAGCTCAGCATATGCTTTATTTAACTTAGTGCAAGGGGCCAGTACCAGTTTGTACAAAGACCCTAGTGTATGCAGAAATCTTCTAGTGAAACCAGGCCATATAGTGCACATTTGTATTAGAAAGCCACTGAAGATCAGGTATATTTTTCTCAAAGTTTGTTTATGTCTTTTAGAGCAATTGGGATTGTCACAATATAAACAAGAACATTTTGTTTTGAATGTGAAGTCAGTGAAATAGAAGCCCTTGGTTAAGTTGTTATGAATGTGCTCAGGTATCTGGATGGCATAACTAACTTGAATGTAGGCAAGTTGTATGGATGGGCTGTACACAGCAAGTGGACATTGTGTTGCCTGCGAAAAACACACGGCTCTAGTGAGTTTCTAAAAATGCATTCAAGCAAAAGCAGAGAAAATGCAAGGCACTTTGGTTGATATAAGCCAATCAACAATAGAACACATCCTGCTAAAAATCCTTAATTTAACTGAGCAAGAGCAATAGCACTGGCAACTGGGCTGTTCTCCATTATGCTGGAGATGCTGGCATCTACAGTGTTTCCTACGAGCTTTCAGAGCAAGTGGTGGGCCACCCTCTCCCATTGCTGGCTGTGTAGAAAACCCATTGGAGAACTTTACATTTGTTAGGCATCCTGTCGTGCATGTGATTACAGCCATTTCTATTTTAAACACAACTTTTGCTTAACAAGCAAAGCATGAATATGTCATGAAGCAGCATGGTCTGAGCCAGAGTGTATATTTCACTGAGTCCCTGGAGTAATTAGAATAATTCCTAGCATTGCATTTGCTCATTTACTGCAGCTGCAACAGGTGACTCATGTAATAAGAAAATACTAAAGCATTAAACCCAATGGCGCCTAATATTTCACAGACTGGTCTGCAGTATGCTCAGGGAAGCTGGCAGGGGCGCCTCATTAAGAAGTGCCAAACAAACACCTGGTACAGTTTCAACTCTTCTAAGTTCCCAGACACACACACACACACACACTTACTTCAACTGAACTCTACGCAGTAGAGACATCTCTTTCTAAAGAATGCTACTATGACAACTGAGCTCAGCACTCTGATGTTACAAAAGCTTAAATGGTTAGATTTTTTTTTTCAATGGATTATCAAGGTCAGTATTTTTGAAGTTAATCCTAAAATGATATGTATATGTACATAACTTGTTTTGTGTTTTTCATGAGGCTTTAAAAATCATTAAAAAACAAGTGAGAAAATTAGCTTCTATCTATTGTAACAAGGACCTAAACAGCACTATGTGCCAACAGAACATGGGATGGCTCTTACACTAAAGTATGTGCATTAGGTTGCAATTTTAGTGATATAAGGAAACTCAGGGAACAGGAAGCAAGAGAAATGTTTTCTACTTGTTTCCATTCTGCAATATAACTGTCCACAGGCATCCAGAGGACCTGGAAGGTAAATGATAGCAGGCTTCCTTTATAAACCAGGAACACTGGGGGGGGGGGGGGGGGAGAGAAGTGCCCAGTATTATGGCCCAGTGAACTCATCTGGAAGGAGATTAAAGTAAATATTAAAATAGAAGTAGATTTTAGTTAGACTGAGGTCACAAAAGAAAAAGGTAGCACTAGCACTAAAACTGGTTGAAGCTTGTGCAGAGAACAGGTTCCTTTTTAGTGTATAATACATTTCAGGTGCAAGCAACTCTTTGCCAAGGAACACTGGCTTATTTACAACACTTCTTTTAGGCTCTCCAGAGCTGCAAAGACCTGGAAGAAAAAAATCCTCCCAGACTTTTTCTAATTTTTGCCAATGGAAAAAGAGGACACTTAGAAGAAACCCTAAAAATATTCCTGTGAAATATTTGTTTGTTTAAAATTAGTGAATTTTTAAAAAAGGTTTTATTTATCCAAAATGTGTAGCATGAAGGAGTTTTTTAATGCAAGATGATCAATAACATTAAATAGCAGCAAGCAGGGAACTTGCAAGGAGCTCACAGGATGGAGGAAAGCTCATCCCACTGATACCCAGGTCTTCTCCTCTTGTTCGCCCCAGCACCTCCTTCCTGCCTTCCCAGTTGTCACCACCTTCTTACTCCCTCCACCAAATCTCCAGCCACTATCACCTAAACCCCTCCTCACTCACTTTTTCTTCCCCATCTTGTTGCCTGCACTGATACCACCTCCTTCCCCTGCAAATTCACATCCTGCACAGAATAGGAATCAAGTTCATAATTAGATAGAAGGTGCCTATGTATACTATACACATATCAGTATATCTAATTCTCAACTTAGCCAAATATATGGACACTTAAACCTGGAGATTGAAGCCATGAATAGACAAGACAGATTTTTCTATAAACCTGAGAAAAGTCCCAGGTTTGCAGAAAAATCTGAAATCTTAAAGAAAAACAAAACCTTTTGGAAACAGTGCAGTACATTTCAGAAAGGAGATGTCAGTGGCCACTGGGAAGGTTGCTTCGAACTTTAGTTTCTGTCAGTAAGAGGCAGGGCAAGGGTTCTTTCCAGACCTATTTTGGCCTCCCAGTCTACCCCTGGAGGGAGGACTCTTTGGAACTCAGCCCAGCAACAAACACTGAGAAACTTGCTACAATGTAATCTGCACAACTCACTCAGATGCAGTGGTGGCTACAGCTTGATGCCACACCTGGGCCTAGCAGCAGCCTCCACACAACCTGAGCAGCCATACAACTCATGAGCGATTTGCTACCGTACAACTTTTGCAACTTAGCTAGCCTTTTCCCAGGGAGAGGCTGCCAGGAGATGGGAACATGGGAAAGCTGAGAGCCAGTGTGGTGTGGTTAGAACGTCACGCTACAATCTGAGATACCCATGTTTGAATCCCCACTCGGCCACGAAAGCTTGCTGGGTGACCTTGGGCCAGTCACTCTCTCAGTCTAATATGCCTTGCAGGGTTATTGTGAGGATAAAATGGAGGAGAGGAGAATCATGTGGGACGTTTTTGGTCCCCACTGGGGAGAATGGTAGGGAGCAAATGAAGTAAATAAATAATAAATTAAAATGACGACTTGGAGGGGCAGATACAAGAAAGGTCGGTTGGTAAGAAAAAGAGAAGAAAGCAGGGAAAAGGGAGAGGATATGGGGGCTGCCAGGGGTAGAGAAAGAGGACTTAATGTGGGGAGGGGGATACAAGGGAACAGAAGTGACTCTCACAAATGCTTGCAGGTTCCCTGCTTGTACAATGTATTTTCAAACATATATTTGTAAATGACTAATTTTCCTCATAATTAATATGCTATAATGTGTACATTGATAATATACTATTGGCTATTTCAGTGGCTTGGATCCTACTGAGATTTTCTACTGAGAGGATTTCCATCAGAGTGCGACTTCCTTGCCTCCTGCTTCTACCCAAAATGCCCCCTGAAATGCTGCTCCTGAGAGTCAGGGAATCCCCAAGAACAGCATGAGAAGGGAGCCGGAGGTTTGAAGTGGGGGGTAGGAATCAGTGGATCCAATCTAATGTTTTCAATATTTTGCTCAATTTCCAAATATCCTGCTAACCCCATTACAATTATATGAGACTGTCTCTGTACGAACAATACACTTTTATTTACCACATAATGGTTATTTTTCTTTGGCATCAAAATCTCTAATGCTACACAAGAGCAGCCCCATGATTTCTCTGATTTGTGTGAAGTTCCGTACCCTCATCAAAAACAACTGTGTGCTACAGTGAAGTTGAGGCATACTTACAAATTCCAAATGACAAGTATCTATACATCAATGTTGTGGCTGTTCAGGAGAGATGTTTACAGTCCTATATATTTCTTTCAGGAGAAGCAAAGCTGTGTCTTCTGATTCCCTGTAGACAAAAAGACTTGGTGATTTTCCAAGAAATTGTCTACTGTGAGCAAAGCATACTTCATTTTATTTTACAGTCCTTTTCGCAATTGCAAGTGTGATCTTTGGCTTGAAATGTTTACCACCTAAAAGCTTTAATCTTTTACTTTTCTCTCACTCATATCCCCCCCATCTATTCCTCCCATCGTCTTGAGGTATTTGTTTTACCTTCAGCCTCCTCAATGTTTGTTTAGGCTTACTACACTTAAACAAAAAGCTCCCAGTCATAAAGGTGACTGCATAGTTCACATCAGTGGGTGAAACTCAGCACTCAATTCAACTTTCTCTAGGTACATCTGCTTTTCTTCTTGGCTCTATTATTCCTCAAGACTCCTTCTGTTTCATGTGTATTTCCCTTATATTTCAGTCTATTCCTGCCCTATCTGTTTAAGAACATTGTCTTAGGACCTCTGGCTTCTTAACTACCTTGCCTCTTAGGATCCCTTTTGACTCAGTTTTCTGGTTCTCAGTTCCATTCTTCTCCCCATGAAAGGTTTTAATCCCAGTCAAAATGACAATTTCCCATTCCATTGCAGAAGCTGGAATATGAATCTTCTGTTGTTCATGACTTATTAGTTACAATATTACTGGATATTCCCATGACATTGCACCCAATCTTTGTCTATTTCACTGCCATATAAAGTTTTAGGATTGGATCCCTCAACTCAGTTCTGGTTGTGCTTTCATTTGGCACAAGAAACCTTCTGCATAGGGAAGCAACACCAGACATGGAACAGATTCACAGGAGCCACAGACTGCCTGGGCATATTATATTGTCCCTGACTCATGCAATTGTGGTATTTTCCCAACTACTCTACTTTTTCTTCAGCTAAGCTTTTATAGATTTAATTCAATTTCAGTGTATCTTTCTAGCTACTGACACTATTATCAGAACATAGTAAATTAAAAACGTTAATGTTTGCAGTGTTACAGTATATATTTTATTAATATAATGTACTTTGAGTTTCTGCCTGAGGAAAGTAATATATTGGCAAGTAAGAGCTATTTTCCCACATGCACAAACCCTTTAAGAACATAAGAGAAGCCAATGTTGGATCAGGCCAATGGCTCATCCAGTCCAACACTGTCGCACAGTGGCCAAAAATACCAGGTGCCATCAGTTGGTCCAGCAGTGGGGCCAGGACACCAGAAGGCCCCCTTTGTTGTCCCCCCAAGCACCAAGAATACAGTGCATCACTTGCACTGATACCAAAGGCCAAATATGAGTTAGTGCCATCCATGTGACCCTCCACTGATCAAGCCATACCACTCAATTTACTGTATCTAACAGTTTGAATCCTGACTAAATTTTCCAGCAGTAGAACAAAACTTTCCTGCTGTTCCCCTCCCATTGCAGCTCACTGATCTCCACAAAATGCTACTTAGGGGGGATGTCATAAGGGGAGGGGATCTGTAGCAAGAAGAGGGGATCAGTGGAAATTGCTAATTTAGTCTGGATCCAACCCAACAGTTGTATTACAAAGGGCAAACTATTGTTTTCAGAAGCCACCAAAAGCTAAGATAAGTAAAGTTTAATAGGCCATCCTCACCCAGAAGTTCAAACAGCAAAACTTCCAGGCCAAAAGCCTAGAGAAAAAAATGCTGTGCCTCTGTTACAGAGTCCTAATGCGTGCAAATAGGCAGTTGAAGATTTTCACAGCACACAGCTAAACATCATCACCTGATAAGTAACATCTCAAGGCGCTAGGCATTTTTTCATCCAGGCTGTTGGCAATCTTCTTTATCAAACAATCTATTTCATGCTGGAGTTTCTCTTTATGAAAGTCTGGATAATTTATTCTGAAGCTCTAAAAGAGAACACTTTTCTATGGCCAACCTTGTACTGCCAATAGTAAAAAATAGCCACTGTAAATATTATTGATTGATGGGGGAAAGTACTATGACAACATATTTGTCTGCAATATCAAGGATAGCAGCAACTGAAACATTTTAAGTAGTTACCTGGACTCATCCTACTACATTTCCTGAAATATATTTTCAAAAAGCCTGGCAGTCTTATAATTTATTTTATAGAATAAAAATAACTAAAGAGTGCCATCTTGTGGATAAAAACTATACAATGCACAGCTACCTTTCATAACAAACCAAGCAAAATGGATTGAGGCATAAGAACGCATCTCATAAAAAAATGCATCTTGCTGTGCACATACAGCAAATTATAAAATACCTCCTACAGGGCCAGCTATTCAGTTAAAAATACTGGAATCAAACTCGCAAATCACAAGGGGTTGTTTTTTGGTGTTTTCAGTTGAGCCGCTTCTTTGACAAGAAATGCTCATTGGCTGTGTCTCAAGAAAAATAAAAGCAAAAACCGCAACACGCATCAACCACCACCACCTCCTATTTCAGCAGTTTTCTTGATAATGCTAATACAGTCACACGAGCCCAACTCCAAGGCCCCCTGCTTTTCCCATTAAATGCGACTGTCTTCGGACCAAACTAGACACTACCGTTTTCGGCAAGTTAAGTCTCGGTTCCCCCCAAACCAAAGTATTTTCCCTGCAGCCATCCAGTCCAGCAGCAGCAGCAGAGAATGTGATTTTAAAAATCAGAGAGCCCTTTTTGCCTTATAAGCTGAAACGATTCCAGCAGGGAGTTATTCACATAACTCTGGAGCAGCACATTTATTTATTTTAATTTTTAATTTTATTTAATTTAAACCCCGTCCTCCTCACAGGCAGGCTCAGGGTGGCTTACATAGTTGGTCCATAAATGACCATTAAAATCCACATAAAAACAGTTTAAAACAATTCACGTGCAATACAATAACAGAACCATGAAGTGCTAGTGATGGTACATTGGTTACTTAGGATGGCATGCTGAAAATACTTGCACCCAGACAGATTTACCAACTCGAAGGTCTACCTGAGTCACGCAGTAGTAGAGGCTAGATGTTGAAACTGCGGGCCGGGCTAGTTGGTGGTAGTAGTGGGGGCGGCTCCTAGTTGAAAGCCTGGTGGGAGAGCTCCACCTTGCAGGCCCTGCGGAACTGTAAGAGATCCCACAGGGCCCTGATCTCTTCCGGGAGCTCATTCCACCAGTATGGAGCTGCCACTGAAAAAGCCCTGGCCCTAGTAGTGGTGAGACTGGCATCCTTGGGGCCCAGGGGGGTCAGTCAATTCTGGGACTGACCGCAGTGCTCTCTGAGGTATATATGGGGAAAGGCAGTCCCTCAGGTATGTCGGACCCTAGCCATATAGGGCTTTAAAGGTAAGTAGCAGCACCTTGAAGCAAACTCGGTATCCTATTGGCAGCCAGTGCAATGTCTTCAGCACAGGCTGGATGTGCTCCCATCTGGGGAGCCCCATCAGAAACCTGGCTGCAGCATTCTGCACTAGCTGCAGCTTCCAAATTTGCAACAAGGGCAGCCCCATGTAGAGAGCATTACAGTAGTCTAGTCTCAAGGTGACTGTCGCGTGGATCACTGTAGCCAGGTCGTCGCAGTTGAGGAAGGGAATCAACTACCTAATCAGCCATAGATGGTAAAAGGCCAACTTAGCAGTGGCTGCTATCTGGGCCTCCATTGTTGAGGAGTCCAGGAGCACTCCCAAACTAACCTCCGGTGCTGGCACCAGGGGTGCCCAATCGAAGGTCGGGAATGGGGTCCCTCCTCCCAGGCTGCTCCCAGGCGACTCATGCACAGGACCTTTGTCTTTGCCAGATTCAGCTTCAACTGGCTCAGCTTAAGCCAACCAGCCACGGCTTGTAGTGCCCGGTCCAGATCTTCTGGTCTGGAGTCCGACCAGCTGCCCAGCATCAGATAGAGTTGGGTGTCATCAGCATACTGGTGTCACCCCAGCCAATACCTCCAGGCAATCTGGGCAAGGGGGCACATATAGATGTTGAATAGCATTAGGGACAGCACTGCCCTTTGAGGCACTCCACATTCCAGCCAGTGTCTCTTGGACTACTGTTCCCCTAGTGCCCCCCTTTGTCCCCAACCTTGGAGAAAGAAAGAAAGCCATTGCAAGGCAAGCCCCTGAATTCCCATGTCAGCGAATCGGTGGATCAGTAACTGATGGTCGACCGTGTCGAACGCAGCTGACAGGTCCAACAACAACAGCACTGCCGAACCGCCCTGATCCAGATGCCTCTGGAGGTCGTCAGTAAGTAATTGGAATAGTCCATTGCTGGTGCCATTGCAGCTTCTGAAAAGTGTGTGTGGGGGGGAGATCCCCTTCTCTCCATGCCAAGTTCCACATAGAAAAGGGCTCCCTCTGATCTTTAAAATGACATTCCATGCAGCTTGAGTTGGATCAGGGGAACCCAGAGCCAACTAACTAAAAAACATAACTTCTAATTTGGCCCTTAGGTATCCCAGTCTCGGGGAGGCCAAACAATTTCTACATAGAACATGTGGTATGATAACGATACTTTAACCATAGGACACAGCTTGAATGCCACATTGTGGTAGAAAGGGAAATATCCTTTATAAACCATAGAACAAATAAAACTTAATATTTAAATGTTTTGGTTGCTACCAATGTGCTAGAATAAGGAGAAAGCTTTTGAGTTACTGTAGCAGTGCAGCATCTTGGGTGATCTGCACAACTGTTAGCCACAAAATCATACTAGGCCAGTACAGTTCTGGTAGGATGGAAATATGGTTGCCAACTCCATGTTGGGAAATTCCTGGAGATTTGCGGGCTGGAGCCCGGAGAGGGTGGGGTTTGAGGAGCAGACAAGTACAATGCCATAGACTTCACCAGTCCAAACAAGCCATTTCCTCCTGGGGAACCATTGTTGCCAATCTCCAGGTGAGGGCTGGAGGTCTCTCAGAAATACAACTGCTCTTCAGATGGCAGAGATCAGTTCCCCTGGAGAAAACAGTGGACTCTGTGTCATTGCACACTGCTGAGGTTGCCACAGCAAATTGATGCTAAGTGCCCAAAGCTGGGGCACCTGCCCCAAGCCTCTTTCTAAAGTCCCTTGTATTTATTTCCACAACAGGTCTTATTCCTAGTAATTCTAGCACTCAAGATATAGCAATAAAGCAAGGAAACAGATTTGCAGTGCTGTGTATCATATTAAAACAAAAAGGAACCTTACCAGTAGCACAAGTGACTCTGTAGAGCAAACAAGTATTCATTGAAACTTTCTATGGGTTTTTCTTGTAAAACATAATCAATACGACGACCTCCATTTAGCAGGCCAACTTTTATGGACAAATCTTCATCTTTTGAAAGATCTGGGCTTTCAGTGACCTTTTCTGATACCATAGAAAAAGGAAAAGGGTGAAAATAAATCACAAGTTGAAACCTTTACTTGCTTAAAAAAACAAAGCAATGGTTAGATCTCAAAGGGAAAACCTGTGAGACATTTCAGGTACTTAAGGGGCCTTTTGATATTTTTTCCCATGGCCCTTCATAACACTTGACAGTCTGTTACTGACACTAAGGGGACCTTCAAAAGCAAAGATCAAAATTCTCACTGGACATAATGCAATTCATTTGTCCTGGCTCGGAACAATGGCTGAGGACAGACTGGCAGTCTGGCCCGCTCTGCCTCCGCTTTAAAAGTGGAGGCAGAGCAGCAGTCCAGACTGCCACATCTGCCTGGAGGAGGCGGGCCGGACACAGTGCGTCCGGCGCCGCGCTCCTCCCGCAGCAGCCGGGCACCACTTAAAAGTGGTGTCCCGGCTGCTGCGCGCACGTTCCACCCGCTTCCGGCAGGTGTGAATGCGCGCCAGCCGGGGGAGCCGCACGGTGTTTGCATGCCGCCGCCGGAAGCCACCCGCAGTCTGGATGCTGTGGGCAACTTCCTTGCGGCGGCGTGCAAACACCGCACGGCGGGGGCAATTCCCCCCGCTTTGTTCTGCCACGCTGCAGAGGCAAAGCAGAACAACAATCCGTTCTCAGCCAATATATTACTTCCATCTGCCTATTTTCACCTCTATTTTTAACATCCCTTTTTCTCAAAGGGAAAAAAAATCCAGACACAGTAGTAAGAAAGATTTATCAGCAGGCAAGAAGCTAAGCCACAGACAGTGGCCATTCACTTCAGTGGATGTACTCCAGCATTATTAATCAGCACATAAACATGAATAGGCTAGCAAAGTAATGCACTTCACTTGGCCAAGAAAGAGTGAAATGCTTCAAGTATGGGCTAAGTTGCACAGAGCTCTCCTTTAGGCATAAATGCAAAAAATAAAAACATTTTTAAAAGACAATGTGAGCTAGAGAAGTTATCTAGAGACTTCAGGTTTTCAGAGCCAGAAATGACAGATGGAAATGTAATGGAGAATTGGGAATTACCATTTTCACCTTCAAAAGCTGGCTGCAACACTGATAATTACTGAAAAGGATAAGCAACCAATGTGCCAACTAACCTTCCACTGCTTCCTTTTCTTCTTCTTCTTTAATTTGATTAGCCACCTTCTCCAACTCTGCTTGGAGTTGAGGAGAGGATGTGTGAGCACGTGCAAATTCATTCAGGGTTTGCCAAGCACTTTTCAAAGAGCTGATGAAACCTTGTTTCAGATCTGATCCCATGCGAGACAGAGAATCTTTCAGTTCTAAAACGAGAAGTATTTCCTAGAGATTAGGAGAGCCTTTAAAAAAATTATCAATTGTGAGAACTGAACATTATTCAAGAGGCACCAATTTTAGACAGAATTTAAAAAAGAAGCACAGTATATAATATTTCAACTAAGATATTCTGTCACCAGCAGCAAAGAGTTAGCTCCATTTTTAAAATCAAAAACAAGATTTAAACCAAGAGATAGGCAACATTTTTTCCCAAGTACTCAAAAAAACCCAACATAGTGTCTACCTGTGAAGATGCCAGCAAACAGAGAGGAGGGGAAGAGATGCTGCGTGTATATAGGTTTTTTGGGGGGCACACATTTAAAAATACAACGGCAATGGATAAAAAAAAAATTATGGAACTCTCTCCCCAGAGATATTTGTCTGTCCCCTTCTGCTGCCATCTTCTACCATCAGGTACAGACTTTTTTGTTACGTTTGGCATTCGCTCAGAGATCCCTCCTTCCTAACCAATATTTTTAATATTTTGTATGTATTTTAGCTCTTGTCTTTTAAGTTGTTTTTTAATTATGTATGTTTGGAAAGGGGGGTTGATTTTAATGAATTTATAATCTCATTTTAACGTGTATGTTTTAAATTGTCAGTCTCCTTGAAAACCCTTGTTAGGCAGAAAGGCAGGGTACAAATTTTGTAAATAAATAAAATAATACTAGTTCTAAATGTCTGGATCCTTAAAATAGCCATTTAATCAGGTTCCTTGTGGGGCACAATGTGCAGAATTTAAAAGCTGAGTGTACTCTCAGATCTAACATACTCTAATTGTAATTTAGAACAATTGCTTGTCAGCATCCTGATGGCTTCATGCTTGCCCTTCTGGGCTATAAATGAAGTAAATAAATAAATAACTAGACATAAAAAAGGGAGACCCGGGAACACACTTCTTTGTTGGCTGTCTGAAGACAGAATTGTGCAGGAACCCTGGCTTAGGTTAGGGCAGCAGCACAGAAGAGGAAGGGTCAAACCCTCTCCCCCATGCTGGTATCCTAACCTCCAAATTCAGTCTCCCTGAGTTGTTATTTGCTGTGTGGGAGGAAAAGACAAACTTCATATGGGGAAATTATGTCTTCCATCCCAACCTAATCTGTGGACCCGTATAGCTAATTATTCCAAAATGCAAGAGAACCATCCATGTTTCCCTGATATCACATCTAGTTTGACACAAAGTCATGCTGTTGGATATCAACATCTGGTCTCTTTACCCGCCCATTTAGACATGTGAAGGCCTCAAAAACTCTCTCTCTCTCTCAAGTCCCAATAATGAAAAATTGAAAAGGTGAAGAGAGTCTTTCAAAATGATTGGTGAAATGATATATGTTTTATATATATATATTATATTATATATATTATATATGATATAAGGATATTCCGTTTGGATAAAAATGAAAGATCAAAGTAGAAACAAATAATCAGAATGGAAGGCATTCAGAGCTGTAATGATCAAATTTACATGCTAAGAAACAGAAGAAAATTGTGCTTCTAGAGCTAACTTTTCCTATTTCTTCATGAGCATGTGTATATGAACATCGTCCTTTAAGTACTGTATCCTTTTTGTTTCATATTTCTAATTCCAACTTTTTTTTCTTTCGCTAAATGGACCCAAGATGTTTAGGTACCTTAGGATGCCAGATGGCAATCCGATCTTCATGAGTATTTGTAATTATTATTTAAATTAATTTATAATCTTTTTTCCTTTACAAAATAACATTTTTCAGCATATCTATGTTTCAAATGCTTAGATACGCACACCACATATCATGCTTTTAGGTTTGACAAGTCAGCTAGTATAACATAACATTCAGTTTTCTCACACATTCCAAAGGAAAAAAGGTTCGTGGCATAAACATTTCCAGAAATCTCACTAAACTCTCTTTCTAGAACATGAAACAAACATAACCCGAACAAAGTCTCTTTAACCATAAGCTGAATTATACTCAAACCCATCTGCTTTGACAAAAATAAAATATTGATGCTTTGTGCACCAATAATGATTGCCTACATAATACTGATCACACCCAGAAGCTACTGCAGTTTTCCAGAATTCACAGCTCAGTGTTTCATTGCCATAAATCTTCTTTATTCTGTTTAGAGATCTTAAAAGCAGAGTTTGTCCTTCCTTTTTTGTTATTTGTACAGATTAAAAATATGCATTGGAATACGAGCTCTGTAAGATTTGACGCTAGCATATCAACAACTGAGGCACACACAAAATTATAATCTCTAGCAATAAAAAAAAAGATTGAAGTATTGTTTACCAAGGTGAAGTCTTTTTCTGCCTTTGTGATGTGGAATAAGAACTGGCTTTAAGTCACTATCAGGAATAATCATAGGTTCTAATCTGTAGGCAACTGGATCGAGCTGGAAATGAAAGGGAAAAAATATTATAAATCTGCATGTCAAATGCCTCTGGTCTGCGTCCATAGAACCTTGAAACTAATTACAAAGAGAAATAGGCATGAACCAGATCACGAACTGAAGTTCATCACAAATTTTGGGTGGCTCAAGAAGCGATGTTCATGGAAGGGTGCCCAGCAGGAACACTTCGTGAATTCTGGTGCTGTTTATGGCCATTCATGAATGATTACATTTCCAGACAGACTGTCTCCATTCAATTAAACTGTTTACAAAACTCTAAGGCAAAAGGGGGAGCAGAATTCTCCATCATTGGAAACACCAATAAGAGCCCTCCAAAGCTTAAGAGGCACTGCTGGCTGCCAATAACATATCTCCCATTCTGCTCTTCTGTTAGCTGATAACAGTTACACAGAGAGGCAAGGAACTTGTTAAAAGCAGAGAAGCAGAAAATATTTCCTTGTGATTGGTAACTCCTATCCCCTGCTGGGGTTTTAGTGTTAGGTGGACTCAGGGCTCTGAGCCACCATCTATCTGCTCACACCGAGCAGAGCTTAGCTAGTGGGTTCCTCTGCTAAGGACCCACATTTTATACCCTCCCACACCTCCTGATTGTGAACCAGCCCCTCTGTGCCATGAGGGTGACAGTGAGGGCAGAGGTTGTTCATCGTGGTCCTCCACCCCTCGAGTAGCACAGGCTCCCATCCCTGGCCACCAATCCCATCCTGCCAGCCCACTGGAGCCTGCACCTAGCAAGGGATCACCAGAAGACTCAGAGTCCCCTTCCTCTGATCTGTTCCTGAGGCTCTCCACAGAGGACAAAGAATTCTTAGCACTGCTCAAAGACCAGCAGTTGCTAACACTCTTTGGCGAAGTCTCTGACAGCAGTGATTCAGAGAGGGAGGAAACATCTCTCCATGGCCCCTCGCAGTCCAGTGCCAGAAAACAGCTATCCCTCCTCCCATCTTTTCCAGTCCTGGAGTGTTGTTTCCAGCCCACACTTTGGAAACATTTTTGCACCCTCCACAGTGACCCCTGCGAGGCAGAGTGCCAGGTAAGAAGCAACTGTAATCCAGTGCACAGTTCTAGCACGTCCCGGTGATTTGGGTGGATATTCAGTTTACTTAACTGCATGAGGGATTGCACACATTTTTAAAGTATTCATCTTAACAGCGGTCTGCATTCCTAAATACCTATACATTCTCTGAAGCAGCACCTGAAAAGGTACCAGACAGCAGTTTCCATCTAGCTCCCCCCACCCCCCCCAGCTTTTAAAACTATGCAATTAGGAACCAAATGGGTAATTAGTCTGCAGTCCCTTCACCTAAGGTGACTGAAATCCTCACTAACCGGGTGATAAATGTTGAAAAAACCCTTGCAAGTAGGAAGCTTGTAGTTTTCATTGATTTTTTCCACTCCTCTTACAGTCAGAAATATACCAATTGGAGAACCCAGAGCAAAGAAAATCTCTGGCTCAAAGTCTAGTGTGCCGTAAACCACAGATACCTAGGAGGGAGAGAACAAAGGAAAGATAAATAGGAGATTTCTCACATGTCAGTTTGTTCACAAAGTCTGTGCCTCTCACCCACAGAGAGAGAACAGGGGTTATCTGCCAACAACAGAACAAGTTAAACAAAAATGTATTTTGTTAACTACAGTGTTACTTCAGTGCAGCTGGACTAGCTCATGATGCACGCTCTACTCATAGCTTGAGCACTGGCAATGTGGCTTACACTATTCTTTAATCTTCCATAACCCATCCCCTAACCAGCATATAATCATATGTGCATCAGCTACACAGATGAGGCAAAACAAGTAGCTCCATAAATTGAGAGCCAGCATGATGTAATGGTTAGAGTATATAACTAGGATCTGTGAGACTACTAGTTCGAATCCCCACTCTACCAAGAAAGCTCGCCAGGTAACCTTAGACCAGTCATATATTCTCAACCCAATCTACCTCACAGGGTAGCTAAGAAGTTAAAATGGGGAATGGGGCCCCCCACTGGGGAGAACAGTGGGATGAAAATGAAGTAAATAAGTAAACTGAGGCGGATTGCTTTAATTCACGTAGCTTACCTGACCAGTACCCACTTCAAAATACTGATAGTCAATGTGTGCAGATGAAACTGAAGCTCCAACTGGAAGTTTTCGTTTGGCTGAATCCTGAAGTTTGCCAGATTCTGAAGACACAGCTAAAGTAACCTTCTGTCCTGTCTGATCAACTTCTACCTGATTCTGCAACAAGGAAGCCATTGCTGCCTTTTTTTCTAACGCTGCTTTTTTCTGTTCCTATTGAATCAAAGATTTTAAACACCATAAGGAAAAGGTCTATGCTGCTGACACCTACCACATCCTTTCCAGTTAAAGAACTGCCTCTAAACAAGTCAGAGATTATGTTCTCTACATAGCACTCAGGGCTTTGGAGATTTTTTTTTGCAAGAATACATCATGCTTACATATCACAAGAATACTGAAAGTAAGACATTATTAATGAATTTGATGTTGATTCAATTTTTCATCTCCAATAATTTGCAAATCTTCCATCTAGCTGTGACAAACAGTGAAATTCTTTGTGTTTTAGTCATATTAAGCACATTTTAATTTAAAAATCTAAATGTTCCAAAGAAAATGTGCAAAATGTAGAACAAATATTAAGTTCAAGAGGTATCTTGAAAGGATACTCCAAAGCCACAAGTTTTTTCTCTAATAGATGATCATTTTTCTTCTTTAATCTCTATCAAGACTACTTGGCACTGGACACATTTAGATTTCTGGGAGATACAACATGCTGGCATACATTGTTCAGGCTAGTTTCTTGTCTGCTTCAAGCAATACTTTCTTATTCTCAGCAAGCTAGGAAAGGCTTCGAGTGGCAGCCATGATCTATTTTAATAGCACAGCTTTCTCTCCCTCACTCTTTAACTGAACTCCTGGGGACAATCTTGATTACAGCTGGAGTCTGACTCACTACAAGTGGTTTTATTACACTTGGCTGTGATACAGATAAGACACTTAAGTTAGGAGCTGAGATCTAAGTACAGAATCATAGCAGCTTGGTAGAAAGGTATGCTTATACCAAAGATAGAGAAAAACAAATTCTGCATTGCTGTGCCTAGTTTGTATTTCTTTGACTTGCTCTATGGCACTGAAATATTACTTCCAGAAAACATAAGCTTATAGGAAAGCTTCCACATCACAAAGCAATTGCTTCCTACCTGTTTTGCTGCTCTGTCTTTTACAAAATTTGCAATTTTCTTTCGTGGACCAAGAGGTATTCCCATTTCTTTCAAGTCATCAATTGTACACATGAGCTTTAAAAAGGGGGGGAGGACCCAAAACACATTTTTAATAAAGTTGCAGACATTTTTTAAAAGTTATTTAACCCATTTAAGGAACACAGATATGGTACTTATAACTTCATTTTTGTACCAGTATATATATATTTCAACAGTGTTATGAGGTCACAATTATAATAATGCCAGTCTCATTAAGAAGCATACAATACACAGTTGCAGACCTAAGAGATTGATTAGAGACAACTAAGTGGAAGAGTGAATGGGAGACTTTTGGCTGAAAGAACAAACTAAGCTGGGTCCTACAATTTTTTTCCTGCCAGCACCTGCAGCATTCCTCTAGCACAAGGTGCCTTCTGCTAACACAAGATATTTCCTGTGGCACTATCACTCTAAATATTTATTATGTGAGGCAAGGTCCACCTTGTTCTTTCATGTTTTTAATGCTGGTTTCCTGCTATTTCTTATGTGATTTTAATTCAGGCAAGCCTAATTAATTCAAACAAATCTCATTTGTTAGAGTTTATTATTAATGTTTAGGGGGGATATTAATTTTGTAAGGTGCCTTGCACTTTATACCCCAAAACACCGCAGACTATTTCTAAACACAAGAGTTTAATAATCTCAGTGTAGGATCCTGCATTTCTACATATTCCACTCAAGGAACATCATCTCAGGCAGTGGCCTGAGAAGACTGTCAAAATATATTCTTAATTTCACAAGTAAGTTTTTTTTTACTCTCAAAGCATTATTTCCATCTCTTGTAAACAATCACAGATGCCCAATATCAATTAACACTCACTATTAATTTGGGCCTTACAGTATTAATTGTAATTAATTGCTATACCAGGGATTCCATGTCAATCTTCTCCTTTTCAAATGTGCTGATATACTCAGACAAGCTTAGCGTCCCCAAGGTTTCTTGTAAGGTTGGAATATACTCCTCTACATCATTATCTGAATGTTCATCATTGGAAAGCGTATGCACTGAACTGGCAGAATGAGAATCCACTGTCATCTAGAAAAGAAAAAGGAATTACAATATAATAGACTTTCATACACTGCTACCAATTTATTTACACATATTGGTCCAATTAACAAGATTCAACTGTAAGTTACCCTATCTTCAAAGCAGATGAAAAGCTAAATGCAGCAGTGTGAAGGCATGAAATTAAACCCTACAGCAGGGGTCACATATCAGTGGCAGAGCACATGCTTTGCATATGGAAGATCCCAGGTTCAATCCTTGACATTTCTAGATTAAAGGGATATCATATTGTTTTAAGTAGAAGGACCAATAGTCAGTATAAGACAGCTGCAGCCATTTCCATCTGATAGACACTGCAAGAGTTTGACAAGATTGTATATTTCTAGAAGCATGGTTATTTTTACTTTCAAGAAATGTTTAAACATTTGTTATAACTATACACATTTCAAGCACAATTACTTCATACTACAAATACCTGCTGGTCACATTCGGCAATGTCCTTCACAACACCATTGGCGGCAGCAGGAGTCACAGAATTAACTGTGGAAGTCCAGTCTTTCTGGTTGGACAGTATGTCAAATAAAATTAAGGAACCTGGGGAGCCAAAACAAGTTATTATAACATTACCTTTCAGGTTCTCTGGAGAAAGCAGAAGCAGGGAACTGAAGTGCCAGTTTTGTTCTAATAGAAAAATCTAACCCAAGTATAACACAATTTATAATACAGTTATATGCTAGCTACAAAATAGAACTCATTTTCCTCACTTCGTATTAGTCCAAATTTGAAAGAAAACATGAAGACCATTGCCTGATTCGCAAACTTTTTAAATATCTATCCCTGCTTACCAAAAAGAAAACAGAATTTCAAAGATTATCTCCTGTAGTAAGACAATGTATACATTGGTTGGTATGGATTTCTATTCAGATTTAAACAGATACATTTCAGATTTGTCTGGTAAAGGGAAGGTTACAGACCACATCCTACAGAAATATGTTGCTAAAAAAGCCCAAAGAGAGACAAACCCAATTTTAAAGACAACACTATCAAGCGCTGTGCAATGAAAACTTTATTTCTAATACAAGATTAGGTTTTTTATTTCTCAGACCTAAATTCATCACATTTTATTAGATTACCTAGACTGTGACCAGCAACGGAGACTCCGCCTTTAAAGTCAGGATTTCTGCTCATGAAAAGTGCATACAGACGGTTCATTTCCAATCCTACTTTATCCACCATTGTTTGACAGTAGATCGGACTATTGTAAAACAGAATATCAAGTAGAGTCTCATTGGTGAAGTGACGAAGACGTCCAATGGTTGGTAGAGTAATTTTTTTTATATTCCTGGAATTCAAATAAATAGTTAGCTGTATTCATAAACAATGTTAAACTTTCCCTAAAATAGAAAGATCCAGTAAGTGGACAGGGTTTGTGAAGGATGTTTTCACAGTCACAGGAAGAGCCTGGCTGAAGCACTTAAATTCAACTAGTTATGGCTCAAGTTGTGATTTGAATTCCCTTTAAGGCTTGCAGTTACAAAGAGGCTTTTACTGTCTAGCCACCAGGCATGATCATTTTATACACATACAGGATTCCACCCCACCAGCCTGCCCTTTCCCAAGAGTCAAATTAAATGGTTCCAGGTCTGCTCACCACCAGAGACAAGCCAGGTACACTATCCTCTGCCAAGGCCAGGTTAAACAACACTGTCACACTACCAGGCAGAGCTACTCTTTAAACTATCTGCTATCTTGCTGAGGTAAACCCAAACTGACTGCTGTTGTGCTTCCCTCCAACATGCCATCCCACTTTGAAAAGTGACTGGATGCTGTATCAGCACTTCCACAGACTCAGGTGGAAAAACAGCTAGTTGGCTGTTTTATCTTTCAGGGCAGGACAGCCTCCTGTCTGTCACATCTAAAAACTGGATTAAAGATCACAGAGCAATTTGTGCTGCATGTTATAGCCAGATATGAAGCAGGCCGTGTGATGTAGTGGTTAGAGTATCAGACTAGGATCACTTCACAGATTAGGGTTGCCAGTCCCTAGGTCCCGGCGGGGGTTTTTGGGGCTTCACCCCATCACCAGCCAGCTGGCTGGAGGTGGAAACCGTGCCCCCAAACAGCCATGTCCCCGACATGATAACATCACCCAGAAGTGACATCATCATGTTGGGGACATTGCGTGGTATGCTCTGGTTTGAGAGTAGAACTCTATGGTAAATTTGGCCTAAAACCATAGAGTTTTGCCCTCAAACTAGAGCGTTGCACTTCTGGGTGACATCATCGCATCAGGGATGTCCCAGACCTCCCCCCAAATCCTCCTGCTGGCATGGCAAGGAGACCTGGCAACCCTTTTACAGATACAGAACTCTGACAGAATATACCCAGCAAGTCCAGCAGTGATACAAACCAGAAGTGATCTTAGAAGACAACTACACCACTATTTTGCTGTATGCAGCAGTTCTCACAGGGCAAAACTTTGTTCATTTTAATAGGATCAGCTAGAGTTAAGATGGATTATAAAATTATCCATAGTGTAATTTTTCCCTTCCTTCTCCTATGTAATTAGGATTTAGGGTTAATGGTAGTAGGTTCAGGAAAGATAATGGAAGTATTCCTTCAAACAACAATTCCTTGGTTGGGAGGGTGGGATACAAATTAAACAAATAAAATAAAAATAAAATAATTTATGAAATTCATTGTCAGAAGATGTATGGGTGGTCACTGGCTTAGATGGCTTTAAATGTACACCAGACAAATTTATGGACAAATAGTCTACCAGTGGCTATTGACCATGATGACTCTATGGTTAATCAACCTGCTTTCAGGCTTACTAAAGTCATCTGGCTGACCACAGTTAGAACTAGACAGACCCTTGGTCTGATTCAGCAGGGCTCTTCTTAAGTTAAACAACTTGTTTTATTTTAATGAAACAAAAAGAGCTAGCATCATGGGACTACTCAAGATAGTGATGAGCTTATTCATAGGGTATAATGCACATTTGGGAAGTTCTTAATTTAAAAATTAGAAGATATTAATTTGACATTACAGAACATTTACTATTTCTAAGATGATAATAAGTCATTGAGTAACAAATGAACTCAACTAAATACACTACTTTTGGCAAAATTCTATTTTGGTATAGTAGTCCTATATAGTAGGCTTACCTGTCCACCCCTGTTGCATCCCCATGCAAAGCACTATGCCAATGAACTGGCAAGAACTCAACCCGGCTCACTTTATGGTCTTCTAATGACTTCCTGAAATGTGTCTGCAACAGCTTTAGGGACACTGTCCGAAAATCATCAACTTTAACAGGAAAACACATACAATAAGCATAGGCTAATGTTATCTGAACAGTTTTACATCCATTATCCATTGAGTATATTTCCCAGCACTACTTCACATTGATCTAGCCAATACTTTAAATTATGGATTTAAATTAAGAACAAGATAATTGAAAGCTGCTTATTCAACTATACTGCTGTATTTGATTTTTAAAATTCCACAACGTTCCGGAGCGAGACCCATCCACAACAGTGAAAGCCATATTATTAACTGAGAAAGGCTTCAGGAGCAGTTCACCCAAGACCATCATTCTGCTTTTCTCCCTGTCTACTGTGGCAGTCATGATTTCTACTCACAAAGTAATTTCAATAACTACACATTCATCCATTATACATGTCATTATTGAAAGCTTTCTTTGACCATTTTTAAATCAGATAGACTGTATTTCTGTTCCCCTCAGAAAATTCAGCCATCTATTCCTTTCCTCTCCAACTCATATGCATTTTTATTCAAATTTTAAAAAGATTCTTTTTGATGTGACACGTGTTGCCATGCAGAATTATATAAATCTATTAGTATTAAAAACGTACCACATTCAACGATGCTTCTAAATCGTAGGTCACAAACAGGGCCAATGCCATGCACCATGAACACCAAGTGGTCAATTTGAGACACTTCACCTGTAAGAATGAAAATTAGCAGCAACATCCCATTAAATTCACAAAAAGAGCCATTTTGTAAAATAGTACATCTTCATTACTATCCTAGATAACAACAGAAGAATGATGTATGAGAACATGTGGATGCATATCCTGTCTAAGGCATTCAAGGAAGTTCCCCAGCAAAACACCATCTAAACAAAATCCTTGAAAAGAAGAGGAACCTATTCCATTAATTCAGCCCCACCCAAAAAAACCTCCACCCCTTTTTAAAAAACAACAGCCTAAGAAATCTGGGGAATACAAGCCCTACTCTGTTTCCTACTCTGTTTCCTACTCTGAAATCTGGGGAATACAAGCCCTACTCAACAAAGAATACTACAAAGAGGTAATGACAAGAGAAGTCTGCGCTTAAAAATCTAGTCCACTCACCATCTGGAATTTCATCATGATCATCATCAATGCCACGTTTTACTACTTTTGGTCTTGTCTGACCATCTTGTGTGGTACCCCATTCATCAGGTACTGAAGAAGGCTGGAACTGAACAATAACCTGTAGAAAATATCAGCATTTGAACACACATATTCTCAAGCCCTTTGCCTTTTAATTTGAAAGCATGCAAGGATTATTAGAACTTTCCTAAAATGGGTGATGGGGAGCCAACAACTAGATAAAAGCCTGACTCAAAAGACCTTTCAAAGGCTGAATTATCGACTGGTGTTACAGCAACATTCAGTTCTATAGTTCAGAATCAGAACTTCAAGTTGCACTGCCAGCAAAATGCATTCCACTGAAATTTGCATCCATATGACAACCTGAAAATAATTGCTATTTATAAATGAACAGCATTATTTTTATAGAGCTCTCTCTTTTGATGCAGTAACAAATTCCTGCTGGGAGCTAAATCCTTTAAGATAGGAAGCTATGAGTTCGGTACAGAATTTCTAAGAGTTATTACCTTTCCATGAAGTCTCATGGTCAAAGCACAATTACTGAGGGCATTTTTACAATTCAGACAAGACTATGTTTAAGAATAAGTTATGCACTCTCACATCCACCCCTGTAAGGCTACTCTGAAATGAGAAGGAAGCCATTATAACCATCATTACCTTAGGATTATGCATGACAATAGTTTCTCCACCTGGAAATTCCAGGCGGCGATGCCACTGATTAGCAGTGACAGCTTTCTTGTATTCTGCCTGCAAAGGAAGACCAGCTGTATTAGTCGACAAACCTGCTTTTAAATTTAGATATTGCATTCAAACCCACCATTATAAAAAAATTACCTGGTACAACTTTCATCTGACTGCACCAGATTGTTCTTATAAAGTCAAACCTCAGATATCAAATGATGAAAAGTGTTTTTAGGGATAACAGCAAAGGTAGGTAGAGCACAGCACTCTACCCTTGGAGTTTTTCATCAGGATTATGAGGGGGCTGCATATTAAGCATATATCACTCATCTTAACACTTTTGGACTCTGAAAGAATTCATTTTGGTCTTACAAAATAGCATAAGGAGGGATTTTTGTAACTATTACCAGGTCACTGTCACACATGCAATCAACAGTCCACAGCTGAGTATTGTGAATTTTTATCTTTCATAAAATTGAAATCTTTAAGTCTTTTTTTCAGTGAGTTATAAAAATTTATTTATTGCTCTGCTTATTTAATGACACTCACCTCTAGCTTTTCACTGAAATCCTCTGTGTAAGGAATAAACCGGCTATCTTTGTCTCCTTTATAAAACCAAGTACATCGTCTCACTTCAGATGGTTCTTCTTCCCAATACACGGCTTTCCTCACCCGATCATACAGGTGAACATCATAGCGTCCTCCATCGGTACTTAGAACCACGTTTTCTGGATCAGGTTGTACTACAAATACCAAAATGACGTTTTATTGCCATAGTAATATGAACTGCTCCCTTCCAAATAACGAATATGTTTATCAGAAACAAGTAAAAAGTTTGTTCCAGAATCCCTTCTCCCTATCCCGCCCTTTAAGTTTTACAGTGAACTTTTGAGGATGAATCCAAGATGCTACTGGGAAACCTAACCTTTTGAAAAGATTTCTGAATTTACTATTGCATGTTTCCCCAGCTGTTCCACTCTGTTTACTGGTATTGGTTGGAATGCAAAAAGTACATTTAAAAAGACTATCACACTCACAGACAAGAATTCCAGCTGGTTACAACTGGCTACCAATATTCTGAAACACAGAGTCTGTCGGAAAAGATAGCACTACAAGTACTGGGAAATGGACAGACCAAGAAATCTTAGAAAATACCAAATAGAAGAAAGAGGCAGCAGGAGAAATAATATGAAAATGAGGAATGACAGAGGAAAATTAGCAATATGGATACAGATGGAGCTCAAATTTCTCTTTGTATTTTCCATTATGAATTAATTTCTTTTGGAATTTTAATTTAAATTTTATCTGCAATGACTGGCAAAGTAATGTTTGCTACTCTCTTGAGTGGAGGTGTGCTCTGCCCTTTCTACTTCTCCTGATCACCAATGCTAATTTTTTTCAGCCTGCCTACAAGAAACATGCATGGGAGACTGAAGCAAAGAACCAGCTGTCAAAGAAAATGCAGACCATGGCGTTTTCCTTCAGTCACATTCATTTCCAAATGTGGGATCTACCAGACACAACATCCCCAATTTAAAAAAAAATCTCTGAATGAGAATGGACGTGAATTCTTTTCTTAAGTATAAATAGTCTCTGACCCCTTTGGGAATTACAAGACATTCAATCTCTTTTTACAACCAAATCCAGAAGGCCATAACACACACACAAAATGGAAAGACCTTCTCAAATCTTACCAGAATTATACAGTTCCTCGAGATTTGTAGAATCTAGGACACTGAATGGCATCCACACCTCCTTGTTTTCCACCTCCTTGCAGAAAAACCAATGAGGCTGAACTGGCTCGTACTGATTATGTAGCAAGGTGGGAGGTGCCTTCACCAGAGCACCTGCTAACCTGGATGTTTGAGGCGACAATGCTGACTGAGATGATGAAAACTGAAAAGAAAACCAATGTAAAATTATATTTTTGTTTCCAGACTATAAGAATCCGCTCCACCCACAAACCTTTGGATTATAACAATTATCAACACTATTATACATTTCCTCCATTAACTTCTAGAACTCTCATCTGATCAGATCCAACACAATGGTTCTAGGTTTAAATTCCATGTGCTTGATCATTATCTGCTTATGTTCAGTTAAATTGAAAACTACTGGCTCTCACATTGGAGCCTTGGATAAGCCCTCCATTTGATATAGTTTTCAAAAGGTTATTTTAAATATGAAAAATTTGAAATTTTGTACACAGCTTTGTACCGAAAAGCTGGTCAACTGACTGATCAAAGCCTGCTAATCTTGATCAAGAATTGTTACTCCATAACAGCAAGAACAACCTGGGATAAGTTACAGCCAATTTTTCTTGAACCATTATAATTTATGACAATGGCATGAATAAAATCCTTCTACTGCCCTAGTCCCAAGAGTCAAGGTCACTGTCTCCACTATCTCACCTCTCAATTAAGTCACCTACACTGCCTTCCTAAACAGAGTTTCACCTTTCTAAGTCAACTGAAGCGAATGGGCTTAGAAGGGAGTAACTCTGCTTAAGATGGCACTGATAAAACTAGTTTCTCCTAATAGTCACATTCTGCATCTACAGGAACATTTGAACAGGAAAAATACATAAGAGTTCAGCAGTAAAGATAACTATGAGTTCACCACACTTCTTGTGGGAAGGAAGGACTTCCATGTGGATTAGCATGGTGCTCTATAAATGTTTCTGGGACAGAATGAATACTACAGTCTCCAATTAGATTGTTCTGTAGTTAATGTAACTGTCTCTTTTACTGTTCTAAACAATTAATATTACAAAGTAGGAGTCCCCTTGAGCCTGTGGCTATTTTTGGAATTTTGAGAATGGGGAGTGGGAGAATGGGCAGAATTGCATGCCATGGGCGCCATGGCCAAATAAAAAGCAGCTGCCGTGGGGTACAATCATAAAATGTAAGCCACTTGCAAGGCAAGCATCCTTTTACAATGGAGGCAGCTGTTTCTGAATGGGGGCTCCCTGCAGAGATGAAGGTTTTGCCTCCTGAGTTCTTTTGAAGCATCCATCTCCTGCTCCAGTGGGGTAGAGGAAAGCCAAACTAGCTATTTGCTTTGTGGAAGAAGCAAATAGGTGGCAGGAAACATATTTGGAAAACCGCTTTAAATGCTTTACTTTTATTGCCTACAGAGCTATTTAAAGTAAATGCTGTGGACCAAGATTTTGGCATCTATTTTTACTCAGATTAACAAGACAGGTATCATGCCTACCTTTGGTGACATGCAATAATAGTCCCCATCTACAAAAAAGGTGATCCATCAGATCCATGTAACCATCCTGCTATTAGTGTGCTATCAGTGGTGGGCAAGTTATATGCTTCCCTGCTTTATAAGAAATTATTATCATGGATAGAGGACAAAGTTATTTTGGAGCGAGAGCAATCTGGATTTCGCAGAGTTGCTAATACAGTTGACCGTTGCCATACTCTTCAGTTTATTGCAGATAAGTATACCAGCTCCAAGGATGGCATGTTGGCTGTGGCCTTTGCCTTTACTTTCATTTGATTGGTCAAATGCTAAGCTATGTCAAGAAGCCTCTTGGTTTTAATATGGGTGGAGCAGAGTTTAATATTTTCAACTATGATCTAAAATTTTTGATGAAAGCATTGATAGAAGGAGAAAAGGGGAAAAACTAAGTCACTATAGCACTGTAAAGCACCACAATGCTGCACCTTTAGCATTTTACATTAATACTGAGCAGTTAATAAACAACCTTCATACCGGTGGCAGTGCCCCTGGAGGTGTTGGATAGAGCTGCATAGGTGGTACAGAGGCCGGAGGCTGAACATTCTGGCTTGGTATTTGAGTCTGTTGCAACTGTGGAGGAGTAATATAAGGATTGGCTCTACTGCTTAAATTAGTGTGGCGATATGGGTTGTAGCCTTGCTGCAGTGTGCCATGAGGCGGAGTTGTGAAGCCGGTTGGAGGGGGACCAGTCTGCTGGGGGGTCTGATAGGACCCAATGACAGGTAATGAAGTAGGTGGTGTATTAAAAGACTGAGATTTGGAAAGAGGTGCTGGAAAAGAATTTGGCCCATCCTGTATTCCAGGTTGAAAAGGGAGAGAAACAGGGGGCTTGGAGAAAACAGATGTTACACTTTGTGGTGGGGTTGTTACTCCTAAGGGTGGCTGCCCGATGCTTCCAAAGGGATCACTGCTGCTAGGAACTTGTGAGAAATAACTGAAAGTTGCTGGGGGATTAGGAGTTGCAGAAGTCTGGCCAAGGAAACTGTCTTCTTCACCAACATCGGTAGCATCATCTGCAGTGGAGAAAATTGAGAAATATTAAAATGTGTATTTATATTGAAAAATATATTAGCAATATTATTTTTATTAGTCTTCCGTTAGCAACCAGAAAGCTATCAGTAGATGAACTCTTTCTGTACTTATTCTAATAAATTCTTTTAGAGATTTGAAAGTTTTGTGGTATTAATTCCAAAAGCAGACTTTAACATCATGTATTCACCAAGCTGTTCTGTTCACCAGTACTTTTAGCATATTAGGTTTATACCTAAAGCATTCCAGACTGTCGTCTCCCATATGTCCCAATCTTGATTCCAGACAACTCACAATCTCTTAAATATACTCAGTGCAATGTGGTGGAAAAAAATTCTCTAAAATGTTATGCTCCAGCCCTTAAAAGTCTTTCACTTGACATTTTCAAAAGCTTGAGTCTTAGCATCTTTTTGGAGGCAATGAAACCAAAGGTAAGAACATCTGGGTGAATGGGATGATGGGGGGGGGGGGGGAAGGAAAGCACAGAATGCCCTCCAGACTCCGCTCACACTGAAAAAGTCACAAATGCTGGGGAGCACTGGAAAAAAACAACACCTATAACATATTTTTCTTTGGGAATTAGTGAAATGCTCTCAGAGACAAGGTTTTACATACTCACAATGCTTCTGTGTGGTACAAAGATTTTTATCCGAGACTATTACAGTATTAGATACTGTCGAGCAGAAGACCCATGGCGGAGCAGGAGGGAAGCTGTGGCCCCTTTTCTTATATCATGTCTGCTTCCCTCCCCCCTGCCAGCCTGTCCCCCCCCCCTTTTTCTCTGGTTCTTCCCACATCTGTCCCACCACTTTTTTCCTGCTTTTCTGTTGACTTCATCCCTCCACTGTTGCTGGTTGCTGCCTTCCGATCATGCCCCTTCTGGTTCTTCTCTGTCTTCTCACAGTCCTTGCAGCCTTCCCTCCTTCCTTCTCCTGTAGATTTCTCCTGATTTATTATTTATCTATTTTAAATGTACTGTAATTGCTCCAATATTTTAATGTTTTTTATGTTCGATGCCTTGTAAGTCATGATTGGGCAAAAAGGCAGAATAAAAACGTTCTGAATAAGTAAACTTCTAGCCCCCTTCGTCTCCAGATAAAACATAAAATAGTTTAAAAGTGCTGAACTATCTCAAGAGAACTTGGCACTTTGAAACTATTTTGTGTTTTGTTTAATCCCACTTGCCCCCTTTTAAAAATATTTCTGAAATTTTATTCTGCCTTTCTTCCAAGGAGCTCAAGGCAGTATACGCGGGCACCACCACTTCTGTCTTCACAACCATCCTGTGAAGTAAGTTAGGCTGAAAAAACAGCCCAAGGTCACCCACAGAGCAATATCCTTTTAAGTCCATTGACCTCAATACTAACCAGTACTAACTCCAATACTAACCATTAGTATACTTCAGAATTTCCTGTATATTTCAGTTGAAACTATAGATGGCCTTTAATTGTTCAAGTATCCAATTCAGTTCATAGAACTCTAGTATCCAGCCAGTGGAAAAGATTATAGGTTTTCTACTGAATGACTATTTCAAGCACAAATAATAACCACAGGGTGTTAATTTTTTATCACTTTTATGATATTTCTAATGCTTTAGTACTCTGCTGCTGTGACACAGCCAGCTACAATAACATTTAACAGGCGTTTAACTATGATTCATGTTATTTTTTATTACTTCTGCTAACAGGGCAGATTGATTTAGTCAATTGAAATCACCAATGAATTAAGTTTGATTTAAATCCAGCTTCCTAATAACACTTTATATAAACCAAATAGCATATTTACTCATCTAAGGAGGTATCCTTCCCCCCCACCATTGCATTAGCTTTCTTTTTCACATTTGCTCTTTCTAGAAATGCAAAGTAACTAAAAATAAAAAAAATTGTTTGTTGCTGTCCATATTGTCTTTGCACAAAAGTGTGTTTGGCAACAACTAAGGATCCAGATTTTTTCAGCAGCAAGAATTGGTATTTATGTGGAAGAGCACCTTATTTCTGAAAGATGAAACAAGCATCCTTTTAAAAGAATAAGAACATAGTAAACAGCAGAACTTAAAGAGGACTGTACAAAATTATCAGATGAAAACACTGGATGATCTTCCTAGTGATATATGGGATGGCATCTCCTGGAAGCTAGTGTGTCTACCTCAATGTAGGCAATAACTTGGAATTCGAGGATCAAGCCCACAATGACAAGAGTAAAGTGTGCCATATTTACAATCCTTCCCCTTAAAAAGACATTTTTCTCATTATTCTTGATGCAAATAGGAAACATAGCCTTTATCTTAATATGTCTGATAAAGGGCCACTTTTATAAGCATAGTATGAGCAATTATAAAGATAGGTTTAACAAGTTCATATTCAGGTTAAAACATAAAAGTATTTTTAAAATCAATTTCTTTCCTGTTTTATTCCTTATACTAGCTAGAATTCAAAAATGATGTTGCTAATTAATCCTAATGATTAGCTATAATGTAACCTTCACTTATTTTGCCACTGCCTACTGAGAAATTTTCTTTGGATCTAGAAACCAGCCCAAAAACGGAGGAACTAGCTTTTTTTTTAGCCACCCCAAGACATTAACAGACCCCTCACACATGAAACTGCCTTATACTGAATTAGACCTTTGGCCCATCAAGGTCAGTCTTGTCTACTCAGACTGGCAGGACCCCAGGTGAAGGTCTTTCACATCACCTACTGCCACATCACCTAACTGGAGATACCAGGTGTTAAATTCTCTGAAAGGAGATTGCACCAAGGAGATAAAACCAAAACCTTTATTGGAGCACCATAGAAAAACAGAAGAAATCCAGAACTGAAACCCTAATCCAAAACTGAAACCCTTAAAGGGCTGAACTTCAGCACCACTACATATGGCAAGCCAAAGAGGCTAATACACTACACCCCTTCCCTCTAGCTGACATAATCCTGCAGATACTGTGGTTGAACTCTGTCACGCTATGAGTAACCATGGTTCTGCACTGGGGTTGATGTAACCTCTGATGTGACCTCCAATGTCTCAGTAACTTCTCACTCAGTTTGAAGTTCAGGCTCCATATCAACATGTCCTTGTACAGGTTCCTGAGGAGAAGTTGATTCAACCATCCCCGCTGCTGGGGCATTGCTGGCATCTGCATCACTAACACTTGCAGAGGGAATAGATGACCCAGGCAGCATCCCCTCATTTGGTCCACATGTCATCACAGCACTAGATCGCCTGGTGTCTCTGTCCGATAGGATAATGGTCCTGTAGCCTGTATAACAGTAGCAGCTGAACTGGAACCTTAATTCCTGACATAAACAGGATCATCTGGGGCAAATGTACGGACAGCCTTTGAACTCCACCCCCATCATTCGGTCGATCCTCAGTTAGATCAGGGTACATATGATCTAAAAGAGTTGTCAGATGCCCATTCATTAACAGTTCAGCAGGACTGTTGCCTGTGGTAGTAACATGGTGTGATGTGCTGCATCAAAAGAAAACTTGCCAGGCGACATCCCAGTCACCCTCAACAATTCATTTTAATGCATCCTTTGTTTTCCTTACCATTCTCTCAGCCTGCCCATTAGTTGCTGGATGAAAAGGAGCTGAAGTAATGTGACAGATTAAGCCATGAGAAATGTGCAAAATTCCTCTGATGCCATTGGGTGCCATTATCAGAGACAACAGCATCTGGCAATCCATGTACTAGAAAGTGTCGACGTAATTCTTTAATAACAACACAGGACATCATCAATGAAACAGGAATAACTTCCAACCATTTGGAATATAAATCAACCACTATCAGAAAACTCTGGCCCTGAACTGGACCAATGAAATCAATAAGAAGCCATGACCACAGAGTTTTTGTTGACTCTCAGGGATGCACTGGAGAATGTGGTGGAGCTGGCCGTGAAACATGACTCTCATCACACTTCTTGACCCACCATTTCACCTCACTATCCATCTCGGGCCACCACACTTTGTGCACTGATCATTCATGTTGTCTTATCACAAATCGTGCCAGTTTCTCCTTGACCTTCCCTTCCGGCTACCCCCTTCACACCCAGTTGAGAACATGCACAAGAACTCAAGATGACATAGTTACAATATCAGTCACATAAAGAGGTGGTTCAGATAGAAGTTCAGAGAATAGGCAGTTGCAGTAGTCAAAGTAAGACATGAACAGAATGTGAACCAGAAATTTGGGAAGGGAGCTGGGAGTAACAGCCATATTTTTGCAGTGTTGTAAAGAGAGTAGTGATATGATTTGGTAACAGATCGACTAAGGGGAGCAAAAGAGAAAGTGTAACCACAGCTATTTTACAGGATGGATGGTAATGCTGTTTATGGAGACACAGAGTATAAGGAAAGGAAGGCTTGGGAGGAAAGATGAGAAATTCAGTCTTGGGCATACAATATTTGAGATGATGAAATATTATGACAGGCAATTAGAGATTGGAATTTAAATGTGAGAAGAAAATTCAGAAGTTAAAAAGTAGAGCTGGGTATAACTATAAAGATGATTCTTAAAGCCAAGCATGCAAAGTCTTCTAAAGCAACGAGCACAGTCAAATGAGTGAAAGCACACCTAAAATTAACAGGATGTATCCCTCATTTTTAGACATGAGCAGCAGCATAAAGCTTAAGAAAAGTCTAGTCCTGCATACAATGCTTGGGGTTTTTAAAAGTGTCACAGTGCAGAAACACTGAAGATCCCTGAATACACAAGCCCAATCACACTTTGTACTTCTGGATCCATTTACTCTGATTAACATCTACCTCTGGAGATCAAAGCACTCCCACAGTTATAACCCAGTGATTAAAGTGTGTTACTTGTCCGCTTTATATCCCGTCTGTCCTTCCAAAACCAGACATGTTTTCCCTCTAAAATGTTAGTTCAGCAGCTACCATACCTGAAGTTGGGGGAAGGAAAAAGGAACAATATTGTGCTTTTCCCTACCAAGGAAGAAGTACTGGAATTAACATAAAATCAGTTTCCACATGCGTCTGACTAAGTGGAATCTAACCTTGAAAAGATTATGCCACAATAAATTTGCTGGGATGAGTCTTATGTTATCTTGGTAGCATGGAAGCCCCTGGAGTGCCACTTCTTCACTCACCACTAGGTAATATGAAAAGCCCATGCTGCAGCTCCTGCTAATGCCAGTGTCCCAAAACCACTGCAGGGTTTATCCCACATGATCCTGGGATTCTCATGTAGCCAGCAATGCATGAAGGAGCTGCTGTGGCTCCTACACCAATATAACATAAGAACCCACTCTTCATTTTTAAAATGCCAGATTACTCTTGTTTTTGCACAGAAGTGCAGTTCTCTGGGAAAGGTGGAGTTGGAATGCATAATCGCAGTGACAAAAAAATCTCAATCCAATCTCAAAATACAAGATTTAAAAAAATTAAATTAAATTAAGGTGCTTGATCTAACCTGCTCTCATGCATAACCTATAGCTGCATTTAGGGATTAATACAACAACAAAAATTCTGCTACTTCATATTACAGTAGGGTGTAACCATATTTTACAATCCTGTGCCAAATAGTAGTCACTATTAGGCTGAATCTCTGCATTTGCACAAACATATAAGACTTTCATTCATGGAAACCCTAAAAATGCCTCCATTTTATACAGAATCAGACCAAGTTGTCTATTTAGTTTTTAAACAGAAGATAGCAGGGATGTAATTGGGGACCTGCTGCATGCAATTCAGGTTCTCCAACAATGAGAACACACATCAGTAGATGCTGAAGAAACCAGGGAATAAAGCCCATTCTTTAAAACAATCTTGACATTAAGTACAGCAAAGTAACTGAAGTATGTATTTAATCCATCATAGAAATTCCCAGGTATGCTCCCACAAAACCCAAACGTTTCCCCAAAAATCCCTTGCTACAAATCAACAGGCAACTCAGCTAGTTCCACAAAGCAGTGACATTCTCTCTCATCTAGAAACAACAGTTTTCACAACATCAGCATTCCCAGAAGTGATTTCCCATGTCCTGTCTTCCCCTTACTTCATAGATTCCAGCATACACACTCACAGGCTTCCCAATGCTTAGAAGAAAAAGTAATCGCAAGGTATGGACAAGACTACCAGTCTGAACTGAAAAATCTTCACTTCATCTTTTACTTATTTATTTCATTTATACTCCACATTCCTCCCCGGGGGGGGGGGCAAATTAGTCAACAACAATCACCTCTCCTCCATCTGATCCTTACAAGAACCCTGTAAAGTAGATTATGCTGAGTGTGCGAGTGGTCCAGTCATACAACAAGCTTCCATAGCAGCGTGGATTTGAACCTCAATCTTCTGAGTCTTAGTCCATCACTCTAACCCAGAAGTGTCACACATACAGCCCACAGGCCAGAACCAGCTCATCCAGGGTTGTTATCTGGCCTGCGAGCAACTGACTACCTTCATTGCCAGATTTCAGGGGCTAGGCATTGTGTCCCTGTATACTGTCCCAGTGCTCATGAGTGCTGGATGGTGGAAGTGGGAGGGTGGGCATCAGGGAGATACTTTGAGGAAACACTGTAGGAGTGTTAATGTTTTAAGCAGATTTATATTTTTAGTGAAAAATAATACTGTTAATTGGGTTTGTCTGTGCCCTTTATAAAGTTTATACCCCCAGTACCTGGCATGACATTGTTGTGACATTTATGTCAGATCTGGGGCTCGTGACAAATGAGTCTGCTCTAACTACTCCCCCACACTGGGAACCACTCTTGCAAACTTAAGAAAAAACACCGCTGGTATTCTGATAAAGGGCATTTCCATTTAGGTTTACGCTTTATGTTCCAGGGTTAAGTAAGACCTGGCACTGAAGTAACATCTTGCTGCGGAGTGCCGACACCTTCCCATTCCGGAATCCCCTTCTAATCCGCTCAGTTATCTTCAGGTCTTCCCACTGCAGCACTTTCTTCCTTAAGCCTCTCTCCGAAAGCAGCCTTTCAAATCCTCTTCTCCCCCCGCCCCCGGACCTGTCAATCAGATTTTGGTCCCCAGGGGGAAATGGGGGGGGGGGGGGAGGCTCACCCATCTATTCGCGGACAAACATTCCGACCTGTGACCAGTCTTTTAGATTCGGCAGACAACAAACCTTTAAAAATTCATTAAAAGACATTTCTCCCCGCAGCCATTAACCCTTCTCTTCTCTTCCAAGCTCCCTTTTGCTTACCGGCGGACAGGAGACCAGGCCCCGAGGCGGCAGCGGGAGGAGGCGGCGGCGGAGGGGCTTGGCTCACTGGGATGAAGGGGACGGTGAAATTAAACTCCGTAGCCGAGGAAGAGAAGAGCAAGTTAGTGCCGCTGGCGCCTGACGACGCACCGCTAGCCGCGGAGGCCTTCGGAGCAGCCATCACTGCGGCGCGTCCACGTCTCCCCACTGGCCTCTCAGCACCGACCTTTCCTGTTCCGCCCGCAAGCCTGCCCTGCTCCAAGATGGCGCGCTTGGAGCCCACGCCCTCCCCCTCCCTTTCCCGCCAGCCCGAGCCCGCGCTGAGGAGGAGAGAAGTGAGGTGAAGGGAGGCCAGAACTCGGCTCGGCCTGGCCGCACCGGCACGATCTTCTCCAGCAGTTTGCTTCGCGGCCTGCTCCATTGCCTCGCGGTGTGACGCTCGGGAGCCGGGCTTTCCACACCTTGAGTGCCCTGACCTGAAGCCTTAGAAGAACGGGAAGATGCCGTGTGTGGCCGACTGGCTGAACTGCCCTCTTAGTATCGTGCAGGGCATCTTCGGTGAGCGGCAGCGGGGGGGGGGGGGGAATCAACACACAGGCAGGCAGGGTGGGCAACGAACGATGGAAGGCTAGTACTGCTGGAGGGGGGGGGGGGCGGGGGAAGGAGGCTGGGGAAAGCTCGATAAGTTAAAGGGCGTGAGGGGAAGGGGGGGGGGGGGGGGGAAGCGAGCTAAGAGTTGGGCTGGGGCCATTGAGGAAGGAGGAAGAAGTCGACGAAGTATGTGTGTGCGTGCGCTGAAAGGGCTTAAGGCGGAGGAGAGAAACGGGCCTGACTGGGTAAAGCAGAACTATTACCAGGCGCTAATGTGTACTAGAAGCCTCGTCAAAACAGAGCAAAGCACCCGCCCGCGGGGGTAGGGTGGGGGGTGCTGGAACGGGGTTAAATTCAAAGTTTCTGTGGGAACCTTTTTTAAAAAGAATTCAGGGCTCCCAACCCAGGAAGCCGAGTGGCAGTGAGAAGAGAGTCTCCCTGAGCATGTGCAGGCTGCCCTTCATTACTCCCACCCTCTGGTTAAAAAAAAAAATAGGCCTTCCAGTCAGAGGTTGTATTTTCCAAATAATCTCCTGTGCCAATATGCCTGCGTTTAGAAGTTAATTGCTAGGAGGTAAGCATTAGGCGAGGGCATAATGTTAAGATGGGGTGTGTGTCTGTGCCTAGGTAGGCACAGGCAGACAGTTCATGACTTCTGGCTTATGTTTGTCTCTGTACAGGTTCCAGGTGCTGGGGTAAACCTCTTTTGTACCTATAACTGGAACATTTTTCTGGCCATATATATTTAAACTTTCGTACTAACTGTGGCAAAATCAAAGTAGTCATTTCAGGTAGACAGTATTAATTTAGCAAGACAAGCTGGAGGCTTAAAAAGCATGTTATGAAATAGAAACTTAAGGAAAAATCAGTTCAAACTGTGTTTATGCCATGCATGTACCATTTCCTTTTAAATCTTTATTCTTTGTGACAGTATATATCTGTAGGAGTGTATACTGACTAGTAAGCCTGGAAACTTAAAATATAGATAGATCTGTGTCAGGTGCTAAATATATGGAGACATGTAGGTTTTCAGTAAAAATGCACACTCAGAGTCTTAATTCTTAATACTTTGAATTTAAGATGTTAAAAGTTCTTTAGTAAGGTATTGCTGCTACTGGCTACATGGGTATGAATCTTTCACAATGCTTGTTCTCCTCTCACTTTAAAATCTACTTTTGTGTAATGCAAAACAAATATTTCACTAAATGGGATACGTAGCAGAATGGGATTAATGTTCTAATACCAGAGAAGTATTGACAGAAGTTGTTGGGACAGTTTAAATGTCAGGCCTGTGAGCCAAAAATGGCAAGTACATGATGTGCATGCAATCACAGAGGGGAATATAATAATTCTACTGTGTAAGGATGTTTTCATAGAATTCAACAATTAAAACAACTGTTTTTCCAAAACCAAGCTGCCCCTTTTTGGCTTGGTTTGACATTATAGTATATAGAAGTGTTTCAGTCTGCAGCGGATGCTGCGTAATACTAGAGGCAAAAGATTACTACATCAGCTGTTTGAGAACAAAATAATCCAAATTCCTCTGATAGTGAAAAATACAAAAAGTAGGATAATGGAACAAGGAATGCAAACAACATAATGTTTGAAAATATCTTTTTAACATAAGGTAGGCTCCATAAAAGGGATTCCCCCCCCCCCCCCCAGTTTCTCTGAGTGCATCTAGACTTCAGACTAAAAATGTAGAATTGCACGTGCAGGAGCTAATTGGAAGTAACGGAATATTTTTGAATGGACAAATTTTTGCAAGAGTCTTTGTATACATAAATTATAGTATACGTGGTTCTAAAAGATCATGTGGTGTCTTGGATTATACAGAAATTGTTTTTTCCAGACTATACATTGAAATACATTGTGGCTGAAAAGTTACAAATTTGAGGCTATTTTATTTGGCATTTTTTTCTTACTAACATTTTTCTAGACTGTATTTTAATCATATATACCTTTTGCTTCCATACAAACTAGAATCTGTTTAAAATATTACTGATATACAAATTACAGAAATCGAGCCTGATGCCAAAGGAGAACAGTCCTTGCATGGCAAAAGTGTTAAAAGCAAACAAGGCTTCAGTTTTCCTTCACTGCATGCAGTAGATGGAGATCAAAAACAGAAACATGGATTGAACTGAGTTAAATCTCTTGATATCTTTTGGTGAACGGCAAAAGTGTTAAAAGCAAACAAGGCTTCAGTTTTCCTTCACTGCATGCAGTAGATGGAGATCAAAAACAGAAACATGGATTGAACTGAGTTAAATCTCTTGATATCTTTTGGCGGGACACCATTCGAAACATACAACAAAGCCTTATCTCAAGTCCAGAGGCTCAGCTGGTTCATAATGAGGAGTGTGTATTTGGTTTGCATGCTCCCTCCTATTTTTCTTGGCAAACTAATTTATAAACACCTGCTTTGTAGTTGTGAGGATAAAATGTGGAGGAGAGAAGCATGTACGCTGCTCTGACAGTCTTTGAGGAAAGGTGGAATAAAAATGTGGTAGGTAAAATGGTTATGTCAGAGTATAAAATATACTCATATAATTCTGTTTTGTTTTGGTGGTTTCCAGTTCAGAATAATCCAGATCCTGAATGGGAGGGGAAAGTAACTGAATATTTCAGAGAGAAGCTAAAAGAAAATAATGCAACAAACTGGGTAAGTATGTTTCCTTCAGAATTCCTCAAGGCTTGGCCTGTCCTTTCGCTTTGATGAAAAAATCCTAGATTTTTATTTGGAGCTTCTTGCATTTATAGAATTTACAGATTGGTCTGAAGGAGGCTTCTGAAGTGGGCCTAAGGTTATACCCAGAAGTAAACTTTGTTGGTCTTAAAGGTGCCACTGGATTCAAACTTTATTCTATACTGTAATGTGTTTGATTATATATTATGGAAGAGTTTAGTATTTTCACTAACTTGATATCCAGATATGCTGCTAGTCCTGTTGTGATGACTGTATGAGACAGTTTCTTTTTGTTTACTACCAATTTATTTTCTAATTGAAACTTTTTCCTACCTGTCACATGGCAAAAACTAAGATACATGTGAGTTTGCAGCATTATCTCTCAAGGATTGGGTATCTTTCCGATTTTCATATAGAAAACTACAACACTTACACGTTTAAATTCCATAAATTTCACACAAGTACAATTTTATATGCTAACTAGGCTATAAGTTATGCATCTTATGATGATAATGCACTAAATTATGTTTAGGCTTGATATGCAATACTTACTTTCCTTTACTTCATTCTTCCCCAAATTTATGGCAATTTTACATCTCTGCATACAGTTTTTCTTAGTTCAATGGGCATAGAAATACAAACAGGGAGTTTTCGTAGTCTTGATGCAGAGGTGGTATAGTGCTCTTCTTACATAATTGTATTGGCAGCAGTTGTGTCCTAGCCTCTGATCAAGTTTGTGCAGTTACATATCAGTAGGCTTCATATGTACAGTGAGCTTGGTGAGTTTCTAATGTTGAGGGTTGCAATATTGGTCTGTGGATTAATGATGGTGCATATAATATTTTTTATGTTGTAGTAAGTCCATCAGAAATGTCTTTGGTAGTCTTTCTTCCACAGGATAGCTAAAGAATATATTTACCTATGGAGAAATATTATGTATGTTCAGGATGAGAGCATATCATAGACAGGAATAGGCAAAAGCAAGCGGAAAGCTAGACATTCATGTGGGAGAAGAATAATTATATCACTGACAGCTATTTCTAATCTGTGGTTACATATTTCATTGCCCTAGATGTCAGTAGTGGGTAAAACTCCTGTATTAATCTTAGAAAAGATTTGTTATTGGAATGAAATGCATGAACATCAGAGTTCTTTGGGAAATAAACCCTCAACCCAAAGAACATAAGAGAAAATATGATTATCACGCAACATAAATAATCCTGATGATTTAGAAGTATTGGAGATTAGCAGTTAAACATTGCAATGGATGGAATACAAGAAAACAAGTATGTACTTACTACCGAAAATGTTGTGGATCTAAAAATTGTATTTGCTCTGATTAAAAAAAAAACACGAGAAATTGATAGGTAATTTGCCTTTTTTAATGATCCAGCAAATTTTGTATGGACTGATCCCTTGTGAAGAAAACCTGTTTTAAATTGTGATTTTATTAGGTTTATGGTTAGGATGAAGAGTATGGAACTCTTGTTATTTCTCTCGTGTAAGACTGATGATCATTGAATTTATTTTTTACAGGTACCTTCATTGAATGATGTCCCTCTGCATTATTTGAAACCTAATAGTTTAGTAAAATTTCGCTGCATGATTCAAGATATGTTTGATCCTGAATTTTATATGAATATCTATGAAACAGTTGACACACTTACTAAATCACGTGTAAGTACTGAAATTGCTGCTATTTTTCTTCATTATGATCTTTACTGCTGCCTTTCTGTGTGGTTTTCTGTTCTTAGTCCACATTTTGCAGGGATTCATAGATTTTTGACTAGGTTTACTAACCAGCCATTTCCTAAAGTCACCACCAGTCCCTTCTTTCTTCCCTTTGTATGCCAGGGGACAGTGAAGAAGTGGGAAACTGTCTTTTTTTCTGTTTAGCTTTTTCAGAAGCAAAGGAAGTTGCTCTGCTATTGTCTAATCCCCTAGGAAATGGAACAAGATCCATGCATCTTCTGGCATATACAGAGCATAAGTAGCTAATCTCTACTCTCAGCTTGCTCTCAGAAATCAGATGCATGGACACAGGTGCAATGGGCCTGAGGCACGTGTAGGGAATATCCTAAGCGAAATGTTCTCTTCTTCCCCCTTTCCACCTGAGGAAAGATACACAAGGAAAAAGAGGTAAGATCCAACCCCAGATCTAAGGAGCCCTGTAGCTGGTGACAGGAGAAAGTAGCAATAGTAATGTTTTACTTGGAATAAGGAGGAAGGTAGAGGGAAAGACCTGAACTCTTCAAAAGGTACAAATTAGATCCACCATTCTCTTACAAGAGTTGCCTACAAATCTTAAAGATGAAGGGAGCTGTTACCTGAGAAGAGAACTTAGAGCCCAACACTTGGATCACAAGGATTGGTGGTGGAACTGGTGGGGTAGCTGGGCTAAACTTTAAAACCTTATGCTGCCTCAGCTGCATGTCCCAGAGGTAACTAAATTTAGGGTAGTTGAATCTCCTCTACTAGTCACTGGGGAAAGACACCATGGATGAGCTGTTGAGCAAATAGTTGGAGCCATATCATCTTATTTTTTTCAACCATGATACCTAAATCAGTTATCTCCATGCTGCAGTGAGGTCAGGGCATTGTAGTCCTGATCAATGGCATTTGTTATTCCTTCCAATTGGCCTACAATAATTTTGTACTTTATAGATGTGCAGGGTCTTTAGTCTTCATCTTCTTCAAGAAACTAGCATGTTGATGCATTAAAAAACTACTAGGACTTGCTGTCAGCTTGAACCTGCCTAAGTAATATCAGAAGATAAGTGGTTTGTTTTCTGGCAAAGTTAATATAATTGGCCTGATTTCTTTATTGTATATTTACTATAAAGAAATAAGGCCAATTGTGTACTTACAAATTGTAAGTATACAATTTCCCTCTAAGCTGTGTTAGGGGGTGCTGGTGCACAGCATTTTAGCTGGAAGTGCAGCCTACAAGTGAACTGAGATAGGCATTTTCTCCTCCATTGGAAACAATGGAGGATGGGGGCACCTCTTTCTGGGGCTCATAGAATTAGACCCCCCCGGTCCAGTCTTTTTGAAACTTGGGGGGTAGGGGTTGAGGAGAGTCATCAGCATCTATGCTGCAAATTTGGTACCTCTACCTCAAAAAACAGCTCCCCCAGATACCCCCGAATTGTTCCTCCATTATAGCCTACAGGGACCATTGACTGTAATGGTCCCCATAGGCTATAATGGAGCTGGAAAAAAATGATTTTATTATTTTTTTGCACACCCCTATTATGCTTTTCAGTATGACTTGTAAGCGGCCTTGAGTCACAGGGAAAAGTGGAATACAAATATTTGAATAAATAAGTGATTTGGGCAGGTGGATAACATTTAAGCAACTTCCTATTTGTTAGGTTAGGCAATTCTGACAGTGATTGTTCCACCTCTGTTATACTTGATCTATAATGCTGGTTGTCATATTTCACTAAAAAAAAACCTGAAGTAGACTGCAAAAGTTTTTTTCCCCCTAAGTGCTGGTATGTTTTCTAAGGATCAGCATAAGGAGACAGCCCAAGCCCAGGTCTACCAATATAATGGACTGGGGCGGGTAAACCTGTTCTCCAGAGGCCAGGTCTATCATTATAGTGGAAAAGGCGAGTAGACATGTTCTCCGGAGGACAGGTCTACTAATATAGTGGAAAGGGGTGGGTGAAATTGGACTTGATTCTGTTTTCTCTTATAGTGTTTAAATTTTTCTTATAATATAAAATATAATTAAAATAATTTATTCTGATATTTTTACAAGGTTATGGAAACAATCTTGTAAAAAACTAAACATACGTGATAGTCAAATATAGACTTGCTCACAACACTGTGGAGCTTAGAGGGAATTTTGCTTACAATGGCCTTATTTCTTTATTGTATATTGACTTAGCCAGTGTGGTATAGTGGCTAAGAGCAGCACACTCTAATCTGGAAAGCCAGGATTGATTCCCCACTCCTCCACATGAAGCCTGCTTGGGTCAATCACAGTTCTTGGGTCAGTCCTGGGTCAGTCACAGTTCTCTCAGCCCCACCTGCCTCACTAGCTGCCTGTGGCGGGGAGAGGAAGGGAAGGCAGTTGTAAGTCACTTTAAGATTCCTTAACATAGAGAAAACTGGGGTATAAAGATCAGCTCTTCTTCTTCATGAACTTTTAATGCGATGTAGCTTTGTGAAACCTTCTAGATTCTCAACTCTGGGCATGGCCATAAATAGTGACAGCATGATGAGGTGCACTGGATCTACAGTTTTCACCTTTTAAGTGTTTAGATTCATTTCCTGGCTGCTTTGAGGAGGAGAACATAGACTGCATTTACTTTCCAAATTAAATTTCTCTTTGCATAAGGATAATCTTAGCCATGTTTATTTTGATTTTATATTTTGAGTCATATAATACTCCACTGGTACAACCTTTGTTGTCAGCACAATTGGAAAGAGTGCTTTGTCCAGGAAGCTGTATTGGTGTGTGCAAAAATAGGTGAGAACTGATGTTGTATAGTATAGTGATATTGCATATTTTTAACAGGTTACACATTTTGGGAAATACAGAGACATAGCAGAATGTGGGGTAAGTGCAAATACTAAGTACTGTAGTACATGAAATCAATGGCTGTAAATTTAACCAAGCCACACATTCATTATTTCTGCTGTGATAGCAGGCTCTCAAAAAGTTGTTGTTTTTTTAAAAAAAGTTAAGCTAGATTTGAACATAATGTGTTTTAATTCTGCTGTGACAAGAACAATCCGTGTGTGTGGCTTATTCCACCCACCTTATCCTGCACTTTACCCTAAAGAAATTGTAGTGATATTGTATTGTTATGAACATACTCAGTTTGCTCAAGAATATGTGAGGTATCTTCGTTGTCCAAGTGTGCCAGTGGCAAAAAGTTGGTTTCTCATACATGTATTTACCAGAAGAATTTGCATCCTATACTATGAGACACTGTTGTGGTAGAAGGGACGTGTTACCAACTTATGGAAAGTTTTGACAATAGTATTCTTTTGGATTGTCTAATCCATTTCACTTTTTTTCTCACATGCAAACTTTATTTAGGCTTTTCTTCTAGAAGACTAGCTGTGCATCTTTCGCAACAAAAGCAACAAAAAAATCTTGTTAGTCTTCACAAATTCATTGGGCGTGAGTTCTCATAAGCAATAGTTTGCTTCTCAGATGCCTGAAAGAAGTTTTGCCTGTGAAAACTGATGTCACAACATATATATTAGTCTTGAATATACCATGGAGTTCCTGTGCTTCTTACCAGGATTGTCGTTTGAATGCTGCAAACCTTCGAAGCTGTTTGTGGCTTAATTATACATCTTTGTATTGAAATTTAATTTAAACGTACTGTATTTTTCACTCCATAAGACTCACTTTTTCTCCCAAAAAAAGTGTGGGGGGGAAGTGTGTGCGTCTTAAACCCCCCTCACCTTTCCCAAGCCACGGCACCAAGCAGAGCTAGGTGCGTCTTATGGTCAGGTGCATCTTATGGAGCGAAAAATACAGTAGTTTCTTAAATTTTACCAGCGCATGTGTGGAATTATACAAATATTAATGATTTAGCACAGTCATTATAGAATGAATAACATGGTCTGACAGAAATTGTATAATACTGTAAAATTAATTTTTGTTGGAGTTTGTGTCCTAATACTATAGTAACTAGTTGCCAAAATTTGAGGGAAGCCAGCTATGTATCTTACTATATTTAAATAGTTACAAGTATCATCTGTGTTATGAAGAATGTTATTGAAAGAACAGAATAATCTTGTAACAGATAACAGGTCTATATGTATAATGATATTTCCTAAGTTAAAGTATGCCATCAAGTCACAACCAGCTCATAATGATCCCATGAAGTTTCCACCTCATGGAATTTTCAAGGCAAGAGATGAGCAGAGGTGGTTTGCCATTGCCTTCCTCCTCATAGCAGTCTGTTGTCCTTGGTGGTCTTCCATCCAAGCACTGACCTTGCTTGGCTTCTGAGCCTGATGAGATCAGACTCATCGGGGCTGTTAGGGCTGCTACAAGGCTATTAGGCCTGCTGCTTCCATACTGAACCAAAAATCTCTGCTGTTTGAAATACAGTCTCATCTGTTAAGACCTGTGAGTTCAGTAAGTGATTTCACATCAGAGGGATGGGAATTATTTCCTTAGAACTGTCTGGACTTAAAAATAACAAAATTACTTCACAATATATAGCACCATTCCAAAATTCTTAAAGCATTTCACATACATTATTTCTTCTCTACAACGGCGTAGGCAACGTTTATCATTAGAACAATATCTTATTTATTCTATGTTTCGTATGTATTTTAGCACTGTATATCCTTTATTCCTTTTTAGCCTAACCAAGAAATAGACTTAAATCCTACAAAAGTAGTTACTGCGGAAAGACAGACGTTTTATTGTGTTCCAGTGCCTGGAGAATCAGCATGGGTGAAAGAAATATCCTTTTACTGTTTTCACTGTATGTTTTCCTGACACACACAAAAATACACATTATGGTTTATATTAGAGATTAATGATTCAAAATGGGAGGTGAAAATGGTTAAGTATGTCTTACTGATTTAGAAAAAAATTCTAAGTAATTCTTAGCTGTGGGGAAATATAAAGGCAAAATTTTTAGGTGTGCTCATAAACATATTTTTACATGATTTGGTTTTTTAAATTATGGTTGGAAGTCATCTGAAAATAAAGGCTCACTCTTGTATTTGATCCAAGAAGTACCTAGTGGTTAATTCTGTGACGCTTAATCTACAATGTAGATTAAAGTTCCAAAGGGAGAATGCAAAGCGATTCTGCATAGAGCTTAAGAACACCAGAAACACTCAGCAAAGCATGCTTGTGGAAGTGTGTTGAGTAATTACTTATCAGCCTCAGGGTGATGAATCCTAGAATTAAAGTTTAAGAAAATAATGATACCTAAAGTCTCACATTTAAAGAGCACATTTAATGGAACAGACAACATCTGTCTTCAATATATTTCTGTTGCAAATGAATAATATGGCCTCGCTTCAGGCAGTTAGGAACAGCTGAGAGTGTTGGAACATTCCTTTTCAGAGGAATAGGCAAGAAGAACGCTGTTTATCATCGATCATGGAGATTCTTAGAATATCTTGATTTCTTTAGATCTGGAATATTGATAATAGCATGCACAAGTTGAGGAAAATAGGTTAGAAGGTCTCACAGGGGCCGGATCAAGTCCAATCCCCATTCACATATGATCTGCTCCTGCTCTTCTGTATTGCTTTTTTATTTGTCCTCATCCTTCCTTTCCCTGGACATCTCTGGGAAACCACTGAAAGGGAAACTGATTTCCCTTGTGAATGATAAGCAGACGTACATGATTAAAAGCTGCCCTGAGCCCGCTCGCAGGGAGTGCGGGGTAAAAATATTTTAATTTTTTTTTTAAAAAAAAAGGTGGGACATGTTTGTTGTAAGGGTATGTGGTACAGCAAATTGTCCTTGTATCTCTTACTTAAGGTATGTGTCGTGAAAGGATAGCACTTCTCTATCTACTTTTATGTAACTGAGAACACTCAAGATACCAAATCAATCTGTGCTAATTAATTGTCAGATCACTAAGTGTTGTCTTTAACTTAAAATGTTACGCCTACACCAGTGTGAGTCAGGCTCGAGTTTGCCCTTCGACATCCTACACACCAAGTCGTCACAAGAGAAGTTATGAGGAGGATGAAGATATGGAGTTGCATCCATCTAAACAGAGAGAACAGCATCTGGGTATCAGCTGAGTCTCCAATGACTTTTTTCAAAATTACTTGTTTTTCCAAAATGGTACTTCACAGTACTCCCAAATGCACAAATAGAAGTGTGCCCTGTTGGATTTATAAAGAAATGTTTCAGGTTATCATCTAGGTACAGTGGTACTTTCTCTTCCTCGTTCTTGAAATAACAAGATTAGAACCAATCCAGGGATACAGCGTCACTTAAGTAGCATGACTGCAGTAGCTGGAGATGCCACTGATGTTCAGGTATACACTGAATATATTGGATGGAGCTAAAGCAATAACCACAGGGACTACTGAACAACTTTATTTCCCCCCACCAAAAAAAGCTTCCTGCAGAATGTTTACTTAGATTGTGTTCTCTTGAGAGCAAGCAAGGCTTGAGGCAGATTCACAGATATCCATCTTATATTCTAATAGTGAAGTCAGGATATCTTTGGATTTGAACCTGGGTCACCCACTACAAAACACTGGCTTAAAAGAGCAAGGACAGCAGTGTGGTCATCCTCCAAGAAATGATAAAAGGAATGCCTGTAGCTTTAAGCAACAGATTCCTTTAGTGGCTGTTGCTAAGCAAGCACAGAATTCCAAGCTTGGCTCAGTCAGTAAATGCCAGGGGGAAGGCCATTTCCAGCCCTATTTTGATCTTTGAGAGAGAGCTCATTGGGGCCAGGCCTGGCTATGGTTGTCAGCTCCAGTTTGGGAAATTCTTGGTAGATACTGTGATTGATGTCTGAGGAGTGCAGGATTTGGGGAGGGGAGAGGCCTCAGCATGGTATAATGCCACAGAGTCCACCCTCCAAAGCAGCCATTTTCTCCAGGGAGACAGATGTTTAGAGATCAGTTGTAATTCTGGAGGATCTCCAGGTCCTACCTGGAGGTAGGCAACCCTAAGCTTGGCAGCAACCTCTGGCTGACTTGATGCCACCTGAACTGTATGATTCAAGTAGGCCTGGCTGCTTGCTACTGTTCAACCATCCCATGAAAGCTGGTGTGGTGTAGCTGTTAGGGCTTCAGATTATGGTCTGCGAGACCCAGGTTTAAATCCCAGTCTTGCTGTGGAAATTGACTGGGTGGTTTTGGGCCAGTCACATACTTTCAGCCTGACCTACCTCACAGGGTTGAAGAGAATAATGTAAACTGCTTTAGTCCTCACTGTGGTGAAAGGTGGGGTATAAATGCAGTAAATAAAGAATAAATATAACTGAAGATGAAAAGCAGATTAAAGGTAGGTTAGTGAATGACTGAGAAAGAGAATGAGTCAGGGAGAGGATATGGGGATTGCCAAGAGGAGGGAAACTGCCTTCCCTCCCTGGATTGGCTTAGCTTCCTCAGGTGCTCCATGGGGGGGGGGGGCGCGGAGGCTGTAGGTGTGGCCAACTTGGAAGCCAGCCGGAACTCCGTTCCTGTTCGTTCCTGCCCAAAAATAGCCCTGCTATTGTGACTCCAGGAGATCTCCAGCCCCCACCTGGAGGTTGGCACATCTAGAAGCAGAGAAGGAAGCAGGAAGGGGGGGTTCAGGATAAAGGAAGACTAAATACTGGGAGAGAGAAAAGTGAGATGCCTCCCACAAGTCCTTGTGGGTTCCCATTTGTCAGTGTCTACTAGCCATCATAGGAAGACCGTGTCTCCATGTTCAGAGGCATGAACTCTAGATGCCACAGATTCTTTCGGTATATTTCATAGAAGCCTCTGATTGTTGATAGCTGTTTGAAAGCTAGGCTAGACTATCTTTGGTCTGATCTAGAGAGGCTCTTGTTCATTGATTGTAGACTTCCTGTCTCAGTGCATGCTGAGGGTGCTGTCTGGGTGATACATAGGTCCCCAGTGGCAAGGCAGTGCTAGCAGATACCATATTTTGATGTGTTCTGCCTCTTGTTCTGCAACTTTTGTGGAAATTGGCTACTATCCATTTATATACACGTGGCTTTATTTACTATTTAAATGGAGATAAGTTTACAGACATTTAATTTTGATTGTACCTTTAGAATGAAATTGACTCTTAAATTCTTCTGTGAAATTACATTCTACTGAATAAGGGACTCCTTTAGTTATACATACCAACTACTTGCTGAATCTGTTAATTCCAGGGGGCTACCGAATTTATCTCTAGAATCCTTATTTATGCTTTCTGAGGCCTTTTTAAAAAATAAAATCTAGTTTATTGGGATCAGAGCTACAAACTCTTTATAGCCTGGCTGACAGAACTTGTTCTCCCTTAAACTTGGGAATTGTTCCTAATGCAAACCTTCCAGCAGTATACCTCTATCAACTCATAGCTCCAAATTTTCATAGAGCCATATCCTTGGCTAGATTCAATGTTCTTCCTTCAGCTATCTTATCTGGCACATACCAAGGGATTCCCTATCCTAGCAGGTGTTGTCCTTCTAGGAAGGACTGTGTTGAAACTGTTGCCCATGATCTCCTCCAGTGCCCTCTCTATCTGGCGTCCCGTTGGGATCTTCTGTATCCCACAGTAGCCCAACTTTTAGAGACCCCCGATGTTTTTAAGGTCCTTTTTTGCTTAATAATCCAGATACAGTAATAACTGAAACAGTTGCAAAGTTTCTTTGTAGTGCCATGGTCACATGGCCTGATAAGTGACACTATGAATTAGGTTTTATTATGATGTTACTGTGTTTTATTCTGCAATTCTAATTTTACTCTGCATGGATTCTGTATTTAGATTACTGTGTCTACTACATATGCCAATAAAGGCTTGTCTGACTGACTACTGAATAAGAAATGAATCCTGTAGGCTAAGGGAAATGTGGTGGATGTACTTTGCCCCAGAATGACAGGGATATACAGACGTTCAAAGCTAATACCTAAACTGTAACATTAGCATAGTAGCTGATGAATTGGATGCTAGTGCATGGATGCTGACATGTTTGCATTCCTGCAGCTAAAGGAAGTCACAGGGATTTGTAGCCGTGTCAGTATTTCATCCTTCAGTCTTTTTTAATGTAGCAAGATGGTATTTAATCTGCCAGTTAAATAGATGTTCCAGAATTGCTGGCCATTTATAGCTATTTTTAATGGTAAATCCAAACATTTTTGAAGGTAAATATTTTTTCTGACCCTTTGAAAGGTATTTGAAGAGTAAAGATCCAGTTAATGCAGCAATTTTAAAAAGATTTTAATTGAACATGTTCTGAACTAAAAGCAGGAAGATTTTCATTTTGAAATGATTTGAAACTGCCTGTTTCCTGTTGCAGGGAACACAGCTGATATCCATGGGAGTGGGGAGCCAAAGCGATTAGAAACTGAAGCTTCAGCAACACGTCAGATGATATCTTTAAACTGCTCGCCTCCGCTGGATTTAAACTTTCCACTCCCAGGAGAGAAGGGTCCTGCGTGCCTTGTGAAAGTAAGAAGAAGACTACTGAGTACCATCTAAACTAGGATCACCTTTTTGTGATTTGTGGGTGGAAATGGAACTTTGCATTTAGGACAATGGCTGGTGATATATTTGAGCTTGGCTAAATCAGACCTCGTCTTGTACATCTTAATGTTCTTTTTGAAAACTCTGACGTCAGTCAGTTGCAAGCTATGTTTCTGTCCCATATCTTTTGAATTCTTTTTCCCCCAGCCCACTTCAAGAGAAAAAGGGGAGGGAGAGTATCAAGTGCTCTTATAAACATGTATTATTATACACCTGATAGTGGAAGACTGTTGGTGGACTTTAAAATCACTACACCAAAAAAAGGAGAACAGGGTAGAGGAGCCATAATGAAATAAGCTAACACCTGATGCCAGCCGTTCCAGCCTCTCTGGGGTTGGTGAGTTTCCACACACACCTCTCTCAGGTAACTACCACAGGTGATTACTGCAGCATAGAAGAGACGGGTCTGTCTATAAAGCAGATACGTAAAGGGCTTGTGAGACATGTGCAATTCCCCAACAAGACAGTTTCCTCTTCCCCACTATCACTCACGTGCGTTAGAATTATAGTAGTGATGTCTCTTTCCCATTACTTTTCTCAGTCGCCTGTTGGAATGCAGGAGATCTTGGAGAGGGTGAAATCAAAGCAACAGAATGTGTGAGTTAGTGTAAGGGGAGTACTTTGTATTTCTGGACCACATGCAGTTAGGTTATGGAAGAATATGGTAATGACTATATGATTGAAGGTGGCAGCCACAGTAAAACATGAATGCAGTAGACAGATATTGGCTTCTTTTTAGTCTCTACAGCTATATTTCTGCTTCTGTGTGCTGAATGACTCTGCAAGGGAAACACATTGCCCTTGTTCTCCATTATATTACTATCATCTTTCAGTTATTTAAAGAAAAATACTCTTCATGCAGATGTACAGAAACTGGGATAACTTCAAGGTGAATGATGTTCTTGAAGTGTATGGGATTTTATCAGTTGACCCAGTCCTGAATATACTGAACAATGAAGACAGGTAATGTTTTGATTGTATATGATCCAAATTTGCAATCATTATTTCAGATACCACAGGGTGCTAATAAATAACTTCGAAATGACTGTTACTTGTATTTTTTATGTAACATGGCAGCACCTTGGTCAGTGAGTTTCAGGTCTGGAATAGAATAAGCAAAAGTATGATGTAGTGGTGCATCTTCCCCATAGCAAACAGGGCTTTTAATTGTATGGTTAGGGTATTTAGGACAGCTGCATACATACCTTCCTTCCTACACTGTCTGCACAGAGTATGGCAGTTACAATAGCTAGTGCAAGAAAGTAAAAATATCCCTGTTTTTTATGATTTATTTATGAATTCATTTAATTTATAGACCACCCTCCCCTGAAGAGCTCAGGGTGGTGCACATCATCTAACGAGTACATATCAATCAATAGTTAAATTCAGTTTAAACAATTTAGTAATTAAAACAATACAGTACATGCAGTAAAACGAACCCAGGTGGCATTTGATGCCAATTTGTACCCTTTCCCGTGGGGGAAGGGGGGGGAGAGTAACGAAGGCCAGTTTTATTCAAACTTGGCTTCTCATTACTGGGTGGAATGAGCCCTATATAATATATATGTTACTGTATATACCCATACACTTTACCAAGGGAGGAGCATTGGAATCTGTTCCCGGAATCTGTCTGAGTAGCCTAGTAGTGGGAATCACTAATTCATGCTAGTTCTGTTTGGTGATTTCTCAAACTTTTATCCAAAACATCAGGCCAGAATAGTTGTCTGTTACAAAACCCCACTGAATTATGTTATGTATTTAAATACTGATATCCCTTTTAGCTGTACTGTGTTCATCAAGCTTTCTGAAATTTCTTTTCCTTTATTTGTTCACAGTGTGGATATTTCAATCTAATTTCAAAGTATCCTTGCCCAGTGCATCTGCTTTATTGGCAGGCTGGAATTAAAGTGAAGGAACCGAGTGTTGTATACCAGATGATACAGATAGGCAGATGTGGGAAAGTCTTTAAATAACAACTGGTATTGCTTGTGAGGTTCCTTAAAAGTGGAGACCAAAATTTTGTCCATTCATGTATCTTCTTTTGAATTCATTAAGTTATTCAAAATAGAAAGTGTTAGTGATTTAATGAGTGTGGACTTTCTTATGGTTTTTTGTTTATTTTTGTTCAGTTTGTTATATATTCTGATTTCCTGGCATAGATTCAAAAAATGTTTTAAATAAATAAGCCGTATAAATCCTGCCACTAAAATCCCAGTAGTTTCACAGTAAGGTGCCAGAAATAACTTCGTTTTCCCTCATTCAGTTTCCTTCCCTGAGCCAGCCTTGGCCGGGAGGGCAGGGTAAAAATCAAATCCTTGCTGACCTGTGAGTATGCAAAATTGGGGGGGTGGGGCATTCAGTTAGGTTGTCTTCTTCCTTCAGCACTCATGTTCTGTCCTGACCCCCAACTGTTAAAAATCCAAGTATCTATTAGGAACATGTTTTTATTCCTCTTAGAGCCTGTTTAGTGTTGTGTACCAGGTTAAATTCTAGGAAGTCTGCTTTAACATGGTATAGTTAAAGAAGAGTACAATCTTCACTACTTCTGGTATTCTGTATATAATTGTGGTCACTGAAAGCAGCTGCACACAATTGCACACAAATATTATGCTAATCCGTTTACTTTCTAGAGAGAACTCATCATCTCCAGTGGATTCTATGGATTGTATGGACACGGTAGAAGAACAAAGAGTTCATAGTCCTCCAGCCTCATTAGTTCCCAGAATCCATGTCATTTTAGCACAGAAACTTCAGCACATAAATCCATTATTGCCTGCCTGCCTTAATGAAGAGGAAAGCAAAAGCTGTAAGTATGTAAGAGGAATGTTGTCTCATTACTATTGAGTGTCTAGATTAGACTTTGTTTCTCCCTTCCTCATGCTCAAGGAAGTGGGTTTGTTCCCAGGGGGCCTACATATTTAAAGCTCCCCCTAAACACAGCAATGTTTGTTCTAGAAAGGTTTTGAGAATTTTTCAAACATACTTGGTAATTTTTTAATTAGCAGCTTCTTAAAAATCAGGAGCAATTTATACAATTATTCCTTCTCCCTATGCAGGTCTAACTGATATTTGGAGAGGGAGTGTTTACTGGGGAGAGACTGTTGCTGTCAACCAGCGCTATTAGCACCAGCTCTCCCCCCACTCTGTGGGTTAGTCTGTTGATTAGGTTTCTTGTGAAGTAACTTGGATTTAAAGTATTTGTGGTATTTGAGGGTTTTCAGTTGTTATATCTGCCATTGGACTGCTTTGTGTCCACATCAAGCAGTTAAAAGTGCCTAAATAAGTACTATAAAATCCCTAGCAAAGTTTGTCAAGTGCAGTCCCACCTAAGTTGTAGCTGTGGCTCACTCAGGAAGCTAGATGGTTTGAGTAGCAAAATTCGACATCTAACAGGACTCACAATCACAAAGGGTGGGTAATGGGCAACCTTTTTTAAAATCTTCGCAGCCAATGGGAAGCCTTGCTGGGCAAAAGTGCTTCCTGGCCACGCCTACTTTCTGTAAACATTTGGCAGGCTCCAGGAAAGGTGCTGGCAGGCACCATGGTGCCCATGGGCACTACGTTGGGGGGCCCTGTGTTAGCAATTTGAGCCCCATTGAATTCAGTGGGGTTTACTCCTGAGTGTGCATGCCCTGGATTGCACTCTAACTTTGCCTTGGTTTTGTTGAACTTTAGATTTTTTATAAAAGTATCCTTTCTTGAGAATAGGTGGTATTTAATAAAGGTTATAAGTTATAATAAAATACTTCTGTGATGCCTCTTCACTACTCACAGAGTGCCTACTGTCCTCTACACAGCTCTGTTTCAGGTTGAGGGTTACAAGTAGGTCAGGATGTCATATTCACCACCCGTGTGTCTTTCAAAGTATATAGAGGACCATGACCATGTCACACCTTAGATCTTCTCTCTCTCACTCAGAGAGACCCCCACAGACAGGGTAGCCCAGCCCCTTTAATAGCCATTCCTCTCTCAAACACTACACTGAGTTATTGGGGTTGGGGGCTCATACGCCTTCACATGCTGCCACCATTTATTCATAGCCTCAAACATATATAGACTGAGACCTTTACTCTCTGTATGTAGGGTTGCCAGGTACCTCAAAATCCCCAGCGGGGGACTTTGGGGAGCATTACTGGAGGCAGCAGGGAGTCCCCAGCATGATGACATCACACAGGAGTGACATCATCACGTTGGGTAGTGGAGGCACCCCCGCCTATCCCCAGCAGTGTTTAAAGGGTCTCTTTAAATGCTGCTGGGAAGAGGGGGGGGCGGAGGCTGTGCGTGCCTGCACTTAGAGCCCTGATTTTGGGGCTTAGTGCAGGCGCACAGCCCCTTGCCTCTCCCCAGCAGCGTTTAAACGCTGTTGGGAAGAGGTGGGGAGGAGGCCAGGTGGTCACTCTTGGGGGCGGGGCTTCTTTCCCTGAGACACAAAGCCCACAGGGTTAAACAAAACAAGGTTAGCTTTTATTTATGATTTGAACACAACACTGAAGAAAGGCAAGTAGAGGTAACAATGTTTCTTTTCCCTTGAACTTTTGAACTGTTTCCCTATTCCCACAATTGGGATCCTTGGTTACATATTGATTCTTTTCAGCCAACTCTAAGCAGCTCTTCTCCACAGTGTCACTCAGCCAGACACTCTTTTCCCTCACAGCTCCTTTGCTGCCAACTCCCTCTCTGAACTGCTGTTTTCCAATTCTCCACTCACCAACATACCATCAGCTCTCAATAGTCGCTCTTAGGGAGAGGTGGGATCCTACCCTGTCTGTCACAACTCCTTTATTGAATGGTATCCACAAAACATTGTTACTGCTCCTTGTGCATATATACCAGTTTGTCCCTTAGTTCTGTCCTGCAGAGGGCACCCACTCACTAGAAACTATAAGCAGACTTCACAAATTCAAACCATGAGGCCTCTTGGAGATCAGCTTGCACTGCAACATCCTTCTTCCACAAGTGTCATCCAAGGCATCTCAGTGTATAGAGGCTGTGGAACAAGGGTGGATAATCTGCTCACTCTCAGTAGCCTAGGATAGTATTGCACTATGAGAAGCCATGTTTGGTCCAATTCCTCCCTTAATTCTAGTGGTAGTGGTCCAGAGCTCTGTGCCTTCTGTGTGCACAAACACTAATGTAAAAAAATTTTCTGTGTAGATTTATGTATCTTAAAATGTTTGTTTATACTGTTAATGTAAAACATTTGCCACTGTGGTATATTGCCTTCTAAGTATTGACACAGAGAGAGTAAATTGCAGGGTTTTTTCCCTAAATTGTTACGAACAATTATTTGAAATGTGCTAAAGAAACCAAATACAAGAAAGGAATAAAGCGTGGCTCCAATAGATTACAGAGCATTAGTTTAGACCCTTTCAGGTGCAGTCCTGGGCTTTTGATGAATGGATATTTCACTTTTGTTTATTATTGATCTTAATGTTCTAACAAGAAGTGAAATAAAATAATCTGATGTTACATAGTGATTGAGAGCTACAATTCAACTCTTATAAACTGGATTTAGAAAATCTGTTTCAGCTGAAAATAATTGTACACAGCTTATACAGTAGCCTACAGTTTTACATGTGTAATTGAGTGAGTAGTATTTTCTTCTGATAGCATGTAGCATTGTATGAATACCTGGAAGTTGGGGTTGCATGGGTGCATTGTTACTGCATGTCTGCTGAATTCCTTCTTTATGACTTAGAATGAATTACATAAGAAAATGGAAACTGTTGACAAAACAGACAGAGCAGCTTGAAGGAACAGGGGTGCGCTATACAGGGAAGGTTGGCAAAGGTCTGTTCTGCAAGCTTGGTTCTGCTTGCGATTCTTTGAGATCCAGCCTAGTGTTCTTAAGCTGAGAAAAAGCAAACTGTTTTTTATACCAAACACGGAGCTGGCTGTTGCACTCACTTCAGGTGGAATTTAGCTGTGTAAATGAAGCCTATACTTGATATGATTGCTGTAATATTTATGACACTGGTGTCTGTTGATCTCTTGTTAGTTGTTTCTAGTTTTATGTCGGAACTGTCACCAGTCAGAGCAGAACTTCTTGGATTCCTTACTCATGCCTTCTTGGGAGACAGCCTGGCTGCTGAATATCTTATACTGCATCTCATCTCCACAGTGTAAGTAACAAGACACCTGTTGAGGACCCTTGCCTTTAAACCAAAGTTAAAAGTGACAAAATAATAGCTATTAAATGTGGTAAAAGCCTTTTAAAATTTATGTTATTTATGTTATTTATAGGTGTATTACTCAGAGTAAGTCAATATAATCAACTGGAGAGAACATTCAGTCAGCAATATAATAGGATTAGGGTTGTAGAAGCAATCAGAACAAATAGTTTAGCTGCCTGACAGGTTCAGGAGGGTACTAGAGCAGTTACTCAACAGAGTATATGCACAGAGAACCCTTGATGAGTGTACTTGTCTTCAAAAGACAGAGTGGCATTTCTGTGGACAGTTTCTAAATCATGACCATAAGCCCACCACAATGTCAGGCTGACTCATCTTTGATGTCATTTGTACTCATGTTCTCTTGCTTTTAAGTTTTTTGGGGGGGGGTTCTTGGACAGAGCTGAAACTTTGCCTTTGGATGAAGGGGAAGCATAATTGCTAGGGCCCTAACAAAATGCACTATGATATATCCAGATAATTGTTAGTGTAAGCAACTCCTGCTGAACATGGGTTCTGATTTTGACTTTACTGGCATGCTTTTTAACTTTGGTACTCTGGAGAAGTGGTTAAGACTACTACAAAATCTTTTGCTAGCTATTGAACTATTGAACATTTAGGATTCTAAAAAGTGCATATGAGAAACTGTTTTGTATAAGCAGGCTCTTCCTCAATTTGAATGGCAGTTGCTGTGATAGCCCATCAGGAGCCTCCTGCCACACCCCCACAAACATGGGGGGAGTGCGTAGTTGCAGTTTGGGCTGCTGCCCAAATATGGTTCACTATGTGATAACAGTGCCAAAAGTTTCTTGTGTATATACATGGTGTCCACCATTGGTAGCCGTATATCCTTTATGACCTCAAGCTCTCCCCATCCTCAGACTTTCTGTGTGCATGGGAAGCTGTGCCCTCTTTGGGAATATAAATGTATAAATTTTGAAGTCTGTTTCACACAGTTGTGAATGGAGAAACAGTTTTTAAACTTTCCCCCGATGTGAGTTATCTAACTGGCTGCCAAAGATACAGGAGGGGGAGAAATCATAAACTGTCTTTACAGTCACTCTAGCCATCTCAACTTCTCCACTTGTCTGTTGTGTATTATCTAGTTATGCAAGAAGAGATGTCCTTCCTCTTGGAAAGTTCACTATAAACTTAAGCGGCTGTCCAAGAAATAGTGTCTTCACCGAGCACATATACCGTATTATTCAGCAACTTGTTCCTGCCGTAAGAATGTCATTTATATTCTTTGTGGGATATCTGATCGTTCAGTAGTTTGACTGACAGTAGGGGCGTTTTGAAATGACAGCCCTTTGTGCATGTTTGCAGCTGTGTTTTAATTGCTGTAATCTTTTGTTTATGTCTCTAGATTGGCTCTGAATAAAGAGTATTTTAAGAAACATGCTGGCTTGTGATAAAATATGGTACTCTGGGGTTTGAATGTGTGAACCAGTGTTTATTAAAATCTAGCCAGCTGCTGCTGGACATTTAGTGTATTTAGATGAATAACATAAGGCCCCAAAATGCTTGTGGAAACAGCTTTTGTGGGCTGTTAGCCCTTCATTAACTTGATCTGTGGCCCACTATAATTGTATCTCCTAGTTCATTGTGGTTTTCTTTGCAGAAAAACCAAAAGGCAGCTGTATGAGGAATGCTGTTTTTGGAACAAAGATTGTCATTTTCAGTTTTGTTCCATATAATACAAGAATATGATATGTATTTTGGAGGGTTGTGGACAACAGAACAGAAATGTGTTTAGGACTTACAGTGCACTCCTGTGCACAGTTGCTCCAATCAAAAGCCGTTGAATTTGGTGGGTTTAGACCAGAGTAATGATCCATAGACTAGTACTGTTAGTCTTTTAAAACCAATAGACCAAAAAAAACCCCATGTTAATCTTGGAATTACGTGATCATTAAGCTATTTTAAAATGTTTACTAATAAAACATAAATCTCTAAATGTATGGGGGTATTAACACTTGCGTTGCCATTAGAACTATGTATCTTCGACGTGGTCTCTGTGATTCACACCAGTGGGTTTCTGCGCCTGCGCCGAAACTCATCGGCGTCTAGAAAGCTAACGGATTTTCGCGTCCAACTCCAAGGCGCATGCGCGGAGCGGCCACCGCGCATACCCAGAGGAGCCGGTGCGAACATCCCGCCAGTTCTCTTCTGACCGCCGTTCGGCTAACAGCCTCCCTCGTCGGTTCGTTGACTTCGTCTTCTTCTGGAAAGCTCTCTTTGGATATTCGACCTATGGACTGTTTTCTTGGACTTCTTTGCCTTTTGGACGTCGGTACCTTTTCTTCGGCACTCCGGGGCTCTGGAAGACCCCCTTCCCCTCCTGACCCACTCGACGGCCCCACTGTATGGCTCAGCGTTGGGGCTGCTTCAAGCGCTGCACCTCCTGCGGTAGCAAGCTCGCAGCGCCGGACGGTCACTCGCTTTGCATTCTTTGCCTAGGGGAATCCCACAAGCCAGAGTCCTGCATCCATTGCGCGAAATTTTCAAACCAGACCCGCAAAAACCGAGCGGCCCGTTTGAAAGTTGCGCTCCTGGAGTCGGCCCTCCTCCCCACTCCTATGGCATCCCGGGACTTGGCGCTTCCCTCGACATCTACGTCGACTCCGACGGTGGTATCGAAGCCCCCCATACCGAAGGCAGCTTCCGATGCCGGCCATCATCCCCCTAAGCGGCCTCTAGCTCCTCCTTCTTCTTCCTCTACACCTACAAAGAAGAAGAAGAAGGATAAATCGGAAAAGCGAAAACAGCATTCGGCTAGTAAGTCCCGCGACAAGGGCGAGCCGTGAGCTGCCACGGTCCCGGAGACCAGACCCCGGGGTTCAGTGACACCCATACCGATGGTCCACCCCGATGCCTCCCTTCCACCACCGGAGATCATCCAGTTGCTGGACTCCCCGCTTCGCCATGCAGACCCAGACCTGCCTGAAGCTGTTCTACACTCACAAGATCTGGTTTCCACCGTGTACCACTCGCCTTGTGGACACTGCTCCCAGCCTCACTCCTCCCATTCGGGCTCACGCCGCTCGAGATCGCCGGCCGGCTCCGAGGGGTCTCGCGCCCATCCCGACTACGAGAGCCCTCGCCATCCGGAGTCTCCTCCACATCGACAACCGAGTCGCCCACGCGACCCCGCACGACCTCGACCTCGATCTCCACCTTGGTCTCCACCTCGATCTCCACCTTGATCTCCGCCTCGGTACGATTACCCACACTGGGTCCCGCGCGCCTATTACCCCTACGGCGCCTACCCATTGTCGTTGACGCTACCTTGGCTTTCTCCCTCCCGGTCCGCATGGGAATATCCCACTACGCACCGATCCCGATCGCCTACTCGGCATGGACGTGACCCTGCTCCTCACCCCATCGACACCGAGGGCAGACGCCGAGACCGCTATCGATCCCGCTCACCGGCACCGCCTCCACGGAGACCCACTCCTGAGGCCCCACGCCGCCCAGCGACTGCAGTACCAGCGCCCCCCCCCGCATCAGCCGATACCGCGGGAGCCTCCAACACCTCGTCGCCAGCCCACTGATCCCCCGTCGGCATCGGAACCTTCCGATACCGACTCCGAGGCCGACGATTCCACCTCCAGTTCCCCGGATAGACCTTCGCCTCAACCGGACACGTCAGACAACCTCCCTATCTCACCGTCGGAGGACGTCTCGTCCTATGGGGACTTGGTGAAGCGAATGGCTATGTCCCTGGGCATCCCTATCGCTCAGCCCGCACGGACCGTTTCGGATCCTGTCTTCGACATAGTCCAAATGGACACTTCTCCGTCAGTGGCCCTGCCTTTCTCGGCCGTCCTGCTTCAAGCCACAAAAGCCCAATGGGACAAACCTGCTTCGGCTCCAGTATCGTCACACCGTCTGGACCATATGTACAAACTCCAGGAGGACGGTATCGATTTTCTGACGACCCACCCTAAGCCCAACTCTCTGGTGGTTAGCTCTTCCACCCGCTCTAAACGAGCCCACTCCACCCCCCCCGACAAGGAAAGCCGTCGCTTGGACGCTTTTGGCCGCCGGATCTACTCTGTGGGAACCCTGGGCATTAAAACCGCAAACTACATGGCATGCATGGGCAGGTATCAGTATGCTCTCTGGGAGCAGGTATCTGCCCTCACCCAAACCCTGCCGGAAGACACACGCATGGCCGTGTGTAAGTTACAAAAGGAAGGCCTCTTGCTGGCTAAGCAGCAAGTCAACTCCGCCAAGCATTCATTGGATGCTGCATCTAAGACCATGTCAGCAGCCGTGGCCCTTCGCCGCCACTCCTGGCTCCGCAACACCTCATTGCTGCAGGACACTAAGACACTCATCGAGGATCTTCCCTTCGATGGGTTAGGGTTGTTCCATTCCTCTACGGATACGGTCCTACAGGAACTCGATAAAAGCATCAAAGCTTCCAGGACCCTTGGCGTATCTCCCTCCACTTCGAGGAGCTTCAAACCTCGCTCCTGGTCCAGGCCGTGGTCCCGCCGTCCACCGTCCAGGGCCTCCCCCGACCGCTCATGGCACCCACGACCCTCACCCACCCAACAGCGGCAACCTTATCAGGGCAAACAACGTCATCATCGACCCAAACTCAGGGTCGCCAGAAATTTCCGAGGGGCCCCAAACAGGGCCTTTGACTCTCTCCCTTCCTCTGTACTGTCCACGCACCTTGCACCATTCATCAACACCTGGCGCAAAATCACTTCGGACAACTGGGTACTATCTATAATTGCGATGGGCTACCGCATCGAGTTCTTCCAAGCGCCATTCTACTGCTCTCTGGTTACTACCCAACCGACCCCCGCCCTGCTCGCGGAGATCGCCACCTTGACCCACAAAGATGCCATAGAACCGGTCCCTCCATCCCATCGGGATGGGCTTCTTTTCCCGTTACTTTCAAGTTCCCAAACGCAACGGAGGCACGAGACCCATTCTCGACCTCCGGCATCTCAACACCTTCATCCAGTACGAACGCTTCCGGATGATCACCCTCCGTTCCTTTCTTCCCCTCCTGCGGCGGGGCTCCTGGATGGCAACTCTAGACCTCCAGGATGCCTACTTCAACATAACCATCGCTCCGTATCATCGGAAGTTCCTCCGCTTCGCTGTGGGGAAGGATCAGTTCCAATACAAGGCCCTTCCCTTTGGTCTTTCCACAGCACCCCGGGTTTTTACAAAAACCATGGCTGCCGTAGTGGCACACCTTCGTCTACAGGGAATGGTTATTTACCCCTACATCGACGACTGGCTTCTGGTGGCAGACTCACCGGATACCCTCGCCCGGCACATCTCACATACTTGCGACCTCCTGGCGCGGTTGGGCCTCCAGGTCAACCGGGACAAGTCGCACCTCCTTCCCTCCCAGAGGGTCCAATTCATCGGAGCATCACTGGATACCATCCAACTCATGGCATTCCTACCACACGACAGAGCATCTACCCTCGCAACCCTAGCATGGCACATCATCCTTCAACCGCTTTCATCAGCCCTCCTCTTTCAAAGGCTGCTGGGCCTCATGGCTGCTACCACAGCGGTCGTCCCTATCGCAAAGCTACGCATGCGACCAGTTCAACTCTGGTTCCTCAGCGTCTTTCACCCAAACCAGGACTCTCAATCAACCATGCTGAACCCCACCCAAAGAGTCCGAGACTCCCTGCGCTGGTGGACCCACCACCCCAACCTCCTCCAGGGCTCACCATTTCATCTCCCAACCCCCACAAGGACACTCACCACAGACGCCTCGCGCTGGGGATGGGGCGCGCACCTCTCCGGCTACACCACCGGAGGCCCATGGGACACCCTACACAGTTCCAAACACATCAATCACCTGGAACTCCTGGCTGTTTTACTGGCCCTTCACACCTTCAGAGACCTTGTACGGGGCCACTGCGTGGCTATCCTGTCAGACAACACGACAGCAGTGGCCTGCATAAATTGACAGGGCGGCACGGTATCCAGATCCCTCTGCCGCCTCTCCCTCCGCCTCTGGGACTGGTGTCTCCTGCACGGCGTCTACCCTCGAGCAACTCACATCCCAGGCTCCGAGAACACCAAGGCGGATCAACTGAGCAGAGGGCTTGTCTCTCCCCACGAATGGGAATTGTCCGACACCCATCTGCGTCTCATCTTTCTCCGCTGGGGCACTCCTGACATCGACGTCTTCGCAAGCAGGGCCAACGCCAAATGTCGCCACTTCTGCTCCCGCGGGGGCACGCATCCCGACTCTCTGGGAGACGGCCTCCTTCTCCCGTGGACGGAACACTTTCTCTATCTCTTCCCCCTGCTTCCCCTGCTCACGCTAGTGGTAGCGAAAATCCACGCGGACCATGCCAACTGCATCCTGATAGCGCCCTGGTGGCCCCATCAACCCTGGTTCGCACCACTACTCTCGCTGGCACAGGGACGGTTCATTCACTTCCCGCCCGACCCACATCTTCTCAGCATCTCCAACTCGCCGCTACTCCACCACGACATTCCCCATCTGAAATTGACGGCCTGGAGACTCTTCCCCTCGGCTTCTCCTTCAGAGTCGCCCACGTCCTCCTGAATGCCCGTAAACCGTCTACGCGCTCCTCCTACGCGTATAAATGGGCAAGGTTTGTTCAGTTCCTACGTCCATCAGACGCCTCCCCTTCTTCGGCTGGCCTCTCTCGAATTTATGACTTTCTACTCTCTTTGGCTGACACCGGCCTCTCCCACTCTTCCATCAGAGTGTACCTGGCGGCCATCTCGGCCTTTCACTCCAGGATAGACAATTTTACAGTCTTCACTCACCCCCTCTCCAAACGCTTCCTCAAGGGGCTGCTACACCTGTTCCCACCATCCAAACCACCGGCACCCCTCTGGGACCTCCCCCTGGTACTCCGCCAACTTACCAGGGCACCCTTCGAACCTCTTGCCACGTGCGACCTCCGCCTCCTGGCGTGGAAAACCGCATTCCTGGTCGCAATCACTTCAGCACGTCGCGTCGGCGAAATTCTCGCCTTTAGACACGACACTCCCTACCTATCATTTCCCCCTGATGGGGTTCGCCTCCTCCCGGACATCTCATTCCTGCCTAAAATAATCTCTGAGTTTCACTTACACTCAGAGGTGTTTCTACCGAGCTTCTTTACCTTCAACGCACCAGGGAGACGAGACGCTCACCACGTCTTTTCGTGTCCTATGCACCGGGCAGACTGGGAACCTCGATTACCTCCCGCAGGCTCTCCCGTTGGATAGTGGAGCTCATTTCCCTTTGTTACAAACTGGCCCGCGTCCAACTACCGGGCCCGGTGAGGGCACATTCCACTAGAGCCATCGCTACCTCCACGGCCTTTTTGCAAGGTGTTGCCCTATCGGACATCTGTAGGGCCGCCACCTGGGCTTCACCGAATACCTTTATTCGACACTACGCCCTCGACACCCGAGCATCGGGCCTGGCGGCTATGGGCAGAACCATCCTGTCGACTGCATCTCGTTGACCGCTGGCCGGCACCCACCTCCAGGTAGGACTGCTCGCTAATCTCCCACTGGTGTGAATCACAGAGACCACGTCGAAGATAAACAGGTTGCTTACCTGTAACTGATGATCTTCGAGTGGTCATCTGTGGATTCACACCTCCCGCCCACCTTCCCCTCTGCAGCCAGGCGGACCTCTGTCTTCTGGTTGCAGCAGTCAGAAGGAACTGGCGGGATGTTCGCGCCGGCTCCTCTGGGCATGCGCGGTGGCCGCTCCGCTCATGCGCCTTGGAGTTGGGCGCGAAAATCCGTTAGCTTTCTAGACGGCGATGAGTTTCGGCGCAGGCGCAGAAACCCACTGGTGTGAATCCACAGATGACCACTCGAAGATCATCAGTTACAGGTAAGCAACCTGTTTTTCTGGTTGCTCTTGCTTTCTTTTGGACTTCAGCTTTTTATCCATGTTGCAGCTCTATTTCTTGTTTAATGAAGCATGGTAGCCTGGATCACATGAAGGGTGGGCACTTCTAGGGCTGACTACTCAGTGCCACTTACTTTCATTTCTCTTGGCAGTCCTACCGCCTGCAAATGACCATAGAGAACATGAACTGCTTACAGCTTAAGCCTCATAAGGATTACACAGCTAATCGCTTAGTCAGTGGAGTACTACAGTTGGCAAGCAATACGTCTCTTGTCATAGATGAGACTCTACTTGAGCAAGGACAGCTTGACACACGAGGTTCGTACTTGAGTGTTGTCCCAGCTTTGTGCCAATGCACGGTTTTATATTAGAAATATGTTAGAAACTGAATCATTGCATTTATGATTATGGTTGTTACTGCTGCAGAGTTATCTCGCTGTTGACCTGTGTCTGGGGGCAGCCCCAACACACCCAGTCATACCTTGGGAGCCTCTTGGAAGCCATGAGGGGTGAGAAAGGAGCTGACACCTGTGTGGGGGGGGGGGGTTGCAGCTGCTCCTGGCCTTTCAGCCCTGACAGCAGGGATCAGGAAGGCTGGCCTGCATGGCCATCAGCACTGACAGTTGATGGGTGAGCATCTTTGCCCTGGGCTGGTCAAGGCAGTGGTTGAGTTTGAAGATTGGCCACTTCTCCCTCAGGCCACAAGACCAGTGGTGGTGGGGACAGTCCTGGCACTACCCTCATTAGGGGCCCTGGCATCTGCCAGGTAAGACCGTCTTCTGCTCTCTCTCGCCAGCTATAGCTGTGCGGGAGACAGCTGGGGGGTGGATAACCTGGATGTGCTCAACCTCTGCCCTCTTTAGAGTGAAACCTGCCAGGACCCTCTGAGGGGGAGGCATTGAAGGGGGCATAGACCCCAGTCTCACAGTCAGGACCCCTGTGCTCCACAACCTGTTTGCTTTGCCTCTAAGTGTATTGATTTAATTGACTTGTGTGTCTGACTGGCTGCAGCCTGTAACTTGGGATGGACCCCTGATCTCTCACTCTGACATACCTTTATTTTTGGTTTCTTTTGTCCTATTCCTTTTGGAAACAAAACTCACTTTACTCACCTTCCAATTGGTATTGTCCTTATCTCCTTTTTAATCTCTTATCTCTTTTTGTCTTTATCTCCTCTATTTATACATTTTGTAAAACTAGTATACTTGTTTTACAAAATGTATAATTATGCAATTAGTAGCAGCAAAGAGATTTGTTAATTGCTCTGTTTTTGTAAAATATCTGTTCCACAGTCCATAAGAAAGGAAATTCCCAAGTCAGCGATCGTCATCCTTTGCAGTCTTTGGAAGTTCTGCTTAAGGTGTCACTGCAACCAGAGCAGCAGCAGATCGCAAAGAATGGGCCAGAGTCGTAAAAGTAGACATGATTAGTTAACTCAGTCTTGGAACAGAAAACTTGACAGCTTTTCATTTAAATCCATTTCTTGAATCTATTTATTGGTTTTTAAACTCACTATATCAGCAAGTCCCTCTAGAGAATAACACTTCCATTTGATCCTGATAATGTTTCTTGGTTTAAAATAGCTATTTAACAAATTAAAAATAAAGATGTGCTTGCTATGAAGCTTCATTTAGAGCATTCTTGTGGTGGTAACTATTTTTGCAGCTCCCATATGATTTTCAAGGATATTTTAAGTTTTCTGCCAGTGGATTTTGCGGGCTTGTTATCTCATCATAAAGTAACATTGCTACACTGTTTTTGTCCTCACACTTGTAGTGTGGAAAAAGTGATGTAACAAAAGTTCTGGTCTACTCTGCTCCCCACCCCACAGTAGTCTCAAGCAAGCGGGGGGGGGGGGGTACACAGGAGCAGCATAGAGGAAAGAACATGAAACATCCCTCACTACTATCTGATAACATCATTCTTCCTTTCTCCAGGGCATTGTAAAAGAATGCTAAGGCATTGTATGTCCATTTTAAATTGATGTTTGTAAGTATAGTACAGTTCTGCCTGGCGCCTTCTTGCCACTGCAGTTTTGTTGTTCCTTTCCAGGACGAAGAAGTGTATTGCAATGTATTTTCAGACCAGAGGAAAAGACACACTGAGATTAAAATTGACTGGTGCTTTCTCTTCTGTCTTTGAATTCTGTGTGCAAGCTGTCTCTTCCAGCTGGAGAAGACCGCTGCAATAGCACCTAATAATCTAGCAAATGAACACTACCACATTTTGACAGGCACACATGCCTTAGTATTCTTTTCAGTGGAATAGAAGTGGGGTAAGACTGAATGAACCCTGACCTGGACAGTGCAGGGTAGCTAGTCTTGTCAGAACTGGCAAGCTAAGCAGGGTTGGCCCTGGTTAGTACTTGGGTGGGAGACCACCAAGGAAGTCCAGGGTTGCTACCCAGAGGCAGGCAATGGCAAGCCACCTCGATACATATCATACCTTGACAACCTTTTGAGGTCACTGTAAGTTGTTTGTGACTTGACAGCACTTTCCACCACCAAGAATGAATGAAGAGGGACAGTGAGATTTCTTGGAAAATGAGAAATTGGAACTGTAGCCTTTCACTGAATGTTGGTACTCTTCCTAACAGGATGAACAAATAATTCCTGAACTTGAAAAGCTGCACATTTTTTATTTAAATTAGTACATTGCTACTTAAAGGTTCAAGAAACAAATCAGAACTCTAGGAATTCATAACTGACATTAAAGTTGTGTGGTGGTGGCAAAAGACACTTTTTCGGCTTTTTGGTGAGCCACTTGGAAGCACAGTAAGAACATAGCATTTGTTACATACTTGTACAGGATGCTGGTGGAGAAAAGAGCACAAAAGTAATGTGTATTTATTTAAAATGTCTCCCTCTAGTTTGCAGTCTTATTGGGGCAAATCCTAGTTTAGCCTTGACATCATGCAGGAGTACTTCTGATGAAGTGGCACCTTTGTCTTCCTGCCAAAATGCCAGTACATTCTGCGGAGTAATTGCTCTGGCCAGATATTTAAAATACTGTTTTGTTTCAAATCTGTTTACTTTGCATCCAGACAGAGGATTTGTTCTGTTGTGTTCATAGGTGTACACAATGTGACAGCCCTCGGCCATCTGATAACTTGGCAGAAGGTGGATTATGACTTCAGTTACCACCAGATGGAATTCCCATGCAACATTAATGTCCTTATCACTTCAGAGGGCAGATCGCTCCTACCGGTATGGCAGTGCTTGTTTGAAGCAAGCCTCACCTGTGTGTGTTAGCATCTTAATGAAGAGAAAAATGTACCATTCCAACGACAGGCCGGCTGGCTTTGTGCTGCACTGAGCTACTAGCATTAGTTTTTACTGCTTTTCCATGCTGCCCATTAGAGAGCAACAATCTTAATTTTTAAAAATTGCTTAACATTAAAAGCATTAAAGTCTAGAGCTTAGTGTAGGATCAAAACAGAACAGCTCAGATAGAAGAAAATCTTTGGTTTTTATCCACAGCTGTCCTTTGTTCCTGCAGCAGGCAAGGTGAGAATGGGCACTAAGCTACAGAAAGTGTTTATTCTGTCTCACTCACACACACACAGTCTTGTACAGCCATTTGAGATTCTGAAAAGTAGAGCAAGGGTAGCTTCAAACCATTCTCTGGAAGAACTATACTTTTTCAAGGCTGATACAAAATGGATAGCTTTTCCAACATTTTTGTGTGTCATTAAATTAAAAGGTCACATACCTCTCAAGTGCAGGACTGAAAATGGTGAACTGAGGAATGACGTTATGCTATTTCTTTCTTCAGTCAGACTGTCAGGTCCACCTACAGCCACAGCTCATTCCCCCCAACATGGAAGAACACATGAACAGTCTGCTTACAGCAGTGCTGCCATCCATCCTGAACAAGTTCCGCATTTACCTCAGCCTGCTGAGACTGCTGGATTATAGCATATCTGATGAAGTTACCAAGGTACAAGTGCAAGATTTTGAGGATTAAATTGCTCTGTTTAGATTACTACATTCCCCCCCCCCCCCCAAAAAAAAAAAAGATGAGTGATAGGACAGGTCTGGAATATGGCAATTTGTATTCCAATCTTTCCCATTGTGCATTGGATTTAGAACACTCCAAATGTGGATGTGATTACCACTCCATTGGTGTAAAGGAAGCTTTATGCCTCATCCTATGTCTCACTCTCCATCAGTGGAAGATGTAAGGGATGTTTAAAATCTGATTACCATCCTACATGGGTCCTTGCTGAAGGGAAACTGGGAAAAGAAGGTGTCTTAGTGTCTGTGCCAAAAATAATTTCAACCGAGGCAAAGGTGTCCAACCTGTTGTGCCAGGTGGGCAGCCGTGTTGGTCTGAAGCAGTAGAACAAATTTTGAGTCAAGTGGCACCTTTAAGTCTCACAGAGGAGGCAGATGTCCCAGTAACGGTACTACAGATCTCGTCCCTGGGGTGTTGGTGAAGAAACGCAGATTGGGTGGCAGCTCCCCTAGCAAATGGGAGATGTTACAGCTCGTTGACAATAAATATACCTTTTTCAATCTCTGTATAGTACTATTTGGTACCTTTTTCCCATGGAGAAAGGGTATAAATAGGGCATCTGAAATACCACTGAGGCCCACCATGTTTGTGAAAGATACACAGTTCTTTCCCAGCTGCTGTATATTTACACTTTTCTAGCTGAGTTACAACAACAACAACAAATACCTTTTATTGGCATAAATTCTAGCTGAGTTAATGGCCACAAGGAAAACTATCTTGAGTGAGAAGATTCTAAATGGGATATATTGGAGAGATTTGAAGGGCTTCTGTTGGAACGTGACTAGCTTGTGAAGGTCCCAGATAGGGAAGCTGTGGGTTACCAGTGGTTTGAGCAGGGCAGCTGCCCTTAGGAAGCACTGGATACGATGGAGACGTTTTTTCTGCCTACCGCTGTGGTTAATTATGTAACTTGTCTCATAAGTAGTAATAAAATAAAAATCCTGTTCAGAGCAGGATTTCACCCCCATTTTTCTGATGGCACCAGTTAACAAACATTTGCCATGCTGCCTTATAAATCTAAGTGGTTGAAGCTTGGGAGGATTGGCTCTGGACTGAAACTGAATGGAGTAAAACCCAGCTATGAATGTGTTGTGACATTGTTGGGCCTTTCCTAGCTATTATGGAAGCAGTTTTGTTTTCAGGGGGCCTCAGGGTCTTTTTGCCATGTTATGGATAGAAACTATGTTCTTTCAGTAGGTGTGTTAGCACTGTGTTCATTCCCACCTAGAATATCTAAAAATACAACACTAGATGCCTATTTTGGGGATTGATCTGATAATCCTCCATTATCAGGCCTCACTAATAATACTGCATTTATTTATTAAACTTATATCCTGCCCTCTCCGCCGGCTTAGGGCAGCTAACAACACATACAATAAACAGTTGCTGTGTGGTTCTAACTTGTATATCTAAAGCTTATACTTACATAGCATAGTTTAATTGCATTTAATCAAAACAATCTCTCACAGGCAGTAGAAGATGACTTTGTGGAAATGCGTAAAAATGACCCTGAGAGTATTACAGCTGATGACCTCCATAGAACTCTTCTCATAGCAAGGTGAGGAGCCTCAGCTTTTAATTTCTGAAGTTTCACCTATCCCAGAGCTCATGTTCTTTGGAATAGGCCGCAGAGTGTATTGTGTTTTTCTTTTTTATAAAATGGCAGTATTTAAAAGTATAGTGTACCCTTTGAAGTTGCATAAAGACTGTATTCACTTTTAAATGGTTTTATGGTGATAGGAAAAAAATTATACATACTTAGTAGGAAATATGTAGAAAAAAGGAATTAAATAACAATGAAGCTTGTCAGTTTACCCTGCCCAAAAATGAACTTGATGTAGGGAAATGTATAGCCATAATGCTTTTACAGCTGCAGTACCTATCTTCCATTCTGTACCCAATTTCAAGATGTAGTATTGATCTGCAAAATTCTAATGGCTTAGACCAAGCGTGCCTGAGAAATGCTGTCCCTTGTTCCCTGAAGCCAACCCCCCAGGAGACCTTGTGCTATAGAACTTCAACAGGGATTTTTCTTTGACATCACCATTGTGGAATGCCCTGCTCCAGATTAACTCTGATTGTTAAATGCTTAAATTGATTATTTCCAATTACCCACAAACCTAGAGGTTGCCAAAGCTGGGGTTTTGGGTGTTTGGAAATTAAATGAATGCGTTAGTTCTGAACGTAGGATCCAACTGCAGGAAGCTTGAGTTTGTCAGTTTAACTGCTTGGAAGTGTCATCTGTAAGCCAGTTGCACAGTAAGGCATGAGTGTCATAGTACAGATTTAACTGCACTGTTGTGTTAAGTATCTCTTCACCACACTTGTTGCATACAGGTTCCTTTCACTCAGCGCCGGACAGACAACATTGTCAAGAGAGCGGTGGCTAAGGGCAAAGCAATTGGAGGCACTACGTAAAGCCAGATTGCAGCAGCAGAAGTCTGTCAATGGAAATGAACTCTAAAGCTACACTAGCTACTGTACTTCTTTGACTCCAAGCATTGCCTAAATCTATGTGGAGCTAGCACTAAAGGAGCTTTTGTTTATATTGGATTTTGTAGATAATTTGTACCTGGAAATTATGGCTGTTCTCTTTCAGCTTGAACACACTTTAGATGTTCAGTGGGTTAATACATAAAAAAATTTGGGCTTGTTTTGTAACTGAGAACTAGTAACTATGAAAAGTGTTTCCTATTAAATTTTACTACAAAACTAAAGAGACAATATTATTTTGTTGGATTGTGCCTGAATCTAAAAGGTGGTGGTAATCCAGCCTGGGTTTTTTGCAGGCATGCATGTGCATTGTTTACTGTAGCTTCATAACTGGATTGACTCTAAATGCAGTGAAACAAAACAGGAAAAAGTACTGCAAGGGGTTGCAAGTTATCTCCCTCCCCAAAAGCCCTGACAGTGGCAACTAAATTGCAAATATCTTTTGTAACAGTTCTGCATGAACCTAAAATCTCTAATGGTGAAGAGAAGCTGCATGTGGGCTGGCGTTCCATAAATTGACAATACATTATTACAGAAATTTGGCACAGAACCTAGTTTGAGTTAAAACGTTGTATGAAATAGCATGAAGACACAATCCCATATAAGACAGGTAAATTTAGTGGAACTAGAAACAGAAAATAGTGTATCTTCATTATAGGAGGCTACAGTTACATAGCCTCTAAGGAGGTCTGGGAACTTCCCTTCTACAGCAACTGCAGTTCTCATGATTTCCTAGGGAGAGGATGTTTCAGGTAGCTGTACAGAAAAATCCATCCTAAAGCCCTGTACTACCTCTTACTAAAACTGAAATAATCATGTGCAAGCTTTCATATTTTGGAGAACTTTCCCTCTGGTCTAATATGGTCAGGAAGAACAGAAAGCGTTCAGAGGCTCTGTCCATATTTTGTATAGAATGTCCACCAGTCTTAATGGTATTGGATGCCTATTCCCTGACTACTCAGAACAAAACACAGCAGGTATGTAGTTCAACAAGTATATAATTATTGGTAGATATGGTTGTAATATATATACAAATAGCCTTTGAAAGGATAGTCTTTCCCAATAAAGCATATGACTTGTTGCCTGCAAAAAGCAGAAATTCTGTGAATGTAATAATGTAAGAGAAGCCACGTTGGATCAGGCCAATGACTTATCCATTCCAAAACCCAGGTGCCATCAGGTGGTCTACCAATGGGGCCAGAACTCCAGAAGCCCCCCCCCCCCCGGCTGTTGCCCCCAAGCACCAAGAGTGCAGAGCATCAGTGCCCCAATGTTCCATCTTTACCTTGTGGCTAAAAGGCACTGATGGACATCTGCTCCATATGTTTATATAGTCCCCTCTTGAAGCTGTATATGCTTGTAGCTACCACAACTTCCTGTGGCAGTGAATTCTATGTGTTAATTACTTTGGGTGAAGAAGTACTTCCTTTTATCTGTTCTAAGCCTACTGCTCAGCAATTTCATTGAGTGTCCATAAGTTCTTGTATTGTGAGAAACGGAGAAAAGTACTTCTTTCTCTACCTTCTCTATCCTATGCATAATTTTGCACACCTCTGTCATGTCACCCCTCAATCATTGTTTCTCCAAGCTAAAGAGCCCTAACCTCTTTAACCTTTCTTCATAGGGAAGGTGCTCCATCCCCTTAATCATTTTAGTTGCCCTTTTCTGCATCTTTTTTGAGGTGCAGTAACTAGAACTATACACAGTATTCCAAATGAGGCCATCCTATAGATTTATACAGGGACATTATGATACTGGCTGATTTATTTTCTGTCCCCTTCCTAATAATCCCCAGCATAGCATTTGCCCTTTTATTGCAATCACACACTGAGTCAATGTCTTGAGTAAGTTATCTACCACGACTCCCAAGATCTCTCTCCTGGTCAGTTACTGCCAGTTTGGACCCCATCAACATGTATTTATAGATTGGAGCAGAAATCCTATGTTCATTATTTTGCACTTGTGCATGCTGAACCTCATTTGCCACATTGACGCCCACTCACCCCTTGACAGATCCCTCTGGAGCACCTCCCAATTCTCCCTGGCTCTCACTGCCCTGAACAACTTCGTGTCATCTGCAAACTTAGCCACTTCACTGCTTACTTCCATCTGATGCTTTCAAATTTTGTACACTGCAGTACACAAGTTTTCTTCAGAGAATTCTAGCAGCTATTCCAGGAGTGTACAGTCCAGGCTCAGTAGGTATGCATGCTGGTCTAATGCCAATGCACACTAAAAGGAAGATTGATAGCAAACAAGTCATGGTTGGGGTAACTTGCCTGCCATTAATTCTCAATATGTTTATAATATATGTAGGAGCCGAAAAGTAGCCTAGCTGCATAAAGGTTTTTTCCCCCCAAGATCACAATTAAAACCATTTCTATACCAGTGTATGTACAGAGCTTCAAGAGTTTCCCTGCGTAAAAAAAGAGATGGCAGCTATAAGTCATGTCTAACTCCTAGAAATTTCCAACTGCTAAGGCTGCTTAGAAGAGTTAACATTTTTCAGTATACTCTAGGTTTCCCTTGTTTATCTAAAGAGAAATTTATAGGACTTGCCATTGGTTGGATCATAGAGGTATTCTGCTCTCTCAGAGCAGGGACTACTGGTGCCTGCTACTATACATCCCTGCGTTATAAACAGTGGTTTTTATTTAGTCAGAATGCAAATATAGTTAATCACCCAATTAGATGGCATCCCTAGTATTTTGGCATCTTTTAAACTTAAACATTTACCTTGAGAAGTAATGTCAAGTCAGTAATTTTTTTAAAGAGCCATTTAGATGGTTTTAATATACTCACAGTAATCTGGGTGCTTGCTTCTTATATCCTCACCTTTCGTCTCCCCACTATGACTCACAGCAACCTACAACAGTCTCTTCCATTTTATTCTCACAATAACCCTGTGAGGTGGAATAGGCTGAGAATGTGAATTTGAACCTGGGTCACCCACAACACTGGCTTAAAAGAGCAAGAAAATCAGTGTGGTCATCCTCTGAGAAACAACCCCCAAAGCAAAGAACATGGCAAGATGCCTCCTCAAGAAAAGGATCTCTTTTCAGTCTTCTGGCGTAGAACAAAGGCACAAGCCAATACTGATATCCATTATCACACCATTCAGTAATGAGGCGACATCTATAAAGTCAAGTCCTAAATCATCTTATATTCTAATAGCAAAGTCGGCCAAACCTTAGGATACTTAAACCTGGTGACTGGAGCTGTGAATGGGCAAGACAGGCTGAAAAGGGCCTCAAGGTTTGCAGAAAAGTCTGAAATCTAAAAATAAAAATGGAGGGTTAAACCACCACCACCACCCAAAAAAAATAAAAGGAGCACCTATAGCTTTAAGCAACAGGTTTCCTCAGTCAGTGTTACTCAGCAACCACAGTATTCCAGGCTTGGTTCTGTCAATAAAAGACAGAGTGTTTTTGAGGAAGGCCTCATTGGGGCTAGGCCTGGTAGGGTTGCCAGTTCCATTCCTGGAGATTTTGTGGTTGCGTCTGAGGATGGCAGAGTTTGGGGTGGGGAACAGCCTCAGTTGCATATTATGCCATACAGTCTACCCTCCAAAGCAGCCATTTTCTCCAGGGGAACAGAATTGTGTCACCTGGAGTTCAGTTGTAATTCTAGGATACCATCAGGCCCTATCAGGAGTTTGGCAACCCTAGGCCTGGAAGCAACTTCTCAGTGGCTTCACACGGCCCTTCTTGCATAACTCAACAGTAGCCACGCGATGAAAGTCAGTGTGGTGTAGCAGTTAGAGCTTAAGAGTAGCACCAGATTTGAATCCCCACCTTGCTATGGAAGCTCACCAGGTGATTACAGACCAGTCACATACTTTAAGCCTAACCTACCTCACAGGGTTGTTGTGTGGACAAAAAGGAGAGGAGAATAATGTAAACAGCTGTGGAGAAAGGCAGGGCATAAATGAAGTAAATAAGGCTGGAGACGGGAGGCAGATTAAGGGTAGGCTGGTGAATGGCTGAGGAGAGAATGAAGCAGGTAAAGGGGGGAGGGCATGGGGGTTGCCAGGGGGAGGGAAAGAAGAAATAGTTTAGAGAGGGGGATACAGGGGAAAGAAGTACCACCCCACAAGTCCTTGAGGGTTCTCTACCATGCAGATGGGCCTGACCTAGTGGCTGGCACCATACAACTCAGCCACACTTTTTCTAGGTTGAGGTTGGCAGGGGGAAGCTTAAGATAAAGGGCAAATAAAGGTAGGTTGGGTGGGAAGGAGATAGGATTTCCAGGTTTGGAAATCCCTAGAGATTTGGAGAGTGGGGAGGTAGTTAGAAGACAGGTGAGTGGCAGAAAAAGGGGAAATGTGGGGATGGGAGAGTGATCTGCCTACCACAAGTTCTTGAGGATTCCCTGCCATGCAGGGGGCCTGGCCCAGTAGCTGGCACCACATAACTGGGCTGTAGTTTCCCTAAATAGAGGCTTTGGGAGAAGGAGAACTGAAGACAGAGGGGCAGAAAAAAGTAGGTTGGCTGTTTGATGGGAAGGAGAGGAGGAAACAAGAAAAGGGGAGATGCTATGGGGGCTTTTAGAGAAGGGAAAGAGGAAATGCGATGTCTCCCCCCCACCCCCCAGTCCTTCCAGGTTCCTACCTGAATATTCTGATAGCCAAGTTAGCCCAATGTGAGGGTACTTAAATCCAGTAATTGGAGCAGTGAACAGGCAAGACAGATCTTTCTACAATAATTCTAAAATAATTCTCGGGGGGGGAAACATGGGTGGGCCCAAAATGATGGGAGAACCTGTAGCTTTAAGAGATGGATTCTGTAAGCCAGCAAGGTGCTTTTGCACTCTTATGAATGATAAATTCATAAGTGATAAATGGACTGTTGCTAATTGTGTGAGAGGAACTAGGAGGAATAACCAAGGAGAAAAATCAGCTACAAATGACTCCAGCAGATGCTTGAGACAGTGGTTCCCAAGGTTGCCAACTCCAGGCAGCTTCTCTTAACACACAAAAGACATTTACACAGGAAATGGCCATCTTGTCATTTTGGCTAAAAACAGGTGCTCACGAACTCCATTACATGTCCCCTACACATCGCAGGTTGCAAACCCCCCCCCCCCCCCCCAACATTCCTTGACCAGCTAAAAAACGGTTTGGCTGCCCAGAGAACTTAATCCCATCTGCAAAACAAAGGACTCTAGCTGATGAGTCATCCTCCTGCTGGAAAGGTATATCTTTGCTAGATAGTCACATTGCCCAACCCCCCTTCTCCTACTGGACGAGCTAGTGGGTGGATCAGCAAGTGGTGGTCTCAGGACAGGCATCTGGCCAAGCCTGCCCCCAGAGACCCCCCCCCCATAAAAGAAAGCTCCCAGCAGCCAGCTAGCTCTCTTGCTTTGATGATCTCCTGCCTCCCTTACCTTCAAGACTCTTGGTCTGTGCAGCCAAGGGCCTACACGTGCTGCTGCTGGTTCAGCACATGTGCTCCCCACCCCCCCAATCTTTCTCCCAGCCTATCATTTACTTTCCCAGAAGGATCACACCAGCTACTGGGGAGGTAAATATTGCCTTCTACAGGAAACCAACAATCTCCTGCTCATGCAAATGTCTCTCAGTCTCTCTAATTTCCTAGAATCTGTATGTGTGCGTGTGTGATTCGGTTCAACAGCAGCCACCCTGCGAAAGCCAGTGAAAGCCAGTGTGGTATATCAGAGCTTCAGAGTAGGGTCTTGGCGACCAAGGTTCAAATCACCAGCCTGAAAGGAAAGTTCACTAGACAATATTGGACCAGTCATGTATTTTCAGCCTAACCTCCTCACAGGGTTTTTGTGAGGATAAAATGGAGAGGAGAATGTAAGCTGCTTTGTTCGTCCCTGTGGAGAAAGGCATGGTATAAATGAAATAAATTATATGCTGGAGATGGGAGGCAGATAAAAGGTAGGTTGGTGAGTGACTAAACAGGAGAGAATGAGGAAGGGAAAGGGGAAATGTGGGGAGGGGATACAGGGGAAAGTGACGTGCCCCCCACAAATTGCAACTGGGCCATAGTTTTCCTAGGTAGACTGCTGGGGGGGGGCAGACAGAGGTAGGTTGGCTGTTTACTCAGAAGGGGAAAAGGAAGCAGGAAAATGGGAGAAGCCACGGGGGCTTTCAGGGGAGGGAAAGAATAGTGGGGAAAGGGAAAATGAGATGTCCTCCACAAGTCTCTGGGTTTGTGCTTGTAGTCCTTATTTTTAAACAAGTACACCAACATTTGCTGTATATCATTTTTTATTAAAATATTTCTCATGTCTCCCACATTAAAACAATACAATTTTATTTTAAATAGTCACAAATTTGTACAGACACTCCAAAAAGAAACATATCACAAAGTAAGAAATAAATAACAAAATGGAAACAGTATCAAAAGCTTCCAACAAAAAGACGATCAGGTTAAATTGATGATCACATCTGTTATATTAGAGATGTTCAAAGACACAGTACTATCATTATGACACTTGTTTAACTGCTCAGAACATCACGTGCAACCTAGCTATAGTACACATGTACTAACATACAGAGATCCTGGCTCAGGAGTGGAGGACGACTAAGGCTATGAAGCACAAGATAGCAGAATCCAATGTTACTGTTCCTGCTGCTACATTCTACTATAGAACAACGGCCACAAGATTGTTCTGGGGTATACCAGTAAGTGCTAAAGGAATGTATCCCAACACATCAGGCTTTTGGAATCCCAGGACAAACATTAATTATGGTCTCATTCCTACCAGTGTTATAACAAAGGCCAAGATGATCTCACAACGGATTACTACTACTTGAACTGCTTTGAAATCCTTTGGATTAATCTAGTTTTAAGTATCAGCAGTATAATTTTATGGTTGTATAAATTTCTTATGTTATTTTTGGTGGTTATGTTTAGACGATATTCTAATATTGTGGACAGAATATACCTGACATTCAATTATTTGTTAAGACAAGACCCCTGTATTTCCTCAAAGGGTTTTGGTCAACAGCAGAGCTAGGTTCATTAAACAGAAGACACACAACAGCTTCCAGATACACCATACAAGATTTTTTTAAAAAAAGAAAAGAAAGAAAGTTTCTTTCAGTAGCTGTACTGCAAGCTTTTATACATTACTATATTAAGTTGCTCCAAGTTACCATAGAAGTAAATTAAAGGAGGTAGGAAGAAGTAAACCCCTAGTATGCACACTTATCTGCAAAGACCACTCCCCTAGGAAAGCAACTAGAACATCAAGGAACACAAATTAAAAGCTTAAATTAAAAAAGTTGGTCTGAAAAATAAATAGAATGTCATCTGTGAGTAAAATATTTCATTGGTACAGTGCAAGATTAGTAAGGTAACAGGTATTCAGTGCCAGGCCCTCAGTATAAGTATTCTACAGAAATCAGACGACTCATCAAAACTGGTCTAAAAAAAGATAAATTGTGCAACTGATCACTCAAACTAACATGCATATCAACCATAGGTGTATGAACGACTTATTTAGCAGGATTTACTTTCACCAGAACAGGTACCAGAGGATAGTTCTGAAACCAGTTCAGAATTCATTTCTCATTTATCCCAAGCCTTTCTGTAAACATAGTTATTGGTAGTATTTTTGATACCAACTCTCGATGGCAGTCAGTTTTCCCCAAGGGCTTTTGTTACCTCTGTTTAGCAATATGTACAACTGAATTAGAACAGCTCACTCACTAGATCTGAATTATTCGTGTCTGACACTGTGTAAACATTTCTCTCAGTTCATTTTGCTGAATCTCATTTACAGATTCTGGGTCCGCTGGGCTCTTCTGGACTTTAGCTACTGCAAAGTTAATTCCTTGGGTCAAACCAGCTTGCGTAATATTGGCCACCTGGACCATGGAGCTGCGGATCTTCGCAAAGGGAGAGACTGCCCTGCTACCATTGTTCTCCGCTGGTGAAGGGGTCATATGAAACCCAAGCTCAGCTTCAAGAACACTAGATGCAGAGCCTGGGGTATTACGAGGCCTAGGAGAATTAATCTCTTCAACCACTAAGAGCTGGGAGCCTGGCTCTGTAAATGGGACATCTAATTTAGATGGTCTAGAATGAATCTCTTTAGCTTTTCCAAAGCAAGAGTCCATTTTCTTAGAATTATTGCTAATGTAATCCATTTCCTGGTGAGACTCTTGAGATCTGACATCTATTTCTGAAGCACTGGTACTCTTATTTTGAGCATCTTGTACAAATCGGTGGCAGTATGCATCAATTGGCTTAGTAAACTCCACTGTCGCATCCTCATTGGATGGAGTTTCCTGAAGTGCTTGGCCTTCAAATTCAGATCTGTTACTTTGGTCTCCACACTGTTCAATATGGATTTCTGAAGTAACGGGAATGTTAATGTTGATGTCAGAACTGTTTATAGACTGGGACCGACTGCTTAGACGAGGAACAGAAGCAATGATACCACAGCTAGGTAGAACATAATCTATCTGGCCCATACTCTCTAGGGAATCGACAAATTGCTGGTCTTCATCAGACTTAGAATTTGTAAGGAAGTCATCTGAATGGAACGAGTCATTATCCGAAGAAATCTCAATGTCCGATTCTGCACAGACTTTAGTATCAGTCATGGGATTTTCCATGGTTTCGAGGCTACTGTCTGACTTCCAAAGATTTACTTTCAGATTGGGCTTTAAAAAATTTACTTTCATTTCAGGCTTGGCAAAATTACCCAACTTTCTAAGACTGCCGATATTTACATTTGATTTTGTTTGTTTCACTTTCTGATTAAGAGAAGAGAACTTGCTCATTAAATAATTCTTTCCCTGGGCCAGGGAGCCTCTATTCTGGGATCTGATACCAATGATGTCTTCATGGGGTTTACTGCTTTTTCTGCAAAATTAAGAAGATAAATCACGTGCTGTGCTATACACATACAAGCAGATCTACTGCCAAAATCTTAATACGCAAAAAATATATTATACTAATGCAATTTCTGTTTAATGAGGTATAAGCATAGTATCTGCAGATACTTCTCTCCAACTGTAGCTGGAAAGCCACATGCCTTCATCAAACTCTGAACCTACTGCAAAAGAGAATCTGTCCCTATTATATAAAAGCCAGGTGGGGTGGCAACATTCCATGTGCTCTCATTGGCTGTAAAATGCTCTCCCTCAGCCATTGGCCCATCAGTCGCCCCTCTAGAGTACTCGCATGCCATTGGCTGGGTGCTGGGTCTGCTCCTCTTCCCCACCCACTCCCCTTTCAGCCACTGTTTTCTGTCAGAAGCACTGTGTCTCACAATGAAAACACTTCTCTTGCTCACCTCCTGTGGGGGACGAAGTTTTCCCTCAGTGGCTGTTGTGAGGAACTCATAGGGTTGCCAGCTCCAGGTAAGGAAGCCAGAGTTTGGGGAGGGGAGAGGAAAGGCCTCAGCTGAATAGAATGCCATAGAGGCCAGCAGCCAAAACATTCTAACTTTTCCCTCAGTGGCTGTTGGTAAGCAACTAAGCTTGGTTCTGTCAGTAAAAAGACAAAGAAACAAAACCTTTTCTACGCCTTTGTGAGGAACTCATTGGAGCCAGTCCTGAGTATGGTTGCCAGCTCCAGGCTGGGAAATTCCTGCTGAGTTTCCCAACCTTCTTCAGATACAGCTAGAATATGAGTCCACTGGTCCTTAAATCTTGAAGAGCGGTGTGATTTCATATGCCAAATGACAATAGCAGGTGTTGTTAATGAGACAGGAAACCTAGGTCTCAGTTCAGCCCTGGAGGATGTATTGAGCTTCATTATCCGATGCAATTCAGTAAATAATCTCCCTTTCAAATTTCTTTGTAAGAGAACTGCTACTCTTAGGTCAACAATGTCCTGAAAGGTTAAATGTTCCCACTGGTTTTTGAATTTTGTGGTTTCTAATGTCAGACTTATGTCCATTAACTCTTTGCATCCTCCTGGAGTGACTCCTCCTGCACCGAACTGAGACCAAGGTTTTCTGTCTCATTACCAATGCTGGTATCTCCACGCCTGCTACTCCTCTGCAGTATCACACCTAACTCAACCAAGCCTGCTGTTGTTATTCACCTGCTACTGCCATTCAGCATCTGAAATCACCTTTATAAAGTTCATATCTCCAGTACCTTGTGTTATGTTTTATGGTACACATGGCCCAGTCTAACAAAGTGACATTTATGTTAGATCCGGCCCTCATAACAAATGAGTTCAACACCTCTGCTCTACAGGGTTGCCATAAGTTGGGGGCAACTTGAAGCCCCCCCCCCCAAAGTAAGGTGCTTGAATGGCACAAGCCATAACTGGGAGAGATCTCAATACACAGACTTTAGCATGGTAGTGAAAAATCTGCTAAATGGCACTGTACCACTTGGGAAAACAATAAAAGTCAGACTATGAAGAATGACAAGTGTATATAGTACTTTTACTACCCAAAGGACTGCAATACAAATGACCTTGTAATTCTTCTAACATTTTCTGTAAGGCAAGCTAGCATGTTGCAGATGAGGGGGCTATCAAAGCTGAGATAGAATGATTTTGCAAAGTTCACTAAATGACCTATAGAATCATAGAGTTAGAAGGGATCTCTGGGGTCATCTAGTCCAACCCACTGCACAATGCAGGAGATTCACAACCCCCCCCCTCCCCACACACACACACAATGAACTTTGCTCCAGAAGATGGCAAAAAACCTCCAGGATCCCTGGCCAACTGGCCTGGAGAAAATTACTTCCTGATCTCAAAGAGGCGCTCAGCATTTTAAGGGGCCTGTAAGAAAGGGCCACGAGAACTAAGCACTGAGGCAACCCTTCCTGCCCTCCCTCTCATGATCTGCCTAAGTTCACAGAATCAGCATTGCTGTCAGATGGCCATCTAGCTTCTGTTTAAAAACCTGCAAAGTTTTTTTTAAATACTTTTTATTTTTATTTTTAAACAAGTTGCATTACAATGAAAATCAATAGTAGGTAGGCATACATTTAAGCTCTGAAAGGTCCTAATAATACTAGGTGGTTACATTTTTTGTATCTTCAACAATTCTAACAATAGAATGATCTAACATTCCCTTCAAAGAGAAATCATGCCTTTGCTTACTGGGTCTCACTTAGGATTAGTACCAGCTCAACAATGTTTTAGCTTTGGATATGGACCATTGTTTTCCCTCTATGGCATCATTATCTAGATGCTCTATGAATCGTGACCACTTGCCCAGAGGGTTTTCTAGAAAAAGGTTTGTATCTGTGTTTTTTATAAGAAGCGAGTGTTTCTCTAACATGAAGAATTCCCAAACTTTTCTATACCATTGTGGTATTGCTGGAGGAAGTACCAGCTTCCAATTTTGGGCTATTACAGCTTTAGCTGCTGTTAGTAGCATAATAATTAATGGCTTACCCTCGGGTGATCTCTGATCTTTGGGCCATATATTCAATAATATTACCTTTGGGTCTAGATTTAATTTGTGACCCGTGATTTGTTTGATTTCATATACTACCTTTTCCCAGAAGTCTGCTATTTTTTCGCAGCCCCACCAGCAATGATGGAAAGATCCCTTTTCCCCACATCGTTTCCAGCAGAGAGGGGACGTATTGGATAGCCAGTGTGACAACTTAATTGGTGTCAGGTACCATCTATATAGCACCTTGTATACTGTTGCTTGTATCTTTTGGGACCTGGATACTCGATTCGCCGTATGCCATATTTCTATCCATTAGTCATCATTGACGGGCTTGCCAAGGTCTTTATTCCAAGCTGTTTGATATGCTGAGGCTTCTGCATCCCTGCTTTCTAGCACTATTGAGTATATCTTAGAGATCAAACCCTTTTTTGGGAGATCTTTGGCACTCATAAGCCACTCAAGGTCTGATATGTCTGTGTGCTTGGCTTTTATGTTCTGGGTCTCGACCAAGTGCTAGACCTGGAGATACTCATACCAGGGAAGAGTACTATCGGTTTTCCTTTCCAATTCATTTTTGGTTATTCTTTTCCCTTTGTGGGTGACGTCTTGCAGTCTCGTCAGTCCTGCCTCTCTCCATGCCACAAAAGATTTAGATGTCTGGGCCAGAGGGAACCAAGGTTGTCCTGTGAATGATCATAGTAGTGAGTCTATACTAACCTTGTATTGTATAGGAATGGGTTTTGTCCTTCTAATTTAATTTTGTTGGATCTACTATATAGAAGTCTTCTATTGACATCCAGTCTGTTCTGTTGTATTTTGAGTGGTAGTGTCTAATTAGTGATGCTAGGTTTGCGGCAACATAATAGTTTTGTAAATTCAGAACTGACAAACCTCCCTTGTTCTGATGCCTACCTATTGTCTTGCTCTGGATCCTAGGCTTTTTGTACTGCCGTATAAAGGCTTCCAGCGTTCTTTGCCAGTATAGTGTCAGGGAGGTAAATTGGAAGTGCCCTTAAACAATAAAGGTATTTCGGAAATATGAAGGACTTTATGATGTTGATTTGTTCTAGCCATAACAGAATATTGGCATCCCATTTTTTAAAAAGAATTTGAATTTGTCTGTGTATTTCATGATGATTTACTGCCATAAGATGTGATAGCTCACTAGGTATGTTGATTCCTAGATAACGCCATTTGTCTTTAGTCCACTGAAAGTTAAATTTTTGGTCTATCTTTTGCTTTGTGTGAGAGGACATATTTATTGGGTATATGATAGATTTTTTGTGGGTTTATCTTAAGTCCTGAAATTTGGCCAAATTCTTTCAGCACTCTTGAGTGTTTCTTGTAGCGTTTCTTTTGGTCTTGTGACATAGATAACAAGACTGTCTGCAAATAAACTCACTTTGTACGTTTGACTTTTGATTGTTACGCCCTTAATCAGTGGGTTGGATCGTAAGTAACTTGCCAAGGGTTCCATAGCCATCGCAAACCTGCAAAGTTGGAGAGACACCCCCCCACCCCCCGCCCCTGAAGAAGCCTGTTCCTCTGAGGAACCGTTCTGTCTGAAAATTCTTCCTAATGTTTAGGACAGAAGTAAACACAGATGATCACGGCTTATTCTCTTAGTCATGGTGTTACACCAGCTCCCCAACCCCCACTTACTAATGGCAGTTCACAACTGCAGCTAATACAAGTGTTATACCGCCAAACTGTCTGAGGCTCTGACAACTCTGGGAAAGGAAAGGAAAAATTTCTGGGAAAGGAAAAAAACAAAAAACAAAACATGCTTACCTCTCCAATTTTCTCTCAACAATGAGTAAGTCTGAACCCATAGCTTGTTTAGTGATTCGGAGCATCTCTGCAATGCACTGTAGAGTGTCTACAATACAATCAGTAGCTTGTCATGTTCCTGAATATTTTTGTTACATATAGAATTACAAAAGCTAACATACAAAAATCAACATAAAGATGCTCATGCCTCAAATTTAAGCTAGCAAGAAGCCCTCAGCAAGATTATACCTCATACTCCCCTTTTGTATGTAATATGAATGCAGCCCATAGTTTTTAAGAAATATGAATGCATAGCCTGGGAATGTACACGTTAAAATCTTAATGACAACGTTACGCTTACTTTAAGACCCTATTGACTATCAAAATCTTTTACAAACCCTGCATTTTGGGGAAGTCTTACAGTACAAAGTCAACCTCAATAAATCAGAATGGCTACACTTGAATATTCCTACAGCATATTTAAATGAGTTGCCTAGGCCTTATCAAAACTAAAAACTAGGCCTTATCAAATCTTTAGGGATCTGGATCTACACCATTTTGTTTTGTTTTTAAACTAGCAATTAATCAAAAACTGTTGCTATAAGTGATGGAAATTTTTAGATTTCGGTGTACACTTCCATCATGGCTTGGCAGAACACTAAAAATAAGCACCCTACCTAGAATACTTCATCAGTTCAGCTAATAGACACCTGGTCAAAGGAATCATTTATTTGATCTGACAACCCCATTATTACTGCAAACATTCTAACGTGGAGAAAAAAAGATGTTCTTTATTTGGCTGTTAGACTGGGGGCAATGAAAGACTGTTTGTACTAAAATCTATTGTAGGACAATTTAGATTCCAAGAAAAACCATGCGACAATTTGAGACAACAACAATGACAATGTGGTATAAAACTAAAGTCCATTTTAGTCCAGTCTTTCTCCAGTGAATTTGGTCTTATAATGAACACCTGGCAAATACTTTTTAAAAGAATGCACAAATCTGACAGGTTCTTGTATGGTTGCATACTGCAGTATCAAAAATTGCAGTATGCCATCATACAAGAACAGAGTGGAAACAACAGATGGAAAAGGCCTCCCCCCTCTCATTATTTTCAAATCAAATGTCCTACTGTGCTGGTTTAGAAAATATAATGGTCATCATGTTACATTTTTATTTTAGTAATGATTAAAACTCTGAGCAATATCAGACCACTCTACTCCTTATTGGAATTAAGATTTTCTAGCAAGGTATATGAGTAAATGAGGGAGGGCCTTTTACAAAGTTACACAAATGCAAGAATCTGTTATGATTCCAAGATTTTGTCCCCACCATCTGGGTCAGTCAGTCAATCACCCTGATAAATTACTCCTGGAACCTTTAATCCCTTTGCTTAGTTGCACGCAGGACACTTTATAGTACAGTAGGTAAAACTCCTTTAATAATTTTGAAGTGATTAGTCAACAGGTGTCCTGGAAGGAATTTTTGACTCTGTTACCCAAGTTCTGATTGCCTCTAGTTTGGTAACACCATTCCAGGGCCAAAGTCAACAAATGGGGCAGCCTGGGGTTTAGCTTTATATCAGGAGGTAGGCATCTGCCACTATGTGTCAGGAGACAGATGGGAGGTTTTGTATGCCTGTCCACTAACAAGCCAGTCTTGGACCCATCCCTAGGGTCAGGGATGTATAAGCTTTGTAAGCAGAGATTAGCCAGCAGCTACCTTTTCTGTTACTTTCATAGTATCCTGCCTTTCATAGTATTTTGTCTTAATACTACCTCCTTGTAGATTGTTCCCAAATACCTGTGATTTTAAGAATATGTGTAGTTAGTACAGCTTTTTAAATCCCTGATTTCTGGGCTTACAAACATTTGCAACTGAATATTAAATAATAAGGAAACAGTAGCATGTAAACCAAGGAAAAATAACCCTGGTTCTTTTATTACCAGCTGCTGATAGGATACATTTTTGTCTTTAAATTTCAGTTGATAGAAATTTTAGGCCTAGTTTTCAGTTAAGTGCTAAACTGTGTGTGTGTGAATTCACATGAAGACATGCACATCCACTTCTAAAAAATCCTATAGATAGAAAACTATCATGTCAGGGAAAGGGATTCTGTAGCCTAACTTCCTTACCAACATGATAGTTTTCTATCTGCAGGATTTGAAGGGACACATGGAGACGCATACTACCTGCAGGTCCGCATCTGCAGCTTGAACAGATACAAGACCACGTTTATCTCATCAATGAAGTCAGCCTCAAGTAGGGATGCCAGGTCTTAGCTTGGCTGGAGCGGGGGACTTTTGTGGGTGTTTCGGAGTGAGTGGGGATGTCACACTGCTATTAACACTCAAGAGCAAAAACCACTTTTTTACCCATTTGACTTGAAAAAATATGAATTTACTTTGCTCATTTCCAGTGAAGCTATTACTGTCCACAAATGAAATTATCCAATTCTTGTAATCAATTCTTTGCTCTTTTTATAGCATTCAAAAATACTTATATCAGAAGTGGCACATGAAATCTAGCCCAATGGATGCAATTTTTTTTCAAACACCTTGCCAAAGTGTTACCTTTTCCATCTTCTTCGGGGTTCCGCACAACAGCTCTAAGAGTATGAAAATATCCACTTGTATCTTTGTACTTATAATGCAGCCTCATACATGAGAATTTGGGTTTCCCAAAGAGAGTAGGTTCAGGTCCTTTTCATTAAAAAAAGAAAAGCATTAGCACGTTAGAAACAGAAAACTAGAATACAATTTCAGCTCTGGATTCTCAACATTAAGCAAGGGAATGTCCTTCAAACTGTTGCTCACCTGTTTTCAAGAGATATGACAAAAAGAATATGCCAAAATGCAATGACTTTCAAATCTTACCTATTTCTATCCTCTCCAAATCATCAAGGCTCAGCCTTTGATACTGATTTACTTTGTCAACTTCATCATCATAACTAGACAAAGAAATATCAATGTCCAAAGTTAGATCTGGATCAAGTCATAACTAGAGTCCCAAAGAATTAAAAAGGAACTAGGATTTCATGAAATGTTTCCAATGTGAAAAGTGGAAAAAATTATACTTACTAAGCTACATAATATGCAGAGTTAGAAAGCAGAAGCAGAACATCTACATCTTTATGAGTGGCATCAACAAGGCTAAACAAAAATGAACATAATATTTCATAAATATTCAAATTGTACTGTATGCATCAACATATATTAACCCACTAAAGTAAAACGGTATTCATTAGAAAGCTTTGATGAGAGAATATTCTTTATTTCTTGGCAGACTTCAGAGTGAACAAAGTACGTGCTACACATCTGTGGCATGATTGTACTTCCCTATCACTGGATTTTGTGCCATAACATTACTGTATGGAGAATGGGCCAATTTCAAGGGACAATACCATTCTCTCTCACGCAGTCAAAGTTGTAGCACTGGTATACTAACATCCTATACAATTCATGCATTCCATGTACATAGGAGTCCTAACTATTGCCATGGGATCTAGTAATCAGCACCCAGTCTGAAGAGGCAACTTATCCATTGGCTTTTAAGTCTCAAGACAGCAAACAGTGCCCTGACCTGGATAGCCCAGGCAAGCCCGATCCCATCAGATCTCAAAAGCTAAGCAGGGCCCACTCTGGCAAGTACTTGGAAGGGCAACTTCCAAGGAATACCAGAGGCGGGACGCAGAGGCAGGCTAATCAAGCCACCTCTCTGAAAAACATCCAAGCCTCCAGTAGGGGTCACCAGAAGTCAACCATGACTTCCAGGCAAGCACAGAAAACACACACATACACAAAGAAAAAAATATTTTTAAAAAAGACAGCAAACAGTAAACAGCTCGAGATGAGACCTATCTATTTAATCCAAGTCATAAATCTTGGTCTGCTATACTTTTATTTCATCGAAGAAACTGGCCATTTAGTATGTCAACTCCATTTCACATTAATAACAGTTATTAATGCAGTACTTTCTACATACTAATTTAATCAAGAATCCAACTGTAGAAGTTTGTCATCAATTTACCGCACATAATGAACACAATCTCTCTTCAGCAGGACGCCCCACAATAAATTTCAGCCACCTCATGACAACAACTTTAATAGTTATGGAAGATCCTATACTGTACATAACCAACAGAACCCTAGAAATTTCCACATACCTTGGGTCACAATCGATAAGTGCCCAACCACCATGGAATTTCTCATCATCTGGTAAAAGCAGCTTCATATAGCTTTGTAATAGCTGGCTAATTAGCTCCTGATGACTTCTCAAATTTTCCTTGTGCAAAGCTTCATGTTCTTTCTCTTTTGTAAATATGGAATAGAGGTCCTCTGTCACAGGAATACCCTGCATTAAATCTATACACACACAAAAATGTTCACTTATCTAAAATGATGGGTTATATTTTTACCACACATAAAAAAATAAATGTTATTAGTGATTTAAGGATGTTTAATATTTAAAGAAACTCAACTAAATGAGCCAGTTCCAATACTACTTCAAGTAGCCAAATAAGATTTTGAGCAACTTAAGTGTATTTGAGACAAACATTACTCCCCAACCACCACCACATATCATAAATTAACACAAACTTAATTTTTTTTGAAAGCAAAGAAAAAATTCAGATACATAACAGGCGATTATTATGAAAACAGACCAACACTTTCTTACCTATGACTGCCTGCCTATAAGCATCCCTGAAGCGGTTTAAGTAGTACCTATTTGCAGAGTTAACTCCATCTTTCATAACTCCTGCCAGCTTCCTTTCACCAGTCCTTGTGAAGTCACCCTGTCACATTTAATAATTTAATATTAAATACTCAACATGTTGGTAATTCAAGTGTATGACATTTAGTAGAGGCTCAGGTCCTGAGACTTTCTGGCATTTTTACATCTTTTTTCAATTTTTTATTAAAGATGCAAAAGATTTGGACATTTCATATGAACAAATACATATTGTCTCATGTTATGTGACCATTTCTGCAAAAAAATAAACAAAATACCAATAGTTTTACAGACAGTAAAAAGCCAACAACAGTCCTCTTCTAGCAGCTGTGCATAAAGAAATGTCTACTCTTTTAGGGTTGGGAAATGAAGTTTCAGATCAACTATAATTTGCTTTAGATCAAATGTAACTTTGTGTATCTTGGGCACATTAGAATCGCCATAGGAAGTATTTTCTTTGTTTATAAAATTTGCAAATGCCTAAATGTTTTATTTGCAAATGCCTAGAATGCAAAACCTACAGTTTTAAAAGTTGCTGAATTATTTGAATGTAAATGGTTTGTTTCAAATGTATTAATAGTCTAAAGTCCATGGTGTCTTGTATCTGCATTAGACACAAGTATTCACTGTCATATGATCTTGATTTGAGGACGGTTTGTATCTAAAAATAATAAACTATGTTTATGCTATCATACTTTGAAGTCAGTCAGGTCAATTCCTGGGAAAAACAAACTGGGCTCATTTTTAGGAATGTTTTTGCTATTTTAGTTGGTGAAAAATCTTGGTAGTTTTATAGTACTGCGAGCTGTGCCTGAGAAAAGAGGTAATCTGAAGCAGGTTGAAGGAAGGTAAAAAAAAATTAATAGGAGCACTGAAGAAACAGAAACAAGGATGATGAGGCTAACAAGGGCAGAAGAGGCAAGCAGATAGGAATGCAAAAGTTACACGTGAGATACAGAAACAGAATTGACTTTCAGGAGGTTCACAGATTTTGGTGGTGTAAGCCATTTCTTCTGAAACACTGAAAGTGCAGCTTTTTCTTCTGCATGCTGGAATAACCATGCAGTGGTATTTTAAAGGACCGTTTAGTCCTTTAGACCCTTGTTTAGTCAAATAGATATTGTCACCTGCCTTTAGAATTTAGGAGGACATATTACTGAAATAAATTCCTGAATGTATTTAGCAAATCTTATTAACTCAGTTTATAAACATTCAATTACATCCTAAGATAGAATCTGTTACGTATTATGCCTGAGCTTCATGCCAAGCTTCATAGGCTGCAAGGATCCTGAGATCTTCATTTTGTGGTTGGCTGTAGGGTTGCCAAGTCCTACCTGGCAATCGGCGGGGGACTCCTGTCCCTAGTCTGGGACTTCAGCACGCGCGTGCCATGATGACGTCACCCAAAAGTGATGTCATCATGCTGGGCACATTGCCAGGGCAACGCTCTGGCAATCGCCCAAAAACTCTATGGTACCACGACTTCAGGGGTGGGGTTCCCCCCGCCGGCCAAATCTGGGCCGGCAGATTGGGGACCCCTGTAGCGGGGGATTCCCTGCCCCCGGTGCAACTTGGCAGCCCTGGTTGGCTCTTAGACTGTAGCAGACCAATCAGAAGATAACATAGTTTTGGAGGAAAATACTGTTATTGGTTCTCAATATGAAGAGGATTGAATGCAGCTAATGCCTGAGCCTTGCGTTAGATACATTGCTTGCTAGGGTTATGTAGCATCAGCTCTGATTGGCCACCTCAGTTGGCAGACCAATCAGGGAAGACTAGAGCGAAGCATGAAATGCAAAGAAGGCATTCTATAGTGTTTGTTATGATTGGTTATTACTGTTTTAAGAGGTGTGGTTTTGACTGCTCTTGACTGTATATAAGTGGGGTTTGTTGCTGGGTTGGTTGCTGCTATGTTCTGAGCTGAATAAAAGAAATCACTGTTTTGAGAAAGAGCTGCCTCAAGCCCCGTTTATAATAGGATCTAAAGATTAAACATAACTGGAAGCATGAATGCAATATAATTGGAGGAAAATTCGAGTCCTTCAAGTCCTTTAGAGCTTTTGAGAAGATTAAGCCATGTGGCAAACATTCAACCAGCTATTTAACATTAAAAAGAGTAACCAGTTCCTCTTCTACACTTTGTACTGCTCAGCTTTAGAATGCACTTTTATTTAGCTGTTCCTCCAGGTTGATGAGCCATGAATTAAAAAGGACATTAACAATACCTATTAGAACCTCATAGTGTAAGTTATACCATCTCTTTTACCTATATCATCTATCAGGGTACTAATTAAATGCTGAATAAGAGAAAAGTCAGTACTGTATTTACACTGTACACCAGGGGTGGCCAACCTGTGGCTCGGGAGCCACATGCGGCTCTTTCACACATATTGTGCGGCTCCTGACAGGGCGGCTGGGGAAGCAAAGGGGAGGCATGCTTTTTCTCTCTTTCTCCCTTCCTTCCTTCCTTCCCTCCTCCCTCCCATCTATTTGCTTTCCTAGTTTCTCTCTCTCTCTTTCTTATAACTGGTTTTCCTCGTTTGTTTTTATTTTTGGCAGTCCCATTTAACGTTAATAAAAAGCAAATTTGCATATTTTTAAAAATAAAAACGTGTGTGTGATATTTGTTCCTGTCTTGCGGCTCTCAGGCATCTCTATGTGGCTCTTACGTTTATTCTATGTGGCTCTTACGTTAAGCAAGGTTGGCCACCCCTGCTGTACACTATAGTTACATGCTAAAGACCAAGGGCCTAACTACATATTACATTTTTCCCAAAGATGTTGCTGTATTGACTGGAGAGGCATTTCTGAAGTTCTACGCTTCCGAGGCACACATGGGCCTGATTCAGATTGGGTCAAGGCATGCAGAGAGAGGAGGCTTAGAAGGACCACACCCTCACATACTGTGCAGCCTACCAGTTAAGATCCTCTTCAGCACCTTTTCTAAACAAATAAGACCTTTTCCCACTATTTTCCTGACCTAAAACATCCCTGGGGGTGTTTTTTGCCCCACTGTGGAAATAATATGCAGGTCATCAATACACATGTAGCGTCCAACAGAGCAGACAGCATCCCCTGGGGCTGTACATGTTGCTCAAATAACACTCGAGGAAGGGGTAAGCTCCTTCTTCCTCTCTTATGTCTGATCCACAGTCCTGCATCCACCTCGGAAGTGTGGAGCATCAGAACATGGCTCTCTGCCAGACAATGTATAGTTTGGCCCCAAGAGCTGCAAAAATGTTTGACTTGAAGTGATATGATTTTACCTTTAAAGCTGCTGTTCCTGCATATTGTCTGCTTATGGCATCACCATTGTTAGCCCATATTAACTGATAGATTCTATTGCATTTCAGAGGCAAAGGCTGTTCGGGTGGCATCACACCCAACTTCTTCAGCTGGAATTAAATTTGTTTCATGTTACTAAAAAAGCATCAAGCTTTCTTTTTTCTCTAACAGCACTATGCTGCTACAACAGTAAAGCCATATGATGTTTCTTTTGAATACACAGAAAAATATTTAATACTTCTCATTTGTTAATGTTGTTCATCACTGTAGGTGCTACACAGCACAACACTGTGCTACACAGCTACACACTGTGGTTTAATCACAGTGATATCAGATTGGGGTCATAAACAAAAATAACAAATATATGTGCTAATCAAACCTCAGTACTCAAGCCATAAGCAGAAAGCACATCCATAAAAATAACCTCAAAATTCTCTGAATTTTAAGTGGGGTTACTTGAGCTTAAATGTCATGCCAGAACTACAGTCTGAATTCCCAAGCTTATGCCTTCATCAGTGTAAAGGTTTAGGACATCCTTAACCTTGCCTGCTCTTTTGTTTGGACTGTAACTATCCGAATTCACAATGTAAGAACTTTTGACTTTTGTGACCGTACAGAACCTACCTCTGTCAAAAAGATCATGCATGCTATGAGAACTTACAAAATCTGAGCTTTAAATTTACATGGTGATGTTGCTTGTACAGCCATAACACGAGAAATATTTCTGGCATCCTTAGAACTAGCATTTTCTAGAATAATGTTATGCTTCGTAGCAGTTTTATTCAGAAACAATTTAGTCACTAAGTGATCATACATACATTTCCTTATTGGACTTATTGTTAAGGGCCATCAACGACTATACTGACAAATCCATACTATTCTCCTTAACAAGGGTTTTGTTCCATTGACATTATCAGTCGCATTACCTGCTGTTCCATAACTGCACGAGCAACAGCAGCCTGAACAACATTGGTTCGATCCAAACAATCCATACAGTTAACTCGGAAAATTCCTTCCTGCTTACAAATCACGCCAGCTTGGTCCACCCTTCCAAAAAAGAAAACCAACATTAGTGTTTTTGTTGTGTGCTTTTTTTACTGGAAGACACCTGGCTCCAGTGCTCATCTTCATGTGGTAAGATATTTGCACATCACAGAAAATATGCGAAACTGCTCAGAAGTTTCATTTCCTGCCCATGTTTAGGAAAACAGAAATAGCCCTCTAAATAACTAGTCATAGCTCCATCCCTCCAATTTGTCTGAGTGGAAGTGCTTTCTTTTTTACTTTGTCCCCACAACACTTTGACAGAGCCAGTTTCATCTTAGGGGACATCCAGAGCAATTCCCGTAACAGTTGCACAGTAACTACACTACACTACAGTTCTGGGAATTTTTCTGGGAATTCTGGCTACCTATAAATTTGTTTAATCAGAGTCTCAAGTCTGATGTGGCGCTGTCCCCATCTCATTTTGAACAAGTATAGAAGCTTCTTTTAATCACTGAGCTCAGAAGAGATCCATTCTCTGTAGATTGAGTTGTACATAGAACTTGATTGAAAAAGTAAATTTTCTCCAGCAGTTTCTAAATTTTAGAAATGTATATTGTTTTTAAAGGGTGGAATTCAAATGTTTAATGAGCAAACTTGCAAGGCATTCGAAAAAGGAAGGTACAGTGCTCCTGAAGCATGGAGAGAGGAGTAAGGATGAAGAGGAAATCAATCATGGAACTGGAGGAAAATGTGCATCATTTTAAGAAGCATAAGGCAAGGAGGACCACAGCAGCAGCAAAAAACCAAAAAAAAAAGCAGACTGTTGGTAGGTATGTCTTGCATAACCTTAGCAGCAGTTTTTTTTAATTTAAATAGAATTTGGAGGGGCCTAATGGAAAGAGCTATCTGGACATTTAATATGCAGAAAAAACAAAAAACACCTCAAAACACCAGTTCCATTACTCAGTGGAAAATTACATCCACAGTAAGAGGGCAAATAGGTAAAGCAAATGTTGGAACCAGGAGAAGGAAAGATATACTAAAATGAAACTGAAAAACATTTTTGGATTGTTGCCACTGTGTACTGGAAAGGATTTACAAGGAATGGAGCAAACAAAAGTGGCAGCCTGAAGAAGAGAGTACTTGAATACCCCCTTGCTCACTGTGTTCCAACAACAGTATGGCAATAAGAACAAGTTTTGAGTCCAGTGGCACCTTTAAGACCAACAAAGGTTCATTCAAGGTATGAGCTTTCGTGTGCCTGCACACTTCCTTTCAATGTATGTGAGGAAGCGTGTGGGCACACAAAAGCTCATACCTTGAATAAACTTTTGTTGGTCTTAAAGGTGGCGCTGGATTCAAAATCTGTTCTACTGCCTCAGACCAACACAGCTGCCCACCTGGATACAGCAATAAGAGTCAAACTTGCTGCCAACATAGGTGGGGCTTACTAAAACAAGCACAGTCCTATCAGTTTACAGCACAATCTATTACTCATGCTACAGTGCAATTGAATCATACTGTACTGGGTGAGAGTCAAGGTTGTCATGGTGCTTCCCCCAGTGTAGCTCAATTTTTTCCAAGCTCTGCGCCCCCTCAAGCAACATACCCCCATTATAGGTGTAGCACAAAAAAGATTAACACCCTTCTTTAAACAACAGTTTATATAATTTCCTCTATTCTGAGTAAAGGCCCCAATTGCATACCTACCAGCACCACTTCATATCAGTAATAATGTCTGATATGGCATCTGTTAGAGTTTGAACATTTTCAAACTTCATTCCACGGCTAAAGGATAGAAAGAGAACAGTTTACTGTGAGTTTTATTGCTAGATGAGTGCATGTAGACACTGCTCAATAATAATCACATGAAGTCTGAAAATCAAAATTACATCCTTTGTATTTCCCAAAGAAGATATAAATAAGCCTCATACAAATTTGTTCGAAAAGCCACTGAATCTTTTTCTTTCAACTGATAAACTCTTAGCAAGAAAACCAAATGCTGAGGGTTTTTATAATGACATTTTGCAAAATAGCAGTGTATTAAAAGAATTGAAATACTGAATCAAAAGCACTTTAAAAAAACCAGACAGCTCAAGCTTTTAAAAAACTAGTTCTGCATTATAGCAACATATAAGAAACATGTGGGAAGAACTTTATGATGCAACATGTTAATTTATAGGAATGTGTTGTTTACCATCTTACCAGTGTTCATGGAAGTCAAATGAAACATATGTAAGGCTTGGATTGTTGTACAGCAAAACTTGTTTAAGAAAAGCATCACCAATAATTTTCTCCCGTCCAGCCTGGTCCACCAAGTTAATGATAACCTGTTTAAAGTAAAGTAAATAAAATATAAATATGCATTGCTCACCCTGCACAGGCTTTCAACTATATACAGAAATATGTAGGATGAGTGTTGATGATATGGTTTATTCATGGCAGATTTTTTGAATGTATTTTTGGTTTGTTAAAAATGCAACCCTTCTTGAAAACCGTAATTCAGTTTGTTAACAAAACAGTGAGTTGTAATACATCCTCTGATTCAAAAGTAATTTTGCTGAGTTATTGTTTATAATGTTCTGGAATAACAAACCATTTCCTTTTGCATTTATGAATTATTATAATGTGTCTTTCTTTCTATAGCTGGGAGAATGAAATATTGTTATGTTGTGTTATAGTCTGTATTGTGTTAAATATTGAAAATATAACATTTTTTTAAAAAGGATACAAATATGTGTAAAGCCCACAGCAATTGTTTGCACAGACATTACAGCATTTGCAAGGGATTTTTTTAAAAATTAAAAAATGGAAAATATGCCTAGCTCAGGAGTTTCCAGCTGTAGATTCACATTTCCAGCTGTAAATAGGTAAATCTGTATATTCCTCTTACAAAGCCAACATGACATCATAATCCCACATTATGGACCACATTATGACATCTTGTTGGGGGGGCGGGATTCATAGCTACAGAATCTTTCATCTATGGGACAGTTCTTCAACATTCAAGACTAGGAGACAATAGAGCCTCTTCCCATTCATGGGCAATCAGCAAGGTTTACCAGTGCCCAGAAGAACTGTCTACTTTAATCATTTTTTCAAATGCTTTGCAGGTCTTCCCATGTAATATTTTGGTTCTGCATTTTAAAAATCTGTATCAATTGTTTAAAGACTAAAAAGTACTGAGGAGGATAAAGAGAATACTTTGGAATCATAAAGGCCAACCAGTCACTGCTATGTAGAGATCCTTCAGCTGCAAACAAGAATAGATTTGCTCTGAGCCTGATGCTTAAAAAGCTTGAATGCATTTATCCAGCATTACATGACTGCAGTTCTATAGACTTATGACTCAAATTATACAGAGACTGTGTAGACAACCAAGACTACCCATAGGGAAAACAACCCCTAATCAAGTAATTACTTTTCCTTAGAGAACTTAAGGAGTCATGAGGGCAGTCTTGTGGAAAGAGAGAGGCAGTTCCCATGCAAAGTCAATATACACCTTGCACATTCTATGTCCTCCACCAATTCAGTGATAGAGCTATCTTAGTGTACTCTGATTTTGTGTGACTGCTTGTGCTCCTGTTTTGGTGGGTCTTTTCCTGAATTCAAGATTATAATTTCAAATAAAAAACGGAGGTAAACTTCTGAATTTAAAAATTGTTGAAATTCTGAAACTTTCCCCCCCAAAATTATATATTCTAAAGAATTACAGGCTACATTTAAAGGTTCTGTATTTTAAGCTCTTATTTGAAACCCACCTGTTTTGTGTAAATTTTCAACTGCTCTTCAAAATGTGCACGAAAATATGAGATAGTTTCCTTTTCACCTGAAGCAAAAAGACATCGTAAATATAGCTTGGGGAATTAACAGATGCACTTATTGCATGGCCACACCGCAACTAAGCATATGCACAAGTTTTGAAGGTCACTTAAAGAACAAGAACAAATTACTGCTAAATAGTTTATGTGAGAAGTACTGGCAAAAAAGTACCACCAGGCTCTCTTTCCATGGCAACTTCTGTTTGCAGTACAGAACACTGGAATGCCTCAAAAAGTGGCCTGAAAGTCCTTATTATGAGGTACACCACAACGGCATGATGACACTTCATCTTGATTATGCATACAGTGCTGACCCTGCTGTTATCACAGCTAACTGTCATGACATATCTACCCTACTGCAAACTCAGGTGTACCCCGTAAGTACATCCAATTTCTCTGAAGCCTTGTGCAGACGTACCATTAGAATATTCTAGGAATTGTTAACAGCTAAATTCAAGACAGTAAGTTATCTGAAAGCAATTTAGAATGCAAATAAGAATGCAATTTAGAACTTTTCATGTTTGCGTTTTCTTTGTTTGACAAAGCTATGAAAAGTAAATACTTGGTTTCCCTATTTTAGTTGAGAAGTTCTGTGTTCTGGAAAGTGAGTTGATAAACCGTAACTCAGTGGCAGAGTTATCACAGCTTTTCTTCTTGAATTTCCAATCTTATTAAGGGCTCTCCAAACAATTTCCCAAGAGAACCAAAGTCATGGCACTGTCAGATTGGCATCATTGAGATAGATGGTCCATGGGCTTGCCTCAATAAAGTAATCCTTATAAATTCTTTAAAAATAGCTTCTCTGCTCAAGTAATGGCAATGACCCCAATCCTGCTTACCATTTAGATGAATTGAATCATCAAGTACTACAAATTACAAATACGTAAAGAGACAAGAACCCCTAGAAAGATGGCAGAATTTATATAGCACAGCAAATGAAGAGGCACAGCCAATGAAGAAGCACACACTATACTTTGTTGGCTGGCATTCTCCCATGAAGAATGACAGTGAAAAGATCCTTATTCCTCTCAACAGCAACATGATATAGTTTTAAAAAGTGGCCCATGAGGTAAATCACAGCAGGAAATTACATAGGATTTTCTTCTAAAAACACTCTAATCTTCTCGTTTGATGTGTAAGCATTTCTTATTCAAGCTACAATCTCAATTGAAGATCAGAGATTTGATTAAACTAAGACCTTCTTAAATGAATGCAGAGTATGGTTGGTGCCCTGGCATTCAGTGTAAAAAGCTTCCATTCGTGTGACTCAGCTTTACAGTGGGCTGGATCCCCCTCTTCTGTTCAGTCTAAACAAGGGTTTTCTTGGCTTTCTCCCTTTATTTATTATTTATTTATTTATCACATTTTTATCCCGCCTTTCCAGACAGCTGGCTCAAGGCAGCTTACAGCAATAAAATACCATTAAGATGGTTTACAGTTTAAAACATAAGATAAACATACCAAAAATTAAAACAACCTATACAACAACCTATATTGGCGGCAACCAGAGTTCAGTGGTGAAAGCAGCAGCAAGAGATTCAGCCCGTGATTCCAGGGCGATGTTGTCCTAATTCCCCCAGTGGCGGCCCCTAATCAAAAGCCTGGTGGAAGAGCTCCATCTTGCAGGCCCTGCGGAACTGTAATAAGTCCCACAGGGCCCTGATGTTCTCCAGGAGTTCGTTCCACCAGTATGAGGCCGCCACCGAGAATGCCCTGGATCTGGTGCTGGCCAGCTGAACATCTTTTGGACCAGAGAGAGTCAAGCGATGTTGTGAGCTTGATCTCAGTGCTCTCTGGGGCACATATGGGGAAAGGCAGTCCCTCAAGTAGGCAGGCCCCTGACCATATAGGGCTTTAATGGACAGTACCAGCACCTTGAACCGAATCCGGTATGCTATGGGCAGCCAGTGCAGCAACCTCAGCACAGGCTGGGTGTGGTCCCGTGCAGAGAGACCCATCAGCAGCCTGGCTGTGGCATTCTACACCAGCTGCAGCTTCCGGATCTGGGACAAGGGCAGCCCCATATAGAGAGCATTACAGTGGTCTAATCTCGAGGTTACCACAGCATGGATCTCTGTAGCTAGGTCATCACGTTCGAGGAAGAGAACCAACAGCCTAATCAGCCACAGGTGGTAAAAGGCTGCCTTGGCAGTGGCTGCTACCTGGGCCTCCATTGTTAGGGAAGCATCCAGGAGCACTCCCAAGCTCCTGAACCTTGGCACTGGCACCAATAACTCAAACACAGGATCTCCGTCTTTGTTGGATTCAGTGTCAGTCAGCTCAGTCTGAGCTAGTCCACTACGTCCTGAAGCGCCCGCTCCAGATCATCTGGGGTAGAGCTGGACCGGCTGCCCAACAACAGATATAATGGGTGTCAACGGCAAATTGATGACACCCAAGCCTGTGCCTCCAGGCAGTCTGGGCAAGGGAGCACATATAGATGTTAAATAACATCGGGGACAGCACTGCCCCCCTTGAGGAACCCCACATACCAATGGGTACCTCTCGGAGGTCTAATCCTCAAGCACAACCCTCTGTCCCTGATCCTGGAGAAAAGAGGCGAGCCACTGTAAAGCAAGCCCCTGTATCCCCAAGCTGGCGAGGCGGTGGATCAGCAACTGATGGTCAACCATGTTGAACACTGCCGGCGGATCTAGCAGCACCAGTGCCACAGTACCGCCTCAGTCCAGATGTCTCCAGAGGTCATCCATGAGGGCAACCAGTGCTGTCTCTGTCCCATGACCGGGCCGGAAGCCAGACTCAAACGGATCCAGCATGGAAGTGTCATCCATGAAGCTCTGCAACTGAATCGCCACTGCCCTCTCCAGTACCTTACCCAAATAGGGCAAGTTGGACACCACTCGGTAGTTGGCCAATACGGCCGGGTCCAAGGATGGCTTTTTCAAAAGGGGACGGACCATTGCTTCCTTGAATGCCCCCAGGAACAGCCCTTCCGTGAAGGACTTGTTGATAACCTCCTGGAGGGTCGTGTGTAACCCCTCACAGCCCACTTTTATGAGCCATGAGGGGCACAGGTCAAGGCTGCACGTGGTTGGGTGTACGGTTGAGAGCAACCTGTCAACTTCCTCCAGGCTGAGTGGACTGAAGTGATCCAGAATAGAACCAGAAGATGCGCATGTAGCTTCGAGTTCAGTCACTGTCTCAATTGTGGCCGGGAGGTCACGGCAGAGTAGCAGGACTTTATCTACAAAATAGCTCACAAAAGCCTCACAGCCAATATCCAATTCCCTAACATTTGGCCTGCCCTGTGGTAGTTCAGTTAAAGACCGAATGGTTCTAAATAATTGCACCGGGCGAGAGATAGCAGACGCAACCTCGGCCACATAGAATGGTCTCTTTGCGGCTTTGACTGCCACCTAATAGGAGCTCATAAATGTCCTATAGGATGCTCTTGATACTCTGTCACGGACTCACCACCACCATCTCTCTAGCCAGCTAAGTCCTTGCTTCATCTGTCTCAGCTCCTCAGTAAACCAGGGAGCCAGCTTAGAGCAAGGGCACAGAGGGTGTCGGAGAGTGTCGGGGGGCGATCTCATCAATGGCTGCCAAGAGCCTGTCACACCAGTCCTCGACCAACCCATCTAATGAGCCACCAGGGGGCATGGGATTCTGCAGTGCCATCTGGAGCCTCTGGGGGTCCATCAGGCTCCACGGGCGAGCCAAAATATGCTCGCTGCCCAAACAGAGTTGGGGTGGCACCATCAGACAGGCCTTCAGGGCACAGTGGTCAGACCATGGCATCGCAGTGGCGGAGATCTGATCAACTGTAACCCTCGCCACAGAGATCAAGTCAAGTGTGTGCCCTGCCTGGTGAGTAGGAGCCGTTACAACCTGGGTGAGTCCTAGTGCCATCATGGATGACACCAGGTCCCTTGCCGGCACAGAGGCCGCATCATCAGCATAGACACTGAAGTCACCCAAGACTATCAGCCTCAGGTGCTCCAACGCCTAGCCAGACACTGCCTCGACTAGTGAAGGCAGGCTGCCGGCTGGTGTGTTGGGTGACCGGTACACCAGCCGGACAGCCAAACTCTCCCCAGCTTCCCACACCAGGCCCGAGCACTCAATGCCCACAAGCCTCACCAGCGGGAGCACCTTGTAGGAGTAAGCCTCCCAAATGAACAGCACCACTCCTCCTCCCCGGCCCTCAGTCCATGATTGGCAAAGGACTGCAAACCCAGGTGGAGCTAGCTGGGAAAGCCACTGTTTCCCCTTCTCGCACCCAGGTCTCGGTCACGCACGCCAGGTCTGCACCTTGCTCTGACAGGAAATCCCGCAGAGTTTCGGTCTTGTTGTTAATAGACTGGCATTGCACAGCGCCAATGTTGGAGAAGGGTCCTTCCTAGGCCCCCTGCCTGTCACTCTCAGGATGGGACGCAGGCTGGAAGGGGGCCGAGCTTCTCTGTTTTTCTGCCTCCTTCCTTTGACTCCCTGCCTGCTCCCACCACTGTATTTCCCTGCCCCAGAAGCACTGATATCCCCAGTCCAGTTGTCATCTGTGCTGGCAGCCTTCACACTGCCGAGGCCGGTCACAGGCCAGGCCAGAGATGGTTAAAGATGCTGCCGAGATTCCTGATCACCAGAGCAACTCCCTCCCTGATAGTGTTAATCTTAACATTCCCATTCCAGCAGTGTGATAAAAGGCTAGTGTCTAACTAAAATGGCCAGGCTACTAGCACTCACTGAGCTAAATACCCACCCCCGACCTCTCTTTTTGTTGCCCCAACACCTGTTTAGGGCCACAAGACTAAGTAACTACACTAATATATACACTAAAGAATATAGGGAAAGGACCCAAACAAGAATATGACTACCTAACCTAATCTAAAGATAAAACCCTCAATAGGAGCGAAGGTGTGCACAGAAATATTTCCTGACTTAGTCCGGCCAGTCCTCAGACTGCAGTGGTGCCCTGGTTGGCCACAGCCACTCCGGGTTGATATTTCCTTTGAGGGCTCACAGCCCCCCTGATCCTCTACCCCGCTGCATTCCCAGCCAAACGCCCTTGATGATCTCCTCTTTTGTCCCTTTCCCGTGCACAGTGTGCTGGGCAGTTGGAAGCAGCTCAACCGCAAGCCCGTGAGCCCGATGGAGAGAGCAGAGGAGGCGGCCTCGCTGGCAAGAGCAGAGGGAGGCAGCCCCGATGGCAGGGGGGTGACAGCCCCAATAGTACTGATGTTGTTCCCGTCGGGAGGCGGTCGAGAAGTCCAGCAACCCTGATGGCATTTGTGCTACTCCAGTTGATCCAGTTGGGGGGCAGTAGAGCAGCCTGGTGAAGAATGGCGCGCCCGCTTCCCTGCAAAGCAACACCAGTGCCACGGCCTCGGCAAAGGCCTGGTAGGCTCTCAGGTGGTGCTCTATCGCTCTCCAGTGCTCCCCATGCCCAGCGCTCAGCACTTGGTGCTCCTGGGTCACCTAGGCACTCGGTGGCAGGTCCCTCGGCCCTCCGCAGCCCCTGCTGTCTCGCAGTGTCCCTTTCTAGGGATCCCCATGCCACATTCTCCAAAAGCTCTGTGGTTTAGAGGATCCTTTGGATAGTGTGAGAAGCAGAACAGGGGACTACAACAAGAAGGGAGAATCAGCAGAAATCTCCCTCAGGGGACTCTTGAGCAAGTGAAGCTCTGAAGAGACCAAAACCTCATGCTTGGGGAAAACACTTCTGCTGACTCCCCCTTCTTGCTGTAGCCCCTATACTTATGCTGTACAACAGTTCTCTGACCCTCAGGAATGGTTTTTTATGGGGCTGCAAGAAAGGACTGACTCCATTCGCAGAACCCTGTATGTTTATAGAATAAGTAGCAACTAACCATTTGAGAAGTATGCCACTCACGTATCGTGTAAAATTGAACCATGCGAGTGGAAGCTTTCTAGATCCTGGGGCATGAGAGCACTTATATCACCCCAGATACATGTAAAGGGGGCTTAAACAATCACCTCTACTACAGCATGAAGAGAAATAAAGTCAACAATAAAATCTTATATCTATCTAATATTGCAAAAACAGAACGAATGATGAGTATTGTGTTACTTACATTTGTCCAATCGTGGCCGGGGATTGTATCTATAACCAACCTGGCTCCAGAACACAGGTACAGAGCCTCTTGTTTGAACAAACGAGAGGGTGTGGTTATGGACATGAATCAGTTGTTCTGTCTCCACATAATTTGCAACATTCCCATTTTTATCAACTCCTCTTCGTTTGTAACGCATCCCTACAAAACAAACAAAACTCAGTAAAGGGGGCTAAACCTTGTACAAGGTTACAGGACTTAAATGGTAATAGCAAGGTATTTTCCATGCAACTAAATTTTTTTTTAAATAATTTTGGTCATTAGGGAGTCTTGAAGCATTTCACATGCTTACCTGCTCTATGGCGGCTTCTACGGGAGATAAGTGCCACAAGAAAACATGGGTGAATGTCATCCACACAAATGGACTCCTGAGGTGGTGTCTCAGGACTGCTTTTCTCTTCATCTGAAGCTTCATTATAATTAACTACAAGCTCTTCAATCTGTACAAACCCCTGTATGACGGGGGTAATCCAAAAATCCACTTCACAATTCTGTAAAGTTTTAACATAGAAATTCACACTTTCACAAGTGTTCTGTATACAAACAGAAGCATTTCTACACCAATGTTATTCAAAGAACTCTAATTTTTTTTTTAAAAGCTCTGCATGTAAACATGTACAGAAAACTCAACAGGAGTCAGCTAGCCCAGCAGCACAGGCAACTACTTAGATGACACTGTTTAAGAAGGATCCCTGCCTATTTGATCCTACCAGCTACTTCACTCATCTGTATAAGAAACCTCAACTGCTTTAACAGGCTTCAAAGAGGATCTGATTGGATGTTCTATGTTTAAAATCTAATGAAAGCAGCATACCAAGTAATTGCTCAGTTGCTACATTAGGATAAAGAATTCAGATAGGTTGTTTTGGAAGGCCAGCAATTTTCTGACCCTAGCCTCCAAGCTAACTCCCTCATTCTGGCTGGACTGAGGCAGTTAGGAGCAGTTCTCTTGAACATTTGATGTCCAAAGTACTGTGACTGGCTCCCCCCCAAAATCCCCCAACATTCAATCCAGATTGGAGTTGTGGTCCTGGGGGGGGGGGGCACTTCCCACTCCCATTTGGTACTTCCCTGATCAGAAATGCCCCTCTCACACACTGCTTTAAGCTCTGGTAGGGAAAAAAGACATTAATTCCTTTTGCATTAAGGCGAGCCATTTCTCATTGGGAAAAATGGCACAAGAATCAAATAGGAAGCAATAAGGCCATGGCCATAATCTAGATCCTGCCTCTCCCTACAGCCATTTTAAAGGGTCAAATTAGATATCTGGACTTCCACTCGTGGAACTGTAAACAGGGCTCATTTCATATCAGGAGCTCCTTTGCATATTATGCCACACACCCCTCATGTAGCCAATCCTCTAAGAGCTTACAGAGCTCTTCTTACAGGAGCTACTGTAAGCTCTTGGAGGATTGGCAACATCAGGGGTGTGTGGCCTAATATGCAGAGGAGCTCCTGCTACGAAATGAGCCCTGACTGTAAATGTCAATCATAGTTTGGCCTACCAAAGAACACTGAACTATCCAGCACTAGTAAATATGGTTAATACTCTGAGAAACTACTTGGTAGGGGGAGGAGAGTTGACCATGTGCTCATCACAAGACTGGCTTCTAATTATCAAGCCACAACTTACAGGAAGCTTGCATTAGGTCTGCACTTGGTCACAGAAAGGAAAAACTTTTAATCTATTTAAGTTTTCTTCTATGCTAGTGTCTAATCCTGCATTATGCATTTAAGAACCATAGCCATTTTCCTTGTTTGTTAGTACGATTAACGGGTCCCAGAAGAAAGTGGAACAGCTTGATTAACAGCACTTGGGAGATTGATTAATAATAGTAGAAATAATTTTAAGTATGTACAAGCTTTACAATAAAGAACATTACTCACACCAATATTGATCAGATCTTGAACCATGTGTTTGTTCCAAAAGAATCTGTCATCAACCTGAAAGATACAAATTTCTAAGTGAATTTTTCAAAGAATATTTAGAGTATCAAGGCATTTTCCCAACTCTATACATTTTGAGCAAGAACACCAAATAGGGAAACAAACTGTGTTTTTAAAGCCAGATGGAGAACCATTAGAAACACATACGCACATTGTAGCACTCTCAAAAGACAGAACTTTTTGACAACACATCCTCACCTTCTTCCAAAGTGGTAAATTGGCCTTCTCACATGCACTTTGCCTTTGAACAGAGTTTGTTAGGTCATAGGTCAAACAGTAATAAAAAGAATCCGAGTCCATAAACATTTTCAATAATTCTTGTAGCAGCCTCCATTCTAATCTCTCCTTCTCTTTACTTTCTTTGATCTAAAAAAAGCAGATTATCAGAAGAGATTATGTACTGAGTAGAAAGAACCATCGCTCCAACTAATTAACTTTAGTGCTTTTTCCTAAACAGAAATAAAATTCTTTACACTAGCTTTTGTACTAGCTTTAATGGAAACAAATATATACCTCACTGATCTTTCACAGGCTAGTCTTCAATGAATCTAATTGGAAGATGAAGCTAACATATACAAAAAAAACTTTTATCAGAGAACTATTACTGAAATAGATTTTCTTTCCTGCAAATATCGCTTCTTGGACTTCTGGCTAAGATCAAGTGTCGTGCGCCTGCAAATAACCTCCTTCCAACCTGCTTCAGTTCAGTCTTTAACTATTTACTCTTCTCTAGGCTTTGTCAAAAGTATGAGTAAGCCATGGAATATAAATGCTTACAAGAACTTGTACCTTCAATTCAGATATGTTATTATGCAGTTTAGAGATCATATGGCCCCAACAAGGACAAGGGTCTATTATGTCAGGGGAATAGATGTTTTGAAATATGTCCATAACACTGGTCGTTTTTATACAAGAGCAATTCCCCATTTTGCTCTTTGTCACTACAAAATGCATTTGCAGCGGCAATGGAGCCTCTACTGCCACAAGGATTTTCTTCATACTTTCCCCTTGCACCCATTATTCTCTCATCTCCAGATTTTTTGCCATTAAAAAAAAAAACATTAGTAGGTATACTATAGTGTTGGGAAGTTTTAAAAAATCTTGTTAAGACAATCACAAAATCAGAAAAGCCTGCACAGAATAGGGATAGGGATGGCAGGCATGAGAGGAAATGGGAAAGAAATGGTACCAGATGTGGGATGGGAGGTGCTGGGATTTCACATGCTCACATTACACATACCTCATTACACACACACACACACACATAAAGCATGACTCATCAGCATGGCCTTCTGTTCAGCTGTAAACAAAAATTGGCTAGAAAGTCTCCTAGCATGAGTGGAAAGGGAGATACAAAAAGAAATCAGGTAAAATTTGACAAATTGGAATTTTAGTACTCAACATGAAGTCTCATGTTTTGGGACCCATCAACATGTTAAAATCTTGTGTCACCCTCATCCATCATAACAACCTTCATTCAGATGTGCACTGGGAGTTCCATGCTTGGAACTTAATTCCCAAGTGCACACAGCCGAATTCAGATCAGGATTACAGAGAGAGGAGAGTAAGGCTTTACCCATGCCATTTCCCAATACGAAGCAGTCCTAGAGAGCCACTATTTGCCCCACGAGCTACATGAAAATTTCCCCATTAGTACACATACGTTTGAGGTAAATTTGTGGTGGATATAGAAATTGACAGTGAACAAGCATACGGAATTAAGAGTGTCATGTGGTCTAAAAAACAAAGGGTAAAAGTTTTTGTAGCAAGAAGGCCAAGGTGAGAAAAAGGTTACAAGTAGCATGCTGAACAGCTTCACGTGGTTCACAAGCCTGATTATCACTGCTCTAGAATTTCTGAAAGGCAAAAGAAAAGTTAAACACTAAAAGAGGCTGGGCAGATCAAGAGATTTTTTTTTTAAATGGAGAGACAGTGGCATGTATGAACGCCTGGAAAAAATACGCAAGCCACTCTGAATTGTTTGGAGGAAAAGCAGGTTACAAGAATATTCATACCATTTCACAAAAACAGCTAAAAGTATGTATTCAAAGCCCACAAAAAAACTCACCTTCTTTTTATTAGAAGCAGAAACATTTGATTTAATCTGAGTGAAGGTCTTCAGCAGAAATTTAGAGTCATCTGGAGACTGTGTAATCTTCTCTGGTTTGTCTATTCCAAAATGATGTTTTTTACAGAGCTAAGTAGTAAAAACAGAATTAGCTAACATAATGATACATCAATTACTGTATTAAAAACAAGAGACACATTAGCAGTGTTTTAATCTGGACATTTACATTTAACATGAAATTCACTCAAATATGCAAGTTGTATATTTGTATTTTGCTTCTCAGAACAGTTAACAAACTTAGCAAACAACCTTTACAAACAGCTCAGAACCATAACACTGGCCCTAATAAATACATTCCAATAACTGCAAGTACTTCAGATACTTACACAAGTGTAATTAGGCACAGGACTGATTTTGTTCTGTACACATTCCATAACCACATATAAAAGATAACAAAGCAGGAGACAGAAGTGGGTTTTATTTCAGAGATCTGAGTAATTTCTTTATACTTGCATGGCATATAGGTTGGATTGTGGTTCCTTGTTATTTAACTACAGTTTTGCACAAATTCTCTAATGAACAGTTTCAGAATAATCTTACCTCCAACTCCAGGTCCTGAGGTTCTGCTTCTGAAAGTGGTATTGCTGTAATCTTCGTTATCTTGCAGACTTCATGATCTCCTGGAAGCTTGCCAACAACTACTTTTTGGCGAACAAGAAGCAACCACCAAGGCAGATCTGTAAGAAACACACATCTACTAGTACTATAACAGATGAAAGCACCACTCATTAATTATAGTTTATTGAACAGCAAGCCTACAATATTATTTCTTCAATATTAGACTGAATCAGCTATAATAACTTATAAAAATTTGTAAAATAATGGCAATTCTAATATTTGATATCATAAAGCAATATATCTTGGATGAAAGTTACATAGATCAATCTATTCCCATGGAAAATTGCAAAGACAGAAGCCCAAGCAGAAATTGCTTTATGCAACATTTGTCTGGCTTGGGGAGTGGTTTGTTACTATACAAGAAGAGTGTTCCTAGCCTGGGCCATTACAGCTCAGTGTTAGCCAGACTGTAGGAGCGGGCAATTGCCTCGTTTGTATCCACCAGGAAAAGACAGCACAGAAGTGAATTTTCCACAGCCTTGTCCTATTCCCCACTCCTGCCAAGTCTTTGGAGAGATGTTAAGTCTTCGCTTGTACACTCTATGAGGCGGACAGAGCTGCAATATCACTTTGTAGGGGCAGTCAGAACATCAAGTCTTGGGCTTCATTTTCAAAGTAAGTCCCCAACTCCCTGAGGTAATACAGCGGCTGCCTTCAAATACCAGTAATATCATTAACTAAGGCATGCCGGGAAGTTAAAACTGCCCTGGAAAAAGGCCTCAGACTGGCCCAGGACCCAATGTTGTATGAAAAGATCTGGAGAAGAAGAATATGTCCTCTTTTGCCATTGCCCCCTGTGAAGGTCAAGGCTTTGACCAGGTTGTCTTTACCCCAACCTCCTACTAATAAACTGAGCCCAAGGGGCCTTCTAAGTACAATTATTTCACACCAGACATCCAGGAAATAGGATGAAGGATGGCAGAAATAAGCTTGTTCAGGAAAATGACCTAAAAGCTATTTGCAGGTGACAGAACTTGTGCTGTGCTCATTAAATTTTTAACATTTCAGTTCCCGGGTGCACAGAACAGCTATCAGCCAAGCTTTCATTCTTGAGGTAAATACTGGCCTTCCCTAACCCTTAAGAACCTCACAGGGTAATTGAGCTCTACCCCAAAATTACAAATCTTTAGCCAGTTTCCTTCAATATAGCGCTCTGAGACAGTGATAAGTCTCTTCCTGAAGTACTCACTATGCTAGCCTGCTTTATCACAAAAGACAGACTCTGAGACATGTAAAGTCTCCTGAGAAAGGATTTTCAGCCGACCCCTCAAGCACAAACCCTGTCCCTCAAATATTCTCTATTTTAGCCAGCCCACACTCAAGGCAGACTCTGAGTCATCCAAAGTTTTTAAAATACAGGTTTTCTCCAACTTAACATTCTGGAGACTCAAACCCTATCTGATCAGGGCTGACAGTGTAATAGCATTTTCTCACTCCCCCTCTCCCACATCTGGCTTCCCCAGCCTTCTTTGGGCCCTGTGGCCTGTTAGCTGCTCTGCACACAAATGAAGCAGGCATACAGAGGATTGGTGACTGACAGAAACAGACAAGACCTTGGCCCATCCATCACCCCTCACCCATACTATAAGGTAGCCTTGGGAGCAGCCAGCACACCCACCAACTTTTCCCCTATTACTGCTTCTTTAAAAATATAAAAGGGCAGTGTTTATCAGTCCTACCCCAAGCCCATAGCCAGGAATTCTTAAGTCCGGGGGCATTCAGATTCCTTGGGGGGCACTGGCTAATTTAATTAGAGGAGGAGGGAAGAAAAAGTGAAGAAGAAAGTTTAAAAAGGGGAGAAAATGAGACAGAAAAGGGAACAGCTAGCCAAAGGTGAAGACAGGAGAGAGCCGCTGCTGGCTCCCTCTTGTTCTCTTGCCCGCTCTCCCTCTCCTTGGCCTGGGTTCCTCACATTAGCCCTCCCAGCCAAACCCGACCAGGTCTTTGGGGCATCAGGCTGTTTTGCTGGGAAGGACCAAAACACAAGGAGCCCTGGTCACAGTTTCCTCTAAGCTGTGCTGGGGGCACTGGCGCAAATTTCAGAGGGCTGCTCAGAGCATTTTAGCTTCAACTCACAACATTTCCCCCTTCCATAGGAAACAATGAAGAATGGGGGCACCTCCTTCTGGGGCCCATAGAATTGGACCCCCTGGCCCAATCTTTTTGAAACTTGGGAGTTTCTTTGAGGAGAGGCACCAGCAGCTATGCTGCAAATCTGGTGCTTCTACCTCAAAAAACAGCCCCCCCAGAGCCAGAGATTGATTCTCCATTATAGCCTATGGGACCCATTGACACACCTCTATTATACTTTTCAGTATGATCTGTAAGCTGCCCTGAGTCACAGGGGAAAATGGGACATAAATATTTGAATAAATAAGTAGTTTGGGTAGGTTGATAACATTTATGCAACTTCCTGTTTGTTAGGTTAGGCAGGGTATTGACACTGATTGTTTCAACTCTGTTATACTTGACCTGTAATGTTTGTTTATGTTTATTTGGATTTATATCCCGCCCGCCCCTTAACGGGCTCAGGGCAGGTTCCAACAGTATAAATACACAATTAAAACCACATTAAAACACAATGTAAAATAACATCACTCATATATGCCATACAACTCCAGTAGAAAGCCAAATAACTTGGTGGTTGATACTGAATTTAAATTTAAAATCTCAGACCCAGGCCACAGGTGGAGAACCAACCCAAGGAGAGAGGGACACCCGCTGCCTCAAGCAAAAGCCCAGCAGAAGAGCTGTGCTTTGCAGGCCCTACAGAATTGTAATATATCTTGCAGGACCCTGATCTCACATGGGAGTTCATTCCACCAGGCAGGGGCCAGGGCCGAAAAAGCCCTGGCCCTGGTCAAGGCAAGTTGGATGTCCCTGGGGCCAGGGACCACCAAAAGATGTTGATTGGTGGACCTTAGTGCTCTATGGGGCTAATATGGGGAGAGGCGCTCTCAAAGGTATGCTGGCCCCTGGCCATATAGGGCTTTATAGGTAAGCACCAACACCTTGAAACGGATCTGGAATTCAACAGGTAGCTAGTGCAGGTCACGCAGCACTGGGCGGATGTGTGCCCACACAGGCATCTCCATCAACACCTGCACTGCCATGTTCTGGACTAGCTGCAACTTCTGGAGCAGAGTCAAGGGTAGCACCACATAGAGAGAGTTACAATAATCCAGTCTGGAAGTAACCATTGCATGGATCACAGTAGCTAAGTCTTGGGAGCTGAGGTATGGGGCCAACTGCCTGATCTGCCTCAGATGGAAAAAGGCAGACCTGGCAGTGGCAGTGATCTAGACCTCCATGGAAAGGGTGGCATCCAGGAACACCCCCAGGTTCTTTACCCCCGACGTTCTCATATTTCACTAAAAAAAACCTGAAGTAGACTGCAAGAGTTTTTTCTCCCCTAAGTGCTGGTATGTTTTCTAAGGATCAGCATAAGGAGACAGTCCAAGCCCAGGTCTACCAATATAATGGACTGGGGCGGGTAGACCTGTTCTCCAGAGGCCAGGTCTATCATTATAGTGGAAAGGGGTGGGCAGTCCTGTTCTCCAGAGGCCAGATCTATCAATGTGGTGGAAAGGGGCAGGGAGACCTGTTTTCCAGAGGCCTGGTCCACCCCTGTAGAGGACAACATTTTGTATAATGAAATTTGACTTGATTCTGTTTTCTCTTATAAAGTTTAATTTTTGTCTTAAAATATAGTTTAAATATAGTTTAAAAGAATTCATTTGGAGATTTTTACAAGGTTATGGAAATAATCTTCTAAAAATAATTTATTCAATAGTCAAATGTAGACTCGCTCACAACTTTAACGCTACTAGCTTTTTTTCCGCTCACGAGGCAGAATTTTTGTTCACAACACTGTGGCGCTTTGAGGGGACATTGGCCCTTGTGGGTGCCACAGGTACCTCTTCCACAGCCGTTCAGCAAGGCAAGGAGAGGAGGTGGCTGCACCAGCACAGGGGGCATTCAAGTCAGGCATCTTCTGGCTCCACACGGCCACCATAGCCAGCCCCTGGCCTTGTGCCAGACAGTGCAGCTATGCAAGAAGACCCAGCTCCTGCCCTGCTCCCTCCAACGCCTTTTCTGTCCTATGTTGCCAGCTTGGGGAGCCCGGGGCTGGATGGGTAATTGTGGGGCCTTTGAAATAAGTCAAGGGGCCAGGCCCCACTGTAGCTACGAGCCTGCCTACCCCCAGCTCTATTTGCAGGGTTGAAAGCAGCCGGGAGGGAAAGTGATTTTTAGTGCATAGTGGGCAACAACAACCAGTTCCTTTAACTTAATGGTTTATTATTTAAAACCGAACTTCAGGGCATGTAGCTTGTCTTGAAAAGAAAGCAATGCAACAACATTTAGCTAAAGCTTTTCCTTGTCCATTAGGCCCAGGATTCTCAAACAGTTTGTATAGGCCTAGCAGTCCTGCAGCTTACCCGCAGGGAACTGTGTCACTCCTGCTTTCACTGCAGCCTTCTGGATTAGTCTCTTGAAGAGACAGCACACAACAATTGTTATATCATCAGAACTCAAAAATAATTTTAGATACTGCACAAAAGAAGTCAAACTGGAAGGCATTATCTAGCACAGGGGTGTCGAACTCATTTGTTATAAGGGGCTGGATCTGACATAAATGAGACCTTGTTGGGCCGGGCCATGTGTGTCATAAAATGTAATGCCAGGTAGTGGAGATATAAACTTTATAAAGGACACAGACAAACACAATTAACTTTCACATTGCTTTCTTACCAAGAAAGACTGGATCATGAGGGCATGAACACAGTGAAAAGGGGGAGGGGGGAGGGAACCCAGTTGCACCCAGGAGAGCCCTGGCATAAGGAGCCTGACAAAACACACACACAGTAGTAAGGCACACTAAAGCTCATACCTTGAACAAAAACTGGTATTTCTGCCATGCAACTGAGGCAGCCCAGCAAAGCAAGCTCTCCCTTGTTCCCTCACTCCCTGCCTCCGTTCAGGGAGGAAAGAAAGGCTTCCCTTTGTCTCTTGAAAACGACTGAGGCAGCCTGGCCAAGAATTGAGCTCTGGCTGGTTCCCTCCCTCCTCGGAGGAGGGGGAGGAGCCTCAGCCAGTGCTCAGCCTCGCACAGGAGAGGCTTGAGAAGGTCTGGTAAAGTAAGCTGTGATGTAGCATCAGCAGAACTGGGAAAGGAAGCAGGAAATAGACAGGGCCTTGCGGGCCAGATTGCAGCCCTCCGAGGCCCTGATCCAGCCCCTGGGCCGCATGTTTGACTCTCCAGATCTAGCAGTTGGAGCACACATCTTACAGAGATCTCTTTAGAAGCTGTGAACTTTTGAGAGAACACTTAAAATATGCTAGTATACATGATTAAGGTTAGAGTAGAATTTTTGTATCCAGCCTGATTTATATATCCAGCAACATAGTATTTTTTAAAGTTTTTTGTAGAAAACAAGAACTTCTGCTGAGTGGGGTTGGTTTTTGTTTAAGTCATATACAAGGAGCGACTCTTAACTGAGAGAAACTTCTGTTCTACCTTAAAGAGATGGTGAATGTATTAACTATTCCTTAGCATCCATAAACATGTTAGTCCTGATTCTATTATGATCAATGTTTTAAAACCGTTGTCACAGCTATTTTTAGGAATAACCTCACATTGTTACAAAAGTATTCCATAGTTTTTGTTCACAAATTTGCCAAGCCAATCAAGTTACTAATATACATGGGTAAATATGAGGGCCTTTGAAATGTATTCAATATCCTGAAAGTAATTTTTCTCCTATATTTCCTTGTTGCTAAGAAGCCTTTCACTTATCTAAAACCTGTGCTCTTGATTATAAATCAAGCATAATATCAAAGCTCTATAATTGTCTAATGAAAAATTACTACTGACCTCCATCATGCAAAGTAGTAAAGCAATATTTCTAGCTCAGCTTCCTAAAGAATCAACAGCTTGCTAATCTGCTTTCAGTACAGTAGCAACAGCATGGTTGTTAACTTGGACACAACACACCTGCTTATAAAAGTTTGATCAGATACTACATTTAAACCAAGAAAAGCTAGCAACCAATAGCTGCAATTACTCCAGTGCTAAGTGCCTTGGATTCTGTGTTCAATGGAAGCACTCAGCATCACATAAAAATGAAGCTACATGTCAGGATTACAACAGGTATTATTTGTAACCTTTTATATGATAAAAGAGTGTTTGCTGCTGTGTATAAAAAGTCACAAAGAACAACAAAACTGAGGCTTCATCTCAACTGTACTGGGACAGGCACAGAACAAAAGGACACGTAATGTAGTTCTCCTTGCATTATACCACACATCAACAACATTCATAACTGTATATATTACAAAAAACCTAAAAAGAATATCTGTCGTTATCACTGGTATCTACAGATAATTGTAAGACAAAGCAGTCTGGAATTTCCATTTATTGAGAATCATTCTCTCTCTATATATAATAATTATCTGATGGTGGTGGCACTCTCTAGAACATTCCACACGCCACCCCAGCCTTTGGTCCCCTGGCCTGTCAATCAGAAGCTGTCCCTATCCACTGGCTGTGAATACTCGCATGCCATTGGCTGGGTCTGCTCCTCTTCCCTGCCCACTCCTTCAGCCTCTGTGCCCTGTCAGAATTCCTGGCAGATGGTTTTTTGTTCTTGACGAAGACACTTCTCCAGCTTCCTTCCTGTGGGGGGATTAACTGTTACCTCAGCAGCTGTTGGTAGGTGAAACAAAATGACAGTTACCTGTGTTTATAAGATGGCTGCTGCCTATGGTTTGCTTAGAATGTGCCCCCATAAGGTTCAACTGTTACCTCAGTGGCTGTTAGTAGGTGAAACGAAATGGCAGTTACCTGTGTTTATAAGAAGGGCTTCAGAGCAAGGTAGGTTGATGCTTGGCTGGGAAGGAGATGGGGTTGCGAACTCCAGGTGGGGAATTCCTGGAGATTTGAGGGGTAGAGCCTGGCGAGGGTGAGGTTTGAGGAGGGGTGGGGCCTCAGACAGGTACAATGCCATAGAATCTGCCCTCCAAACCACCTATTCCCTCTTGGGGAACCACTGCTGCCAATCTCCAGGTGAGGGCAGGAGATCACTCAGAATTACAACTGCTCTTCAGGTAACAGAGATCAATTCCCCCGGAGAAAATGGTGGACTCTGTGTCATTATACCCTGCAAAGGCTGCCACAGCAAATTAACGCTGACTGCCCAAGGCCTTGACACTCTCCAAAAGCCTCTTTCTAGAGCCCATTGTATTTATTCCCACAACGGGCCTTATTCCTAATATACTATAAAGAATGATCACCTGGAGCAGAAATGATAGAATTCTGAAATATACCACGTAATTACCTGTGGAAGTCCTATTTTAATGTACACACAAAAAAACTTCATGTGCATAGTAAAGTCCATCAGAGAGTAGACTACTGAGGTCTACTCAGAAGTAAGTCCCATTTTATTCACCGTAGCTTACTCTCAGTAAGTGTTCTTAGGACTACATTCTTAAACCTCTCCCTGGTGTACTAGGTTGCTACCTAAAGGGGCTTTTCTTTTTTTTTTTTTACAAAGGGAAGCATTCAAAACTAGGACTTACAATGGTACCAGATCAGCATTCTATAATTTCAGTCTACCATGTCATTCTGTTCAATTGTTCTCACTTCACTATTAATTGAAAGCGTTTCAGAAAGACTCCTAACAAGTTATATTGTATGTTATATAACTGTTCTCTTTTCAGCTACAGAGATACTTAGAGCTCCAAAGACATGGAGAAAGCTTTTTTCCCCCTTCCCCCTCTATCAGATTAATATATTCTTGCAACATCTTCATTTCAGGTGCAAAAGAGGGCTAAACATCACCTGCATTACACTTCAAAGAAAAGAACACATAGTACAAAGCTTGCTTATCCAAAATTATTACAATTCTATCCCACTTTTCAGACAACTGTCTCCAGTCACTCAGAAATCTGTTCTATCTGCAAAAGACTAATTAGATAAACCAGATAGTAGGAAAGCCCACATATACAGGGATTTATCAAACTTTGGGCTGCAACAGAAGTGTTATCCAATATAGAGTTTTAGTGATACTAGAAATAATTCAAAGGTGTTCAGAGAATTTCATTTGAACAGGGTAACTTACAATTATTGAACAGGGTAACAAACTAGCATCAAAAACCAGTGCCTCCTAAACTTATCTTTACAAAACACATCTTGAGCTTTATATAAAAGCTAGGATTATTAAACAGGCTGTAGGGTATAACATTATCTGTTGGGTGGTGAAAGAACAGGATGCTGTCCCCTTAAAATAATTAATAAGGGGGAGATCCTCTTTCTCCAACTCCAATATAACATTGCTTAAGCATGCTACCTTGAACAGAATGCATGCTGGAATTTGCTGCTGAACTTACAGCCCTTTTCAAGGCACTGGGAGAAACATTCTCCACATGCTGGGAGAGGATGGGTAGGAAAAGCAAGCAATGAAAGTAAAGTAGTTAAGGAAGGACTGCAAAGGGGAGCAGGGGCAATGATGGAATGTGGAGATGGGGGGAGAGCCAGGAGGGGATGGGAAACAAAGCAGTAAAGGCTGGTGGGAGGATGGGAGGGAAGCAGGAAAATGCAGCACAGAAAAGGTAAACAGGGATCAGCAAAGGGAGGTGAGAAAAGCTACAGCCAGAACAAGAGATGGGATAAGCAGGGGTAAGAGTAGGAGAAAGCATGGATGAAGTAAGATTTTTCCTTCCCCTGAAGTTCCCGTAGGTCCCTTCTCTCACATTTAATAGCCATGGGTGTGCCCCATGTGCACCAAAGCATCTGCAAATGGGGGGCACCATAAAAGGATATGGCAGGTATTTCTGCCAGTCTGGGGAAACATCCAGGTTTGTTTGTTTTTTAAAGTTTTATGAAACAGCAGGGGAAACACTGAATGGGAGTGGAACTAGTACAAAAATAATAGATCCTAAGGAATGCCTAACAGAATGATAGCATATCCATATCAGGAACAGATTTGTTTTCCTCCAGCAAATATCAGTGATGGGTGAATACTTTATCTATAAATTTATTCCAGCATTAGCTTTCATGAGTTAGAGCTCACTCTGGGAGAAAATCATTCTGAATGTTTTTATAACAAATCAGAGAGGGGGAAAGGAAGGTATGAGCTGGACCAGAATCCTGTCAAATCTTACCCTGTGCAAGGAACTGAAACAAACTTTGTTATTACGCACAATGGACAATGAGTTAGGTTACAGGTTCCAGACTCTCATGAGGCACAGATAAAGTATAATGAAGTTGGATGAACATGACTAGTCCAAGGAAGAAGCCAATTATCGTGTTTAAAAAGTGGGTCCCATTGAGATTTTAGAAATCAAAGTAAACCCACGTCTCTGTTTAGGCCCAAGTGAGAGACCGAACTCATCAAGAAGTTAAGCAGTAACTCAGAACTTTCAAGCATTTTTTTCGTCTTCTTTTTGAAACAGTTGACTTTTAGATAAGCAACTGTATTTCCAGAAAGATGCAACAGTTTACTACTGGACTCTCAATGTTAGGGGTTTTAATATCAGACTTTTGGAATATTTTTTTTTAATCTTTAAGGTACAACAGGACTTTAGTTTTATCAGAGCATGTATGCCAGCTCAATTCAGTGACAGAATGCCAGGATTCACAAACAGTCTTGAATAACATGCACAATAGCACCATGGCCATCTTTGTTCTATGACAACACTAACGCCATCACTTTGTTTTGAAATAAAAGCTAGCATCATGAGAACTACAGAACTAAAAATCATATTTTGTGGTTTTGACTATTATCTGTGTGTCAAAGTCTCATTTGATATAGATTACAAATAAAAGACCTGCCAAGTAAAGCCAGGATAAAAGCCAAGACTCTAAGTAATGGTCTCACTTATGAAATATTTCAGTGTGCACTAAATGACTCTTTGGTACCATTTATAATGCTATTCCATTAATAAAGGTGAACTTGCTTAGATTTTGCTGTATCACAACATGTAGCAGCCAATGTTTGAGGATACTACATGAGAAGAAAAGCCTTCAGGAATGTCTCCAATCAAAGAAAACTCCTTCTTTCTCTAAGCCTGGTTATTTCTTATCCCTTTTATTTACAGCATGTCATTTATCACTCTCAAACCAAGGTCTCTGGCTAAAAGAAATGTTTCTATTTTTAAATCCACTCTATGGATACTACCTCTGTATCTTCATATAACTATGTATAGGAAGATGTCATTCCCTCTCTATGACACATCATGCAAACATAATTTCAGATACGAATTAACAACTATGTATTGAGATGAATATTTATAATCTTATCTAAACATAGTCACACTAGTTAGACTATGGTCTGTTCATATGTTAAAGTTGCTGGCAATGGCCACTTCAGTTCCATCAATAAAGGACAGCAAAGATTAGACTGGACTTTATTTTTCCTCCACCAAAGCAAAAAGCTTTTTTAACACTACCTTAAGAGTCACTGGGCCAAGGTAAAATATTTTAACTGTTCCATACCTGTATGAAGCTGAACTTTCCCAATAATTCCCTCTATCAGCCCCAGACAAATTGGATTCCAAGCAAGGAGAAGGTCCGTAGCTGAGGAAAGAAAACAACAGTTACTAATAAAAACATGGAACTATGTAAACCACAGTGATGACTCACTCAAATCAGAAAATTTTAAATAGACCATGATTTGTATGTGTTTTAATAAACATTTTTTTCATTTATCTCCTTTGGAAAAGTATGTTCTCATTTCTGACTTTAGCGTATGTAGTCTTAAATGATACATTAATTTAGCAGATATTACATTTTGACTTGGAAGGGGAAACTATATATACATATATTTGAGCTATTAAATTAAGGTCACCAGATTACGAGTACTCTCATTACTATCTGTTAGAGTACAGCATACATTTATTTAAAACATCAACCCTAGAATGAGAGTTTGCACAAATGAATCCAGACTGACTACTTAGTTCAGGCCTGCACAACTTGAGCCACTAAGTATATCCTGTATAGTGTTTCTGAGGGTACACATCCTGAAGCCTACGGAATGCAACGTTCCTGGCTGCTCCTTCCCACAGCAGCCTGAAATCCAGCTCTTGAGGGTCCTCAAGAATATTGTGCTCCACCAGCACAAAGAAAACAGAAGGGCTGCACCAGACACAGAGATAAAAGCAGGCAAAAAGCCAATGGTATAAATGAGGGAGAAGGTATTATTCAGGTTAAAAATTCCCTACACATTTCACAATACAGTTTCATCAGGGAAACCTGTAATGTACCATAATACACAAATCTCCAAATACAAAAGAGATAAGGTAAGAGCCCTATACCAAGCAAGTTCTGGCATAACATTGTTTTTCTGTTATAAAGTAAATATTACTCATCTGCTAGTTTCGCAGCCAAGAATATAAGATCAGTGAAAAAATTCCTTGTTACAGACTCTACTGAAGCAGCTTTATTGAGAAACACATAGGGAATGTTTTACCTAAATGGTAAAATTTCTTTCCTAGATGCACCACTGGCTTTTTGTCTTTTTTATCTCCACAGGCTCAACAACATCAGCGCCGGAACACACTGCACTGGACCCAACTCAAGCTCCTGGCAGGATGTCTTATGGGGCAAGTGGGCTGCACAGTTAATGAACTGTACAGGCCTGTTTTACTTAATGGCTGAGGACAGATTGGCCGTCTCGGCCGCTCCGCCTCCGCTTCAGAAGCAGAGGCAGAGCGGCCGTTCAGACGGCCGCATCTGCCCCCAGGAGGCGGCCTGGACGCATTGCGTCCAGCCCCGCGCTCCTTCCGCACCAGCCAAGCACCACTTCAAAGTGGTGCTCGGCTGCTGCGGCGTGCCCCGCGGGTGTGAACGCACGCGGGACAGGGGCAGCCGCGTGGCATCCGCCCGCAGTCTGAACGCTGCAGGCAGCTTCCTTCCGGCAGTGTACGAACGCCGCACCGTGGGGGAAATCCCCCCCGCCCCATTCTGCCACGCCGCGGAGGCGCGGCAGAATGGCAATCTGTCCTCAGCCAATAATAGATCATTTAGATTTTTAGATCATTTGTAATAAAACTAATTACCCTTGCAGATGCTTTGATGTGCATAGAACTATACTGACTTAGCCCTTCATTGCAATGGACAGGAAAATGCTACGAACAAGGGAAATAGTAATCAATTCTCACATTCCTATTCAGGCAGCTTTGTAATTTTACTAAAGAACTTTAAAGCTCTGTTCATCCATCCATCTAATTTTAGGTGCTGATATTACGTTTTGTCACAGGTTGCAAACGTACAAGAATTTCCTTGCTTACACCTACAGAAAGACATGTAGAGTTCCACTCACACAATGGGGCTTTCATACCTCCTCCTCACTCAGCCCCCCAATAAGAACACAACAGCATCTTCCATTCAGGCAAGAAACCCTTTGGGTCTCAGTCTTTTTTTAACCTTACACTTCCTTTCTCTATGCCTGATCCTTCAGAAGAATAAGAATCTTTTAAAATTACCACTGTTAACAAAGAAAAAGAATTACCACTATAAGAAAGCAAAAAAATTGAAAATGAGACAATTCTTATACAACAGAACTGACAGGGATGACTACATGCTTTTTCCAGTCCTGGACAAGAATTTAAGAGAATGACTAGAACTGTGTGTGTCCGTTTGCTCTTCCCTAATAATGTCAGCTGCCAACCTCACCTGCTTAAATAGACAAAAAAAAATCAACAGTTACTTACAGGCACTGTTCATATCCATTCCCAGAGCAACTCACAGTATCAAGACTGCAGCAAAACCCTCACCTTCCAGAACGCCTACCTCTACTCAGGCATCCAGCTATAAACTGTAGGAAAATATCTGAAGATACTTAAATAGTGTTTGCTAAGGACTCAGAAACTCAAGAGATTTGATCAGTTTGGGGGACAGAGAAGAATTGTAAGTTTAGTTACACCCTAAGGGGTTGTATCAGCCATTACAGGCTAGTAGCCATTGAGGGACCTATACTCATTGAAGCTGTCTCACCCCCTTTAAAAGCCATGTTTGTTGTGGCCATAATTATGCCCACTAGAAGTGAATTCCACATTTTAATTACTTATTGGACAAAGAAGTACTCGCATGACTCAAAACATGAGACGATGTTCTATGGTTCAGTGGAAGAGCCTCTGCTTTGCACGCAGATAGTCCCAGGTTCAATCACCATCATCTCCTATTAAAAGGACCAGGCAGTAGGCGGTGTGAGACCTTGGAGAGCCGCTATCTTTGTAAACAATACTGACCTTCACGTGTTTTCTTGTGCACCCATTATAAATGGAAACAAGTTTCAAGAAATTAGGCTGAGGACAGACTGGCAATGTAAAGCGGGACAGCCCCGCATTGGAAGTGGAAGAAGGGAGCGCGTTCAGACATGCGCATCTGTCCGTCGGCTCCGTTTCGCACTTACCCGTCTCCCACTCGCTTTCCATCCACTTTAACAGGACACCAGGAGAAACCGGTGTCCAGGGGCCGTCTTGCGCTTGCCTCCCGCTTCCAGGCAGTGTGAACCGGAAGAAGGCGGGAGGCAAGCGGAGGCGGCAGTGTGAACGCGGCGTTTTGCCAGTTTGCGCATGAGCGCACATGTGCAAATTGCCGAAACAGCCCTATCACGAGCTGCGGAGGCCGGCCCACGTGGGGCCACTCCGCAGCAGTCTGAACGCTCCGTATCGGCACCGTTGCGCAATACACCAGCCGGTGTGAACGGACAGCCCCGGGGAGTTTTTCCCCCGCAGCAGTTTCCTCCACATTCATCTTGCTCCAGATTGCCAGTCTGTCCTCAGCCCAAGATCTAACTTTCTATTAAATAAAAATGAGTCAGAGTTAACTCCTGAAACTACAACAGTGAATGTATTACATGCACTACTGAACTAAAACTGCACTGCAAGGCATATTTCCCATTAAGGCAAGAAGAATTTTCCTTTATACGTAGACAAGCAGAGTACTTATAAGGAAGCTACAAAGAATTTCAAGTAAATGCTATAGATTTACTTAACCAGCCTCCCCTTCTTCACCTTTTAAACTAATTGAAATGTTAAAGTGGATGGGCCAGGCTAGCTTGATCTCCTCAGATCTCTGCTAAGCAGGGTCATCCCTGTTTCATACTTGGATGGGAGACCACCAATGACATCCAGGGTTCCTATGCAGAGGCAAGCAATACCAACTACTTCGGATCATCTCTTGTCTTGAAAACTCTATGGGGTTGCCATAAGTTGGCTGCAGTTGACAGCACTTTCCACCACCACCACCACTGCATTAAAGACCACTTTTGGTGGCAACCACTGATGTACTATGTCTCTGTGAAGTTTTTAGTATAAATTGTTTGAATTTTAACCACTTTTCTTAAGAAATACAGAATTCTAACTCTTATGTAATTCTAACTCTTAAGTAATTCTAAAGTAGTAATACATTATACACTTGGACATCCAAAAGGCTTTTGACAAAGTATCTTACCATAAGAACATAAGAGAAGCCAATGTTGGATCAGGCCAATGGCCCATCCCGTCCAACACTCTGTCACACAGTGGCCAAAAACACCAGGTGCCATCAGGAGGGCCACCAGTGGGGCCAGGACACTAGAAGCCCTCCCACTGTTGCCCCACCCCCCCAAGCACCAAGAATACAGAGCATCACTTGCCCCAGACTAAGAGTTCCTATCTATTCTTTGTGGCTAATAGCCACTGATGGACCTCTGCTCCAGATGTTTATCTAATTCCCTCTTGAAGCTGTCCATGTTTGTAGCTGCCACCACCTCCTGTGGCAGTGAATTCCACGTGTTCTTTGGGTGAAGTAGTACTTCCTTTTATCTGTTCTAGCCCGACTGCTCAGCAATTTCATGGAGTACCCATGAGTTCTTGTATTGTGAGAAAGGGAGATTCTTTCTCTCACAATCCTCCCTGGTTTTCATCACCCTGAACAATTTCATGTCATCTGCAAATTTAGCCACTTCACTGCTTACACCCAACTCCAAATCATTAATGAACAGGTTAAAAAGCATCAGACCCAGTACTGAGCCCTGCAGTACCCCACTGCTTATCACCCTCCACTGTGAAAATTGCCCATTTACACTCACTGAGTTTCCTGTTAATTAGCCAGTTTTTGATCCACAAGTGGACTTGTCCTTTTATCCCATGACTATTGAACTTACTTAGGAGCCTTTGATGAGGAACTTTATCAAAAGCTTTCTTGAAGTCAAGGTAAACAACATCTATTGGGTCCCCCTTGTCCACATAACATACCAAAGACTCCTAAGTAAACTTAGCAGTCATGGGATAAGGGGGCAGGTCCTCTTATGAACTAATAAAATCAATTCAATGACAGAAAGAAGAAAGAATAAATAACAGTTCCTGCAATGAAAGAAAATAAGTAGTGGGGCTTATTTGGTATTGGGACTGGCATTATTTAATTTTGTCCATAAATGAACTGGAGTTGCTGGTGCGCACTAGCTAGGGCTGGAGATCATAACAAGTTCTGCAGAAAAGTGAGAACCAAAGCAGACTAGGAAGAGCTCCAGGAGGATCTCTCTAAATTGGGTGAGTGAGCAACAAAGCAGCAAATGTAGTTCAATGTAAACAAGTGGAAGTAAAGAAATGCTTACTTTAAAAAATACGTTGATTAGGTCTGAACTGACAGATCAAAAAGGAAAGAGATCTTGGTGTCATAGTGACTAGCTTGATAAAAATGTCAACAGTGCAAAAGGCAAATTCCATGCAGGGAATTATTAGGAAAGGGATTGAAATAAATCCACCAATACTATAATGCCCTTGTGCAATACAGTGCAATCTAATTTAGAATACTCTATTTGCCGTATCTCAAAAGACACTGCAAATGTGGAGAGACTGCAACAGAAGAGGGAATCAAAGTGATTAACAGAGTACCGTTTGAGGAAAGGCTGAAGATCCTGAGACTCTCCAGTTTAGAAAAGAGACAACTAAGGGCAGCCATGACAGAGGTTTATAAAATTACATGCCAATGGACAAAATGAACAGAGTAGTCAACAGTTAACACAATGTGGCCTCCTGAAGAACTGCATGCTGATTACAAAAGCCAAAACACCAAGCCATGGTTCAGTGAATTATGAACAAGCCTGGAGAATTCCAAAACTCATGTTTTCTCTATTATTTACTTCCTGGTTTTATGGCAAAATAGGTTTGCACTTGCCATGCAAACCAGGATCAATCCTGAATTGTATAGGTGGTTTTCAATGAAAAGCCAACTACAAACTATAGTTTGCATAAACTAGAAGTAAATACACTCATGATACAGCAATGGAAGATGAAGACTTGCAAGTGTCCCACCCACATTGGCCCTATTTTTCTTTCATCATCCCCTCATGGCTACTGTTTTCCTCACAACACCAGGGGAAAGCTATTTTGTGGGCTTGTTCAAAACTGGTAATTATTACTGAGCAATAACATTATTTGCCATGATCTATGTCTCTGAATTCCAGGCTTCTGCTTCTTCTTTTTGAAGTCTCTATCCCTCTTCACTGCAACAGAAAGGGCTAGGTACCTACTCTTTCACTTCAAAAGAAAGCTGGGTTTTCAAAACAACTAGTAGAGCATGGCAATAGACTGTCATAGCGTTAGTGTGCATAGTACAATATTGAGATAAACAGGAGAAGGTTCCACTCTCTTTTCTCCCAGTTCAATGAGGACAATTTGAAAGTCTAAATAGAATGCTGAAGGGAGGGGGGGGGGGGGAAACAGAGGCAGGTTAACTGTCAGCAGCCAACAGACAAAAAGGGTAGTTGGATTTTGGAGGGAGAAGGGACAGGGGGTATTCCTGAACCAGGCAGGGAGTCCAGCAGAAACTGCAATGATTCATTTTGATAGGCAGGGTTTGAGCATTGTTCCCAGAGAGAAAACAGTTAAAATGTTCAAGCTGTCTAGTACTATCTTTACCTTAAAAACTGCGGAAAGGATCAACATTGTAACTCTCAAGTATAACCAGCTCTGGTACTATGTCAGCTAGCAGGCTGGAGTGGTAAGGAATTACACATCATGCTTATCAACCAAATAAACTTATTTGCTTTGTTATATATGACTCCTGTATCATCCTCAACCCAGATTACCCACTACACACTCTGTAGGACCCAGGAAAAAGGGGTCTGGAGAATTTGTAGTTGATGTGCTCTCTCAGCCAAACTGAACTGGTTCAGGAGGCATAGGGTCCCCACCCCGAGTGCGCCCGCATCACCCAGAAGTGATGCAAGCATGATGCCCTCCCCGACATGCTTGCGTCAATTCCAGGTGGCATTGGGCCCTGCCCCCAGCACACCCATGCCACCCAGAAGTGGCATACGTGTGCTGGGGGCTGAACCCCAAACCAAACCTGGACTTTGGCTTGGGTTCAGGTCTGTGCTCATCCCTAAAGATAAGTATGCACAAAATTCCCATGTAGACATCCCATTGCCAACGCAAGTAGCCTCTGCATTTGCAGTAGTGTCAACAGGGAAATCAAGAATCCATGTAGTGTGCTACAGGCGGAGTCACCAAGGCTCACTCTATTCATATGGTATTTGTAAAGGCTAGAACATTTAATCATAAGCTTTCATAACACAAGGTTTGCAATTTCACTTTTGACCCAGCTACAAAGCAGCCCAACCCACAGGAAATGGTAAAAAACATCTCTGCTCTCACAAGGACCAGATGAGAGTGCTAGTGTGTAAAAGATTCTGACAAGAAGGAAGTTCCATTTCTTTGTCTCAGAACTCTCAGCAGCTGTCCTTCTTGCTATAGCCAAGAGGGACATGAGGCCGGGAAACCTCTAAAGACCAAAATTCTTAATGCAGCAATCCAAAAGCTCTTTTCCAATGTCTACCTTAAGATTCATTTTGTATACATAATTCAAGCTTTCAAACTAGACAATAACTCAGCAAAAAAAAGTTTATGCTTTATTAACATGAGTCATTCAGAGTTCATAATCAGGATACATGATGACATACCACCAAAGTATGAATCCCAGCACTGCATGTTACTACATATTGAGATCAAAGTGCAGCAAGATCTTACTCTGAGTATGCAGAAAGCTCAGGACAATGCACTATCTGCCAATGCGTGTACTAAGTATGCTATGGACCTAGGCTGAATTCAGATATTTGACTGTTCTTTATGGGACTCTTTAGCTTGGAAAAACGATGGCTGAGGGGTGACATGATAGAGGTTTATAAGATTATGCATGGGATAGAGCAGGTAGAGAAAGAAGTACTTTTTTCCCTTTCTCACAACATAAGAACTTGTAGGCACTCCATGAAATTGCTGAGCAGTCGGGCTAGAACAGATAAAAGGAACTACTCCTTCGCCCAAAGAACATGTGGAATTCACTGCCACAGGAGGTGGTGGCGGCTACAAGCATGGACAGCTTCAAGAGGGAATTAGATAAACATATGGAGCAGAGGTCCATCAGTGGCTATTAGCCACAAGGTATAGATAGGAACTCTCAGTCTGGGGCAAGTGATGCTCTGTATTCTTGCTGCTTGGGGGGGTGGGGCAACAATGGGAGGGCTTCTAGTGTCCTGGCCCCACTGGTGGCCCTCCTGATGGCACCTGGTGTTTTTGGCCACTGTGTGACAGAGTGTTGGACTGGGTGGGCCATTGGCCTGATCCAACATTGGCTTCTCTTATGTTCTTATCAGGTCTTTTGCAGTAACCAACAGTTCAAGTTACAAGAGAATGAATTGTCTGGTGGAATCTAACACATTGTGCCTGATTCTGCTATCAAGTTGCAGAATAACTGCTTGGTGAAAATCCTGCAGTATCAGAAGCCTCAATCTAGCCCTGCTACATGGGGAATGAAATTGCATCGGGGGGGGGGGAATCACATCTAAAGCCACCCCAAAGCAATTGTCTTAAAAACTGCAGATTATACATACCTACATTGGTCCACAGAAAAATCCAACACAAAAAAAAAATTATTAGGAGCAACCAAAACCACCACAAGATACTATGCAAACCTCCACAGTTCCCAGAACCAAATGAAAAGTGGGGGGGGGGGGAGGGAGAAACAGGCTGATGGAAAGGCCTCTGGTATGCAGTTTTTACAGAATGTGTCATCGAAACCTGCACCACAGTCCTCTAGGGAGAAGAAAGAATGTCAGCCTCCATTTGAGAAACTAAAAGCCAGTGATTAACCTAATAACTCTTCAGGACTAAACAGAATAAACAAACAACACTGTAGAATACAATAACAGGGCAATTTTCCTTTATATTCATTAGCTATCATACACTAGAAGCAAACACCCCATTTTCAACATGAAGCTGAACTTTAAAACCTTAATTTAGAATGTTCAGTATTTAACACCACCTTGTAGAGAATGACCATTGGGCACTTACCGTGAGGGGTCCTTCTCCTCTGAGGTCAGGAGGACATCTCCTTGGGTTATTCCCATCATTCCTTTAGGGAGGCAGGAAAAACTTCTTTCTCCTTCCTTTTGGCGCCTTGGGAATAGCCCAGCCCCTCAGTCCTGGGACTCCACTAGCAGTAAAGCAATAACTAAACTAAGGTCAAATCTACATCTGACTTTCCCGCTGGAATCATTCTAGTTTCAAAAAACCCCGTCTATACCTGTTTCTAGTTTCAAACCATATCTGTTCTAGTTAAAAATCACTGCCTACATTCGTTAATTGCCCTCTTGTGGTCAAGCTAGCATTACACTGCTTTAAACAGATCCTGTTGCTTACTGTTCTTCAGACCCAGGGAAAAAAACCAAAGTGAAATCTGAAACCAGTGTGAAATGAGTGTAGGAAAAAACAGCAGTCAAACTACTTCAGAGGGGAGATGCAGATTTTGCCTAACTCTCCTGTGCTACATAAAGAAACAAAACCATACAATCACAGGAAATAAGAACTATTACACAGAAATCCCCCCCCCAGTGCCCCTCCCGTAAGGTACGAAGGGAGATAGTAAAAGAGACAAGGAAGAAGAGAACAGCACAGAGTTGGCAAAAGAGACGATGGTGAAGAATGGGAGGGCCGAGATGTCCTCCTAACCTCAGAGGAGAAGGATCCCTCATGGTAAGTGCCCAATGGTCACTCTCCCTCTGAGGTGGAAGACATCTCCTTGGTACCTCCCAAAGCAGTGTCCCTCAGATGGGTGGGTCATCATCATCAGCTGAAGTAATTATGTGCTGAAGAACTCTTCGTCCAAATGCAGCATCAGCTGAAGCAAACATGTTTAACTTGTAGTGTTGTATGAATGTGGAGATGGATTACCAGGTTGCTGCCCTGCACACTTCATCAACCATCGCCCGGTTGGAGAACACCACATTCATGGAAGCGCTTCTCAATGAATGTGCCATGATCTCTTTCGACACGTCTAGTCCCGATGCCTTGCAGGCTTCTGATATGCAGGTTCTGATCACCATGCTGATAGACACCTTAGACATCCTGTCCCCCTTTTTTGGAAGAGAGATGTTGACAAACATAGTCCATTTTCCGGAACAATTCTGTCCTGATGATGTAGCTCTTCAGTGCACGCCGAACATCCAAAGTGTGCTACAGAACTTCCTTAGGGTGTTTTGGACCAGGACAGAAGGTCAGCAAATATACTTCCTGAGAACGATGGAACATGAATGAGACCTTAGGTTGGAAGGTAGGGTCAGTTCTGAGCACCATCTTGTCCTTGTGGAAGATGCACAACGTGGATTTGACAGAGAAGGCACTGATCTCTGAAACTCTGCGCACAGAGGTTATTGCTACCAGGAACAACGTCTTCATTCTGAGTGATTTCAAGCTGACCTCCCTAAGAGGCTCAAAGGGAGGCTTAGTTAAGGCCATCAGCACCGTGTGCAATTTCCACGTGGGCAAACAACAAACCTGCGGTGGAGATTTGACAGAAGCTCCCTGAAGGAAGAGTTGGATGTGGGGGTGCCTCGTCAACTTATAGCTGCCCACCAATGGAATGACAGTAGACAGTGCCGCCATCTGTCTGTGCAGTGTTGAAGCCTTTAATCCGGAATCCAAACCTTCTTGTAGGAAGGATAGAACTGAGGCTACTGTTGGTGTCAAGGCATAAGTCGTTTCCTCCTACACCATCTCACAAAGGCCTTCCAGGTCATATTGTAAATTCTGATCGCTGACTGTCACCTCGAAGCTAGGATGGCATCCATGACCCCTGGGGAGTATCCTAGGTGAGAGTGTTGTTGCCGCTCAACCTCCAGGCAGTCAAGCAGAGCCAGTCCAGATGTGGATCCCATATTGGCCCTTGCTGTAGCATATCCAATGTCCTCAGGAGCGGTAAAGGTGGCCACACCAACAGTTCCATCAAGACCAAATACCAAGGTCATCGGGCCCACAACGGTGCCACCAGGATGACTTCTGCTCTCTCGTTCCAAATCTTCCAAATGGTTCTCAGAAACAGAGGAACGGCGGAAATGCATATAGAAGGCCCCGAGGCCACCGAGACGTTAGGGCATCTGTTGCTTCTGCTTCCCGGTGGTAATACCTCGTGAAGAAACAAGGTAATTGGTGGTTTGATGGAAACGCAAAAAGGTCCACTAGCAGATGACCTAGATGTGCCGAAATGAGCAGGAACAAATACGAATTGAGGGTCCACTCTCCCTTGTGGATAGTCTCCCTGCTGAGCCAGTCTGCTTGAATGTTGACAACCCCTTTTACATGTTCGGCCTGGACTGATGCCACATTCTTCTCGGCCCAGGTGAAGATCCTCATCACCTCCTGCTGCAGTTGAGACGACTTGGAACCTCCCTGATTGTTGAGATATGCCTTGGCCAAGACATTGTCCATTCGTATCAGGAATTGTTGATTGTGGATCCTCCGATCAAAGTGATTCAAAGCATGACGGATCACTCTCAGTTCCAAGAGGTTGATCGGAAAATGTTGTTCCTCCCTGGACCATCGCCCTTAAACGGGGCTCTCTTTCAGGACCGCTCCCCAGCCCGATAGGCTGGCATATGTAAATATCTCCTTGGGGGCCTGGATGTACTAGACCTTGCCCCATCTCAAGTTCTGCAGGCTTGTCCATCATTGAAGGCTGGCTTTGACTGGGAAAGGAACCACAGATTGACAGCCCTGCATTCCATAATCTGCTGCTGATATGGTCTGAGGAACCACTGCAGTGTTCTGGAATACAGGCGGGCCCACTGTATCAAGACTATGCAAGAAATCATATGCCCCAGCAATTTTGCCAGGGACATTAGAGTTGTAGATGTGCTCTGAATCACTGTGCATACCATGTCTCCAATTTTGTTGGCCTTGTCTGGGGGTAAGAAGAGGGAGTTGCACATGGTATCGATTATTGCCCCCAGATGCTTGATCTGATGTGATGGTTGCAGACAGCTCTTGGGGAGGTTGACCACAAACCCATGCTCTTGTGGACACTGCAGTCTTTTTGGTGTTCTGGGTCGCCAACTCCAAATTGGTGCCCCTCACCAGCAGGTCATCCAGATATGGATGGACGTGCACTCCCTGTCTCCTGAGATGAACCACTGGGTTGATCAGCAGTTTGGAGAACAGTCTGGGAGCCATAGACAAGCCAAAGGGCAGTGCTCGGTACTGGAAATGCCGGCCTTCGACGCAAAAACGAAGGAACCTCTTGTGGGACGGATGGATTGGTACATGAAGGTAGGCCTCTGTGAGGTCTATGGAAGAGAGAAATTCCCCTGGTAGCAGAGTCTCCGTGGTCGATCTGAGCGTCTCCATTCTGAAGTGGTGAAGCTTGAGAAACTTCAAGTCGAGGATCGCCCTCCAAATGCCGTTCCTCTTGGGGACCAAGGACAGGACTGAGTACACTCCGGAACCACGCTCTAAGGAGGGAACTGGCTCTATGGCTCGAATGTCTAGCAGATGTAGAAGCGCTTCTGTTGACCAGGGATTTCTTGATGACTGACTTGCTGACCGGGGAAATCAAAAACCTTTCTGGCAGGGTGCAATGAAATTCTATTGTGTCACCATGGGACACCACCTCCTATACCCAGACGTCTTCTTGAGATGCTGTCCAGGCCGCAGAAAAAAGGAGAAAGCGTGCCCCTACAGGTGCAGAGGCGTAGTCATGCCTGTTGGGTTTATTGTCTCTATCTCCACCTCCAGACCTGGGAAAGGACAATCTGTGGAACTGGAAGTTGAACGAGCCCCATTTTTGAAAGGGTTTTGTTGAAGTCCAATTGCTCCTCCTCTGGTCTTGTCTGAACCTGGGCAGAGAGTGCTGCATACGAAAGGGTTGTGAGACTCTTCTGTCAGTGTGACGAAAGTTCCTAGGCATCACCTTTTTCTTATCCCTAGTCTCAACTAGGATTCTCTTTAACACCTCGCCAAAGAGGTGATCTCCTTGGATGGGTTAAGCAGAGACCATCAACTTCGATTGGAAATTGGCTTGCAAAGCCCTCAACCAAAGTAGTCTCCTTGTTACTGTTGTAGAGGCCATGGCTCAGGATGCGAAGGTCAGGATGTCCAGGGTGGCATCTGCCAAGAAGGACACTCCCTTCAGGATACGAGTTACTCCCTCCAGTAATCCCCAGTTGTTTTCAGGAAGGAGCTGTATAAGCTTGCAAAGCCAGACAATGGATGCCCTAGAAGCTATGGAGGCAGTGGCAGCAGCTTGCACCATCATAGTAATGGCTTCATATATTCTTTTGAGCGTAGCGCCCGCCTTCTTGTCAACAGGATCACGGATAAAGCCGTGGCCGTCTTCAGAGACAAGACCTGTAGACAGAATGGCTGCCACAGGGCCATCCATTGGAGGAATCTGTAAAAGTTACTTTGCATATGTGGATACAGCACACAATTTTCTCACGAAGCTGAGAAATTGCCTATTGGCAGTAGGCCTGTCCCAGGCCATTCTCAACTACTTCTCAAAATATTCTGGAAAGGGAAACAAATTCTCCATCAGCTCCTCTGGAGGGAAAAATTTCGAGAGACCCCTAGATCTGGATTTAAGTCTAGGTCTGGCAGGAACCTGCTCCTCAGTGGCAGGGGATTCCTGAATCTCTAAAGCCTTCATAGCCTTGATTAGGAAATACTGATAATCCTCTGCCTTGAAAAACCTACTGGAAGGTTCAGGCATTTTCAGTTCCTCCTCCTCCTCATCAGAAAGGAACTCGCCTAGCTCTCTATCCTCATAGAGAGAAACAGAGGAGCCTTCCTCCTCCCAATGTTCCCCCCCATGTCTTCTATGGGAACCAGGGGGGCCTTCTGGGCAGCGTTGGTGGGCCAGGGAGCCGAGGAAGGGATCGGGGGAGCTGTGGAATTTCTTTGTTCAGAAATGCCCGTTTTTATATAAAAGGATGAAAGCTCTTCTTGCACTGGAAGTTGAACGAGCCCCATTTTTGAAAGGGTTTTGTTGAAGTCCAATTGCTCCTCCTCTGGTCTTGTCTGAACCTGGGCAGAGAGTGCTGCATACGAAAGGGTTGTGAGACTCTTCTGTCAGTGTGACGAAAGTTCCTAGGCATCACCTTTTTCTTATCCCTAGTCTCAACTAGGATTCTCTTTAACACCTCGCCAAAGAGGTGATCTCCTTGGATGGGTTAAGCAGAGACCATCAACTTCGATTGGAAATTGGCTTGCAAAGCCCTCAACCAAAGTAGTCTCCTTGTTACTGTTGTAGAGGCCATGGCTCAGGATGCGAAGGTCAGGATGTCCAGGGTGGCATCTGCCAAGAAGGACACTCCCTTCAGGATACGAGTTACTCCCTCCAGTAATCCCCAGTTGTTTTCAGGAAGGAGCTGTATAAGCTTGCAAAGCCAGACAATGGATGCCCTAGAAGCTATGGAGGCAGTGGCAGCAGCTTGCACCATCATAGTAATGGCTTCATATATTCTTTTGAGCGTAGCGCCCGCCTTCTTGTCAACAGGATCACGGATAAAGCCGTGGCCGTCTTCAGAGACAAGACCTGTAGACAGAATGGCTGCCACAGGGCCATCCATTGGAGGAATCTGTAAAAGTTACTTTGCATATGTGGATACAGCACACAATTTTCTCACGAAGCTGAGAAATTGCCTATTGGCAGTAGGCCTGTCCCAGGCCATTCTCAACTACTTCTCAAAATATTCTGGAAAGGGAAACAAATTCTCCATCAGCTCCTCTGGAGGGAAAAATTTCGAGAGACCCCTAGATCTGGATTTAAGTCTAGGTCTGGCAGGAACCTGCTCCTCAGTGGCAGGGGATTCCTGAATCTCTAAAGCCTTCATAGCCTTGATTAGGAAATACTGATAATCCTCTGCCTTGAAAAACCTACTGGAAGGTTCAGGCATTTTCAGTTCCTCCTCCTCCTCATCAGAAAGGAACTCGCCTAGCTCTCTATCCTCATAGAGAGAAACAGAGGAGCCTTCCTCCTCCCAATGTTCCCCCCCATGTCTTCTATGGGAACCAGGGGGGCCTTCTGGGCAGCGTTGGTGGGCCAGGGAGCCGAGGAAGGGATCGGGGGAGCTGTGGAATTTCTTTGTTCAGAAATGCCCGTTTTTATATAAAAGGATGAAAGCTCTTCTTGCACGGCTCATCTAACAGCCTGCATGAGCCTTGGAGAATTTAAAGGATCCTCGGATGCTTCAGAATGCCCCCCCGGAGGGTCAGATCAGGCCCAGGGTGACGCAAAATGGAGGTCTTACGAGTTCCTTCCATCAGGTGAACGCCCAGCAGGAGGTCCAAGGGGTCAGCGCCGCTTTGAGGTCCCAATCCAAGATGGCCACTGTCTGTCCTTGATTGCCCAATTTTGGCAGGCTCTGCTTCTTCTAGCGGCCGCTGGTGCTTCTGGGCACACTGCACCATTTCCTCTGCTGGGTCTGTTGGGGTGGCACAATCAAGCTCCGAAGGCAAGTAGGCCCCACAGTCAGCCACAGCTGCGACATGCGTCTCCTCTTCTGCTGACGAGAAGCTGTTGGAGTGCTCTGCTGCCGCCGCCATTTCATTCTCCATAGCTGCACTCAGGTGCGGGAACCTCCGACAGGCACTGGCAGCTCCCTCCAGAAAATGGAGAAGAAATAGAGGAGAAGGGTGAGAGAGATGTAGAAAAGGGGGAAAGAAAAGTTTAGAGATAAGGAAGGAAAATTGTTAAAAGCATAAGCCGAAAAGAGATCAGAAGGCAAAACCCTGACTATAGCTGCTACTCCCTAAGAGGCAGGAATAGAACTGAGAAGCTGGGCTATTCCCAAGGTGCCAAAAGGAAGAAGAAAAATGTGTTTCCTGCCTCCCTAAAGGAATGATGGGAATAACCCAAGGAGATATCCTCCACCTCAGAGGGAGAAAGAACACCACACTACCCAAAATTTTAACACAAAAAAAACCCCTACAAGAAAAACATGTTATTCTCTTTAAGTGGAATCATTTTTGGACTAATAAAACAAAAAAAAGTTAAGGTATTAGCCGTTGATGATTGATCCACATTGATTCTGGATCTCCTGACAGAAATATATAATCTTTAATTAAAATCTGCCTCCATTCCTGAGGACTGGAAGGTAGCTAATGTCACTCCCATCTTTAAAAAGGGTTCCAGAGGAGATCTCCGAAATTACAGGCCAGTCAGTCTGACGTCAATACCAGGTAAATTGGTGGAAACTGTTACTAAGGAGAGAATTAGTAGGCACATTGATGAACAAAAACTATTGAGGCAGGACAATGATGATTTTAAGAACACATGAGTTGGCCTGCCAGGCTGTTATGAAGCTATTACCAAGAGAAAGTACCAACCAAAATAACATTACCAGGCTGGGCTATGGATACTCAAATCCAGACTAGGAATGAGGGGTTTGCCATTTACAGTCTTTACTGTCTATAGCTAGAATTCATTAGACAGGTACTTCTCTGCTGATCAGCAACAACAGAAAGGACAGGTTACTAGTATTCTCTACAGGCCACACTAATCTAGAGACTTTGTACTTCCTGGCAAATGAAGGTGTCAAAATTAGGCTCTCCTGTTCTCTTCTGTGTCTCAAGACGGCTCCAGGTACCCAAAGTCTTAGATGGTTAAACCACAGGTTAAGACCCAGACTCTGTCCATGGGTTCACAGTCCATATTTCAGAGTCCTGGACATTCCCCTGCTCAGGCTCTTGCCTTGTTTGGTAGCTGCAAAGGAAAGCTTAGCTTTTGAAAATCTATGTTTATAGAAAACCTGAATATTCCTCTTCCCATATCTGAGGGTGAATTTTTCACAGAAATAACTTGCATTTAAGTAGATCTCTCATATAAAATGTAGTTAGTAGATTTCTTTCCACAGCTAATATGGTCAAATACTGCAGAGACAACAAAGTACATTCAAAATAAATACAATCTGAACACATACTGTGTATTCCCACACACACACACCCTTATATCCAGTTTGGAAGTTTGTGGTCTCTAATGAAAGCAGTTTTAAAAATTCCCAGAGGCAAATGAGTTATGTTTTGTATAAATAATTGCTTTCACTGTAATTCAAAATGATCCATAGGCTGCTATTCTTGGTGTATTACTCAGTCACAGGTTTTAGGGACATGAAGCAGTGCTACTTAGGCTTAAATTGAGCACATTACCTCAATTAGGTTTTGCAGAATAAAATATTTGCCCTATTTCAAGGTAAGATTAGCAACTATGCAGTTTGGGAAGAACAAACCATCAGCAGACAGAAGCTTACACACTTGTAATTCAAATGCTATTTTAAATACTGCTGGTGACAGCAACGTTGGTACTGTGATCCCTATTGTACTCAGACAAGTTATATAGATCAGTTGATACTACTGGTTCAGCTCTGCAACAAAGAGGTGAAACAAACAAGTGCTGGCACTTTGCCACTTATTAGAATAAAGCCATAAGTTACATAGACTTCATGTTTATTCCTTAACAAACTGTACTAGAAATTTTAATATTGGAAAGGAGAAATCTCTGAAGTACTTAAGCATCAGAGTTTTTCCTATTGCCTTTCCCCACCTCCTAATTCCCAAGCTGTATATGAGCAATGTCTTAGTAACAGCATAAATATGAAGAGAAAAAGCAAACTGCACAGAAATTTACATATTTGATTACACTTTAAAATCAAATTTCCAAAGAACAATGAAAAATGTAATTCAAGTTCAGCCAAAAAACCATTTAAGGATGGAGAACTTGATTTAGGATATGCACTAGATACAGACAAGTGGTCTTTAATATAAAAAACAGTAAAATATATGAGAGTGATTGCTTATAAGGAAAACATATACAAAATGTTTTATTGGTGGCATTGGTCCCCAGATAAAATCTCGAAATTTTTCCCAGAACTATCTAATAAATGTTGGAGATGTAAGAATAATATAGGCACCTCCTTCCATATGTGGTGGAACTGTGATAGAATTCAGAAGTTTTGGAGTAAGGTGCAGAATATGATTCTGGAAATATTTAATATTAATATCCCATTGTCTCCAAAAATATTCTTACTCAGTATGTTACCATACAATTTAAAAGTGGAGAAATATGTAATAACCTATATATTGACATCGGCTAGAATTATAATTGCAAAAAACTGGAAATCAGAAAAAAATTCCATCAAAGGAAGATTTAAAACGTAAGTTACTAGAGCTGGCAGAGATGGATAAGTTACGTATAGAATGGCTAAATACAAGAGAAGAAATATTTTGGAAAAGATGGAATAAAGTGTATAAGTGGTTGGAGATCAAATTAGTTGTTTTAGACTCAAAATTATATTTTTGTTTATTTTAGTATCTGCTGTTTGAGATAAATATAGTGAGGTATTATTTTATACTAAAATAACAATGTGATGTTTTTGTTTGTACTTTTCCAAAGCAATAAATTGTAAAATTTTAAAAAAAGGATGGAGAACTTATATTTTAAAGAGGACATATGGATTTGAGCCAATCAAGTCCTAGTGATATCAATGAGATAACTTTCTGAATCCCAGATATGAAGTGAAAACACCTCAGTTTTTCAAGGTATGGACATACCCACTGACTTCTGTTTTGCTTTAAAAATATTACGGACAGTTCTACTGATAAAGACAACCGTCCTGAATCAGGCCAACAGTCGCTTGAGTCTGGAATTGTCTTCCAAACATTCTCTTTGTGGTATCTGGGAAATTAATAAGACAGACCTAATGCCACACACACACAAGTGTTATCCCGGTTTCTGGCAGTCTGTCTCCAAAGAGAACTTTTGCTATTATGTCTAACAGCTGTGAGAAACCTTCTATGAATTCAAATGGTTTTTTAAATAATTTAAGCTAAAATCTATTATCATATCTTGTGGTAGCAAGTTCCCAAGTTAATTGTATGCTACATGAAGATGTCATTGTCAGTCCTAAACTCTGTCAGTCCTAAACTCAGAAGATAGCTTCTGCTAGCCATATAAGATTAACTGGCAACTTTGGCCATATCCTCATCCTCACTGCAGCCATTCATTCTGCATTGTTTAGTACACATAAGTCGCATACCTTTTTGGAGCTCACAGGTGGCTGATGGGAGAAAGAGGGGAAATATGTGTCTGTGCCAGCACCTTCTGCTGGTGCTACATAGGATACAACCCACTGTCAATAAAGGGTGAGTGTGAATCTATTCAGTCATTAAGGACATACTTAAACACACTTGTAGAGAACAAGAAAAGGATTCAGTTCCTATTTCAATGGACAACCTTCACTCCTGCTTAATGTGAACATCCTTAATATTCAGAGCAAGGGAGAAAATCATTTGCACTCCTTAAAATAATTCAATTGCAAAAGTACAAACATATATACCAGCTGTTAAGAGGCAAACCTATTCTAGTAATCTTAATAAGAATTAAGTCTTTAAAAACACAAAACTAAAGTCATCTTTATGTATTAACACTGGTGGTTTCAGATCTTCAAAGAATCACTGTTAAATGCCTTTAAAATTTCTTACTAACTTTCTTCAAATACAGTACCATTTTTCAAGCTGTTCTTTTGACATGTAGCTTTGATGATGAGTAAGTGTGACACAAATAGAATTGTACTTGCCTCAAAACACATTCAGTCACCACAGAAGTGAGCTTCATGAGAGCAAAAGCTGTATACCTGCCAGGCTACTAAAGAGAACAACCCATTAAACATAATAATGGGAAACATGTGTCTTCAAGAAGTTTGGATTAAACACCCCACCCAGGCAGGGTTTTCCTCAAAAGTTAACTGTGGCCTTGCATATTATGCAGCACAGCCATTCTATTCTCTCTCTCCTAAACTCTTGCCAAATCAAGACTAAACCGTTTATCACCATAATTTAAGCAAACATAATGGGACATCATACTACATTTCTAAATTCAGTCTAGTTCTATTTGAGACATTAAGCTTGAGTAGTAGTACAGTCACAAAACCAATGCTAGTGACTTGTATAAATGAAAGCACTACCTAGTACCTTTACCACATTCACAGGAAATGAAATCACAAGGTCACGTGACTGGGTAATACTGTATGCTACAATATACATACCTGACCCAAACTACAAATAAAACTTTTAAGATTCAAATCAAGAATTGTTCAAAACTCTGTTCAGTGACAAGAACTCTGGACAAAGGTCTCCTACTAAGCTGATGAAATGATTGTTTCCTCCTTTAAGAAAATGACAGTTGAATATACAAACCTTGATAATGTAAGCCCAAGAACAAGCTATTTTGGCAACAAGTTTCATATGTACACTCAGGCAGGAGACAAACATATTAGTGGGCAATTCCACAGGACATTCGTTGTATCCTATAGTTAACAAGTATTTCAGTCTGCACAAGTGAAAAACTGCTAGCCTGCTCCTCTTATTGTCCTGATATGCTACCAGTTTCCTGTAGGCAAGGAAGTTGCGGCTACACGGAAAAAGTTCAAAAGCATTATCACCTTCTGTAATCTGCAGCAGGGGAAATTCTGCCACATGATTTCGTTGAGCATACAAATAAAAAGCTAACTTTAGTATCAACGAGCATACAAAAACAGATTATACTGATATGCTGCTACATAAAAAAACAATGAAGGAAAGAAAAAGAGGGCTGGCATTTACCAGTAGTAAATGGGAACAACATTTTACCGGGATTCATCATATAAGTAACAGCAAGCTTAGAAACCTCAGTATTTATATCACCAAAAATGAATCACATATAGATTCAAAGAATTACATCTGCTATTTAGTTTATAAGTGTGCCTAGTAGAAACTGACTTGAAATCAAAAAGTTCTGTTGTATATTCCAATGTCACTACGAAGGATTTCAGACAGCCTATCTATTCCGTTTCAGAAACTAGTTACTAATGGTTTTTTTCTGTCATTTCAGACAGACCTGTTTTAGTAACCGGCTGTTAACGGAATAGATTTACCAGTTCATACAATGCCGGTTGTCTCCCATTTGGGAAGCATGTCTGAGGCATTGTTGACGAAAACTGCTTTCCTCAGGTCTTCAATCCCTTCTTCTGGATCTAAATCGCTACAGTGGGCTGTGTAAAATGCCCCATAGTGCTTCCTCCAGTGATGGTTTTTCGCACTCTTCCCCCCCCCCCCCCCCAGCATGCAATCTCTTTAAAAAAAAAAAAAAAAAAGTTCTATTGGGAGTGCTCTAATGCTATAACAGGAGGTCAAATCAGCACCATAGCGCTCCCAATAAAATGTTCCCAAAAAAAAACCTCTCAGGGAGATTGTGCGCATGGAGGAAAATGGCAGGACAAGAAAGCAGCACAGTTTGAAATGGCCACAGCGCTTCAGAAACGGCTCCTTACCAGCAGCCTTCCCTGTACCAGTTTCCTCCATGACAGGCCAATAATGGAAACCACGCGGATTTAAAAAGTAATGTAAAATCGACCTACATTTGTGAGCAATGATAAAAAATAATAAAATTCGAGTGGATATAGATCTGAAACTCACAAAGAGTATGGGAGTGGCTGACGCACAAATATATAATTGTATCTGAATTTGACAGGTGCAGTAGTTAGATAAGCACATTAAGCTGCAAATCAGCAAGAACTGTTTACAGTGAATTTCTTAGTTCCCAAGTAGAAACCAAGTTGGTAACCATATCCCTCATATGACAGAATGGAAAGATGCTCTATATCTCTAAATCAGTGCAAAGGGAATCACAGGCCTGCAGACAAGCAATGAGACAACTCCTTATAATAAAACTTATGGACACTGGGAAAAAAGAGCATAGCTACTTTGTTATAATTATGTATTTTTGAAAAATTACTCACAAGTTTGCTACATGATACCTCAAAACATATAGAACAATTTCCTAAAAATGTGACCAAAGAAAACACATTATTAGATTTTTATTCTTCCTTTTTTTCAAGGTGGTTTCCCTAGCTACTTGATAGCCAGTAACTTAGGCTAACAGAAATATTAACTGATCCAAGGTAACTCTCAGAGCAATCCTATGGACACTTTTCAAGGAGTAAGCCACATGACCCTAATGTAACTAACTTATGAGTTGACAATCATAAGACTGCACTGCCAGTGAACTTCAGGGCAGAACTGGATGTGAACCAAAGACATTCCAATCCTTGTCACATCATGCTGTCATGTAAATTAAAGTCCTTATCAGACAGTCACAACATCATTTAACTCAAAGAGACAAAGCCTTGTAGTATAAAAATCAGAAAGCTAAGTTTCCCAGAATGTTGGTACAGTACATAATCTGTTCTGTGGTTTTCAAACTTCCTACTTTTAGGAAACACTTTTCATTGACCTGTTTGCTGAAGAATCCTTGAACACCTAACAAATTCCTGCGTATTACAGAATGTGCAGAACCTGCCTGCCTTCTCAAGCAAGCTTAGGTAAACGTAAAGGTTTCACTTGCTTGAAAGCCAGTCGACTACGACTCTAGGGATGCAGTGCTCATCTGTTTCCAAGCTGAAGAGCCAGCACTGCCCAAAGACTTCTTTGCGGTCATGTGGCCGGCATGACTAGACACCAAGGTGCATGGTATGCTGTTGCCTTCCCACCAAAGTGGTACCTACTTGCAATTTCTTGGTTTTGAACTGCTAGGTTGGCAGGAGCTGGGACCAGAGACAGGAGCTCACTCCATCATGCAGCACTCAGGTCTCAAACTGCTGAACTACCGGTCTGCAGTTCAGCATCTTAACCACTTGACCACTGCAGCCTACTCAGTCTTAAATCAAAACTACAACTTTGACACCAAACCACTAAAACGACATCCTAGTGTGTGAAGTTAGACATGTACTCACTATTAAAATGTAACTTGGGATGGGATCTATATGACAGAAAACCAAGCTCATTAAGTGAGGTGGGGCTAAACCTTTCTCCCTCCTTCACCTTACCTTGCTGCTCTGTGTATAAAGCATTTACTTCCAGCCTTGTTCTAAACTGGAAGTGAATCAAAAGATGAGGATCCATACATACCCTGCATTTTTTTAAAAAAAGTAAGACACCTCTAACTCCACCTTTACAAATGTATGAGTCAACATCTAAATACAATTTAAATACAACCAATCTAAATACAAGCACATCTAACTTGACCCTAAATGGAACAACCATTTTTTTCATTAATTCCTTCCATTATAGGACATTGTGAAAAAGCACTTTCCCATTAACCTTTTCCCAACCAGTTCTATCTTAGATACATCCAACCCACACACAATCCTACAAGACCATTACCAAACTGCTCAGGTAACACTGTGATCAGTCAGCTTCACTGAGCCATTTTCCAATTAGCCTGTCCTCATGAAAAAGACTACTCTCATCATTCATAGTCAACCCTTGCCCCACTTGCGGCAAGTAGCTGCATGCTGCTTGTCCCCCATTTCTTCCCCAACATAAGAAGAGCCCTGCTGGATCAGACCAGTAGTCCATCCACTCCAGTATCCTGTCTCACACAGTGGCCCACCAGTTCCTCTGGAGAGCACACAACAGGGCATAGAGACTGAGACCTTCCTCTGATGTTGCTACTGACAGAACTATCCTCCATGAATCTTCCCTTTTAAATGTGTCTGTTCCTCTGGTTATTACTACATCCCTTGGCAGTAAATTCCACATTTTAATCACTCTCTGCATAAAGCAGCATTTTCTTTTGTCCATCCTGAACCTACTACCCATCAGCTTCACTGGATGCCCTTGAGTTCTAGTATTTTGGAAGAGGGAGAAAAAATAATCTTTGTCAACTCTCCCCATCCCATGCATAATTTTACAATTTTCTATCATGTCCCCCCTTAATCATCTCTTTTTTAAATGGAGAAGTCCCAGACTCTTCAACCTTTCCTCATAGGAAAGGTGCTCCAACCCCCTAATCATCTCGGTTGCCATCTTCTGTACCTTCTTCCAGCTCTGAGATGTCATTTTTGAGACACAGTGACCAGAACTGTACATAGTATTCCAAATGAGGTCGCACCATAGATCTATACAAGGGCATTAAAATCAGTTATTTTTTATTCAAGCCCTTTCCTAACACATAGTTTTCTTTTCACTGCTGTAGAACATTGGGTTGACACTTTCATTGAGCTATCACTATGACTCAAAGATCTTTTCCCCTCTCAGTCTCAGCAAGTTCAGACCCTATCTGCTTACATTTCAAGCTGGGATTCTTTGTCCCATTGTACATCACCTTACACTTACCAACACTGAACTTCATTTGCCTCATTGTCACCCACCCACTCAATTTGTGGAGATCCTCTTGGAGCTCTTCACAGTCAGCCTTAGTTTTCCTTACCATCCTGAATAATTTTGTGTCATCTGCAAACTTGGCCACTACACTACTCACCTCTAGTTCCAGATCATCGAGAACTACAGTAGTATGCTTTAATATACTTCATAAACCCCTGTCAAACTGCCTGCTCCAAAGGTGTCAGGAATAAACTAATCACGCCCACCAACTAGTTTACTCATCCATCCCTTAAATCAATGTAGAATATGTATGTGCTAGAGCTTTTGTCTCAGGTAAACCTTTATCTTCATTCCTGTTACAGGGACAGAACTGCTGCAATCATATTTTATTATATTAAAACTAACTATAATACTCAAGAGGGAGTAGAAATCCTCATGTATGGCCTGATGCTCCAGCCTAAGCGCATTTTAAAGGCATCTGAGAGTCCAATTCAATCCCCACAGAGCACCTACGTGCAATATACATTAATTTCTTATAACCTACACAGCAAGCCACAGGAAGCATCCCAAAAAGAGTGAAACAAAATGACATGCAAAGCAACATATTACCTGTAGGGAGAGGAAAGACAAGTAATGCTTCCTACAGTGCAAACCTCATGCATCATGCCAGCAGGTGCAACAATGCCCCCAATAGCTCACCAACAGTATAAACTGATGAAAAATGACTCAACGTGCCAGCACTTTCCACCACCAAGCACATACCTGGATCTGAATCAATTAACGTAGGGTGCTGTTAACTGAACTATTAGGACTTGCCAGTATAAAGTATAACGGCTGCCCAATCTCAGACTTTATCTTGCGCAGATTACTCCAATCTAATGCCACTGAAATCAATTGGATTTGGACTAGACTCCCACTCAGCACAAGATAGCGCTTGTAACGACATCTGATGAAGCGCACTACAGCTCACAAAATCCTATCCTGGACTAGGCGCTGTTCGGCTTTTAAGACGCCTCAACCGCTTTGCCCACTGCATGACCCGGCTAACAGCCCAATCCTTACAGCGCCGTCGTCCCTAATGCCCCCACCGCGCCCGACACACGAAGCCCTCGCCCATCCCAGGCCTCTCCTTCGAAGAACCCGGCTTGCCAGCCACTTCCTCTTCCCCTTCAGCCCAGGCTCGCTCCCCTCCGAAGCCCTCACCTGTCGCCTGCCCACCTGAGCCTATCCCACTCTCCCCTTCCACCCGCGAGAGCGTCCCAGCCAGCCCCTTAACAGGTGCGCCCCTTCCCGCCGCCCTCCCCAACCACCCCCCAAGTCAGACCACCACCCGCCGGGGGCCGCCCTCCGAATGACCGGAACAGGGGAAAGGGAGGCGATGCCTCTTCCCACCTGCCCGGGGAAAGGATCCCCCGCCTCCTCCTCCAAGCGATGGGTCCCATCCCCCCCTCGCCTAGCCGGCAACCTCCCTCCGTCGTCCCCGCCCCGCTGGCCCGACTCACCGGGACGGAGCTGGAAACTGCCGTCGGCGCGGTTACACCAGAGCGCCCGCTCGCCCTGCTGGAGGATGTAGTGGTCCTTGGCTTGGAAGAGCTCCATGCCGGGGCGAAGAGGTGGCGCGGGGGGAAAGAGAGAGGACCGACCGCGCCTCAGCCGGCCTCGGAGAAGGGACGCTGCGCGCTCCCCGCAGCGGCAGCGCCGCCGCCGAACCTCTCGCAAGCGCCGACTACTACCGCTGCCGCGGCTGCCGCTTCTGGGAGAGCGGCGGGAATGCGCACAGGCAGCGCGCGACCTCTGCCCACCTTTCTTCTCTCTCCTTCCCTCCCCGCCTCTGTTGACGCTACCGCCTCTCTTGTTGGTGCCTCTCTTGTTGGCTAAGCCGGCGGGTTCCGGCACGAAAACCACCGGCCACGTGACCTCATCCGCCCGGCCTTCTGCTTCTTCTCCTTCTTAAAGGGGCAGTGTGCCTCTGGAGGCCTGCCTTCAGGAGCGCGAACGGCGGAGGCGTGACGTAGAGGAGGTCAGGCGGCGTGACAGAAGTTTCAACGTTTTTGTGCGGTCGTCACCACAAGGCCGTCATTCATCCGCCCCACCCCCCCGCCGCCGCCGCCGCCGCCGATATTATTAGTCTCTCCTTCTTGCTTTAGTCTGGAGCTCCTCGGAGACGCTTTTCATGGAGTTACTCTAGGAAAAAGAGGCAGAACTGGAAACACGGCTTCAGTCCGAGGACCTTAACGCATGCCCACAAGACGCGCGTCCCTATTAAGAAGGCGATGCAGAATATTCTTTATGGCCAGGACTGGGGCAGGTATTTCAAAATCAAAACATCTTCTTTTGATTGCGGGGTGCGCTTCAACTCCGTTCAAGACAAAGCCAGTTGATTTTCCTCTGTGGTTAAAGTTGGCAGCTCCAGTTTTGGGAATACCTGGAGATTTGAGGTTAGAGCCTGGGGGAGTGGGGTTTAGGGAGGAGAGGGACCACTTTCCAAAGCAGCCATTGTCTCAAGCAGAGGTGGAATAAACGTTTTAAATTTAAAAGTGATAAATAAATCTGTGGCATCCGTCGTCTAGAGATCAGTTGTAATTCCAAGGGATCTCCAGCCCCACCTGGAGGTTGGCGACTCTATCTGTGGGAGTAAGTTTAAGAGACGAATACTTACGCATCAAATTTCATTGGGATCCGTGTGTACACAAGAGCTACAGAAACAAACAACAGCAATGTTCCCTCTAAGCTGTGGAGTCTTGTGAGCAAAAAATCTACATTGTGAGCTACTGGCATTAAAGTTGTGAGTGAGCAATTTGGCTCCTGCATAAATTAGTTTGCTCTGGAGCCATCCTTCCTGAGCTAAGACAAATGTGTGAGCTGGAGGCTAAAAAACTGTGAGCTAGCTCACGCTAACTCAGCTTAGAGGGAACACTGCTCATAGCACATTAAGGACTAAAAATTATTACAGAATAAACAGAGACAGTGTGGTATAGCAGTCAGAGTACTTGCAGGGTTACTTAGAGGCACCACCGGCTCCTAGACAAAGATTCCCTCTGCATTCACACTTTCCAGGCTCAATCTGCACAGTTTATGAAAACAAATCACATGACTTGCCCAGCTTTACAGACCCCCGCAGAGTGGACCAAGTTTCTCTCTCACTGGATGCAAATCCCCACTCAACCATGAAGCTTGTTTTTGGTTAATTATTCTCAGGGGTCATTTCGTAGAAAAAGAGGTACAGGAGATCATTAACAAAACTTATTTGCATATGCCACACCCCCTGACATCACCAGAAATATGTCAGAAGGCAAGAAAGAAAGAAGAGAGAGAGAGAAAGAAAGAAAGCTGACAGAGAGGGGACAGCTACTAATCCAAGCCTAAGAAGTACCACTATTCTGGGAGGATAGCTTCAGTGGTGGCTGAAGCCTTCAGGAGGCTGGTCGGAGGAACAAGGACCTTTCCAGGGGATGGGGTCATTTTGCTACAGCCATGACACAAGCAGGCATTCCCCCGCGAGAGGGGGGGGCTGGCACCAACTCCCGGAGCTGCGCTCCCCCAAGCTCCTGCTCGAAAGGTCCCCTGATTATTCTCATCAACCTATCCCACATAGTTGCTGTGAAGATAAATCAGGACATGGCGGAAAAGTAGGATTAAAAATATAATAGATGGACTGTAGACACTGTGTCATCAGAGAAGATGTAGCAGAAAGCATGGAAATTGGAAACTAAGGTGGAGTGACTTATGACAACTCTGCTATACAAGGACACTTTTTCTCTTATCCTTAAATATATGGAGATTTCAGATCAGTCATAAAGCAGAGAGCATGTGTAACACTAGTCTTCCTCTGCCTTATTTACATTTGACCCAAAAATGGTCCGGAGCAGTCTTTTTTCCCCCCAGCAGAGCCACAAGGGAGGACAGTAGATCATGTAACTTATTTATTTAAAGCATTTCTTTGTCACCATCAACCCCCCAAAAAAAGCTTGAGGCAGCACACAATAAAATTAGAAATCACACCCAATTTAAAAACTCATCAGCATAAAATTAAAAGACGCAGCATGCAGCAACAAAGCAGAAAGGGATTGCTCAGATGAGCTAATGTACAGCTATTCATGTACAAATTATTGAAGTTTAGAGGAAGATTGCTTTGAGGTCCAGATTTTTATGTATAATAAATGATCTGGAGGGCAATAGTAAGTATTGTGATACGTTCTTAAAATGCATAGTACTTCACAGGGGTCCTTTCATAGAAAAAGATGTGCAGGAGCTCATTAGCATAACCAATTAGCATAACTCATTAGCATATGCCACGTCTCTTGACATCACTGGAAGTGTGTCAGAAAGGGAATGTCAGTTTCAGCCCCATTATACCCTATGGGTCATTGAAATCAATGGCAAAAACTCATAGGCTATATGAGGGGCTGGAGGAAAGGGGGTTTGAGGGAGAGGCTCCAAACTTGCAAGGTAGCTGCTGGGGCCTCTCCTCGAAATACCCACCAAGTTTCAAGAAGATTGGACCAGGGGGTCCAATTTTACGGGCCCCCAAACAGGTTGTCTCATCCCCTCCATTGTTCTCTATGGTGGGAAAAAATGTTACCTTTTTTTCTACCATAGAGAACAAGGGAGGGAATGGGGGCAACCTGTTTGGGGGCCCGTAGAATTGGACCCCGTGGTCCAATCTTCTTGAAACTTGGTGGGTATTTCGAGGAGAGGCCCCAGCAGCTACCCTGCAAGTTTGGAGCCTCTCCCTCAAACCACCTCCCCTCCAGTCACTTTTAAAGTTGCCGCCAAATTTCGGCGGCAATTCAGCAGCGGGCCGAATCAGATCAGAGAATCTGATTTGGCCCATAGCTGCCCTAGTGGCCACTCCTGAGCTGGCGGAGCTTCACTCCGCCTCACTCCAGCCCCAAAGGACCCCTGGTACTTCATAACAACAATGTAGTAAGTTGTCCATTTATACATTCGACAGGTACACGTAGCATATGAAGACAGTGTATTAGGTGTATAAATGGCATCCTGTGACCTGGATCGCCCAGGCTTTTCCATCAGAGCTTGGAAGCTAAGCAGTATCAGCCCTGGTGTTCGGATGGGATACCGCCAGGGAATATCAGGATCACTACACAGAGGCAGGCAATGTCAAGCCACCTCTTAACACCTCTTGTTTTGAAAACCCTATGAGGTTGCCATAAGTCAACTGTAACTTGGCAGCAAAATAAATACATGGCATATGCTAATAAGCCTTGTGCCACTAAGCAAAAGCATCTACACAAGTTAGAGAAGGTTGTACAGCTTGCTAAGGAGATTCTCCAAATTTCATACAAATTGAATTGATTTCACATTTAACTTACAGGGAAGGTTCCTGGTGGGCTGTTGTCTTGGTGACCAGAAGCAAGCAGAGCCAAAAAAAACCCAGTAGCTCCACAGTGTTGCAGGTGCAATGTGGCTTGGGCTTTTCAGTGGCAGCAATGACCAGTTGGTGCAGTGTGGGAAGAGGCAATGGGTGAGCAGTCACCAGTTATTGGAACTGCTGGCCAGATTGTAGCTGAGCTGCCCCTTGAAGTGCCACAGAAGCTGCTCAGTTTGATTTGCCAGTTCACCCTGATAGATTTTGCAAGGAATACAATTTGTGCTTATAATTCTGTGTTCTTATACAACTTGATGGAGGATAGGTCCATCAATGGCTACTAGCTATGGTGACTAAAAGGGAACCTCTATATTCAAAGGCAATAAGCCTCTGAAACTCAGTGGAAGCAACATCTAAGGAAGGCTGTGGCCTCTATGCCCTGTTGGCATTCAGGGTAACTGTTCGACTGCTGTGTGAAACAGAGTGCTGGACTAAGACTACTGGTCTGATCCTCTTCTTATTCTTACTATACTTCTTATTCTTACTACAGTCTTGTTGAGGAGAGTAATTTACTGTAATTATTGTCTGCACAAGTTTCTGCTTTTGCTGCAAGCTCAGAAATATGCTGTTGTGTCACATCTATATTATGCAGAAGGCCACATTTGGACAGATACTCTTAAACCTGCCTGATGCTTGTAAACTTCAGGAAAACTTGCACTTTTTTTTAAAGCAATTGCATATTTAAGATGGCTCTTCAGCTAATGTGGCGCCTCATCAGCTCATGCTCTTATTTATTTTCAAATAGCATATGTACATAAAATGGAGCAAAATAATAGGGTCTGTGAACAGAGCTCTCTGTTTATAGAAATCCAAAAGCTACAAACAAAGATATATGAAGCATTCAGAGTTCCTCCTAGCATGAATTAATCAAATTAGTAGAGCAGCAAATTGATCACACAGCTGTCAAACTTGCAACAATACATATGGCATTAAATATTGGATATATACAGAACAGGAAAAGCATTTTTATTCTTTGCAAGCATTTGATTCTTGTACATCAGTGTTTTGCACCAGTTTAACTGCTTCCCAGAAATGTTGTAGTTAATTAAGTAATACTAGTGCAGTGTTTCCAAGATAGCCAGCCTGAATATTCCCTGAGTTGTGTTAATTTAACGTCAGCATGACTCTAATCACCACAGTGATGCAAATGCCATAAAACAGATGCAGTACTTTACGTGCACAAAGATTTGGGAAATGTGCATATCAACCCAAAGTCTGCATACATATATAAAGCTTGTTGGACTTTTAGGACAGAATGCGCTAGAGATGGAAACATCACTATTGATATCAATTATAACAGTGGTGTTCACATTACATTTCCCAAAAAGGGCCTTGTTTCAGAGAGTGACTCATGTTAGAAGTTGCAGATGTTCATAATTCTGGAAGGTTTGTAAGGAAAAGTCTGTTTCTCTTTCCCCATCCCTTTTCCTTCTCATCTCCCTCACTGTTATGTTTTTAGATTGTAGCCTCATAGGAATATAACAGCAACATCTAGTTCAGTATCCTGCTTCCAAGTGTGGCTAGCCAACTTCCAGGAAACCCACAAGCCCTTCCTTGTTTTTTTGCCCTCTACCGGCCATGTTCATTCTGGACATGTATGTTTCATTTGGTTATTAGATCTAATATAAACCTATCCATTACTTTATGCCCTTGTAAAGCCATCTTTAAAAGACCTGCACTTGTTGTTTGTGTTGCTCTGCAGTTCTCCATGTACAGTACTGATATGCTATACAAATAAATATTAGTAAACACATGCAAATCCAGTCATCTTCCAGCTTCCTTAAATGTATAACTGAATGGTGGGTGTGTATTACAGAATGGGTTGAACATAAATCACTAACAGAGCAGAAATTAGGAGAGTAATATTGAATATGGAAAAATCTGCCTCTGGGAAATGGGCATGCAAGCAGAAGAGTCAGACCTCAGGGCGCGCAGAAAATCAAGTGCCAAGTAAAAAGATGGTCTGGAGATGGTTTTGTGTCTGGGGTTTGGTTTTGTTTTACTTTCAGGGAAATTTCCAGTATGACAAAGGGCTAGAGTATTTTTTCCCTTCTGAGTTGTTTTTTGCCCCAAAGCTGTATAGCATAGATAAAGAGACATCTTTTGCTCTGAGCTTCTTCCGTCAGGGCCATCACCTCCTGCGCTCAGATGACTGCCAGCCCAGGAAGGGACACCAGTCCCCTCCCAACACACAGAAGGCTGGAAGCGGCTGGGCCTTGTCTCTGTGCCGTGCCAAGCAGTCAGTTTGATGACCTAGCCAGACCACCAGCCCTGCCTTTTGAGGATCTGGCAAAAAGTGCTGGTCTTAGCTTAGACTTCTTCTAAGTTCTGCTCCGCCCCCCCCCCCCCCCCGCAACCCAGAAGACCTCATCCCCAGGCACCACCTTTTATTCTTATTATTATTATGAATGGTCACAGTAAGATATTTGCCCAGTACATGGTATTCTTACTGAAAGTGGGTAGCGACTGCAACCCTAAGTCAAATTATCCTCCTCCATTACCATGTAACATATGTCTTAAAGACAGCTGATTTCAGTTAAGGCTGGTAAACTCTAGGAACAAGATTTCATAAGAAACATTGGTTAATGTCTTGTTACATGATTTCGAGGATTAGCATTTATTCCACCTTCTGAAATGAGTGGCTGGCATAAGATCTTTTGAAGTTTGTTTATAATTGTAACACAATGCTGTCACAATGATGTTCCTATGTTTAGATGTCAGTATGAAAAATTCCAAAATCCTGAACTAGAGTATAAATTCTGGGAGTACAGTTATTTATTGGTTGATTTGATTTGATTTGTTAATTGCTTTATCCCAGCCCAGGCAATGTACAAGACGAAAAGTCATAAAATACAAAACATTAAAATTCATACATATCCTAGTAGAAATTTCAGTATAAATAAAAATCCAAGATGGCAATTTCTCATAATATGATCTCATTTTCGGACTACCAGCCCCTTTTTTTCTGGGCGGGGGAAAGGGAACTCAGAGCATCGGAGGGAGGGGAAGGAAGGGTGCCAGCCAATGGGTAACCATTGCTGCCCTCAACCAAAAGCCTGGCAGAACATCTCTGCCTTACAGGCCCTGCAGAATTGCATAAGATCCCGCAGGGCCCTGATGTCATTTGGCAGCAAATTCAACCACAATGTGCAGATTTCCATGTATTTGCATAATGCCTCCCAGTTTATTATTCCATGTGTAAGGTCTGCATTTTTGCAGCACTTTTTATTTCATTTTGTTCTTTAGATCTAGGGAGCTGATAGAAGTGGCTGAAAGTTATTCAGAGAGCAAATGTCTTGCTCCGGGACTGTCAGGGCTGTTGCTCTGATGGCTCTGTGGCACCAGGAAATGTAGTAGATTCAGCAACAGAGATACACCTCCCTGACCCCCTCTCTTGACAGATGTGCAGAACAATTTGGCACCACAGCAAGGAGAACATTTACATTTGTCCTTGCAATGGAGCACTGAAGAGAAAGGGGGGAAACACCACATTGGCTTATGTTAGGTGACAATGACTTACATACTATGTACACAAAATTTCAATCCCGGAAGAGGACTTTACTGGAGCAGAATATAATCTGGTCATAATGACATCTTCTGGGTTCAAATATTCCTTAATTAGTTTTTTTTTTCTTCTGACATCATTTATTGACAGGCATGCCGTAAGAAAAAAAAATTCAGACAGACATTTGTTTTGTATGAACATGTCAACAGTCACTTAGTTTCACCTAGATATATACTGCCAAGGATAATAAAGGGTGGTTCCATATAGAGAAATGTTCTCCTTCATGAAACATTGGCTGTCCAACATGATAACAGCCAGGAGAATCTATAGAAGCTATATTTAGTCTTGTATTAATGAAGCTCACTTGCTATTCAGGAAAAGGCTTGCAGTAATCCATATGGGCAAATAGTTTTTTCCCCTGTCCTAATTTTACATATTTGAAAATCCACCCTTGATAGGACTTAAATAGGCATGCATTGGTAGATTTTATTATACCATTGGTTTCAAACGGCAGCTGCTCTGTCTTTCTCTGAAAAGCTGTCACGTTTTCTGTTGTCTAAGTTTTTTTGAAGCCTGCATATTAATTCTTTGTGCCAGCCTGTCTATTTACAATGCCCTTTAGTGTCTTTGCAATGCAGGCCAATGCGCTCTTATAGTTGTGCTATTCCATTGGCTGCTGAGATGGATCCTCCTAACAACATATATCTTTCTGCAGGAAATGCCAAGAGTAAGATATTTGCTTCTGTGTTGCTCCCCCTCCCCTCCCCACCCCTCCCCTGTTTAATTTTTAGCTATTTTTATCATTGGTCCCTTTCTCTTTTCTCCCATCATTGAGTCATTCTGATTCAAAGCCCTCTTATCTAGAGAGAGGAAATCATCTGTTTAATCTGTTTTTCTCTGTTCCTTGTGGAGCAAGGACAGGTGGAGGGTATTTCACTACTTCCACTGAGACAGAAGATAGATCTGAAGATTAAATATTTATCTCTTATCCCTTTTAAAATGGTAATTGTTATCAAAGGATTATTGTAGTATTGCATTTCTTGAGCAGAGTTGTCACCAGCATCTAAATGTGAAGCCTCCTCCTAAACATGTCAAGGCAAGCACATATATTCAGTGCAGGGCTGATGTGGGCCTTCAGTGATTTAATTTGGTGCTTTTTCTTATCGTGCAGAGTTTCTGAAGTTTAAGCCCATTGCACTGCTAACCTCTTACCAAAAAACACCCAATTGTGGCAGCATATTGTCCTTGAATTCACATCTAGACAGAGATTTCATGGGCCTGGCATTGCTAGAAGGAATTAGCAATTTATTGGCAGTTGCTGGCAGACAGGAAATGTGTGGGTTGGTAAAACAGAAGGAATGCTGAAAGAAAGCCATGTGCTATTCACTCCCTCCTTCCTCCAGCAATGTTTCTGCCCTGTTTTAGCTTTTAACTTGCATTGCATAGGAAGCAGGTCCCTTAACCTCATCTTCATCCAATTGTGTAGGAAAGTTGACATAAAAGCCTTGGGGGGAGGGGGCGGTAAAAGAGGACCCCTCTATTACATTTCTTCCCTGAGGATGGGAGGGGAGTAAGGGCCAAGATGCCAGGATCATTTCTCTGCCCCTCTCTATTTTATTAAGGTGCTGTGTTTGTAAAGAAAGTGGTAGCATGATAAGAAAGCAGACTGTTTTGTTTGTTGGTTTAACAGTCAAAACATCTGAGGGTTCTTTGAACTTGGAATATTGTACTTAGTGAATTAAATGTAGGTTGAGACGGGGCTTATTCCTGAAGGAGAAGTTTTATTTCAATTCACTGACCAATTGGTTCACCAACGCTACTGACCTCAGTACTGTAGAACAGAAATTGAGAAGATACAATGTTTCATTTAGTAACTGTGTGGCCTTCAAACCTGGCTTCTAGCCAAAGCATCTCATTGAGAGATTGACACTCGTTAGAATGGATTTATTTTATTTATTTATTTATTTATTTTCGCATTTCTATCTCGCCTTTCCAGCGAACTGGCTGGAAATTTATGATTTTCCCTTCTCCAAAGGAAAGCCCTTCTAATTTCCTCCTTGGCATGAGGAATTTTTAGATATGTCGTGATTTCATATCTCCAACTTTCTTGTCACCCAGCCCTATTTGGCAGTTTAACAGTCTGCTTCCATCAACCATGCCCTCCCACACACACACTCCTGATTAGCCAGTTCACCGAAGAGTGGTGATTGGTTGGTAAAAGCCTCCTACAACAACAAACCTTTATTGGCACTGAGACCACAAACCATTATGGGGAAACAGCAAAATACCAAGATACATCAATCACTTGTACTTTGGCTATTCAAACCACGCTTCTGATTGCATAATGTAAAAATTTTGCAACCGCCTCCATTGTTTCACAATTAGAATTAAACAGAAGAATAACAGAGTCATCAGAATGCCAGTGCTTACCATCTAAAAATGGAGTAATAAAACAAAATTGAATATTCCTATAAAAGGGACAATAAAGTATAATGTGAATAGTCGATTCTATATCTTGGTAGAAGCCTCCTGAAGACTGGATGTGGCTTTGATTTGTCATACCTGCCTCCCTTTTTTCACCACTGGAAAAGATGGTTGAATCCTAACCATAAGAAGAAAGGCAAGATCCTTGCCCCAGGGAGCTTTACACATTTTGCCAGTGGAAAAGAGAGGCATGGGAATACAAAGGCAAAGGTAGCAGGGCACTGATCCCCAGTGTAGCCCCCAGCCCATGTTCCAAGAAGGCTTATGGCTGGCAAGTGGTTCACACCTTGAAATAGCTGCCACTGCAGGTAATGTAGTTTGAGTAAATTGTGAGCTTCAGGACCCATGTCAGGGATGGAAGGAAAGGGAAACGGCTTCAGCAACCCCACACCCTCTGCATTCTCATTACAGCACCCAGGCCACTACTGGGAGTAGAGAAAGCTGGCCACAGTGGGTTGATGATAGTTCCCCCCCTTTCTTCATGGTCTCCCTAGGAGATTTGGTAATGTGACTTTCTCTGCTGAGCTGCTGTGCCTCATTCTGAGGAGATAATGGGAAGGCAGAGAGGGAATCCCTTCCCCTCACTACAGATACAGAAGGGCTGGCTAAGGTTCAACAGCAATAGGGAGAGACGTACTGCATATGTGTGTTTGGTGGGCTGGCACAACTGGGCATTCATAATGGGGCTCTTTTGGTTCCTGGCAACTGCAAATGTGGCTTTCCATAAGCTTCAGAGTGAGTATCACTGGGCTAAAAAGAGGTGGGGGGTTCTGAAGCTAGAAACACAGAGTTTGTGTTAGATATGGAGCTGGATAGGAAGCCACTGTTCGGATTTAAGAGGGGGCAATGTAACATCTGGACTACATATGAATAGCCTAATATGAATGGTGCTGCTACTGGAAGAAACCACTGTACAAAAATAAGAAATTTCTGCTTGTGTTATCTTTAAGACGTGTTATCTTATGTTCCCTTCTGGCTACTAATTGAAACTAGATTCCAGCCAGAAGTGCCCAAGCAACAAGCAAACAAACACTGGTTATGGGCTCAGGATTTTAATACACACAAACAACTGTCTCCCAATGAAAACAAATGTTTCTGGTTTTTAGAAAAGCATTGCTGGCAATACCACTGTGTCATGTATTCTTACCATTTTTATTTCAAATTCTAAATTACCTTCTCACTAGTGGCACTTAGTGAATTTTCACTCAGGAAACCACTGCCACAACTAATCCTATACTTGGAAACAAATCAGTGGGAATTTCTTCCAAATGTTTGTACATAAAAATACAGCCATCTGTAGACACTGTAGCTTCTCCACATTCTTAATGAGTGATGAAACATGTCAAAAATATAAATTATCTGTATTGATTTGTAGTTTTCCAGTGCTGAAGACTTCCAGCCAGATGACCAACAGCCACTGTACACCAAGGGGTATCTTTTAAAAATATTTTTATAAGCTATTATTTGTGGAGAGTGCAAAAGGATTAGGTTATGGTAGGAAAGGCAGCCCCAGATTTAGCCTTGCCCACTCTCTAGTGTAATGAAATTGTATCATGCAGACATGAACATGATTTCTGCCCAAAGTGGACATGACCTAGCCAGACATAGTCACTTCTCTCCCTTCTGGCAAAAACAGCACCCAAGTTACTGGGCATTTCTGGATCTTCCTTCCACAAGATGTACTCTTGTTTATTTAAATGCAAAGCCCATAAATAGTAAAAGCCTGTGCACTTTATTATGTGTGGGGAGGAAGAGGTTTGTGGTCCATGTACAAGAAATCTGGCAGCTTTGGGGGACCATGGCTCATTATGATACTTCAGAATTAATCCCAACAAAGGAGAAGTGTGCTAGTTGTTGTTCATCAAATGGGGAAGGGTCAGTATTCAGAATCCACCCATGTGCTAGGCTTCTTTTGTAACACACTAAGCATGTGCAAGTCCAGTAAGCATTTTTCAGGTACTGTATAACTCTTGTAAATAATTGCAAATAAAAGTCTGCTGACATTTGCTAACGCTGTGATAAGATTTCAGAATTACTCAGATTTAGAATACGCAACAATACTGAGCTGCAGCATTCAGTTCTCCCACAACAGAAGACTTCCATCCATTTCTTGACACATCCTTTGTTGCTGTGGGGTTCAAGAACAGAATGCAGAGAGCAATTCACATCAGGAGGTGTATATCAAACACTGATAGAAGAACCCTCTTCTGAGATCATTAAAATAATGCTCTTGCAGTGAAACAGTGATACTACATGTTGCTGCACCTCTGACGCTTACCTGAGATCACCTATCACCATCTCTTTAATTGAGTATTGAACCACCTTATTGGCTTTCTGATTTCATTTACTTGAGAAGGACAGGCAGCGGTCTCCGTTTTAAAGATGAGTACATACTGACCAAGGGATAGCTCCCTTGTCCTTTTTCTGCTGGAAAACTATTTCTGTAGTCGCTCTTTCGAGATCTATAAAAGAGAATAGCTATAGCTTTAAAAGTACTTCTAAAATAATCACCCACCTTCAAAAAGTAACATTCTAAGCTATCTCAATTGACGATCACCTAGATGGGAAAGAGATTTGCTAAAAGTATTGCCAGGCATTTAGGTTTTAGCTGTGAAACATATCTTTGAAGCCTCTCTAAAGAATTTGTGTTACTTCCTTTTAAAATATTTACTAGCCTGAACAATATCCATGCTTGCATTCGATTCAAGGCTGGGGGTGGGGTAGGAATTGGCATCCATCTCCGTGCTTGACAGCAACCTGAATGGTTCTTCGAAGAAGATTTCCTGTGGGATACCTAGAAGGGCCTCTGATCTTCCCCCTGTAAATTGATGGTAGCATAAATCAAATGAGATATGGGTTGAGTTGGCACTTCCCCCCCCCCCTTCTGTGTCACGTTTCTCCAGCTTTAATTCAGAAAGAAAAGTATGCTTCACCCTACAGTAAGAAACAATGCTCTGTGGGAATAAGGTTGTCAGCTTTTTGAAGCTTGTCTTGCTTCTGAAGACTGACTTGCAGAAATCAAACAAGCTTTTCCTAAGTACCAGAAAAAGCTTCACCTGCTAAATGTCCATACATGGGGTTGCTGAGAAGGGCTTGTACCTACCCTTTACAGGAGCCCGTATGGGGAAAATGCCACTGTTACATTTCTATGTGTCATGAACACATTGATTTCCATGAATATATTAAGGGCATATAAGCTCAATCCATTTACAAAAGCATCCACTCACAGTATACCTCAGCCTTGCTTTTGTACAGATACCTCCTGTGATTGATTGGAGTTAAACCCTGTGTATTTGACCAGTCTGTAGCCTTACTTCCTTTCATTGAAGCAGGGGCTACGGACAACAGCATATGCAAGTTGTGCTGCATAGTTGCAATAGGATTGACATTATTATTTTTTTTGTACTGCCCTTGCTCCTGCATCGGTAACAGGAGCCTGACCCACAGAAATTAATCAGGCAAATCTGTCTCAGTCACTTTACAGGCCAGTTTGGCTTGCTGCTCATCTGCGTGTCTACTTTTAAAGGCACAGGTGGAGCAGGGCAGTAAAAGAACTCTGGCAGTCCTACTAAAAGGTTCAGTGACATTCCAGGGCATGCTCTTTCTTGTATGAGAGGTTTATGAAGACTCTCTTTGCTGTGCTGTGAAAGCTAGCATGCTTTCCAGGGTCACAAAACTTTGGCCCTGTTCTGGACCAACAAAAGAACATATGGGGCCTATCCCATGATGTGAATTCAGTAAATGGGCTGCAAGAGGGTGGATGGGCAGCTGAATTCTTTGTAGAACTGTCCAGAACAAATGTAGCTGGCTGCCATCCTCTATTTGTCTCTGAATATGCTTATTCAATGGAAGCATCACTGACACTCTTTCCTGTGACATGTGACAGCATACGGTACCCACAGTTCAGGATAAGAGATGCTAAGCATTGCTACCAATTTCAGGTGATTTCCCTCAGCTTTCTCCAGTTTGGAGCAGCTGCCCTGAAGCAATTATGATGCTTTGAGGTGTTGATTGTCTTCCAGGACCTATATGACAAAATGCATTCAAAGCAATCTCAATAGTCAGCAGTATTTTTTCACAGGAAATATAAAACCACCTGGTAAACTGAGAGGTTGGGTCACTCTGTCCCTCAGTGCCCTTCACCAGGAGTCTATTCTGGAACATGGCTTGTTATTCTGCCCTGAACACCTGCATGAAGGACACTGTATATGTGTGCGAGAGCAAGAGAGAGAAGGGAGGATGAGGTAGCAAAAGTTAACCCTTAAATCGCTAAGAATCAAGACTATTAAATTGACTCAAAGACAGATAACTTGAGTCGAATAAAAACAAAGAGCAAAGGTTTCCATTTTGGGAAGGAGGTACTTTTATGTGGGACCTCCTATGGGAGAGGCAAGAGCAACTGAGAAGAGTGGGAAGTGGTGACTTGACACTGTGATAGAAGAGGAAGCCATGAGCTTGAGCATGGCTGCAAACAGTGTTGCTGAAGTGAGAGCTGTAAAAAAAGGCCTTTTATTCACTGATGGTTTTCCTCAATATCACAGTGCCTCTCCATCACATTATTTTTTTTTGTTCTGTATTTTCCCCCGCCTTGCATGTCTGTTTTTTTTTTTAACTTCTGCATTGATTTTCATCCCTTCAGCTCTTGGTTCACTTTCAGTTCACCGTTTACCTGGCTTTTCTAAAAGTGGTTTTGTGGCGATTTCCCTCCTTGCTTCACTTCCAAGCCAAAGTAATTCATAAGCAGACACATTCCCTCGGATTTTTCTACCCCACCCTCTTTACTGCTCCTCTGTATCCACTCAATCACCCACATTCAGGTTGGTCATTCCTCCCACTCTGTACCTTCCACCAACCTTCTCCCTTCAGCAACCAGCAAACCAGACAAGTAGTCCCATGGTGCATTCCCAGGAGCTCCCAGGAGCCAGAACAACCAGATTCAAGGCCAAAGCACGAATAACCATGTAGTTCTTGTGGCCAGGAGTTCCTAGGAATGCCATGAAGGACTGCTTTGCAATCACAGGGTCTACTGTTTGCTTTGCCATCAGCAGGCACCTTGCCCTGACTGAGTGTGCTCCAGGCTGTGCTTAGTCAGAGTGGAACCCTGCTTTGAAGGGGGGTGGCTGTGGGAGCCAGGCACCCTGGAACCACCAAGGCTCTCCTGGCCTGGCTGAGTGAGGTTGCCAAGCCTTATCCTTGCAAGCACAAAAATAACATGAGGATTCCAGATATAAAAGCCTCATTTTGGCACACTTCATCTGTGGAACTAATCACAGTGCATCAATTAATTAATCGCTGTTACATAAATCAGAGTCATTAAAGAAGACAGTCATTCCAAAAAATCCTCATTTATATGTATTCTTATCTGTTCACCATTCAAGAGTAATACAGAGAATCAAGCAAGAATCAGTCTAATGCTGCCTGACTTTGTGTGACTTCTGCCTGATTTTTTGACTTCTGCTTGACTTCTAACATTCTTTGGACTGATTCTTTGGACTTTTTTGGATCCCATTCATTTGGCCATTCTCTTACTTATAGTTGGTGCTATGGTATTTAGATTCCTCGTATATGTGATTATGTTGCTTAATTCTTTATTGAATGATATATTTTCATGACCTTTACCTACAAATAGATTCTCAGTTATATATTTTTGCATTTTATTACAGTGTATTTGTTATTTTTGCATTTGTATACACTGTAATCCTTGTATTTTCTATCCTTGCAAGCGGCATGTACCTTCCCGCCATCCTCCGTCCTTCAGTGGTGCACAAGCTCCAGTACGGTTTAGGTTTCCCATCCTCTAATTTTTAAAAAACTCATGTTGAGTCTATTGATATGAGTTTATCACTAATCTTTCATTGTGGAGAAATAAAGCACTAGCAGAGAATGCAATACAACTTCTGATACTGACTTTGCATCCTCCAAGCCTGTGGCTGGGCTTACATTGCGGGCAGGCAGGTTGTCTGTAATGTCCATTAGAGGCTCAACACAGGGGCACAGGGGATTGTGGAGTTCAGGGCCCTGAAACTGAGACATGCTTGGTGGGCTTCTGACCTCCCACTCCATGATCAAAGTTTTGAAGGGACCCCCCCATCACTAGGTCACCAACAGCAACCGTGATCCCCAGCAAGATATCCTGCTGCATGCATGGCGATGATAGTTGTAATAATGAGTGTGGTGACTGTTTTCTGTCATCCCCAAAACCTGTGTTCACTCCTATTTTGAATCCATAGACATACATTAATACTGATGATAGACACTTTCTCAGTGGACTGCGGCCATTTTGACACCACCTTCACTTCTCTCCGGGAGAGGGTGATGGAACTCTGCCCAAGGAATAAACCCACCTTGTGGCAACCTTGTGTCCAATAACAGACCACATATTCGCCCAGTGTTCTCCACCTGCCCAATCAAGACACTTGTGTCAGCCAATAGTATTCAAGCTGTCTGTTGGCAACTTCAAAGGCATTGAGCCAGTGAAGAACAGGAGGGAACAGAGATCCCCATGGTGCCATTCTTAATGAAAAGCCCTTCTGATTCTTTTCCTGCCTTGCTACAGCTAAAACAAATGGCTTCCATTAGCAAGCATGGTAGCTAAACTAAGGTCACTAAAGTCTTTGCTGAACTGAGTCGAGAGACACAGTGACCCCTATTGTTTTTTGCAATAGACCGACCACCAGATGCAAAAAACCCCATTAAATGACCACTTTTCCTCAAAGGCATGCAGAGTACATACGCCACATATTCTTCTGTTCCTAGGGGAGAATCCAGAGGAGGAAATAAGGCAGAATGCAAGCACAGCATTTGAAGTGAAACCAGAGCAACTGAACTTCACTGAAAATCAGGAGTGAACTTTGCATGCATAAAGGGCCACAGTATGGGAGCAAGAGGTCCTGGCTGGATTGTGGGCCCCATGAGTTATATATCAAAGCTTCCCACAAGGAAATCCTAGATCCACTAGTGAGAAAAACAAAAATATCAACAAATCAACATTCTAGTCTTTCTCCTAGGTATTACGTTTATAGCCTGCCTTTATTCCTCCCTGGAATTCAATGATGAGCTCATAGGGCACATACAAGAGTCTTATTTGCTTTAGCTTCTTCTTTTTGACTATTTTCCCGTTGTTTTGCTGGATCTGGAAATCTGACCTGAATTGGTTAATAGATAAACATTCTGTGGTATGTTTGAGCAGGGTAATTTTAGTGATGTAATTACAATGAGAATGCCAGTTGTTATTTTAATATTTTATTGTTTGTTGTGTGATTGTCTTCCTTGGTGTGGGTTTCTTGATTGCCCCAGAAATTCTTTTCTGAAGGGCTTCTTTGAAAATGTTATAACTCATACAGCTCATAAGAAGCTAACCACACATACTAAAGTGAACACTAAGGTTCACAGGACTGGATGGTATAAGTGGTTAACTCCATTAGAAGCTCTTCCCTATAGCAAAACCATTAACACATCTCAGAAAGAAGCGGAGGAGATAATAAGCTGGGTTCTTCCCTGCTGTTTGTGCAGCATCGTAGTTCACAGAAGCCACAGTGGAAAAGTAGAAGCATAATATTTGGAGGCCAGGATCTTGGCAAGCAGGGCAGAACAGCTGACAAGTCCCGTTCCCTTTACTAGGCAGGGATGGGATAATATTCGCTTGCAGCTGTGCAAATCATTATTTGTGCCACTGTGGCTGAAGCTGATGCCTAGGATCAGGCTGTAAATAAAAACAGAAGCGAAGCTCTTTTAAAGCAACTAATTGAGCTGCATACAGGAGAAAGTGTTCATCGGAATAATACTCTGCTAAAAAAAGCATTTGAACTACTTATGGGGGGGAACTCAGCAGATGGCGCAGAAAGCAATTGACACCTATCTGTTTATTTATACTCTGCTTTTCTCCCCCAAAGGGATCCAAGGAAGCTTACAATATCATTTTCCCCTCCTCTATTTTATCCTCACAACAGCTCTGTGAGGTAGGTTAGGGTGAGAGGGCATAACTGGCCCAAGGTCCCCTAGTGAACTTCCACAGCAGAGGGGAGGGATTTGAATCTGGATCCAGATTAATCTTGTCTGACACTCTAGCCGCTGCACTACCCTGGCTTGTTAGCCTCTTCCTTGCGTATTACAAAGCAGTATGGCTGGAAAAGCAGTCAGCATTGTGAAGCTTCTTTGGGTCATCATTCCTGCTTCTGAAGCCAATACGTGGCTATATTTGAAGTCTTGTCTCAGGAGATTGTGTGCTCACTCTTTCTAGTTATTTTCTTTGAACTCTTTCAGGGCGTAGAGCATCTGTTTATCTGGTAAATATTGGTTTCAGCACCTTAAGCTATAAATCAGTCTTGTCACAGAAGAGCTGCAGGGCAGGACAATGGCCCATAAATAGAAAACAATGTGTGCTTTTCCTTTCTTGGCAGAAAAATCCTGCCTAAGCAGAGCTAGATCTGCTACGAATTGGCACCATCTCTTTCACAAAGGAGGAGGAAGGGTTGCCAAAGGCTGGCGCATCATTACAGACCCTTTATTTGGTGTTTACACGGCTGCTGGGTGCTAAGGACAGAGATGACCTAATTCATGTCCAAAACAAAATATTCACTAGCAGGATATCATTGAAACCGACAAATACTGAGATATTATTGTCTCACTTCCATTCCTTTTCTGTTTCTTCATGCTGTGTTCCCAAGCAACATTCTCATGTTAACTATATGTGACAGTATAGGTTCTAAGTGTTTTGTTACAGTTCTGGAAATGAATATGATAAATGTCTGCATTTTTCCTGCTGTCATCTCAGTCTATACAGAAAGTACAGTGTGTAGTCCAAACTCCAGATATAGTCCATTAACCTTTTGGCTAGGCAAGATGCATTTTTTTGCCCCTGCCTCTAATTTCCTGGCATTTTAGGTTCTCCAATTTTAGGATTTCTCTTCCAAAAAGCAAAATCCAAAACCAAAAGCCATGTAATGACTTTTATTAGGATGACACAAATAACATAAACCATGTGCAAGCTTTTGTGGTCTCCAGAAATCAATAGCAGGCAAGATGTATTAAGAAACCAAGAAAGGGGCTGGGAGAGGGAAAAAAGATGGCCTTTTGAAAGCATTCTAAATAGAATGTTAAGCAGGTCTTTTTCTTCCTGCCTCTTTTTTTAATCCAGCCTAACAAGGAATAATGGAGAAATCACAAGTTTGCACAATGCTTTGTGTTATTTGGTTTGGTCTTTATGGCTTTAGTTTCTGGTTTTACTTTGTACCAGTGTAGCTCCCTGCAATCTGCTTTTGAAAATAATAGTAACCTTACATCCTGACAGTTGAAGAACTAGCCAGGCATTTTAGTTCAGTTAGTTATAAGCACTCTGAAAGAAGTCCACAGATTGCTCAAGTAATGCCATGCTGAGGTGTTAATGAATCCAGGAGGATCAATGACGGGTGAAGATACATTGTTAACCCCTGTAAAGGCCCAGGAGAAATATTCTAAACCATAATGGGCAACTGTTTTGTAAAACTGTGGACAATTCTGTTGCCCTAGACCCCAGAAATTATTCCTGCCCCAACATCGTCCAGGAACTTCAGCTCCTGACACTTCGCTTTGAGGAAACCACATTTTAATAAAGTGGATCTACAATAGCTATAGTTAGTAGATTTTTAAAATAAATTGCTCAAGTGGCTAGGTCTTCTCCCTAGCCGATGCAGCCGCTCCGGCTTTTATATCAGTTGCTACTTTTAGAATATTTTCTGCATAGTGAAGCACCATGCTTTTAATGAAAGGCTTCTAATTCTCCAGTGGGCTGAGCAGAAAGATTAAAAGGACAATGGTTCCTTCTGCAATTGTTTTACATTCACAAAACTGGACTCACTTGGTGACTGTCACGGGAAAGTTAAAAATGTTTACTCCTGCCTTTGCATGTGGTATTATATATAGGTCATTCCCATAACCTTGGGAGAAAAATTGTTTTTTGTTTGGCATAGAGGCTTGGCAGCCAAGCAAGCTGAGTTTTCCTCCTGGCTGTGTGACCTTGGCAGACGCTGGCACAGCTGCCACAAAAGCATAAATGGTTGAAAACAGACATCAGCTGCTTCCGCATGGAGGTACAAGAAGGTGCCCCCATGGTAGAACCAGCAGCTAGTGGCATGGAAGGAACTGCCCATAGGGTTGCCAGCTCCAGGTTGGGAAATTCCTGGAGATTTTGAGCATAGCACCTGGGGAAAGAGGATTTCAGGAGGGGAAGGACCTCCGCAGAGCAGGGCTCATTTCGTAGCAGGAGCTCCTTTGCATATTAGGCCACACACCCCTAATGTAGCCAATCCTCCAAGAGCTTACAGAGCTCTTCTTACAGGGGCTACTGTAAGCTCTTGGAGGATTGGCTACATCAGGCATGTGTGGCCTAATATGCAGAGGAGCTGCTGCTATGAAATGAGCCCTGCCACAGGGTATAATGCCAAGGAATCCATACACCCAAAGCAGCCATTTTCTCCAGGGATCTGATCTCTACACTGTGAAGGTCAGCTGTAATTCCAGGAGATCTCCAGGCCCCACCTGAAGGCTTGCAACCCTACACAGCATTTTCTGCTCTCGTCATACCCACCCTTACCTTTCTCCTTTCTGCTCTTTACATCAGCATTGAAGCATTAGCAGAATGGCAATTATGTTCCCCCCCCCCCCCAGCCCAGCAACCCCTACTTCCCCATTAGCCGTTGAACCCTGGCACTTTAAAAACGGTTGCTTTGGGGGGGGGGGAGCCAATTACAGGAAAAGGGGTGTGTGTGCAGAGTATATATGTTTCCTTTTTTAGGCAGAGCTTCATTCTGCCCCCTCCCCAGATTGTCAGTGGACCTGAGCTTCACCCATGGCTCTTCCCTATTTAAATGAGGCCAAAGGAGGTTTTCCTTTGACCTGATTTAGCACAGCATTGTGCGGAAGCTCCACAAAAACACAGGGTTGTATTGTTCTTCATTTGGGGAAAAGTTCCCTTGCAGAAGCAGGTAGAGGTCTTTCTTCCCCAGTAACCAGGCTTCTTAACCAGGACTGAATTGGAGTCAAGAATCCCAGTTAGCCAGAAAGAAGCAAACCTCTATTTGTTATGTGCCTGTGTTTGAATGGCCCAACTAACAGGAGATAGCGGAAAACTTCCACTGTGCAAAGGGAGGAGAGTGTGTAGGGTTGCCAAGTCCGGGTTGGAAAATACCTGGGGACTTTGGGGGTGGAGCCAGGAAAAGGTGGGGTTTGGGGAGGGGAGGGGCCTCAACATGGTACAATGCCATAGAGTCCACCCTTCAAAGCAGTCATTTTCTCCAGGGGAGCTGATCTCTGCCAACTGGGGATCAGTTGTAAAAGCGGGAGATCCCCAGGCCCCACCTGGGGGCTGGCAGCCCTAAGAGTGTGCAAGCCTAACTATTTGCTGTGCAACCATCATGAAGTCCAATTTGGAGCTCTTCTACTTTTGTGGAAGCTATACCAGTACCCACCAAGATCATACATCCGGGAGGAAAACTCAGATTTCTAGACTGCCAGGTCCCCTCTGACAAATATAAAACAAATGCCAGGTTTGGATGCATCTTCTCCTTTCCTCTCTAGGAAGTCTGGTGTAGAAACGATGACCCAGAAGAGAAGTTGATCCAGGCAAAAGGGTGTTTGGTTCAGCTCATAATGCAATTCTAAACAAGATTACTAAGTCTATTGACTTAGAAGGGTGCAGCTATGTTTAGGAATGCACTGTTATTTAACTAAATCATGAGAACAGCTTTTGAAAAGTCAACATGCAGTGAACATGTTTTTTAGAAGTAGTTTACCAGCAAAGAAGAAGAGATTGGATTTATACCCTGCCCTTCACTAGCCAAAAAGAGTCTCAGAGTGGCTTACAATCTCCTTTCTCTTCCCCTCCACACAACAGACACCCTGTGAGGTAAGTGGGGCTGTTCTCACTTGAGAGAACAGCTCTGAAATAACTTGTGACTGACCCAAGGTCATACCAGCAGCTGTATGTGGAGGAGTGGGGAATCAAACCTGGTTTTCCCAGATTAGAGTCCATGCACCTAACCACTATACCAAAAAGCCCACAACAGAGAATAACATCCTGTGCCTACTGGCAATTAGTCATCCCTGCAGTGTTACAAAAACACTTTCCAGAATGTGTGTGTGTGCCTTCAGAAACATCAATTGATACTGAATGCTGCAGCCAGGATATTGACTGGAGTGGTCATAGAGACCCCATCACTCCAGTTTTGGCACATCTACACTGGCTTCTGGTCTGTTTCTGGGCACAATTCAGGCTGTTGGACTTGATTGTTAAAGTCCTGTCTGGCTTGGAAACAGCATACCTGAAGGACCTCCTACTTCCTTACAAACCTATCCGACCACTACAGTCATCTTTCAAGGCCCTACTTTGGGTGCCCCCACCTTCTGAAATTAGATGGGTGGTAACCTGGGAGAGGGCCTTCTTGATCATGGCACTCTGGAAGTCTCCCCAGGGAGACGTGTCTATCCCCCTCCTGTTGCCATCCTCTGCCAGGGGTGCAGATTTTTTTGTTTCATCTGGCATTGTCTCAGTGGTCCCTCCTTCCTGCTCTATGTTTTGTCCTTTTTATGTTTTTGAATGTGTATTTTAGCTTTGGTTTTAATTGTTTTAATGATGTGCTTTTGTAGGTATTGATTTTTTTAAAGATGTTTTTTTATTTGGTATGTTTTTAACCTGTTAGCTGCCTCGGTGGCCTTGAGGAAGGCATAAAGGCTGGGCATATTGTTTGGTATTTCATTTTGAACTCGTTCACACATGTACAAATAGAACATGATGACAGTAACACCCCATGAAGTATGAAATGGATGTCACAGATATGACACCATTGAAAGAACTGTCATTTCCTTTGAACTGCAGGCCCCAGTGCCATGTCAGAAACCATTTGTGTCCCATTTCAAAAATGAGTAGTCATATGGTATGGAGAACTGCTCTGCAAGAAATGACAAGCCCAAAATGTCCTTGGACACAGGATACTTGTGCTGCCCCCAGTCAGCATTAACCATAGTTAGTGAAGCTGCTGTGTGTATCTTTAAGTCAGTAGTTGCTCCTGGGAATTGTAGTCTCCCACCTCTCCCACCTACTCCATCAGTGCAGCTCCACTGACAAGAAGAGGTGAGAAAAGCAATTTTATTCCCTCTCCCCCCCCCCTTAGATTGGTGGGCGCTTTGTTCACATGGGTTTCATGTGAATATATGAAGCAGCCATATGTATTGGTCTATCAGGGTCTGCACTGCCTACTGTAACTGGCCGTGGCTCACCAGGATCTCAAACAGAAGTATTTTGCATTACCTACTTACAACCTGTTCATTTTATTTTAAAGCTGGAGATGCTAGGGGTTGAACCAGAGACCTGTATGCAAAGCCAATGCTCTACTACAGACCCTCCCTTCAATCAAAAACATTGGAGCCAAAAATCCTAACTATAAATACACGTTGATGGGGTCCGAACTGGCAGAGACTGACCAAGAGAGAGATCTTGGAGTCATAGTAGATGACTCAATGAAAATGTCAAGACAGTGTTCGAATGCAGTGAAAAAGGCCAACGCTATGCTGGGGGTTATTAAGAAGGGAATTGAAAACAAATCAGCCAGTATCATAATGCCCCTGTATAAATCAATGGTGTACTCATTTGGAATACTGTGTACAGTTCTGGTTGCCACACCTCAAAAAAGGTATTATAGCACTGGAAAAAATGCAGAAAAGGGCAACTAGAACGATAAAAGGGTTGGAACACTTTCCCTATGAAGAAAGGTTGATGCGCTTGGGGCTCTTTAGTTTGGAGAAATGACAGCTGAGGAGTGACATGATCGAGGTTTATAAGATTATGCATGGGACAGAGCAGGTAGAGAAAGAAGTACTTTTCTCCCTTTCTCACAACACAAGAACTCGTAGGCACTCAATGAAATTGCTGAGCAGTCGAGTTAGAACAGATAAAAGGAAGTACTTCTTCACCCGAAGAGTGATTAACACGTGGAATTCACTGCCACAGGAGGTGGTGGCAGCTACAAGCATGGATGGCTTCAAGAGGGAATTGAATAAACATCTGGAGCAGAGGTCCATCAGTGGCTATTAGCCACAAAGTATAGATAGGAACTCTCAGAGAGCCAGTTTGGTGTAGTGATTAAGTGCGCGGACTCTAATCTGGGAGAACCGGGTTTGATTCCCCACTCCTCCACTTGCACCTGGCTGGATGACCTTGGGCAAGCCATAGCTCTGTACCAGCTGTTCTCTCAAGGACAGCTTGGGAAAGAGCTCTCTCAGCCCCACCTACCTCACAGGGTGTCTGTTGTGAGGAGGGGAAGGGAAAGGAGATTGTAAGATGCTCTGAGACTCCAAGTGAGTGAAGGGTGGGGTATAAATCCAATCTCTTCTTTTCTTCTTCTTCTTCAGTCTAGGGCAAGTGATGCTCTGTATTCTTGGTGCTTGGGGGGGGGGGCAACAGTGGGAGGGCTTCTAGTGTCCTGGCCCCACTGATGGACCTCCTGAGGGCACCTTGTGTTTTTGGCCACTGTGTGACAGAGTGTTGGACTGGATGGGCCACTGGCCTGATCCAATGTTGGCTTCTCTTATGTTCTTATGTTCTAACTTTCAATCTCCTGTTCTGGGGTCAGACAGGACTGCTGGGTGAAAGGAAACCTGGAAAAGATATTTGCAGCCAGCAATGTCTTCTGCTGACAGTTCATTGGGTTCAGCCTATAGGGTTATTTACCTGTATTGTGTCTTTTCAGAAGTTGCCTTCCTATTTTGTAGAGTGCATGCTTTGACATCTCACCATGAAGAGCTGTGACTGCACTGAATCTCATCTCATTCTTTGTGATTCATTCTGACAATCTGCATTTACAGATCTCTCAAAACATCTTCCCCTGCTGACAGAGTTAAAACAAAACTCGGATCTAGACCTCTGGGGTGCGCCAGTGATGCAAAACATTTAGATCATGGAGCCTAATGGAGCCTCATGGTTTTTATGTTCACATCTCCTAAATCCACCCTCTAATCACATTGTTCCTCCTGTTCGCATTAACAATGTTCTTAGATCCTGTGAATCCTGGTACACAGGAAGCAAAAAACAGCCAAATTGGGGGCAGCCGTGGATGCTTGTAATTTTACAGGCAGAACTTCCCCAATTAACAACAGCTAATATTTGTTTCTGATAGATCAAGAAAAATATGTGTCCAGTGTCTTGTGAAGTGGGCAGTGATACAGAACAAGCTTGACAACACCACAGTTCCTGATGGATCTTAACTGCATCCAATAAAGTAGACTCTGACACACAAGCTTTTGCCACAATAAATACTTCAAGACTCTTTGTTGTTTTGGCTGCAGTAAATGCACTCAACTAATCCTCTGGAATTTCATTTTTAAAGGCGGATGCCACATGTCTGTTCTCTAACTTTTGGAGTCTTCACATACATAAAGGAACAAGCACATCCCTGGGGATAGTCCAGCAGAATGCAGCATTTTATTTGAACCGCTGAGGCCAAAGTCGACTGTAAATTCTCCTCTGCAAATGGTTATACTGAATTCACAAAGAATGCTCTACTTCAGTATTTGACCTTCAACAGTATTTCATATTTTATTTTAATATCTGATTTATTTGAGGAGGGGAGGGACCTCTATGGAGTATAATGCCATAGAGCCCACCCTCCAAAGGAACCATTTTCTCCAAGGGACCTGATCTCTGTAGTCTGGAGATCAGGCAAAATTTTGGGAGGTGTCCAGGCCTCTCCTGGAGGTTGGCAACCCTAAATGCAATGGTGTATTTTTAAAATGGCATGCAATATCATTAGTATTTGGCACAGGATTTAGTATTTGGCAACTGAAAAGTTATGACTCTTTTAATAAATAACTAAAAACATTCCATCAAGTGCCTGTACACTAAAACCATTGTTTTAGAGGTTACATTTAGCATTCTGAATTACAAAATTTGATACTGTCAATTTTTTAAAAAACATTGTTTTTGCTCCTGTATAGTCAGATATAATTACTGGCAAGAAGAGCAGAACCAGCCACTTATCAGAGCTTCCAAGAAGACAGTTGTTTAGATTTGAATGTGTATTTCTACCTCATTTCTGGCCTTCATGCCTATTGTTGTTATAATTTAAATCTGCTTTTGACTAGCACCATTGTTGTTGTTCCATGCCAGGGACATGAATGGCTTGTGATATAAGTGCTCTGCCTGTCTTTAATTCACAACATGCTCTTGGCTCCTGGAGCACGCCAAGTTGCTGCTGGCTTCTCAGCCATATACGGTTCTTTCTTAGAAGTTGCCATGAGTACAAACATATCCCAAGTTATGGGAGTGAGCATCTGTTGGACTTTTGGAAATCATGCAGGTTAGTGAGAAGCAGTCCTTGTTCTGATGATAAAATTTTGAAAGGGAGTAATGGAAATATAAAATGCATTTCTTCCTTGTGTATATCGCAAAATGGGAAATTAATGGTAACAGTGACAACAACATAGCAATTAATATTCTGTTAACAAGTCATCATCACTGGCAGAGAGCGGAGGCAGAAAGAGAAGCAGGCAGGCGGGAGCAGTCTTGCAGAAAAAAAATACAGCAGCTGATTCTCTGTGTAAATAGTACTGAACTGCCCTCTGCTGGTTCTAATTAAACATATTTCTTCCAAAGCATAGGATTAAAATCAAATACATGAACTTTCTTCAAGGATATTTTGCCTGAATGCTAAAATGACTGAAACAAGACCGGGGTGGGGGGAGGCTTTACAAGCTCATCCTCTACATGCTTTATCTGCTCTTTAATCAGGTTGTCTACCATTGCTGTTTTAATTACTCTGCCAATACCATCCAGCAAGAACTCCTGTACCTCCTTGAGCAGTAATGCCTCATCTTTAAGGTTGCCAACTGAAGGCTGGGAAATTCCTGGAGATGTGGTGGGGGAAATCTAGGGAGGACAGGAAGGAAAGGGACCTTGGGGCATAATGCCATAGAGTCCACCATCCAGAGTTGCCATGTTCTCCAGGGGAACTGATCTCTGAAGACTGGAAAACAGTTATAATTCTGGGAGATCTCCAGGTCCCTCCTGGAAGTTGGCAGTTCTTCTTACCTCCTCTGCTCTTTGCTTAGCTGGGTCCACATTACTGCCTTTCACCTCCCACCTTCTCATTCTTCCTCCCTTTTAAAATCTCTTCTTTTAGCAGCCTGTCTGTGTGCAGCTCTTACTTTCTTCTCTTGCTGAAGGGTTGGGTTTGCAGGGGAGGGAGGGCTGCATGGAGTTTGTTATTATATTCACTATCCTATCTGGGAAAAACAATTTACAAATCTTAATAGAGAAAAAAGTGCAGTAGAAGAAAGATTATACAAAAGGCATTGTAATAAACTACAAGCTTATTCTCTTCTTTATTTATGTTATTTATCGTCTGTCTTTCTCACAGGAACTTAAGGCAGATTACAAATAGTAAGTCAGTACAAACAACAAAATTGGACATTTAGTAAACAGCACATTAGGAGTGTAGGAGTCTGGAACAACCAAAAAGAACTGCAGCACAGTGTAAGTATGAAAACAATACATCAACTGGTGCAAAAATTACATAATAGGATCCTACTTGCAGTAAGCTATACATAGCAGTATAGAGCACAGTCCCTAATCATTTATCCAAGTAAATTTGTAAACCATTTTGTACAGTGCAATCCTATTCCCTGTGCAGAAAAGCCCTCTTGGATAATTTCGCATCATCTGTGGAATGCCAGGTGAGTGGGAGCTTTCCTGACCTCCTCGGGCAGAGCATTCCATAAGCTGGGAGCCACAACAACAGAGAAAACACATGTATGGGCAGTTGCTTGATTTAACCCATTTGCGGGTTGGCACCTACAGAAGGCCATGCTGACATGAGTGAAGCTGTCGTGGCAGAGCATAGGGAAGAGGTAATCCCATAGATAAGAGGGACCAAGGCCATGAAGGACTTTGTAAGTGATAGCCAATACCTTAAATTGAACCAGTTAACAAATGGTCAGCCAATGGAGAGTCTGCAGATTGGGAGTAATATGCGTGCTCCATCTAGCTTCTGGTAAGAGCTGAGCCATGGTATTCTGCACTGGTTGGAGTTTCCAAATTGATTTCAACCAATGTACAGTCTGGTGTGGATCCTGGTGGCTAGATCAGCCCATCCAAGGGATCTTTTCAAAAAAGAAGACAAATTTCTGGCACAGCCTTGAAAACGAAGCCTGAGGCTAAAAGTTACCAGAGAGAGTTTTACTGAGTGAAATATCAAAACTCCCTTATGCAGTCAGAATTATATCAAGCATGCAGACCAGGTTAGCTATCCCTGTGCACATGGACACACTTGGTGCACATGGTAACCCAACAGAAAGGATTGGAGAGAAAGAGGAGGTAGCAGGGAACGCAGAGGACTGTGTTGACCATCTGTGTTGATTCTACATGGGGACGGAGTTGCCAGCTGTCCGGTTTTGATTGGGATAGTCCAATATTTGAGCTTTCTGACCGGGAAAGCAAGTGAGAAAATACTGGACATATAAATGTCACACAGATAAATATGCAGTATTTTCTAACTGAGTGGCCTAGGAATGCCTCCCAGTATGAATTGGGACAGCCAGATGCCAGCATCCTCCAGGACTGTTTCATCGTATTGCAGTTCTAAACCCTTGATAAAATGCCTGCCTGAACATTTCTGTTTTGCATATTTTGTGGGATGATAGAAGTAGGTGAACTTTCCTGACTTTATCAGGCAGGCCATTCCACAAGGTGGGAGCCAACACAGAGAATGCAAGTGCATGGGGAGTTGCCAGTCTTAACTCTTTGCAGGGTGACAAGCTCAGATTAGTGGAGCTGTTGTGGCAGAGCATGGCAGGAGAGGTGGTCCAGCAGCTATGTGGGTCCAAGGCCATTAAGGCCTTGGTAAGTGAGAACCAATACTTTGAACTGAACCCAGCAACTGATTGGTAACCAGTGTAATATGCACGCTCCCTCTCCCTTCAGATAGTAACCAAGCTGCAGCATTCTATATCAACTGGAGTTTCCAAGTTTCCTTTAAGGGCAGACCCAGAAGGGTAAATTACAATAGTCTAGCTTCCAGTTAACTGTGGCATTGATGCACATGGTCAGACTGGCTGGGTCAAGGTAAGGAGCCATTTTCTGGGTGAAATGTGAATGAAAAAGCATTTTTTTGCAGCTGCATTAACTTGTTTCTACAGTAGTAATGCTGCATCCAGCATCTAGGCAGCCTTTCCAATTAGTATCACCTCCATCTTGTCAAGATTCCATTCCAACTTAAACCGCAACAGTAAGGCACAGGTTTAGAACCACTACAGCATCACAAGGTAACCTGGATAAATACAGAGCTGTGTGTCTTCAGCATTATGACACAGCTACTCCTGTGTCACCTGCCCAAGAGAGGTCTCATTTTGAGGCATAGAAAAATATATATGCTGCACTGGAAGACTGGAGATGTATAGACATTATATTGGGCAACTCTGTTGTTTTACAGCATTTATATATCTTGTAGTCTATTGCCCAAATTTGCAACCATCACGATGCCAATATTGTCTTTCTCAGGACAGATCTATTTCACTGGTTACTAAAAGGCTAATATTGCAGACTTAGAGACTCCAAATCTCAACAATCAGATGAAGGAGATATTTTGCACTGGATATTTGTAAGGAAGTGATATACAATAACAAAACAAAGTCAAATACTTCAGCTATCTGTCTTTCAAAGGAACTTTTCTATGATCACATTTAAGAAAGTGGTCTAAGCATTAAATATTAATTAAAAGCCATTGCACAGCTAATAGAACAACAACAAAACTTTGGTGTTCCTCCCATTTTTACCAAAAGGAACCAAACTGCAGAATTATCTTTCACCCATCAAAATAAAACTCTTTTGGCCTGGAAGTCATCCTTTCCTCAATTACTAGTTATGCACTATTCCTCCTAGCAACCTAATGTATTCCACACAAACCTCAGGGCTTTAGTAACGCTTGCTTCTAATGCTGTTGGCATCTTTCTTTCATACATTCATTCTCATAACTGTAGGTGGGGCTTTACAGAGTAAAATAAGGCATAGAATAGTAATTTATATGATACAGTGGTGCCCAGTGCTGAACAATGCATGAGTGGGCATCTCAGAGTATATATCAGGAAAGCTTGTCCTACTGTGTGGTGCTTCGAACAAGAACACCTGTTGCGCATGCTTAAGGCTACTTATAGGAATAGCAGAAATTTTTGCGCAACTACTAGACCTAACTATTCAGTAATGGTTTTAATTCCTATAATTCTATACTAGACCAGAGTCATGATCTAGCCAGAAAGGCCAGGCTAGCTTAATCTTGTCAAATCTTGAAAGCTAGGCAGGGTCAGCCCTGGTCAGTATTTGGATGGGAGACCTCCAAGGAACCCCAGGGTTTGTGATACAGAGCCAGACAATGGCAAACCTCTGAATGTCTCTTGCCTTGAAAACCTCACAAGGTGGTGGTAAGTTGGCTGTGACTTGATGGCAAATAAATAAGTAAAAGAAAAACCTACATCAGAATACGCTAGCCTTAACAGCAAATAACCTAGAACACAGGCTCACAAGATAAAACTTGTTTTTCCCCAGGGCAGCTGAAGTGGAGGCTTCACTTGTTTCTTTACCTTCCCTTGCTCTGCTGTGGAAGACGGAGTTATGAAATACTTAATACCTGTCCAATAAGGGATTGAGTGAAGCAGGATGATCCAGGGGTGCCACTCACACTGGTATGAAGGGCCCAGGAACACAATCACACTAGCAGCTATGCTAAGGCAGTGCTTCGGTCTTTTACACTAGCTCCAATTCAGAGCTGTGATGACATGCTTTATTCTCATGCGTAATTATGCATTCATTTAAAACCAAAGAACAGTCACTCTGCACAAATATACTGGCTCAGATATCCTGAGGGGGACAATTCAGCTATCAGCTTCCTCTAGCAGTTTAGGGAAGAACCTTTAGATTCCAGCTTCATTTCCCCAGGAACTCTGCTGGTTGAAGCTGAAAGTACTGGCTTTGGTGCAGCTAATTTCCCACCTACCTTGATGCACCCCTCCCAAGCTAGCCACACCCTCCTTTAAAACTTTGTTTACATGCATCTGATTTTCCAGTAGAGCAAGCTCACAGCTGGATTGTATCATCCGGTTGCTATGGCTGTTAGGCTGCCAGCTTCTGAAGGCTGCAGTTTCACGGAAGATCTTGTTGAAACCTAGACTCAGAGTTCAGACTCTCACCAGGACATTTAGGATACAGAATATTACAGTTAGAAAGTTATACCTTACTGAAATTTATTATGCTAGTGTGCGAACCGGTAATATTGCACACGTGATTTTTTTTAAGTGTCATATATACATAATATAGCCAACAGTGTCATATATACATAATATAGATGTACATTTTATGACTGCTTTTAACAATGGGACACTTGCAATAAATGTGTATTTTCTTGCCGCTGTTGTTATTCTGACACTATCCTAGTTCTTTAAATAAGGTGCACAACTTTCATTACTAGGTACAAAAGTTTCTAATAGGGTCCAACACGATAATTTCCTTTCTCATTAAAAATACACCATGTCTAGAGCTCAGTTTCCTAACGTTCACACTTATCAAGAGGTATAAATTAACTGGATTGACATCACAGACTGTTGGTTATTATCCACTTGTGTGACCCTGCACTAAGACATTTTCTACAGGTCTTAGTGTAATAAGAATTTCAAAAATGTGTGACCACTAAGATTTGTCAGCATTATCTTACCAGCTTAGCTGATCAAGTCTTCAGTTCCAAATTAAGTTTGTTCTGTCAGCTGATATCATGATAAATAGGGTTCCCCATCTTCCCCCACATTATGGGGTTTATAAAATTATGCATGGAGTGGAAAGACAAAGAAAGTCGACAGAGCTGACAAAGAGAAATTTTTCTCCCTCTCCCAAAACACTAGAACTCAAGGGCATCCAATGAAATTTATGGGCAATAGGTTCAGGACGGACAAAAGAAAATACTGCTTTACACAGTGATTAAAATGTGGAATTCGCTGCCAGAGGATGCTAAGCAGGGTCGGCCCTGATACTTAGATGGATGGGAGATGACCAAGGAAGTCTAGGGTTGCTACACAGAAGCAGGCAATGGCAAACTATATCTGTTAATTTCTTGCCTTGAAAACTTTATGAGGTCACCATAAGTTGGATATGACTTAATGGCACTTTTCATACCAGGTAAATGAACTGGTCTGAACAAATGTCCTGCAACAGCTTTATCAACACCAATAAAATGACACCAAACAAGCTTTTGACTTCTCATGAAGAATTCTTCATGAGGCTGGATGTTAAAAACAACGGAGGTGCATATCTTTCAGGCCTTGATATAAAGGCCTCTCTGTATCCTATAGGATATCTACTGGATGCTTTGCTGACTTTGATGGACATAGGTTGTGGCTAGTTGGTATCAGATTGAACCCCTGGCATGCTAGGGAGAAGAAACAAAACATGGAAGTATCCCACTAAAAATCAACAACCAGCAGTTGACCAAATGGCTCTCTAACACAAGGCAGGGCACACAGATCCCTTGGACAACTGACAGCAGAGGAAGAACGTAGTAAATCTTGTATTAACAATGCTGGAGATTTATTTTAGTTGGTGCACAAGGGTGGCAGTCAGATGGCAGCCTTAGCATGATCTGGGGATGCCTCTAATTAATCAATTTTTCCTTGTGATGGAGATTGTTCGATCACACATTCCACCCTCAGCCCATCTCACCAGGCGTTCACCCCGCATTGGATCAATCAGATGCCTTCCCCCCTTTTTAAAATTCCATGATGGACCAAGATGCACATCTGACCATGAAGATAAAACATCAGTAGAATCCACACTGGGCACTATTATCTTGTGTAGTCAGGGAAGCCCATAGCCTTTCCCCAGTCTTTTATTGACATATAATGTGCTGACCAAACAAGATTTGGCAGAAAGAGATTGTGCAGTAGTACATCTGACAGCAGGATTTAGCATTGTATAATTGTGCCCTAAAGAAAAAACCAACAATTACTCCTAACAGCTCAAAGGATTACTACATAGGAAATGCTGGTTCTAAACTCCAGGGGAAGGTGTTCGTTTTAACCGAAGTAATAATGCCAGTCTGATCTTCTACAGCATCTTTCACTCTTAAATCCTAAGACATTTTTTTCTGAACCTCAATTAAGTGTTACACCACCTCCATAGTGTAATCACTGTAACTTCCATTTGTGAAAAGATGAAAGGAGAATAGAAGGGTGAGGCTAGAATTTTCCAACTAGGATGCCTATATTTAAATATGTTTTAATCTCTATTTAAGCATCTGCCCACAAAAGTGCCTTGTTCATTAAAGAGTGCTGAAAACCTACCATGCCTTCATTGTGAAGGATACCACACCACTCTTCAAAGCTATCCACCTTCCCCCATAGGCTCTTCTAAAGCCCAGCTCCTTGCCAAATATGTCCGAACTCTTGGGTCGCCTCTTAATTGGATAAATTGTTTCAGTTGACAGTGACTGTTCCCTGCTTGATGATCTGTGGGCTAATAGGTACAATGGAGGACAGGAGAACGATGTAAGCCGCCTTGGGTCCCCATTGGGGGACCATGTCTAGACTGCTGCATAGGAAAATGTTAGAATGAAGGATCTGTCCATGTGTACCACATGTCTTGATTGGTGTGAACATCTGTGCTGGGAGTAATCCAGGAAGACATCTGTGTAGCACCGGTTTGCCAGCTCTGGCTTAGAAAATACATGGAGCTTTTGGGGGTGGAGACTAGGGAGGGTCGGGTTTGGGGAGGGGAGGGACCTCAGCAGGGAAGGATGGAGGAAACCAGTGGAACAGCTATCCAGCAGTAGCAAGTATATTCCAACCTCTATCACCCAATATGTAAATAATGGACTAGATAACTCACTATTGTCTTTGCATGGAGACTTCTGGGTTTCTGGACAAAACATAAAATTCAATTGCATTCACTGAAACGAACAGGTTGCGATTTGGGGCTGGGTTTCCAGTGCAAAAGTGCTTGCTTTCTACAAAACTGTAGGGCTGCAGCTCAGTGGCAGAGCATCTGCTTGGCATGCAGAAGGTCCCAGGTTCAGTCCCCAGCATCTTCAGTTAAAGAATCTGGCAGTAGGTGATGTGAAAGACCTGCCTGGGACCCTGGAGAGTCTGAGTAGACAGTACTGATCTTGATGGACCGATGGTCCAGTTCAGTATAAGGCAGCTTCATGTGTGTTCATGTGGGCAGGCATTGCTTATACATCTAAGGATGAATGAGTTCTGAAATGTGGAACAATTTAGTCCATTAAATCACACAGATTATTGGAACGGGATTGGCAGGAGATGATAATTTATATAAAATGACTCCAGTGTAGTACCAGAGCACATATTTTATATGCATGAGATTCAACTCCTGGTTTCTCCAGCTAGAAGACTTTATGCTGTTGAGGCTGGGACAGATCCCTGACTGAGATAATTGAAGAATGCTAATTATTGGGGTAGATCAGGTAGGCCACTTGTGTGGATCAGTATAAAAGCGGTGCTTTATTCAATGTCTAATCCGATCTAACTTTATGCTCCAGGAAAGATGTTGATACAGCTAAACAGCCTTGTAACAGATGAATCATTCCATTCTAAGCATGTTTACTCAGAAGAAGGTTCCATTTATCCTCTTTCAGGTGTGTCTCAGATTGTAGCCTACATTTTAAAGCATTAGAAGAGGCTGGATTAGAACTCAGAACTCTTCCATTTCCCCTGCCTCACACATCATTAGGCACACACCCTTGCCTAATGTTTTCTCTGTGATTCTGGGTAAAGGTCTGACATCATGCATGTTCATAACCATTCATGGCATATGGGAAGCCTCAGGCTTCTGAGTATTAGTAAGAAAAACAATATAATGGTTACTGTCATTCTTGTATTCCAGCTAAGTACTATATCCTCCCTTTGAATAATCAGGACTCTGCTTGCATGCATTCCACCCTGAATATTTCCCACATACCTAACGCTGCCATATGTAGACATCTTTGTGTGTTATTATTAAGTAGTTCTTTAAAAGCGAGAAAGATATACTTAGTGGTTTGTTCAGCTCTGTTTAGATACAGCATTCTGTACTATCTCCCAGCATGGTGCAGTGGGTAGAAGATCTAGGAGCCGGGAAACCCGGGTTCAGATCCTCACTCTGCTATTGAAGCTTGCTAGGTAACCTTCAGCTAGTCACTCTCTCACAACCTAACCTACTTCACGGCGTTGTTGTGAGGATAATATGGGAAAGATGAGAAAAGTGTTGTAAGCTGGTTCTCTCAGGGCCGAAAGAGGCCCAGCTGGCGGTTACAAGGGCCAGGGCCTTCTTGGTGGTGGCCCCATACTGGTGGAATGAGCTCCCGGATAACATCAGAGCCCTGCGGGACTTATTACAGTTCCACAGGGCCTGCAAGACGGAGCTCTTCCACCAGGCTTTTGGGGCCGTCCAATAGTTACATCGTTGGCCCTGGCCCGATTGAGAATCTGCCAGCCTGAGTTGCCTGACCATCTTTATGGTTTAATATCTAAGACGCTACCCTAAGAAGTAGAAATGCCATCTCGTAGCGGGATATGTTATTGTTTTCTTCTGTATTTTATATGTTTTTAACGATATTGTATTTACTGTATGTTGGTAGCCACCCTGAGCCTGCCGAAAGGTGGGGAGGGCGGGATATAAGTTGAAGGAAGGAAGGAAGGAAGGAAGGAAGGAAAGGAAGGAAGGAAGGAAGGAAGGAATAAGCTGCTCTGGGGAGAAAAGCTGGGTATAAATATCTAAATAAATGAATGAATTCATAGTTGCTTCTTGGAGATTCAGGTACACTATATCCCCTATGGTGTCACTCTGTATCGTTGCCAGCATCTTCAAGAAATTAGTAAATCGGTTAGATGTAACTTTCCATAGTAGAAGCCAAACTGACTCAACTTGAGCACAATAAATGTTGTTAATTTTTGAGGAGCCACATGGCTTCTATTTTATTTTGCTTAAATGTACTAACACAGCTACCACTGTGTAATCTTTTTCAATATGGTATGTTCAATGAAATGTTAGCCGGCTTTAACTATTAAAGGCCAAGGTGTTTAAATTTCCTAAATAAATACATACAATGTTATCCTGCTTTTAAGAATAAATATCTTCACAGTATCTAGAAAGCCAAACGTGAACAGCTCACAGGTGCTTCATAGGGTTGCCAACTGGCCTGGAGAAAAAATGCCCTGCCCCTTTAATGAAGGCTTAATGTGTGCAAATGGGCAGCTCAAGCTTTTCATGGCATGGAGATAAGGAACATTACCTGTAAATAACATAACATGGAACATTAAAGGAACATGTAAAGCAGGGCATTGTCTGCCGCCATAAGTCAAAGACTTGTGACTTGATATCTTATGGACAAAGTCAGTCAAATATCTTCTATCCTGGATAAAAGTTAAGCTGACCTCCCTACAGATTCAGTTTAGAAAATGATATTGTGTAGTCAGCTCTCATCCCTAACAAACTTTAATCAGTATCATTACTTGGCAATTTTCTAGCTCTTTTTCAGCTTTGGGAGGTGGGTAGATCAGTTTGCCAGCAGATATATATTTGGTAGCCCATGTTTCTGGCTTTTAACCATGTTGATGTTCTAAAGAGGGGGTGGGACTTGTCTGTGGTATGTTTGTATGTGAGCCTGTCAGCTGGTACTTTTGAATACAACTAGCAGTATAATATCTTAATTGTAAACTCAAAGAATTACATTCGGCACCCCATGGAAGATACAGTATGATGGGACAAGGCAAGAACTGGCAAATGATGACTAGAAGTGTGATTTTTCAAATGACAGCTGAAGTGCAGTTGAAGAGAAATAAATTGACCAGTCCCAACTATACCAAATCCAAACGGGAAAGAAGCCTTGAGTCTGTGTACACAGAAGATTTACTGGCAAGTACAATTTCTCCTACCAGGATAGCGCTATGATTAGCAAGGCCTTACCTCCCAAAATTACTCATCTGACACTGTTTTTAAAGGGACAGGAACCCTGGTTCTGAATTGACAGAGGTTGCAGATAGCCAGCTGAGTTGGTCTAGCAAAATCAGAAGCCATGCAATGAAGATAACCAAGGTGGTATAATGGTTTTGAGTGTTGGAATTAGGATCTAGGAAACCCAGATTTAGCTCATACTGCCATGAAAGCTTGTGGGTGGTCTAACCTTCCTCACAGGACTGGTGTGAGGCTAAAATGGGGAAGGGAGATCTATGCATAGTACCCTAAACTCCCTGGAAGAAGTGTGGAATAAAAATGTGTTAGATAGAAATGGACAGGCAGGAATAGCTTTTATTAGGACCACCCAAAATAAAATAGTTTGTAACTTGTATCTCCGGAACTCTTCAACAGGCTAGATGTTAACCATAAGGGAGGGAGAAAAGCAGATGTTTCAGACCCTGACCTTAAAACCTCACCTGTATGCTATGTAATGTGTCAGGAAGATTTGATTAAATAAATAAAATGGTACTTCTATAATACTTTTACTCTTCTTTAAAACTACTTTATGTTAATGCCACCTTGCCTGTCAACAGTTGGGAGTGATCCTTGCCCACTCTGACTGGATTATTGTTTGACTGGCTATTCTTTTAACCTGACCTCTCTTTGTGACATCTTGTCCCATTTTGTTGGTTGGTAGCTTCAGTATAAATCATGGGTCGAATGGCTGAACACTCCATACATCTGAGTGCAGTGAGCTCTTATAAAAATTTAAGCTGGTGTACATTTTGCTAGTCTTTACGGTGCCTCTGGACTCCTGTTTTATTCTGGTGCTGACTGGAGGTATTAGGTTGCCTTTTGAAACTGTCATGCTTTAGGTGCTTTGATATTAAGATGTTTCAAGGCAATGCTCTCCATATTACATGTGGTTTCTTCAACTATCATACATAATTCGAGATCTTCTAATGGAACAATCAGGTTGGAATAGGAGCTCCCTTTGTTAATTATTATGGTGAGCTCCAAAGGGAGTCAGCTTGCCTCTGAGGAAATGGAAGCCGCCTACTGTGCAATGTTAATGTTGGAAAGGAAGACACAAGGTTGGCTTCGACTTCCTCTTCCTGCCAGTTGGAATCCAGATTTTTCATGGTGGACCTGCTTTCGGTGTTTAAGAAAATTGGATTTATTAGTCTGGTGGAAGGATTAGAAGTCTTTGAGCCCAGTGCCTTCATCAGGGAAGGTAAATTGGAAGGCATTTGTTGATCTAAAATTACTGAAGGATTTATAAAATCTGCTGTCACCACTGAAGGGTGATTTTTAGTAAACTTCTCAGGGCCAGTTAATCCTGTCTTTGGGACTAACCTCTGGATTGCAGAATTTCTAAAATGTCTTTGTACCCTAATTCCCAATGCAGATAACCTGGAGGTATGAGCAAACAAGTATGCAGGAATTCTCTTTGTGTGGAAGTATAGAAGGAAGTGTTCAAATCAAATTGGGCCAGCCAGTCTTTCCATCTTGATAAGATCAATAGACTTTGGAGCACTCTTAAGAATGGCAGCCAAATGGCCTCCCACCTTCCCTTTCGTATTCCAGTCAGTGAATCTCCTCTGGGGCAAGGAAGGCCCATCATGAGTATGTGACCAATACAGGTCAAAAATTGGAACAGGCTGTGCTACGGTTCTTCTATATAAATGGTGGGCAATATATTCCAGTGGCCCTCAAATTATGTTGATCCAAAATGGTCTCCCAACTCCCATATGGGACAATGTTAGGCCTGCCATCTTTGTGTTTTGCACCATTAGAAAGAATACAATCAAACATTTTAAGAGCAGTATTTCGATTCCCCAGCTTGGTGCAGTGGTTAAGTGCATGGATTCTACTCTGGTAGAACCGGGTTTGATTCCCCACTCCTCCACTTGCAGCTGCTGGATTACCTTGGGCAAGCTATAGTTCTGTCAGAGCTGTTCTCTCAAGGACAAGAAAGAGCTCTCTTAGCCCCACCTGCCTCACAGGGTGTCTGTTGTGGGGAGGGGAAGGGAAAGGAGTTTGTAAGCCGCTCTGAGACTCCAAGTGAAGGGTGGGGTATAAATCCAATCTCTTCTCCTTCTTCAGCTGTGCATCAAATGCAAGCCTACACCTAGATTCTGGAATGATCAGATTAAAGGCTAAAGTAAGCCTCACATCTATTAAGCTATGGCTTAAGCTAAATCATTCCTCCCAAGACTTTACATTGTTGATTCTCCAGGATGGTTTTGATCCATTTGGTTAAAGGCAGTCTGTCACAAATTGAATATGTTAGGCCTCTCCCCAGAGTTTCTCTTAAAAATGGCCTTAGATCAAGAAAAGGCCCTGGTTAAGCAAAGCATACTGGACGCCGAATGGCAGGGAGACATCAACAGAGTTTCAAATTTCCTGGAGCCAAAGAACACTAGATATATTGTAACTCTGGCAGCTTACTTATGGCTGTCAGAGATACTGTCCCACCACAGGGCTTACTGTATGGCTAGATGGAATATACTCCCCTCTACTATGGAATGATCCCAGTAGCAGAGAGGGTTTGCCCTTGTGGTGCAGGGGAGGTTGAGACAAATGAGCGTATTTTGCTTCACTGCCATTTCTACCAGGAAATTCACGTGAAGATTGTTGTACCCTTGCTCGAGAGGTTTTCTGCCTCCTCTGAATCTGAAATTACAAGGAAGTCCCTTTCAGACACAAATCTCAGTTCAAACTCCCATGTGCCAGATTTCTTGCAGCAGCATGTAGAAGAATGTAGCTGAATCATAAAATTTAGATGTTACATTTGTTCTGTGACTTTAAGAATGCATAGGCCATTCAGTAGTTTTAATAGTGTATATTTTCTAAAAATTATAAGACTCATGCATATTGCTGTAATTGATTTTGTGCTGGTCACGAATCATATTAATAAAGTATCACTGGTTGCCTTTTGATAGAACTGCCACCTGCCTAAAGGGAGGAAAAGGTCCTTTTCTGTGGAGGAACTGTGCAAGCCAACAGCAGTTGCTGTTTAGTTTTATTTTCCCACAACTTGTTCAAAATGGCACCCACAGGAGTTCTTCCATGGCGTATGTTAACTCCATACTTACCAGATACGATACAGCTGACGTGTTAACCAGAATGCAGGACAGCAACCTATAGCCCACTCGGTTTAGCCATCTATCCACCACATTTCTCATCTTTTCTATGATCAGATTTAAAGAAGGCACACCCAGCAACTATCTGCATGTTGAAACCTGACAATCTCCAAATGTATTCAGAAGCAACACCTATTGTCAATGCTTAACTAGATAATCGGGCCCCATCTGTATCCTGCCCTAGCTTGCTTGACTCAGTCGGAGCAATTGGTCCACTCATTTGAATGAATGGCTCATAAAATACAGCCATTGTTTGGAATCTAACAAAGTTTCCAACTTTTATCACGGGCATTGCAAGGTTATTCACCACTTTGTTTATAGAACTCTGTAATCCTGCATTAAGTACACCCTCTCTAGACCTGCCATGTATTATGTTGCTGAATGAGATTTCTCACAGGCACGCAAGATGAACTTTCCCGTGGGGCAGGGATGGCCTATCAGCAGCAAATAGGCCTCCAGCAGCACCGCTTAATTGTAATCAAAGAGTATTATATGTTTGTCCAATTTAAATGGTAAAGAACTTTGTTCACAAATGGTGTGTGGGTGTGCATGTATATGAGAGGGTTTTTTCCTACATTCTCAGTACTTTGATTTGGTAATTCCCTGGACAAATGCTACTAAAATAGTAGGACAACATCTCATGTGCCTCTGTTAAGCACTTACTGCTAGGTGAGGGGAACTTCATTATATACCCAGACCAACTCTGAAGAGGTAGGGCGGCACAAGAACATTTTGAGAATCACATAGCCCCCCAAGAGCACAGGAACTGGCCAGTAAGCATTGACAGGTTATTTTTAATGAGTACTATTTTTTGTTGAGATGAACCAAACTGTAACTTCATCACAGGGGAATTTAGGAATACAAGCACACTAGCCAGATTCAAACTTGCCCCTCATGTTTGGGCATGTGCAGAAAGGCACAACACTTTATCTCTCAAGATAGAGGATGTGAGCACCAGTTTCTGGGCTAGAGCACTAGAATTTTCCAGAGTTGCTTCTGTACTGGCCTATATGTGGGACTGCACAGAAGCTATTTTTTTAAAAATCCAGGTTACTCAACCAACTTGTTAGGTGGCCTGCTCACCTGTGACACAATCACTTGTCCTCATCAGGTGCTACTCCTAGAGTCCACCAGTGCTCCAGAGACAGTTGCCAAGTTTCTATACCCACACACATGTAGGGTATGAGAAAAATTACTACACAAATTAATAATGGCAAAGACAGTAGAGAAATGGGGATGAAAAAGGCTGAGGCCTGGCAAGGGTGGCATGGCCCATCAGCCACTTTTAAGTCTGTCATTTTTTTAAGTACCAAAAGGATTTATTTTGGCTGTGTTGTCTGCAGATTCTCCATGCACAGGTGGGGAAAGCACATTCAGTGCTGTTGAGGAACAAAAATACAGTTCTTATTTTACTCCATTCTTAAAATATGCCAGGAATGTGGGGAAGAGACACGTTTCTAAGTCAGGGTTCTCTAACCTTGTTGAGCCTGCAGGCAACATTGGAATTCAAACACTGCTGATGGGTGCATCCACAAAATGGTCACCACAGGAGGCAGTGCCATCCACAAAATGGCTGCGGCAACTTACCTTCAGACACACAGTGAAGACCCTTGTGCTGTGGTGCCAACTGTTGTTACCCGCCCACAGGCAGGGTGGGATATAAATCCAAATAAATAAATAAAAACTGCTGTAAAAGCAATATTTTTTAAAAGCTGCACAAGCAATCAAACCTTCAATGGCCAATAAGAAGCCTTGTTGCCCCAATGCCCCTCATGGCCCTGCCCGCTTTCTAAAAACACCACGAAAAGTGTCAGCGCATGCCATGGTCCCCTATGGGCACCATGTTGGGGACCCCTGTTCTAACTGAATATCCAAGCAGAGTTGAGTTAGCAGAGGGGCAAATGTTTGTTTGGGTTTTTTTTTCCAAACCAGAGAAAATAGTAAGCCCAGTTTTTATTCATAATTTTATTATCTGCCTGTTAAGTGGCTCATCTGTTACTTATGGTTGGGGGTCTGGGAGTTAGAAGATATATCACTGCTGCATCATGGCAGGGACCTAAACTATGAAAAGCACAATGCATACCTTCATTGCCAATTTAAACCGGAGTAAAACAGAAAGTCTCTCTCAAGCTTGATTCTATCCACTTGACTGAAATACTCTACATGCAGCTTTCCTACTATCGAAAATATCTCACTGGGGGTGGGGAATGGTTCATTGACTCTAAGTCTGTTTAAATGAAGGCAAGCATGTATTCATTAGCATGCACACACTAGATAATTGCAATAATTTTTACTGGGCTTTTCCCCACCCACATGAATCAGCTTTTGTGTAAACTCTTACAGCATATACCATTTAGGTTACACAAGATCAGTGCAGAAACCTATCTGAACAAACTCAACACCTACCTATGCTAAGTCCATCTGTCAGAGACTTTCACAATGTCACCATGCCCATGTTTTGTGCTGCCTCTCTTGTCATGGTGATTAGTGGTACAGCTCAGAGATAACAGCATACCTGTATAGCAAGTCTTGGGACAGACTGAAAAGCTGGTGACCAAGTTGACATACAGTATCCTTTACACTAAACCATACTAAGTATTTGTACCAAGACCTAGTGAATGAGGAGGTACATCTGTCTTAATATTCCCACAAAAGTGCATTTTTAATAGCAGCCTGGTTGATACTAAGTCAATTGTATTATTTCTTTACAAATGTTCAGGGGTTTTCCTCCAAATGAATGAATGATATAGACAGTAGCAAAAGGTGTGCCACCTCTGGCAGTCAAGGACAAATGGGTAGACAGAGGGTGTGCACGGAAGGGTGAAAGCAAAAGACTGTGGGTTTATAACTTACATGCTGGAAATTACCACAGCTGAGTCCCCTACTTAACATATATTTTTGTTGCCTGACATCAGCTGTGTGTCCTCAGCCAAAATGGAATCTGTGTGAGGAACATGTGGCCAATGAGCTCATACAGTAACTATGAAGGGACATGAGACTTCACATTGCAATGACTGAAGTACACCACAGTGAAGCACAGTGTTTTGAAAATGGCGTTGAGTCTCAAAGTGAAACTAAAATGACTCTGGTCTATGGACTGACTGGTCTACGGCTAATCTGTTGCATGACAATTCACGGTATATATTCCTTGTTTATACAAAAATTGCAATAAAGCTAAACTTAAGAACATCTGTCCTTCTGAAAAGAATATTCTAAAACCTACCCAACTGATATCGCAGCCTTTCTATTCCTTTTCTCATGAACCGGCTGGCTGAGAATTATAAATATAAATTGCTTTCCTTCAGCGGTGTATATGGGGAGGCAGCAACACCAACTCTATAGGGTGCTTATTAATCAAATCCCAAGATACAAATTTTATACCTGACTTTGCCCCAGGCCTTCATACACACACCTGGGTTGTACAGCCATATAGCTTTGTTTTTAGGCTCCAGATATAAATGCATGTGATTCTGGCAAATGCACTTCTCCAAACATAGGGACTGCTGATATAACAAATTATTATTATTAATTATTATTATTGATGATAATTTTATTAGACTTCTAACCAGGGCTCAGGGCAACTAACGAAGTTAAAAACCATATAATAATTAGCTATTAAATCAATTTTACATAATGACAGATAAAATTAGATAGCAGCGTAGACACTAATTCAGTTTATCCAAGTGAGGCTGTCCAAACTGTGTGTTTAAAGATGGTACCCAATGCAATGAATGGTGGGAAGACGGGGAGCTGGGGGAGGCCAATATAGCTTGAACTTCATTGCCTCAACCATATGCCTGGTGGAATAATTGTTTTACAGGCCCTGAGGAATGGAATCAGGTTCCACAGGAGCCGAATCATTCCACCAGGCTGGGATCAGAGCCAAAACGGCTCCACTAATACTTTTTGAGCTGGGGACCACCAGAAGATTGTTATTCATAGAGTACAATGCTCTCTGGGGGGTGTACCAGGAGAGACGGTACCGCATTTAGAGGGTGTCTGCGAGGGAGTAGGAGTAAGTGGGAGGCATGATTAACTCCTCCTTCACTGCTAATTTTGACCCACAAACACTCTTTAAAGCTGTTTTTTTTCCTACAGCTGGGCTTTGCTTGGACCCTCAGCTACAGAGAAAAATGAATTTAAAATAGCCTGGGGGAGAATTTGTAAGCCTACTGTTTCTCCCCTGAAAATGCCCTTTGATACAGCATTATGGGGAAAAATACAGCAATGGGAATCTGGTGTTTACCTTGGAATTAGTTCCATTCTAAGATCACAACTGAAGGTTTCGGTCATTACTCAAGAGATTCCCCCCACCCCCTCACTTAAAATGCTTCATCCTTTGATCATGTAAAGAAGTAAAAAGATGGAGAAAATGTAAGGAGTTGTTACCTTGAAACAGTTGCTGGTATAAACAGGCTCTTAGCAAAGGAGAGTTGAGTAGCCTATTAGTCATGAACTCTGTATTTAATAAGAATTTCATGTCTCATGGACTATGCAATTTGTAACCAGTATTTCAGATACAGTTTACAGTATAGTTCATTCCAACTTCAAGCACTTTTATAGTGATTTATCTAATTTGCACTTCAACATATTTTACTTTAAATCTTGTATAACTTAAGGAAAATTGGCTGCTTAAGTATAGTTTTGGTGTCCAAGTTACCTTGAAAACCCATATAGAGACCAACATGGTATAGTGGTTCCCCACGCCTCCACATGAAACTTGCTGGGTGACCTCGGGACAGTCACAGTTCTTTCAGAACACTTTCAGCCCCACTTACATCACAAGGTGTCTGTTGTGGGGAGAGGAAGGGAAAGGCAACTGTAAGCCACTTTGAGACTATTTGAGATAGATAAAAGCAGGGTATAAAAACCTACTCTTCTACTCTTGAAAGTGCAAACCTGAGAAAAATTGTATCCCCCTAAACCCATTGACTTCAATGGACTCTGTTAAGGATTGCATTTAAAATGTCTTGTCATCCTAATGACACAGAAAACAAACCATGTTTCTTACTGAAAGTCAGCAGGAGAAACTTACACCTACTAATCGTTTGGTTTTATAAGATTTTTTACAGGAATGGCTCAAACATGTTGCTAAAGATGCAAAACAGACTGTAACTGGATACAAAGAAATGAGAAAATGGTATCTCTTATGAAAAAGGAAACAAAACAATTTCCTCGCATTTCTATGCAATGGTAGAAGATCAGGTGGGGCAAAGGGAGTTGTGGCTATGGAGAGGGGGCCTTGTTACATGGCAAATGCCACATGGAAGCATGAGGCAGCATGTATCTCACCATCTAAATATACCATAAATATACCATAGTTGAGCAGAGGATGCTAGATACTGAGACAGAATGATATTGCCAAGGTCTCGAGATTTTATGCTCCTCTCCAGAAGAGAGTTTCCCCAGCCCCCTATCACATCTGACAATTTCATCCTATAAAGGGTCTTTTCTATGGCCCAATATAACACTTTCCCTTTTGCAGTTGTAGAGGGTCATTACAAAAAGGTGCCTATGGCTGAGTGTTTGTCCATGTGGCATGGGCAAAGTAGAAACAGTCAAACACTTTGCTTGGGTGTAGTCTTTACAAAGAAATACGAGCCAAATTTATTCAACCTATACTGGCGAAATTTATGGGGCCCCAGACTCTGAATTAAAGAATATTATTTTGGCGGATTCTAACCCTCAAGTTACGCTTGCTCGCTCCAGAATTTTGGCTGCAGCCTCTAGAATCTGCAAAGATTATATAAAAAAGTGATAAAATGTCCCTTAGGCTTTGCACCTTTTCCCCCTTCTTCTTTTAAAAAACTTCTTTCCTAAATCTTTGTTCATTTTATTATAATATTCCCATAGAAATGGCTGTGCACTTTCTGTATTTTATGTAAACTAGTTTGCTTCGATCTATGCTGGCTATGGGCTGTAATAATGGTAATAACAATGGTAAATTAAACATAAATATACCATCAGGTTGTGGCACAGCTGATGGTAAGGTACCACTGGCCCATATGATGGCCCCTCATACTTCTCTCCCTCAGAGGCAGATTTTCCCTGTTCAAAATTTATTCCCTTCTATGACTAAATCACCCCAAGTAACGTGATTTTCCTCTGTCTTTAAAAGACTGTCTGTTTTACCTTGTCACAAAGATATAATTTGGCTTTTGGCCCAGCCCTGGAAGGAACCTGAGGGAAAAATAAGGAACCCTCTTGGGTTGAACTCCAAGTGGCACTTGAGAGGATGTAAAAGTCAAAAAGAACAAAATATTTTATTTAAAAGACAGGGGAAGGCCATGTGTAATCAGGAGTTGTTAACTTCAAAGCAAAAATAAGTGGTTGTACAAATTGTAGGTAGATGAGAGTTATTGAAGATTATTTTCTTAGTTATTGAGCTCTTAATATCAAGAGGTTTTCCCCATGTTTTCCAAACACTACAAAGCTTCTTAAAATAGTTTCCTATTTCTCCTCTTATTTCCTTGAGGCTGATACCTAACTCCCTTCCTTTTGATCCCTAATTTCTATCTACCTCTTGAGGTGTCTCAAGCAATTTCCTTTCACAGCAGACCAGGGATCTCCTCCTCCCAGAGATAACTCTCCCTGTTTAACTGGGCAGGGATTCTTCTTATTTCCCTAGAAGATATTTTCCCTTTCCTTTGGCCTGAATGGGAGTTTTATCTCACTACCCAAATTACAGGCCAGTCAGTCTGACGTCAATACCGGGTAAGTTGGTGGAAACTGTTATTAAGGAAAGAATTAGTAGGCACATTGACGAACAAAAACTAGTGAGGCAGACTCAGCATGGGTTCTGTAAGGGAAGATCTTATCTTACTAACATGTTAGTGTTCTTTGAGGGAGTAAACAAACATGTGGGCAAGGGGGACCCAATAGATGTTGTTTACCTTGACTTCCAGAAAGCTTTTGATAAAGTTCCTCATCAAAAGCTCCTAAGTAAGCTCAGTAGTCACAGGATAATAGGACAAGTCCTTTTGTGGACCAAAAACTGGCTAATTAATAATAGAAAACAGAGAATGAGTATAAATGGGCAATTTTCTCAGTGGAGGGTGGTAAACAGTGGGGTGCCACAGGGATCAGTACTCAGTCTGATGCTTTTTAACTTGTTCATTATTGATTTGGAGTTGGGAGTAAGCAGTGAAGTGGTTAAATTTGTGGAGGACATGAAGTTGTTCAGGATGGTGAAAACCAGAGAGTATTGTGAGGCATTCCAAAGGGATCTGTCGAGGATGGGCAAGTGGGCATCAATGTGGCAAATGGGGTTCAGTGTGGCCAAGTGTAAGGACCCCCATCATTGGAATGGCATTTTTCTGCCTTCCCCCCTTCCAAGGTAGCCCACTAATGGTGCTCCTGGGGGACAGGAGGCCCTAAGAAGCAACATGGATGGGGTGTGTGTGTCTGCAGTAGGAAGGGGAAAATCAATACCAATTGCTAATTTAGTCCGGAACCAACACAAAACTTTGCTAGTTTGGCCGCTTTGCTTAAAAGATATCACAATATTACAGTTTTTGCTTTTCAATTAAAGAATTGTAAATGCATATGCTTGCTGTTTACAAACCACACAGGTTCACCAGGTTTCTACAGTATTGGTTTATTTTTTTTCCCATTTAAAATGTAGCACTGAAATTCTGAACACACAAATATCCCTATGATTTCTTAGCATACCTTTCAAGTGTTATCACTTAAAGTGACTAATGAAATTTTAAGGAGGGAGGGCGGGAGGAAGGAAAGAAGGAAGGAAGGAAGGAAGGAAGGAAGGAAGATCAAATTTGGTTTTTTTCTTATGTGGCTGGGTAACAATTTCATTTGCCAATATTAACCCAAGATATTTTTCACTTGTAAACGTCCATTTTACAATTGAGCAGCATACAGAATATAGGATAAATGCATTATTTTCCTTATGCGCCCCTGCTAACTACCCCACTTGAATGTTTACAGTGTCCCAAGCTGCTATGTTTATTAAAAACCAACCGGTGCAAAGCGCCTGTAATACATGCAAGTTAAAAATCACTTAACACACACTTTAAGTTAAAGAGTCTGAGGACTTTAATATTCACTTGTGGCTATGGTTCAGTCACATTTTCAGATGTGTTTGCTTCTTTGGCAAGATTGGTAACTACTCCTTCCTTAGATTCAGGATGTTGCATTTCCATTTTGATCTGCTCTTTGGCATTCTTGTTATTTACATCCTTTATAGTGTTTTCCACCACAGAATCAACATCCATTTTTTCCTGTGGATTGTTTTCAAACAAAGATGACCCATCCACTTGTACAGGCTCTGGGACATCTTCTGCTTTCTGTTCAAGTCTTTCCAATATATTCTGGACTTTTCTTACACCGTCTCTCCTGGCCTGCCGAACATCTGCACGACCCTCAGGATCTACAGAGTCCAAGGCTAGCAGCTCTTTGGTCAAATACTCTTCTATCATCAGGTACTTTTTGTCATTTTTCTTACCATCAAAGGAATCAACTGCCTGCTCCAGTGACTGTACTCTGTTTAGAATGGCTTCAACTTTCAAGACTCCTGGGTGCTTTTGAAGTTCTTCTGTCTCTGGAGGCTTCTGTGCTTCAGGTTCTTGTGGGATATGCCTTTCCTCTAGAGGAGCAGTGTTAGGAGGGCAAGGAATCTTTTTATCAACATCCTCTGCTGGGGGAGGTGGTTTCTGTGGAGATGGCTTTATGTCAGCATCAGTATGAATGACTTGAATGGGGATGTATGAAGCGGGAACCTCTGTTCCAGATGAGCCGGCCTTGTTATCCACCTTGGCCTCAGGTGGTAGACTTGCTGGTGATCCGTGGGTTGGCATTTGTTGTTGAGGTGCCTGGTGAAAAAGCATGACATGCTGGTTAGTGATAAATGCAACCCCAGAAAACAGTTACAAGGATTTCAGCTCTAAACAGGATTAGAACATTTGTATATTTCCAGATAACATGACCTTTCTCAGGTGTTGCCGGGGGGGGGGGGGGGGGGGAGGGGTTGGGGGGTTATGTCCATCTTTGCAATATTATTTTTAGTAGTTACCTAACTCAAAGCAGCAGCTTGTATGGACATTAACAGTTATGAAGAGTGCTAAGGGAACTTTAGAAGAAAGAAAACAAAAGAAGATAAAATAATAACTTTAAAAATATGAACAATGGAAAAAAAGATATAAGGAAGTACAAAAAGCAAACTAGTGAGTCAGATGCTGTAGAGTTCAAAAATCTAGCACTGGAGCAGGCTGAAGTGAATTGCATTGAAAAAAGTCAATTAACCTAACAATATGACATTATGAAAAAAACCCTGGAGATTGCTTCAGTTGATAGAAAACTGATGGGGATAATTCTCTGTACTACCATCTCTAGACCTCTCCTGTCACCATGAAGAGCTGTAAAGAGTAAAATGTGCAGAAGGGAAAAGTTAACTTCTTTGTGGATAGCCGAGAGGATTAGCAGGGTTTTTTTTTAATGAGCTGTAATTTTTAATCTGTTGTGCACTGATTACCTGATTATGTCAATTAATGGATTGAGATTTTCAAGTAATACTTTTTTTGGTAAAGTCTACATGACTAATACAACATTTTGCAGAGTAATTGCTAATGAAAGGGAGTTTTTTATATAGGCTCATCACACCTACCTGAGGTCTGACAGACTGTATTCTAATGGGAGTTGGGGACTGGATTCTGGCTGGTGAGGTTTCACGACTTGTGGAACCCCTTTGTGACACCCTGAATGGGGACTGCGCCCGTTGTGGCCTCTGATCCCGGTCATCAACCTGAATTTGGTGGAAAACTGGTGGGTGAGCAAGGTAATCACTCTGCTGGGCTGGGTAGTGTGTCTTCTGTGCCTGATGATAGCCTTGTGATGGTTGTCTTGGAACATTTCCCTCATGGATCACAGGGATAGGGATATATCCACGAGGGAGCTGATGACTTCCTGAGCTGGGTCTGCCTGAGGACTGAGAAGAAATAGTTGACGATTCAGAAGATGCAGGTGATGGAGGCTGCTGGGGGGGGGGGAGAAAAAGTCATTATTAATGTTCATAATGTTCATTTTCATATTTGCTATTTTATTTACAAAAAAAGGCTCATAAAATATTTAAATCTGGGTTAACAAATGGCTGACTATCCTATCATGACTACCCATATCATTGGCTTATTGATCTCAAGATAGTAGCCATATGCTTAATTTGATCTATGTGCAAGAACTAGGGTGCCTTGGCACACCAGTAATGCTAAGAAATTTTACATGGGGTCCAAAGAAGGTTGGAACATGACAAGAAGGTTGTTTTAATGTTATGAAGTATTTTTCAGTCTTGAGAAGGCCCCTCCCACATCTGATCTGCAACTGTGAAGAACACTGAAAACCTAAGAGGAGAGTAACTTTAATATTTGTTCTATATGTTTTAATTATTTGTTTTGTATTAACGAATTATAAATGAAAATGACAATGCATCTTCATGACTAACAGATTTACTGCAGCAGTTGTGCCCCTTCATGAGGTGCATAAAACACTATCCTCATACTATCCATTGCTGGAAAAAAAACCCTAACATGGTAACCCCCTCCAAATATAGATTATAAATGAAAATAAATAAAGCATAGGATTTTTATGAGAGAGAAGGATGTAAAGCTAGTGAACCACAGGCTAAGTAAAAAAAATGGATTTATTAATGAATACTTTCTGCTATCTGACTCCACTGATTTCATTTCTTTTGGAGATATACACAGTACAGAGCATCGGTAAATGAAACATACACAACAACAGGATTATAAGCTGCCACACAGGACTCTGAATGTACTGGATGTGCCCATATCAGCACAAAGACCCTTCAGTTTATGATTATGCTGTTACATCTATGTGCATATGAGTTAAGATAAAATAATACATTTTGGAATTATATTAAAAGTTGTTTAGTTCTGAAAAGAAACTATGAAGAATGAGTGACTTTGTCTACTCAAACTTGTATTTAAAAAAATGCACGTAGGTGTCAACCGCTGCAGTGATTCTTATCAATTCTGTCCTTTCCAGAAATCTTCATGGCAGAGTGGAGATCTGGACCCGAGCCTCCAGGAGCCTAGTCCAGCATTCTAATCATTATACCACACTGCTTCTACATACTTGCTAGCTACCATCCCAGAATACACAAGAAGAACACATAAATATGACCTGTGGTACTGTTTTGCTGCTTATCACTGTAAATATGCTCCAAAGATGTAGTTTCCTCCACACCACTTAACATGTCATGTTTAAATTCTTAAGACTTTGTTTCAGATTTCTGTTTGTTTTCAGATTTCTTAAGTCCCAAACCCTAATACTACTACACTGTTCACTGGCTGTCCCACCCTGTGATTATATTTGATTTATACCACATAATCCGCCTTGATTCTCATTGAGACATAGACTATAAATAACAGAAATAAATATTTTGAAATGACTGTAGGAGAAGCCAATTATGTTGCCTCTATAATTCAACTGCCTTTTATCATATAGATCCTAAACCACATCATATGGAGTTAAAACTGAAACTCCTTTCATGAATTGAATTGTACTGTAATCTAGCATGAATTTGTTTTAGTATCATCACGGCAATACATTTAGTGTTCATAAGGTACTGGAAAAAATCTTCCACCTCTCTTGAAAGAATGAACAGAAAGACTGTGTAGTTTCTTAAGTTATTTGGTTCAATCAAAAAAATGTACAGACCTTGAACAGATGAAGGGGGTAATATTTCAACACACATATATATTTGTGTGTGTGTGGGGGGGGGGGGAATCCTAAGTCATGCAAAGCTTCTAATAAAAAAAATATACCACAGCAATCCCATAATCTTACCTCAGATCCATGAGGGGAGGATACTTGGGCTGGTGCAGCTGCTGTTTTCTGTCCACACTGTTTATCTATTTGGGCAGCTTCTGCAAGTCCCCGAGCAGGAGACTGTGGACGGGCAAAACTTCCCCTCAAAGGTGATGGAGCCCGCATTGTTGTCGGAACGGTGTCCACCTTGACACGCTGCATGTCGGGCTGGTAACCAGGATAGTAGGAGTACTGCTGCCTGTTCTCTGCACCTTCATGGATGACTGGAATGGGGATGTAACCAGGACGAAGCTTTGGGTATACCATGTTTCCTTCTGTGATCTGGGACTGGTTTGGACTGTTTCGAGATGGACCATTTGCTGATGATTGGCTTTCCTAAACAACCAAACAGAACACACAGTACAGGTTTAGAAGTTAGGATCTGTACAGTTCAGAAAAAGCAGCCAGGAAAGAACACCAACTCAAAAAAAAAAAAAAAAGCAGACGTATTCCTACTAGAACTTTTCTGAACAACATCTATAGCTGCTGAAACAATTACATGCAGGTAAAGAACAAATTTAAAGTTGGCTGAGTAGAACGGCAAAATATACTTTAAAGTCTGTCAAACTGACTGATACTTCATAACTGCCTTGTTCAGCTGATCAGTGAATTATAATAACAAAGTTTCTAAATACCACTAGTTGTCATTTTAAAAATAAGTTTTGTACAACTTGCAGCCTAATCCTATCCATTTCAGTAGGTGCTGCAGTGAATGCAAAAGGCTGTGCCGCAACAGCTACCAGGGCCTTGCATTAAATGGGACAGGAAGAGGACAGGAATCTCTTAGGCACCCCTAGGAGCAGTACTAAAGTCTGCACAGAACAGGCAGCATAAAGTACCATGAAGCCTTATGTAAACAGAAACAAAATACATAGTATTGTAACATAGTATTATAATATATTGGGGCCACTTTTACCGTCTACATCCAAGCAATTTTTGTTTGCACAAAACCACTTCACTGAGCTTGTAATGGAGAACAGGAGCACCGAAGCTTTAAGCTTCAGAGAACCTGATCCTAAATAAACTGTATGTGAGCCTTCTTAGAATTTGGCTGCTGTGCTATGATTTCATGGAATGTTCACAAATATTCTGATCACCAACACACCCTTATTAAAATGCCAGTGGACTGTGCAAGTCCACAGAGGAAGCCAGACTTTAGTTTACTTTGGGCGCAAATCCTCACAAACGAATAAAGATAATGCGTCTCATGCTTCAGTACGCTTGTGAGAGGATACTAAAAATGCACAGGACGGACACGGGACTTTCTACAAGAGGTCTCCCCCCCACACACGCACACCAATAGCTCTTCTAATGAAGCTCTTCCTGCAACAGCCTTTCTATTTTGGGACCACATTCTAGATGAATCTCCAAATGAGATCAAATAACAAGTGCTGCTGTCACTCACAGGGTAAATATCATTCAGTAAGAGCCAGACTAAGTATGATGGTGGCAGACTTGTATTTTAAAATGAAGATCTACCTCACTGACATGTAAAATGGTGGTGATGGCATGATGTAAAGGAAAATGATTCTCAATCCTTCTCAAACCTGCTGCTTCCACTATCCAGTCATTCACTGTTCAAGGTTAGTTTCCTCCCAGATGCACTCCATTACCAAAAATTAGCCCCACTGGGAGAAAATAACTGAAGGAGAAGCTTCTGCAAGGAGACCAGTGCTGGGCACAGGGAGTGTTCAGCAACCCTCCGTGCTCTTTCGTGCTCAAATCCTTTTCACTTGACATTCTTTACATAGAATGGGGGAGTGCTCAAATTTAAAGACACAGGTCTGTCGTCATGAGGTTTAACTTAGGCCTTCATAAGAGATACTTAATCCTCAATAGTAAATGCAAGGAGTTACAAAAGGTATCTGGAATGGCTAACACAGCTTTAGCAGCAAGTCCACAGAACACACTGCTAGCAAAAAGGCCAGCTGGCCTACCCATACGTACCTGTGTTAGTTGTGTCATAGCCTGAAATGTAAAAAAGCTTTAAGCTTTCAAACACTATGCTTCCAGGGCAAGGGGTCACTTACAAGACTAGGCTAGCAGATGGTTTTACGAAGAGGGGCAAAACAAATTGTGCTGTAAAAAAACACAGAATGTTTGGCAGTATTTTGGTAACAGTCAATTAAACAGGTATCTTTCACGCTCCTCCTTGTAACTAAGACTGAGTAACCCAGACTGAGAAACATCTCAACCAGCAAGTCACTTAGCAAGTCACTTAGGGGCCAATGATTCAGCTTGATCACATTCAAGTTCAACATTTTCCTCAAACTTTTGTATGCATTTATATATTTTATTGTTTTAACTAAAAGTATGCTCCCTTGGATATGTTTTCATGTCAAGAACAGGATATAAATATTTCAATTAAATAGATAATAAACAGACCAAACAGCTCTCAGTGAAACAGCCCATCTGTCATTTAAAAAATCTCTCAAAAATCTTTATTTCAAAGTAGGGCAGAAAACTAGATAAATTTCCAGGGATTTTGTTTGGTTGCCTTTGATAAAAAGGATGGAAACTAATATAACTGACAAGTGGAGACCCGCAAGAAACTTGTAGGATGGTTATGTCATTCCTCACACCTTTGCTTCCTCCCTTCTCCCCCTACCTCTCTCACACTCTTTCTCCCTTCTGCCCCCCCTCCTTACTCTGTCTCTCTCCTCCATGTACGTTACTTCCTCTTTTTTCTGACCCGTCTACATTCTCTTTGTTTTTCTGCCTCCCCACCTCATCACTCTTTCTCTCTCTTTCTGCCCCCCACTCCATCCCTCTCTCTTTCTGCCCCCATCACTCTCCCAGCCTCCTGCCCTGCTTCCTCCCCCCCCCCCACAGCAGCAGTGGTAGTGCTCTGGGAATCACAAAAGATCTCCCAGCTGCAGAGATCAATTCACCTTAGGGCTGCCAGCTCCAGGTTGGGAAATTCCTGGAGATTTGGGGGTGGAGCCCTGGGACAGTGAGGCTTGGGGAGGCAAGCAGCCTCAGCAGGGTATAATGCCATAGACTCAACCAGTGTTCCCTCTAAGCTGAGTTACTGTGAGCTAGCTCAGTTTTTTAGCCTCCAGCTCACAAATTTTTGTCTTAGCTCAGGAAGGATGGCTCCAGAGCAAACTAAATGTATGCAGTAGCCAAATTGCTCACTCACAACTTTAATGCCAGTAGCTCACAAAGTAGAATTTTTGCTCACAAGACTCTACAGCTTAGAGGGAACATTGGACTCAACCCTCCAAAGCAGACATTTCATCCAGAGAACTGATCTCTGTCACCTAGACAACAGTTGTAATTCTGGGTGCTCTCCAGCCCTTGCACTACTTCTTGAGTGACTATTGTAGCAGGTGTACTGATGGTTTGCTGTTATATTTTAGTCAGCAATATTTCAAACAATGCTGTTGTTAAGATCAGTAAATGATAACAATATTCTTCTCTGTATAGAGAATATTATCAAAACAGACAATATAATAGATTTTTTTTCTAAGCTCAGTAGGCAGTTATACTTTAAAACAAATGGACTTTTGTTAAAAATATTATTTCCTTAAATCTGATTCAGTGGTACAACATGGGGAGAGTATTTCACTTTTTTAATCAAGAAAGGATTCTTGGTTGGGTTTTAAAAAACATATTTCGCAGTACGCTGTTCCATGATCATTTAATTTTTAAATGGGGAAGTGAACCTGCATCTAGTGCAGTGATGCGGGCTATTGTCCAGAAATGGTTCTTTCAGATGGAATCTGCTAGCCTTTAAGTCCATCAAACCATTTTTTCAACCCACTTTCAGTGACACACCCCTCCAATGACTGGGTTTAAAAAAACCTCTTTGGGGACTTGCGTGAAATCAACCTGAAATGTGCCAGTTTCATGCCTTTCTTGCCTGTCCTGTAATTCCTGATCCCTTGAACCCGAAGTTATATGACTGCACTGCGAAGTCCCACTCAGGTCATCTGAAGAAGTGAGCTCTAAGTAAGTCAAAAGTTTAAACTGAGACAAAACGTTATTCTTTAATCTGCCACAGAACTGCCGTTCAACTCTACCCCCCCCCATCCACCTTTGTCCACCTAAACCTCACGCATGCTCAGTAAAAGCAATCTCGCCCCTGCAGCAAATAAAAAGATGTGCTCTACATAGAGATAGGAGCATCGCGCTCCATGACGGAGGCTCCAGGGTCTTTAAAAAAGCACCCCCTTTGGAGGGGGAAGAAAACAAGTTTCATTTTACACGGCAAGTGTTGGATCGTTTTAGGGTTCCCCCCCCCCTATCACTATGAGGAAGTGCCTTTCATGCTGGAAAGGCACTGAGCCTGTGCAAGCGAAAGCAGCGTGAGTAGAGTATGGCCTGCGAGGAAAGGTGAGGAGGCATTGGCTGCAGTTGGGGAGGGGGGAATGGCCGGTAGTGGGTGGGAGGCGCTGTCGTTTGGGATGGGTGAGGGTGGTCTTCCTCGCCAGGCTGCCGCAGTTCCCAGAGGATTCCCCCCTGGCGATTCCCCAGGGCGGCTCTCAGCCGCCGGCTGCCTCAGAGTTCTGAGAGTGTTCCCTGCACATGCGCAGGGAATGCACTTTAACTTTGGGGGGGATTTAAATCCCCCCAAAAGTTTTTAAAAGTTTTCAGATTTTTCTGCACATCTGGGGACCCCCACATGTGCAGAACAATCTCCCTGCCCCCCAGGTGCCCCCCCCCACGGATTTAGATATCCGCACACAGGGGGTGCCTTCGCTATTAGTATATAGATACTATCAGGAGCATAAGAATGTCGTCTAAAATCACTTTCATTAGTATACAATGATGTTTTTCTGTTAATTATAATCTCATCAGCATAATTATATACTAACAGAAGTATCTATCTAGTCTGACATTCATATAAAGTGTATGCATTTCAGATCAAAGCAGAAAAAGCCAAGAAACTACATTCTGATGCCCATAACTTTTTAAAAAAGAAGTTTCCAGGAATCCACTACCTAGTTAATCATCATCTCCTCTGCATAATTATACAATACAGCAAGGCTATGTATTTAGTTCAGTGTTCATGTGAAATGCATACATTTCAGGTCAAAGCTGGAGAAATCCCAGAAATTAGATTCTGATGCCTGCACTTTTTAAGAAGGAAGAGGACTCCAGGAATCCACAATCTCCTAGGGGTATATATGGAAGAGCATTGACTGTTGGAAATTCTGGCTACTCCCTTTCTTTCCAAAGGATACATTCTGTCCTGTTTGGATGTTGTTTTCCCACTCATCACACACACTGAATCTGAGATCCAGAGATTCACACAGGTCCTCTCTACTTTTGTCACCCTTGGAAGTTAACATATAGGAACACATGCAAGTACTCAAATTCAGCATGTTGCACATGTTGGGCATAAATACACAAGAATGAAAATTCAATAGATGATCCTGTTGAGAAACGAAGACAGTGCTCTTTGGTAGTGGGGAGCTGGAGCGAGATGTTTGTAACTCCTAAATGCATTAGATGATCTACAGCCCCACACAAAATGCGTATGAAGCACCATGAATCAGTATCCCATGCTTGCTTAGCAGAGGTGAAATAAAATCAGAGAAGACTTCTCCCCAATGGGCTGTCATGGACCACCCCAGTGTCGCATGGAAGGAGTCCTCCTCATTGGAGAAAGCAGAGAACAACGTCTGCTTTGGCAGACCCTTCCTGTGAGGTTGGGGTCTCAGGGTCTTCCCTAAGGGACCCTGAGCCAGCACTGGAGGTCTCCTGGGATTAAAACTGATTTCCAGGTGACAGAGATCAGTTCACCTGGAGGAAATGGCTGCTTTGGAAGGAGGGCTCTGTAGACCCTGCTGAGGCCCCTCCCCTCCGAAACCCCACCCTCCTCAGGCTCCACCCTCAAAATCTCCAGGTATTTCCCATCTTGGAGCTGGCAACCCTACCCCTGAGCCAGCAGGGCCCTCAGACCTGGAGGCCCCAACATGGGCCTGCTCATGACCAGACCTCCCACTGTCTCCCAAAACACCCCAGGAGCAGAGGAGGTAAAGGGCTAGAGTTGAGGCATGGACCAGGCACAGGAACGTGTGCCTGACAGCCTGCAGCCTCCCCTCTGCTTAGGAAATGGTGGAAGAGACCAATAAGTTATCATAGGACCTAGGCCCCAGTACTGCTCAGGAGTGGAGGAGCCGAGTCATCTTGCAGGGAAGAGGCTTATGTGGAAACAACTTTTTGCTGACTACTCTGCCAGTTACCAGACCGGTTCTGTAGCTATTCTTGTTCCCTGACCCTTGGACTGCTTTTGACTCTGCCTTTTGGAATACAAAACCTGACCCTGGACTGAGATCTTGGATTACCTTCTGAGTTTGCCTTTGATCGTGCTATTGGACTCTGGACTGCGACTTTTGGACTGAGAACTGCTGCTGTCAGACCCTGTGGTTACTGAAACTTAATTCCCACCTGGTGGCCAGGACTGGTGCACAGAGCACAGCAATTGTGCCAGAATCTATAACATCACTGGCATCCACCAATCATGACACCAAATGTGTCCTTTTGCAGCCCCATATGTGCTTAATCATAAGCAAAAACTACTGAAAATATAATAGAACCACATTAACAAGTAACCAAGACAGAGGTAAACTCTCGTGCCAAACTTCCACCCAGAGTAAAATTTTACTGCATACATAAACACTAGAAAGAGAGTTTATAAGGGGAGCGGTGACATCACCTTGAAAGAACAGCATGAACTTGTACTCTGGTTAATGCATTATTCTAACAGCTACTCAGAATTACAAGAACAGCCAATAGAGAACCTGGGATTGAAACCTAGTCACTGTATTTTGCTCTACTCTTTTAAAAAACCTTTAACAGGGACCATAAATTCTGCTATAATAGTTATCTGTGTTTGATAGACTTATCTAGGCTTAATTTTCCTAAATTAATCCAAATGCAAAGTCTGGCATGTTTGCAAAGTGACTGGAGCAATGAACAAAATGTACTGGAAAATTATTACGGAAAACCCAAGGGGTAAAAGTCATGCCCTTAGCTACTGGGATGCCTTCATAGCCCCTTTCTGGTCTGTGCTTAGCAGACACTGCCCATATTTTCAAAATTTCTTCATAACCAGAAAGCCTAGGCACATGTAATTTTATTTTATTTTTAAAACACAAAAGCGTAAAGGCTAAAGATTCTAGATTTTTGTCATTATTACAGTAATTATCTTCCCTCAAGGAAGGGCCCAACATGGTTCACATAAGAAAATATTCCAAATGACAGAGTCAACAAAACAATTAAGCTATAAAATACATTTCAAACAATATCAACAATTCAGATTATCATCAACATTTCTAATTGGGCAAATATGTGGATCCTTAAATCCAGAGATTGGACCCACAAACAGACAAGACAGACATTTCTATAAACCTGGGGGGAACTTCTTAGGTTTTCAGAAAAATCTGAAATATAACAGAAAAAAATGCACTGTTGGTTTTAAAACCCAAAACAATAGAAGCAGTGCCTGTAGCTTTAAGAAATGAATTTGTTCTCAGTGGCCATTGTGGGGATTGCTGGGCAATCATAAAAAAATGGTGCCAAAAAACCTTCTGTTAGTTATAAAACAGGGGGTGGGGACAGAACCCTTTCCAGGGCTCTTTTGGCCTTTGAGGGAGTACTCATTAGGGCCAAGCCTGGCAGCAATCACCAAGCAACTTGATACCACATGATTTGCATGACTCACCAGGTCTGGCTGCTTGCTACTGTTCAATGACAGTCATGCTACAAAGGCCAGTGTGGTACAGTGGTTAATAGTTTTAGACTACAATCTGGAAGACCCAGGTAAAAATCCCCACTCTAATGTGGGTGACCTTGGGTCAGTCACATATAACCTACCTCACAAGGTTGTTCTGAGGATAAAATGGAGGAGAGAAGACCAATGTAAGCTGCCTTGGGAAAAGGCAAGGATATATATGAAGTAAATTAAATAATAAATATAGCAGAAGATGAGGGACAGATAAAAGGAAGGTAGGTTAGTGGGTGGGTGGGAGAAAAGGAAGCAGAGAAAGGTGAAGATATGAGGGTTGCCAGAAGGGAAAGAGTAAAAAGTGTGAGGGGAAGGATAAGATGAAATGCCCCTGCAAGTCTTTGGAGGTTCCCTGCTTGTGCATACCTAAAACAACCAAACTTCTCCAAGTTTCATCCTAAATAGCACAGATGTAGAGAGTCTTCTAAGCTTCTTTTTTTGCCAGATACAATTTACAGATTTTTTCAGATTCAGGAACACAAGGGATGAATGGCAGAACCACCATCAATAAATCCAGACTTGTGAGTACTTTGCAAACAGTGAGTACTTTGCAAACATTGCCAGTCATTAACATTTTGTTTTAGAGATACACTATAAACTGCATCATTATGACAGGAACCCAACTACATTTCTATGGCCTCCTAGAATTTGTCACATTTTCCCAGTAACTCCCATTTTCCCAGTAACACATTTTCCCAGTAACTCCCATACTTCTATAATGCAGCACAGAGAAATAACCTGCTACTTCCCCCAGTGTATGATGAAACTGTGTTTTTGAGTTAGGTCCTGTTCAGATGAGCAGCGAATTCCACCATTGGCCCAGCTCTAATTTGATCTCGATCTTTTTTTATCCGGTGTTGCATGACCAGACAGCTCCCCTGTGAATCACCTTACCGCGCGCAGACTCCGCATTGTATTGTCTAGACTGTGTCTACCGGAAGGAGCTGCGCGGTCGTTTTTTTTTTTTAATTCTGTTTGCGCATGTACATATGTGCCTCACTGTCTACTTGTTTATCCATGCATGCGTGGACTTGAATGTTAAAAGCACCGCCACTGGTACCTTCCTCTAGGTACCATTTCAATTTTAAAAGTTCATTAGTTTCATGGGCCCTTCAGAAACATGAAATTGTCCAGAACGTTTGAGCAGAGCTCTGTGGCCATTGCTCATTTACACGTTTATGCACATACTGCTAAGAATTTTTTTAAATGGCAGCTGTTCGGGAGGGTCTGGAGTCAGACCACCCCAACAGGCTGATTGTGTGCTGGAACGACCAGACGAGGGAAAGTCTGCCATTGGTGCGTCGGCAAGCTTTAGACCGGACTTTCACCACTATCTTTTTAGTATGGCTCCCTGGTGGGGATCGACGGGCTGATCACGGCAGCAGCTCATTTTCCAGATGTTGCTGTCTGGACATGCCCTTGAAATCCACCAGGCACTCATGCCTGGGTCAGATCTAAAGAGCCATCTGATCGCAACCTTACATTCTGAAGGCTGGCAAATCTATGGATGGGTTCCCATGGAAAACATGTTTGCATGCCTTCCCATTGCAACCCTCCCATTCCCTCATTATGCTGCTTCTAATGACCCCTCCCCCCCAGAGCAGCACTGCAGGGGGATTTCAGGCTAGTGTGGGAGGGGGGAGGCAGGAAAGTCATGTTTCTGTGCAGAGAAGTCCCTCAACACGGAGTTGGGATCTAACTTTATATGCTTACATTCAATGGGATCTAACTCTATATGCTTACATTGGATTTGTGATGGAAAACTGATCAGGACTGCAATATTTCCAGTTATTTTTATCTCTGATACACTTCCCATTTGTGCATAATTATGTCGGTACATAAGCCTAAGTATATTTGGCAGACTTGCAAATACTCACTTAGAAAAAAGTTTTCAGTTCTACAGCATATTTATGGGGACCAAAGCATTTAAAATAAATTTATAACAGCTAAGGTTGTAATAAGGCCTGAGCTGGATGGCCAAGGCTAACCTGATCTTGTCAAATCTCAAAAGTTAAGCACGGTCAGCCCTTAAGTCCAGGGTTGCTACACAGATGCAAGCAATGGCAAACCAGCCTTTTAACATCTCTCACCTTTGAAGGTCTCTCCTGGCAACTACTGGGGGATGGGGGGACTTACCAGGAGAAAAAGAAAGGCCCAGGCCACATCGCTGGCACCGCACAGGAAGTGATGTCATCATACTATGACATTGCTGTGGCACTCTGGTATTTGTGCAAAAACTACGTGAAAAACAGCTTCTGTCATAAACATCACTTCCTGTGCGACACCGGCAACAAGGCCTGGGTCATTCTCTTTCTCCTGGTAAGTCCACTCAGCCCGTTGGTTACCAGGATGTACCTGGCAACCCTAACTGACAGGATGATAGAAGTGAGATTATTTACCAACCACATGCTCTTGCAAGTATAGAACCTCTTTTAAAAATTCCCTAAAATCTAAGTATAACAACAAATACAAAAACAGAACCAATACTTACAACTTACATGGCATTAAAAAATGTTGAACGGCCAACCCACTGCTTATGTGCAGTCATTCTGCACAATACTGTATGGTCAGGTGACATACTTAAACCAGTGAGAAAACTGCTTTAGCACTGCGAATGGTGTTTGGTGGCCCATGAATTTGATGTGCCTCACTAGTAGGAGCCATCTAGCTAACCATTTGACAGCCAGGCTTTTTATGGTGGGGAGATACAAAGCAAACAAGTGCAAAGATAGTTCTGTGGCTAACAGATCTCCTGCCTCTTCCTGTTGTTTTTTTTACTCATGGAACAGCAGCTTTATCCTGTATTCTTTGTCTCTTTCTCTTGCTTTTTATTTGCCTACTAGAAACACTGAGGCACCCCCCCCCCATACTTTGCCCTTCCAAATAATAAAAACAGCTCCGAAAAGCAAAATGGAAGGCAGACAGAAAAGTGCACCGGGAAGAAATCTCCACACACTTATCTGCTACTTCATCCACTTTGACAGTGTAGGAGGAAGGGTGTTATTTTCTCTCTCCCGCTACCCCTAACGAGACAGAAAAGTACACAGGAAGAGATCCTTCCTAAGATGAAAGGAGACTATTTTACCAGCAAACCACTTACTAAGGGAGCCTAGCCTCCACTCAGTAGTGGCTGACTAGCAAGATTAACTGCATGATAGAAAGACAGAATGCCAAAGGACTTCCTAGATGGGAATTACAGGACTCATCTTGTTAAAGAGAGTTTGGTTGCTATTGTGAGATCACTGGCAAAATAAACAAGGGTGAAGTCAGAACAAATTGTGCAACTGGGAAAGAGAAATATTCCATCACTGTATCCTATGTATGACTTCCCATGAAGTAGTCACAGTCAGAAGCAGAAAGAAATCTCTCAGCCTTATTCTGAGCTCTTGAGTAAGAATATAGAGGGCATCATTTACACACCTGCATGGTTACCCTTGTATCAAAGGACACAGTTGTCTCACAATGCCTTGTGCAAGCAGAAAGTTACTCCTGTTGGTGAGACAAGCAGAAATGTTTCTTGCTTTCATGCATTCCTTATACAGGCAAACACTCAAATTAGTTAGCCATGTCTTCAATCATACAGAAAGGCTGGGACAGGTATAGTGTCATGGTTCTGAATTTGAAATTGTATGCGTGAGGCAGAAGACCAGACTGTCTTGTCCAAAACAAGATGAAATTGAAGACATGTCTGCACTAGCCCCTTTGTTGCAGATTTTCACATTTTGATTTGTTCAAGCTCTCTATTACACTATTACATACATTTTCTGTTTTTACATATTTCTGTTTCTTGGAACTATGACCTGGGCTTTGAATCAGTTAATAATGGACATAAAGCAGGGGTACATTAAGTATAATGCTATATATAGTATACACAAGTATAAAGCATGCAACATAATGCATTACACAGTAATGTTTATTGCAGTTCACTAACAAGAATGGGATGAATACAAACTGCACAAGCTACTCCAATGAAATGATATGCAAAAAAGCTGACAATTTAGATGGGAATTCTGTGCGGTCTCATTCCAACCACCCCACCAGCCTCTATCTAAATATTATTTCCCCTCAACCCTGATGTTTCATGATCTAGATATGTATGATTTTCCTGGCCAGTTTTTTTTTTTGGTTGTGTAAACAAATGGATCAGATAAACAAATACATTTATTTATAATGATTTATTTAGAAAATGTATGTGCCGCCACTCTGGAGACTTGCTCAAGGCTACACATAATATAAAAACAGAACAACAAAATCATAAAACCAGTAAGGCATAAAAATTATCAATATTAAGATCACTAATAAAACAAGCAAAGAGCCTGCTTAGAATATAAAAAACAAAAAAGAAAAGAAAAAGAATTCAGTAACTTTAAAAGAGCAATTCATCCAGGAATATAATATAATACCAATAAACCAGCACACTGTAAAAGCAAGCCAAAAAAACCAAACAATTAAAAGCTGGATAATTCTTTAGTTCAAAGCCTTAAGGAACTGTCTTGGCCTGGCATCTAAAGGTCAGTAAAGAATGTGCAAGTTCAACCTCAAGAGGAAAGACCAAAGGATGCCTGGATAGAGTTGAGCACAAGTCACATATTGGCACATCCTCCTCACACCAAATCCCATGATGATTTCTACAAGTGGTTTCCTGAAGATGTTAACATGGGGAACAAGATGGATCCCTGTGGGCCCTTGCAGCTTAGATGCCATAGAGCCAAGCAGCTGTTCTGCAGCACAATTTTCTGGACCAGATGCCCCATACAACCGAAACCACTGAAATGCAGTGTCCCCACCCTCAACATTCCCATTTTACCTGAATAATGTGATAGTGCTAATTCTGGCCTCCTGAGCCCTAACATGTTACGCTAGCTATTCTGCAAGCAGATATGTTCCTGATTTATATTATAACATTCACCTCACCAGATGCTTATGTACACTCAATACTAGGTCCGTCAGTGAGATATCAGCCAAGTGTATTTCAGCACTGCCAAGCATATTCACAAATCATTTTAGTTCAGGATATTTTATTCTCAGTGGGCTCATCATGCAAATTGTTTATGTAGCACTCTGCTTTTGCTATCTTAATCAGTGCTGGAATTTTATCTCATGCTTTGTGATGGTTTCCACAACAAGCACCAAAGACACTCCATCCTGCCCCCTGCTTAACATCATTTAAAATAATCAAAACTACATCCTTTACCTGCACACTAAGATGGGTCCTCACTCCATGTAATGCCTGGCTCCCCAGAAACATAGGAAGGCATTCACCCCATTAACCTATAAATGGAAGCTGGACTCAAAGTTTCCATCAGAAGGTGATGAAACACATGCAGTATTAAAAAAAAGAGTCTGTGTCATTGCTACGTCCTCCAAAAGGCAAAAATTAAAATAATGTCCCTTAAAACGAACCCTACAAAGAGCACTTCTTACTGGAAATGAGGAAGATAACATGTTGCAGCAAACTATTTGTCTTCACTGAATGACTCAAAGGCAGAACTACGGATCTATGATCTTGATGTTAACTGAATTGTAACTTATATCTTGCCATGTCAAACAAGTAAAAGAAATAAACACCCTTCACTTCTCACAAATACAAGCCTAGTCATGCGGATCTCCAAGTATGGGTTGTGGCCCTCATAAAATGCTTAAAGGAGGAGAGTTAAGAGGCCATCACTTTTGCTGTTCCTACTAGTTCAGGCGGCAGGTAATATTGCGCGGGGTGGAATGGAATGTAGGAATGAGAAGGAGGGAGAAGTAGTGACAGAGTGATGGTCAACGAACTGGGAAGGTATAAAGGAGCACAACTTCTTAAATTGGGAGAAGGCTGAAATGTGTGTGTGGGGGGGGATGCCTAAAAAGCCAGAAGCACACTGGTTTTTACTGATTTCCTATAAGTATACTATCTAGCCAGAAAACACATTTGTCTATCAACGTGTCATGCAAAACTCCCCAAATAGGGTTGCCAGCCTCCAGGTGGGGCCTGGAGATCTCCCACTTTTACAACTGATCTCCAGCTGACAGAAATCAGCTCCCCTGGAGAAAATGGCTGCTTTGAAGGGTGGATTCTATAGCATTACACCCTGCTGAGGCCCCTCCCTCCCCAAACCCTGCTCTCTCCCAGATCCACCCCCAAATCTCTAGGTATTTTTCAACCCAGACCTGGCAACCCTATTTTAGTGTTATAGTTGGAAAATAATAAAAATTCTTTTAAAAACAACAACAAATAGTTTGGGCCTCCTCAAGAACAACATAAAATAAAATTGGCTGGCAGTGCTCATTCTTATCCCAAGCAGGAAACTAGACAGTTAAACAATAAAAGGGGAGAAGCCTGGCATGCTTTAAAGCTCTGAAGGAGGAGCCCGGAGGAAGCAAAGGGCCAAGCAAGTTATAGGAAAACACCACCTAACACCCCACAACAGGCTGGGAGACATACAGCTACCCAAGTTATATTAAACAGAAAGCAAGTTGGGGTCAGACCAGGGGAGAAATTCCATTTCTTTGCTAACTCAAATATATTATTTATTTATACCCTGCTTTGCTTTTCAGGGGAGACTCAAAGGAAGTTACAACATCATATCACCTCCTTTACTCTATCCTCACAACAGCAGACCTCTAAAGTAGTTTAGGCTGAGAGAGATCGACTGGCCCGAGCTCACCAGGTGAGCTTCCATGGCAGAGGGGAGATTTGAGTCCAGCACTCTTAACCACTACACCATTCTGGCTCTCTCTCTCTCTCTCTCTCTCACACCCCCCTCCATCACTTAAAAAGGAACATTTTTAAGAAGTGTGAAATTATCCTAAAATATGTTAGTACTACTTAGCTGTGGTTTTCATTGGCTGATTTTACAAGCTTTTCAGGAGGAAACTATCCCAGTGAAACTTCACTTCTTTCTTTAAAATCATTCCATTATAGAAAACGAGCCAGCAGACATCTCAACTATCTTTAAACTCCAATCACTTACAAGGCAGTTTTTTTCTTTTTTCACTGCTTAGGCAAGTAGAAAAGCAAGTGGCTTCACGAACACCCTCATGTATAGGACTCAAATCTGCTAAATATACATGGCAATGAAGTGGATTTTTTAAATTTACTATAAAGCAAAAAGAATTTTAATTATTACCTATCCATTATTCATCTGTCACCTTGTAATGTATTTACTCTGTAAAATATGTATCACAGTGGCCAGGCGGAGTTTGAAGATCTGTGGCCACTTTACTGGTATTTGAAATTAGGTGTATTCCTAGCTCTGCTATTTTAAACCACAGAACTATGATGCCAATCAAGGTTAACCATTGCAAACAACCTTGTGCCACCCTGGAACAACTTTCTCTAGCTCCTGCCCTATAATGTAAATTTGCTGCCAGATTCCAGTAACCATGCCAGTCCAGTGTCACACATCTAGTCTGTCAACCACTTACATCACATCTAAACAACAAATCTGAAGTTACTTCCAGATAAACATATGTCCTGACTTTGATGTTATTTACTTACTTAATGTTACCGCCTATAAAACATTGTTTTCCAAGCAATTCATCAAAGACTTCAGCAATTCTTTCTTTTTTCTTTTAAAAAGTCTAAAGAATTGTCCTAACCTGGCAGGAAAAAATATTTTAACTATTACTTATTTATATATGACCAAACCCAAACCTTCACAGAAAGACCTACACTGGTTTCAGATATGGAAAACAGCTTTTCTACATTGAACAGTCAAAGGTTCAGCAAACAGCAAGGTATAGATAGGAACTCTCAGTCTGGGGCAAGTGATGCATTGTATTCTTGGTGCTTGGGGGGAGGGCAACAGTGGGAGGGCTTCTACTGATGGACCTCCTGATGGCACCTGGTATTCCTGGCCACTGTGTGACAGAGTGTTGGACTGGATGGGCCATTGGCCTGATCCAACATTGGCTTCTCTTACGTTCTTAGACCCCTAGCACCTCCAATCCAACACTGTTATCATAATCTAAAACCAATTTGAAAATCTGCACATGGGAACTGATTTCTACTAATAACTAGACAGTATGTACAAAATATCCTACATAGAGGCGGCGGCGGGGGGGGGGGGGGAGTACATCCTACAAAGAGTTAAATGTAGCATTTTTTATCAAATACTCTTCTAGAAAATTCTGGAGTACCTCAGAAGCCTATTGGGGTTTCTCAGTTAGAAGATCTGCAATAGTAAACAAGCTTCCATAAAAGACAGTTTTTTCTATATGCTCATCTCCTGAAACATGAAGCCACAGTTGCCTAGGGCAAGGATGTCGAACATGCAGCCCGCGAGCTGGATCGAGCTTTTGGAGGGCCCCAAATCAGCCCAAGGCCCTGGCTGTTTCCTGCTTCCTTTTCTAGTTCTGCTGCTGCTACCATGACACAGCTTGCTTTACCAGTCTCTCTCAATTGCACAGGAGAGATAGATAGGCAAGCCTCTCCTGTGTGATTGAGAGAGTCTGGTAAAAAACTGGCTGAGGCTCCTCCCCCTCCTCCTCCTGGGGGAGGGAGGGAACAGCCAGAGTTTGCTTCCTGGCCAGGCTGCAGGAGACAAAGGGAAGCCTTTCTTTCCCTCCACTGTCTGAGGTTCCTCCCTGAAGGGAGGGAGGAAACGAGGGAGAGTTTGCTTTACTGGGCTGCCTCAATTGCACAGGAGAAATACCAAGACCAGCAACATTTTGTTCAAGGTATGAGCTTGTGTGTCTTGCTACTGTGTGTGTTTTGTTGGGCTCTTTATGCCAGGGCTCTCCTGGGTGCAACTGGGTTTCCTCCCCCTTTTCACTGTATTCATGCCCTCATGAGCCAGTCTTTCTCAATAAGAAAGTAATGTGAACTATTTTAGAAGAGGAATAACAAGCCAGTGAGGTGGATTCGGCTGAGAATATGAGTCCAGACCAAGTTCATCCAGCACATTTTCTTTGTAGAAAGTTGTAGTTATTTCTCTGGGGAATACTATAGTTCTGTAGACAAACACATGGCCCTCAGTCTGTGTCAAGATGCCTTCTCATGTTCTTGACCAGCATATGAAGCAACTTATGTACAAAAAGTTGCAATGCCCAGCCATTTCATGTTTTCCCCGGATCCTAGGCTCAGAACACTGAGCATAAGATTTCTGTAATAAATGTCAATAAATCAAAAGTAAGTTTGCAGTTTACAGATACACACCTGAACAGCATACTTAAGCTTGCTACAGCACAGACATTATGATGCAATAATTCAGAGCAAGAGGTGTCAATTATCAGACACTGTGAAATCTTTCCTATTATATAAAGCGGTTTTAAGATTCCATGGGGCAAGAGTCCATGGGGCGCCAAAATCAGTTGGCTGGACACTGCCACTCAAAAGGGGGTCCCTGGCCACTGGCTGCATTCTCTCCCTGCTTTACCTCAGTCCCGCCCACAGAGCCACCGGCTAGCGTCTTGGCCTCAGTCTGGAGGGAGCCAGCGAAGGAGAAGGACCAACTGGGTGCTGGGTCCACTCTTCTCCTCTGCCCACTGCCAGGTGGGTCTAACTGTCCCCTCAGGGGCCTGCTTCTGTCAGTGAAAAGACAAGGGACTATCAGCATAACCCCCTCCCCCACACACTGCTAGTGTGCCCAGAAGAAACTGTCAGAATAAACTGTCAGAAACAGGGGGCATTTCACAGCACACCCCGTAGTGCTTCAGGACCGGTACAAGAACTGAATGCTTGGGAGGAGGTTTCAAGGTAAACCGGTTCAGGAACGCTTCCCCAACAGGAGAGGCACGTTTCTGTGTGAAAGGGCCAATATGTTCCATTAGGGAACCGGTACTAATATGGTTCTGTGTAAAATGCCTGACAGAAACCATTACTGAAGAGTTCCTGAAACGGAACATATTGGCTGTGTGAAATTCCTTAGGCTCTTTCTCCTGCTTAGCTCCACCATGGCTGGCTGGCTAATGAGGTGGGCCAGCAACCATCCACAATTGCCATAGAGGCCACCCTCCAAAGCAGTCATTTTCTCCAAGGGAGGGGGAAAGATCTGTTGTCTGGAGTTCAATTGTAATACCTGGCGATCTTCAAGCTCCACTTGGAGGATGGCTACCCTAGGCGTAGCGGTCAGTGCTTCAGAGCAGGATCTGCTAGACCCAGGTTCTTGCTGAGTGGGTGATTTCAGGCCAGTCACAGACTTTAAGCCTAACCTACCTCACAGGGTTGTTGTGCAAGTCAAAAAGGGGGAGAGGAGAATGACGTCAGCTGCTTCGGTCCCCATTGCAGAGAAAGACTACTTTTCCTCCAGGGGAAGTATGGTTGCCAATCTCCAGGCGAGGGCTGGAAATCACTCAGAATTACAAGTGCTCTCCAGATGGCAGAGATCAGTTTCCCTGGAGAAAATGGTGGACTCTACTTCCTTATACCCTGCTGAGATGGACCCTTTATGACAGCCAATGTGACATAGCAGTCAGGGCTTCAGAACATGGTGGAGGCTGCAGGGGTAGGGAAATGGAAACTTGAAGAGTGAGGCTGATGACTGGCTGGGAAGGAGATAGGGTTGCCAACTCCAGGTGGAAAATTCCTGGAGACGAGGGATGGAACCTGGAGACAGTGAGGTTTGAGGAGGGGTAAGACCTTAGACAGGTACAATGCCATAGACTCTATCCTCCAAGCCAATGAGGCCCTCATGGGGAACCATTGTTGCCAATTTCCAGGTGGGGGCTGGAGATCACTCAGAATTACAACTGCTCTCTAGGGGGGAGGAGATGGAAAGCTGAAGCCAGGGGGCAGATAACAATACATTGACAGCTGGGAGGTAGGGTTGCCAACTCCAGGTGGGGACATTCCTGGAGATTTGAGGAGTGGACCCTGGGAAGGGGGAAGTTTCAGCAGCGGTGGGACCTCAGACAGGTTCAGTGCCATCGACTCCACACTTCAAACCAACTGTTCCCTTATGGGGAACCATTGTTGCTAATCTCCAGGGGAGGAATGGAGATCACGCTGAATTACAACTGCTCTTCAGATGGCAGAGATCTTCCCCTGGAGAAAATGGTGGACTCTGTATCATTATATCCTGCTGAGGTTGCCACAGCAAATTGCCACTGAGTGCCCATGGCTGGGGCACTCTCCTACTCTCCCAGCCCATGGCTGGGGCACTCTCCCGTTTCCACAACGAGCCTTATTCCTAGTAGACAAAATATTGTAAGAATGCTAGTGTTTAAAAAAATAGTTTTTAAAAATCTTTAATTTTGTTTGTCTGTGTCCTTTATAAAGTTTATATATCCGCTACATGGCATTATGACACATATGGCCCGACCCATCAAGGTCTCATTTATGTCAGATCTGGCCTTCATAACAAATGAATTCTCTCCTGTTCTAGGGTTTAGGTGGGAGAGAGGTGAGGCTAACAAATGTTCTGCATGTATTAAATGTGGTCATGCCCTGATAGCCAGTTTGGTGTAGTGGTTAGGGACTCTAATCAGAGCTGTTCTCTCACAAGCAGTTCTCAAAAGAGCTCTCTCAGCCTCACCTACCTCACAAGGTGCCTGTTGTGGGGAGGGGCAGGGAAAAAAGATTGTAAGCTGCTCTGAGAATCCTTCAGGTAGTGAAGCGCAGGGTATCAATCCAATCTCCTCTTCTTTTGTATCTTCTGCTAAGACATGTGGTTTTGTTTTCTGACACAAGTGCTTGAATTCCTTGGCAGATCAGTCTATGTGCAAAACAGGTTCAAAGTGGAGAAGTCTACAACCAGTGAGTTAAACTCATAAGAGGAAACAGTATTGCCTGAAGCTCCAGCTATTCCCTGGATAGGGACCATTTTGCAGAAGTTAAGTTGCATTACTGTAAATGGAACTTCCACATCATGGACAGAGTCCTGAACATAATATGGCTGAAAGATAATTACAGATAGGTACTCATATTAGTCTGTAGCAGAAGAATTAAAAAAGGGTGCTCAGTGGCACTTTAAAGACTAGCAAAAACTGCTAGTATTTAAGGTGCCACTGGACTCCTGTTGTATTCTATATAAACTGGAAGTTGCACTAAAGCAGGGGTGGCCAACCTGTGGCTCGGGAGCCACATGCGGCTCTTTCACACACATTGTGCGGCTCCTGGCAGGGCAGCTGGGGAAGCAAAGGGGAGGCATGCTTTTTCTCTCTTTCTCCCTTCCTTCCCTCCTCCCTCCCATCTATTTGCTTTCCTAGTTTCTCTCTCTCTCTTTCTTTCCACTTCTTTAATTCTTTCTTTCCATCTCTCTCTTTTTCTCTCTCTCTCTCAATATCATTAGCAAACAAGTAATATCATTATCAATAACCGGTTTTCCTCATTTGTTTTTATTTTTGGCAGTCCCATTTAACGTTAATAAAAAGCAAATTTGCATATTTTAAAAAATAAAAACGTGTGTGTAACATTTGTTCCTGTCTTGCGGCTCTCAGACATCTGACGCTTATTCTATGTGGCTCTTATGTTAAGCAAAGTTGGCCACCCCTGCACTAAAGTATGGGATTCCCCCCCCCCCGGTTTTCATGCAGCAGCCCCCTCTAAAATATCTATCAGGATAGGGTAGGGAGAGGAGAGAGGAGATGGAAAACATACTGTTAAAGGGGCGAAAGGATGTATGTGTGTGCATGGCTTCTGCTGTGTATGTAGATGTGTTTACAATACTTCAAAATAAGTTCCACTCAGCTTTTAAATAATCATGCTTTTGACTGGCTATGACACTGAATAAAATCTATATTATTTACGATTATGAATATGGCCCTGTCCGCAGTTTCAATTCAGCCACAATACTGCAGATAAAAATCAGTATTCTATAATGATGGTAGTACTCATTTCTAAAATTTCTACCCTGTTTTTCTACTCAGATAGTACATTTTGACCTGTGACTGAGATACGGTTTTCAGAGTAAATGACTAAATCAGTACAAAAATCACAACCTATTTCTGTTCATAAAGTTTGAAATTTAAGCAAGGAAATTTCAGGCCGGTTCTCCTGCCTTGGCCTAATTTTGCTGCTGTTCTAATTCTTGCTTAGTGTGTTGATATGATTTTTCTTGATCATATCCTAGCAATGGGACTTTCCCTTTCCAGCTGTCCTAGAAACTGGTACCCTGATAAGGCAAGAGATCATTTCAGTATGCTGTGTTACAAAAACATAACATATTCTGTGTTCTGAGAACACCAATGCACTAAGGATCTAGTGAAACATTAAACAGCCACAGGAAGGCCACTGAAACGTTTCCATACGGCATTACACAGCTGTTACAATGTGTGGGAGCAGTTTACAATGTGGATCAGCCCCAATGCATAGATAGTCTCCATGCCAACGCTAACTGCCGCCAGGAATATACAGTGCTGCCGTGGAGACTCTTCTCATGGCAGGGGTCAATCCAGGTGGTGATCTGTTCCTACACATTACATAAGTCACACACAGCTACTACTACATGGAAGCATTTTCACCAGCATTTCATTGATCCTCAATAAGTTGGAAAAACAGCATATTCTGTATGTCCACAGATCAGTAAGTCAAGTAAAATACATCCTAATTTAATTCAGAACAATGAACGTAAATGAAACTCAACATAACCCCTAATTTATAATAAAGAAAAAGGAAATGTGGTCTTCTTACTTTTAAAGTGCTACCTTTGTTTTCTCAATGGTAATTATAATTTTAGGGCAGTAAATAATTGTGAATTTTTAAATTAACAAACACTACAAGATAGAAGAGCTGTTCACTGAAAAGTCACATCTAGAATGCAACCATGGATGGTTTTGTTGTTTGCACTTGAAGGTGCTGATTTAGCATATCTGATTTATGCATGCCACAAGGCAACTGTACTGGTCCCCACAGCAGACCAAAGGAAAGTTGGGGGTCATAGAAGCTATACAAAGATCCAAACAACAAGGAATCTTCTTTCTGCAGACACATTTTTTCACACTTCTACTTCACTGACAAAGCACCAGATAAGATGTATAGGAAATTCCACAGCAGACAAGGCCTTATTGGGTTGGATGAACTCCAAAATTTCTATTTTGGGGGGGTGAGATTTCCACAGATTTCTCTCTTGAGCAGCTTCCTGTTCCACCATCCATGCCATTCCCAAGGGTGCCCCAACCTTCATCAGAAACTTAGCAAGTTCAGGGGGCTGTAGCAGAAAGGGGTAGATAGGAAAGATCTCTTCTGAAAGAATTGCACTCATGATTGTTTGCATTCAAACCATCATTTGAAGTTTCAACAAATGCTGTGTTTCACATGGCATGTTGAAAGACTAAAACCCAACACAATTTCCAGAGACTAACATATCAATGTGAATTCAGTAACTTTTAACTTGCATAATTCTGTCGATTCAAGCCAAATACACACAATCTAGATGCCATTATCAGTCAGCTTGGTGATACTGTTCCATGTTAGGCCAGTTTATTTTATGTAAAATTGTTGGACTCTACTAATTTACTCAGAATACTCTCTACCCTCAAAATATGCGCCCAAATTGTTAAAATATTTCCAAGCTATCTGGAAAGCTGAAAATTGGCACACATATATAATCCAAGACATTCACAGTTCAATTTTATGCAGAGGTACTCCAGTCTAAACCCGCTGAAATAAACAGACTTAGACTGGAGTAACTTTGAATAAGACTGGATTGTCAGATTACCCAGTAAGTATAAAAATTAGGGTTTGGGGTTCTTTAGCACTTAAAATTTAGGATATACCCATAAAGACCAGCATTTCAACATAGATCAAGTCAAGACATGTGCGTTCCTTGGTTCCTAGGGATGCCAGTCTCCAGGTGGGACCTGGGGATCCCTCGAAATTACAGTTTATCTCCAGACTACAGAGATTTGTTCCCATGGAGAAAATGGCATTGTGCCCCACTAAGGTCCCTGTCCTCCCTAGGCTCCACTCCCAATCTCCAGGAGTTTCCCAGCCTGGATCTGGCAACTCTATGCCCTCCCTGCCGGTGGCGGGGGGACCTGGCAACCCTAGTTTCTTCACATGCATCAATCAGACCATCAACTTTGGAAGAAAAGACTTTCACGGTCAGTACTGAAGGATGGTGTCATATATATAACCAGCTATGTCTAGCTAGTATTCCTTTCGTTATCACTGAGTGCAATCTCTCTACTTTGTGCCCTGCAGAATGTTAATTCCCCTCTTTTACTTTTCTGACAGTGTATACATAACCAAAGAAAGTATGTATTCCCTCAGCACTGATTTTTGTGTATACAGAATCCCCCCTTCCCAATATTTACAAAATGGTGGAGAAAAAAAATTAAAATCCATAATGCAGATCTGTCTGTTGCTTTGCTTCTGCTCCCAGATTTGCAGCTCTCTGACCACCAGCGCAGCGTCACTTTTTAACAGGAACAGCTGGAAACTGCTTTTCAGAACATTAAGAACCTTCCCTGGCAGCTGAAGCGATAAGGCTTTTAGGTTGAAAGCCAAATGCACTGCTCTAGTGAAGCCACTCAAATGCCTTCCAGTGCTGTTTCTCCCTAGCAAGAGTTGTTCAGCTTCCTGGTGAGAGCTGTCTGCTCAACTATACCCCGGTAATACCTACACTCTGTTTCTGAGTATTATGAATATAGCCTCCTCCCCAAATGACAGACTCTTTCACCACTGTATTATGTTTTGTACTAATCTCTAAAGCAAACATGCACAGACAAATTCCTGTTAAGTGAACAGGAAAAAAACACCCAACAATTATTTTCCACTTGGCTGTTAACTTCCTAGTTCAGGCAAGTTGTCATTGCATAACTAAGGCACAGGCTAATAGTCACACAAAACGAAACACATTTGTTTTTACATAATCTTTCCATCTCAGAATCAAATCAGCCTTAACTTCAAAGAGAAGTGTTACTTCAAGAGCATCTATGTTTTGGGGGGCAGACTAGAAAAGGAAACCCCCACTTGAAAAGAAGCACTGCCTGAGGAGCATACCACGGCAAGCTAAATCAGAAGTTTGTCTCTTCCCAGGCTGCCTTAGACTTAACCAACTTTAAATAAACACCGCAAGGGCTGAGGTATCAAATGATTTAACGCATAAAAAAGGACTGCAGTGCGTCAGAGACAAAAGCCAGCTCCTAGCCTCACTGCATTGCCATGTAGTGGCGGGGGGTGGGGGGGGAGGCTTTTCCTGGCACTGCCCCATTGCATTGCTAACAGCACCTCGGGAAAGCGCACGGCCGCCGTCCTTCAAGAGGCGCCGTCCCAGTGTGTGGAGGGTGGAGCAGAATTCCGTCAGGGCTGCCCTCCAGGCCCTCTCCATGGACACCCCTCTCCTTTCACAGCGCCAATAACTGAGGAAAGAAAGTGGCTCCTCAGCTCCCGCTACAATACGGAGGAAGTCCCCCCACACACACACACACACTTGGCCGAGGGCGCCAAGTACTTTGCCTCCCCCCACCCAAGTCTGAAGCCACCTGGGAGGCGCCCCCTCCTCCCCCCACCTCCCAAACCGGCCAGGAATTGCTGCTCCCCCTTCCAGCCTTGCCAGGTCCCAAGCAAAGTCTCGGGGAGAGGGGGGGGGGGAGGGAAGCCTGACCCGTCCCCTCCCGAAGCTCTCAACAAAGTCTTCAGTTCCGTCTCTCCCTTCAAGACCTCCCAGGGACCCCTCCAGCTCCACCGCATGACACGGAGGTCAAGGGACGGAAGGGACAGTAGCGCCACTTGGCCCTTTCCGCAGCACCGCCGCTGATTAGGCAGTCGGGAACAGACTGGGTTCCCGCGCGAAGCCGAAGAAACAACCAGCCCGACGCGGTGCAGCCGCCAGCCCTAGCTCGCTGCGCGGCGTTCCGGCAGTACCTTCAGGTGGTCCCCCTGCAGGCGCGGGTCGTTCCAAGTGGTGCTGCGGCTGTTATGATCCACGAAGAAAGGCCAGCCGGTCTGCGGGTCGATCTTCACCTCCCAGCCCGGGGGCAGGGGCTCGCGCTCGCCCCCGCCGGGCTGCACCATGGACTGAGCGACCGCGCTCATGTTGCGCTCGAGGAAGGGAAGCTGGGGGACGCCGGCGAGAGAGAGCCACTAAGGAGACGCCAGAAGCAGCAGCAGCACCCCCGCCGCCAGCCGGGCCATGCACTGGAGAGTTCAGCGAGCCCGCCCAGCCGGCCGAGCACCTTTATCGCTCAATGGGGAGAGGGAGGGGACACAGAAGGGGGTGGAAGTGTCTGGAAATAGCAGCTCCGCGCCAAAGAGGAGGGGAAAGGGGGTGGGGGGTGGGAAGGAGGAGGAGGAGAAACACAGGGCAGCTGCCCAGCTGGAAACTTCTGGGCGCCTCTAGCGCCTTTGGCCAGCCGGCCCGACAGCTCCTCCTTGAGTCACTTCGCCTGCGCTGTCATCAGCCCGAGAGGATTATGACGACGGGAGGCCGGCCTCGCTCCGCCCGCTGGGCGGTGCCCTCAAGTCACGCTTGCCGGCTGTATTTACCGGGGCCTTCGGGGAGGCAGGAGAGGCCCGCCGGCGTTGTCAGGTCCGAGGAGAAAGTGGTGAGAAAGCACACACCCCTGTGTCAGATGCCTGATGACCTCTATCTTGACAGAGGCCTGGTTAAAATGCGAGGGTGGCGGGACAAAAGAACTGGCAAGTGCTTCTGGAGCCTTCTTTAAACAGGGCCGCTGCCTGTCCAAAATATGTCAAGAGCAATCCTATGCGGAATTTCGGCAGTCTAAACCAGCACTGAGTTTTTTTTGTGCAGAGACACTTCTGGTTTAAAGGAGGTTAAAGGCCTCCTTTAAATGTGATGCAGGGGAGCAGGAAGAACTTACAGAAGCCCAATGAATGGCATCATTTAAACTAAGATGTTACCTGTGGAAAATGGTTTTGTGTGCTTAGTACTCCAAAGACTGGTAGCTTGAGCAGGCATTGTGCTGGTATGCTAAGCATGCATAGCCACGTTGCATGGGTTGCCCCCAGCCCCGTAGCTAACATCTTTTTGCTCAGGGGGCCAGTGTTTTTTGGGGTGCGTTACGGTGCTGCAGAGAAATCCGGGGGGGGGGGAAGAGTCCACTCAGCTGTAGCCCAGAAGGCCCCCTCTGCAGCATGGTGAGAGAATGTGCTGGTATGCTTGGCGGCCTCTACAGAAGCTGCTGCCTCCACCACCATCCGTTACCCACCACTGACCCCACCAGTACTGCCAGCTTCGGAAGGGTGTGGGGGAAAGAGAGAAAGGCCAGCGCCAAGCCTGCCCCTGCACAACCTGTCCCCAAGGCAGCAAAGAGAGGAGCCACCCCCGCTGGTCTCCAGTGGCAGAGAGGCCAGGCGGGGAGAGAGCAGGGTGCCTCTTCCTCCTCGTGGGAGCCCAGCTGGCCATGGCAGGCAGGAGGCGCCCAGGAGGGAGGCACGGCGGGTGGCAGGTGTCCTCGCTCAGCAGCCCTCCCTTCTGACCTCCCAGCAGCAGCAAGGACGGCTGGGGCAGCAGCAGGCAATGTGGAGTCACTGGCTGCTGGGCTAAGGGCAGCGACAGCGGGGCGGGGGGGGGAGAGCTGAGGATTGGGGAGGGGCGCGTAAAAATCATGGGGGGGGCAGGCCCCATGGGCCCCATGGTAGCTACATGCCTGGTTGCCCCCCAGTTTAAACAAGACCACTGACCTGTGCAAAGTCATAGCTATTTTGCTTCACCAATCTCATGTCTAAATCAGGCCTTGAACAAAGCTCATGGTGTGCAAGATCATACTTCATTGGCATGTTTAAATCAAGCCTCAGTTTAAATGAGTATGAAGGCCCACTGCATGTGCAGCATTAGCAAGCCAACACGATGCCTATTCAGGATACAACTCTCTGATGTTCTAAGACTAGACAAATTGAAAGAGCCCAGTTTAAATTAGATACTGGGTATGGGTAAGGCTAAGTAGCACAGCTAACTAATTGTGTCATTTAAAGCAGATATGACTTAGCTGGAATAGTAACTTTCCCATTATTCTTTCCTCAGCATCATTAATGTGTTGATAGGAAGGCAAGAATGTATTGCAGACTGCAAGTAAGTATGTCAGGTAGTCACAGGACATGACAGGATAACCAATCTATGGTAAAGAAACAGGAATCCAGTAGCACCTAAAAGATTAACAAAAATTTATTCCAACATAAGCTGTCATGAACCAAGATCATGGCTGTCTACCCTCTCTGTAGTTTGCACTAAGTGATCTTGTTGGGAAAATAGCAGAGCACCAAAAATGCACAGTGTTTGGTTATAAAGAAAACAGGAACGGTTACATTGGGATGTGAAACAACAAAGAATGAAGAGTCTAACTAGATTCTTGACCTATACTCCATCTTGGCTAAAACCCTAGTGATCTCAAGAACAAAGAAACAGAAAGTCCCCCCCAAACTCCCCTAACTGAGCAGGTGACAAACACCCTGTAACTTTCTCTGAATTTTCAATTAACTAACAGAGAATCTTAATTCACTTCATTAAGACTATTACATGCTTTTTCTCTGGCGGGAACAACTACACAATATCTAATTGGTTCTATGCTAATTAACGACTAGTTGTGTAAACCCAAACAACAGATTAACACTTTCATGACTGAAGTGAGGACACTTGCTTCTTCCAACAGATCTTGATTGCACGCTGACATATACCCTACCTAGAGGTACAAAGTCATTAGGGTTGAATGACATGTTACTTATGCTGCAGTCCTAAGAACCTTCTGGAAACATGCATCTTTTAAAAACTATTGCTGCGCCATACAAATTTCTTAACAGTAGTTGTCCTCACAACAGTCTGTGAGGTAGATGGCTATTATTAGAACATTGGTCTTACCCAGCAAGGCAATGTTTATGTTCTTATATTGCAAAAGTTAATAAATCCCGTTACTGTCCATATTGTCTAGCCCAGATTTTTTGGGAAAGAAGCCATGAAGGGTCTGACTCAGAAAAACAGCTGCAGCATCTTAGTAAAGATCATGCCTTCTGTTTAGTGAGAAGGCACATTTGATTACATCTCTAAAACAGAGAAGTTGCTTCCCTTACACACCCAAATGGACACACTAGCTAGCAATCTTTGAACACTGCATTCAGCAATCCAATTAACTAAGGACGGTGGTTTCCCATTACAATGCAATATTTAATGTATTATGACTAACCCAAATGAAACAAAACAACCTGCAAGCTTTTTGAGTTCTTCAGAAACCCTTATCAGGGTGGATGTTTAAAAAACAAATGGAGGAAGAAGGAAAAAATGATGTTTCAGCCCTTGCCTGCTCCCATTATAGAATCATGTAAAAACAATGACAGTCTCCATTATGGGTATAAAAACCAATGGTTTATCAAATCCCTCTCTAATACCAGACAGAACAAAGTATTCTCTCAAAAAGCTGAGAGTAAAGTAAAAATGGGGTGGTCCTTATATTAACACTACTAATTAATTTAATTTGATGGACTAAGTAAAGCGTTGTTTTCACCTTCTTCACAGATTGTCGTAAGTACCTAAAACAAACTGTCACTTATGCTTTGGCACACTGTTGAGTTAAGTTGGCTTGACTGAACAGTGGGAGCAGACAAGAGGCTTCAAGATCATGGTCTGAAATATCTTTGGTTCCTCCTACCTTCCTTTGTTTGTTTGTTTGTTTTAAAGATCCCACCTGATGAAGAGTTCTGGAGCACCCATAAATTTGCTCACTGTTATTTTTAGCTGGTCTTAATAAAAGGTATTTACATGGAATTGTTTTTTTTGTTTTTTCTTTAGACCAACACAACTGCCTAAAATCTCTAATTCTGATATCTGATTAGAACTGCAGAACTTTTTGTTTCCAGGCAACCTTGGCTAGACAAATAGAACAATTAGTTTCCTATTACATGATTACATTAAGTAATGAACCTCAGACTGTCTGAAAGAGCCCTCATACAGTCCTCCAAGAATCACACTTGATTGTTTACTTGGCCAGGTTCAATTGATGTATGCATAACCCTCTTATCTCTGGCTGTAGGATAAAGGATTCCTAAAAGATCGTGGGTAAATCATTTGACAGCTTGGCACTATCTGTTGCAATCTAAAGAAAACAAAGAAAGTCTGAGTGGTTGTGTAAAAAGAAGCTGATTGCCAAGCGAAATACAAGGCCTGTACTCATATATCTAACACAACATATTACTAACAATACTTTCCTTTAGTTTACCCCCAAAATAACACGTCCCCTCTAACACAATCTCGGGTAATTCTAAAATCAGTTCAGCCTTTTGATTTCTAACAGTACAGCAAGACATGTTGACTCGATATGTGTCAGAGACAGATTTGGCAGGCGTGGCCTGGCAACCAGGAGGAGTCCAAGGCTGAGGGCCAGGGACATGGGAGTTACTGTCAGGCAATGACATGATGTCATTTCCAGGGGAAATCCAGAAGTGAGATCATGCATCTCTAGGAATTGCAGATATCCTAGAGCAGACTGGCGGAAAACGTGGACGTGACATCACGCCATTGTCCAATGGTGATTTTTTTTTAAAGATTATTTTCCCAGTCAGCCACAGGAGTGGGGGCAGGAAACGAGAGCTGGGGGTGGGGGATGCCCTGCCTCTGGTAGGGAACTGGCAGCCCTAGTCAGAGAGGCTCTTTGAATTTTGTTTGGAAGTGACTCATAAATATCTCCCTAGATTATCAGTCTTCAAGACTTTTGTATTTATGGCTCCCAAGAGCCCCATTCTATGCATGGACAATTTTTCCAAACTTTCCCTATAACCTATCATTCATACCACATTACAGAGTAGTTTTTGTTAGCTGTTAATTCCTTTGTGATTCTTTGAAATTCCACCCCTCAAGTTTTAAAATGGTTTGTTTAGGGGAAAGCTCAGCAAAGCAAATTAGAATTAGACAGTGCAGAGAGTTAATTACTAATTTTATTGCAATACCAACTTAACAACAGCAAGGGCTGATCAAAGAAAAATATGAAAGTGTGGTGCTTCTGGTTGCACAAACATATTATGCTAAACAGACATTACGTTGCTCAAGGTGATCTAAGCTTAGCTACTTTGTAAAATCCATGCTTGAGCTAGATAGCCCATGAGCTGTATCTACACTGGCAAGCTTTCCCACTTCCTGAAAGCCTCTAGCATAGCTTTGGTTAAACGTTGGTGCTGGGTCAAAAAGAAATGACTAAAAGATTATGAACATTCTTTTTATCAAAAGTTAACATGGAAACATGAGATGGCTGGTAGAGAGGTAAATTGGTGATACATATCTTAGCATATAGCCAATTGCAAAGTCTCAGAGAGCAATCCTAAGAAGGCCTACAAGAGGAGAAGACAAGGTTCTTCAAGATCATGGTCTGAATTTGTTTCTCCCTACCTCCCTATTCAGACCTATACAATTGAGCTTTACTCCCAGGAAAACGATTTTAGGATTACATTGCTAGTTATCTAGAGATCATATGAGTTTATTAGCCACATTACAAAGGCGTCAGACATTTTACACCCAGGCCATGCAATAAGAGGCAAAACAGAAGGGAAAAACAGGTAGCAAGCATGTAGGAATAAAAGTATTCAGTGCTATAAATTGTCAGAGGTTATAGTGATTCTTCACGAAATCAGGTAAAACAAACAGGAGACACCTAAGACAGGGGGAGAAAACATTAATCCCAGAAGGACTGTATTTCAAACATAGAATTATAATGCTTATTCTCAGAGCTTTTTTTGTAGAAAAAGCCCAGCAGGAACCTGTTAGCATATTAGGCCACACCACTGACAGCACAGCTTATTAGCATATTAGGCCACACCCCCATGTTACCAGAAGAGTGGTCATCCAGCCACACCCACCTTTTGCTTCTTCTTCTATTTACCTTGTTTGTTGTCAAAACCCAGGGCTTTTTTTGTAGCAGGAATTAATTTGCATGTTACGCCACATATTCCTAATGTAGCCAATCCTAATGAGTTTCTGCAGTTGGGTGTGGCCTATTATGCTAATGAGTTCCTGCTGGGTGTGGCCAGCTCAGGAGCCAGCCGGAACTCCGTTCCTGTGCGTTCCTGCCCCAAAATAGCCCTGCTTATTCTAAAAAAAAAAATCAGAATATGAAAACTATATTGGAAAATTAGTGCCATTCCCGATCAATCCACATGGTCTAACTTCCATTCTGACCTGACTGGGGCTCACCTTGCCCGTTCTCTATATCCCTCTACACAAAATACCCAGTCCTGTCCCCATTTCTAGCCCATGTCTTTTGTAATTTTGGTCCATCCTGCTTCTCCTTTAAACTCCAACTTCATCTGTTTTAACCAGCCACTGCATCAGCCAAGACTGGCATTGACCTGTAGTGCTTGGTTAAAGCTCTGGGGAAGCAGCATGGTAGTAGCAGCCCATTCAATAAATACTGAATTCATTCCTAGCGAAGCCTAGCCATCTGCCACCCCCACAGTCAAAAGTACAGCTGTGCCAGCCCATTCAGCCTCAGGAAACAAGAGCAGCAACAGAACAGAGTACAAGACTGTGAGCAGTATGAATATGCCTACCAGTATGTTTTAAACTGATTAAGTGGAACCTCAGATCTAAAAAGGGTTTTCACCCTTCTGCACTTCATCTGAAGTACTAAGTCTCTCTCCGCTGGTGGGGCTGATTTGCATGCTACTTTGCCTCAACTTTTGTTAGACAGTAGAATTACCTGACCCGTTACATATCTTGGAAAATATAGATTCTGGGAAGCAGCAACAGGGTTGCCAACCTCCAGGTGGGACCTGGAAATCTCCCAGAATTACAACGGCTATCTGGACCACAGAGATCTCTCTGGAGGAAATGGCTGCCTCAGTGAGCAGACTCTTAAGGCGTTATACCCCAAACCCTGTTCTCCCTGGCTCTATCCCCAAACCTGCAAAAATTTTCCAACCCAGAATTGGCAGCCCTGCAGGCAGGACTTATTAAGATCTTCAGGCTGCAGTTTCCATAGTTCTTTATTTCTCTGTTTCAGAGGTTGGTGTCATGTTTGGACTAGGACTAAGGACACCCAGTTTCAGATCCCTGCTTGCCAGGAAATTTGGGACAGTCATTCTCTCTCAGCTTAAGCCACTCCACAGGATGGCTGTGAAGATAAAATGGATGAGGGGAGAACTATATGTGCCATCCTCAGCTCTCTGGGGGAAGATTTAAAAGGGTAAGGATACTCCTCCTGAAAAGCGGGCTCTCTTTCATGTAGTACATCTGACCAAATTGTAAATCTCTGTTGCTGCTGTATAGTTAAGATTCCCTCAACCCTTAGGTAGAAGCACAAGTGAGAGATCCAACTTCTGGGACGCAGTACCAAAATTATGTTTTACTAATCAGGGATCTGCAAAACATCACAAAAAAGACTATTTAAACGGTTCTTCATTATTTGGCAGCCATGATTTGGTATTTTTTGCATAATCTCAGCTCTCCCCCCCCCCCCAACTACCAAGAAGGATTTACAGATTAGAAATGTAGACTAAGGCCTATTATACATGGTCATGTTTTCCCTTGCTTTCACTGTGCATGTTTGTCAGGTTTTCTTTTTCATTCTGCATTGATTTTCCTCCCTTCTGCGCTCAGTTTGCTTTCTGGTTGCTGTTTCCCCAGGTTTTCTGTGAGTGCTTTTGTGGCAGTTTTTCCTTTGTTATACTTCCAAGCTGAAGTTAGTTTGAAAACATACAGATTTCCTCAGGTTCCCCCCACCCTTTTACTACCCTTCGAAGTCCATTCCCCTGCCCACAGTGAGGCTGTTCCACCCACTCTGCACCTTCAGCCATCCTTCATCGGTGTACAAACTCTGGTGATTACTTTTTCCCTTGTTGTTTTAAATTTTAATATGTTTTTTTAACAAGTGGCATGAGTCTAGCAATATGAGGCTATCACTAGTCTTGGGTCACGGGTGGGGTGGGGGGATAAAAAAAGAGGAGAGAGCATACATGGACCTAATCTCTTCTTTCCATCTATACAGAAGTGTAAGGGGTGGAAATGATGCCTGTCACCCAGCTTTCTGTCAAGCAAGATGGGATAATCACAGGGTTACCAACTGGTCAGTTTTCCATAGGCATGAGTGGATACTCCTGCTTCTGGACAGCAGCCAGGTGTAGTTTTTTTCTTTTCTTATAAAGCAGGAACAGGAGAAAGGCTTTTGAAAACTATTTATTACACTAAAAGCTTTGTTATCTGGCGGTCATGGGGAATGGGTGTTGCCAGTTAATCAAACATTGTAGATACTCAGGCTTACTCTTACTTACTCTGCCTTGCCTCATATGCACAGGAATCCACAGCAAGCTAACCCCACCCCTTTGGGAATGCCTTAACAGCAGCCCCTGTGTCCTTCACCATCCCCTTGAACCATGTAACCATTGAACCAGTCTTAACACTCAGCTGAGGCAGAGGGGCAAGAGAAGGGAGTGGGAAAGGTCGAGCAAGCAACAAGGATGAAGGCCTTAATTCTGTTGGAAGTGAAAGACTTTTGTGCTGCCTCTTAGCCTCAGTCTTCAGGGGGGGAACTATAAAAGAGTCAGAGGGATAGATAGCCAGGTTGCCAACAGCTAAGGAGATGTATACACCCTTAGAATCCTCCCACCAGAATAAGGGTTCGGTATTTACATGTTCATTGCATCAACAGCATTTCAGAAGGCGAGTGCTGAAATGTTGCATGAAGTGAGCAGAAGGAAAACCCTGAGTAAAAACAGGGATTCTCTCCCAGAGGAATTTTCTCACAAAGTTTCTGTAAAGGACTGCCCATCAACAACCCCTCATTGGCAGAACAAAAGGGAAAGCCCTTTTGACAGGGCAACAGATTAGAAGAGCCAGACCATTTCCACACCACTAGAGAGCAATCTGATCCTCGTTGTTTCTGCGATATTAAATTTGGCCATAAGGTGGTGAACTGGCCACAGAATAATCCAGAGGCAGAGACTATTAAACTAACCCCCACAAGCATGATTACCAACACCAGAACTGTACAGATGCCCTAGTACAAGGGACAACTAATTTTATTCTGGACTCAAGGACTTCAGGCCTCATCTGTAATAAGAAAGACTTACATTGAGCTGAACAATATCCCAAGAGAGTCATTTTACTTGGGAAATGGCATCAAAGTCAATGCTTACCAAAAGGGCACTGGCATGGTTTACTGCAAACTGCCATAAGGTGGCACTCATGAGTTTCTAGTGAAAAATCTACATTTCAGAATTTACAAGCAGCTTACTGTCTGCATCAAAACAAGATGAAGAAGGCTTTGAACTAAATATTAAAAATAGACAGTGTACTCTTTCACTAAATGGAGAAATTTATATAATGGGCACAAAATACAAAGGTCCTTACAATCTAGAAGATACTATGATAATGACAGACAAAGTGAACCTGACTGAATCATTTGAGGCAATGGCAGAACAAGTAAAATTTACAAAATCATGTGTTCATGAAAGCTGTCTGCATCTTTGCCACAGGAGATTAGGCCATAAGAATTATCAGGCAATTCAGAGAATGGAAAGAAAAGGTTCGATCAATAGCATTGATCTTACTGAATGCAATGCTGATGCTAACTGTGTTTGCTGTATTCAATCTAAGGCAAGTTACAAGGTTTTTCCAAAGCAGAGTAATAGGCAATTACAGATAATTCCTGACTTTTATTGATGATAATACCAGATATTCAGTTGTGTTTCTGCTTAGTGAAAAATCACAGATGCTGGAGAAGCTGAAAGAATGAACTTTGCTTGTCTGCAACAAATTTGGAAGGAAGCCACAGATCCTGAACACAGACAGTGGAGGTGAATACATGGTGAATGCTACACAGCAGTTCCTGAGAGAACAGGGTATGCAACACCAGACCACAGTTCGTTAAACACCTCAACAGGATGGTGTGGCAGAGAGGAAGAACAGTGACCTACTGGACATGGTAGGAAGCATACTTAAGGATGCAGGCCTTCCAAACAAGTTCTGGGGAGAGTGCATCATGACAGCCACATATGTATAAAACAGGCTATCCACAAAAGCCATAGACACAACAGCATATGAACTCTGGCATGGCAATAACCCTAGCATGTGACATCTATGTGTATTTGGAAGCCCAGCTTAAGAACATAAGAGAAGCCAATGTTGGATCAGGCCAGTGGCCCATCCAGTCCAACACTCTGTCACACAGTGGCCAAAAACACAAGGTGCCCTCAGAAGGTCCACCAGTGGGGCCAGGACACTAGAAGCCCTCCCACTGTTGCCCCCCAAGCACCAAGAATACAGAGCATCACTTGCCCCAGACTGAGAGTTCCTATCTATATTTTGTGACTAATAGCCACTGATGGATCTCTGCTCCAGATGTTTATCTAATTCCCTCTTGAAGCCGTCCATGCTTGTAGCCGCCACCATCTCCTGTGGCAGTGAATTCCACGTGTTAATCACTCTTTGGGTGAAGAAGTACTTCCTTTTATCTGTTCTAACCCGACTGCCCAGCAATTTCATGGAGTGCCCATGAATTCTTGTATTGTGAGAAAGGGAGAAAAGGACTTCTTTTTCTACCTGCTCTATCCCATGCATAATCTTATAAACCTCTGTCATGTCACCTCTCAGCCGTCGTTTCTCCAAGCTAAAGAGCCCCAAGCGCTTCAACCTTTCTTCATAGGGAAAGTGTTCCAACCCTTTTATCATTCTAGTTTTAATATGTTTTTTAATATGCACTTTTCTGCACTTTTTCCAATGCTGTAATATCTTTTTTGAGGTGTGGCGACCAGAACTGTACACAGTACTCCAAATAAGGTCACACCATCAGTTTATACAGGGGCATTATGATACTGGCTGATTTGTTTTCAATTCCCTTCCTAATAACCCCCAGCATAGTGTTGGCATTTTTCATTGCAGTTGCACACTGTCTCGACATTTTCAGTGAGTTATCTACTACGTCTCCAAGATCTCTCTCTTGGTCAGTTTCTGCCAGTTCAGTCCCCATCAACATGTATTTATAGTTAGGATTTTTGGCTCCAGTGTGCATCACTTTACACTTGGCCACATTGAATCCCATTTGCCATGTTGATTCCCACTCACCCATCCTCAACAGATTCCTTTGGAGTGCCTCACAATCCTCCCAGGTTCTCACCACCCTGAACAACGTTGTGTCATTTGCAAATATAGCCACTTCACTGCTTACTCCCAACTCCAAATCATTAATAAACAAGTTAAAAAGCATCAGACCCAGTACTGAGTCCTTCGGTATCCCACTGCTTACCACCCTCCACTGAGAAAATTGCCCATTTATAGTCACTCTCTGTTTCCTTTTACTTAGCTAGTTTTTGATCCACAAAAGGACTTGTCCTTTTATCCCATGACTATTGAGCTTACTTAGGAGCCTTTGATGAGGAACTTTATTAAAAGATTTCTGGAAGTCAAGGTAAACAACATTTATTGGGTCCCCCTTGTCCACATGTTTGTTTACTCCCTCAAAGAACACTAACAGGTTAGTGAGACAAGATCTTCCCTTACAGAACTCATGCTGAGTCTTCCTCAATAGATTTTGTTCATCAATGTGCCTACTAATTTTTTCCTTAATAACAGTTTCCACCAACTTACCTGGTATCGACGTCAGACTGACTGGCCTGTAATTTCCTGGATCTCCTCTGGAACCCTTTTTAAAGATGGGAGTGACATTCGCTACCTTCCAGTCCTCAGGAATGGAGGCAGATTTTAAGGAAAGATTACATATTTTTGTCAGGAGATCCACAAGTTGACATTTGAGTTCTTTCAGAACTCTCGGGTGTATGCCATCTGGGCCTGGAGATTTATGCATACATCCCAAAAGAAAAAAGGTCCAAGCTAGATGATAGGGCCACAGAAGGGATTACAGTAGGCTGTTCAGCTAAATGCAAAGGACACAGAATTCTACATCCATGCACCAAGAAGATCACCATCAGCAGAGCAGTTCATTTTGAGAAAAGCGAGAAAGCTCCACCTGCAGAGAGGGCCTACACTGAACAGCCGGATTATGTATCCTGATGTGAGCAGCCCTAAAAAGGAAGAGATAACAGATCCTAACACAGTCCTACTTGATGGAACAATCTTCAGTACTCCATCAGAAGTACCTGACCAAGAAAGAGAGACCACAGAGGTTGAAGTAAGGTGATCACCGTTCTCAACCAAAGGTATTCCAGCCAAACTACTGTTCTACTTTGCAAGAATGGCAGAAGTATCAGAACCTGTGTACAGCTAACTCTACAAGAGGCACAAAAGTGAAAACTTGAAGCCCTACACAAGAACAACACATAGACATTTACAGACCTATCTCCAAAGAGGCAAGCTATAGGATACAAATGAATTTTCAAACTAAAACATGTTGCAGAAGGTGAGATCTAGTGCTACAAAGCCAGACTAGAAGCGAAAGGATACTCACAGAAATATGGAGAGGACTATGATGAAACTTTTGCCCCAGTGGCTAAGCATGCAATAGTAAGAACACGCCTAAGCATTGCAGCAAGCAAGGGGATGCACATTGAGCACCTAGATGTGAAGACTGCATTTTTGCATGGAGAACTAGTAGAGGACATTTACATTCAACAACTTTCTGGGTTTATAGAACAAGGCAAAAAAGGACTTGTATGCAAACTTCAGAAAAGCATCTATAGGCTCAACCAGACCACTAGAGCTTGGCACTTGAAACTCCATGGTGCTACTTCAAGCAAACCTCAAGAAAAGTGAATCTAATCCTTGCCTATACTCCAAGCAGAAAGATGGCAAATGGACTTACATCCTGACTTGATGACCTGTTTTAGTGTATGAAAATCCAGATGACAGCAAAGAAATAGTGAATCATCTGAACCAACAAGTAGAAATCAAGCAACTAGGCAATGTCACACACGACTTAGGCATTCAAATACAGAGAGAGAAAGATGGAAGTTTTCTTATCAACCAAAAATAAAAGATCAAAGAACTGATAAAATACCTGAGAATGGAAGTTGCCTATCCTTCACCAGCTTCCATGGAAGTAAGCTACATAAAACAACATGATGACACTGAGCTACCTGCTAACAACAGATACCATGAAGCACTAGGTAAGCTTCTCTGCATTAGCACACTGACCAGGCCAGACATTAGCACTGCAGTAGGATTGCTGTGTAGAAAGACTGCATCACCAGCAAAGACTAGAATGCAGTTAAGAGACTTGTAAGATACCTAAAGGGCACAGCACACTTTAAGCTTAATTTACCAGCCAATGACAGCCCTAAGCTAGTATCATATGTAGACACTGACTGGGGAGGAGACATAGAAGGAAGAAAATCCATTAGTGGCTACATATATTTATGTGGAGAGGGAGCTATAAGCTGGTCAATTAAGAAAAAGATATAGTTGCAGTATCTACCATTGAAGCTGAATACACATCAGCTGCACAAGGCTGCCAAGAAGTACAGTGGCTACGCCAGCTACTAACAAATCTAAGTATCGATATACCACAGCCCATACAAATTCACAGGGGTCATTTCGTAGAAAAAGAGGTGCAGGAGCTCATTAGCATACCTATTAGCATAACTCATTAGCATAACCGGCCGAATGTCAGTTTCAGCCCTATTATACCCTATGGGCCATTGAAGTCAATGGCAAAAACTCATAGGGTATATGAGGGGCTGGAGGAGAGGGGGTTTGAGGGAGAGGCTCCAAACTTGCAGGGTACCTTCTGGGACCTCTCCTCGAAGTACCCACCAAGTTTCAAGAAGATTAGACCACGGGGTCCAATTCTGCGGTGCCTCAAACAGGTTGCCCCATCCCCTCCATTGTTCTCTATGGTGGGAAAAATATTACTTTTTTCCCACCATAGAGAACAATGGAGGGCATGGGGGCAACCTGTTTGGAGGCCTGTAGAATTGGACCCCCTGGTCCAATCTTCTTGAAACTTGGTGGGTATTTGTGGGAGAGGTCCCAGCAGCTACCTTGCAAGTTTGGAGCATCTCCCTCAAACCCCCTCCCCTACAGCTGCTCTTAAAGCCACTGCCGAATTTTGGCAGCAATTCGGCAGCAGGCCAAATCAGATCAGAGAATCTGATTTGGCCTGTGGCTGCTCTACTGCCCACTCCTGAGCTGGCGGAGCAGCGCTTCGCCTCACTCCGGCCCCAAAGGACCCCTGCAAATTCATGAAGACAGCCAAAGCTGCATTCAACTGTCTAAACAAGAAGATGTGAACATGGGTACCAAGCATATTGACATAAAGTTTCACCTAGTGAGAAAGCTGCAAAGAGAAGAAACTCTCAATCTGACCTACTGTCCAACAGAAGAAATGATTGTAGATGTTCTTACTAAACCACTCCCTAGAATTCACTTTGAAGCTCTAAGAAAGAAGATGAATCTTGCAGAGTGAGTCACAAGACATCGAGAGAGGGTGTTGGAAGTGAAGGACTTTGCATTGTCTCTTTGCCTCAGACTTCAGAGAAGGACTATAAGAGTCAGAGAGGGATAGGCCAGGACTCTGATCATCCTTCCCTTCTACTACTCTGATGCTATCCCTTTGATGTGTAGATTGCTACTCTCAGGGAATCTTCCTTCCTTCTGGCTTGACACCTTCTCTTTACTCTGTGCTAGCCTTCTCCATCTTGACACCCTGAGGCCAGGTCATGCTTCTTGCATCTCTATCCATCCTAGCTAGTTAGACTAGATTAGAATCCTATCTCTAGAATGGAGTTCCTTACAACAAAGGATTTATACTAGTGTTGCAAAGATAAACAGGCTCTGTTTGTACTTTTGTTTATTAGCACATACAAACCAGATAGGCTTTGCTACGTCATGTGCCTTGAGGACTCTGCTAACCAAATAATACTTCAGATTTGTCTACCAACCTACTTATTTTCCCTCGTGATCAAAAGGACTTGGTTTACTTTGGATGAGATTGGGGAGTCCCCTCCAATCTCGCCCAAAGTGATCCAAGTTCTCATTATGAGAAAAACAAGCAAGAAGGGTGAAAGGATGGGTTTTCTGCTGCTCGGCTTCCCCACCTCAGTAGGCTTGATTTCTCTCCCCCCTTCCCCATAGTGCAACTAGTGGATTGGCCTTACCCCTTGCCTGATGCGTACCTTTCAAGAGTTGGCATATAGTTATATAGTTATTTAGGGCTGGATCCAGACTTATTTTTCTGTCATGAGAATGGAACTCTCCTGCTTTTCTTCTCCCACTGGAGCTTACTGATCTCCCAAAAATGCTGCTCCTGGGGGAAAGGGGAACCTGAGAAATGACACAAGGGGGTGGTCTACAGCAAGATGGGAGAATCCATGGAAATAAACAATTTTGTCTTGATCCAACTTTTATAGTGTAATCCTAAACAGAATTACAACCTTCTATGTCCACTGAAGTCAATGGACTTAGCAAGCTATAACTTTGCTTGAGATTTCTTTTTCTTTTTTTTAATAAATTTATTTTCATTTTCCATATTATACACTTATGCTTTGTTTATAACAAGGAAAAACCAGAGCATTCCATAAATTCTACATGGTATTTTCACATGTAATGTGATTCTTTGTGACCAAGGCAGGGCCCACACATGACCTCTGCCACTGGAACTCAAACCACAAATACATATATATATATTATTTCCAATCTATTTTTCCTTATTACAATCAATTTTTTAAATGCAAATTTTTATGCATCTTAGTTATCGACATAAACAAAGAATCTAAACAAAAACAATACAAAACAACACTACATACATTTAAGGTTTTTATGACGATAACTTTCCCTAAGTTGAGTCTTACTTTACAAGTTCTTGTTCATCCAACTGTAAACTCTACTCCATCTTTGATAATATACATCTTCCTTTTGGTTTGATAATCTCATATTTAACCTATCCATTTCTGCAACCTCTAAGATTTTTGTTATGATTTCTTCTCTAGATGGGAGTCTATCTCCTTTCCAATTTTTTGCTATCAGGATCCTAGCTAGAGTGATTATATATGTTATAACATATTTCTCTGGTCCTATAGTCTTAGGTATTATGTTCAACAAAAAGATTTCTGGTATTAGAGGTAATTCCACTTCGAATATCTCCATAATTATTTTTTGCACTGCAAGCTAGCATTTTTGGACTTTTCCACATCTCCACCATAAATGGTAAAAGGTTCCCACATTAGTTTTGCACTTCCAGCAGTTTTTAGAAGTATTAGGAAAACACTTAGCAATCTTATCAGGAGACCAGTGCCACCTATGAAACATCTTAAATATATTTTCTTTATATGACACTGATCTCATATATTTAGCTGATTTCCATATTTCGTTCCAGTTATCTATATCAACTGTATGACCAATATCTTTCATCCATAACACCATAACCAACTTTACTGTTTCATCCTGCATCATATCATCCAACAACAACTTATATAATTTCTGTATCAATTTCTCTTTAGATGGCAACCATAATCAACTTTTGTGGGGGATTTTATACCCACAAAACAATTACCAAAATAAAGTGAAACCATATAATAACCTCATAACCAACCAGTATAAGAAATTATACCATCATGCTATGGTGATGTTTCCAGTTAGAGAAAAACAAAAAAGAAAATATATATACCAATAACAGAAAAAGCATAAATAGATAAAAAGGAGAAAAAGGAGCAAGAGGAGTGCTTCCATCCATGTTGGCTGAGACTTTACATATTGATTCCATTTCTGAAGAACTGTATCCTCTAATTTAACTATTCTATGCCTTTTTCAAACTTGTAGGTAAGGCTCTCCCATCCATTAAAGAAAATTCCTTAACAAGCTATAGTCTGGAAATTCCACTAAATCTCTCTATGTAATCACTGTGTTTTGGTCGTGGACTCTCCTGAACATTCCACACGCTCCTAAATCAATTGGCTTCATGATGTGTCACTCAAGCTGTCCCTATCCACTGGCTGCGTTGCCTAAGTCTCACCTCCAACATTCCAAACAGTTTGCTGTTCCTCTCCCCCCCCCCCCCCCCGGTAGCCAGTCAGAACACAGAGGTCATTTGCATATGCGGCCTGATTGGCCTTTGCCTCTAACATTCTAAACAGTTTGCTGTTGCTGTTGGGAGTCATTGAATGTGTTCTGAGGTAAAATACATCTCCCAATCTTCCCTTCAATGGTCACTGGAGTTGCCAATCACTGTATTCCGCAGCCACAGCACATCATTTCCCCTACAGAAAATTTCCCAGCTATTACAACCAGTGTTCCCTCTAAGCTGAGTTAGTGTGAGCTAGCTCACAGGTTTTTAGCCTCCAGCTCACACATTTTCGTCTCAGCTTAGGCAGGATGGCTCCAGAGCAAACTAATTTAGGCAGCAGCCAAATTACTCACTCACAACTTTAATGCCAGTAGCTCACAAAGTAGAATTTTTGCTCACAAGACTCTACAGCTTAGAGGGAACATTGATTACAACTGTTCTCCAGATGACCAAGATCAGTTTTTTTGTTTACATTGGGTATTTTAATTGATAAATGTTAAGCAAGGCTAATTCAATAGTAGGTTTTATTTGTTCCTGGATTATTTTAGCAATCTCTGCAACTATTGATTTCCAAAAGTATGCTATGACTGGACAAGACCACCACATATTAATAAATGTCCCTAGTTCACCGTAACCTGCAACACTTTTTACAGTCTGCACAGGCTCTGGTAGTTCAAAGAAGTTGTTAAACTTCCTTTGTTTTGTAACAGAAGGGATATTTTCTACCATCCATGTCTATGCTGCCTTCACCTTTTTGGCTTCTCAAGAAGTAAAGCTTTGCAAAGGGTAGAGGAATTTCCTAGAGGCAGTTCACGGCAGGATGCTCAGATTCCCTCCATCTTTTGCACTGCACTCCCATAATCATCCTGAACCTGGTGGCTGGGTTTGAAACTTCAAGCTCTATTTTGTGGTGAATTACGCCCACCAGAAATAGACAACCTTTGGTCCATTGGAAATAGCACAGGGATGGGAGCATAATTCTGGCAATAATTCTGGTCAGCATGGTCCGATTCCCTTCATTTGTGACACTGCAACACCCACGATCATTCTGAAGCTCGTGGCCTATTTAAAGATGCCCAGCTTCATTTTCTGATGATTTACGCCTGCCACAGAAGGAGAGATGGACAGAGACAGATGGAGAGACACATCCATTTATTATTAAGTATTAAGCACTATACAAAAAAGGCTGCCTTTGCTTATGATCAAAGGGCAATGTACAAAGGTAAGGAAAAGAAGGAACAAGAAATGCACAATAATTCTAGCATAGCAAGCGAGTAAATCTGACTTTGATATACTTACCTGGATGAGTGTGATGAGCAAAAATTTCCTCCTCAGGACCAAGAAGGAAAGCTTTCTCAAATGTTCTTCTTCTTTATCAAATTATAAACCAGTACATGCAAACAGACTGGCTACAAAAAATGGCTACAGGCAAATAACTTCTGTTGGCTTATTTGCAGGCTGAAGAGATGGCAAATGCTATTTTTAATTTTGTGCATTCTAATTAAAAGAGCAAACTCAGTACTGGAAAATCTTCATTTATTAAGCAGCCTTGGGCTGCAATCCTACTGAACTGTAGGACTTATTTCTGAGCAACTATGCACTGAAATAGACTTAATTTACATAACGCTGTAGTAATAATAAGATTCCACACCAGTTTTAGTCAAGTTGCAGACTAATGGGGGGAAAACTGATTTCATTTTGGAAATTAAAGCTACAAAATCTTTGTGAAAAATATGAACACAAATCAATTTTATGCACATCATTTTTTATTTAATTGTTTGCATCTGGTGAAGCAAACAATGTATAAGAAAATCAACTCATTTTGAAAATGTGCCTTTGGTAGAATGCTTCAGTAGAGGCCTTCTGGGCAATTTACAGCTCAATTGGGGTGGGGGCTGAAAGTGCTCAGGGAACCAACTGACCTTCACATCAGCATATGTCTGAGGCATGCTAGTGTAAGGGCCAGTTACAATAGCACAGGACCCCAGTGCTGCTCCATCACTCTCAGGTGCTGGCAGATGGCCACCATGGCTGCCTATTAGCACAACCATGGCATAGGCCCCTGTGCCAGCATGGTTGTGAGCATTTGGGGTTGTGGCTGGAGGAAGTTGGCACCCTGAGCCCTTTCACCCTGGAAACACCCCCTGCCAGCGGTGGAGAGTTACATCAACAATCAAAATTGCATGGCCCGTGGGTGCCAATTGAACTGAAAACTCAAGTACTCCCTCTGCCACTCCAGCCTCCCCAATAAGGCTCAAAGGACCACAGGCTTGGCTAATCACCTCCCTCCCCGGGGTGGCCAAGCCAGCTTGCCATGTGACCCTTTAGCTCATTTCCATGCAGAATGAGAGCCTGAAGCAGCAGCTGCTGTGGATGGGTCTCCAGCAGTCCTTGAGCACTTCAGCACAGAACAGGTGAGTGCAATTTGGATGGTACCATCATGTGCCACAAGGGGGGGTTTGTGGTAAAAGGCCCCCCCCCAGGGGGGGGGGCTGCATTTGCAGACCCTGTAAGGACAACACATCCATACCTGAGCCCAGCATGGCACTTGTTGCCTGCTTGCCATGACTGGATGTTTTACTTTCCTGCAGGTGGAGATTTAGCAGAGAGACTTGAGGGTGCAAGTCCCGCCTTGCACACACACTCTACTGAATCTGTGGTCCCAGCCCTTCGCTTGAAGTGGAGTGTAGTAGCCAGCCAGCCCTTCCAAGTTTCACCTGCAATGTCATCCCACTTAGATGCAGGACATGCCAGGGATCCTCAGAGCCAGCTTGGTGTAGTGGTTAAGAGTGGCAGACTCTAATCTGGAGAACCAGGTTTGATTCCCCACTCCTCCAAATGCAACCAGCTGGTTGACCTTGGGTCAGTCACAGTTTTCTCAGAGCAGTTCTCTCAAGAGCATTTTTCTCAGAGCTCTCTCAGCCCCAACTACCTCACAGGCAGTGTTCCCTGTTAGTGTGAGCTAGCTCACAGTTCTTTAGACTCTGCTCATATATTTTTGTCTCAGCTCAGGAAGGATAGCTCCAGAACAAACAAATTTATGCAGTAGGCAAATCACTCACTCACAACTTTAATACCAGTAGCTCACAAAGTAGAATTTTTGCTCACAAGACTCCACAGCTTAAAGGGAGCATTGCTCACAGGGTGTCTGTTGTGGGGAGAGGAAGGGAAGGAGATTGTAAGCTGCTTTGAGACTCTGAGTGAAGTGCAGGGTATAAATCTAACTCTTCTCTTCCCCAAGGCCCCAAGAAGGAAGTGAATGGAGTTTGCAAATCAAATTTAATTAATTAGATTACCACTCCCAATCTTTGCCCCCCCCCCCCAATTGTCTAGCTATGGGGCTGCTAGTGAACATTTTTTTTTTAACAAAATACTTTATAACTTTTGATGCTGGTAGTAGTTTTCTGTACCACATAGACCTCCACCGTCTTGGAGATACTATTTTAAAATGAGCACCAGGGGGAAGGCCAGCAGTTGGCAAGGGGCTATTTCTCCAGGGGTGCACAAGGCAGTAAAAAGTCCCCGTGCTGACCAGGCAATGGGAGACACAGAGGCAAGGCCTCAGAACTTGGAAGGGAATCTGGAAGCCCTGACCCTCTCAGTGGGTAATTTCTGCAAAGGTCAGGTGGTGGTGACAGGTTACTGGAGGGGGGGGGGCTCTCCAAATGTTGCAAAAACCTTGGAGGGCAGGAGGGAACAGGGCTTGCAGACCGAAGCAGGCCCATTCTGCCACAGTTTCCATTGCAATACGTTACAACTACCGAATGAATCGGGAATGACGGTCTCTGGGCACTGACTGCTCTGGAACTGGAATAACAGAGACCAGAGTGGAATGCTGGTCATTCCCGTCCAAGACCACCTCTGTTTCATCGAGGAGGGCATTGGGGGACCTGAGGGTGTTGCTGAATGCCCCCACATCTGAGCTCACTCCCAGTGGCCCCCTCTCCTGCCCTGTCACTGGTAGGGGTGGTGCAGGAGTGCCCTTGGCAACGAACAGTTTGAACCCCTTCCCCACTATCAGGTGCCTGGATCTGCTGACAGAAGTTGGTCCATTTAAGCAGGTGGTGGTGGTGGAGTGCTCCTGAAGATGAGTGGAACTCCTCCTGTGGCCCACCCCTCTCCACCCCCTGCCTGAGATGGATGCTGGAATCAATCCCCTTGCCACCTGGCCCCTGATTGGTTCTGGCGGCCCTGTCCATCATAGTGCCACCACCCACACAGTGCGTCCACTGACGGCCATGGTGTGGTTGCTATAGATGCTACCCCGGTTACAATCAGAAAACTCTGCAAACCCACCAACGTCTGCTGGCCACTGCATAATTTATGCCCATAGTCATACGGCGGTTGGCCACCACAGTGCAGGCATGGCACAAGATTGCTCTGTTAATAAATCAATACAATTGGCTTTTATTGTACGGTGAAGGTGGAAAGTGCTGTCAAGTTGCAGCCAACTTATGGTTACCCCGGAGGGTTTTCAAGGCAAGAGATGTTCAAAGGTGGTTTGCCACTGTCTGCCTCTTTGTAGTGACCCTGGACTTCCTTGGTGGTTCTCCCATCCAAATATTAACCAGCACTGATCATTCTCAGCAGCCAAGATCTGACAAGATCTCGCTAGACTGGGACAACCAGGTCAGGGCTTTTATTGTATAGGGACAAAAAAACCCAACCATAGTGGAACATTATCACACTCGCATAACCCATTTGACTTCAATGGACGTAGAAGGGTGTAACAGTGCTTATGACTGCATATGTCTAGCACAGGCCCGTACCTATGGTGGGGCATTTAAGGGCAGAGCCCCACCACGGATGAGCCCTGCCCCACCCCTGGAGGATGACAGCCCCCCCATTCTGGTGTGTCCCACCCTGCAGTGGTGGGGAGGCTACGGAAGGAAAGGGAAGCTGCCCTGCTACTTCTGGTCAGTTTCACTCCCCCAGGAACAGCTGTTGAATCTAAAAAGTAAAACTAACAAGAAGCAGCAGGGTGGCTTCCCTGTCCTTCCCCAGCCTCCCCACTGCTGCGGGGGGGGGGGGGGGGGCTGGGAAAGGAAAGAGAGAGCAAGCATGCCTTCTCTTTCCTTCACGACCCCCCCACTTAATCTAAATAAGTTCCCCACTGCCCGCTCCCCTGCCTCAGTGCCCTGGCCCCTGCCCCACCAGCCAAAAATTTCTGGCTTCAGGGCTGGTTTAGCATGAGAGAATGTGATAAGAATTTGAAATTTCAACATGAATTTTATTTCTTTTATTTCATTTATATTCCATCTTATTTCCCAAAAGGAATCCAAAGCTGCTTACACTGTTTTCCTCTCATTCATTTTCTCTTCACAACAACCCTGCGAGGCAGGTTAGGCTGAGAATGTGTGACTGGAGATCAGTTGTAATTCCAGGAAATATCCAACCCCACCTAGAGGTTGGCAACTCTAAGGGAGACTAATTAATATTTTGCCTACATCAGCAATTTTGCACTTGTCATGCAGAAGCAGGAACACTTTTAAAAAGAAAAATTGTGAAATGTTAACAAAATGCCCCAAAACGGAGGGAAAGGAAGCATGATGCTTCTTTCCTGTGATGACACAAGCAAGCACTATCCAGTAGACATGCAGAATCACATTCCAAAAAGTATTCTAAATTCTAGCAGAACCCATTATTGGAAGAATCATTTTTGCAGCAACAACATATTTTTGCTTGAGAGCTAAAAAACAACAACACAGTATGCCTGCAACAGGAGTCTTTATTTGAAGAAAGACATCTTGAATTTCTGTAATACTGAGCAACAAATGTTTATTTATTTGCAAAAAATTACTCCCTCATGGGCTTTAGAGTTTTACAGTTTTGGATGTGGCCCATGCTGTGAAAGAAAGAGTTTACTGAAAGCAGAGCTCTGGGATTTCAGCAGCAGTGTAAGGAACTGGGCAGGCATCTGCTTAGCTCACTTTGCAGAGGAATCATGTTACTTCACAGTATTCTGATTTACTTTAACTGAACAAGAAATCAAGGGTTTTTAAGTCTTCTGTTCCCTGAGACCAGGATAAACTGTACAGAAGGAACCCAAGTCCTTTCTTGGGGGGAAAAGTATTAAGATTCTACTTAAGAGTTTCCTTTTTATTAATAAATATAAAAGACACAAAACTTCAGTATATTTATACACTTTTGCAGCTGATTTTTTTTTGCCAGTTCACACTTCAGTTCTGTTGACTCTGTAGAACTATATCCAATGAGTAACTTGCATTTTTACTGTAATCAAGTAGGGACAAGACCAGATATCATAGTTTTAGTGGTTTATGCAGCAGGGAACTGAAGAATTGTCAGAGATGACATTTATTTAAACTGGCAAGAGCAGTGTGTTTATTTATGGTCCACTGACCTTCTTACACATGAAAGCTCTAGATGCTTCCCAAATAAGTCCCACTAACTAGAGAGGAAGAAAGAAGAGCTGAAAGAACAGACAGGAGCAGACTTTACTCATATTTTATAGGATTGGCTCAGGTTGGAGGTAGGGACAATGGAAACATCAAAGTAGGGGGGAAACCTTGAAACTTTCAGAATCATTGCTACAGAGTAAAAGAAATCTGCCTTGCTCTAAGCTATTTCATTATAAAGCAGATATAATGAATAAAGAACATTTAAACACAAATACAAGCTCCATTACCCACATGAGTTGTTTCCCATGACTACCTGATTTCACCATTTTCTAAAGCTGCCACCTTTTCCCTTTTGTGCCTTCTACAGTTGTATGATAGGGAAAAATTCAAGCTGTGCAGTTTCGCAGCATGGAGGCAATAATGTGGGGGGACTGCAGTTCTTCATGCATGATATACAGCTAGTGAGAACACAAATGGTTTTAACAGGAAATGAGGGCAATCCTCCTACAGCACTCTTCCTCTGAGCATTAAACTGCATTTCCATGCTAACTCCACAAAATGGAGCCTTATTATAACTATTGCTTGTCTCAAAGTTAAAGTCAAAAGATAAAAACACATGAATTGAAATTGACAATTGTTTTCAGTTTCTGCAGCCACCATTAAGATTTTGTTTATAACAAGGACAGCCCGCTGGCAACCAAAATGGAATAAAATGATGGTAAAAAGTTTTTAGACAGCTTCACTGGTGGAGAATTAAAAAAAAAAATCCAGGCAGTGAAGTTGTAAATTCCATATGTGAATTGAACGTTTGTGTGTGTGTGTGTGTAATACCGCCACACTATGTAAACGTACATGTTTGGATGCAGTCCAAAGATGCATGCATTCTACAAGTTTGAAGTGCTTACAAATAAAACACATAGGGTCATCTCTAGGATGGGGTGATGGTGGTGGTAACTGACAAAATGCCATTGGCTATGCTTCCCCACTATGTCAGACACAGGGTAGGTCCAGAGTGCTTGAAACCAGGAGGATCGAGCCCATTTCCCTTCCTTGGCACTATACCACCTATGCTGGTGATTCCTCTTTCCTTCCTCTCCTCCAGAGGGGGGATGGAAAGCTATTGCAGGCTTTTTGCACATCCGGACACATCAGTGGCAAAGGCTGCTAGGTGCAGCATCAGCTGAGATCAACCCAGAGGTAGGCAGATGAGTGAGTTGTTACCCCTACCAGCGTAAATTTAAGAAACTGAATTGCTGCTTTCAGTTTCTGGGGGAATTTAGGTGATAGCTACCTTTCCTGAAGACGTCATGGAGAAGGAGGGATGGCGAAACAGTCAGTGCTTCACAGAAAGGAAGGACCCAGAATACTTGGGGGGGGGGGTGTTGGCAGGCACCCAAGACAACATGAACACAGCAATGGAGTTGCACTGGGCTAGTTATACCCAAAATGTGTTCAGAGGGCTTGCTAATGCAAGGGATCCCTCAGAACAAAGCATTGATGAGATTAATCAGGGATAAAACAATGTAGGTTGGAAAGTCTGTATAGTTTCCAGTAGTGGACAAAAGAGACCGGAGATTCTGCTCTAGATGCAAAGTACAGTTTGGGTTGGGTTCCTGATTACTTCTCCAGTGGTTGAAGGACTAATGGATTGTTAATTTAAATTAATCAAAACGGCAACAATACTGCTTGATGAGCCACGTGGGCTTGGGATGTGGGAAAGGAGTAGAAGTCAGGACTTTTCATTTTGAAGGAAATGAGAGGAGGGAAGATGAGATCAGATTGATAGGATTAGTGATTGAGATTAAAAGAAGTAACTCTGGGGCGAGGGAAGTCCATTGTTTGGAGTATGCAGTTGTCGGCAGGGTGGAGGTAGCTGTCAGACTGTGATCCCATGTGCTTCCCATGGTCCCTGCCTTGGCATGATGATAGGGTCTGCCAATTCTGGTGTCCATCGTTGTGTCCACTTATGTCAAGATTCCTGGTATATAGACTCCTGGGATACCTCATGGGGTCCTTTGCTGGTTGAAATGACCCCTTCTGAGAGACAGGGGGTTGGCATTCTTACAGTGTAGCAAACCACCTCTGAACATTTCTTGCCTAGTGCTTCTTATCAGCCTCAGAGGAAGTCAGTGCAAGCAGGGGGTACTTTTCAGTCATGGTATTCAGGCCCTTAAAACACAATTTTTCAGGTTTGGAATCTGTGCCTCATATGACTGCACAGAGACCACAAAAAACAACAGATAAACACAGAGTCCTCAGTCTGAGCAAAATACACAGATTTATTAATCCTAACTATCCTTCCTTGGTGTAAGGAATTATGTGACTTACACCATCAAACTTTTCAGAGAACAGGTCAGATTCATGCTCCAAAAAATATCAGAAAGAATAGACAGTTTTGTGACAGATACTTGTGGACTAATTGAATTTTTACCCCAACAGCTGTGAACTACAATTACCAGAATTCACTGAGGTCCACCTCACCGTCAAAATTCCCAGCAGCATCTGTGAAGCTGTGTGAATGGGAGACCCCCAGCTGTGAGCATAGACATAAACTAGAACTAGACTGACAGTTCCTTTGTCTGCAGACCGGATTTCCTGGTTACTTCTGACACTATGACTATCTCTTGTTAGATTGATAAAAAATGACAGCTGCTCAAAGGGGAAATACAGGATTTTCTTGTGGTAGTGATTTGGAAGTATTGTACTTCCTCATTTATCATTATTCAGCCCTGACCTGGATAACCCAGGCAAGCCCAATCTCGTCAGATCTCAGAAGTTAAACAGGGCCAACCCTGGCACATATTTGGTTCCACACATGCAACAAAATGGGTGATACAGCCTCAGGAATGAAGATTGGCATATGGAGGATCATTTCTGGCAACATCTCCCTACAAACGGAAAAACAACCGCAAGAAAAGGAAAAGAGGAACTTGCTGTACTTGTTTTATGTTTACATGGAGGCTTGTGGTTTTTTAAACATCATGTTTATATGGAGTATCTTCCCTCACCATCCAAATCTAGACTCTGCCAGCTGTAGTCTGAAGCAGCACACTCCGTTCTACCAGGGCTGTACCACCTTGCACGCGTTAAGCACGTTTAAGTATTCAACACACATCCTCTGCCTTGAAAGCAAACGCCTCAGCGTGCAGCGACTGAGTCTCCGAGCCATTTCCACGGCACTTGGAATGTTGCATGTTTCACCTTGAAACCGTCTCAAGCATCCTGTTAGAAACAGACAAGTAGAGCAAAAGAAAGCCCCCCCCATCCCCCCACTCCCCACCCCAACTTATGGATGCAGCAAATGTATATTCAATGAACTAAACATCTCAATCACCCTCCTCCAAACCCGCCAGAATTAAGAGCCGGTACGCAACTGAACGTGGACGCCTTGCGCTGCTTTTTCCCTCCTGCAGGCACCCCTCTGAAACTCTCCCAGGGTAAAATGGAGATCGGAAGCCGGAAGACGTGCGTCCTTCTAGTCTCTCAATCTCTATGGTGGAGGGGGGGGGAAGGAATGGGTTGCGCTTGCGTGTTGCGTGGCTTCCTGAGTGGTTGGCGGCAGCGGCCATTTTGTGGAGCTTTGGGTTCCCCCTTTTCTGTCTCTCGGTTCTAGTTCTGGCCTTGCCAGGGCCCGGAGGAGGCGAGGGATTCCGGGCTTTGTACGTTTCCTCGTCGCGCGTCGGAGCCTCCCTGTTCCTTCACCTACTGCGCGGTGTCCAGGGCCCGTCTATGAGTGGCCGTCCCTACCGCGATGGAAGACGACGGGCAACCCAGGACGCTGTGAGTAGGGCGGGGTGAGGCTTGTGGGGTGCCCTGGGCACCCGGGCGCATGGGATGTGTGTATGTGGGGTGGGGTGGGGGGGGCGGCTGACAGACGACAGTGTCTTCTGGAAACAGGGAGATAATCCGCAGGGCCTGTGAAGAAAAAGCGGGGTGGGCTGAGGGAGGAGAATGCAGGGCATGAGGAGGTGCCCGAGAAGGAGCTGGCTGATTGACGTGGGGGTGAGAGCATGCAGCTTGGGGGGGGGGGGGGGAGCGTGTTCTCGAGGGGAGTCCAAGCGGTAGGAGACTTGATGGCTGAGGCTGCGAATCACAACCTTTAAAAAAACAACAACCAAATCTCCCCCCCCCCCAACCCTTTTTATAGTACGCGCTAGAGTAGGAGGGACCTGACGTGTGTTGTGTGAAGCTGCAAGAGTGGGCTGTGGGAATTTTTTTTAGCCTTTGGAAGGTTATGAATACTTAACTTTCGACTTACATCTCACCACCTTTGATTACTTAACGACTAAACATGTAGATATTCATAGGACCCCGTTGTTTGGTCCTGAAAAGTTCAAAGTTTTATTTTTATAGGATGAGCTATAATTCAGGTCCCTTAGGATCCATGAGATCAGTTTCTTCTGTATGACCCATAATACTGCCAGTAGGCAAGTTTGGGGATATATTAAATGGATTTGGGACCCTGTGGGGCATTGAAGAGAAAGTAGACCCTTCACTGTTGTCTTTATTATATATTCTGCTTTTCAGATAACAGTTCTCTTTCAAAGTGCCTCAGATCAAGTGCCCAAATCAAGTCCCCATAAAATTTGAAAACGGGTTAGCATTAGAAGTTTAATGGTTAGCATCAGAAGTATAATAAAATCAGGAGACACCAGAGGGGAATGGTAGGTACAGACTTAAAACAGAGTATGAGTGAATTTTTAAAGTTGTGGAGACCCAACAGAAGATGTATGTCTAAGTGTGAGGGTCTTGAAGTCTGAGTCCAAGGATGAGTAACTGTAACAAATGAAAGTAAGGTGATTTGGGAAGTAGACAGGAGGACACAATATGGGAATGGTTTTTAGTTGGAAGGTATGGCCCCTGAAAAGATCCCAGATCCTAACTGTGATACAAAACTAAGCTGAGATAGTTGCTGAATCTTGGAGGCTAATATAGGAACCATATGCTTGCTGTACTGGTGCAGACCAAACTCTCTTCTTGCAGGAGAATACTTTCAACTGCCCAACAAAATGATGTATATTCTTAATAGCTTTATTTTGATTGTCATGAAACAAATGAACATCTCCTTAGGCTTCTTATTTTAAAGAGAAGGGACTGCTGTGGTAACACCAAGGATATGGATAATAGACACTTTCTGAGTGTTCGTAAATAACATCACTACTTCTGTATTTAGGTCTAATACCTAAAAGGCTTTTGACATTTATATGTAAGATGTTGACAGAATAGCAGCATTTTGAGTGTTAACAAACATTTATTTGAGTTGATGAACTCAGGGCTGGACAATGTGTTCAGTGCTGTTGACCATGTTTGAAATACTATGAGGGAGAATAAGTAATTAAAATATGCAAAATAGCAGTGTATGGAATGTGTATCTCACTCATGAAAATATGGATGTGAAAATAGTGAACACTTGCATTTCTTCTGCAGTACTTCTGAAATTTTATGCTGTAACATCAGAAACTGAGCTATCTTTTTAAAAATGTTGGACATGTGTGCAGTCTTAAAAACCATAAAGGACTGAAAACAGAATTTGCTTATTTGTTCAGACCTTTAGTTTTTTTGCCACCATATCTTCAAAAGTCTTTGTACCAGAGAAAAAATGGGTTTAAAAATAAATGTTGAATGTTCAGAATTAGGACTAGTGCCTCTGGTCCGAAGAACAAAATATGCCCCAGAGGTGAGGGGTTCAAGTGGCTCAGTAGAAGAGCTTTTGCTTTCCATCAGACCTGAGTTCAATCCTTGGCATCTACTGTTGAAAGGACCAGGCAGTATATGATGTGCAGGACTCTGCCTGATACCTTGGAGAGCTGCTACCAGTCTGAGTAGACAGTCCTGACCTTGATGGACCAATGATCAGTATAAGACAGCTTCATATGTGTTCATGTTGCCCACTTCTGCCCTGGACTATGTCTTTGAAGGTGGGAAACTGACTGTGTGGGCCTTTTGGCAGGTTTTAGAAAAGAGCTTCAAAACCAAACATGTGGAGTGAAAACAAATGTGGTTTTTAGAATCAGAAAGAGTTGGAAATATAATCCCCCTACATCTATAAAGATGACTCAGCTTTTTGTGATTCATTAGAATAATTTTGGGTATTTTCCTCCCATTGCCCTTCCCCAATTCACAAAAGTTATAAGTGATTAAACATGTAGTCAAGCCTTGCCCTGCCTGAATATATATTTGAAATCAGCTCCCCCATCATCTTTGACTCTTTAAGGGATATTGACTGACTAAAAAATCCAAGTTAGGAATGGTGTGTTTTTGGCAGACTAGGAAAAAGAAATGACCATGTGTAGAGTGGGACTAAATGTAGCTGGCAGACAACTGACAAATGTCCATTGGTTTAGTCACTTTTTAAGGGTTTTTTTTTTTTGAAGTGTTAGAATTAAAGATCTTGGTCTTTCAGAAAACCAAATGTGTGCTTGCATGCCCCTGAATGCACAGGGGACGAAAATATGGGCATTTAAAAACTTTTTTCTCTTCTTGCTTTTCAGCTAAGCTGAGAGAGAGATTAAGCAAAAATTTAAGTAATATAAAATATTACTATTAATTTGCTTTGCAGTCCACTCAGTGATACTATTGGTTTCTGATGTAAAGGGCTTATTCCAATTGAAAATCAGGGCTGGAAAAGTTCTCAGCATCCTGCCTCATTTTCTGTCTTACTCTCTAAGGCTGCAGTCCAATACATATATACTTGTGAATAGTACCCGTTTTATTTTTGATAGATCGGAAAACATTTTAATTATCATATACATGCATGCCATCTGTTTAGGAATTTTCTTCACTTACAGGAAAGATAAAGCAAGACTCACACTCTCCTGTTCACCTATCTTTGGGAGTACTGGTTTTCTTGCATCTAGTATGGTACTGCCCCACTGGATACCAGAAATGTTTTGTTGTATAAAACATTTTGCCAAGTTCCTAAATTGTAGGACCTTTACTTGTTGTTCTTGAGATCTTCCACTTCCAACTTAGATTTCAGTACTTGATCATGTGTTTCTTCCTTAAAATCCACTGGATCTAGCCATGGAATGGGGTCTTGTGCGTTCATATGGAATGTCCACTGAAGGGTGATAGCAAACTATGATCTTTCCATCTGATGTCACAGCAAGTTCTACTTTCCAATTGTAGTCATCTGGAAGAGCTGAATATGTAGATTTGTTGCAAGAACAATACACAGCCGAGTCAAATGCCAGAGATTGCCTCTTGGACGCTTTGAAACATGTTCCCATAGCAGTGAACACAATTGTTCTGGATGCTGTGGCCATACTAGCAGATAAAACCAGTGGCACTTCAGGAAGTCGTTTGGAAGGGAGCTGTGAAGTTCAGTCCAGGTCTTACTACAGAACAAATTGAGCCAAACACAGCCATCTTGTCCCCCAAAAAGCCCTCAATGCTTTTTCATACCCATTTAATTTTAGAAGGACTTAGTTTTGAGTAAACATGCACAAGACTGGGTTACACAGTAAGAAGAAGCACACATATATGTACAACTTCTTTCTTCTGGCAGATTAAGGGACTGAGATTGGCAGTTTACATAGCACTGTGGTGTGACTCTTTGCAGATTATTGCCATAGGACAGTAGTCAGTGCCTCCTCTTGTTTCTGTGCCGTAAGAAAGTATACACCAGGGGTGGCCAACCTTGCTTAACATAAGAGCCACATAGAATAAACGTAAGAGCCACATAGAGATGTCTGAGAGCCGCAAGATAGGAACAAATATCACACACACGTTTTTATTTTTAAAAATATGCAGATTTGCTTTTTATTAATGTTAAATGGGACTGCCAAAAATAAAAACAAATGAGGAAAACCGGTTATTGATAATGATATTACTTGTTTGCTAATGATATTGAGAGAGCGAGAGAAAAAGAGAGAGATGGAAAGAAAAAATTAAAGAAGTGGAAAGAAAGAGAGAGAGAGAAACTAGGAAAGCAAATAGATGGGAGGGAGGAGGGAAGGAAGGAAGGAAGGGAGAAAGAGAGAAAAAGCATGCCTCCCCTTTGCTTCCCCAGCCGCCCTGCCGGGAGCCGCACAATATGTGTGAAAGAGCCGCATGTGGCTCCCGAGCCACAGGTTGGCCACCCCTGGTATACACAGTCACCGTAGTGCTTTGATTGTTGCCTGTATTAAGGAGACAAAGTATAGCACTAAAGTAGTTGTATGGTGGTTTGTACCACCTTCTACTTCTCTTCCACTGTATTTCAAGGTATTCTGAAACAGTTTCCCCATCTTCTTGGCCATCTAGAACTCATGTTTCATTGACAAAAGAAGGATAGAGCCGCAAGCTGGTAAAATATTAGCATATTTTAGTAGGCTTTGTAGTACTGCTATTGGCAATGGTGCTTTTTATTCCAAGCGTAGGATTTTTAATGGATCAAAGTTCTGAAAATTGTGACTGAAGACATGATAACTAAAAAAAACCCTTTGCACGGGGGCTTAAAATTTAATAGTAGGACATGGATTTTACTTGCATAAAGATAGAAAATTGCCATTTAACATTTGTTGCACTTTAGATAAGGTGATATTTAGGTCACTGTGTAGTTATAAAATTGTGGTACAAGAGTATCTCCGGGCTAGGCAGTTAACCCTTTAATGCAGGATACTCCATTATCAAAAACTTACAACTTATTGCCCATGTCATCAAGGTATTCCACAACTATAGATAACTGGTGGGAGAGTCCAAGGTGTCTGAAGAACAGTTCTTTTATAAAACATAGCAGAAGTATACAGCCTTATTGAATCTTCGGGCCTTTTTGGAATTCTAAGAGGGGGCGCTGAGCACCACCCCAAAATGGCTGCTACAGGAGCCAGAGGCAAACTCAAAATGGCTGCTGCAGGACATGGTGCCAGATACAATATGCCCCTCATCACTTCGCAAAAGAATTGCAGAAGAGAATTAAAAATAAATGTAGGTAAGCTGAAGGGGGGAAGGAGGATAGAGGAACAGAATGGGGAATAAAAAGAAATGAATGAAAGCCCAAGAGGTGAGGGAGAAAGACAAAGGGGAATACAAAAGAAGGAACACCTGAAGGAGGGATAAAACTGGAAGCCCGCAAGTGTTACTGCTCTTCCTGGTTCACTAGTGGCTATTGCTGCTGTTGCAGCTGTGCAAGACCCTTTCATCTGAATGGCGGTAGCCACTAACAAGCCCTGCCTTATAGTGGCCCTGCCCACTTTCTGAAAAGCTCATCTGGTGTCAGTCGGAGCTCTTTTGGGAATCACTGGAATATGTTCTGGGTGTTTGTTTTTTTTAAAAAATTCAGGTTAACAGCTGTTTCTAGCATGAGGACAAAAGGTATGTAAGTGGTACAAGGTTAGGAATTCTGGATGCTATCAATATGGTAATGGGGGAGGGGACAGTTAAACTTATTTTGCAGTTTCTCAGTTGAGCATCTCATAAATATTATGCAATTGATATAATTTCCCTCCGAAAAATAGTACAATTCTAAGATTTGCCAGATTTTAAGTGTAACTGATGATGTCCTTTCTTCAGATGAGACTTTCAGGAGGCATTTAATTGATATCCTTGACACATGTTGTTCACTGAATAAACTTTTGCTTGTTATCTCTCGTATGGTAGAAGAGTTGTGTGTATATTGAAGGTAACAGCCTGGTATTTTTTTTTTTACTGGTCATAGATTGTGAGTCAGGTTGTAAATATAGCAGCCTGCAGTCCTGCACAGAATCCTCCATGTCAGCTACAGAGAAAGATTAAGGGGGGGGGGGGTGTTTGTAGATGATTAGACGCATGATCCTAGGCGTGTTCACTCGGAAAGAAGTCTCAGTGTATCAGTAGGTCTTGGTGAGAGGTAGGTATGAACAGGACTACTGTCTTTGTTAATCTTATAGGCTGAATGGTTGTCTTTTGCTTTCCTGAGCTTATATAAATGTTTCTTCTGTATGCAGCAACAGTACCTAGTATTGGAACCTATATATGTCAAATATAAACTATTTGTTATCTATCTAGGTTTCTATACTATGCCTGTCAAAGCAGCATAAGTGGTGTCACATGAATTAGGGAGACAGCCTATAGAGGTATGGTATGTGCCTTTCTCTATTTCATTACTTACGGTTTTACCAATTTTTTTAAAAAGTTAGTCTAGGAAATAGCTTGAAAAATAGTATTTTGTACACATACTCAGTTTGTTTCAATTATTGTATTCACGTACTCTCTATCTTTAAGGTACTCATTCCAAAATAAATTTCCTGGTTGTAATTTTGTAACAAAGCAAATCAATAAATCATGCCCATCTGTAGGCTGCCTTCCCAGTTATTTTCCTAGTTGAAATATCACTTCTTGTATAAGGGCCTGTACATTTTTTTCTAGATATCTTCCACCTTTTGGCAATGAGGTGTTCTAGACCTGTTCTTCACTATGGTATGGCAGATTTATTTATTTTTGAAACATAATATCCTACAAGTAATAGTTATTCTAAAATAACCTCAAAGCAATGAAATGTTTGGGAAAAAATACTGTATGAATACTAAATGATAAAACTACTTCATCTTGCAGCAAGCTTGCAAGGTGTCTAATATTATTGCCCCATATTACTAGGCAGATGGTGGCAGTGGCTTGCCTAAGGCCACCCAGAGAAGTCATGGCCTAGCTGAGCTTTGAACTATTGGCGTCTAGTTAGAAAACTAACTGAGGTATTGCACATGATAGTCTCTTGTGTGCCGGTTCAGATTGACCTCTGAAGAGGCTCATATATTGTCCCTTCCTACCTTCTGTTTAGCTAAGGCTCATATGTTGGCCTTTCCCTTTATAGAACAGCTGGCTTGTATTATTTATTTATTTAGTTCAGTTTATATCCCACCCTCCCCGCCAAGCCAGGCTCAGGGCAGCTTACACCAAAGGTTAAAATATTAAAACACTGATGCATTGGCACAGTGCAACATCATAAATAAAAGGACATGGAGGCTGTTGTTGTCTGCCAGCTCTAGTATTCAGCAGTTACTGCCTCTGAACATGGAGGTTCCATGCCTAGCATAGTTAATAGCCATTGGTGTACATGGGTTGCTGTGATGATTGCTCTGAAGATGACTTCTGTGCTGTGAGTGAGGAGTCACAGTGCAACATCACGAACCTGTAGAAAAAGCATTATGGAAATAAGACTTGCGGTCAGCCTAGCACTAATGGTGTACAGCAGTAGGTGAAACAAGGTTGGAACCAGATCCACTGATGACTAAAACGAAAATATACCTGAGCTGCAAGCACCATGATGACCTCAGTTGCTAGTTCATCCTACCTAGCTCCTGATTTTCATGTTGTTCCTGTGGTCTGTCTTTTCTGGAAGACCCTAGGATCCTACAGAACTGATAGCAGACTGTTTCTCAATGTGGTTAAGCCTTTTCCTGTTGTCTTCTTGCCTCCTGAATTCCAGTGATGCTCATCACTTGCATCATGGATTCTTCGCCTGAGTCTAGACAGGTCTGGATAGTCCATTATATCCTAGATGTGTAAAATTACTTTTTCCCTCATCAATTAGTGTCTGATCTTGCTGGACATTTGTCAGTCGATCAGCTGACCTATGAAATATGATCTGATTCTTTAATTAGTTCAACATAGTTCATTCTTTTTCAAATGCAGTATTTCATTCTGTTTTATGCTTAGATGAAAATTTTTATTTCATTCTGTTTTATACTTAGATGAAAAATGTTTAAGCACTACATTTATTCAAAATTACAAAAATGTATTCATGAGTGATTACAAAATCTGAAACAATTGTAAACTCAATAAAGTATAGATCATCTTCTTTGCACAATACATTATTATTCCATAAATTCTAATAAGTTTGACAGGGGGAAATTGTAAAACCTCTGAAGAAAAGTGGTAGAGATATATTTCTAGTTTCCATGAGGAAACTGCTGCCATTTTAAAGTAATTTAAAGTGAGTGTAGTGCTCTTGTTTTCTCCTGTGAGCCTTTTCAAGTGCCGAAACAACCGTGTGTATACGTGCGCGTTCATGGCCGTTTCAGCACTTGACAAGCTGCGGGGGGGGGGGGGGGAGGAGAGCTCCATGTTGTGAGTCTGGTCAGAATCAGGCTCTTGTATTATTTTAAAATGACTTTAAAATGGTGGCAATGTCCTTGTAGCCATGAGGACACAGTCATATCTAGTTTGGCCCTAAATTTCTAAGATAGTTTCAGTACTAGAGCAGAGATATTTTTTCTAAATCTAGGAGCACCGTATTGTGTGTAGTGGTTGTACTCATTGAAAGAGAGTGAGCTAGGAAGAATGCATATACATAAACGTTGATAGCAAAGGCCAGTTTGGTGTAGCAGTTAGGAGCATGGACTTTAATCTGGGAGAACTGGGTTTGATTCCCCACTCCTCCACATGCAGCTGCTGGTGTGACCTTGAGTCAGTTACAAATTCTTTCAGAGCTGTTCTCTCAAGAGCAGTTCTCAAAAGCACACACTCAGCCCCACCTACCTCACAGGGTGTTTGTTATGGTGCGGGGAATGGAAAGGAGTTTGTAAGGCATTCTGAGACTCCTTCGGGTAGTGAAGGGTGGGGTATAAAGCCAATCTCCTCTTCTTGTCAAGCAGAAGTAATTTGGTACTGCTGAAATAGATCATTGTCTAATTTGAGCGAGGCACAAAGCAACTTTCTTGGTTTGATGAAATATTTGATAATGGATGTCAGTTAATGGTCTTTGACTGCCTTTATTAATAGTAAGATGTTTTACTTAAAATGAGACTAACGCCTTCTAGTTATACTTGTGTTGAAAGAGAGGTCTACTTCATGGTCTGATGTTTTTAGAAATTTGGGCTTGCAGAAGCTTCTCATATTGGATTATTCTGGGCCAGTGCAAATAACAACGGTCAAGAGTGGACACCTCCTTCCTCTACTGAAAGAATTTCTCTTTCCTGCTTTAAGTTAAAGGAATATTTGACATTGATAGTGAATATGGTTAATGCTAAACATTAAGATTGGCTAACCTGTTTCAAATCCTGGTTCGGGGGAACCTTAGTTATTAACCACTCATAACTTTGGTGCTTGTGTATACTTTAACAGCTGTTGCGGGGGTCATTCTAAGCTGGAAGGGCTGTATGGACTGGAATAAAGGACAACTGATACTGTAGGTTCACCAAGAACTATGGTTTATGTATGTAACTAAAAGATTTCTATCCCACCTTTCCTCTTGGCTCAAGGCAGTTTACAAGCAATCCTTAAAACATAAAATAAATCTCCAGTGAGGGGGCTCCCCTCTCCTTTTCAGGAAGCCAGTTTCACAGTGTGCAGGCTATGATAGAAAGGGCCCGGGCTATGGTCAGTGCCAGGCAGCCATCCTAACTGGGGGAGCAACCTGCAGGTACCGGCCTAAAGACCATAGTTGGTGCACTATTTAAAAAGACGGTCCTGCCGATATGTGGGCCTCAGGCCTTGAGGGCTTTAAAGGTTCAGCTTGGAAGCAACTTGGCAGCTGATCTAGCTGTTTCAAAATGGGCAACATATGTTCTCTTCTGTTGACCCTGACAATAATTGGGCTGCTGCATTCTGGACTGGCTGCAGTTTCCAAGTTGTCTTCAAGGGCAGCCTAACATAGAGCAAATTACAGAAATCCACCCATGAGGTTATAGGAGCAAGGATCAAAGTAGACAGCTCAGCTGAGTCTAAGGGTTTGATTAGACTATAAGTAAAATGTGAGTTGGGTTGGGGAAACACCACCCCAGCTCACATTTAACATATGCCCTCAGACTCATCTTGGGGGGGGGCATATTGCCTCCTAAGAACAATGGCAAGGAGGGGTTTCAGAATTCCTTCCCTTCCATCCTGTATGCTCTTGCTAGAAGAAAATAGCTGTTGAGGGTGGACTATTTGTCCTGCTTCTGGTTCCATGTATCTCTTGGGCGGACATGTGGGACAAACAGCCTGCCTCCCGTGGTCATGCTCACAAGTGTGTGGGGTGGGAGGGAGGGAATGCCGAGGCTCCTCCTGCCACTGCCCTGTGCTTGTGATCCCCCCCCCCCCCATTTTTAAGTTGGGTCCTGGGTCGTACATTAAATGTGAATTGGATTGGGGTTTCCCCCAACCCAATTCACATTTAAAGTGTTCTCTTATCAGACCCTAAGAAAGCAGAGAGTTGGTGAACCAGATACAATTGATAGAAGGAGCTCTTGGCCACTGCACCAACCTGCTCTGGAAAAAGTCATACCCACTCCATCTAGGACAAAAGGATCCAGTCTCTCTAGATTCTCTTACTGACCAGCATTACTTTCCTCTTGTCTGTATTTAATATCAGCTGATGGTTCCTTTGTCTTTTTCTTACTTTAAGAGGATTTATACACTGAAATGAATGAATTCTTCAGATTCTAGTTCAGGGTTTGGGCCTAGCTGTATTCATTTTCAATGGTACCATGTTTCAGTTTAGTTTGGTATTAAAATTTTAAACATGGGGACATCATAATAAATGTTTGATTTTGAAGAATTCCAAAGAAGATAATGCTTTTACAACTAAAATCTTGTGTGATGATTTTTTTTTGAAAAAATTACTGCCACAATCTTAGGTGCCTTTGTTAAGTATGTCCCAACATTGTCATTATTAATAATAAAAAGGTATGCCTAAGAATTTGTGGGACATAAGAGTTCTTGAGAGTAGAACCCGTTGTGTTGCATTACTGACTGCTTCTGATAATCCCACAAATTTTTCTATATAATTTTTTACTTGAGATTAAATGTAAATTTGGAATTGCAATAATTTAAATAGTGGAATATTCTGAGGATTTCAGATGAACTCTGGTGGGAACAATCAGAATAACCATTATCCAGAGCTTTCATAAATGACTCACAGTAGCGCAGAAATGTTTCTCAGAAATGCTTGGTGTTTCTAATAAATAATCTGGAGATACAGGAGCAAGTTGTGATTTTCCATTTTTTTCTCTATTTGGATACAGAACTGTGACTGTGATCCTATGTGTGTGTGCACTATGTAAACACACATTTGATTTTTCTGTGCATTGCCCCCCATAGGTCTATTTAAATTCCTGTGGCTTCAAAAGCAGTTTTGGAATTTGTGTACAAGGGCTTTTAAAAATAAAAGTGGCATAGGTATGCATATATTTTCCCTTCCAGTGACTCCTTTTAAAAGGTCCTATCCCAAATGTCCAAATTACTTTTTCATTCTGAGAATTTAAGAGACAGTTTGCACATTATGTGAGGCAGTTTTTTGAGAAGGAAATTTTCAAGAAAAATTGTTGGGTCATGGATGGACCCCCCAATTGCACTCTTAACTCTCTTAAGGGTTTTGTTCTCTCTTCTTCGAAAGCATGTATTTATTATTGGTTTGTCCTGTATTCTTCGGATAACTGAACAGATATGGTTCTTTGCTAACAAAAATATTACTAAATTTTTGTAAGTACTTAATAATGTCTTTGCTGTATAGATAGTCTTAAAATTCTGTGAACTTCTTAATAGCATAAACTTAAACTTTATATGCTGGTATTGCAGCCTTTGCAAGTGGTAAATGAGTGGATTAATATTCTCTCTTCTTCTGTTTGTCTAGCTATGTAGGAAATCTCTCTAGAGATGTGACTGAAGTACTTATACTTCAATTATTCAGCCAAATTGGACCCTGCAAAAGCTGTAAAATGATAACAGAGGTAAGACTTTTCACAGCCTAATTGATAGCAAATGTAACTGCAATTAACATCATTGCCTGCATACTACACATCTTTGCCAGGTTTGCAGTGTTTAGTCAATTAATTAGACTAAATTCTTGGCTAAAAGTTTTTAATAGGGGGCACATTTTGTTCACAAAACTGTTAATTCTCACTAACTTATAAAGACAGACACTAACTTATAAGAGTCCTCTTGTCTCCCAGACAGGAGGGAATACCTCTCCCAGCATTCTCCTGTGATGTATTATATCACCTACAAACCACATATCCTTTACTGTAAAACTATTCCTTTTTTCCATATGGTAAATTATTATATTTAATCAACGGATACAAAACTTTGTATAATCAGTAAGACTTCTTTAACTAGGTGTGATGATAGCCTTCTCTGATAGAACAAGCTTTAAGAGTTTAGCCAAGATATCTTTAGTTCCTGAATGCTATCATTAGTCTCATGTGCAGAATAGCAGTTGTTCTTCAAATATAACTGCTGAGTGTCTGTATTTGAAGTTCAAGCTTTTCATAACATCTCTTTTACCTTATTGACAAACATTCCTTTCTTGCTTCCATTGGAATAACCAAGAACTTTCTGTGATGAGAATAACTTTGCAAACAGCTACTGTTGTTTAGTAGACAAAACTACTGAACTTGCTCAAAACTCACAGGTCAATTCAAGCTGTTCTTATTTGGCTCTAGATCCCTAACTAGAAAATTAAAACTACTTGCCTTTCTGAATATTGTGGAAAACAAGAATAGGATAAGGATGATAAGCCATTTAGATAAAAACCTGTATAAAGGATAGAAAATACAGTTTCTTTTTGTTTATTTCTTGGTAATCCTACTAGATGTTGTTTTGGGGTTGGGTGTTGGTTTAGATCTTTCTATATATATCACTGACTGGCGGTGTCATATCTCCACTATGTGGCCAGTTTAAAACGTGGATGGCTATAAATGATTGAAAGCCCCAAATCTGGCCCCTTTAAATTTCCAAAGGCTCAAAATTGCAAGATGGCATAGCTCCAACTATCTAGAAGACATTTGCCTTTGTTCTTTTAGGCCTTCCTTTCTGGGTTGATTAACTGTAAGGAAGCCTTCTCTTGAAACATGACAACATAATTTTTTCATTGAGTGTATAAAAAGGTAGTATTAAATCTCAATGAACAAAATCAGGAAAGTTACTGAGATCTTGAAATAGATTTCAAAAACATTATTCTCTGTGATACAGTAATTATGTATTCTTGATTTAACTCCAGATCTGTATTTCTAATGAAAATGGCATTTAGAAAAGAACTCAGACTGGATATTTTCATCTGTTGTCATCCTGATTACTAAGGAGCAACAAGCATATTCAGAATTAATTAGAAACAATCCATGATCATGCTGTGAATATGCATATAACTTTCCTATACTGAGTTGGGATCTTAAGAGAGAGATGCACATTTTTATAGTGAACTTTGGGATTGTTTACTTCTTTCCCAATAGATTTTGAAATAAACGTATGCACTGCATATCAAAGTATAACATTAATTATTTCAGCATAGGAAATATTACTTACAGCATCCCCTGAAGTTTTCTTGACAGCTTGCAAATATTTGTGAGCAATTCTATTTGAATAACTTAGTACATTCGGTTATAAAGTCTCAAGGATGTAATCGGCACCCTGGCTTTTTACGTTCACCTTTGTTAAAATTTTGCAGTTTGGAAAAGAGTTCCTTCTCACTGAAAAATCTGGACTGTAGGAATGACAGTTACTTCGGATATCTAACCAGAACCATTTTTCCAGTGACTGTCATGTTTTAAAAGAATACATCAGAATAAGAAAACAATAAAACCTTTATATACATAGTGTAATCAGCAAGAGTGATGGTCACCTCCAAATAATCTTTGCTGTACAGACAATCTATTACTATCAGGTCACAGTTTTGAGACGTTTATTTCTTAAACAATAAGTATGTCAAAGTGGGCTACAATTCTTAAGATTTTTAGTAAGCACTTGTGGTAATATTTATCTTTCTAGCTTTAAGTAATATATTTTCCTGGATTTTCTTCTCAGCAACCCGATAGCAGAAGGGTCAACTCTTCTGTTGGATTTTCTGTTTTGCAGCATACAAGCAATGACCCTTATTGCTTTGTGGAATTTTATGAACACAGGGATGCAGCTGCTGCATTAGCTGCTATGAATGGGAGAAAAATTTTGGGAAAGGTATGTTTACATAAAAAAAAAGAATAACGTAGTAAATGAAATAAGCAGTTTAACTGTAATTCAAGGAAAACATTTGATCTCTTTAACTGGAAATATTTTATACCTCATCATTGAGTGTTTCTTTGAAGAGAAAACATTTCTGTTGGCATTGAACATATGTTGTATGTGTTGAATTTGTTCATGCCTTCTGGAATTATAGATTGGTACTGAGTGGCTTTTTTGTTTTTTCAGGAGGTCAAAGTTAATTGGGCAACCACACCAAGCAGCCAGAAGAAAGACACATCAAGTAAGTAATGTTAGGGTTCTGGAAATAATCTACCAAAATTAGTCATAACAATATTATTCATCTCAAGAACGTATCGTTTTTTAGTTTGCTTCATGACCAGGTTGGATTTTCTACTATAGTTGAAATACAGTACATTCTTCAAACTTCTTTCATGGCTCAAGTCTGTTTACTGTTTAATATCAGATGTAACCTGCAAATTCAAATACTGAAGTGTATTACTCCTCTGCCTCCACAGTGATTTGTTCGGGAAAGTTAAGTCATTCGATAACTGCATTGTATTTAATTTTGTTGTGCTTTCTCTCCTAGATCACTTCCATGTTTTTGTGGGAGATTTAAGTCCAGAAATAACAACAGATGACATCAAATCAGCATTTGCCCCATTTGGTAAAATATCGTAAGTACCATCGCTTGTATCTTAAATCATTAGTGAAGAAAAAAACTCTTATACAAGATTGTTCTTCTTTTGAAGTTAATGTTTTTCACTTTGCTCAGATAATTTCCTGATAACAGTGTAGCGGGTGCTTTATAGTGACTTTGTGCCCCCCCCATGTTGTCCCACAAAACAGTGAGTCTTCTATTTCAAACCCATTAAAAGCTCTATGCTTTAAGCACATACTTTGGACTTTGGGTTTTTAACATTACTGAAAAATGAAACAGAAAATCATGTTTTCTTTTAGTTTTCTTGGTTCTTGGGGTTCACGCAGAGGCATTTCAAAGTATTTTGCATGTAATAATTATATAGGCAGTGTTTAATCGCATCATGTGAGTTAGCATAGGAAGTAATGAAATTTAGTTGTGTGCATGTATCCTTTTCCTATATTTTGTAGTCTTGATTTTGGGGGGAAGGGGGGCCACAACAGAAGGGATGAGAGTTCAATAATAATACTTTAGGAGTGAGCCTTTTTTTGTTTGTTGCAGTATCCAAGCATGTTACCCCCACCCCCTACCCCAAAGCCTCAGTAGATAGTAGAAACTTCAGATTATATTTGAAAATGAAAATTGCTCTTTAACTAAATGTCTGAAACATTGCAAGCATTCCTTTAAGTGCCAAACCATGTTTGTCTCTTTTGTTGCACAATCTAACTTTAAAAAGAATCTCCTTTGTTTTCTTTCACACCTTTTAACTCCTTCCCCAAAACCCAAACCTGAACATCTTGTGCTATTTTACGGGAATGTATATGTCTGCTAAAAACAACCTCTTTTCTCTACCCCCTGTGTACATTCAAATGAAACATAAATCTTATTTTGTCTGTTTTGTTTATTTTACTTTTTATCTCAGTGTGGTAAGTAGTACTGTTTGCTAGCCAATATAAAAAGGTTTAATACAGGTTGCTGTTTCTCAATCTTTATTTATACCTGAGACCTGCAGTTTTTCTAAAGTCCAAGTCACAATTAAAAGTAATAGCATTCTGGTTATTTTGCAGAATTGCTCATAAGAATGGACAGGATCTTGAAGCTAACTGCAAGGAACTGTGCACACTGGAACTCAGTTGTAGATTTTTTTCTCATTTCTATTTATTCTTATTATACATTATTTATATATACATATTTTAGTATTTACATTTTAACATTCTATATTCAGTGCAGTTCTATATTTCCAATCATTTAACTTACTCACTAAAATTTATGTGTAAAATTTGTTGTTTTCGTACTGGTGTGCTTAGCATTGTTGTTAGTTTTATTCTCCTTTCTTAAATTTCTGAAAATGTCAATTTTTCAAAATTTACAGCTGCCCAAACTCCAAAATGATGGTAGAGAATTGACCAAGAAAAATAAAGAAATCTGTTAACAGGCCATGTATGCCTTTTAATTCCTATTTTTTTCCTCTTTTTCAATTTTTTAATATTTCATATTTTGTATCACTAGGCAGAGGGCGTTTATTTAGAAAATGCATGGTAAAAATAGTTAGAAATGTTACAGTTACTTATAGAACAGTAAACCTTATAAGGCCCTAGTTGATAAAGTAATAGAAAAGGAAACTTTGTTCCTTTAAAAAAAAATTCAAATCTGAACATTTCAGTTGTAGAAAGTGCAGGTTATGTGAATAGGTTGCATGTTTATTACATGTTATTTTTTTTTGTCCTGCTTTTTTCTAACAGGTAAAGAAGCATTAGGGAGAGGTTAGGTATGGCTATAGCTATAGGGTTTACTGAGTTTATGTTAGGGAAAATTATGCTCACAATACAGTGTGTGTGGTTCCTTTTAGTTTTTATTTTGAAAATCTTTAATATTTTCCTCATATAACTGTGCTTCTCTTCACAGGGATGCACGGGTAGTTAAAGATATGGCAACGGGAAAATCAAAAGGATACGGCTTTGTGTCATTTTATAACAAACTGGTAATAAAAATGTCACTGTTTTTTCTTTGCTATAAATCTCACGAGCATGCTATATATGCTGAGAGACACACAAATACTTTCTTGAATGCCGGTGAAAATACCCTTTGCGCTATCTAACGGTTGGTGATGTCACAAAGGCAAGCTCCAGTTTCCCTGTATTCTGGTAGAGCTGTGGCCTAGCTTGCTGGCTGCTGCTGTGAGGCTCTGTTGTCAGTCAGAGGATGCAAAATGTATAGTTTTCAGATTTTACTCTGTATATGAATATCTTGTTATTATGTTTGAAATATCAGTTTTCTTAGACAGTACCTTACAAAATGTAGATGCCCCCATCAGTGAGTAAGGCTTAAGCATTTATTCTTAAAATATATTCTGTATACATAGGGTTGGATCCACTGTTTCCACAAGTGGTGACTTGACAGACGCTCCAATTCTTTAGCAGTCCTTAATCTCTCCCCCCCCCCCCCCCCCCCGCTTTTGCTGAGGTTCAGGGGCATGTTACATGGCGGACTGCTGCAAAAGGGTAAAAATCCCTCCCTAATGCAAATGTAATTCAAGTTCATAGAGCAAGCTTCACCTATGTGGGAGTGGTTTGTGGGGGTATTTCAGCTGATTTTCGTTTGGCAGCACTCTCATGCAGCAGAATTTCTTGACCAGGGTTGTGTCTGGTCATGGCATCCACAGAGATTTCTTCAGGTGCTCTCTATGTGGTTCAGGGCTGTTGTGAAGGCAGAACCAGTGACTGGCTGCCATCATAGAAATACAAAGGCTCTTCACATAGGTTCTCCCTACCAATCACTGGAGAAGGATCCAGGATCCTGTAAACAGGACCTGTGGATCAGCAGTAGCATGGGAGGCAGCTTCTTGCTCAGCTGTCTGGCAAGTGGGGGAAAAAGTGAGCCCGGGGTAGCAGCAGTGGCACTTGGATCAGCTTGTTTGGTGTGGAGTGGAGCATGAGGGCCGAAGCAGTGTCCAGATCAGCTATCTGGCTGTATGGAGAAAGGAAGCATGGGCTGCAGCAATCCTCTGATCAGCTGCTCAAGCAGAGCAGGAAGAAGACAAAGCACTTCTAAAATCTGGGGCAGGGAGTGAAGTGGAAAAGTGGTTCATTTTGTGTTAATTCCAGGTGGCTGCCAAGGGGATGGGGGATCAAGAGAGAATACTTCCTTGGCTACTTTCTCTTTGTGTGTGTGTGCGTGTGTTATCCTCTCCCCCTTGGTAGTCTTTGTGAGTTCTGTGAGTCTATGTGTTTTATTCCTCCTTGGTCACCATATGTGTGTGTCTGATCTTCCCCCTTTCCCCCCTTTGGTAATTTTGTGTATCTGTTATCCCCTTTTGGTTTTCTGTGTGTGTCTCTTATCTCCCCCACCCGCCCTTGGGCTTCTTCTGTGCACATGCTTATATTCCACAACTTCCTTCCTCTTGTGCATATCAGTGTCCTTGGCATGGCTCTTCTGCATCCTCCTTCCTCTTGTGTTGTATATGTGGGCTTGGCTTGGCTTGTGTGTGTTTGGCTATGTGGCGCCTGCCACCCTGCCTCAAAATTCCAAAAGTTCCTGCAGGCTTGAAAAGATTGGGGGGCACCCCAGTTGACCCTCAGCAGCTGCTTTTTGGGGGCTGCTGTGGAAAAGGAAGCTAGGTAAAATAACTTCAACAAACTTGCAGAAGCATTGGCTCCAACCCATAGTTTGTAGATTAAATGTAACATATATATGTATAAAATACAGCTTGCATTTTGGAAACATAGAAGTATTCTTGGTTACTTCTAGAAGTCATCCCTCTCTTTCAATCCAAGTGTATGAAGGGATTTCCCAAATCTAACAAGATAAATGTTTAATAAAAACTTGATTACATTGAGAAAATGATGTGATGGAACACCCATTTGAAGGAATGGATGTAAGACCAATGCCAATTTTGAAAATAATTTAGAAGAGTAAGGACTGTTGCCTGTCTGTTTCCTTTGCCCTCTTCCCTGATCTTATATGAAAATTTTTCCTGTCCAAATTGCCATTTCACTCCATCCAACTACATTATTAATGTGTTCAACTTGAGCAACTAGAACGTCTTAAATATTTCATTCCATTGCAGAGCTCATCCAATGGAAGAAGCGGGTGGGGGAAGGGTGTATGGAATTAATAGGCATACAGCAGGTAGTAGCTAGTGTTTTACTATTATGGTGGCCGCCGCTTCTGTGGGCAGGACTCCAGCGACGCAGCAGGCAGCCAAAAGCTGTGGGAGCGTGTGAAATGTTGAGGAAAGAGTCACACAAAAACGCAGTTATATAATAGGAGAGATATTAACAGCTATGTAGATGAGGATGATCTGGTACAGTTAGATTTTAAAACTTTTATGTTGCTCCTAGCAAAAATCGGCGAGTATGGGTAGGTCCCTTCTATTGATCAAATGATTAAAATACAAAGAACAGATTGGGCATGTTTTTGATTTCTGATCTCACCCTGTATGGCTCACACAGAAGGTTGTCACCCTATTTCATGTGCATTGTGAGCTGAACCTTTTTTCCTACCTTGACAGGATGCAGAAAATGCGATTGTGCACATGGGAGGTCAGTGGTTAGGTGGTCGTCAGATAAGAACTAACTGGGCAACACGAAAGCCCCCAGCTCCCAAAAGTACACAAGAAAGTAAGTGTCCTAATATGGATGTGGGAGGGAGGGTGTTGTGTGTTCTGGCTCATTTGCAGGACCTACCATCTGTAGCTCATTGCATAACTTTAAAATACTGTTTGGAGAGTTTCAGTAGTAACACTTGGCATTCGTACTATTGATTTAAAATCTTCAAAGTGTTTCATATTATCTTAATAGTCCTTTCAGAGGGTGACTATAGCCCTTTTCAGACATTACATACATATGCAATAAGAATCTAACAACTGCATATCCTGATATACAATCACTGGAGTATCACAGCTTCAGTACATGCAGACTGGCCACTAGATATTTCAGGGTTCTGATTCATGCATACCAAAGCCACAGGTATACAAAATACATGTTCAGACAACACGGCAACCACACGTATTGGGAGGATCGTGGATGCTTCTCAATGCATGTGTTGCTGGGCTTCTGGTACTTGTAGATGTAAGATTTGATAGGAACTTTAATATCAGGATTATTTAGAACTTTACTCAGCAGACTTGGTTGAGTTTAGAAATGAAATTATTCTTGCATCTGATTTGGAAGATGTGTGTTAAAGAGGTACTTCTTTGTTTTAAATCATTCTACCATCAGCATAAACTGTATAAAAACTGTTTTAGATTAAATAGGATTTCTCTGAAAAGATAGAAAAGATGGTTTTTTTAAAAAAAAAGAAGAAGAAAAGAATGGGAATTCATTATCTTCTGTGCTTGATGTCAGAACTTTTAGACATCAGCCTAACTTGAAGGGATGTTTGTCTTATTGTAAGTTTGAGCATTTGGGTGACAGAAAATGAAATTCTAGCTGAAGTGTAAACTGGTAAGAGCAAAGAGCAACGGTTTAACTTGCTGTATGAAATCAGATACAGTATCTATCTATTTATTTAATTTATATCCCGCCCTCCACGCAAACGGGCTCAGGGCAGCTTACACATTGGCACCAGTTGCCGATAAAACCATAAAAAACATTATAAGATAATACAATACAGATTAGTTATAAAATCATAGGTGCTATCAGTTCTAACATTCATCGCTTGCGATAGCATACTAGATGTATCTACAGCTGCTGAATTCCAGCTCAGTGTCATCTTGAGTCACTCGATGTAGTGAGCCAGATGTTAAAGCTGAGGGCCGGGCCCGTTGATGGTAATAGTGGGGTGGCTCCTAGTTAAAAGCCTGGTGCAAGAGCTCCGTCTTGTGGAACTGCAAGAGGTCCCACAGGGCCCTGATCTTTTCTGGGAGCTCATTCCACCAGTGAGGAGCCGCCACTGAAAAGGCCCTGGCCCTTGTCGCGAACGAACACCAAATAAATAACACAAGGGGGGACCCATGAGAAACTTGCAGGATGGGGGCATTCTTCCCCTTTGTTTCTTCCCCTCTCCCCTCACTTTTCTACCTTTCACTCTCCATCTTTCTTACCTTTCACTCTCCATTTTTTTTCTCTCTGCCCACCTACCCCAGCACCACCCTCTCTTTTCTCTCTGTCCGCCCCTGCTCAGGCTCTCCCTCCACCACAATCACTCTTGGCAGCTTGCTCAGGTGAGTCAGCAGTCTCGCGCCCCCCCCCCCACGCTCTGTGGCTTGCCTGGAACAGCTCAGGGGCAAGCCAGTAGACTCTTCTCTCCCCCCACCCCCCGGGCCAGTCTCGGCAGCTCACTCGGAGCAGCTCCAGTCGAGCCAGCAGACTCTTCCCTCTCCCCCACTGCTTTCGGCGGCTCACCCCAAGCAGCACAGGATGAGCCAGCAGACTCTTCCTTCCCTCCCTGCCGCTCTCTGCAGCTCGCCTTGAGCAGCTCTGGGTGAGTTAGTAGAGTCTTCCTCCCACCTCTCTTGGTGATTGACCTGCTGAGGCCCCCCTTTCCCTTTTGATGGCATGCTTGGTGCAGCTCCAGGCAGGAGCCGCCAGGACAATCTGCATATTTCCACAGATAGGGGCACACTTGGGAATCAGATATTCTGATTTACACAGACAACATATTATTGGTGCCAAATAAGCTAGGGACTGCTAGTACCCTAAAAAAAATAGTGATTATTTGGGGAAACATCAACCAGTTATACCAAAACAGAAGTGATGTCTTAAGGTGTAAATCTTCCTGTTATAACTAGATAGCCAGAGTGTCTTAGAGCAGGTGAGTGTCTTACACCCAGCAGATTTTCCCAATTCCTTCTAATTTCAGCTGACAGAAAAATAAATATTAAGATATCTGATTGAGTCAATCATTCACTTTCCAGAAAACAGAAAACTGTTTATGGAGGATGACAGAGAGTGTAACTTAAAGCCAAGTAGTGAATTCATGGTTTAGATAAGATTTTAACTAGCGACTTTGTGATTCATAGCTTGCATTCTCATTTACTGTACTAAACCAGCTCTCAATAGGATTAAACTGATGCACTGAAATCTGTTTTAGCACTTATGTTCTTAGGTATTCAAATACTACATACAGTTTTCAAACAGTATGAAGAGAAGTAGCTGAGAAGCAGATCTTAAGTGTGTGTACTATTTTGCAGGCAGCACAAAACAGCTGAGATTTGAAGATGTAGTAAATCAGTCAAGCCCCAAAAACTGTACAGTCTACTGTGGAGGAATTGCCTCTGGATTGACAGGTAGGAATTAGTTATAAGGATGTCATAACATTGCAATTAATGCTAAGAGGAAAGATGACTGATAGAAAATGTATCCTCTTCTAGATCAGCTTATGAGACAGACGTTTTCACCTTTTGGACAGATTATGGAAATAAGAGTTTTTCCAGAAAAAGGTTATTCATTTGTGAGGTAAGACAATTAACACCATTTGTTTGGGATGTTTGTTCTGAAAATATTTTACGATGTCAATTATGTAAATTTTAGTTGCTATTTTTAAACGGGAGGAGTTATTGAGCCTTTTAACATAGGTATGGTATAAGGTGGAATGAAGGGTTTGGAGCCATTTGCTTTTTTTATTCATTTTTGCGTTCGAGGTGTTTCTGTAGGTAAGTTGCTCAACTACATCTCCAGAAACTGAAGATTCTCAGTAGATGCCAGTTCACTTGTGCAGTAAATTTGTGATTGTCTTCTCCACTGTTGAAATGTAACTTGTAAGCTTGTCCAGCAAAGGGACCAGTCACTGTTATTTTTATTACTCTGTAATATTCCACATACAATAATTCCATATATAAATAATTATAAATCATTTTGGAAGACAAAATAAAGTGCTTGTAAGTAGATGATAAAACCTGTTTTCATATTTGTCTGTTCGTCAGGTTTTCAACCCATGAAAGTGCAGCACATGCTATTGTTTCAGTCAACGGAACCACAATTGAAGGACATGTTGTTAAATGTTATTGGGGTAAAGAATCACCAGATATAACAAAAAACTTCCAACAGGTAATTTGGCTATTACTTGATTTAAATGTGTTATTTTACATAGTAATATCTTGGCCTTCCAACAAAGCTCAGGGCACATAATGAGAAAAACAAAATAAAATGAAGCCCTAGAACACAGTTTATAGTGATGCAAACCCAGCCAAACAGTGACACATAACAGTTTTGCTCACAATTACTACTTCAGGAATCCGGATGGATTCACAATTCATACTTCCATCAGTCCAACTGCCATTTCAGATTTCATTAAAATGAGATCTTTTCAGTAAAATGCTCTCTGAAATAGATAGGCTGTCTAGAGTCAAGGAGGGGGAAAGGTACAGGTTATTTGAGGCTGTTCTTTATTAAAGGAGCAGCAACATTAATAGCTAGATTCCTAGTTGAGACCAGTAGCACCACCCAGAGGTCAAAGGATAGTTGGAAGAGCATATCTGGCAGGATACATTAGCTTAGGCCAGAAGAGGCAGTCCTCTAGATATATGGGCCCAAAGTCATGAAGGGCTTTAGAGGCACCTTGATTTGAACCTGAAAGTAGATGAGAAGCCAGTGCAGCTGCTTTAGTGACAGTGTAATATGATTGCATCATCTCATCCCACTAAGTAAACAGGTTGCTGCCTTTTGTATAAGCTAAACTTGTGAGTTGACAACCTCAAGTAGAACATATTACAGTAATCCAGAATAGAGGTTATGGACGCACGGATCAGCATGGCCAGATCAGCTGAGTCTAGAAAGAAAGACAAATTCTTAAAACAAGTGTAAACTGAAAAAGGCACATTTCCAAGGCCTGCATTTTTCCCTTAAAGAGCCATTTGAAATCCAAAACTACCCTGAGGCCTTTTGCGTGCTTGGATAATAATAGTTTCAGACCCTTGTAAACAGGAAGATCAGTGCCCTCTAGAAAATCCAGTCTATCAACCAGCACGTTGTCTAGATTTAGTTTCAATCTGTAGAGCAGTATTAATTGCATTATCTTTCAGTTAGACTGTGTTTGCAGTAACATTTAAATTGTGTATATGCATGTGGATTTCCACACCTCATGGTTTTTCGAGATAAAAATTGTATATTATAAGATGTATGCATATAAATATCGGGATGTAATTGTTCTACATCATGATAATAACATGAAATTGAAGGGACACAAGTCCAGTTCTCCCAGTGTTTGTTGAATGTGCACAGGCCCTGCTTTGCTTAGTAATAAATTCGCTTCTTAGAAGTTAGTATGTAGTAATTCTACATACGTTGCTGTTATGTGCTCTACATTTTTTCTATTTTTCCTCAGTTTGATTTTTATCCCAGCTTTCCTCCAAGGAGCTCGCAGTACTGTGCATGGCATGTCTCCCCTGTACCACCACTGTGTTTCAAGCTTTTCTTTTAACTCCCAGGTCGACTACAGTCAGTGGGGTCAGTGGAGTCAAGTTTATGGGAATCCACAGCAGTATGGACAATACATGGCCAATGGGTGGCAAGTGCCATCTTACGGAATGTATGGTCAAGCATGGAATCAACAGGGGTTTGGTGTAGAGTAAGTAGTTCAGTTTTTTTCTAAATACTATTAATACATATTGTTCTCCCATGATAAAAATTCTGTATTATAGTCTTGCTCTGTGCCTCATTTGGCTTAACTATTGTTCTTGGCTAGGGTGAATAATTAATATAAATTAGTCTGTGACTTCTGTATTGATTTTATCAATCTTCTTTTAGAAGGTTTAAGGGATTTACTAGAATTTAAGGTACCTGATATCAAGCCTGTAGAGACATTCAAGACAGTCATTCTCTAGGATGTGTACATGAACATCAAAGTTTTAGTTCCATAAAGTATTTCTGAAGTTGAGGTGGCTGCTTGCAGAATCATGTCCAGTCACCTGTTGCAATATTGGCCAGTCATGTTTATGAAGACATAACCAAATCATTAGTTTTAATTGTAGGAGGTATTTTGTAAGTACACAAATGCATTAATTTTATCTCTAGTTCCATGCATCTTAATTTATTACTGACAGCAGGCCCATTGGAACAATACAGCTTTACATGCCTTTTGAAAGGCAGGCAGAAACGATGCCTTACCTGTTGCCTCATGCAGCTTGTTCTACAGCATGGGTTGGATCCTGTCAAAATCGTGTGCACAGAAGCGTGATTTCCCCACTTCCTCCATCCTAAAGCAGCTCAAACTCTGCCCCATCAAAACGCCAGAGAGTTGCTGCAGAAGGGGGAAAATTGACTCCCTTCTTGTGCATGTAGAGAAGATATTTCCCATAGGGTCCAACTGTATAGGTGCACTTATAGAAGCACAAAAATTGGCTGTGCCACTACATGCGCATGCAGGATCTGTTATGTGGAGCACAACTAACACAGAGAATGAACTTGAACCTGCCACAACACTGCTTTCATGTAGATGGCTGCAGAGACTGGTTAAAATGATAGAAATCGTAAGTTTTTAGTGAGTAGATCCTCTTTTCATCTTTAATTTTGGGCTCAAGACCACTATCTACAACTACATTTTTTCTTTTTTTGGTAGATGATACTATTATGTTTTCATCAAAAGTTGTATATTGAGGCATCTTGGTAACCAGGTGTCTTCACTTTCTCTCTCTTAAATAGTCAGACACCATCTGCAGCCTGGATGAGTGGATTTGGTGCTCAGCCTGCCCAGGGACAAGCAGCTCCTGTAATACCTAATCAGGCTGGATATGGTATGGCAAGTTACCAAACACAGTGAACTGGGACTCTCTTTCAAAGTATGGATTCAAGATAGGCTTCAGTGTCCAGTGATATTCAGAAGACTGGACTATAGACATTTGGGGGGCTTAAAGAATATTTATTTTGAAAATTGAAACTGTTTGGAACCTTTAGCACAGTGTTTTGCTTTTGGTGAAGGACACAAATGTCTTCTGGTTATGCCTTTTTAATTTTTTTGTTCATGGTGGATATGGACATGTTTTTTCTTTATGTAAAAAATTAAAATAAAGTCAATAAAGACAACTCTGACTACAAATTTTGGTATATTAGGAAGAAATGTTTAATAATGTGATTCTTATTACCATTCCATTTTTTGCCTTCAGTGTTTTACATCACAGCTTTTTAAAAAAATGAAATTAAAGTTGCTTTTAGTTGAATTCTAAAACGTGACATTTTGATTGTGGACCATACATTACATCATAGAAGACATCTTTCTTCAGTAACCACAAGGCCAGCATTCAGAAGACATAGTCATGGAAAGAGCTTTTAAAAAAAATAAAAATAAACCACCAACAATTCTTCTCCCTGTGTGAAGAAACTGAAGTCTAATAGAAATGTTGCAGCCTAATGAAAAAGCGCTGTCTGAATTACTTGAGCAAACACTTGTCCACATTTATGGAGCATATTAAGTCTTCTCAAATCTAGTTTGCTTAGAGTGGAAAAACTGCATTTCATTTTTGGCAGCAATCCCCGCTCTCCCCCCCCCCCCAGCCCCGGTGCTTTGGCAGTCATACGTGTTCTTTTACATAAAGTTTGTACTTAAATGCAATGTTACAAAAGCATGTTGAGACATAGAAGTAGCAATGTAATTATTCAAAGTAATACTGAATATACTCTACTGTTTTGCAGTGGATTGACAAGAATGTGCAAGACTGATATTTCCAAAGTTGGCTACTGTGTAAAGTTACATGAATTACTATACAAAGAGCCTTAATTTTAATTTCATGAATCTTTAATTCAATCCTTTTTGTCATTAGAAATCTGAATTCTTTTGCTTTATGTTACTCAGTATGTAAATATCTTGGTTGACAACCTTGTATACCTACTTGAAGATTCACATAAGTTGTATAGTACCTGAGTGTTTTAAAAAAAAATCTTGGGGTCTTTTTTAAGTCTAGAAATATGTAGCCCAAGAATTTTTTTAACAAGATTGTTAAAATATCTTATTTTAGAGATTCCTCAATGTGCCATTTGCTAAACAAAAATGCAGTTAAAACAAACATACTGAGTTGTGGCTTATTTTTTAGTTTAAATGTTTTTTGTATTTGGGGTGGCTTGCAGGTTGTTAGTGCTTTGACTTATAAATGGATAAATCATGAAGTTGTTCAAATGGTATACTTGGGTTATTTTTCAGTTATTTTATGAACACCTTGATGAAACTGCCTCAATAAATTTGAAGTTCAAAATGAATGTAAGTTAGATACAAGAACTGTGTGTAATTTACCTATGACAGCTAGGGGGTGCAGATGTTTCAGGTCTGAGGTTTACTGTACCAAAGCCATTCACTGGGCAGAATAGGCCATATGTGAGTAAGCTGCATCAATGAATAGAATAGACTTTCATTGTTGTGGACTACAGTTCCAGAATGATATTGGGTACACTGCATGTTTATTCTCTCGTGTTTCTTTTATAAGTGGCTATTGGGAGACTTCCATGCTATAGATGTAGCACAATTTGAAAATGGCTTGTTTGTATTATGTGTGCCAGTGGTGACTCTGGGCAAAACTTCTATCCCTATCTTGTTTTGGGGGTAAGACTTGGGAGAATTTTTCCTACTCTGGAAGCTGCCTTAACTGAAACAACTGCTGAGTTGTTGGAATTTTTAACAGATTGCTCTGCTTCTTGCAGTATAATGTCCTGCTTTAGCTGAAACATTTGTAGATTTCTGCATTGCTAAGTTCTATTCAATGTTGAGGAGTCTGAACAGCAATCACTTTAACGCTATAGTAAAGCCCAAGACTAGCGATAATTACTGCTTTCAGAACTGTCACTTCAGCTAATAGAAAGTACTTATTCATCCTGAATATCTTCCGAATAACTGAACCTTCACTCACCTCTAGAAAGATTTGTATCCTCTCGGTGTTGCATAGAGAATTTATTACTAAACTAAGTACTGAGCATTAAGGAATTTCAGGGGTATGGTTTATAATGCAAATGTGTATTTCTAAGACACAGGTCCTCAGCATTTTTGAGCCTGTGGGCAACTTTGGAATTCTGACACAGGGTGGTGAATCAGCAACAGGCTGGCTGCCTCAAGAGGCAGAGCCAACCACAAAATGGCTGCCACAGGAAATGTTAGAGAGTTATGTCATGCATAGCTCTGATGGTAACTCTTCCAACATTCCAGGCAGAAGCTCTGTTTAACAGGATGCCTTTTAAAATGAACACCTTTGGTCATGCAGTGAAAATCCTTGTGCTGTGGAGGCAGCTGTCACTGAAGTGACTTTTTAAAAATCTGCTCAGCCAATTAGAAGCCCTCCTGGGCAAAAGGCTCCCCTCCAGCCCTTCCCGCTTCCTAAAACCCCTTGGCAGGTGCTAGGAAAGGTATGAGCAGGCACCCCCTATTCTACAACTCTCTTTTGAGGCAGCAATATACATCTTTTACAGCAGTCTCAGCTGAGTAACCATAACAACAGAAATCCAAGTTCTGCATTTTTTAAACAGGGACATGAATTAGTATGAATAAGGAATAGAGAAACTACTGCAGATACACAGATATCCTCTGTGTGTTTTTAATCTTTAGAAGTGAATTTTCTCCCCTTAAATTCTAAACTGCTGTACAGGTTATTCTAGCCATTGGAGAGATTCAGCATTGTATAGACCTGGGAGAATCTGTACAGTTTTGTGTTTTGAGAGCCAACTATTGCTTAAGTATTTCACTGGCAGAGTTAAGATTATTTGGTACCAAAGGATTTTTTAAAATGCCAGTTATTACCCTGCTGACGTTTGTACTCTGTTGTAATCTAACCTGTTTTCAGGCTGGAGAGGTCAATCACTACCCCATTTTGTACCACCAGACTTTGGAATCCTTTCTGGAAAAAGCATTAGGCAAAGGAGAAGAGGTAATGTGAACCAACATTTCAGTCAACATCTGCAGAGCTGCTATTTGGATCATGAGTGTAAATTTACAGGTCTTCCCTATGTGTTTCTCCTGTGGTACAAAGACTGGCTCCAGATATTAACTGAACTGGGAAAATAGTGCAGGAGGGAATAGTTGAAGCTTTGTGGCTTAGATGCTACTGGGGGAGAAGGTTGCATTTAAAAAAACCGCAGGAGATCACAAATATTCTGCACCATGTGTTTGCTCCAAAACAGCTGCCATCATTTAGAATCTTATTTCTTACATTTATATCCTGCCAGGTATTCCATACACATTGCTGATGGTGACCAAGATTCTTGAGTGTACAATGTAGTTGTGGAGGAGTATGAAGCAAAAGGCTCCAACTTTTTTTTACACCCCCCCCCCCAAAAAAAAACCCCCATGAGACGGAGGTTGTAAGAGGAACAGACTCCTCCACTGAGTTGTTTGCATTTGCTATGTGATTTGGGAAAAGAGAGATTGAAGGCAAATCCAAATAACTGGAGAAAATTGTGGATCCTGATTTTATCTTTCTTATAGGGAATTTAAGGCAACATGCATAGGAGTGTATAGCCTGGGTCTGCTTAGTCTTAAAGTTGCTGTACCAGCCTTCAGGCAGCCCAGTGACTGACTTGTGCAAGGAACGTGATGGTGCTTGCATGCTTCTGCCGCTACCAATCAGTTCTTAGAATCCCCACTGCTACAGTATTCTGCTTGAGTGTCTGCTAAGGAGATCAGCCATGGTGGGCTGGAATTTGGGATTGCTCTGATATAACAAGAGGGGTGAGTATATGAAGGCTTTGTCACTCTTTAAACCTAACACAAGTTTAAATGGCATTTCTAAAACATTAAGCTGCTATGTTAAGTAGCTAACAAAATATTCTGAGAAAAAATACAGAACATTCTGAGGAAACCCATCCAAACCACCAGACTATAAACAGTTGTGCAAAAATGAATATGTAAACACAAAAACCTAGTGCAGTTTAATGAGTGTGTCCTGGAATGGAAAAGCATTCTTTTCAGAAATAATTTCAGCTGGGATGCTGCTTATAATAGAGGGAAGTCTGGCCTACAATTAAAAAGCAGCTTCTGATCACATGCATATTTAGCAATGTGTCTAGTATCTGTGAGAAAGGTGCTTTACCTCAGTTTTATGATGGTGAGCATTAGTATTCTAGTTGAAATGGCAACTACTCTGTTTCACGGTGGCAAAATTTATGTCATGTAGTCTGCATCCATCCCCTGCACATGGAGCAGAACCATTTTGTAGCCCAGTGGCAGGACTGTCCCCTCCAGGGCCTGGGTCATGCCCCGACAGTCCTGCTGGCTACTCTATAGAGGTCTGTTTTGAAGTGCACGGTTCTGCCTTGCACTCTGGAGAGCTGAGCCTTGACCATCACCACTGCAGCTGGTGATAGCTATGTCCTCCATGAGGGAGAAGGGTTGGCCATCCACAGCAATCATCACACCGATGTAGTGGGTGACTGCTTGTCAGGCCACATAGCCCTTTTGACCTCTTTATGGTGGTCCACCTTGATGTCCCACCCTCAGCAGCCCATGTGTGGGAATGAAGGGGCCTCCTGCTCTCCCTCACTTCTTGCTGAGGGAGTGGGCCTCTTCCTCCTGCTAGCTGCCACTCTTTTCTCCAATGGCAATGTAGTTGGGTGCACTCTGTGCAGGTGCCTGAGTAGGATAAGTGTTGGGGTGTTGTGCCCCTCAACATGGGTGCTGCACAATTGGCATTCTGCCACACAGAAGTTACTGGGCAGGGTGCAGAAATGGTTCCAAACTGGGCTTTGTCCCCACCCTCTGAATCACTGCTGTCAGAGTCCTCCTCTCCAAAGAAACTGCTGATGTCTCAGGCCAGTGCTAACAACTCTTTTGCCTCTGTGAAAAGCCCCAGGAACAGATCAGGGGAAGGAGGCTCCAAGACCCCTAGTGATGCCCTGGTAGGGCTGGGCTCCTGTGGGCTGGCAGGATGGGTTTGGTCCTTAGGGATGGGGGCCTGTGGAATGCAAGGGGCGGAGGATTTCTTCCCCCTCATGATGGGCTCCCTTTGCACCCACTTTCAGCCTCATGGCACACAGAGGTGTTCACATTCAGGAGGGGTAAGAAGGTATAATGTGGCAGACCTTTTTTTGGGGGGGGGGTCTGTAACTGGCACCCCAGAAATGTAATCTGCCCCCAACTCAGAGAGACTGTAGAGGAACGAGGAATAGGGTGAGGTTCCCTGTGTGTTTGGTGTGTGTAACTTGCAGGTGGTCCATTCTATACACTTTTGGACCCACTCCTGCCATTTCCCCCAAAAGCACTTTTGTGGCTTGACCTTAGTCCTTTTGGGCTTGCACTGTCACAGTGGCACTGGTTCTGCTGGACTTGTAAAAATGCCCCCCACCTTCAGTACTGCAGAGATTCTCTGGGACTTTGATTCTGTTATGTGGGGCTTCTATTGCCCTTGCTTTTTTTGCTGTTTTCCCCCCTCCATTGGAAACAATGGAGGATGGGGGCACCTTCCTCACCAAATTTGGAGGGCAGGTAGAGGAGAGTTAGCCAGAGATCCCCTGTGAGTTTGGTGTCTCTAGCATGCTGGGGGACACGTTCTACCACGTCACAAACTGAACCAGTTTGTTTAGTACAAGGGTGCCCAAACTTGCTTATCGTAAGAGCCACATAGAATAAACAAAAGATTTCTGAGAACTGAAAGACATGAACAGGTTATCACACAAATGTTTTTATTGAAAAATATGCAAATTTGCTTTTTATTAACATTAAATGAGACTGCCAAAAATAAAAACAAAAGGGGTAAAAACATTGATAATGATATTTATTTGCTAATGATATATATTTGTCTAAGAGAGAGAAGGAAAGAATGAAAGAGGCAGAGAGAGAAACAAATAAAGCAAATAGATGAGGGAGGGGAAGGAAGGGAGGGAGAGAGAGATAAAGAGAATGGAAGAAAGAGAAAAAAGAAATGTGAAAAGAAAGAGATGGAAAAAAAGCAAATAGATGGGGAAGGGAAGAAGGAAGGGAAAAGAGAGGTGGAAAGAAAGTAAATAGATGGGGAGAGAGTGAGGGAGGAAGGAAGGGAGAGGTGGAAAGAAAACAACTTTAACTGTGTTCTCCAAGCCCCCTGGCCCCACTGCCACACCAGCTTGGAGAAGGGGTTTAAAGAGGCAAATGCTTTCTCTGAACCAATCCAGCCAGCCAGTGTGGCAGTGAGGTAGGGCTTGGAGAGCACATTTAATTTTAGATGGGGGGGGGGGAGAGAGAGAGAGAAAGAGAAAGAGAGAGAGAAAGAAAGAAAGAAAGAGAAAGAAAGAAAGAAAAAGAATAGATGGGTGGGAAGGAGGGAGAGGTAGAAAGAAAACAACTTTGACTTTAAATGGCTTGGCTTGGGGAAGGTTTTTAAAGAGACAGATGGCTTCTTCAGGCTGGCTGGGGGAGGTCCTTTAAGAATGCATTTAAAGTTGCTTGCTTCCTCTGCTTCCCCCCCTCAACCCTATCCAGGTAGGGGAACACTGGATGGGGAAGGGAAGACCGATGGGGGAGGCATACCTCCCCTTCACTTCCCCAGCCACCCTGCCAGGAGCTGCACAATATGTGTAAAAGCTACATGCAGCTCCCAAGGCACAATTTGGTTGCCCCTGGTTTAGCGTCTAAAACGTTGTGATGGTTCATGGTTTGAGAACTGGGCATGCCACAAACCACACTTCCCAGCCCTGAACTGGATAGCCCAGGCAAGCCAGATCTCAGAAGCTAAGCCCCCCAGTAGGGGTCAGTCACCAGGGGTTGCCATGACTTCCAGGTGTGTGCATGTGCATGCACGTGCACACACACACAAAGTATATATACAAACCACATTTTCTGGTTTGAGCTCATTCCTAGACATGAATGATTTACAATATGCAGATGAATTGTTACCAATAGCTGATTATCCTATCCAGAAGATGGACAGTTTTGCATAGACACCGTACCTCAGATCATATGACACTTCCTGAGAAGATATTTTTATGCCTCCAATAAGGAATGGCCAAGTTGTAATATACTGAGTTAATAAAACACAAAGGGCATTGAAGTACTTTCAGCAGTTTTGAGAACAGCAAACTATTAAGCTGTCAAGAGAGAGCCTGAGTTTAAATCTTCCAGATGTTTCAGTGTCCATGTTTTATGTTTTATTTCAACCTCTTTAGTCATGCTCGGGTATTAGGTGAAGGTTGTGGAGTGCAGAAATAACTGCTACTCAGAACTCAAGTGGTTGAGGTGTCTCAGAATAACTGAAAGTAACACACTCACAGGCTCATCCAAACAGTGATCATGCTATAGGCTAAAATGTTCTTTATCCCATTTTACTATCAGGCATATGTTAAATGGTAAATATGGACTTTGCAAGCTTCCTTTGTGAGCGTGGTTTACATTGCAGTGGCCTCTTCCTGGCTTCTTTGAGGAACTTATGTCTACACCATTCCTTTTACACATCTTCAGAGTTTCCATAGTTTACCTTCAGCTTTTATCCTGGAGACTTTATAATGAATCTCTGAGTCTTTTATTATTTTAAATTTATTTACATTATTTATAGTCTGCCTTTCCAACTAGACTCAAGGCAGATTATATAGCATAAGACAAATACAAGCAATAAACATTGCAGAAATTACATAGTAAGTGCATATCTCTCCTTATATGATTGAGTGTTGGGGTGACTCTTTCCTCAACATTCCACACACTCCCACAGCCTCCCTGTCACTCAGAAGCTGTCCCTATCCACTGGCTCTGAGTACTCACGTGCCATTGGCTGGGAGCTGGATCTGCTTCTCTTCCCCACCCTCTCCAGCCACTGCCGTCAGAATTTCTGGCAAATGGCTTTTTCTCTTGATGATGACGCTTCTCCTGCTTTCCTTCTGTGTAGGACTAACTATTCCCTCAGTGGCTGTTGGTAGATGTAACAAAATGGCAGTTACCTGTGTTTGTGATGGCTGCTGTCTGTGGTTTGTTTAAAATGTTCCCCCATAAGGTTCAATTGAGCTGTAGATTTAGAGAGGGGCCTGCAGAGGTATCATTCACTGGGTTGAATGCGGCTTCCTCATCTGCTGGATTATAGTTCCCAGCTGCCCCAAGGCCAAAAAGTGTGGGAAAAGAGGGACCCTCCCAAGGGGTGGGGCACCATCGATATAGACTCCAGCCCATCCATTTGTCCTGTAGGAGATTAGGAAATGCTCCTGCTGCCTGTGCTGACCCAGGCTACAAGCCAGACACGTGGGGGGAAACACTGGGAGGTAGCAGAGATTCAGCCACTCCACAGTCAGCTGGTTTGGGGAATGAATAGAAGTTTCCCTGCTCTCTTGGGCAAGAGAGAGAGGCTGAAGCAGAGCCAGAGGCCGGTCCAAGGAGAGATCCTCTCCTGAGCCCACAACCTCCAGAGGTAGAGAGAGTATTGTGTGTAGGAAAAGAGGATTGTGTTCAACCCCTGTTGATTTATGCCCTGTTGGTTCATAGTGTGTGCTACAGTTGTGCCTTTAGTGTGTGTGCTCATTTAGTGTGTGTGTGCTCCATAATTGTGTAAATAGTTCAATTGGCTAATAATCTGTGTTGTGCTTTGACCCCATAGTCTCCCCTGCTCTGCACAATACCAAAGGGAGGGGGTAGCAAGGAAAGGCCAGACCCTTGGGTTGCCAACTTTCCAGGGATCTCCCAAAGACTGGGGATTCCATCTCCAAATAGGGAGATTTGGCCACAGGGGTCTCACTGTCCCTCTAAAAAGGCAGTGACAATTCAGTGACTGGGGCAGTGAATTTAAGGAGTGAGATATGCCCACGGGACGAGGGTGGGAGGTGAACAGCTGAGTTGTAAACTGGAGCCCATTTTGCCACAGTAGGCAACCCAGCTTGGTTCAGTCAAAGGAAGGAAACCCTTCACAGGCCTTTGTGAGAAACTCATTGGGGTGAGTCCTGATGGGTTGCCAGCTCCAGGTAGGGAGATTCCTGGAGATTTTCTGGTAGCGTCTATGGAAGCCAGGGTTTGGGGAGGGGAGAGGCCTCAGCTGAAAAGAATGCCATAAAGTCCACCTTCCAACGCAATTATTTTCTCCAGGTGGGAGAGAGCTGTTGTCTGGAATTCAGTTGTGATATCTGGTATCTTAAGGCTCCACCTGGAGGTTGGCAACCTTAGGTGTAGCAGTCAGTGCTTCAGAGAAGGGTCTGCTAGATCCAGGTTCTTGCTGTAGAAGCTGAGTGGGTGATTTTGGACCAGTCACAGACTAACCTACCTCACAGGGTTGTTGTGCAAGTCAAAAGAGGAAGAGGAGAATGATGTAAGCTGCTTTGGTCCCCCTTGCAGAGAAAGACCACTTTTCCTCCTGGGAAATTTATTTAAATTTCTATCCCGCCCTCCTGGCCAAGGAAACCATTGTTGCCAATCTCCAAGTGAGGGCTGGAGATCACTCAAAATTACAGCTGCTCTTCAGGTAGCAGAGATCAGTTCCTCTGGAGAAAATGGTGGACTCTGTGTCATTATACCTTGCTGAGGTCGTCACAGTAAGTTAACACTGAGTGCCCAAGGCCGGGGCACTCTCCCAGAGCCTCTTTCTAGAGCCTGTTGTATTTATTTCCACAACAGGCCTTATTCCTAGTAGTACTATAGTCCACAGTTTGTATACTTTTACCAAAGCAACTTTCAGAAGCTTTTGGTTACAGTGCTGCCTGAACTATCTGTGTAAAAGAAGCCCTCCTCTTTTTTTTTGCACAGTTTTGCATAGTCTGCAGAAAGCCAGGAGGTTGATAGCATTCCTGACCTAATCAGATAGGCCATTCCATAAGGGGGAGGGGCACAACAGAGAAAGCACTTATACGGGCAGTGGGTGTTACTGAAGGAGGCTCTGCTCAGATGGGGCAAGCTGTTGTGGCAGAGCATAGGGAGAGAGGCAGTCCCACAGGTATGAGGAGCCAAGGCCTTAAAGGGTTTTTTATGTGATAGCCAAGACCTTGAATTCAGCCCCATAGTTGATGGGAGTGACTGCAGGATGGGAGTTAATATGCATGCTTTGTGTCACTCCTGATGATAACCGAGCTGCAGTATTCTGCACCAACAGAAGCACCTAAGTTGCCTTGAAGGGGAATGCATTACAGTAGCCTAATCTTAATGTTGCCATGCCATGGATCCAAATGACCAAATTGGACATGTCAAGGTACAGGGCCATCTTCCAGGCTAATCAGAGGACAGCAGTTTTTTGTTTCTTCAACAGCAATGCTGGTTCCACTATAATCCTTATGTTCTTAACTAAGTTAGCAAGGATCAGCTGAACTCACTCAAAAACGAGAAGCGCAATGTCCATCTCGACTTTTCAACCAACATCACATCTGAATTGCCTGGATTCAGTTTCAGTGTGCTTACTTTCAGCCACAGCTGTCAGACATTGGCTGAAGGCCTCTATCACATTTTTTGTTGTTGTTCGTCACACAGTTGAGTCCGACTCAGGGGATTTGGGTAAAGAGATACAGAGCTTGGTGTCATCAGTATCTCACAGGATGACATCCAATTCTAAAGATATGAATGATTTCTTCTAAAGGCTTTACATAGGGGATAAGGTTGCACTCTATGGACCTCCCCAGAATAGCTCTCATACTAAAGATCGCTGGTTGCCAATAGCAACACTCTGAATCTGGTCCATGAGAAATGATGTATACCAGTCCAAGGCACATCCCCTGATACCTACTTCTGCTTTCAAATGCTTCGACAAAGTGGCATGATCTACAGTATCAAAGGCTGCAAACAGGAGCAACAAAATATCAAAGGCTGTATCAAAGGCTGTAGGAGCAACAAAGAAGCATGGCTTTTGTTGCCATTCAGATAGAGGTCATCAACCAAGGCCACCATGGCTGTCTCTGCCCAATTGCCTGGCCTGAAACCAGACTGAAAGGGGTCAAGAAAACATGAGTTACCAAGAAGGACCTGGAGCTAGTCTGTTACTGTTCTCTCAATCACTTTTCCTAGGAAGGGCAGATTAAGGACTTGGATGATAATTGGCCGCATCAGTTTTCTAGGGATTTTTAAAAAGTAGTGGACAGACAATCTCCTCTTGTGAGTGACCAGGGAAAGGTGCCATGAGTTAGTGACTGATTTATGATGGACATCAAGGGCTCCTTAATGTGGTTCTTACATAATTTTAGCAGCCAGGAAGGGCAAGGACCCAGCCCACAGGTGGTAGTCTTCACAGATCCAAGGATCCTGCCTATGCCCATCATGGCAGCTGGATCAAACTGCTCTATAAGCAGACCAGGCAAAGTAATTAGGCACCTCAAGTCACGCAATAACAGGCTAAGCATCGTATTTAGGAGACACTTGACTTTAATATGCACCAGTCCATAAGAATGTTCCATTGTCTGTGCCTTTTCTGGTCTTGGCCAAAATTAGAATTATCTTTATGGAAATGTTCTCTTACAGGTTTCTCAGATTTGTCATTCTTGATGTCAGATTTGTGTCCATTTATCCTTTGGCGTAGGGTTTGACCTGTTTGCCCTGTGTAGAGAGCCAAAGGGCATTGTTGGCATTTAATGGCATAAACAATGTTAGAAGATGAGCAAGTGAATGTGCCTGAAATGGCATAGTTGATGTTGTTAGGTCCAATGATTGTGTTGTCTGGGTTTATATGGCAGCAAAGTTGACATCTGGGTTAATTGCAAGCTCCAATACGAGTGTCCATGTTCAAATTAGATGTTGTATTATTGTGGGTGAGGAATAGTTTAAGATTGGGGGGCTGTCTGTGCACAAGAAAAGGTTTGCCCCCCCCCCCCAGTACTTGTGAAAGAAAACTGTCGTTGCCCAGTGGAGGCTGTAAGTAGCTGATGATGTGCTAAACTGTTTTGAGTTGAGAACTATATGTGATTACTGGTGCTGTTCTGTTATTGTCTCTTTTGGGCCAGTTTGGTTTGGTGTAGTGATTATGAGTATGGACTCTAATCTGGGAGAACTGGGGTTGATTCCCCACATCTCCACATGCAGCTGCTGGGTGACTTTGGGCAAGCCACAGTTCTCACAGGGCTGTTCTCTCAAGAGTAATTCTCAGAGAGCTCTCTCAGCCCCACCTACCTCGCAGGGTGTTTGTTGTGGGGAGGGGAAGGGAAAGGAGTTTGTAAGCCGCTCTGAGACTCTGAATGAAGGGTGGGGTATAAATCCAATCTCCTCCTCCTCCTCCTCCTTCTTGTCTTGCAACAGTTTTCTCTGGGTACCATTCTGGTTTTGTTAATCTGTTTCTTGACTTCATCAGGTGGATATTTTAGTTCCAAAAATCCATAGTCCTCCATCATCTAAAGTTACTTTGCCCAATCCCTTCATGACAAAAGGATACACCATACAGGAAAAAATTGGGCTGATTAGTTCCATATATGAATTTCAGTCCACACCATGATGTTCCTTATGGTTACTAGTAAGGTTCCCTTTAGCGGTTCCTTTTTCTTGCCAGGCCACAGTGCTATGATAACGAGAGGACACAGTTGCGTTAAAGTGCCACAAGGTTCCTGTTTATTTTTGCAAAAAGGACAGGCGTCTTTTCAAGGTGTGTGTGTGGCAATCTTATAACTTTGGCTTGCTGTTCTATAGTGCTCATGCTTCTAAATTTCTTTGCCTTTCCACCTCCTTTCTTCCAAGTGCACACCACAGAATCTTTCTGTCCTGGGCCCTATACGATGTTTTCTTTCAACCCTACTTTCTCCTTTCAGTATTACTCAATATTTACATTGGTCCTGCTTTCCAGCCATCTGCTGATTCCATCTCATTTTACATACCAGTTTCCCTTTCAACTGCATAAAGCCTCTCCTGATCTTAAACCTGGGTATACACAATTTTGACTCGTGATCTGTCCACAAGCTTCAATCAGCAGAGCTGAATATTCAACAAAGTATTCACCTGTGCTTGAGCCATTTTGCGTATGTTCAATCACACAGAAAGCTGATTGTGTATGTGTATTCTCATGCTGCTTTTCCATGGCTTCCCCTCCCAGCCACCATTGCCTCCTTGTATGCTGTTCACAATATTCTTTAAATGTGTATTGACATTTCTCGGTGACCTACAGACATGAGATGTCTTCTTCTGTCCCTTATGGCTGCTTGATTCTGTTTGTCACTGCACAGGCATGAACTGAGAGTAATCTGTTTTCTAAAACTAGATTACTTTATTAACCCAGCCATGAGCCTGAGGGATACATCCACTAACTGATGACTGAGAAGGTTCAGTCTGCTTACTCTGCCAGTGCCCAAGTGGCTGCAAGCTGCAACACAAGTTACACATGTAGCTTAGCTATATTCAAGTCTAGTAGCACCTTAGAAACCAAGATTTTCAAGGTATGAATTTTCAAGAATCAAAACTTCCTTTCTCAGATACAGTTTGGAAAGCCAGTTTGGTGTAGTGGTTAAGAGTGGCAGACTCTAATCTGGAGAACCAGGTTTGATTCCCCACTCCTCCAAATGCAGCCAGCTGGGTGACCTTGGGTCAATCACAGTTCTCTCAGAGCTGTTCTCTCAGAGCTCTCTCAGCCCCACCTACCTGTTGTGGGGAGAGGAAGGAAGGAGATTGTAAACTACTTTGAGACTCCCAGTGAAGGGTGGGGTATAAATCCAGCTCTTCTTCTTTACGCAGTACTTCTTAGCTTCCGTGCCTCCTTGAATCTTTTCCTGCTAACTAGTGCTTGTTGACACATGGCTTCCTGTCACTAAGACCTATGTGCACATTTTTCTCAATCAGATCACCCTTCTTTTCACAGGTGCTGAACTGCTGAGAATATTCTGCTGCTTACCATTCTCCCTAGTGGTATGAATGTCCATCATCAGGAGGTATATTATCCAACTGATGCCAAGAGTTTCATTGCTGCTGCCATAATACATACCTTACATAGCAATACTCAGCAGAGTTACACCTTCTAACTCCAGTGCCTTCAATGCTCTTAGAAGGGTATGACCCTTTTTTCTAGATCACACTGCAAGTATATTACAGTGTAGAATAATGAAAAGGAGGTTTCTTGCTTAGTGTCTATACACTATCGGTATGTTTACCTACAAGTGGATATTCTGTTGCTGAGGGGGGAATGTGTGCATTTCAGGCATGGCCTTGCTCATGTTGCTGCCTGTGGAACTGTGATTTCGAGATCAAAGGTTTTAAAATATAAAAAAATAGCCAAGGGTAGATATTTTTAGTAGTGAATTGTTCCAATGATGCTCGCTACTCAGTATTTAACTAATGGTCATGTTTTGTGTTTTCAAGGGGGGAAAATAGAATAGCCTTTTGCTCTGAAGGATGTCTGTTCCTCCCATTCATTAATGATAAGCAGCCTTGTAGAAGTGTCTGTTATCCAAACCAGATGTCTTTTGCATTTAGAGACAAAATTGGAACAAATGAGAGATACTTTAAGCTGCAGGAGCCCCTGACAAGCATGTCCTTTTCGAAGCCCAGCTTCTCAAGACTATCCTGTGGGCAATGAATATAGCACTAGTTACCCTTGCCAAGCCAAGTAGCCTCTGTGTAGTCCTTAATCTGATTCTTTTGTAGGGTTAATATTGCTCCCCCAACCCACAAGATCTTTTAGAAATAATTAGACAATGCACATGAGAGGGACAGAATTGAACAGCTGGATTAAACCTCAAAAAAGGCACTGAAGGTTAGAGACAGGATATTTTCAAAAATGAACTTCAGTAATAGATGGAAACATCAGTTGTGGGTCTTGACCTACCTACACACCCAAAACCTAAGAGTCAGAGAGAAAGTGAATTCCATAGTTACATGTACAGAGGAGAAAAGAGAACTGCATGGTACTGAGAAATGTTTTCTGGTGACCGTAAAACAATATATTTGTTTCTAAAGAGTTCAGGGCAGCATATGTGGTTCTCTTTTCCCCATTTTAGTACTTTCGGAACTCTGCACAACTTCAGAAGCCTGTTTCCATTGATATTTTTGTCCAAATAAAAGTATTAGAGTGCTGTTGTTTTTTGGATTTTTTTCTAGGGGACCACTGTGTCTACCTGCAACCTTTGAGAGCCAGTTTGGTGTAGTGGTTAAGTGTGCGGACTCTAATCTGGGAGAACCGGGTTTGATTCCCCACTCCTCCACTTGCACCTGGCTGGATGACCTTGGGCAAGCCATAGCTCTGTACCAGCTGTTTTCTCAAGGACAGCTTGGGAAAGAGCTCTCTCAGCCCCACCTACCTCACAGGGTGTCTGTTGTGGGGAGGGGAACGGAAAAGGAGATTGTAAGCCGCTCTGAGACTCCCTTGGGGAGTGGAGGGCGGGGTATAAATCCAATCTCTTCTTCTTCTTCTTTGTTTGGAAAAGGAAGGATCAGTTTTGACAGATAAGAATAGAAACCAGACTTTGGCTGCAGTCACACACACAAAATAATCCACTTTCAATCCACTTTCAGTGCACTTTCAAACTGGATTTTGCCAGTCCACACAGTAAAAATTCGATATTATTTTTCTATATTTGAAAGAGTATAATATGAAGTTGAACAGTACAGTATATCTGCTAAGGCACACAGAGAAGTTATTGGACTAAATGTTAACAGATACTACTGCAAACAAATTAAAAGATGCGTTTGTTTGCTAGCAGCCTCTCTTGTTCTTGGCCACAACATTCTAAGGGCCTTATGTGGGAATGTGAACAGATTCCAAGCAAAATGTTCTCTCTCTTTCTCACCCGTCTCATACAACATAGTGTTTCTGCAGTTTGTTCTCCCTTTTCTTTCTTACATCAGCATGTAAGGCTCTAGATTAGAGTTGCCAATCTCAACATGGGGCCTGGAGTTCTCCTGGAATGGCAACTGATTTCCAGAGTTCAGAGATCAGTGACCAGGAAGAAATGGCAGCCTCGGAGTGACTTATGAAGGGTGGATGTTCTGTTTCTCCTGTGGAAGCAATACCCCATCTGAGATCCCTCATTCCCCCCCCCCCCCCCCCTTGGCAACTCTGTTCTCCTCAAGTACCTTTCCAAGTCTCCAGGAACTTCCCAAGGCAAAGTCTGCAGCCGTATTCTAGATCTGTGCTGTGGCAATCTGGTAAAAGGAGGGTGTGGCTGCGGGGTTTAGAGAATAGGGACTTTGGGTTTACTGTTTGGAGCCAGAAGTTTTCTCTATCATGCGGCCTTAAATTTTCCTGAATGCTCTTAGTATTGGACTGGCAATTCCAAAAATCTGTAGAGAGAACTATTATATAGAAGTTACAAAATACTTTAGAGTCAACAACCACAACAAAAAAGCTTCTTTAAAAAAAAAGTTGCTAGCATTTTGGTAAGGTTTGGTTTTGGTAGGTACAGGTCTTTGACGCAAATATGCTGTGGGTTGAAATTCTTAAACATTAGACTTCAGTATGCAATAAAAGTATCTTTGTATTCATTATAGTTTTGGCAGAACTTTACTTTTCAGAGCTTTCCAGGAAGATTCATGCTGGGCTATATAAAGAGACCACGCAGAAAGACTTTAAAAATATTTAGAGTAAGAGACTATTTTCAGTTTATACACAGAAAACAGTGATGGATCGCTACTGGCTTTTTGCCAGTACGCAGTCTATACTGTAGATTAGGGACATGCAGCTGGAACCTTATTAATCTAGTTCCAACTTGAATTGCTCCTGAAAAGTACTGAGGTCAGAGACACGTTGAGTGAAAACAGCTCATAGTTTATTGATAGGTACAAACGAGACTGGACTACTGGACTCGCAGGTCCGCTTTTTATCCCCGTTCTCAACCGCACCCATGCCCACACCCAACACCCGTGATTCGCTATTTACAGTGTCCCTGCACCCTATTTGTCTGTCCCAGGATGCAGCCTTGCTCATTGGTCCCTTTTAGGATACAGGGGATCTATTGTCTCTGGAAGTGAAGCTCGACGGCTTCGCCTGGCCACATGTTTGGCCGACCGCATGTGTGTGGTTCCTCAGCCAGAACATAACAGCTCCCATTCTTTACTATCATAAATGCTCCAAATTGGAACAGAATAATTTTTGACATTTGTGAACAGTTGAAAACCTTTTGTTCTATTCTGAATCTTGTTGTGTTTTATTAGTCTATCAGGCAGTAGGTGGCAAAATGGGACAGCAGGGGGAGATCTTTGCTCTGCAGACAGGTGCATGATAGGAACTTCATGCAACTTGAACAGTTTGCTAATATTTCTGCCAAACAGGATAATTCTGATAAGTACTGTTATGCATATTGCTTCCACTTTCTACTGATCATAGCATGATTCTCAGGTTGGGGGGGGGGCTTTCTGTTTCTATATGAGGTTTGGTTACATGAGCCATTTCATTATATGAAGCTGCACTTGTGTTCCAAATTCTTGATTGTAACCACTAAGAAAGCAGGGTTGTGTGACTGGAGAGGAACAGACTGACTCCTTCAATAGGCTAAGAGAAAGAAGATAAGAGGCAGAAGTTATTTATGTTACATACCATTCCTTATTACAGGCAGGCACAGTAGTGTCTACAATATGTTGCTTGTTTGCTGTTGTGTTCTGTACATGATTCTCTAGTTTGAACGTAAAGACTCTCGAGTGTCAACTTACTTCCTGTATGTACCCTGTGACATGTCTGGGCATGTTCGCCTGTAATGCTAAGCAATACCAGCCTGAGCTTCAGTCCCCAGAGACAATAGACCCTAGGATCCTGATTGTCCCCCTATCAGAGGCTTAGGATATTCAAATGGACCTATGATAGCCTCTGGTGGGCACCTAATCCCTGTTTACCCAATCCCCCATGGGGGGCGAAGTTGGGGGTGTGTTTACCTGTAAATATAAGCAGGCTCCCCGACCGCTCTCCCTCATTCTTGTTTCTAACCACCTAATAAAAGAGCTATGCTGAAAATCACTTCACCGGCCTCCAGAGTCCAATACTCTTCATTTGCAATGAAAGCAGGGTGCTGGGAGGGTGATAGTAGCAGATATAAGCCACACTACATCCCTTCTTCCCCATGCTAGGGATAGTAGCACACCTTCAGTGGGGCTAGGTGGTGGCAGCTAGGATTAAAAACCCCTTTCCATCACTGGTGTTGTGCAATGCAACCCTGGTGTTGCAACGGTATTGTGAACATGGCACCCTGACCCTGTTTGGGCGGTGAGTGCACTTTAGCTCACCCGTAGAGCCAATTGGACCCTCAGCGGCTTCAGATGACCCTGCAGGAACCTATGCTCCCTGGCAACTTGCTAGATGAGCTAGTTGAAGATTGGCATGGCTGACTCTCGGCAGCCATCAACGAGATCGCTCCCTGACGCCCTCTGCGCCCTTGCTCTAAGCAGGCTCCTTGGTTTACCCAGGAGCTGCGGCTGATGAAACAAAGGCTCAGATGACTAGAGAGACAGTGACAGCCCGCGCATGACAAGGCAACAAGAACATCTTATAGGACACTTATGAGATCCTATGAGATGGCAGTCAAGGCTGAGAAGAAAGAATTCTATGCAGCTGTGGTTGCGTCTGCTAGCTCATGCCTGGCACAATTGTGTAAAATGATTTGGTCATTAACAGATTTGTCACAGGGCAGACCAAATGCTAGGGGATTGGACATTGGCTATGAGGCTTTTGTGAACTATTTTGCAGATAAAGTCTTGTCGCTCCCCGCCACAGTTGAGACAGTGAGCGAACTCGAGGCCCCATGCATGTCTTCTGGTCCCATTCTGGATTATTTCAATCCACTCAGCCTAGAGGAAATTGACAGATTGCTCTCAATGGTACATCCAACCACGTGCAGCCTTGATCTGTGTCCTTCATGGCTTATAAGGGGTGTTGGGGTGCCCTTAGGGATATTATCAACAAGTCTCTTGCTGAGGGACTGTTCCCGGGGGCACTTAAGGAAGCGATGGTCCACCCTCCCTTGAAAAAACCATCCTTGGACCCAACCGAATTGGCCAACTATCGACAAGTTTCAAATGTGCCCTATTTGGGCAAATTACTTGAGAGAGTGGTGGCGATTCAGTTGAAGAACTTTATGGATGACACTTCTATGCTAGACCCTTTCCGATCAGGCTTCTGTCCGGGCCATGGGACAGACGGCACTGGTCACCCTCACAGACGACCTCTGGAGATATCGGGGTGGCACGGCAGTACTGTTGTTGTTGGACCTGTCAGCGGTGTTCGACATGGTCGACTATCAGTTACTGATCCACTGCCTTGCTGACATGGGGATTCAGGGCCTTGCCTTGCAATGGCTTGTCTCCTTTCTTCAAGGTTGGGGACAGAGGGTGGTGGTAGGGGATCAGATGTCCCAGAGGTACCCACTGACTTGCAGCGTTCCCCAAGGGGCGGTGCTACCCCCAATGCTATTTAACATCTACATGTGCCCTCTTGCCCAGATTGCCCGGAGGCACAGGCTAGGGTGTCACCAATAGCAGACGACACCCAGCTGTATCTGTTGTTGGGTGGTCAGTCAGACTCTACCCCAAATGTCAGTCAGTGGGGCTAGGTGGTGGCAGCTAGGATTAAAAACCCCTTTCCATCACTGGGGTTGTGCAATGCAACCCTGGTGTTGCAATGGTATTGTGAACATGGCACTCTGACCCTGTTTGGACTGGGCGCTTCAGGACATTGTGGGGTGGCTTAGACTGAATCAATTGAAATTGAATCTGACAAAGACAGAGGTCCTGTGCCTGAGTTGGAGGGGTTTGGGGTAGGGATCCCATTACCAACCTTCGATGGGGTGCTATTGGTGCCAGCGCCGAGGGTCAGGAGTTTGGGAGTGCTTCTGGATGCCACCTTAACAATGGAGGCTCATGTAGCAGCCACTGCCAAGACAACCTTTTACCATCTACAGCTGATTAGGCAGCTGGTTCCCTTCCTCGAACGCAATGACCTGGTAACGGTGATCCATGCTATGTTCACTTTGAGACTGGACTACTGCAACGCTCTCTACATGGGGCTGCCCTTGTCCCAAATCCTAGTGCAAAATGCGGCAGCTGAGCTGCTGGTGGGTCTCTCTGTACGAGAGCACATTCAGCCTGTGCTGAAGGCATTGTACTGGCTGCCAATAGCATACCGGATTCGCTTCAAGGTGCTGGTTTTGAACTTTAAAGCCCTATATGGTTGGGGGCCTGCCTACCTGAGGGACTGCCTTTCCCCATATGTTTCCCAGAGAGCACTGAGGTCAGGGTCACAAAATCACCTGACTCTTCCCGGTCCAAAAGACGCCAGACTGACTGCTACCAGAGCTAGGGCCTTTTCAGTGGCGGCTCCACACTGGTGGAATGAGCTCCCAGAAGACATCAAGGCCCTGGAGGGACCTTTTACAGTTCTGCAGGGCCTGTAAAACAGAGCTCTTCCACCAGGCTTTTGATTAGGAGCAGCCACTTACCACTGATGGCCACCGATGACTGATGAACGAGATATTCAAATTTGAATGGAGGAAATGGGAATATTTCTGTCTTTAGCCGGGGGGGGGGGGGCTATGGCCCAAATGGTGGAAGTTTTTGATTTTGGTATCCTGACGAGATCAGGCTAGTCTGGGCTATCCAATTCAGGGCACTTATTTACTTACTTATGGCTAAATATCAAAGTGGCTGCAAAAGGTCATCTAATACAATAAGTCTTTAAGTAGTTGCTTCAAGCTGTTCAGCTGGTTAATAAGAGCTATGTGGAAGGGTGGAGGGATCTGTATGGAGACAGTGAGGCTGTGTGCTTTAACACATTTAAATTAATATGACACTATGACTAAAATGTCACAAATCTGAGCCTCATCCTGAGTCTTTAATTAACTAATTAATCTATTTATTAGTTTTGATTTATATCCCGCCTTACCTGCACAGGCAGGCTTAAGGCGGTGTACAACAGGTTAAAATACAATAAAACACCAATGCGTAATGCAATTCAATAAAATAATTCATACAACAAACAATATAAATACAAAGTGCAATTTAGTACAGATGGCGCTTGCTGTATGATGGCCTAATATAGCCCTATCCATAGGTGTTTTGAATGCCATGAGAGCCATAATGATTTCTTTTTCTCTAAAGCTGCAAGTTCCAGGATACCAAAATCACCTCAGTTTCTAGTGTGCTGTCTGTTTTAATGATCTGCAGGTTGAGAATACAGACTTTAGGCATAACTTCCAAAGGAAAAAATGAGGTAAGGCAGTGGAGGGGTGTTCCTGTGTAGCAAGTAAATGTCCCAAAGTCCCAGAGAAAGAAAAAGGGAGTTGGCAGCCTCTCTGTAAGTGCAGAGGATGAGAGCTTTTGTGAGTCACTGCTCACTTCTTTACTTCAGATTCAAAATTTGTGACAGGGTATGAACTTTCATGAGTTGCTGCTCACTTCTTCATATATTTCAGATTAGTCTTTAAGATGCTAATGGACGCTTGCTCTTCTCTACTGCACAAATACATCAGACATCAATAGCTATGGTGGCCAGGGAACGGGTGGCAAGATAGGAGAAACCTCCGACTGCAACAGAAATGGTAGGACCTCAGAACCCCAGCTATCGTGATATGTAGAGAAGAAATCCATGTCTCCCCCCCACCCTTCAGCAATGAAGTTGCAAGTATACAGGAGTCTGTCACAAAATGATCATCTATACAAGCTCTGTATCACCACTTGAGAAGCAGCATTCTAAACTTTAGTGATTTTTCAAAGTCAGCTTAATATAATTAGTTAGTATGAAAAGCTTATGCTTTATCAGCTCCCTCTTAGTAGAACTTGTGGCCCCCGATATTTTCTCATGTTCTCAGGACAGTTGTGCTTTACTTGTTATAGAAAATAATGTTTTAAAAGTATCCTGAGAGTCCACACTACTTTCATCATACGTGATTTTTACATGCTTTGCATGCGTTCACTCTCATAATACATTTTGCCTGCTTTACAGGTAGTCAAAGAAAATGAAACCTATCTCTGAAACTGATCTATGCAATGTAAAATGGTTGACACACAATCCCAAATAAAGGCAGTTTAAAAAGGGAGAGGTGCAGCAGCAGAGCACATACTTTGTATTCTGAAGATCACAAGTTGAATTCCAGGCATAACCAAGACATTCAGAAAGAGATGTTACGAAAGATCTTGCTCTGTCTGAGACTAACTGCCAGTCGGAGCAGACAGCACTAAATGAAATGGACCAACAGCCTATTTCAGCATAAGGGCGCATCATCTGTTCATATGTCTGTTTCTGTCAAGAGGACTTGAGGAGACTGAGTGGCACTTTATCGGTGACATGGGGTAAAAACAGTTTTCTATACATCAAGTAACAGGATTTGTCTGGAGCCAAGAACCATTTAGAAGGTTAATTTAAAATAATGTAAGGTTAATGCCAGGCATTTGTTCCCAGGTAGAGCTGCATTTAAGCATTTACAGAGGATTCACGTTACAAGGAATCATGATGTAAAACCATGCTCAATAGACTGGTCTGATTTAGAAAGCATAGAAACAACTGGTGTCTTTCCTGCTGTGCTGCAAAACGAGAGTAACTGAAATAAAAGACCTGTGAGGCATGATGGCCTGATGCATAAGGCCATGATGGTTTTTTAGATGAACTGGCTTTTTGTTTCAGATTTCTCTTTCAAAATGAGTACAGTGGGCCATGGATTATGGCAAATGTACATATCATTTACAGAACCGGGGAAATACATCATCCAACAATATCTGGTAACATGTCTTAAGAAAGACTGAGAGCTGTACGTCTAAAGGATGTCCAAAACCTTTAAAACGTATAAGAATTTCAATGTGTCGTGGGTTGCATTATTATTTCCCAGCCATGCACAAATTTTTAGCTAGCAGATTAATATATGATGCTGGGATTATGCCAAAAGTTTAGAGAAAGGGGTCCCCACACCAGTTTACAGTGTAGTCCCTCAAAACTGTCACAATGTAGTCTCACAATGTACAGAAAATGTTTCTTTCTGCCTTCCACTCTACTTTCTCCACCTGTTCCTTGTTGACTCATTATTTCTATTGCTTGGAGCTTTTGCTTTCTGAGAGCACTAAGACTGAAGCTATCATTTGCATGCCTTGGGCTTTATAGCAAACATTGTTTAGGGGATCCCTTCCTTATTTCCTTATATTGATCTCTGTACAGTTAAAATGGAACTGATATGGTGTTAAAGAAACAGCCAGATGACAGATAGTTACATTTAAAAATCATCCACGTAATTACTCTTTGTTTGAGAAGAAGAAAAAAATCTTTACTAATTTCCAAATGGGCAGACCAGTTTGGGTTCAGTAGTTATTTTTCTTTAGACATTTGTGTTTTTTTAACCAAGTGTCCAGCTACTGGTATGGATGTAGGGAAATGCAGTCATAAGAGAAATAAAAAGCAAAACAAGATACTTGTGTATGCTGGGGAGGATTAGAAAAAGGCAGCTGTACATGTCAAGTTCAGCTGCTTGAAATTCTGGTTTGGTGCTATAGTATGAAGTAAGGAAATTTCCCTTTTCAAGTCACTCTTATGCTAAAACCAGGAAGTTGTCTGAGCAGATTGCACCCACATTGGGCATGGAGTATACACATTAGTTATGTGAAGGCCTTTGAGTATATAGTTTGTGCAAATCAGATATGCATTATGATCACACATGCAGATGTGATGAAGAAAAATGAGGAGGTGGGAGGGAAGTTGTATCTTCCACATAAACCTCTTCAGTTGCACAAATGAACATAGTAAGTCATACACTGCAGAATACTACTTAAGCAATGCAGATAACATGCTGAGCTAGTACCTGACCAATTCTTGTGTCTTGAATAGATCTCATACCACTGATTAAGATCAAAGCCCTTCAAGGAGGCATTTAAGTCTTTCCCAGATTTGTACCTTGGAAGACCTGTAACAAGAAACAAAACACAGTACCTATGTAGTAGGGCATGTGCATTTTCACATTGTTAACAAATGAACAAAAAATAACATATTCCTTGATGTCACTATAACTAATCCACAATTAAAAATTAATGACAGTTGGTAAGCTTTGGAAATATTTTGATCTAGTCATTACCCTGTGCCTGGCTGTCTGGCTTAAAGTTTATGGAGGTGAGAGGTGGAGAGAACAGAGCAAAAAGCAGATTTGTAAACAGCAGGGACATATACCATCAGCAGGATCACAGATCTTGCCATCCAAGATCTGTCCTTCTCAAGTGTTATTTCCACTAACTTTGCTGACTTACTGGCTGGTGTGTGGGGGGGGAGGCTTTAATATGATTCTATATAACACTAGGAATAAGGCCCGTTACGGAAATAAATACAGTGAGCTTTAGAAAGAGACTCTGGGTGGGTGCCCTAGCCTTGGACACTCAGCATCAATTTGCTGTGGTGATCTCAGCAGGGTATAATGACAAAGAGCTTACCATTTTCTCCAGAGGAACTGATCTCTGCCATCTGAAATTCTGAGTGATGTCCAGCCCTCCACTGGAGATTGGCAACAATGGTTCCCCAGGAGGAAATGGCTGGTTTGGAGGGGGGAGTCTACAATATTGTACTCACCCCTGCTCAAACTCCACCCTCTCCAGCCTCCACCCCTCAAATCTCCAGGAATTTCCCAACCTGGAGGTGACAACCCCATCATTTTCCCAGCCAACCATCAATGTACCTTTGTCTGCCCCTCTGACTTCAGGTTTCCATCTCCTCCCCCCTCCCTGCAGCCTGTACCTAGGGAAAGTACAGTCTTTCTCCACAGTGGGGACCAAAGCAGCTCACATTATTCTCCTCTCTACCTTTCAATCTGCACAACAACCCCGTGAGGCAGGTTAAGCTAAAAGTCTATGAGTGATCTGAAATCACCCAATAAGCTTCCACAGAAAGAACCTGGGTCTTGCAGGCCCTGCTTGGAAGCGCTGCTATGCCACACTGGCTGTCATAGGGGGCCCCCTCAGCAGGGTATAATGTCACAGAGTTCACCATTTTCTCCAGGGGAACTGATCTCTGCCATCTGGAGAGCAGTTGAAAGTCTGAGTGATCGCTAGCCCTCACCTGGAGAATGGCAGCAATGGTTCCCCCGGAGGAAAAGGCTAGTTTGGAGGGTGGAGACTATGGCATTGAACCTGTTTGAGGCCCCACCCCTCCTTAAACCCCATCCTCTCCAGCCCCAAATCTCCAGGAATTTCCCAACCTGGAGTTGGCAACCCTATCTCCTTCCCAGCCAATTATCAACATACCGTTATCTGCCCCTCTGACTTCAGCTTTCCATCTCCCACCACACACACCTGCAACCTCTACCTAGGAAAAGTACAGTCCTTCTCCACTGTGGAGACCCAAGCAGGAGGCAAGCAACCTCAGCAGGGTATGATGACAGAGTCCACCCTGCAAAGCAGCCATTTTCTCCAGGGGAACTAATCTCTGCCAGCTGGAGAACAGTTTTAATTCTGAGTGATCTCCAACCCTCCAACTTGGCAGCAATGGTTCCCCAGGAGAAAATAACTGCTTTGGAGGGTGGACTCTATGGCATTCTATTCAGCTGAGGCCTCTCCCCTCCCCAAACTCTGACTTCTGTAGACTCTACCACAAAGTATCCAGGAATATCCCAACCTGGAGCTAGCAACCCTAGTCGGGACTGTTCCCAATGAGTTCCCCACCAAGGCCAAAATAGGCCTGGAATGGGCCTCCTGCCTTTACCTTTTTACTGACAGAACCAAGCTTGGTTACCTAGCAACAGCCACTGAGGGAAATGTTAGCTTCACAGGAGCCAAGCAGGAGAAGTTTCTTCATCAAGAGAGACAGCCATTTTGGCAGTTTATTCTGTCAGGGAAGTGGCCAGTCTGGCAGTCAGCGGGGGAGTGGAGCCGACCCAGCACCCAGCCAATGGCATGTGAGTACTCTTGAGTGGCAGGTGATGGGCCAATGGCTGATGGAGCACACTGCACAGCCAATGGGAGAGCCAGAAAGTGCCAGTACGCTGGGCTTTTATATATATATAGGATTAGTAGTTCTGGTTTATCTATTCTCCCCAGTGCTGCACATGCTAAGCACAGGGGCAAACATTTTGCTTCCTCATGCTAGTATACAGGCAGACATCACTGCAGACTCTATTTGTGGGGGTAGACAAATGCTATACTCGCACTCCCCAGGTGACATTTGTCAGAAAGAGGCAACTGTTTTGCTTCCATATATTTGAAGACTGTAGGGAGTGAATAGAGTCAAATGCTGTACATATCTTCCTTGGATTCTATGCAGCACTGGCCTTAATGAAGGTTCTGCAGCAACATGACAGACTGGCAGACTGATGGACTTGGGCCAGATCAAATGAGACAGGAGAGATCAGTGATGTGCGTAAGATTTCTTGATGTCTTTAATGTTACTCAGCAATGGAAATGGGGTAATTGAGAGCATAGCTCATTCATCCCACACTGTTTCCTTTATGCGAACCTTTTCCCCAGCAGAAAAAAGAAAGCTGACTTCTAATTCATGTACAAAGAAAGTGATGACCAAGGGTCCATTTTTAAACATAAATGGAGTGCATGGGCAAGGGGACTGAAACCCTTCACCCTCACAATGCCTTATTCTGCTGGACACCATTCTTTTCAGTATTTTTCTCCCAACCCAGCTCATTTCCTCCTGTACTGAGGCAGGGATGGGAGAACAATGTTTCAGGCACCAGAACATGGCAAAGTAAGGCACACGTGATAGTATGGTTTTGCTTCCCTCACTCACACACTCAATTTTGTTTAACACAGACCCTACTCCTTGCTCATACTGCTAAGTCAAAGATGTTCTAACCTTCCTCTGCTGCCAGAAAAGCCTCTGGCCATTCCCAGGCTAGACACCTGAGCTGGAGAGAAGAGTGAGGTTTGCACTTGAGCCTAGCAACAAGCACATTTTTCTTTAGTGGCAGTATTATGTGATCTATAAATGCAGTCTCAGGCCAAAAAGATAGCCAACCCCTGCTCGGTAGCCTGTGGTTTTATAAACATTAGTCATGCCTCAATCATATAATCATTTTCATAAATTGAAAAGTCCTGGAATTTTTAGACTTTCCTTGATCCAAACAGAAATTTTTAAATCTGTTTGGATAAAACACTGACTGTTCTGCCATGTTTGTTTCTTGGTGATTCTATCCTTCACCTCCCTCACCAGGTATAAGTTGCCTCCCCCCATTCTAACAAACACTGGGTGCCACGCTAGGGGGACGATTCATCAACGCATCAAACTGGTGTGATCACACCAGCACATCTGGGAAGCGTCCTGCAACCATCGTCAAGCCACTGCAAATTGTTTTGATCCAGTGGGGAATTGTAGTAAAAAACTACTAGTGAAACTCCAGTATCAAACGGTTTGCTGCGGCTCACAGTTGGAGTTTTCCTGTGTGACCGCGCCAGCACGGAAGTGTGGCTTCGCGGATAGCATGATCACACGCTATCCCAACGTGATGCTGTTCCCCCCCCCTTCTCTGTGTGTGCATCATTGAAAGCCCTTGGGGGGGGGGGAGAAGCAAAGCATCGATTCCCCCTTCCCCCCTTGCAGCAATTCATCGATCCCCCGTTTAAGCGCCTTGGAAACCCACTACAAAAAAACCCAATTGCCCGCGGTTGCATCTGATCACCCAGTGGCGGTTTGCCCCGGCAGGTCCATGGATCTGTGTGATCACGCAACTGCGGGGAACTGTATGATCACGCAACTGCAGGGCAAATTGCTCAATTCCCCTCCGGATTATCTTGCTTGTGTGGCCGCGACCACAGATGAACTGGGCTGATGAACAGCAAATATCATCTTGTAAAAGTCTTTTTGCTTTTGAGCTTCAAGATAGTTCCTGGACAACATATTACTCAGGCACAACATTTCATAGGTCCAAGAGCTAAAGTTAGCTAGGGTGGAAAGTTTAGATCAGCACTTTTAACATTTGCAGTGTTGGAACTGAAAAAAGGAAGCAAAACAGAGGTCCAAAACGGAGACTGCAATTACATGAGCTGTCACACAAAGATTTGGGACTCTGGTTGAAATGGAGAACTTGAGAGTAGATGCTTTGTGTGTAAGCATAATAAATGTAATGTTACAATGATTTTGGTGCTCAAAGTTTTTTTTTCTTATGTGCAAAATCACTTTCTGATGCATTTCTCCAGTGATTTTAATTCATTAGGGCAGAATAAAAAGTTCCTGCAATTCAAAATTGAACGAATATTCCCAGTTCAATAAAACATTTTGGCAGATTTGGACAAAGTAATGGTTTCTCAACTGCACTGCTTGTATCTACAGTTTCAGGGATGGTATAAAGATTTCTCATAGCAAAACAAAAATTGCAGAAAATGGTGGCCTGAAAATGCATTAGCCACAGAAAACACATTGTTGTACTTTTGAAACAGGAAGACTAGAAATAGTATGTGGTTCAGAGTATCCCCACTCAGTCACTGTTTCCAATCTCTCCCAATCTGCAAGTACTTCCTCTGTCTCTCTGCAGTGTGGATGGATGTAGACAGACTGCTGCATGGCAGAATACATATCTCCGTCCATGAGACCAGGCCAAATACAGGATAAAGGAAACAGGAAAAAAAAGTTGGGCCAAAGAAAAATTCATATGGACATTCAGTGGGGAAATCTTCCAGCCAAAGATTTGGGAGGGGCTGTGGCTCAGTGGTAGAGCAACTGCTTGGCATGTAGAAGGTCCCAGGTTCAGTTCCCAGCATCTCCAGTTAAAAGGACCAGCCAGTAGATGATGTGAGGCACTTCTGCCTGAGACCTGGAGATTGCTGCCAGTCTGAGTAGGCAATACTGACCTTGATTGACCAAGGGTTTGATTCAGTATAAGGCAGCTTCATGTGTAAAGAGATGAGGGAGTTAAATGAATAACTGAGAGAAGGAAAATGCATTGGCTACTATACAGGGAAAGGTGATACCAAGCAGGATGTTTACAGAAACATAAAGTGGAAAAGGATTCAAACCCCATAAAGTAAGGACATCGACAGGACCTCACATACTCATAGTGCAGTCCTAAGAATGCTTTCCTGAGAGTAAGCCTCATCAAACAGTTCTTACAAGGATTCTGAGCAGATGTGTTTAGGGTTACTCTCTTAGATAGTATACCCTGGTATCTCTAGATAAAATGAATTTCTAGTGATTGAACTATTCTACCCTAAAGTCAGTTGACATTACCTATACTTTTCTAGATTACACTCATTGAACTAGAGATACGATTACAATTACATGCACATTCAGAATTCGTGAAAGATATGCTCTCTCTGTGTGTATGTGTGTGTGTTGCTATACAGTTATGCAAAATCCCCAGAGAAGGTAGGAATAGTGTAATGTCCAAAGCCACTCTGTTTATTAAAAAAAAATAATTAATTTCTTATGTTTAAATTCTTGTGCTATAGTAGGTTGCATTGGATAGGTTTTTATTGTAGGCTTGCCAGGTTCCCCCCTGGCCACTGGTAGGGGATACATGCGTAGGGTTGCCAGATCCAAGCTGGGAAACTCCGAGAGATTTGGGGATGGAGTCTGGGGAGTACAGGGACCTTAGTGGGGTACAATGCTATAGAGTCCACCTCCAAAACAGCTATTTCCTCCAGTGGCAATGTGTTCTATAGTCTGGAGATGAGATGTGATTCCAGGGGATCCCCAGGTCCCACCTGGAGGCTGGCATCCCTATTTTATGGTAGGGGAAGGAGTATTGTTTTGTGGCTATTACAAAACCAATATATTTTTTTAAAAACCAAAATCTTCGGATTCGTATATTGCCCCCTCTCCAGCTGCTAGGCAAAGTGCTTTTTAACTGCCTAGCAACTCCTCTGAAACTTCACTGTTGTGAGCCTTGTTCTCGACCATACCGAATCTCCAGGAGTTGAGATGGGCTGGTACCCGGGGTAGTTTGCCGAGGCCATAAACGACAAAGGACCTCCCAACAACAGGCAGCTTTAAAGGGGCGAACCACACGCCTAGTCTCGCGCGCCCTGGCAAGAGCGGCGCCCAGTTTGCGAGCGCCGCTTTCCTTCCCGCCAAATTCAAGGCGGGGCCAACCTGCAACTCCCGAGACTCTCTTCAGGGGTGTCCCCTGGCCCCAAGCGAGCTGACGTGACCAGCGCCAAGGGGAGAGCGCGCAAAGCGGCGCACAGAGCGCCTCCCAAGGAGGCTGGGCGGGCGCGGGACGGGAGTGAGTCCCCCTAGGGGGACCTCGCCTCTGACTCTTCCTCGCCGCGGGTCTGCGACCGCCTGCGAGCGATGTTCAACCGCGCGGTGTCCAGGCTCAGCAGGAAACGGCCGCCTTCAGGTAAGGGCTTCGGGGTGGGAGGAGAGCGCCGCCGGCGAGGAGCGAAGCCCTCCGAGAGCCGTTCTGGAGCGGGGCGAGGCAGGCAGCGGCGCTGGCATCCTGCAGCTGTCCAGGCTGAGCGCAACCAGTTGCAGACCTCTGCTCTTCCACTTGGAGAGGCTCTTATTTTTTAAGGAATCCGCCTGTGCTGGGAGGCAGGCCGGCTAGGTTCTCAGAAGAGCCTGGTTGAGCCTCTCTCTGCTGTGGCTGCTGCTTCGCAGCTCCCCCCCCCCCCCCCCCCCCGAAGAAGACAGTCACAGCAACTTCTCATTTGATCCACGAAGACGCAGAAAAAGCAAGAGGAAGTGTGCAGTCGAAAGAGGAAGGCTCGCCGTTTGGGTTTGACTGTCTGACTTGCGGGCTGCTGGAGCAACCCCCCCCCTCCCCCGCCCGCAAGAGAGACAAGGGAGAGTGTATAGACACGCTTTCTGGAGCTGGGTGCTGTGAAATAAGGAAGATCCACCACCCCCCGTTTTCCTTTGGAGTTGTCATGTTAAAATAAGAGGCATCTGGAAATGTGTGGTGGAAGCCCAAGTTTTGCTTCCAGATGTGTTTATCAGCCCACTCTTTTCTCCCTTATGAGTCAGAGGCTGGACTGCTGCTGCAGTTGCAGGGCTTGGTTAGAAGAGCAGAGCATCAGAAGAAACCCTGTTAAGCACCAAGGAGAAAGGTGCCAAGTGCCATCAATTGCATGCCTGTTTGAGCATTTATTGAGTGGAATTTGTTTCTCATACATTTTATTTAAAAATCATAGTAAACCCAAATAGCTATGTTCATTAGAATTCTGGAGGCTCAGTTTATCTTAAGGTTAACTTTGTAATATAATATCAGAATGTATTTAGTGAAGGCAGGATTGCTGTGAGAATGAAGAAACGCTACCCCACTTACACAAATAAATCGCCACATGCTATTCAGTAGTATTTTTGGCATGATGCTAGCATCCATTTGGGGAAAAAGTGTCTGCACCAAAACTTGGAAAATCCAGCTCCTTATTAATATTTAGATTCACCTCACTATTTATATGGCATTTCAAGAGGTCTGTAAACTTGATGCAGATATTTCATAATACTTTTTTGATGTAGCATCTTATTGTGATTAAGTATGTAAATTTTTTTCAAAATAATTATGATTTTTTAAAAAAGGTGATATGGAAGTCTAGAATTAATGTTTCCTAATAGTATAACAATTTGCTGTTCTGGTTCAGAAAACATATTTGCTTAAGTTTATTATATGTTCATTTGTATTAGATAAAACAGCAAGGCAACATGTAACACATAATGGAACAATCCATATCTATGATTAAAAATAGCCCCAGTTCAAGATCGAGCGGAAGTTTTATGTAAAAGGGCAATAGCTTCTTCTACTGTTTCTATTTGCCAGATGAGTAAAATGGGGGCATGTAATAGCTAAAAATTGATTGATCAGAATTGATCCTCCTGTTCCTTTTCACTTCATGTTCCTTTCTTTATGTCCTTGTCTTTTTTATTCTGTAACCCTGAGACCAGCATGCCTTTTGATAGATGTAAGCCACTTTGAGAGACAGTTGTCTTAAATTCAGGATATAAATACAATACATAAATAATAACCTTTTGTGCTCTGAATGTTTCCAAAAGTGTAGCATGAATAAAATGTTACATTTTATGCAAATATTTACCAAAAATACTTTAATAAATCAGGGTTTCTCTCCATGCTGTAGCATAGAATGCTTCTAACCCAGGATTTTTTCCCCAGAACTGACTTTTGAGGCACAGTTCAAAGGGAACCTGGCTTGGTTGTAATAGCCTAAATTTTAAACAGTATTGCAACAGAATTACATTGGGGGTGGGGGTGGGGTGGGGAGCAAGTTTGAAAGTCTCCCTAAGGTATCCCAACCCCCAGTCCACAGGCAAGAGATCTTTTAGTTTATGCATTGTGGAAAGATCTTCGGCCCATCTTCCAAATATTTTCTTTTGATTGAGATTCCTATTTACTTACAACTCTTTACATTTTCAAAAAAATATCCCCCAAACAAAAAACCTTCAGCCTAAAGCCACACAGTCATTGTCCCACTTCTAAACAGACAGAGAGACAGACAGATAGATAGATTTACTGTCTTAGCCATAGGCCATAACATACCATAGCACATGGTTGAGTAAGAAATAAATCAGACTATAAAACAATAATGTAAGCAATAAAAATATCAGCAACTAACATTAAATCCTATACTCATTCTACTTTACATTAAATACTAAACTCATTCTAATTTTCCTTTATTTATTATTGCCCTTTTCTTGATGTTTTCCAGCTTTACAATAGCAGCTTTTTCAGATATATGGAGGCTGTTATCTGTCTCTCTAATCTTTTCTCTAGGCTAAAGATGTTTTCATCTTCAGTCTTTTGTCATGTGATCTGTTCCAAGTGCTTTAGTGTCGTCGCTGATTTCTGGATCTTTTCATACTTTCTGATATCTTGAAATCTGATGTACAAATTGGTCATATTTCTAATGATTAATTTTTGAAAGATACATTTGTTTGGATTATAATTGGCAATAGATAGTTTACCTATACAATTTCATTGATGTTATAAATTTAGTATCTCAGGGAACTAAACTAGCATGTAAATAGCCATTATAAAATAGTTGGACAGCATGAAAAAAGAGAACAAAAATATTGGGGCTGAAATGTTTAAAATTTATATTCTGAAACAATCACATCTAAATGCTGCTTTATGAAAAATGTGTAGTTGTAACCTTAAAACAAGACATACTGCATGCCTATCTGATTAATGCTCCCAGTTATGCTATGTATGCAGAACATAGTTATACTTTTGGCTGCCAGACAATCTTAGGATCTCCTGGCTGTTCTATACACAATGTCTTATGATAATTATTAATTAATTAGAACATAGTCATGTGACAAGTCTGGATTCTACTAATCCACTGCTGGTGTACAGGACCCTCTGGCCCCTTCAGAGTGCTCACTGGTGCCTAAAACAAACAGAAAAGTATCCTTTCCCAATACTGATGAGCTATTTGCATATTGAGATTCTGCAACTCCACCTGTCTTGTCATTTCCTGGTGTGTCACAAAATATTACCTATAATTCACTTAATTGCACCTATTTGAACAAGATTTCAGGGAGGGGCTGTGGTAGAACATCTGCTCTGTATGGAGATGGTTCCAGGTTCAGTCCCTGGCAAATTCAATTAAAAGTATCAAGTAAGCAGTTGATATTAAAGACCTCCATCTGAGATGCTCGAAAGCCACTTGCCAGTTAGAGTAGACAATACTGACTTTGATAGACATTGGTCTGACCCAGTATAAGGCTGTTCTATGTGAATATTTAAAACTAGAAACCAATGGTTCAAAAGAGGATGTTGGGACTCATAATTTTAAAGAAACCCCAAGCATTCAAAAGACAAGTTCACATGTCCTTTAGAAACAACAGTTCTTAGAAGGAAGTACACATATGGAACTCCTTGTGATGCTTGGCTTCATGGAAAGTAAGGGGAATTTCTTAATTTAGTGGTACATTTATAAATTATTTTAATTGTGTGCTGTTTGTTCCAAGCTGGAGTTTGCAAGTGAAAGGATGTTCTTGTGATCATCGATCACAAAATGAGAAATAATTTTGATAGCTAATAGGCATGTTTCTGAATGAAGAACGGAATGGAAATATATGTGCATTGTCATGCTGTCAGTTGTCTGATGAGTGATCGGCTTTTTCCTAACCGTTTAAGCAGAGCTGCTGTTCAGAGGGATGATAAAGCTGTTCACCATAATTAAATGCAGTTACACACAAAAAATAATCATTTGGTGGAAGGAAGTGATGAGAATTGAGATCTAACCTTAAATATTTGTAGAGCATCACAAAGTTCTATATTATGTAGGTTTTTTCCTTTGTATGATGTGCTCCTATAGTTCTCACACCTGATCCCATACGTTTTTACTTAGAAGTACAGTAAGTCCAGTGGATATCAGTGAGATGTGGTTTCAGCTACTTGGCATTGCAGTCTCAGTGTAAGACAAAGCCCTTTTGAACTGAATTGTATACGTTTGTGGTCCTAGTTTGCATGGGTATTTCTGATTTTCCTATCCTATCTTCTGGATATGCACTTCATCAGTTTTAAATTTTAAAGGAAATTTACTATGAAATATTAACTGAATTTATGGAGAAAAGCTTTTGTATCAATAAAAAGGGTTAGGCTTTTAGGAATGAAGTGTTTGCTTGTTGATATCCTTTATATTTTCATAGGTTCTGAACTCTTTGGGTAGGATGCAGAGGACTCATTAGATCCTGGATTCCTCATTTCGCCACCCAGTTTTGAGGGAGGTATTTTGTGCAAACTGAGGATTTGCAAGAATGAGAATTTGAGTGTAAGCAAATTCACAGACGGGTTATCTGAATAGTAATGGGGAAATGGCTCATGCCATTTTAGTGTTGGTTTCTGTCAAATATATGTATTGGGGCTTATGAAGCTATTATGAAGAAGGAATTGGAACATATATTTATTAACAGATATATGTATTCTGAAATTGCAATGTATTTAATGCATTTTTTGTGTTAAGAAATTGCAGATGAGACTGTCCCTAGGTTATACAAACAACAAATTTTACATGGATTGCTGCACTGAAAATATTAAGTAGAAGGACAAGCCAATCTTCATCTTGATTGTATATATAGTTAGCACTAGATGAATAAAATTTTAATGCACTGAGTTTGCACCTTCACATTATGATGCAAGGACTATATCTCTTTGATGTCAGTATTTGTGTGGGATCTTGTTTGTGGAAACAATTCTTTAGTTCCAGTCCAGAGAAAAGTAATCTTATTTAAGAGCTGTTGAAATGAATGAGGCATGTTAGATGCAAATTACTTGTCCCCTTAATTTTGAAGGAAAGTAAATAATTTGCCCTATTAATTTTGAAGGGAAGACTTCCTTTGTATTTTGTGAAGTGTTTGAAAATAATCAAACATGCTAGTATTACAAAACCTAAATATTTAAAATGGTCTCAAAGACTGGAAAATATGAAGATTTGAGAGCACAATTTGAATTGTCTTTTGGTTTTGAGTAATTCAGTTGCCTGAACATCTTTACTACTGCAGATCTTTATTACTGTGGATGATTTTATGAAATAAAAACAAGCATCTGAAATAGTATGTAGTTGTACATGTAGCTCATATGTTGTCCACATGTGTGTTACATTGTTTGAATATCAGACATGTGGGTGTAGAGTGTGAATAAAAACATAGCTTAATTACAAGAAGTAGAACAACCTTCAATTTTTAAATGTGAGATGAACAAGAACAACATCTTTCTGTATCTACTTATCTACCTAAATAAGTAGATTTAAATACAATAAAATATATTTTCAAATACATTTTCTCAGAACCTTACTGCATACAAACACAAGGTTGCTCAGTAATGTCCAGGGGGAAAAAGTATGTTTCACCCCTAATAATATATTATCTTGAAAAATATTCTACAATATAAATCTGTTGTTTTAAATGTATGTTTGAGTAGAATATAGTGAATTTCCAGGGCAGCAGGAAGTAAAGCTTGCATTTGAAAAAAGTATGCTGGGGTAGGGGGTATTTTAAAGAAAACTGCATAGTAATATCCAATTTAAATCATGAGATTTGTTTAGTCCTATTCTGTATCATAATTTTTGTATAGTCAAATACAAGATAGATGAAGTAACATGCTCTCAATCCTGTTAAATTTATTCATTACTGTCTAATTAAAATCAATAGAACAAATTAGTCCAAAGTAACTTAAGTGACATTGCTTTTGAAGGACCCAGATCCAGCTACTTTTAGTCATGACTGTCATTGCAGAGTACACGTGTAGTGACCTAAAATATGAACTAGTGAAAAGTTCTTTTTGTTTTGAATAACAATTAGAAGATCTGGGGACTACAGTCAAGAAACCACAGGATAGTTTTGGCATTTCTCCTCTAAACTGTGAATTACCGCTACAACATTTTAATAGTCTATTTGTGGTACTTACAGAAGAAGTTTGTCTTTTCAGTCAGTAGCAACTAGACTAAAATTGCTATTAGAACATCTGCCATTCTAGCACCAAACCAAAGCAAAGCAAAAAACCCCACAATCTGTTTACAGTAGTTGTTTCTGGGCCAATTTTTCCTACTTATCACCATTCAAAAAAGAATAAGTAGTTTTCTGAGACACAGCAACCAAAGCAGTACGTACTCCCACCAGAATATCAGAAGTTAAAACCAAATGAAAATGAGGCACTTCCATATATAATTGATTTGGGCTTCTACTCGTCAATAATAAAACAAAGGAAAGCTTCCTGTATGCCTCTGAACCCTTGTTTCTACTAGGGATTGCTAGAGGGAGTTTACTAGTGGCCTCATCTGCTTATAGTGTGAAGTGGCATTCTGAAGCCATTAAGAAGTTAAGAATATGTGGCAACAGGAGTCATTTGGGGTCGGAGCGAGATGAAGCGGCGCTCTGCCAGCCCAGGGCAGCCATGGGTCGAATTAGATTCTCTGATCTGATACAGCCCGCCGCCAAATTGCCACCGAAATTCAGTGGCAGCTTAAAAAGCAGCTGGAGGGGAAGGGGGTTGAGGGAGAGGCTCCAAACTCACAGGGTAGCTGCTGGAGCCTCTCCTCCCAAAACCCACCAAGTTTCAAGAAGATTGGACCAGGGGATCCAATTCTATGGGCCCCCAAACAGGTTGCCCCCATTCCCTCCATTGTTCTCTATGGTGGGGAAAAAGTAACATTTTTTCCCACCATAGAGAACAATGGAGGGGATGGGGCAACCTGTTTGGGGACCCATAGAATTGGACTCCGTAGTCCAATCTTCTTGAAACATGGTGGGTATTTCGGAGAGAGGCTCTGGCAGCTACCCTGCAAGTTTGGAGCCTTTCCCTCAAACGCCCTCTCCTCCAGCCCCTTATATACCCTGTGAATTTTTGCCATTGACTTCAATGGCCCATAGGGTATCATGGGGCTGAAACTGACATTCGGCCAGTCAAATGACTCCCGAATCCACTTGCATTGCTGAAACTGACATGTGGGAGTCACTCAGCAGCCGGAACAGATGCGGCCTGATTTGGCCCGATCTGAATCGGGCCAAAAAATTTTATTTGCACACCCCTAGTGAGCACAAATGGCAGTAGTGGCAAGCCCCTCCCCCAGCTCCCAACAGGCCTGTGGAGGAAGTGAAGCAAGAAGGGGTAAACCCCTTCTATTTAGAGCTGTGAGATAGTGGCGGCATGATCTTTCAACTGTATTCTGTGGGGCCCTTCTCGCTTCACTCCCCCCCCCCCACCTTGGCAGGCCAGCTGGAGAAGAGAAGGGAAAGTTTTTGAAGATGCCCCCCCTTTGCTTCCCTGTGATGTAACAGAATATGGCATATGCTAATGAGTTATGCTAATAGGTATGCTAATGAGCTCCTGCACCTCTTTTTCTATGGAATGACCCTGTGTGGCAACAAACATACCTGAAAGTCACATCTAGCCTCATGTAACTTAGAAGTTCATAAAACCTTCCTGTGTCATCTTACTTAGCATACTGTGGTCACAAACAGAAGCAGTCTAGGATATTCCAGTTGTATTTGTAGGACGTGGGCTAAATTCAGCCACTGGACTACAGAAAATGCTATTGAGAATATGCAATATCTATCAACTTGGAAAACACAAACACTAAGGAAAAATATACAAACATCTCATGATTTTAAAGATGCACATAACCACACCCCTTCCCCCCCCCAGATTCTCATTCAGTTTTTCTTCAGTTCTTTGCTGCAAAATTTAGGGCTCTGGCAACCATAATGTGTTAACACAGTGGATGACATGCTCTGGCAGAGAAGGGCATGCAGTTGCTTTTCTAATGACATTTGTGTCAAATCCTGTGTTAAATAAATGCAGAGTTTGCACAAAAATGAATATCCTGCCAAAACCATATATGCATTTCAAGAAATAAATTCTAGTGTGTTTGTAACAGAGAGGAATTTCACACAGCTAATATGTTCCATTTCAGGAACTCTTCAGTAACGGTTTCTGTCAGGCATTTCACACAGAACCATATTAGTACCGGTTCCCTAATGGAACATATTGGCCCTTTCACACAGAAACGTGCCTCTCCCATTGGGGAAACGTTCCTGAGCTGGTTTACCTTTAAACCTCCTCCCAAGTGCTCTTCAGTTCTTGTACCGGTCCTGAAGTGCTACGGGGTGCTGTGTGAAATGCCACCAAAGCACTTCCTCCGATGACGAGTGTTTTCGCGCCTCTTTTTGCCCGCATGGGCGATCTCCGTGATTTTTTTTTAAAGAGCCAATCCAGGCTGAGTCTTAAAATGCCGGGTGTGTGTGTGTGTGTGTGAGAGAGAGAGAGATCCATGCTGAGTCTTAAATCCAGGCTGAGTCTTAAAACGCTGTGTGTGTGTGTGTGTGAGAGAGAGAGAGAGAGAGAGAGATCCAGCCTGAGTCTTAAAACATTGTGTGTGTGTGTGTGCATGTGTGTGTGGCGAAAAGAGGCTTGAAAAGAAAGCGACAGTCTGAAATGGCAAACCACTTCGAAGATGGCTCCAAAACGGTAGGGGAAGGGCTGTCTGAAACGGCCGTCACTGTACTGGTTTATTCTAAGCCGGTTTAGTAATATTTTTAAAGGTGTAGTGTGAAATTCCCCAGAGACAAGTCTCTTTATCAGCAGCAGTCTTCCAGACAGCACTGGACACAGGGAGTCTTTTTTATTGCTAGTCCAAGTGTTCAGTTATCCCCTTAGAGTATGATGGACTTTAAAATCTGCAAGTTACTGTGATTTTAGTGCATTCAGAGATTGATTTTAAACCTGAAAGAATTTTGAGAAACCCTAAGGAGAGATTTATTTGTGTGGAAGGTACACTTGGAGCTTCTCAAGTAGTTGCCCTTGCATTACTGTATTTACCAAATAAGGGCCAATTAGATTTTGCTCACAAGATTTTTAGGAAATTGGAAAGATTTCCCTCCTCTATAAAACTAATGGGGGGGGGGGACATGAATGTTTTTTTTAAAAAAAAAATATTTGTCAGATTTTATAACAATACACAAAAGAAAACTACAAATAATAACTGTTTACATATGTTTGAGTCATATTTTTAACTAGTATCCATCCACTCATAAAATCTTGACCGTACATCTGAAAAAAAGGCTTTGTCTTTGCCATGTATTATGATGCTCAACCTATCCATTTCAGCTAATCCATTACTTTATATTTCAACTCTTCTAAAGTGGGGGAAACGTCAGATTTCCAATATTTTGCCCAAATCATTCGAGCTGCAGTCATTACATATATCAAAAAAGTTGTATCATGTCGATTAAGACCTTCTGGTATTATATTTAACAAATATGTCTCCGGATTTAATGCCAATTCAATGTTTGTTATCTCTAGTATTACTTTTTGAATCTTTCGCCAATACATTTGTACTTTCATACATTGCCACCACATATGATAAAATGTACCCACATTTGATCAACATTTCCAGCATAGATTAGAAACATTAGGATAACTTTTGGCAATCCTATCCGGAGAACAATGCCACCTATAGAACATCTTATATATGTTCTCTTTAAATACTGTGGCCTTCATAAGTTTTATTGACTTCCATATCTTTAGCCATTCATCTGTTTCAATGCAATATCCTAGGTCCTGCATCCATGAAATCCATGAAATCATAGGGTTTTTAATTGCTTCATTTTGCATTTGTTGCTCCAATAAAATTTTATATATTTTCTGTATCATTTTTCCATTTGTGGTTAACCAAGCTTTATCCAAATCATTCTTAACATCATAAAAACCCTCTTTTTTTATTTATATCATACCTAGCCTGAAGCTTTTCCCACCACAATAATTTTATGTTATGATTTGCTAATAGGGTGGCTTCCGGTTTTAATTCATTATTTTTATCTAACAGTGTGTTGTAGCTTGCTAAATTAGTATTACTGATTAATGACGGTTTTATAAATGCCTCCAAAGGAGACACCCATTTTGGGATTTTAGTGTAATGTTTTATTCTTAAATCCGACCAGACTTTTATTAGTGCATCCCTCAATATATGCTGATGGAAATTAGAGTGGATTTTATCTTTCCCATACCAGACATAAGCATGCCATCCCATATACAAATCATGAACCTCTAACATCAAAGTCTAACATGAATGTTAATTAGCAAGGAATATCCCCAATGTTACTTTGTGGTTTATTTTAAATTAGGAATAAGGCCCGTTGTGGAAATAAATACAGTGGGCTCTAGAAAGAGGTTCTGGGCAGGTGCCCTGGCCTTGGGCACTTAGCATCAATTTGCTGTGGAGATCTCAGCAGGGTATAATGACACAGAGCTTACTGTTTTCTCTAGGAGAAGTGATCTCTGCCATCTGAAGAGCAATTGTAATTCTGAGTGATGTCCAGCCCTCCCTTGGAGATTGGCAACAATGATTCCCCAGGAGGAAATAGCTGGTTTGAAGGGTGGAGTCTATGGCTTTGTATCTGTCTGAGGTTCCACCCCTCCTCAAACCCCACTCTCTCCAGGCTCCACCTCTCAAATCTCCAGGAATTTCCCAACCCGGAGGTGGCAACCCCTATTTTCTTCCCATCCATCCATCAACATACTGTTATCTGCCTCTCTGACTTCAGGTTTCCATTTCTTCCCCGCTCCCTGTAGCCTCTACCTAGGAAAACTACAGTCTTTCTCCGCAATGGGGACCCAAGCAGGAGGAAAGCAACCTCAGCAGAGTATAATAACACAGAGCTCACCTTGTAGAGCAGCCACTTTTTCCAGGAGAGCTTATCTCTGCCATCTGGAGAGCAGTTTTAATTCTGAGTGATCTCCAGCCCTCACCTGGAGATTGGCAGCAATGGTTCCCGGGGTGCAAAAGTACAGCCTTTCTCCACAGTGGAGACCAAAGCAGCTTACATCATTCTCCTCTCTCCCTTTTGATCTGCACAACAACCCTGTGTTTAAGTTAGGCTGAAAGTCTGTGACTCATCCAAAATCACCCACTCAGCTTCCACAGCAAGAACCTGGCTCTAGCAGACCCTGAAGCGCTAACTGCTACGCCTAGGGTAGCCAACCTCCAGGTGGAGCCTGAATATTGTCAGGTATTACAACTGAACTCCAGACAACAGATCTCTACCCCCCCCCCCCGGAGAAAGTAACTTCTTTGGAGGGTGGGCTCTATGGCATTCTATTCAGTTGAGGCCTCTCCCCTCCCCAAACTCTGGCTTCCGTAGACTCCACCACAGAATATCCAGGAATTTCCTAGTTAGAACTGGCCCCAATGAGTTCCCCACAAAGGCCTGGAAAGTGCCTCCTGCCTTTGCCTTTTTACTGACAGAACCAAGCACGTTGCCTAGCAACAGCCACTGAGGGAAAAGTTAGTCCCACAGGCGCCAAGCTGGAGAAGTTTCTTTGTCAGGAGAGACAGTGTTTGGCAGTTTATTCTGTGAGAGAAGAGTGTTCAGACTGGCAGTAGGTGGGGGAGAGGAGTGGACCCAGTACCCAGCCAATGACACACGAGTACTCTTGTGGTGGTTGATGGGCCAATGGCTGATGGAGCACACTGCACAGCCAATGGGAGAACTGGAAATGGCCAATATGTAAGGGAATTATATATATAGAACAGTGTTTATTAGCCAAAAACCATCACATTCTCAGCAACAAATCAAAGCTAAAGGAGATCAACCATCAAACATACATACTAACAGTATGAAAAGAAACATTAAAACAGTAAACCATCTTAGGTCCAAACATATTGCACGGCAATTACCTGCATTTAAAGTTTACAAGATAAGTCTATTCTGAAAATACAATAATTAATCAATCAACAACCATTCATACATGCATTAAAATATATCCAACATTCAGTAAAATTCTATCCCATTGTGATATACTTAATATGGTATACATAAATTCAAGTAACCATACATTATTGGATTGTATCAATACTTATCTATAGTTAGCTGTATTTAACCAAGTTTTCCTCCTATTGATGCTCATCCAGCCATATTTGGCCACTTTAAAAGTACTTTCCCTATTCCTATCAGCTAACATTATTAAAAGGTAATCCCTTCTATTCTTTCCAGGGAGACTAGCAATTATGGGTTAAGACACTGAGTTGCGGACTGGAAGGTTGGTAGCTTGGCAGTTCGAGACCCTAGTGCCACATGACGGAGTGAGCTCCCATCTTTGGCCCTAGCTCCTGCCAACCTAACAGTTTGAAAGCAAGAAATTGCAATTAGATAAATAGGTTCCGCTTTGGTGGGAAGGTAACAGCGTTCCGTGCACCTCGGCATTTAGTCATGCTGGCCACATGACCATGGAAATGTCTTTGGACAGCGTTGACTTTTTGGCTTGAAAACGGAGATGAGCACCACCCCCTAGAGTTGGATTCAACTGGCTTTCGAGCAAGGGGAACCTTTACCTTTACTTTAGTATGTTCGTATATTTTACAGTCAAAGAAAACATGCACTAACGACTCAACGCTCCCATCTCCACATGGACATAAACATTTTTCATAAGGTATCTTCTTATATTTGCCTTCCAGGACAGCAGAAGGTAAAGCATACCGCAATAGAGTAAAAACTCTCCTATAATCAGGATTCTTTAAGCTGTTTATATAAGACATCGGTGAAACCTTATTCATGATACATATCTCCATTAAAGAGATTCAAATTATGTTGTCTTTCCACATCTAAGACTCTTTTTTTAACTAAGACCTTGGCCTGTGTCATATTCATGGACAATAGATATTGTTGAGAAAAACCACAATAACCTAATTTAGTCCTCAGTAGTCTCAGCCAGGGGGGAGGGATGTTACTTTGTAACTATCATGAGCTTAATAAAAAACTGAAGGGGGGATGTACTCCTGCACTCTGTAGGCTTAAAGCAGAGTTGTTGAACTCATTCGCTACGAGGGCCAGATCTGACATAAATGTCACTTTGTTGGGGCCCCAGTCCTGGATAGCCCAGGCAAGCCTGATCTCATCAGATCTTGGAAGCTAAGCAGGGTCGACTCTGGCAAGTACTTGGATGGGAGACCTCCTTGGAATACCAGCAGTTGGGAGGGGGGCAGGCTTTATTCAGCCACCTAACTGAATATCCTCCAGACCCCCAGTAGGGGTCAGTCACCAGGGGTCATCATGAGTTCCAGGTGCACACACACTCACATGCACACACACACACACACACACACACACATACAAATACAAAAAAATTAACACACGGTACCAGGGATATAAACTTTATAGAGGTGATTTCAGATGCTGATTGGCAATAGCAGCTGAATGACAATAGCAGGCTTGATTGGATTAGGTGTGATGTGCAGAGGGATAGTAGGCATGCAGCTACCAGCACCGGTAATGAGACAGTAAACCTAGGTCTCAGTTCCAGGGGCGTAGACTTTGTAAATCCCCGGGGGGGGGGCGGGGGCTGTTTTGTGCGAGCGCATGTGCGTGCGCATGGGACCATGTCCCCGCCGCTTTTTCCCCGCCCCCCCGGCTGGCAGACCAGGTTTCTTACCGCCTGCTTGGGGCGGTCGCAGAGCCAGCGGGCCATGGCGGCGCGCTTCCCCCCGACGCTGCAGGGGAGGGACGGGTCAAGGAAGTTATTAAAGGAGGGGGGGCAATGGTACCCGGTTGTAACCATGTCCCCGCCGCTTTTCCCCCGCCCCCCGGCCGGCAGATCCAGTTTCCTCGAAGACAATCCAGAAGTCAACCGCACTCGACGAAAAGCAAAATCGATGCCCAAAACGGCTGCTCACCCTCCGCCAATGCTCCCTCTAAGCTGTGGAGTCTCACGAGCAAAAGTCCTACTTTGGGGGCTACTGGCATTGCGGTTGTGAGCCAGTGATCTGGCTGCTGCATAAATTAGTTCGCTCTGGAGCCCTCCTCCCTGAGCTGAGACAAACAATGTGTGAGCCGGAGGCTAAGAAACTGAGCTAGCTCACACTAATTCTTCTTAGAGGGAACACTGCCCTCCGCCCCTTGATCTTCCTTTTCTCCCAACCGTGCATTCCCTCTCTCCCTCCACTGCTGCCCTAGGGGGACCCCCCAATTGCATTTTCAGCTCCCCCCAATTGCATTTTCAGCTCTTCCCCACCCCCACCCCATTGCATTTTTAGTTCACCGGATTCTGCGGCTTGAAACTGCTGCAGGCACCGAGGCCCCCTTCTCCGGGTGGGGGAGCGGGAAGAGGCTCTGGCAGGAAGTGACGAACTGCCGCCGTCCCCATCCGCTCTAGGAATGCAGACTCGTTGCCCCCCTTTAACCCTTTGTAAGAATCGGAGCAGGGGAGGGGGAGTACTGGGGGTGGCGGTGCACCTTCCTCGCTGGCCTCCCCCCCAATCCACGTGAACGCTGCAGATTTCCCATTTCCAGAATCCACCCCCCCCCTCGGCGGCTGCCTTCTGCCGCGCCCGGCACCCCCGGGCTCCCGGCGGCCCTCCCCGCCTCTCCCACCGGCGAGCGCTCCATTTTCCCGGGGGTGGCTGAGCCCCCCCGGGAAATTTCGGGGGAGGCTCGAGCCCTCGAGCGTAGACTTTGTAAATCCCGGGGGGGGGGCGGGGGCTGTTTTGTGCGAGCGCATGTGCGTGCGCATGGGACCATGTCCCCGCCGCTTTTTCCCCGCCCCCCCGGCTGGCAGACCAGGTTTCTTACCGCCTGCTTGGGGCGGTCGCAGAGCCAGCGGGCCATGGCGGCGCGCTTCCCCCCGACGCTGCAGGGGAGGGACGGGTCAAGGAAGTTATTAAAGGAGGGGGGGCAATGGTACCCGGTTGTAACCATGTCCCCGCCGCTTTTCCCCCGCCCCCCGGCCGGCAGATCCAGTTTCCTCGAAGACAATCCAGAAGTCAACCGCACTCGACGAAAAGCAAAATCGATGCCCAAAACGGCTGCTCACCCTCCGCCAATGCTCCCTCTAAGCTGTGGAGTCTCACGAGCAAAAGTCCTACTTTGGGGGCTACTGGCATTGCGGTTGTGAGCCAGTGATCTGGCTGCTGCATAAATTAGTTCGCTCTGGAGCCCTCCTCCCTGAGCTGAGACAAACAATGTGTGAGCCGGAGGCTAAGAAACTGAGCTAGCTCACACTAATTCTTCTTAGAGGGAACACTGCCCTCCGCCCCTTGATCTTCCTTTTCTCCCAACCGTGCATTCCCTCTCTCCCTCCACTGCTGCCCTAGGGGGACCCCCCAATTGCATTTTCAGCTCCCCCCAATTGCATTTTCAGCTCTTCCCCACCCCCACCCCATTGCATTTTTAGTTCACCGGATTCTGCGGCTTGAAACTGCTGCAGGCACCGAGGCCCCCTTCTCCGGGTGGGGGAGCGGGAAGAGGCTCTGGCAGGAAGTGACGAACTGCCGCCGTCCCCATCCGCTCTAGGAATGCAGACTCGTTGCCCCCCTTTAACCCTTTGTAAGAATCGGAGCAGGGGAGGGGGAGTACTGGGGGTGGCGGTGCACCTTCCTCGCTGGCCTCCCCCCCAATCCACGTGAACGCTGCAGATTTCCCATTTCCAGAATCCACCCCCCCCCTCGGCGGCTGCCTTCTGCCGCGCCCGGCACCCCCGGGCTCCCGGCGGCCCTCCCCGCCTCTCCCACCGGCGAGCGCTCCATTTTCCCGGGGGTGGCTGAGCCCCCCCGGGAAATTTCGGGGGAGGCTCGAGCCCTCGAGCCCCCTCGTAGTTGACGCCTATGCTCAGTTCCATATAGGAGGATTCAGTCTAGGAGGATGCGAAGAATAAATGGACAAAAGTCTGACATTAGAAGCCACAACATTCAGTTACTGACCTAAGAATAGCAGTGTCCTTACAAAGGAATTTGAAAAGGAAATTAGAGAGACTGCTGAATTGCCATTGATAATAAAGCTCAAGAAAATGCATTTTCCAGGACTGAATTGAGACCTAGTTTTCCTGTCTCATTACCAATGTGTGCTATTATCATTTGGCATTTGAAATCACTCCACTCTCCAAGATATAAGGACCAATCCAATTGTTTTAATTCCTAATCAGGGTCATTTTGAAAGAAAATAAAAACCTGATAGGAACAGAGAAATCCAATCTTTTCTTAATTTTTTTTTTCAGAATAAGCCAAAATAATTTCCTCAATGTAAATTGTGCTTGTCAGAAGAATCCATCCATCCTCCCTCCCTCCCTCCCTCTGAAGAAGTGTGCTTGCACACAAAAGCTTATACCCGGAATAAAACATCGTTGGTCTTAAAGCTGCCATGGGACTCCAACTTTTTGCTCTCTCTCTCTCTCTCTCTCTCTCCCCTCTCCCTCCCTGTGTGTGTGTGTGTGAGAGAGAGAGAGGGAGAGAGGCTTGTCTTTGTATCTCTCCAGCAGGAAGCAGCCACTGAGGGAGCTGTGTGTGTGTGTGTGGGGGAAAGGAGGCAGGAAGCAGGAAGCAAAAAGCCACTGAGGGAGCTGGGGAAAAAGCAAGCTACAGTGTGACTGCAGCGGCAGCCCTGGAAATGGAAGCAGGAGAAGGAAGTTGCTCGTGGGCTGGATTTGAGCTCTGAGGGGGCTGGATGCGGCCCATGGGCTGTATGTTTAACCCCCCAGCTTATAGCCTTCTCAAGATAATTGAGCTATAAGGTTTATGTGAATTTTGGGCAGAATAACATCCATCTGCTGTCTCTCATTCTTTCTATTCCCCAGTCTATGGTACTTCTTCAAGACTTGATGGGATTCTTGATGGGATCTAAAGAGGCTTTACACTGGATTAATAAAATGTCGATTGAATTGATAAAAATCACGGATCATGCCACTGTCACAGCAGTTATTGATTTGAGACATTGAGCAGTTTGAGACAGACTAGTCCAAAACATACTTGGAGATTTAATCCAGTTTTATTGATGGAGGACAATAGCAAGTAGAATCTTAAAATAACAATGCAAAGGTACCTTCAAGAAAATTCAGACTTTTCTATATCACCCACTCTTCATTGAAAAGCAATGAAAGCAGTGGTTAGGGGGTCTTGTATTCAGAATTTATCAATACTAAAAAACAAAGAAGGAAACAAATTAATAATACAGAGCTGAAATTTGTAGGTTAACTGAAATATATAAAAGATAGGGATTCTTTTTAGATAAAACAATATTAGAGCAAAAAAATAGGAGTTTTTAATTTATTAGATACTAAGAGTAAGGCCTGTTGTAGGAAGAAATGCAATGGGCTCTAGAAGGAAGCTCTAGGTGAGTGTCCTGACTGTGGCTGGTGGGGCAGCAGAGGGAAGGGGAAAATAGAGGGAGGCAAGCCGTGTTTATTTCCTTCTGTTTAGCTATAAGGCAGGGCTGTCTCAAGTCCTTTTGCTGCCCCAAGTGGGTAGTATGGGAGGAGAACCTCATGGTAACAGGTATGGTTCTCTCCACCCCTAACTTATGTTGATTTGGGGTTATGCATTGGCAGCTAAGGTAGAAAACCGCCTCCTCCTATGCCATGTCTTCTGGGTTCCAAGGGTCTGGAAAGCGGTTCCATAGCCAGTTACAGGGTTGCCAACTCTGGGTTGGGAAATACCTGTAGATTTGAGGGGTAGAGCCTGGGGAGGGCCGGGGTTGGGGTGCGGAGGGACTTCAGCAGGGTATAGTGCCATAGAGTCCACTGCCCAAGCAGCCATTTTCTCCAGGAGAACTGATGTTGGTCATCTGGAGATCAGTTGTAATAGCTGGGAAATTTTCTGTAGGGGTAATGATGTGCTGTGGCTGGGGAACACAGTAATTTCTGGGAGATCTCCAGGCCCTATAGGGAGATTGGCAACTCCAGCCAGGACCATAGCTAACATGGAGTCCACAGGGCCCGGCCCCCTAGCATTTCTTCTGGGCCCCTCCCTCCCAGGCTAGCACCAAAGTACCTCAACTTGCTGCCTGTGCTGTGCTGCCTCCAACCTGGCTGCCAGACAACTGAGCGCCTTGGCTGCTTCCCCACCGGCCTTGCTCCACTTCCAGCCAGGGACATCCAGAACAGTGGCAGCGGAGGTGGTGGCAGTTCCAGCAGCAGGAGATGCCTGGTTTGTTCAGGGGTGTGGTGGGTGGGCAGATGGGCTTGCTGGGCTAGCTCAAGTGAGTGGGCTGGGGAGAGTGTCCTGCTGCCTCTTTCCACTCCCACTGTCAGATCTCTTTCTCCCCCCTTCCCTGCCAATCCCCCTTCTGGATGCTGCTGCTGCCCACTGCCTGCTTCTCCCTGCCTAGCTTCACAACTTGAGCAGGTATGCAGTGCTCCGGGGGAGAGAGGAAGCTGCTGCTACTGCTGGGCATTACCCCCTCACTTGCCCTGGAATCTGGCGGGAGTGCAGGGCTGCCTTAGAAGAAGAGTGGCTTCTAAGGAGTTTCACTAATTAATTTTGATTTAATTAGCTGGTGCCCCCCTCCCAGGCCCCCTCATCAAAATATCCTTAGCTATGGGGGTGACCGTTGAAGGGAAGACTGGGAGATGTATTTTACCTCCGGGCTCATTCAATAACTCCCAACAGCAAACTGTTTAGAATGTGAGAAGCAAAGGCCAATCAGGCCGCATGTACAAACAACCTCTGTGTTCTGACTGGCTATGGGGGTGAGAGGAACAGCAACTCAGACTCAGGCAACACAGCCAGTGGATAGGGACAGCTGAGTGACACATCAGGGAGCCAACTGATTTGGGAGTGCTTGGAATGTTCAGCAAAGTGCCACCCAAAAACACAATTATATATAAGGGAGATTAGTAGAACAACATTGAAATTATGGTATGCTAAACAAAGGTATTATGAATTTGAAGGAAGTGTTAGCAAACAAAATCAAGATAGCCCAGCAAAGGAAATTGATCATGGCTGTTAAAAATTCCAAGGGGTAAATGGTTAATAAATCAAAAGATATTTTGGATTCCTTTGTGGAGTTTTATAATAATTTTATAGAAGAAATCAGATTCAATTTTCAGTGATTAATTAATGTTGTCTCTTGGCAGGTATTCACCTGCCTGACCCAAGGTTTAGGAATTCTTTAAATATGAGTATAACCTTAGAACAGATTCATGCAGCAATTAACTCATTAAAAAGAGGCTCTGCACCTGGTTTAGATGGGTTCACATCAGAGTTTTACAAGCATTATAAAGATATTTTGGGCCCCATCAGTTTAATGAGATCATGGAGGGATCCCCATTGCCTTCTTTTTGGTTGGAAGCTAAATTAATTTTAATACCTAAATCAAATAAAGATCCCACATCTAGAGAATCATATTGCTCGATTTCATTGATGTATACAGACTATAATTTTTTTACTAAGAGATTAGTTTTTATTCCAACATTAGTAAATCCAGATCAATATGCACATTTTTGGAAATTAATATTTGCAGAGATTGCAAATTTCTTATCATGTCAGGTTCCATCAGAGGATTACTTTGTCATCTTTTTGTGGACAGAATTCTCTAAAATCTGTGCAAGTACAGGAAATTAACAGGTGACACCTTTCTTAGAATGCAGAAAAATTATGAACTAGCTTCCCTTTTTGGTTTCTAATTGACATAAAATTCAGAATATAAGAACATAAAGAAAAGCCCTGCTGGATCAGATCTGAGGTCCATCCAGTCCAGCATCCTGCATCACATGGTGGGCTATCAGTTACACTGAAGGGCCAACAAACAGGGCACAGAAGCCAAAACCTTCCCCTGACATGCCTGCTAGAATTGTTTTTCAGAAGCTTACTGCCCTTAATAAAGTTGTAACCTTATATGGTGTGCTGTAGTGCCTTTGTGTGAATGTACAGAAATGGTACAGAAATATTTTTGGAAAAAATGTTAACCTGTGTAGTTTTTGCAACAATGATGGCCCAGCATAGTAGGAGGCCTACAGATAAAATGGTGCAGATTGACATTTAGGACTGTTATCAAAGGAAGGAAGTGAGAGTGGCTTATGACTAGTGTAGGAGGCAAGATAAATAATTCTAAACAGTAGAGCATATTGTGTGAAGGTCTTATGATGTTTTGGTAAGTCCGGTTGTGCCTTGGTAATGTTGCAGATCATCTGTTTACTTAATTAAAATATTTATACCCTACCTTTCTCAAAGTGGTTTACAATCCCAATATTAAAAACATATAAAACAATAAAATCTCACTACTTCCTCTCCCCCAAGAAAATCCCTGTGATTTAAACCTAGCTTAGCCCTCACAAATAAATATGAAAGAGCATGGGTGACAAAATGGAATGACTAAGAGAGATCCCAACTGGTTGATTTTGCTCCTCTGACAGAATTTATTTGTGTTCAATCAGACAAAAAAGATTGAAAACACCAAAGAGCTACTCCTCTGATCCCAACTGGGTATTCTAACTGATGAAGAAGGATGGAGGGCTTGAATGTATCAAGGGCTACAGGATGGCGTGCTCAGCTCAGCTCAGGATGGAGTGCTCAGCTGTATCAAAGGCTCAACAGATAGATCAACAGGGATGACTGCACATTATCTAAGTTCAAACAAAGATTGTCCACCAGTGCAACCAAAGTTTTCTTGGTTCTGCTTTCAGGCCTGAAACAAGATTAGAATGGGTGAGGGATCAATGTGTAATCCAGGAACCACTGGAGCTGTTCTGCCACCACGTGCTCTATCACCGCCCCCCCCCCCCCCAGCAAATTGAAGATGAGCCAACTATAATTCCATGCACAACTTCTGGATGCAAAGAAGAATGAACAGATCTCTTTTTATTTTCAAATATTTCAAATCAGTCTTGTTTAGAAAAAAATAAGCTTGGAAAACAGCTTTCCAAGAAAGAAGCAACAGAAGGGTAGCTAGGAAAGTATATGACAATCTGGTTTGCTTTAGCAGCCTGTGGCTTGACATACTTTTTTTTTTAACAGAGCCAATCTGTTTTAGAACTGCTGTGTGGACACTCGGTTGCACCAAAAAAAGCTGCACAGAGAATTGTCTCCATTGGAAGCGGCCATAGTTCAAATCACCTTCCTATTCAAATAATTTAACTTCTTGACTTCAAGCAGTTATTTCCCTCAGCCTTTCCTAACAAATTAAGCCACTTTTCTTTTTCTCATAAATGCACACATTTCTGGGCTCTTAAAATCTTAATTCTGAAAAGGATCTTGGCGTCTTACCAACTGTTGTCTCATACCTTTGGTGTGGGTGATCTAAACCAGCCAGTAGCAATGACAGTTCCAGGAATAAGCTGCCACTATTTTATAGCCAAGCCAGTAGAAATTTTGTTTCACCATTGTAAAAGAAATGAACTCGGATAAGACAAAAGCCCTCCTTTTTATTTGCTTGTAAATTACTGTCTTGTAATTCTTGTTTCTTGCTGTCAGAATGAATTTAACTTTTCTCAGCTTGTATAAATTGACGCTACCTCCTAAAAAATCTGCAATCGCTTACAGCCCTTAATGCAGGGGTGTTAAACATACAGCTCATGGGCCGGAACCAGCCTGTCCAGGTCTATTCAGCCCTTGAGCAAGGAAGTGGAGGGTGGTGTTGGTGTTGGTGGCGTGGCAGTGGCAAGAGCAGCGAAAAGACCTGTGTCAGGTTAGTTTGATGGCGGGTCCATTTCTCCCCTCAGTTGGGCCAGGCTGTGCACTTGCAGCCACTGCCCCCTCTCCTCCTCCTGTCAGGTGTGGGGGGTTGCCACCTCCCCATCAGTGTGTGTGCATGATGGGCCTCCCCCTTGACTTCAGCAGCAGATGCTGCCTCCTACACTGTTGCTGCCACCTTCTCCTCCTCTGCTCACCTCTCTCTTTCTCTGCCACAGTGTTGGAGAAGTGGCCCTTTGGGAGGAGGGAGGATGGAAGGAAGAAGGGAAGGAGAAAGTCATGTGTGAAGGTGGTGGTGGGGAGCTGCTGATGGAAGCAGGCATTAGGGGGAGTGTAGGAATGGGAATGCCAGATTGTATCTGGGGGGAAGGGTATAAGGAACTTAAGGGAGGGGCATGGAAGGGATGGGTTGAAGCGCGTGCAATGAGGTTCATGGTGGGAACTACACTTGGAAAGCCATGGGAGAGGAGGAGAAGTATACCTTTTGGGGTGAGAGAAGGTGCTGAGTGTTTGTGTATTGGGGTGGCGTACAAGAGCAGGGGTGTAGTTGGAGGCTAAGATAAAACAGGAGTCTTGGGCCACCTTAAAGACATACTAAGATTTTGTTTTATCATTTTTATTTTCTAGGCATCTTGCTTTTCTCCCCAAATGGGGACCCAAAGCAATTTACAAGTATTATTCTCCCCATCTATATTTTTGTTCTCACAACAATAGTGCAGGGTACATTAGGCTGAGTGACTGGCCCAAAGTCACCCAGCAACTTCCATGGTAGAGTGGGGCTTATGAACCCAGGTCTCCCAGTTGTTAGTTCCCATGCTCAAACCTCAGCACTATGGGGTCTATATGTGTGTCTTTGTGGAAGATCAGGTCTCTAAGTGGGACTGAAGTGCAGGAGCAGACTTGAGATTTGGAGGAGAGTGGATTGGTGTGGATGAATCACATATATGTGGTGGGAGAAAAGGCTGATTTATGAGTTCTGATCATTGACAGGTGGCTGGTGAATCTTTGGAGGGTTCATGATTTTTGTGGTCAATTGAGCAAGTTTGAGGGTGGTGACTCCAGTTCTTTGGAGAGTTTTGGGGTGGACCTCTCTAAGTAAGGAAGAAACCCTGCTTCACACACAAAAATGCTTCCAGGGTTGCAGGGGGGGAAACATTGCTGATCTAGTGTAGTGGGGAAGTGTATTTTTAGAGAAACAAGAGGATGCCTGGGATTACTTATGCTGGGGAAGGAAGGGGGGGATGGACAGGAAAAGTTTCTCGGAGGTGGGAGGCATACTCAAAGTGGATTACACATAGGGAGTCAGTACAGTTGACAAAATGAGACATTCACACTGCTCCTCACCTACCAATGAAAGGATGCCACAAATCGGAGATAGATGGGGGAGCAGTGTGATGCTGTACTGAAGGATAAGCTTTCTGAAGTTGGCATTAACACATTTTACCAGTTTTGGGGTCTGAATTATTCCCAATTTAAGGGTTTTGTTTCTAAAATTCTGCCTATGTTTGGAACAATGTGCATCTGTGAACAGCTCTTTTCTGTAATAAACGTCAATAAATCAAAAGTATGTTCTCAGCTTACAAATACACACACCTAAACAACCTCCCCAAGATTGCTACAGCACAGATGTTGACTCCAGATTTTGATGCAAGAATTCAGAGCAAGAGGTGTCAGTTATCAAAGACTGTTAAATAAAGGCAATACTGAAGAGTGTTAATGTTTTGAGGATGTTTGTATTTTGAGTAAGAAATTATATCATTAATTGGGTTTGCCTGTGTCCTTTATAAAGTTTATATCTCTGGTTCATGGCATTACATTTTATGGCACACATGGCCTGGCCCGACAAAGTGATTTTTATGTCAGATCTGGCCCTCATAAAAATGTGTTCGACACCTCGGCAAATGTGTACATACGCTAAGAGTCTGTCAGTACAATGGACCATGAAAACTGCATACACCCCCCATGATAGCCCTGACCTCTCTACTGCTTCTGTTAATGCCATTGGCTAGTGTTGTCTGATGTCACAGAAGGTATTTGTTAGTCTTCTGAGTCAGCTGCTTGGCCTTAGGTTTGCTGTAGGATACTCAGTTGTCAACCCCCCTCCCTCCAGCTGTTAGTTGCTGCTTTGCTCTGCTCCAAGGCACTTTTGCAATCCTTAGGTACTTTTGAGTAATGGAAAAATCGATTTTATTCTGAATTCAAAAATTCAAAGGCTGTTTTGGGCTAAGTGAATAGGTACAGAAATGCATTTACTTCATTGACTTTCAAACAATGCTTTGTGAATGCAGGTTGGCTGAACCAGTCTCCTAACCTGTTGCCAGAAGGAAAGAAAGATAAAATGTTGGTGGTTGTAAAGTAGGGCTTGTATGCAAAAATAATTTTGCTTAATGTTTTGTATTTTTCAGAAATAAATGACAATGATAGCAAGCCAAGCAGCAGCAACCAAAGTCTAAATGGCACCACAAGATGGGCTACATCACTTGAAAATCTACTGGAAGATCCAGAAGGCATCAAGAGATTTAGGGTTTCTATCTTAAATACTATTGTCCCCATAAAAGTTAAATAATATTTCCAAACAGTGCATTGCATATATGAATTTTTGAATAGTGTTGTTTTGTAACGTTATGAGATAGTAATAAGACTACTGAAATAATTTGTTCTGTGAATACCTAGAGTAAATTCAGTAGGTGAATGGTATAAATGGTTTGTGGGGACAGCCAAAATAGATCAGGCTTCTTTCTGCAATGGTTCATATTGATGGGAGTATGCAACCTTATCTGAAAAGGAGCTTAAACAGTTTAGAACTCAAATACTCTCAAAATAAGCATTATGTATATTTGGGCTGTAAATAGAACCAAAGGTGTATAAAACCAGTTCCATAGCTTTCATTTCTGCATGTTCTTGGTAGCTGCTGCCAGTGGTGTGGTTGTTCTGCCAGTGTGTGGCTGCTTGGTGTAGTTAGTATCCCAACTCCAAGGAACTAAGAACATAGCAATTGCACTGGAGTCCCTAGGATCCCTTTTGCAAGTCACCAGTGATGGAATAGCATGCCAGAGACCACCCCCATGTTGACCACATATGGAAGCAGCCAACCAATACCAGCATGACTTTGGCCTGAGGCCACTCACAAACAGAACACAATAAGGGAAGGAACAAGGGAACATAAGCTGTTCTCTGCACTGTAAGGTGGGTTGTAACATGAACAATAGGAGACCTAGGACAAACAGAGTCCAGGGTGCTCCAATGAAGTGGGTTAAAATCTTCTGCAACAATATTGCCTTTTGCAGGGCAGACAGATAGGAAGGAACCATGGCTACTCCAACCACTTCACCCTTGTGTCTCCACTGCTCACTTGGTGAGAGGCAATGCTGACAGAATGCTTACCTGCACAGTATCAGGCACAGAGTTCTTAAAGTAAGGCAGATTATTAGGATTGCTAGTTCTCTTCTACCAGCCAGGCTCCTTTGTCTTTGCAGACTACATTGATGGACAGCAGGATCACTGATGTAGCTGTTCCTACTCAATCACTCTTATGCCCATGAAAGAGACTACCATGCTGGTCAAACCACTGTCTCCTGTTAAGCAGTTTGCAATAGCGTCATCTCTTTCTTATACTGTTGTACGTCAAAGTCACAGCAGTTTCATTGTCTGGGTTGCTAGCCATCCAAAATTGTGCAGGCACACACAGTATAGGACTGTGCTGTTACAGTGCAATCATAAACATATTGGACCTAAGTTCTTTGACTTCAAAGGACATAGGAAGGGTGTGTAACTCCTTAGGTTTGCACTGAGAGAGTTGTGCAAACATCATGGACACATACATTGAGTATATCTGTGGGTGTGTTTGTATGGAAAAGCTTAACATATACTTTTAAACTCTTTGTTTAATTTTATGTTAAAGGCCACTAAGGTACAGGAATACCAGCTGGGTTGTGAGTTTTTCAGAGGATATGTATATGGTGTTTGTAGCTGATGTCTGAGGACCTTACCTTGAAATTCTTTTTGTTAGCATTAGTGATTATATTAGCATTAATAATTGCATTAGTGATTAGTTGAGATGTCTTAATGTAGTCATCGAGGAACTATCAGACATTATGGTCCTTTGCTGCATAGGACCTGCAGCCAGTGTTCAGCTTAAATGTAAGAGTAGCTTTCAAAGAAATGCAGAATTCAAATAAGACCTCTGGCCTGTAGTCCTTTGAATAACATGAACTGCTTAGAGGGACATGTGTAATGCTTTTAAAATTCTCAGAATCCATGCAAACTTTAAAAAAAAGCTGTATATCTCAAAAGTAAAATAAAAGCCTCTTTTTTCTTTATACATAGTTAAATATTAATGTTGCATTTTAAACTGTCCCTCATTACAAAATACGTGTTTTCTTTTTTAAAAAAAATTCTAGATAGTAAAGAATTGGATTTTTTGGTTCAATTTAATTTACTGGAAAGTACAATTATATTTTAAAATACTTCTTTGTAGCATTTTTGACCATAGGAAACACTGGCATGACTATAGACTGGACATTCGGGTGTTTTGAGAAGTTAATGAAAGCTAGTCTGATAATATTATTAGATTGTATTTGAATCTGTTTAATGCCCCCCTGCCCCCAGTGTAGTTGAGGAAGAATTTCATCTTTGGGTTCCTTAAATTACTTGTATCTGTTAATTTGACAAAGCTGATGGTCTATAAAAATTACAAATTTGTTAAATTATTTTCATTGTTACATAATCCCAATACAAATATATCCTGTTGCTTCAACTACTATAAAAAAATGACATTTTCTTTTTGTCTCAGAGAGCTTTCATTCAAAAACAGAGTGATAAAGGATGATTTGGTTATGACATTATTATCTAATGGTTCACTTTTCCCTTCAGGAGTTTTTAAAAAAAGAATTTAGTGAAGAAAATGTTTTGTTCTGGCTAGCATGTGAAGAGTTTAAGAAGACACAAGATAAAAAACAGGTATTGTCTTAACAACCAACTTGCCACCGAAGATTCCCTTATATACACATAAGTATGTACGTAGCTGTCAGCTGTACTTCAGAACACAGCTGTCAGCGGTACTTCAGAAACATGTGAATATACTGCAGAAGTGCATCGAAAACAGTGCAGCTTCTTGCAATTATAGAACAAGAATCACATAAAGGTGGCTTAATGAAGCCGCAGTCATTCAACTGACTGCAGATGAGGATGATAAAGGTGTTTTTATGTAAGCTTCTTTGACCTCTATATTTAATAATGTCTATTTGATTGCTTTTTATTGTGTATGGAAAAACATTTATTCTTATGTGAATTTGCAGTTTTAGCCTCTTCTCTGCTTAGACCATTGGAGTTTGGCTTGAGTGCATTTATTAGTAGTTCGATCTACTACAGATGCCAATGCTGATGTCCCTGCCATAAAAAAGTTTCATCTGCTAATTGTTTTAAATCAAAGGCACAGCAGCCTCTGCTGCATAATGGCAGAGGTTGGATAAAAAGCTGGCCAATCTAAGGAGGGAAAAGAAGCCATCTTCCTGGAGAAAGAGATGTTTTCTATCCAAAACCATAATACTTCTGTAACTGTATTCTACTCTGCACTTAGTATTTCAATTGACACGATAGTGTCAAGAAAATCACATGTTTCCAACAACGAAATATTGATGTTTGAATCTGGAAAATTTCATATCTCTAGCTTTGAAGTGTGACCTTGAAAGACATCTGGATTCTTTTCCACAAATGAGTAACAACTGTGCGCTTGTTGCATTACTAACTGGTTGCCTGGAAACATCGAATGACATCTGGCTGTAGTGTCACAAGAAGGACAATCTTTTAGCCAGTATAACATACATTTCTGAATTTTTAATAAAGCATGTGTTATCACCAGGTGTGTTATCACAAAAAGGGATGTTTCTCTAGCCCGGACCGAACTTCTGTTCACTAGACTCTCTAAGAATTATGACTTTGGAGCATGTCCAGTACCTTAATCAGGCTGTTGTATCAGTGGGAGCCAAGAATGAACAGAGTTGAGGGTTGGTTAACTAGGGCAGAGTATGAAGTAGTCACAGTATGAGGAGTGTGAAGACAACATGAAAGCAGCAATCTCAGACTCATATGGTTGTTCAGGCTGAAGATCAGGTACTGACTCAGGAAATGTATGCCAGAAGGAGACATGCAAGCTAACCTGGCTGTAATTTGACCATGATTACTCTGTTCCAGTGAAGCTTCAGCCTCTTCCAAAGAATCCCACATTATCCCTACTATTGAACAGTTGTGGCCAGCACCAATCCCAGTAGGAGACCAGGTTAAAATCTGGTTCACTTCATACATTACATTTTCCCCCAACTACCAAGACAGTCTATGGGACTGTATTAGTGATAAAAGTTGTCAAGAACAAAAAGGCACTGAGATCCAGAAAAACATTATAGAGCCCTGAAACATTAAGGACCTCACTTGTTCTGCCAGTAAAGATTATTATTATCATTAAGGACCTCACTGACATTTGTTGTTTGAGATTAGCAAAATGTATAATCTTATTTTTTTTTACATTGCACATGTTTTTTCCTAGATGGATATTGTCTATGTGTAGGAAAAATGTAATAGATGAAGAGGCTGTTAATGGGGAATCACAAAGGCCATGGCATTGGCCTCTGAGGAAAGAACAAGAAGTTACATCTAAGTAGGTCTGGACTGGGTATCAAGAGAAGCTCCCTAATAGCAAGAATTCTCAGTCTGTGGAACAAGGTGCATGTGTGAGCTGTTGAATCCCTGTGCTGTAAAAGCCTTTCTCACTTACTATTCAAGGGTTTTGTATTTATTTATCCTGAAAATGTGCAACTGGTTTTCACCATACATATTCTCAAAGTGAAGGACAACAAATTTAAAAACCCTAAAATATAATATAAAACAGTAGCATCAACCAATGCAAAATAAGCCAAACTGATAGTGCAGCTAAACAACTAAGACTGGAGTACACAATGCACAGAAAATACAGATGTTCTGTGCAAAAATGGTTCTTTTAGGGAGATGATTCCATAACTTGAAGTGCTACTGAAATGCCCACCTGTGTTAGAGTCTCTATGAGATTCTCTGTGAGTCCTAAAGAATGGGGCAGTACAGTTTAGCCCAGAAGCAAACAGCAACCAGTGGAGCTTGTAGAAAATTGGTATTATCTGTGTTCTTGCAGCCAACACCAGGAATCAGTTTGGCTGCCACACTCTGGACCAGTTTCAGCTTCAGCCTTTAGGAGCAGCCCCATATAGAACACATTGGTCTAGTCATATTAGGAGGTTACCAGCACACGAATCTCTAGCTGATGAAAGCTTGTGCTTGTTCTGTAGTACATATGTTAGTCTTTAAGTTGCCACAACACTCCACTTTGGCATTTATTGTGTAGTAATAATTTTATGTATTTACAATGGCTTGCATCCCACAGAAAAATCTCCACTGACGGGAAATTATTTCTGCCAGCGGAGTGGGACTTCCTTGCTTCCCCATTCCTGCTTCAGCCCAGATTTCTAATGAAGTGTAGTTCCTAGGGGACAGGGGACCCTAAGGAACAACATGATGGAGGACTTTGAGATCTGCAGGTGTAGGGGGAAATCAGCGAAAATCACGTTGCCATTTCCATTAGCAGAATTTCTCCACTGAATCCAGCCCAATTATGTTTGTCTTGGTTTTGTCATTTTATTCTAATTTATTTTTTTATTATGTTGAATCTGAGCATACAAATAAAATATGAAGAGAGTATGTAGGCAATTTAAGTTGAATTTCATTAGAAGAAATGCCTTAACTGTGAAAACAGGGAATGTAAAATTATTCTAGCAAGAGAGTGTACCTGCCCCTTCAGGATAAAAACAGAAATGCACAAACATCTGTCTGAATGGCTTAGAACTAATGGACCATGCTACAAGTAGGATTGTAGCCCTGTTCCACATCCTTCTCTCATGATCCCTGGAGGCAGTATATTAGGTCGATCTTTGCACCTCTGAAGAAGAAGAAAAGTGGGTTTTTATACCCTGCTTTTCTATACCTTAAGGAGTCTCAAAGCAGCTGACAGTCACATAAGAACATAAGAGAAGCCAATGCTGGATCAGGCCAATGACCCATCCAGTCCAACACTCTGTCACACAGTGGCCAAAAATAGCAGGTGCCATCAGGAGGTACATCAGTGGAGCCAGGACACTAGAAGCCCTCTCACTGTTGCCCCCCCCAGCACCAAGAATACGGAACATCACTTGCCCCAGACTGAGAGCTCCTATCTATACCTTGTGGCTAATAGCCACTGATGAACCTCTGCTCCATATGTTTATCCAATTCCCTCTTGAAACCATCCATGCTTGTAGCTGCCACCACCTCCTGTGGCAGTGAATTCCATGTGTTAATCTCTCTTTGGGTAAAGAAATACTTTAATCTGCTCTAATCTGACTTCTCAGCAATTTCATTGAGTGCCCATGAGTTCTTGTATTGTGAGACAGGGAGAAAAGTACTTCTTTCTCTTTACCTGTTCGGTGTAGTGGTTAAGTGCATGGACTCTAATCTGGGAGAACCGGGTTTGATTCCCCACTCCTCCACTTGCACCTGCTGGATGACCTTGGGCAAGCCATAGCTCTGTACCAGCTGTTCTCTCAAGGACAGTTGTCTCAGAGCTCTCTCAGCCCCACCTACGTCACAGAGTGTCTGTTGTGGGGAGGGCAAGGGAAAGGAGTTTGTAAGCCGCTCTGAGACTACAAGTGAAGGGTGGGGTATAAATCCAATTTCTTCTTCTTCTTTACCTGCTCTATCCCATGCATAATTTTGTAAACTTCTATCATGTCACCCCTCAGTCATCATTTATCCAAGCTAAAGAGCCCCAAGAACTTTAACCTTTCTTCATAGGGAAAGTGTTCCAACCCTTTTATCATTCTAGTTGCCCTTTTCTGCACTCTTTCCAATGCTATATGTTTTTTTGAGGTGTGGTGACTAGAACTGTACACAGTATTCCAAATGAAATCGCACCATCGATTTATACAGGGGCATTATGATACTGGCTTCCTCTTCCCACAATAGACACCTTGTGAGGTAGATGAGGCTGAGAGAGTTCTGAGAGAACTGTGGCTTGCTCAGGGTCATCTAGCAAGCTTTATGTGGAGGAGAACCTTAGGAGACAGTGTACTCCCCCTCAGTTCTTTATGCTGGCACTTGTGACAGACTGCACTTTTTAAAAGCTTAGAAGTGCTGTACAAATAGCTAAAGGACTGTGAAAGGTTAATTCTTCACAGAAACAGCCTTGAGTGACAGGCTGCTGCTCCAAGCAATCTGCTTGGTTAGCATCAGTTGAGCAGAGAAAGACTTGAGCACTGCATGCTGAGGAGAGAGTCAGTCAGATTTCTGCCTTGACTGAACTGAGTCTGGTTTCAGTCTCAGCTAAGTGCAGTTTTACACAGACAGAATATTAGGGGAAAGTTGGCAAGAAATTTTGGGAAGTTAGGCAAAGAGTGCCATTTAAGTCAAGTGCCATTTAAATCATATAAGTTAAAGGGAGCTCCCATTCCTTCCCTCAAATTCCTTGACTGAGCAAACAGCCAAAATATTATAATGTGATGATTGGACATCCAGAATTCTTCAGGAAAGAAGAAAACAGATGATAACTAGGGTGGCTCAGTCACAAAAGAGAAAGAAAAATGGTGGGAAAATCTTGCCTCTGAGGGAGGGAAGTGGACGGGGGCATCATAATAGTATTTATAGTTTTGTTTGGTTAATTTAGATATATATCAGTAGTGTTAAAACAGAGATGTGTGCATGCAGGAAAAACAGTTTAATCAGGCAAATGCATGTAATGAAGCCAAAATGTTTGGTTAAAAAAAATGAGCTTCAGACAGCAGTTTTGAATGGAGAAATGGCCATGAGGTACTTAACCATTTCCCCACTTAAAATCAGACCCCTCAACTGGTTTTCCTTCTGTAGGGTTCTATTTGGATAAACTTACTTCTTATGTGTGTTCTTTGGGTGCAGCAAGAGTGCATTTTGAGCAGAAAAATAGTAATACAGCAATATTACTTGCCACTTCTCCAGTCCAAATCACAACTTTTGAAAGCTTCCTTTCAATACTGCCATCAAGGTTTCATTCCACATACTTCTGTGTAATGCATGGCTTGTTCCTGATTAAGTATAAAGAGAACTTTTTTAAAAACCGGGCTGCCAAGCAGAACCAAGCAAGCTGTGCAATCTAATTGGTGTAACAAGTTTTTAAACATGCTTTTGAAAATCAGAGGTAATGATCTGTGAGAATGTGTACATTTTTTGAGTGTTAGTAAATGAAGTGGCCACTAAAAAAGTGAAGCTGAGATAGCATGTTTTAAAGGACTCTTGTGTGTGCATGTGTCTGGATAGATCATCAATTTGTTTGTTTCACAAAATGAAATTCTTGCTTAGTAAAGCTGCTGTTCTCTTTACAGATGCAAAAAAAGGCAAATGAAATTTACACGAGTTTCCTGTCAAGTAAAGCTTCTCATCAAGTCAATGTTGAAGGGCAGTCCCGTCTGGATGAATCCATATTGGAACAACCTCACCCTCTGATGTTTCAGAAACTTCAAGACCAGGTAAAGTTTTTAGACTTCCTAATTATTCTATAAAGGGCAATCATTTATTGTATAGAATCACGGCAACACAAAGTTAGAAGGAAGTTATATTTTCTTCCCTTGTACCTTGAGAAAGAGAATGCAGTTGCTGTACCTGAAATGTGTACAACATGTTTATCCAGCCTGCTCTTTAAATCTCCAGTAATGCAATGATGTTTCTTGATTAGAGAATTGGAATGTGGAACACTAGTGAAGGGCATTAAGAAAGAAAGGGGGAGAAATGGCGAGCTGGCAGATGAGCCAAAATAGCTCATAGTGAAAAAGAGGGAATGGCTGGGTTGCAAAAGTTGAAGAACAGGCCATGGAGAGCAGGAATGGACAAGAAGAGAGACCACACAAGGCAAACTTATTTATTTATTTGATCCATTTATATGCCACCTCTTCAGAGGCTTCTGTCCAAATGGTTCCTCTCTTCCCCACAAATCCTTAAACTAGGCCTGTAAAATAGAATTGACCCTATTGCAAATAAATTATTTGCTTTAAGAAAATCAAAGAAATTATCTTACAATCACAGCTGCTTAAATAATAGATGTGGAGGATTCTTAGCAATTAAAATTTAAATTATTTAAATCACATTTAATTGTGAAGAAGCAAAGTAACTAACCCCCCCCCCCCCACAAATCCTTCCTAAAGTTGATATATTGTATTCCATGACTGCTTTGTATTGTTGTGTGTTTTTCAGATACCTTTTCTGTACACAAAGTGTCTGATATTTGGTAGCAAACTATAAGAGTAATTCTCATGATCAAAGAAACTGTGGCCAGAAACACTGTGTTCATTTATCTTCTTTATACTCTGCTGATACATCGTACTAAAACGTGATCAAGATGTCCAGACTGCCTCATAGCTTTGGACAAAGAGCTTCACATAAGAAATAGATGTTTAGAAATGAATAAATTATGGGGGGAAGGTGAGGCAAGCCCTTAATTGAATCCAAAAGCAGCATACCTAATCCATACGGATTTTAGCCTTTCCCTCTGTGGAGAAATCCCCTAAGCCAGCCACTGGACATAGACTGAGGTAGCTGGGATCCTTTAGCGTGGCAGGAAACCATGATTGAGAAAGGAATTGTCTATCTAATCACACCAAGGCAGTATGTCAATTACAGCTTGCAGTTACATCACAATTTACAAGTTATGTTAAAGAATCAAAGGTCGAAATCACATTTGCATTTTAAATTATCATTTTAATTATAATTCAATTTAATTATTGCATTTTAATTATCATTTGGGAAGATTCTCTTGCTTCAGTTCATAAGCACTACCACCATTCATAAATTATGCTTCTTCTGTTTTAAATGTTACCATATGACACCAGCTAGTGTGGGAAGAAATCATTTCACCCACTTGTCTACCCCAGATGCTGACTCACAGTGGCCTGTGATTAGTCTTGGAGGCAGTCCCAAAGGTACCCTTTTAGTCTGTTCTAACTCCATGTTTCCCATGCTGTCCCTACTTTCCAGTGAAACTGACAAGGTAGAGGAAGAAGCTTTGTCAATTTCACTGATTTTTAAATAATTAAAGGGATGCATATATGCCCTTTTTGAATGCCTCCAAAAAGAAATACCTCCTTATTTAAATATTCCTGTGGGTGAAAAGTCATCCAGTCAGAAAGGAAAGGCAGGGCTTTTTGGAAAATGAGGCCAAGAAATGAAAATTAGCCAGTCTCAAGAGAGAATACAGATCAGGTTTTGAAAAGTGTATTGTAAATATAGAAAGAAGTGATATCACCTTGACTTCCTGAAATATAGATTTCATTGCTTGAATTGAGACAGGAAATTGAGTGTATCCATACACATATCTCAGCAGATAAGTAGCTGAGGAGGGAGGTGTTGTGTTTTTTTTGGGGGGGGGGGTGGAGTTTCTGCTTTTGAAAAGAGAGAGCTGGTCAATCAAAAGTTTAAAATTCAATTGAGACAGACCTGCTGTGTCATAAAGGGGAAGAGAATCTGCATTGATGAAACTGCTAAGGCTTTCACCTACGCTTACAGAAAAGTTAAAATGTGGGAAAAGTTCAGACCCAGATGTACAGTTTTATGGGGGGAAATGTTGAATGGAAGACTAAGAATGCATTTCACAAAGAACACTTCTCTTCAGAAGGAAAGGTGATAAACATTTGATATGCAATTCATCTTCTTGCACAGCCATCAAGAGGTTAAAAACCTGCTGCAAGTGCATGTAAAGCTGCATTTCTGTCTTTTCATACACTAATACCAGTATGAGAGAGTTTCAGAGGGCAGCTGTGCTGGTCTGCAGTAGAACAGCTAGATTCGAGTCCAGTAGCCCCTTAGAGACCAACAACGTTTCCAGCGTATGAACCCTGGGAGCTTAGACTCTTGAAAGTTTATACCCTGAAAATCTTGTTGGTTCTTAAGGTGCTACAGGGTTTGAATCTACCAGTGAGAGAGAAGCTGAAGGGCACTTTAAATGGCATGTATGAAATTTCTTCAGGGAAATGCTAGCCATGTGGCTTATGAGTTGTGCCCATGCCTTAGAACAGTATGAGCGAATCCATATGGCTCCTGGGCAGACAGGAGGTAAAAAGACAAAGGATCACTCCTCTCTCCTTCTTATGCATAAAACCTCCCACCTGTGCAACATGATCCAGCCTGTGTACTCTCAGTACTATAGGTCACTTACAATACTTGACATCAGGTGCTAAAGACATGAAATATACTAAATATATTCTCAAGACTGTCTGGGGGCATAGTACTGCATCAGTGAAGTGCACAGGAAATTGAGTAACACAGAAAATGAAAAACGAGACATTGTAATCAGATTGTGTACAGAATGACTGACTTGAAGACATGCTGGTCTTCTTGTCTCCCCAATTAGAACTTAAAAAAAAAAAAAGACATCCGTCACAACAGTTTCAAAACCATCACAAACCCAGACCATAGATATACATGTGCAGCAAATAGCCATACATACATCTGTAAAATTCTAGCTACCCAGTAAATGGAAGGGTTGGGGGGGGGGTGTTGTGAGAGTATGAACACCCCTACCATTCCTTGGTCTCCTGGTTTTTTGTAAGTAAGCAGTCCTTTACATAGAGAAGCATCTGAAAAATGATTTCTTAGGGGAAACTAAGTGGTGTAATCTCATTAAGACTCTTTTTAAAAAAAGTCTCTACAGGCACTTTTGCTGGAGTACAAATATTAGGGAACTTACCTCATTGGCTATTTGTTTTGATAAATATTCTGAAGTTCTTTGTAGACTAAATGTGCTATATTTATGATCAGTAATATCATACCTAGTTTTGCATTACAGTATCTTTATATGGCAATCATTGGATGAGGTAAATAAGATTTTCCTTTTCTTTAGTTCCAACTGTGTTAGAGTTTGGAAGTGTCTTAGTAGGTTGAAAGGGAACAGTATTGCCAAACTCCTTACCTGGCGATCGTGAGGTTGCTGCAGACAAATACAAATTCATGCTAATTTACAATTTGTTACAAAAATGTTTCAATAACTGTATTTCTGCAGCTGAGAAGAGGACAGCAAGGCAGATTTATCTTTCAGAAATCAAAAGCCTGCAGTTGCATTAGCCAATAAATGTTTTTTTAAAACCTTCCATTTTAGCTTTTCACACATGAGATATGCTACCCTACTTATTGAAGCAGCTGAGAATACAAAACTTCAATAGCTCAGTGGCTTCCCCCCCCCCCCCCCCAAAAAAAAGCTTCTCTGCCTCTTCTATAGCCAGAGAATTGCACAGAGGTTTTTGTCTTTGTCCCAGTATAATTAAAATACCTGCACTTTATAACATGCTTTGAGGAATATCTTTATCTGTCTTTTTTTTGGGGGGGGGTGTTAATGAATGTGTACAAAGAAATACATAAATGAGACTGAAAAGAATATGTCTCATTCCTAGACACTAGAATAATTTTTTCTAGGGTTTCTAACACTTTTTACACACTGTTTAGACATTCTGATTTTATTTGTTAGTACTCCAGCTATACAAAACAACTATGTATTTATTTGTCTTGAGTTTTTCTGGTAGTTGTTTCATAACATTTATAGATATGCTGTTCTTACAGAATTAGGTTCCAGTAGTGGGATTCCCCCCTCCCACAATGCAAGATAAGACATATTTTGTCAGTATGATGTCCTATAATATTCAGCATTATTTATCTGATGGAGGCCAATTCTGTCTGCCTATAGAAAAAACAGCAAAACTAGATACAGAACAAATTGATCAAAATAAGTAATCAAGATAAAGGTATACTGTTAATTTGGGGGGGGGGGGGGTTAAGAGTGATCGCATAGGCTTTTTAAGCTGTGGGATCATTAGCAAACCTGGCTGACTCTTAAACTGATCATATTTTATTTGGAATGGTTACTGAGAAGCAGCATCTGTAGAAACAAAAGATGTCTCTTCGCTTATAGTATGTTTTATAAATCTTTATGATTGTTTTTGAGATGTTCTTCTGTGATTCATCAATTTGGGGCTCATGAAATATCCCAATTGTTTTACCTACCTTGGTATTAACTCTCTAGTTCATCTGTATATTAATTTCCTCTCTCTAACCAGATCTTCAGCCTCATGAAGTATGATAGCTACAGCCGCTTCTTAAAGTCAGATATGTTTCTTAAACTGAAGCAGACTGAAGAACAGGAAGAGAATTCATCAGATGCTCAAACTGCAGCAAAAAGAGCTTCTAGAATTTACAACACATGATCCAAGTAATAACAAATGATACATTCTGCTGGCGTTATAATGAACAATGAATGAGTTCTCAGGAATGGTCTCTGAGGTTAATACAATTGCATTTAAAGTTTGGAAAACACAGAACCCCTGTAAGGCAATGCTTGAACAACCAAATAGATGCCTACTACTAAATCAGCTTGCCCTAGGCAATTCTGCCAAAGCCCAAGAACAACTGAATGGCAAGTATTGTGAGTAATCTGCAAGAAAAAGACTACAGTCATTTTTGTCATCTGATTTTGATATCCTTTTGAAGTACTGGGGGGAAATTGTAGCATAAGCATTGTGATAACTTTGAAAGCAGAGGTGTGATGTGGAAAAGAGAGTATGGTTGTTAGAAACTTTGTTTAATTTAGTCTCAGCACAGTCTAAAAATTCATATCTTTTGTGCCTGAATTTTGCATTCTTGGTAACAAAACCGAATTAAAAAGGAAAGAAGCTCATTTTCTCTCTCTGCTATATATATATATGGAAAACATGAAAGCAGTGAAATACTGATGACACTGCTTTTAAACCTTTTCCAGTAGGAAATCAAAGCAATTAAGAGAAAAAAAATCTTTGTTCTCTTCTTAAGCCAGTTTGGTGTAGTGGTTAGGAGTGCAGACTCTAATCGGGGAGAGCCGGGTTTGATTCCCCCCTCCTTCACATGCAGCTGCTGGGTGACCTTGGGCAGGCAACAGTTCTCTCAGAGCTGTTCTCTAAAGAGTAGTTCTCAAAGAGCTCTCTCAGCCCCACCTACTTCACAGGGTATGTGTTGTGGAGAAGGGAAGGGGAGGGAAAGGGAAAGGAAATTGTAAGCCGCTCTGAGACTCTGAAGGGCGAGGTATAAATCCAATTTCTTCTTTTCTTCTTAATAAAGTACAAGTTCTTTGCTGCTGCTTTTGTTTCTTGCTGTTTAAGTGTGATTGCATTTTCTTGCTTTGAAACTGAGCTTCCCTTTCAATGGCTTTGAATAATTATATCAGTTTTCGTTCTGGAGTACTGTAGCTTCCTTTATAATGCTACAGTAGCTTTTTTCACACTCACACCCAAAAGCTAGTTCATTGCTGTAATAAATGTGTGTTATACAAGTTCAGAAGATTCTTTTCTCTGCACTCAAAATTCATTTGGGGACTTGACTGCTATAGACTATGCATCTATTCACTTAATAATGTAAAATGCATAGTTTGCACCACACCCAGGCTGCAGTCAGACGGGCAGTTTGGCCCGATATAGTTGCACTTCCCATATGGATTAAATGGACTCAGTCACAAAGCCACATTTGGCAGCCATTCCTCAGTCATCCTCATCCCATTGTATGACGAGCTGGATATGGAATAAATAGCCACCAGAGGATATTGGTGGTTTCTGGATGGCCCACACTTCCACTCCACTTTCCCCATGTCTGAACGTCTCTGTCGTGCATGCAGGCTGGATGAGGAGTGGGAATGGTCAGATCTATTTCTGAGTGGTTCCTCTAACCCGAGTTCTTGGCTATGTGTTCCTAAGCACCTATGCACATGTCCAGCCATATTTTTTTAAAGAGACAGCACGCTCCATGGTTGAGGTGCCACAATAATGTGGATGCTTTCCGCATTACTGTGGAATTTCCATATCGCGCCAAGGCTCCAGTCTGACTGCAGCCCCAGTGGATATATTTTTACAACTCAGCAGCAAGTGTAGGCAACCTGTAAGCTTTCCTCATTCAGAGGATTTTACTTAGGATTCCAAGAATTTTTTTTTTTACTGTGTATGTTCTATGTTTAAAATAAATAATGTTTTCATGTGTACAATAGGGCCTTAAGATAGAAACTGATTCTCCACCCCTTCATTGAAACCTGTTCACATTGACCTTCACTCTAAATATAAAGCCCTTACAGTGTCTTGTTTAGGTTTCTAGCTCCTGTGATAAACTTGACTGTATTAAAGAAATAATAGACTGACAAATTTGGGAGGGACTGTTTGTCACCCAGTACAATAACCATAGTTCCACTATGATAGACACATTGCTCTATTTCTAAACACATCTACTTCTTGTCAGTAGTTTCTGCCTTGAATCTCCAGACATTTCATACCTAGCAGAAGATGCAATGTCATTCACCTGTAAAAAGCAGCATCTATAAAACTGAATCATTTGGCAGTCCAGGGCTCTAAAAGTGCATTCATCACTTTTCACATATCATCTGCAGAGTCCAAGTTTAGGGGAAACACATTCTGAAGGTTTACATCAGAAGCCAGATATGCACAGAACTCTTTGACGAGTACTTATGCTGTTATAACCCACTCTGGTCACTGGAGCAGTTTTGTAATGTTTTAAAATTGATGCTTTTAAAAAAATAAGTCAGTGGTTTTAAGCTGCAATGTGATATATTTGGAAGCTCATGTATATTCACCCTCAATTGCACAGGAATAAAATACTATAAACAAATCTGGCACAATACACTGTTTTGGCAGCATATCCCATAAATGTGGTTATGATGAAGAAAGATGGTTCAGCTTCCAGCCTAGATCCTGGAAAAGAATCTTCTGCAAGAACTTAGAAGAGGGAGGGATGGAAGTTACTAGGATTGGGGTGGGGTGGGGGGAAGTGTTGAGAAAAATAGGGATCCAGTGGAACTTGCATGGAGCTTATAGAGTAAGATGAATGATGTGTGCAGGACAGAATGAAAATCACAAATAAGATTTTTACATTGATGCAAACTGCATCAATTTCTTCTGTACTGTCTTCAGGTTTTGTTGGTGCTAACAGATCTGTGAATATTGTTCCAGCTTGCACTGCTAATGATTGAATGTGTCTGTGTTTGGAAATGTTCCTGTTCTTTGCTTGAGAGGGGGAGAGTATTTTCCCATCTGCTGAAATAACAATGATGAAACAGTGAAACATGAGGCATAATAATACAAAAAAATTCTGATTACCCCCCCCCCCCTTTAATTCAAACAAGCTACTTTTTTCTCTTTCAGGCTGGAGTTGCTTCAAGATAAAAAAGCTTTACTGGCACAAATTCTTTTATATGTTTATGTTTTAAACTCATTAATTTGATGCCAAATGACTACACTGTTGTTAAACGTGAGGAGAGCAGATTGGCTGGCATATAGTATTTACAAGTTCTCCCATGTGTAGTGTAATTCCAACTCACATTCTCTCATTATTTACTCTTTCTTCCTCTAAGTGTGGCCTTAATTGCCTGTCTGTACCATTTAGCTTTAGAATATTTGAAAACTTGGAAGGCCAGTTGTGTATGAGAGAGTATTCTTTCTGGCAATGTTGTTAAAACTCACTGTGATTTACTATCAAAAGGTGTATAAGTCTGTATATAGCTTTTTTTAATTTTTGGCAAATGACACAAATCAATGCCTTTTCAACCACATGTATCACATATGGAAGAAAGTAGTAATCATGCATACATGAGAGGGTTGTGTGGGAGCCAGCAAAGAGTTCCTTCATCCATATACAGTTCCCTGAAGTCATCCTGTGCCAAAAGGCATTTGTAGGAATAATCCTCATCACCCCACAAAACGCAGCAAGAGAAAGACTCATCCAGGATCCTTTCACAGAAGCGTGCTTTATTTTGTCCTAGGACTAAGGTTGTTGCACATGCACAATCTGTGTTCATTGCCCATTATCTTAATGTTATGCTACACCCTGATAGGCAGCAGTAACTCTTAGTTGGTAGGCAATAGTAATCCCCTGGTGTACACTGCAGAGCAACCAAGGTATAGAAAGGAATGTTTTGCATGAACCCATAATTATCAACATTAACACAGGAGAGGGGAGAACAAAGTGGTGTCTGCCCCCCCCCCCCCGGTACTGAAAATTCCTGCTTTTGGTTTTATAGGGGAAAAAGATGAAGAAGCACATACAAAAGCTTATATCATGAATAAAACTTTGGTCGCGGCCACATGAGTGAGATAATCCGGATGGGAATTGACACAAATTTGCGCTGGCGCAATTTGCGCCGCATTTGCATGATCACACAGGTCCATGGACCTGTGAGGGCAAACCACTGTTGCATGATCAAACGCAACTGTGGGTGAGTTGGGTTTTTCCCCCCCGGACATTTTTGATTCACTTATTCGCTTAAACAAGGGATTGATGAATTGCCTTTCCACCCTGGGGGTTGTCTGATGATGCGAATACTGAGGGGGGGGGGGGGAGAAAAAGCCTAATCCCCAACATCGCACGTTTGCACTGGAGCGATCACACAAGGAAAGTCCGGCTCCGGGCCATCGCAAACCATTTGCTACTGCCTTTTCACTGCCGATTCCCCGCCAACTCAAAGTGGCTTGTGACAGTTTGACGACACTTGTGGGACGCTTCCCAGATGTGCTGGTGTGATTGCGCCACTTTGAGCTGGCGGGGAATTGTTCCTCTCGCGTTGCAAATGGGTGCGTATGATCGTGCCCCATGTACCGTTAGAGTGGATGGAAAACCAGCAGCAGTAGCAGTGAGTAGTTTGCTTCAAGTGTGAAACCCCTCTTTCTAGCTGCAGTAGTTGCAACAGATGGTCAGGTAAGATGGTTTTGTTGCCCCATCCTTCACAGCAACTGATACAGGAGATGAATGCCCAGAAATCAGCCATAACAGTGTAGCTCTTCAGTTTGGAGAGAATCGTCCCTTGCTGGCTGTTTAGGGGAAATTGTGTTTTAAATTGCATGCTGCTCTCACGTTTTCAAGTTAATTTGTACAATCTTGAGACTATGGGTGGATTTAGAGGTCTAATATATTTCTGAGTATTAGATATTGGTCATAAGCAGTCAGGGAAGGCTTGGCTGTCAACTTAATGCCCTGGTAGTGTGCTTCCTGAGGCACCTCGCTGGTGCCCACCGGGAACTGAATGCAAGCTGTTGGTCTAATCCAACAAGGTAGTTCTTAATATCTGCTCAATGTTAGTTTATTTGTTTATTTAATCACCGGTCTTTTAGTGAATGTGTAATAGTGCCATTACAATAAACGTGCATGTTACCAAAACCTCTGTGCATCATTTTGCTTATATTGAAAGAAGTGTGAGAAAACATCTATTATAAAGAGCTACCACAGATTGTCAGAGAAATGTTTCTTTAACAGTTTATTCCCTATTTGAGTGACATTCCAGAATCACATTACACCTCAAGAAGTAACTGTCTTAGGGCCTAACTAGATGTGACCTTATCCTTGTGCAAACTAACTTTTTCTTGATCCATTTGTACCTTCGTTGGAGCAGGTAAGGGATGGGCTGTTCCATCTGCATTGGCAATTATTTTATGTGTTTTTCTTGGAATGACAGCATGGGGTTTTCATCACTAAGACGTATTCCAGGATTCCTTGCAGTTTTGAGCATGCTTCTCATTTCCAAGCTTATTATTTTTGGCATCACCATATGAACTCATATAGTGCTGATTGCCAATCTTGATTGTTTTAACATGGCATGCCAATTTTGATTTTTGTAAACTTGCCTTGTATATATGAACTTTCAAATAAATAATTGTGCATAGGTTCACGTTTTCAGGTTTGTCCATATCCATTACCTGATGTTTCCCAAAATTAACAATACCCATCTGTCCCCACCCTAAATAAAAGCTGAAACACAGGGAGCCTCCTGCGGTACCCCTTTTGAAATGCAAGCATGGCAGACAAATATCATACAAAGAACAGTGTAAACCTAACCTGTAATAAAAACTGCGTGGCAGTCTTGATAAGCTGGAGGTATACAACTAGCACCCATGTGGATGTGCAATCATATTAACAAGGAAGGTCAGAGAAGAAGCATGGGTGCATGCCATGAAGACATCCCTGTACAAATAGGCACAACACCATTCGTGTTAGAATACGTGGGGATAATGTCACATCTGGTTAGGGTCTCAATGCCATCAATTAGAAGTTGTGCTCCCTAAGCTGAATTGGCCTCCACAAATTAACCAACAAAAAGTGTTGGGTAAATAAGCAATAGCTAAATCACTGAAAGGTTGCTGCCCAATTAAAAATGGCTCCATGCTGTAATTTAACAATAGCAGAAATATACCATTTTAGTTAAATTGAGGTAGTCGTAGGATGCCTGCAACATATCCTTTTGAAAAAATGAAGTTGATATTGGCTGTAAATAGGAATGAATTGCCAAATTGAACAGCACCCTCTACTGCCTACTTATAGAAAATAGTATGTTGCTTAGGTCAATAATAAAAATAAAGCATGAGGTTGAGTGAGCTCCAGAGGGTGGTGGAGGATGGGAGGGCCTGGTGTAATGTCCATGGGGTCGCAAAGAGTCGGACTCGACTGTGTGACTGAACAACAATGAGCACTGTGAGGATTTGGGGTCTGGCATGGTCTGTGATGGGAACTCAGTTTTCAGGCGTGTGCAGGCATGTTTGCATCAGGACCAAGGGGCGTGAGGATACGGTGCTTCAGCCTCCCCCCACCCCCCCGGCACTATTTTCCTGACTTAAAATGGCTACACTGTTTGCCCCAATGAGAAAACTTAAAAAGTAGTCATCAGTAGATGTATGTGTCTCCAGTGGTAAAACTGCAGCTCTCCAGGAGCCATTTTAGTTTGGGAAAATAGTATAAGGATGGGGGAGATCATCTTTGCACATGCCAGAGTCGTGATCTACATTGGGCCAGTTTGCACCTGGGAATTAAGTTCTCAGCTAGGAACTCCCAGAGCTCATCTGTAGAAAGTCCACATGGATTCTGTAGGGTGTTAATTGGCCTCTGTGTGTGTGTGTGTGTCTGTGTGCGCACATTCAACTGTACAGGCCTGATTGGGAATTCATTTCCTATCTAACACACATTTTTCCTACCCGTACACTGATTGCGTGCTCCCCTGTGAGGCTCCTGCTTTCCATTTTGCTGAAGGATAAATCAGTGAGCAACGGGCCCTGAGCTGTGTTTTCATAAAGTTCTTCGAAGCTGATAATAGCCTAAGTGAATAGACTGCCTGCAAATGACAGCACACAGCAGCCCCTGCGAAGAATTAAACAAATTATTTCCATTTTAGGATCAGTCTGTCTTATTTGCTGCCTGTTCATGTCTAAGCCTTTTAAATATTTTCCATTTGTTTGGCAGAATATTTGTGTATCATTTTAAAACATGAACAAAATCTCTTTGAACTCAAGTTTCCAACCTCAAGGAATCTTGTTATTTTTGGAGTCATCATCGGGTCCTGGGCACAGGCAGAATGGAAATTATTATTCTTTGTAGCTGGGCCAATAATGCTGTAAATGCTAAAAAACCCAAATGTCTTCTGTGTGTAGGATAAAGAAGTAAACTCAGTCCTTGGTTAGATGAACAGGGCATTGATGAAATCTACCAAGCACAGCTCTATTTTGACTTTAGAGTTCTAAAAGAATTCTTTAATGGCAAAAATAGAGAGGAATTTTAAAAAAGAAAGCAAATCACTGGGAAAAAACAAGGACATCTGGCAGAATTTTAGCAGCTTCTTTAGAATGTAGACATTCCTCAGCATCTGCACCTAGTCATAGTTATAGACCAGTTCCAATGTACTAATTTAGTATCCTGATTCTTGCTCCTATTCTTTATTGCCAATATGCACATCTTCAGGATAACGGCAGAAGGCTTTATAACAACAGTTAAAAACAGGGTGTTTCTATTGCTGTCCAGGAGCAGCATCTTGATGTACAAATCAGAGTCTCTGAGATGGTCTCATCAGAAGCACCAAGCACATCTGGAAAGGTGTGCTACATTTGCATGACTGCCTTCAAACTTGCATACAAAGTTAACACCGCATTGGAACTGGTCTGGTTTTGCGTCGCACGGTGACACAAATAAAAGGGACAAGCAACCAAGTCTGAATCGTTCCCATCAAGAAACAGTTCACAATGCTGCATAAAATAGGAAAGTGTGTATGTTCAAGTTACCGCTGACTTATGGCAACCCCACAGGTTTTCAAGGCAAGAGACATTCAGAGCTGGTTTGCCATTGCCTGCCTTCATGTCATGACCCTGGGATTCCTTGGAGATCTCCCATTCAAATACTAGCCAGGGCTGACCCTGCTTAGCTTCTAAGTTCAGACAAGGCCAGTTCCCAAAATGTGCTGTGCATATGCAACAAAGATGTGCTGGCCTACTGAATCCCTCAGTGACATTGTATTGGCCTGCAACACTGGTCTAGCCTTATGCCAGTGGATTTGATGAATGTCACAATGAGATTTTGACACATTGCTTGCTAAGCGAATTAATACATACATTGAAATTTCAACGCTACACACTCTGACAAAGTTTATGAACAAAACAAGACTTGATATGTATAGTCCGTTGTGTGGTTGGTGTCATTATGAATGAATTTTGAAAAATTGTCTTGTCCCAGCAAACTAGATATTGGATAAGAACTTTTAAGTCTGTGGATATTTTCTTTTGACATAATATTTCACAGTTGTTCTGTTTGCTTCCACCTGCCTGGAGATTGGCAACCTTAAAACTCCCTGCAGATTTTTATTTTTTAAAAGAAAAAAGGACATTAGGGAAGAAATTGCTAGCCCAGCCCTTCAAATGTTCTGCTAGTCCCCCATTTAAAATAACGAATTAACATAAGACAACTTCAGAAAAAATATGGAACCCCTCCCCCCCCCCCATACATCTGCAGGGTGAAGTGGTGCAGTCTGGTATGCGGCAACCTTATTGTAATGTTTAGAATGCACCTTAGTTGGTTGCTCTCAAGTAAGTGAATTGCATTCATGGAGTCATCTGTGATCACTTCCTTTCATGGGCAGCCACTCATGAAAGCTCATACCCTGCCACAAATGTTGTTAGTCTTTAAGGTGCTACTGGACTCTTACTCTTTTCTACTGCTACAGACGGACTAATACGGCTGCCCATCTTGATCCACTTCCTTTTAGTGTTTCAGCAGACATGCCTTATGAATGTGTTGGTCTCCCCCCCCCCCCATTTCATTTATGGATTGACTGCAAGGGTGCAATATATTGTGTCGCATGCAAGTACCTACATATATATGGATAAGACTAAGAAATGGTGGGGCTCTGTAGGCAAGTAGGACCAGTTCTTAGTGCTACTTATTGCATTTTATGAGACAAATGAGTAGTAACTTAGGGGGAGGGAAAGGGAGCTCCCTGCTGTACACAGTGCAAGCAAGGTATTGATGGACCCTTGGGGTGCATACATATTCTGACAGCCTGAGTGATGGCCGTTTTGATAGCGCTGTAAAACCTCTACAAACCAAAATCTGGAGTTTGTAGGCTTAGTAGCTAGATCTGGTCAGCAGGTGGCAGTCTAGTTCCACACAGCCTTGTTTTACTGGCAGCCTTGTGGTGATGGGGGGAGGGGGAGTGAGCAAGCTCATTCATACCTTTACAACATCCTGGCCCTGCTGCATTCTCAGCAATGCACAGGTAGTAGTAAAAAGGATCCTTTGGCAACCAGCAGAGTGCTAACTGAATGGCCACAGAGCAGTTTTCTTTTAACAGACTAAAATATGCAGTATGAGTAAACTTCTTTTGGGAAAAGCTTTCCTGGGGAGTCCCTTCGGGCCATCACCGTAGACTTACTTGATCCTTGCGACGTATGTTATTGCCACACATGGAGTACCCTAATAGAGCTTGTTTCTTATTCTTCCTAACATCCTTGGGCAACGCTTGTCAGAGTGGTTATATAACCCCACCACCACCCCCATTCAGGCATGGCATTTCTGTTTAGACAGAGGTCCTGTCTATATGGCTTAGCTCCAAAAAACTACTGAGGCCTGCTTGAATGATGTGCTTTCCCCACCTCCTCTGTCCTGCTTCAGCCCTTTTAGCCCCCTGCCAAAAAACTCTGCCCCTGAAGGCCAGGGGACCTTCCGAGAACAATGTGTAAAGTGGCACAGGAGCTGCAGCAGGGCCTTTACAGTTGGCCTTTACACAAGTAGAAGTGTCTGTCTGGATTGAAGTCTGTTTTATGAGCAGCTAGGAGCAAAGCCCATTGTAGAGCAATACAACGGGCTCTAGGAGCCGTTGGGGCTCTTGTGGCCCCTGCCTGCGCCCACCAGCATTCCCCCCGTGGCCACCTGTTGCTCATCCAGCTACCTGTGGCCGTCGGTCATGGCGCCATCGGGAGTGGCCTGAGGCCCCACGTGTGGCCGCCTGTGCTCACCGGCAGCAGGAGCAGGCTGAGGTTTGGCACTCAAACGTGCCCTGTGATTCGTCCATGCCATGCTATACTCCCGCCTACCTGCCCACAGAATCGCTGCCCAGCCTTAGCCTTGGGCTCACTACTGAGGCTGGGCAGCGATTCTGTGAACGGGTGGGTGGGAGTACAGCATGGCATGGACGAATCGCACGTTTGGGCCAGTGTCGCGTTGGCCAGTGGCCAGGGTCCCCGGCCTGAATGGAGGCTCATTTAGCCTACGGCTGAGGGAGCACATTATACGTGGCCACCCCAAATCGGCTTTATAATATAGAGAGATATGTAACTTTACTCCTCCTTTGACTTTGTCCTACACCACAGGTTTAAATTGATATAATAGCTTTTCCCTTTCTTAAGGGAACTTGGGAAAATTCTGCAGAATTTTCAGTCCCTGAGCAAATGTGTGTGTAAAGTGCCAACCAGTTGCGGTTGACTTCTGGCGACCCCAGCAAGGGGGTTTCCAGGCAAGTGAGAAGCAGAGGTGATTTGCCTTTGCAGAGTCTTCCTTAGTGGTCTCCCTTCCAAGTACAGACACTGCTTAGCTTCCAAGATCTGATGAGATCGGTCTATAACATGCTGTCTTTCCTCCCCAGTAAGCAAATAAGGATGTTGTGATGGTAACAAAATACTGAATTCTGAGTATCAGTATTGTTAATAAGGTCCAGGGTACATACTTTTATGTTCCTGTTTCCAGCTCAGCAACATACGCTATGATCCAACAGGCATGGACCAATTTTTTTGGAATCTTTTGACTATGACATCTATTACTGTTTCTTCCATACACAAGAGACACACTCCAGCCAGCACAGTGAAGTGACTGGAGTGTCGGCTTAGGATCTAGGAGGCCCAGGTTCAAATATCCCCTCTGCCATGGAAGCTCAGTGGGCAGTCTTGGACAGGTCTCTGACTTTCAGGCTAATGTACCTCAAAGGGTTGTTGTGAAGATAAAATGGAGACGAGGAGAACACTGTTGTAAGCTGGTTTGGGTCCCCACTGGGATATGAATATCTAAATAAATACATGGTTTTAATCTTATTTTATGCTATTTATTCTAACATATGGTTCATTGAGAAAAGAGGGTCTGAGGGAGATGGATATGTAAAGTAAATAGGTATGCTGGCTAGTGTGGATTTTATACTCTCAAAACAAACCTGACCGAAGCCTGAACTGCTCTAAGCCTCATTTATGAAAATGAGGCAGCCTTCGGATTCCTTTCAGCCTGTGCTTTTTCCTCCCTTTTTAATCTGTAAAAGATGACAGTAAATATTAATCACGGACATGAATTCTGCCAGAATACATTTTTCACTCAATTAAGACATTGATTGTAATCTGCATATAGTTGGAAGAAATTTAGAACGTTCTGATTTTAAAAGCAAAGACAAACACAGGCACACACAGGAGAAAACTTCCCTCTCCCTTTTCTAAATCTATTACATTTTATCTCACCCCACCTCCAAGGACCTGAAGGCAGACTATATGGTTCTCACTTTGTCACAATAACCCTATGAAATAGGATAGGCTGAGAGAGTGATTGGCCCAAGATCATCCAGTGAGCTTTATGATTGAGCCTAGTCCAACACTCTTAACATCAAAGGTTTGAGAATATAGTTCCTTCTCCAGAAGAAAAGAAGAATATTTTTTGGCCACTTTCCTTTAGTACATTATGTTAATACTCCTTCCTGGAGAGAAGCACAAGTAGTGGAGGGTGACCTGCAGAGATCCAGCTGATGTACACATTAGTGTTGTCATTCCCCCCCCCCCCCCAATTGATTTCTACAACAATCACTTGATTAAATATTTGGACAGTGCTCTCTGTAACAACAGATCTGGACCACACAGAAAGGCTAATGCTAATTAAAAAGATAAGGAGAGGGCTTTTTATGAGGCTAAAAATATGCATTACTGTCCCTTTTTTAAAATCACTCGCAACATATACAATGCCTAGGCTTTAAGCGTTTGTAGGTCATTGCCTCTGCTACAGTATACAGTCATTTCAAAGCCTAGAAGCACAGAGAAGGACCAATGTAATCGTTGCGGATCTGTGTTTCCATTTTTAAACTAGTGATTACACTGCAGGAATGTGACCCATCTGGGCTCAGACTCTCGCACAGTCCAATCAGTCATCCTCCTCCACGTGAACCATCGTCTGTAAATGAGCACCATCTGTTTTAGCTTGGAAGAGCATTATCTGTCTAATAAAGGCACAGAGATGTGCTAAAGTGGGCATGGAGCGAAAAGAGGCTATGGATTAAGGGCTTGGCTGCAAATTGAGATTTGGAAGATGGCGGTGATGGGAGAGGAATGCAATCCTTTAACTACAAAAGATACTATTGTGCATGAATACAAAGGGGGGGGAGTTGTATTCTCATGGAAAAGATTAAAAGATCATCTAACCTGAACTGCTCTGATTCATCTACCTGGCCTCTTTCCCAGAAGTCCCATCAGCACAGAATGGAGACATTAGATTTTATGTTTATCCTACTCTGCTCATCTTCTCCAGTAAGAGTAGCCTGCACCCATTCTCTGGTGACTGATTTCATTTTGATTGGCTATTGTTTCAAACTGGTTTCTTTTTGTAACATCTCCCCACAGCTACCCAGCTGTTTCTTAAAACAGTTATAATTAATTGCTAAGGCAGTATACTCCAGTGCATACGGTGAAGTGAGTTCTGACCGACAAAAGTTTATGCTGGAATAAATTTTTTGTAGCCTAAAGGTGCCACTGGACTTCTGTTGTATTTGCTGTAACAGGCTGTAATTGCTCTATGGAATTATTATCCATTGCAAATGATGCTTAAAGAGCAATAATCTCTAGGCAGCTTCCTGTGAGACTAAACAGAGAGAGATTCTGAGCAAAAATGTTTCGGATTATGTTACACATTTGTAAAAGAATGTGAGCTGTCTCTACCATCCCCTCCAAGACAAGCTACAGCCTGAGATATGAGTCAAGATCTGCAAATCTACCGTCTGGCAACCTATTCAAACTACGGATCATCTGCATGATCGGTATAGTGGTGGTAACCCCCTGCCTCAATTTCCCACCACCAAGGAACTTATGAAGAGGAGATAAATGGCCTCCACATAGTGACTCCATAGGTATTTCTTCTTACTGTAGCTTAATGGGGTGCTCAATGTGGTACGTCAACATCTTTTAAAGGTTCATTTCTGGCATTTCCCCCCATATTTAAAATGCACTCACAATGCCAGACTGTCTTGTGTAGGACAGCCAAAGCACTATCAAGGTGTCATCTGTTTCTGGCTCAGGTTGCACTCCTCTCAAAGGAATGTGTCCATGGTCGGGGGGGGGGGGCTCTTGGATGAAGGTCTATGGCTGGATAAGGCAGTGGTAGCTGTGGCCAGGAGGGCCTTTTTACCAGCTTCCACTGGATGGCCAACAGCAGCCTTTCCTAGGCAGAAAAGATCTGGCTGTTGTGGTGTATGAATTAAGTACCTAAAGGTTAAGAAAGCATAAACACACAGGCCAAATAATACTGTTAGTCAAATTAAAAATTAACAAATATTAACAAATATACAAAAATGCATGTATTTATTTCACAATAGATTACAAACAAATATTGGCCCTTAAAATAGGCTCATTTATCACTGGTAATTTGTAATGACATCCAAAAATGACAGAAGTGACAAATATCGACCCTGAACAGACACGTTTCAGCCCAATTGGCCTTCTTTAGTGATCAAACTAATAACATTGCAATGTGGCTTTTGACATAATAATATAATATCATACATGATAAACAGACACAGATGAAGTTATTCTGATAATTATTGTCTATGCCCAAGGGAAAGGATACTGGGCACGAACCTTGTTCTTAAGAATGCACAACCATGGTCAAGTACACTCATTCCTATGGCAATGATTCAATCAACTGCGTACCTTTCTCACTTCGTCAGAAATGTCCTGTAAAGCCAATATTAGAAATGTCCTGTAAAGCCAATATTAGTATCAATTGGGCCAAAATGTGTCTGGTCATGGTCAATATTTTAAAATGACTTTTCTTATCCTTCAGATACTTAATTCAATTTATTTTGTTCTCAGGGTTGCCAGGTCCCTTACCATTTTTTAGCAGGGGGCGGGGAGGAGTTGGTCCCAGTCCAGGATATTTGCAATATCACCTGGAAGTGACATCATTATGCCAGGCACACTGCTGGTGGACACTCTAGCATTCAGTTTGAAAACTCTCTGATACCATAGAGTTTTCAGGCTGAATGCTAGAGCGTCCCCCCAGTGATGTGCCCAGCACAATGAGGTCACCTCCCGGTGACCTCATTGCGCTGAACATGCTGGCCAGATCTGGGCACTTCGGGGTCAGCTAGATTCGGGCTGGTGGGTCAGGGACCCTTTGAGTGGGCAAACCCCCACCCCCTGGGGGACCTGGCAGCCCTATTTGTCCTGCCCCCCCTTTTGATCACTGTGGTGTATGCCCTGGTTACATCTAGATTAGATTACTGCAACGCACTCTACACTGGACTACTCTTGCAAAATGTTCAGAAACATCAGTTGGTGCAGAATGCCGCATCTAGGATGTTGACTGGAGTGGGCTATAAGGAACATATCACTCTAGTCTTGGCCCCTGTACACTGGCTATCAGTCTGTTTCCAGGCACTGTTCAAGGTGCTAGTGTTGACCTTTAAAGCCCTGGCTGGTTTGGGACCAACATACCTGAAAGACCGCATAGTTCCTTATGAATCTGCCCACCCACCCACTACGGTAATCTTCTAAGGCCCTGCTTTGTGTACCCCTGCCATCTGAGACTAGGCAGATCAAGGCAACCCAGGAGAGGGTCTTCTTAGCTGTGGCACCAAAATTCTTGAACTCTCTCCTCAGGGAGATTCATCTGTCCTCTTCTGTTGCCATCTTCTGCCAGCAGGTAAAGATTTTGTTTTGTTTTGTTTGGCATTCCCTAGTGACAGCACCTTCTTGCCCAATAATTTAATTGTTCTTTTTATGTTTTTGTATTATTTTAGCTCTGATTTTAAAAGTTTTAATGGTGTATTTTTGTTGGTTGTAATGGTTTTTAAGATGTGGTTTTACTGCATGTATTTAAATTTGTTAACTACCTTAGTGGCTCTTGTGAGGACAGAAAGGCAGGGTATAAATGTTGATAAATAAATATATATCAAGGCTTTCAAGGGCTACTTTTCCTTTAAACATGTCATTTTTTTCTCCTTCCAGTTTGTCGATTCTTACTTACACTCCTGAATGCATAGTTGATTATCAGATACTATGGACGGGACTTTAAGAGGGTATTTTTTCTTTTAACTTTGCAACAATTGAAGTTTCTGACCATTTTAAAATAAAAATCATGATTGTCACTTCATAAAAGTATTATAACAACAATAAAAATATGAGCAGCAACTACTACAAAGTTTTTTTTAAAAAAGAAAACTTAAATCCCTTTCATTCCAGCCAGAGCTTATAAGCATTTTTTCTTGAGTGCTGGGAGGGAACAGGCAAATCTTGAGAAAACACAAAATTATCAACAGGTTTTGGGAAGAGTGGACTTGGAGGTCCAAAATTCCCAGGGTCCAGGCTATTGGATGGGTAGTCCACCTGCCTAATTTTGCAAGAGCACGGTATTATGTATTGGGAATCATCCCTGACTGAATCACCCTAGAGACTGGCTGAGCTTGGAGCACAAGAACAATAGCCGACCAGGACTCTGGAGTAAATCAATCAAGTTTTGTAAATAGCCTATCACAGGGAGTGTGTGTATGTGAGGTGGAGTGTTTTGTATGCATATAAGCAGGACTTCGGCCCTGCTAGGGTTGTCTTGTTCTGGCTTAACTCACTTAATAAACTATGAGCTGATTACTCTATGTGTCTGAACCCAGTATATTTCAAAGGGAACATCCAATACAGTGCCAGGTGGTTGAAGCTGATTCCTTAATTCTCAGGGCTTCAGCAATACCTAAAAGCCCCTCTAGGAATAAATAATTTCTCAGTTTATCTATTTGCTTAACTTGAAATCTTAGCAAGAAAACACCTGCAACATTTTTTTAGTTGATCAAAACATTGAAATGACGGGATCTGGATTCCTAGGGAGGTCTTTCCATTAATCATTCCATGTAAGTGTGAAGTGAGGAAGTGGGCAAAAGCAAAATAGTAATCCTGATTTCAGGAATGCATTGATGACATCTGTGCTGGACAGACCAAGAATTGTACTGGATATCTTGCTGAAAATATTAACTTGGTGTGCAGCAGTGATTTAAAAAGGTAAATTCCATGCTAGCAATCACCAGGAAAATGATTAAGGCTTAGAACTGATTGTAATACCTTTTATACTAAAGACTGAAGCAGCCTCATTGGAATGCTGTGTATGGTTTTAATTGCCAGCTCTCAGAAAGAATATTGAGGAGCTTGAAAAAACAGCAGAAAACGGCAACCAAAATGATCTCAGGGTTGGCATATGTCCCATGAGGCAAAGCTAAAGAGTCAGGAGGGGAGTTGTTTAGAAAAAGGGTGACTGAGGGCTGACATGATAGAGCTTCATGGAATTGATTGGTGGTAGATTTGAGACAAAGAGGGAAGTACCACTTCACACACTGGGTAGGTAAACTGTAGAACTCACTGTTACAAGATGTAGAGATGACTAGTGGAACAAATTTAAAATGGTGTGGGTCACGGCGTAGGCGTCAACTTTGGGAGGACTTGGGAGCTCGCGCCCCTTCCAAAATTTTCCAAGTGTAAATGAGCCCCCCCCCCCCGGGCAACCAGCACCTGACCTGGGTGGTGCAGGAGGTGCCTTCCTTCCTGGCTGCTGCTCCTCCTCCTTGTCCTTTGCAGTGACAGTGCCCAGCCCCGCCACTGGCCCAACTGCCTCCTCCTGGCTCTTCCTCATCCACTATGCCTTCAGGTGTGCAAGAGTGGAGGTGAGGGGAGGGCGGGGGGGGGGGGTCCCGGGTGGGCCAGGAGTGCCTTTCTCTGGCTTGCAAGCTCCACCTTCCTTGACACTAGGGCTGCCAGCCTCCAGGTGGGGCCTGGAGATCTCCTGCTTTTCCAACTGATCTCCAGCTGACAGAGGTCAGCTCCCCTGGAGAAAATGGCTACTTTGAAGGGTGGACTCTATGGCATTGTACCATGCCAAGGTCCCTCCCCTCCCCAAGCCCCTCCCCAAGCCCCTCCCTCTCCTGGCTCCACCCCCAACGTCTCCAGGTATTTTCCAACCCAGACCTGGCAACCCTACTTGATACTTAGGGGGCCCACGGGGGAGGGAAGGAGCAGCGCTTCTGGCCCGGGGGGGGCAGGCAGGTAAGGAGCTCAGCCGAGTAGCACCCCTATGGCATGTGGAAGGTGTACCCCAGTGCTGCCACCATGCAGCCTGCCAGCCTGTATTTCAGCAGCTCCAGCGTCTGTTGCTCCTCTGGGCCGGACAGGTGCCACCAGAAGGCTGCTGACCACACTGGGGTGCTCAGTGCCACCACCGGCTCCATTGCCACCCGCCCACCCACTGCAGGCCTCCTGCCACTCAGCCCCAACAGCAGGTGGGCCAGTCACCCCAGAGCACAGCAGCTGCGGCTTGGGCAACACCCAATGGCCACCCTGCCTGCAGGGGAGGAGGGAGAGGGAGGGAGCTAGCAATCCAGCCCAGCCCCCCCCCCCCCCCCCCCGAAATGGGAAAGTCTACACCCTTGGGTCAGAGAGATTTATGGAGAATAAGTCTACCTTTGACTGTTAGCAATGACAGCCAAAATAAGGCCTCCAGGTTCAGAGGCAGAATTCCTTTCTCAGGTGCTGAGGAGCACTCATCAGGTGAGAGCTGTTGTCTATGGGCCTGCCTCCTGGCTTCTTGATGGCATTTGACTGGCCTCTGCTGAAGACAGGATAGTGGACTAGTCTGATCCAGCACGGCTTGTCTTATGTGTCTTCCCCAGTGTTCCACAGCTGCGCGATTTCCAGTGAAAATGACATGGCACTGTGTAGTGTATTCAGGGGCAAAAAAATCACATGTTGTAGTTTTCTTTCCTTGCACTGCAGGCCTTAATGACTTCAGGAGCATGTTATATTGATTTATGCCAGCATTTTAAGGCTTATCCTGAGAAAGACGTGCCTGGAGTGGGGATTTATTACTCACTGAATAGTCTGTCTGAGAAACAGGACAAAATATTGAGCTGCTTTTTCAGCCCTACTTTCTGAACAGCTGTCTGATGATGGCAAGACTGACATCAGCTCAGTATCCTGGCTAAGGGGATGCTAACAAAGTGAATGAAAGAAAATATACTGCATTTTTTTTACTGTTTTTGGAAAGCAAGTTCAGTTTGGCTGCAGAAGTGCCAGTGCCTTGGTCTAAATATTCACAATTAGAAAACACATTCAAGATGGTATCTGGCTGAAGGGCCCAGCTTTCCTTTTGCCTCTGGTTCACAGTCATCTGATTGGCATTCTGATTATTGATTTTTGCTTGAATCATCTGGTACTATGGCTTTACAGCCCTTGTAAGCCTTAATGTTCTACAGATGTTCTCTGCCTTTCACATATACAGGTGTGAATTGCTTAGGTTGCCTCTGAAAAGTGGAGTTAATAGTTGGTTTGACCAACTTTGTGTCAGAGTAGCCCTTTCATCATTTTTGATTTAAAGGGAAAATGGATTGTATTATAGTGGCACTGGTTCCATGCATGTTTTCATGTATTGATTGGTACTTAGTCTGCTAGGTTTTCTAATTAAATACCTTGGACTTAAATGTAGAATGGGGTAGCCTTTGGCCATTAGGAGCTGGAGTTGCATTTTGTACAGTATAGAGCACCTCTCAGAAACAAGATCGGTGTGGCCAGGTTTACGGAAAAGACCAGATCAAGAGCAAATTCTATGCAGGCATATTTTGAATTCTATGACAGCTAGTTACTGTGGAACCAAATTATATGAAGCCATGATATCTTGACCATTTAGGAGGTGGAGCCTGTGAACTGTGCACATAGGGAGTGTTGAGGCAGATCTTTCTTGTCTTCCCTTTGCCCTACCCCCCCCCCCCCATGACACCCATTGTGGTTTGTCCATGAGCTGACCTTCTGCATCAGTTTTTTGAGGGGGAATCACAAGGGCTGTTGGGGGAAAGGGAAGGTGGGAAAGATCCATGCTCATGAGCTATTTTTTCACTTGCAGTTTGTAGGATCTAACACTGCATATAGCTGGTTCTTACAATGTTGCATAAGTAAAGGGCATACTAGCAAAGAGACTGGTTCTGTTTGATTTATGGTTGGAATCCACACATTTGGGATTCAGCTCTGGACTGCAGATAGTCTGCAGATAGTGTGTAAACTGAGTAAATCTCAAAAGAAAAAAAAATCTGCCCTCAAAAGAAAAAAAAGACAAACTGATGAAGCATAAATCTTGAACTCCTTTTACATGACAGCAGCACAGCTAGTATGAATAAGGCTTCCTTGAAATGGACCCTACATGTTGTAGAAATCTACATTCCCTTTCATCTGAGGATAAAGGAATTAAATAACAACACTAATGATAACCTTCCATGTTAAACAGGATATAGAGCTTTACTGCAGAGACAGAAATGCATTTCCTGACCGCCCCCTCTCGGTGCAGTAATGGCATGGAACAGGAGAGCATGTGGGATTATAAAGGAATGCTTGCTGTGGACTCCGATTTCAACCTACAGGGGACAGAACCTGAACCTCTTATTAAAGTGGGACCCCATTATTCTCCCCCCCACTCCAGGCCTGTGTGTAAGCGACAGCTACCCAGTGGCTCCATCATACTCCCATTAATCACAACAAGCAATTACCAGAAAGATGACTGTTTCCTCAATACAAGGAAGCAGAGGTTTGGGGAGAGGGAGATTAGAAATGTGTTTTGATGATGGAGGTAATCATTATAATAACAGGTTTGGGATGTACAAGTTTCAGTGGAAAGGGGGGAGACCGTATTTTCTGCGCTGACAGTATGTGAAGCCCGGTGAAGCCTCTTGGTTTATAATGGATTTTTCTCTCATAAAACCACTATGTCAACTATAGTTTTGCAGAGCAATTAATTATTCCCCTGAAGCAGATAACAACTGAGTAGTATCATTAGCACCTTGATCCCCTATTTTACAAGAGAGGAAGAATAATTCCTTGTGTCACATCTGGAATTAGTCTGATTCCCACTGTGGCTATTTTCCTTTCTCCTATGCTGTACAAAGTACCTTCAGTCGCAAACCAGATTTCACATTAAATGTGTCTCTCAGAAACTGATGCAACCTGTCATCCCTAAGGGCTTATCTACAGAGGACCAGTTCTGCTCTGACAAGAAGTCAGCTGCAGAGTGATCCTCTCCAGGGCTATTTTTGGGCAGGAAAGCACAGGAACGGAGTTCCGGCTGGCTTCTGAGTTGGCCACGCCTACAGCCTCCACCCCCTTGGGTTTCCCAGGTGCCTCACAAGCCATGGGGTGCGTGGTGAAGCCAATCCAATCCAGGGAGGAAAGGCAGTTTAAACTGCCTCCCCCCCTTCGGGTTCCTCATGTGCCCCGCAAGCCACAGGGCACCTGGGGAAGCCAATCCTGGGAGGGAGCTGTGCTGTCAGGGGTGTGGCCTAATATGCTGATGTGTTTCTGCTGTTGGGTGTGGCCTATTATGCTAATGAGTTCTTACAAAAAAAGCCCTGATCCTCTCCAAGAATATATACAGAAAGGGGGGGATTTGAGGGTAAGAAACCAATAAGGTGACATCATGAATCTAGGGAGGCCAGCTGCTACACTCCCATTGTATCCCTTTACAGTCTGAATTGCAGCAGGGTCCTCCCCCTCCCCAGCTAAAGGCTGTATGAGATAATGGGGATCTGTGAATGACTGTCCACATATTTTCCTTAAAATCTTGTGGTCTTTTTTTTTATTTGGATCATGGCTATGATGCTAGGGAGATGCTGTTTCCTGTGCTGTTTTTCCTGTAATAAAAATCTGCCTCCTCTGGTTCCTGAGGAAATAGCATAGAGGGAATGGGCTGACTTAAGTCAAGCCATGGATCCCAATCTAAATTGCCCCACCTGCATAGATTCCTTAGCATATAATGGATTATAGCAGAGGTTCCTAATTTTTCGAGGCTGTGGGCAACTTTGGAATTCTGACACAGTGTGGCAAATGCATCCACAAAATGGCTGTTGCAGGAGGTGGAACGAGTCAAAATGGTTGCTGTAGCAAATCTTCAATCACACAGTGAAGATCTTCTTCCTCTGGAAGCAGTGCAGACTCCCTGCCTGTCGCTTCAGGACAGTCGGCGCCTGGTTCATCCGGCTGGTTTCTATCGGTGTCTCTGGATGCTGGGGTTTCTGTTGAGGTAGGGAGCAGGCACCTCCTCAGCTGGTCCCCATGTTTCCTCAGGACCTGGTCGTCATCTGTTGAGACCTCATAGGAAACTGGCCCTGTTGGTCGAATGATTCAGCTGGCCAGCCACGGGGACCCCTTTCCGTAGTTCCTGATGAACATGGGGTCTTCTGGGAAAAAACTCCTGGGAGCTGCCTGCAGTTTAGAGAGGTTTGGCGACTCGGGAGCCCTGTCTGAATGCAGCCTATCCAAGAGGAGGGTGGGCCACCAACCCATCAGGAGTTCAGCAGGGCATCGACCACTGACTGATCTGCTGTACCAGGAGGAAATGGGTCAGGTGGAACTCCCAGTCTCTGCCTGTGATTTGGCTGAGGGCTTCTTTGGCGGTTTGCACCATATGCTCTGCCTGTCTGTTAGTCGTGGGGTGAAAGGGTGCCAACCTCATGTGCTGGATCAAGTTGTCTTGAAGGAATTCCTCCAATGTGAAGGCTGTCCCATTGTCTGAGATGATGGTGTCTGGCAACCCAAGGGTTGCGAAGATCTGGCAGAGCACACGGATGGCGGCTTTTGAGGAGGTGGCAGTGATGGGGCTTATCTCCAACCATTTGGAGTAAGAGTCCACTAAAACGAAGAACAACAGTCTGTAGAAGGGGCCAGTGAAGTTGATGTGGAGTCTCAACCATGGTGTGCGGGTGGATTCCCAAGCCTGCGTTGGCATACTTGGTGAATTTGAGCAGACAGCTTGACATGCCTGGCAACACTTCACCCATGCCTCTATTTCTGCATCAAGCCCTGGCCACCATACATAGGTCCTGGCCAGGGCCTTCATCCGGACAATTCTGGGATGAGCCTCATGTAGCACTGTGAGGATTCAGTGCCACAGAGCGCCGGGGACCACGACTCTGTCCCCCCACAGGAGGCACCCCTTGTTGACAGAAAGTTTGTCCTTGCGGGTCATGAAAGCTGTGACCTCTGAGCCCACAGAGGTAACGGGCCAGCCTCTCATCACCCCGCCCAGAACCTAGGAAATGACAGGAGATGATCGGCAGGTGACATCGGCAGCCTGCAGTGGCGGTTCTGGGAGGTCTTCCATTAGTAACACGTGATGTGTGGGAGCTGGGTCGGTCTCAACAGAAGGCAATGGTAGGTGGCTGAGGGCATCCATGTGTCCCATCACTTTACCCAGGCAGTGCTGCAGACTGTAGTTGTAGCTTGCCAAGAAAATGGACCACCGGAGAACCTGTGGGTACATTACCTGAGGCATCTGTCTGTCTGCTGCAAAGAGGCCGAGAAGCGGCTGATGGTCCATCATGATGGTGAAGGGCCACCCGTACAAGACGTCATGGAACTTCTTTATGCTGGTCACAATTGCCAGACCCTTGTGATTGATCTGGGCATAGTTTCGCTCAGCAGCCGAGAGGTAGTAGTAGGCCACTGGCACCTTGCAGCTGTCAGGAAGTTGGTGGCCCAGCATGGCACTCACACTGTAGGGGGAGGCTTTGCAAGCCAGAATCACTGACAGTGATTCGTCAAAATATACCAGCACTGTGTTGGAGATCAAGAGTGCCTTAACTTCCCAGAATGCTGCGGCCTGTTGGGGGCCCCAAGACTAGGGGGCCTTCTTGTCCAGCAAATGGTGTAGGGGCTCTGCCACCACTGCCTTGTGGGGAAGAAAGGCATGGTAGAAATTGAGGAGGCCCAGGGTTGCTTGTAGTTCCGCCTTGGACTTGGGCAGAAGGGCCTCCACAATGGCCTTCACCTTGTCTCTTGCTGGGTGGATGCCTTCTGCATCTATGGTGAATCCCAGGAAATCTACTTCATTAACCCTGAGCCAGCACTTCTCCCACTTCACCTTGAGCCTGGCCTCCTGGAAACAGCTGAGGACGGTGTGCAGGTGGGTCACAAACTCCTCTGGGGTCACCACGGCAATAAGGACATCATCGAAGAATGGTGTGACCCCTGGTATCCCTTTTAAGAGAGAGTCCATTAAGTGCTGGACTATTCCCAGGGCCATGCTCACCCTGAACTGCAGGGACTTTACTTTGAACGCCCCCCTATGTATGATGATAGTTTGGGCAGCTGCCGTGGCCTCGTCCACCAGCAGTTGCTGGCACGCCTGTGCGAGGTTCAGCTTGCCGAAGATGTTTGCCCTCACCAAAGTTGCTAATATGTAGCTCATGACTGGGACCGGGTATGCGTGGTTATGTTAACTTTTTTCCTACCATAGAGAACAATGGAGGGAATGGGGGCAACCTGTTTGGGGGCCTATAGAATTGGACCCCCTGGTCCAATCTTCTTGAAACTTGGTGGGTATTTCGAGGAGAGGCCCCAGCAGCTACCCTGCAAGTTTGGAGCTTCTCCCTCAAACCCCCTCCCCTCCAGTGGCTTTTAAAGTTGCTGCCGAATTTTGGCGACAATTTGGCGGCAAGCTGAATCAGATTAGAGAATCTGATTCAGCCTGTGGATGCCCTGCTGGCCAGTGCTGAGCTGGTGGAGCTTTGCTCCACCTCGCTCCGGCCCCAACGGACTCCTGACTCCTTGACAGATTCCCGCGATTGCTGGTTCTGGTAGTGGAATGTCACGTAGCGTGACATCTCTGGTGCCCAGGGAACAAAATGGTTCTGTAGCGCCATGACCTCTTCCAGCTGAGTTGGTGAAAGACGGTTTTGAGCCAGATCCACAATGGCGGGGCCACATGAGCTGATGAGGAGGCCCTTCTTCCTCTCCTCATCCATCACCTGGTAGAAAACCCAGATGGATTTGAGTCCCGCGACCTATGCTCCCCATTGATGTGGACAGGCTGGATCGAATGGAGGAACCAGCCCACTCCCAGAACGACTGCCATTGTGTTGCTCAGTTGTGACATGGAAGCGGCCTGTGCACTTTCAGTGCTCATCAGCTGGAGCAGTGGCAGAGGTCCTTCTTGTTCCTTGGTGCTCCGACAACCCGGCTATCCCACCTTTGTTGCCAATGTTGCATACTGGGTTCGACACATTGATGGTCTGGACTGCAGCATGCTGAACAGGTAATGTTTATTTGCACACTACACAACAACTAAACAGCCGAAAGGCCAACTATATACACCCATCCAAGACACATCCCTAGTCTGTCTGGAAAGTTTGCATCTCCTGCCAGAGTTCCTATTGGTGGACTACTGGTGGCCTAGGATCCTTGGCCCCTATTGTGTTTGGGAGCCAAGCTCAGAATTAGGGACACTGGCCCCTAGTGGCAGCCAGTGGACATAACACCATAGTTCTGACAGAGCTGTCCTTAAAAGAACAGTTCTCTCAGAGCTCTCTCAGCCTTACCTACCTCACAGGGTGTCTGTTGTGGGGAGGGGAAGGGAAAGGAGTTTGTAAGCCACTCTGAGACTCTGAGTGAAGGGCAGGGTATAAATCCAACCTCTTCTTCTCCTTGGTGCTGGGGGGGGGAACTGTGGGAGGGCTTCTATTGTCCTGGTCCACTGGTGGACCTCCTGATGGCACCTGGAATTTTTGGCCACTGTGTGACAGGCTGTTGGACTGGATGGGCCATTGGCCTGATCCAACACTGGCTTCTCTTATTTTCTTATGTTAATTTATTAATGCAGCTAGGGGTTCCCAGAATAAAGTTCTGCAAGGGCCTTTCTATCTTCTTTCTGACCTAAGAATATTTTAAATAAGATTGCCAGATTCTGTGGTACCTGTTGAAAAGGATGCAAATAGATTTGAATGTTAAATAAAGGATTATTGCAATTTATTAAATACAGGTTGCAGAACAGGGTTCTTTCCTTACTAAGTGAAATTGAGTGACTCTCTTAGCTCTAAAGAGGAGGGGGGATTCTCCTTTTCTCTGGGGATCCTTTTTTCCTATTTTTTTTAAGTGTAGTTTTTGATCTCTGTGTTAGCAGGATTAATGTTCTGGCATTATCTGACATGCAGCATAAACATTCCACAAATCTGTGGGGAACAGCAATAGTAACATAGGCTGTGATCTTTGCTATTGATGTAACTTAAGAGTATCTGTGCTATGCTTGCATCTGCAGCCTCTGCTGATCCTCTCTAATTGTCATCAGAACAACCCTCACAGTTTGAGGGCAAAGGGGAAATGCACACCAGCAGGCGGAGTTTCCTTAATCCCTGCAAATTCCCCAGCACCTAAGTGCCATTTGCATTAGTGACTTGACTTTGTTGCTTTGCTGTGGAAAGCTGGCTGCTGATAAATGCAGCATTGATATCCGCAGCATTTCAGATTTTTGGACAGTCCAAAATACTGTGCATATCTGTGACCTCTCAGAGGCTACTTGAGCACTGGATATCTGCACAGCAGCTAAACCGCAGCCTATCCATGGTTTTAAAGATTTAAAGGAGAGTTTGCTTAGTCTTGAAATGGACCAGGGAAATTTAAGAAATGCTCAAGGCCCTGCCTTCTGAGAGACAGTAAAGTGCTTTACTACAGTGGAAAGTCGACCAACTGAGGACACTGCCACCTTTCCAGGACTCCAGTTTGGCAACTAATGTCACGGAGGTCGTCAAACGAGGCCCGCTCATGCAGCCTGCCTAGCATCCCAGAATATCCAGGTTTCCAGGATATAAAGGTGTGTTTCAAAGGTGTTCTTGTGGGGGTTTTATAGTGTTTGTAAGACTTTCTCAAAGAGAGAGAAGACCAAGTGGTTTTGTTTTTGTCTTTTTAAGTCGTGATGTAAATAAGTACTTTTGATACTTTGGAGTATAGTTAATGTACAGTGTTATATATATATAATTTAGATGGCTTAAATGGCAATTAGTATGTAGTGACTGCCACTAATCCACCAACCAGTTTGCAGGTCAAAGGCAGATGAGTGGTTGTTCCCTTTTCACCAATACTTGTTCCCCCAGTGTCCACCTACGTGGTTGTGACCAGAAGTCCCAGACTTTGCAGTGCATGTCCTAGAATAGAAAAGGAGATTGTATGAAAAAAAGGGTCAGTTCATGCTAAGAAAGGCTAAAAGGCTGGAAGGAAATGTTGACCAGCTAATAGGGAGCCAGTTTGGTGTAGTGGTTAAGTGTGTGGACTCTAATCTGGGAGAAACAGGTTTGATTCCCCACTCTTCCACTTGCACCTGGCTGGATGACCTTGGGCAAGCCATAGCTCTGTACCAGCTGTTCTCTCAAGGACATCTTGGGAAAAGGCTCTCTCAGCCCCACCTACCTCACAGGGTGTCTGTTGTGGGGAGGGGAAGGGAAAGGAGATTGTAAGCCGCTCTGAGACTCCAAGTGAGTGAAGGGCAGGATATAAACCCAATCTCTTCTTCTTCTTAGATGGCTATAAGTCAAATATGTCCCATGGGCCCAAGCTACATGCCTGAGCTGGCATTGTGGATGAACAATATATGTTGTTTTGATCGTTCACACTTATTGTTGCTTTGCCACAAGTAACAATATCACATTTATGATGGCTGGTGGGAAAATGTTTCAAACTATCACTGTGCAGGGCAGGGGCTACCATTTTTGCCCCTAAGCAAAACTTCACAATTGGGAAGGATAAGTTGTCTAAATAGACTTTTTTTACTGGTATACACAATGATCTAATGAGCAGACAGTGGTAGAAAACCCTATCATGGGATGGAAAAGCATGCCCAAATGTGGATTCACACACTGATGAATTAAGCAGATGACTGTAATCTGGGCCAGAAAGCTAAACACTCACCAGCATACTGAACAGGGATTAACGCCCTCGAGATTCTAATTTAGGGTACATTCTGATCACTTATCCGCTGCCTTAATGAGGCTTTTGGAAGAGTGGAGCTCAAAAGATTGCTCCATAGGTTTCACTTAAACACTGATCATCTGGAATGTTTCCTCCCTAATGGAATCAAATAGCCATTTAAAGAAAATAAGAGGAAAACTTTCTTTTGCTATACACTTTACAAGTGGTTTTGGAAAACAGGATCAGCTTTGCATTACTGTTCCTTGAGAAAGAAATAACCAGTTGCAAATAAGTTAAAATTGGCTCTCTTTCAGATACTTCCCTTCCCTCTCGAGCTACAATGCATTTAGTAGGGCTCCCCTGCCACTATAAATTCTCTTGACTTCAAAGAGGCAAATGTTACACACTGGGGGTAGTGGGACGAAGTGCAAAGGAGAAAGGAGATTGGAAGAACAGAGGAGTATAGTAATGAATCTGCAAAGTGACTCAAAAGAGTATTGTGAGAATAATTAACTGCAAAATAGCTGGGGATCCTTCAGAAAAAATGTACATTTTTACTGAGCAGTTCCTTCAATATTAACTCTGCTTTTTGAAAAAGCCAGCGACCTGCAACTGACTGTAAGATGACTTGTAACAAAAGGTCAGTTAATGGCAAGTTTAAATCCTGAACACATTTATTAGCAAGCAAATTTATTTAAATGGCTAGTAAGAGGTGGGGTCTCTTTCACTTATGACATGTTTAGGTATACTTGAGATTTTTTCAGTGAACGTCTAAAACATAAGGTATGGAAGTTATAAATATTAGGGATGCTCATCAGAGAGCTGGGCCTGGTTGCAGTTCCCAGCCACTTGTGCACTTAGTGTCAAGCTTGGGTTTTCCCTAAATAATGTGTTATATCGCCCTAAATGTACTCAGGATTAAAGTATTAAAGTAGTTGATTCCAGTACTGCTGTAGCTGGCTATGTCAACTGCTAATACTGAAACTACCAAAAGCAATATTTGTATACATAGTATTTTATTGTATATGAAATATGTTGGTAGCTACCCTGAGCCTGCCGTGAGGCGGGGAGGGCAGGATAAAAATTCAATAAATAAATAAATAATAAATAAAAATAATAAATAAATACTTCATGCAACAATGTCAAAAAGCATTATGTTAATCCAGCTCCCTTTTGATCAGTGGCAGGGTTTTTTACAGAGCTGCAATAGATCCTTTGTTTTGCTATTTATAACTTCAAGTATCAGTGTAATTAATCGTTTCCAAGGCAGCAATCACCCTAACAATATCCATTGTATGTGTGTGTTTGTAAAGTGCCATCAAGTCACAGCTAACTTACAGTGACCTAATATGGTTTTCAAGGAAAGAGATGAAGAGAAGCGGTTTGCCATTGCCTTCCCCAGAATAATGACCTGGAATTCCTTGGAGGTTTCCCACCCAAATACTAATCAGGGCTGACCCGTGCTTAGTTTCTGAGATCTGATGAGATTGGGCTAGCTTGGGCGCAATATCCATTACAACAAAGGAATAATAAATTTCATATACTCGCATGGTATTAAATTATAATACATAACATGGAAATTTTGGATAATGTAACTGAATTGCAAAGTACCAGCCGAAGAATTTTACTGGTTTGATAAACTGGATGTTCCATAAAGGCAAAAAAAGAGAGTACCTGTATGTGATCCAATAAGACATGCCTGAATCCCATTGAAATGAATGGAATTCATAGCAAAATGCTTGAACTTCATGTAGGGGTCCTACTTTTTCCTGGCTAGTGTCCCACGTCCTTAGCTCTGTAGTTTTCCACTCTTCACTGTGACCCATTGGCTGCAATCCTATGAACACTTTCCTGAGTGTAAGGATTTTTGCATAGACCCGTTTAGGACTGCTCTCATTCATTTCAGAGGCAGAGGTAAGCGTATTCCTAAAACTTCCCAATTCAAGTAAATGGAATTTAAAATTTTAGACGACCATGCCACGTATTTTAGTGAATCACCCTTTTAAAAATTTCATGTTTAATTAACAAATGGTGAGGCCTTGTGACATAAGAACTATGTTCCTCCCCCACTATCCACCAATAGAATTTGCTTTTACTTAGAATGTAAGGACAGGCAAGCACAAACAGATTTGTCTCAAGACTGAGTTGTGGTTAGCAGTGGCATAGCATGGGTTGCCAGTGCCCGGGGCAAGGCAAGTATTGCGCCCCCTAACCTGTGGACCATCAGCACTCTCGGAGTCCTTTCCATCAGTCCAGTATTGAGCCCCTTACCCCCCAAGCACATGTATTGTAGGTTAAGAAAATACAAATGTAATTAAAGTAAAATGAATTTAATGCTAGTATACTCAAATTTATTTAAAATCACCTGGTTTTAATTTGTGCAGATTTTTATTTGCCCTGTCGTATTGAAAAAAACTGTGTAGAATGTTCGAACATTAGGAGGTTTTCTCTGTGAGGGGAAGGACACACTATTTTTAATTTATTATTACTATTTTCTTTTTTTTCTTTTGAAATTTTGCGCCCCTAAGAATTTTGCACCTGGGGTGACTGCCCCTGTGCTCCCTCCACGCTATGCCACTGGTGGTTGAGTTGCCGACTCCAGGTTGGGAAATACCTGGAGATTTGGGGGGTGGAGCCTGAGGTGGGTGGAGTTTGGGGAGGGACTTTTTCTCCAGGTGAACTGATCTCTGTCACCTGGAGATCAGTTGTGATGTCAGGAGATCTCCAGCCACCACCTAGAGGTTGGCAGCCCCAAGCTGTGGTGAGGTGCCATGAACTAAATTGGAACAATCCAAGAAAAGTGTGGATCAGGTCCCTTTTGGGTAGATGCCCCAGATTTATTGGCCTTGGTCAGATGATGCATGATCATCATAAACAAGCACAGTGCCTACTTGGGCTCACACTTGTCTCTGTGCTTCTAAAGTGGGAATTATTCCAACAGTTACAACTTTGGCTTTGTACTTCAGGATCCAGGGAGAACAAGACCTGAACATCCTCCAGATACAAGCTCTGTGGTCCCAAACAGAAGCCTGGGATACTTTGGAGACCATTTTACAGAAGGTAATTGCAAAACGGACAATAATTTTTGTGATAAAAGTTTGCAAGACTACTTCAATGAGAGGCTCTCAGAGCTTAGAAACTATGAGCCAAAAATATCTAATGAGAAGATGCAAAGCCCTCCAAATGAGAACCAAAACCCCAGCTACTCAAGTGGGAGAACAAGGTACCAAAGCAACTGTAGTGAAGTGACAAAGGCCGACCATATGAAGTTGACCGATGAATCTTGTGATCTGGCAAATGAAGCCAGTGAAAGCACGGCAGCTTGTAGTGACCAAGGCTATGTTCAGAATGTTGAAGACTGCTGTAAGATGGACTATTTGGAACATTTGACGATGAGCATTAAAGCTCCTTTAGAAACATTTTTGCAGAAGAAATGATGTTGGAGTTTCAGGCTGGTATTTACTCAAAACTGAAAACCTACAAGAACTTGAAGATACCTACTAACTGCTCAGCCCATATGCAGTAGTCTTTATGTACTAAGAGGTAATAAGGACACATTTGTTTAAATATTATGTTTCCAGCGCATGATGGGATTCTTGGCTTTCAGTTCATGATTCCAGTGATGGGATACCATCTACAAGTAATGCCTGAGCCATAACAATACACAGGAATTATTGTGCTGAGGTGACATTCTGCATATTTTACAAATACCTTAAATATCAGCACCAGTATTTCAGACTGGCCATGTGGAAGATGCATCTTGGATATAGGTTTCTGTATCTGCTTTGCCACTTATTTTAAAAAAAACATATGCATTCGTGTGCTCTCATTTTGTCTAATGCAAATGAGTGGATTTCTTATTTACTGCAGGATTTTATGCTGCCATTCTTATAGAACTGGTTTTTAAAAAACTAATGTGACCATCAAACAGAAAAACGCACAGCTGAGATGAATATTTGCAAATACTAGATATCTGTCAAATTTTAAAAATTTCATCAGTAAGTCTTTCAAATGAGCAATCTCACAGCAGAACTCATAGCTACATTCAGGGCCAGTTCCCTGTCCAAGCAACACATATAGCTGCCTCCAGGCCAAACCAGCAGAAGGCAGCACTTGGGAGGAGGCAGGAGGTGTGGTTGGTGCCTGTGGTAACTTTTTAGACCCCTGCTGCTTCTTGCTGGGTTCATGGTGGGCTACATCTCTATAGCCCTTTTTGGAGCCAGCAGGGAGGGGTCCCCTCACTTGTACTGCTGCCCCCAAATATGCTTGCACACTAAAATGTGTTGTGTCTTTTATCCTTAAGTTTTTAATGCTTTAGCCCTGCTGGCATTCTTTGATTCTTCTGATTTTCACAGTCTCTATACTTCGCAATGTTAATTAGCCTTATCACTATTGCATGCCAACCATCAAATAGTATTTTACAGGGTTCTTCAATGAGACAGACATCTCTTTTAATACTATTTTTTCTCTGTAATGTGGAACGGAATGCTGCATATGTTCTCAGACACAGTCTTAACACTCAGTAGGTGATATGATAGTGAGGCCTAGCCCTGCCTTGTGTGAAATGAATACATACCCTAGAATATGTCACAGAGAGTCTTCCGCAGTGTACAGAGGTTGCTTGATAGATTCTGAACATGGAATTTTACTGTGTAATATACCATGATATCTCAACTATTGATACCATTGAGCACATCAACTTTCATGTATCAAGTATTGAAATAAAGTGTAATTGGATGTCAAATACAGCTAGCAAATAATGGGAGAATATTCAGGCAGGAAGAATGTATTGCTGTCTATTGCCATTGCGTCCTGATGATATCTGACAGGTAAAGTAGGAAATGGAGTCCACTGTAAATTTGATGATGGCCACAGAAAGTTTGGTAGCTTTTTGCTCAAAGTTTAAAAGCTGCTGCCTTCTGTCTTGCTACCTGTAGCTATGCTGACATCATAATTTGTGCCCAGCGGCACCTTTAAGACCAACAAAGTTTAATTGTGGGTATAAGCTTTCATGTGCATGCGCATGAAAGTTTAATTGTGAGTACAAGCTTTCATGTTCATGTGCATGCGCATGAAAGCTTATACCCACAATTAAACTTTGTTGGTCTTAAAGGTGCCTCTGGACACAAACTTTGTTCTGGTGCTTCAGACCAACAATGCCCACCCACCTGAATCTATAATAATTTGTGTTGCCTTTGGATAAATTCATAGTTTTTCTAATGGTTGCATCTAAAACCATCAGCCTTTAATGTGATCACATCTGATGATTTGATTATTACTAATTCAGAATTGAAGGTGCAAAATGCAGATTTCAGAATACAAGATTTGATTTATGGGGCTCACAAATAAGTTTGGGGGCATGTTATGGGACAGTGGTATTTGACATTGTTATAAAACTGCAGGTTCAGAGTTGAATTTGACTCAGGGATCCATTTCTCTTCCATTTACTCTCAGGATAAACAGAAACAACTTCTAACTTGAAAAATCGGTTAAGAAAGGAACACTGCAATTGCTCTATTTACAAATATTACAGTAGAACATAACAATTTATTCCCTGAAGAATCTAATTTCAAAATAATTTATGTTACAACTTTTGTACTGTATAAAAATGTTTAGAGCTCTCCAGAATTGTGGTCATAGTACTATAAATATACAATAATTGTATATTATTCTTTGATAAAGTATTTGAATACTGTTTCCCCATTGTATTGATTTCTGTTACTTCAAATGGTTGAATGTAGTCCCTTTGTGGGATCCATCCTATACACTGCAAAAGATTTCTGCGAGGGGGCGGGATTTCTGCTGACTCTGCCTGGGGACATTTTGGACTATAGCACAAGGGGGAGGTGAAGAACTTGCATTTTGTCAGAAGAAACCCCATCTGCAGAAATTACTGGTGGATCCAAGCCTACCTGTGATAGCATTTCTTAAACTTAATCCTAGTATAGTGCTTTAATATTAATCTCTTTCCCAACACCTCAAAAGGCCCCAAACTTGTGAATGCCAGATGTCCATGAGGGAAGGGTGTACTATGGGCACTGGAGGACATAAATGTGATACATTTTTGTATACAATGAGGTAACACAATGCTCAGAGACACTGCATGCGCTGTTTTCCTCATTAATGTGGTTTCCTATTGACCTTTTCCCTCAAAGCAAAGAGCAGTCCTGAATTTCCTCTGCCTCACTGGAGTGTGTGTGTGTGGGGTACTTCAGAAGAACCTAGAAGGCATCACTTTTGTGTTTGCAGCTGCCCCATCTGCAGAAAAGGGTTGACTGGGAACTTCCCAACATTTTGTGATTGGTTTCAGCCTGCAATGTAGCCATTTTATGGTTCGTCCTCCCTCCCCATAGGAGGCATTTTGTGGTGGAGCCCACTACCTGTTCTCAAAATCCTAAAAGCATCCATAGGCTCAGGAAGGTTGAGGGACCCTGCTCCATAGTCACATCAAGCACTGTATGCAACAAAAGATGGGATAATTGCCAGTGGAGGCTGCTCAGTTCTCTTATTGAATTCCTTTCTTTGCCTTTGGGACAAACCTGATGCAGGTCTTGCCTGAGGTAGGCTGGGTGTTGTGTTTCAGTGCACTTTGTTACTTTCTTCCATGCAAGAAAATAGCTGTCCTATGGAGAGAACGAAACAGCTTCACTTGAATACAATTTTGTGATGACTGTAAGAACAGCTCACCTTTCATGACAGTGGGTGACCCAACCTTCATGGGAGCACAAAGTGTCTACGCATACAAAAATGTCTAGTGGTTATCCCAGGAGCCTGTGCTTTATCTATGGTATATGTATTTTATAATTGTGGCTGGTTAACCACCCTGGAAACCTCCTTGTGGCAAACCAACCAACCAAGTAAGTAAATGGTCCTCAAGATTCCCGCAATCATTTTCGATGCTCTGACCTACTGGTATATATTAATTAATTTTACCACAGACATATACTTGGTAACAGTATATTAGAACAGCAGAACATCCCAGTGTAACTTAAACCAAGTATTTTGAAGCAAAGTGATCATTAGCAATCATAGAGAGATAATGGAAGAGAACACATTCAAAACTGAGGGAGATCTTAGAGCATAGTGAGTGAACACACACATGCTGTTATGCACACATGTATAATTTTTGTCCTATATTTCAAAAAACAAATCACTTTGGTCAAGCACTTTTTTCTAAATAAAAGTATAAAAGTGATATAACACATTATCTTTTTATTATATTCTGCAATGGAAGAATGACTAACAAGAATTACAAGAATCAAAAATGACTTCTATATTAATATGATTTGACAAATGCAAAAATTTTATTCATAGATACAAGTAATATAATGCTTTTTGACCCTCCACACTCAAGTACTATTGAAATTAAGCATTGTTCAACCAATTAAAATAAAGAAACCCAGTCCACTGTTTAGAAATATGAATCGTAAGTTCCCATGAACAAATGAGATTTCTTGATGCAAGCTACCTTTTTAAGTTCTTCTGGGAAAGAAACAGGAACTAGAGCTTCTCAGCACTTTCTTTCCTTTCCTGTAATTGTCTTTTTCTTAGAACAGGTAAAAAAGCAAAAGTAATTTTAAAGGTTTGTGATAATGTGTCATTTAAAACTATCAATGGTTTGCATAACCATTTCAGAACTGAGGAAAACATACGACTTTTCATCACAGAACTACGGTAAAGTATATTTTCCCCTAAATTGTGTTTGGTATTTTGGTTTGCTCTTCAGATACGTATCATCAGTGGGATCTGAGGAATGCTCAATTCTGCCCCTACTGCACAGGGACTTATTAGATTATTACAGCTCCTCATATTCCTGAAAGGCAGGCACTCTTTAGGGTGAATAGCTGTTAGGGATGGGCAGTTGGAAATTAATTAATGAAAATCTGAACCAAATCTCCATTTTTCTTAAATTTATTTGATATTCAGCATTTGACTGCCAACAGTTATGACAGACAGCAGTCTCTGGAAACCGTGGAAAAGCCCTTATTCTGGTACATCCTGTGTTTTTCACACTGGCCCTAGGCATGGGGCAGACAGGGAGGGGGTAGAGGGGAAAAAGTATAACTGAGCAGGTATCCTAAGTGAGGGTTATCTCTCAGCTAGAAGAGCAGATGTTCCCACCCAAGAGGATGCTCCCCTAACCATTTCTAGGCACCATGTTTCTTACTTCCTGCCAGTCATTTTACTGTTCCCACAAGGAGTGCTTCTTTGCTCTTCTAAGCAGCAGAGTCTTGTTTGCCTGCTGTTCCATTTTGCTTTAGCTCTCTGGAACACAGGCAGGTAGGCAGATGCATAGCAGATGGAAGAAGAGAGGGAAATGCTTCTCCCCCCCCACCAACAAAGAGCAGGGCCACACCAAATGAGCATGGAATTATATGTGATTAGGAAGAATCACACTATACGTGAAGGATCCATGAATACCATATTTCTAAGATGTCTTTAGTTTTATATAAAAGTTACCTTACCTTTCCCCTGAAACAAATCTTTCCACTCCACTGTTATTAATCCCCATAAGGGAAAATAAAGATAGGCAAACTCTGATTCCCATGAAATGAAAGGAAGGGGCAAGTGCACAAGTCAGGAGAGCTAAACTCTGGGCCCTGCACGCTATAAGCTGGTGCTTGAAGCATTTTTATTACTATGTCAGCCCTGGCAGAGAAAAAAGACAAGGAAAATAGCAGAACCGGTCTAATTTCAAAAAAAGTCTATGGGAAGCCAGCTTTTTTTTTGGGGTGGGGGAGGCAGGTGGGGTATGTATGTGTGTGTAAAATTACATATCAGAGGATCCAGTCACAATGTATTTGGTTGTCATTTGCTACCAATAGACATGATTCAGGCAAGGAACACAAGAATTAAATCCAGCTGATACCTTTGGAGAGATACATGTCACTCTTTCCCTGAGCTCAGCAGAAGTTAAATGTGATTCGTGTTGGCTAGATTGTGCCTGTTGACTCTACAGCAATGTTTTCACTGGTTTCTCTGAGAAAAGGGTCAAGTTCAATTTACAAATGTGTAACAGGCAAAAGAACCACTAGGAGAAATTGAGCAGAATGAAACTTTGCATATACTTAAATAAAGGAATTTATTTTTCTAAAAAAAAATAATCCCAAAACAAATTGGAAAACAAAACAGTGGTTTGATCTAGATACAGCAGCACTGCAATATTATTAGACAGGTATGAAGAATTTAAGCAGCCAGAAAACACAGAAGCAATTATTGTAACAACCTCAAAATGAAAACAATTCTCATTTCTACAATGTAAGAAACTCCCTGAAAATTAAAACAAAATGAAAAACCCTTTGGATTCTATTATTATTGTTATTATCATTAATATCATTATTTTACAATACCAACAGCCACTAATTTTCTAGTTGAGAATGTCTGGTTCCATTTATTATAAATGTATAATTTGATTATGAAAAAATTATTATAGAAGTATCTGTTTCTTTTACAGAGACTATGGTATAAGAAGTTCTTGAAAGCACTGAATCCTGAATATGTATTTTGAACAGATTCTGTGATGTAATTGTGTGATTAGCAGATGTGATTTCTGTAAACTCAGCAATAAAAGCTAGTCCTAATGTGGATATTTGTCTACCAGTTTAATCAACAATCAGCGATGGTCAACTACATTACGGGGTCATAAAAATTTTGAAAATGTAGCTGCAAAGTTTTATTCATTACCCCCTTGTGTAAGGATCTATAAGACGGTCTAGCTGTGGCAACCAAGAACAGAAATGAGAAGACTTACGCGATCTTTCTGGCAACATTTTTTGCTGTTGTTGAATGACAGAGAATCTAGAATTCTTTTTGGCATTCTTTGATTTTAAATATGTGGCACTAGATAGGCTGAAATATATTCCCAAGGTTCAGCAATCCAGTGTCATCCTGTTTTAAATACATGTGTGTACTGTGAGCTCTGACTCAACAAAGCTTCTACTAGAATAAATTTTGGTAGTCTGTGATGGTGCCACTGGATTTCTGTTTGCTTCATAAAGATGCTGGAGAATATTCATGATGAAAGGGGGGGGGGCAACCCAGCACCTGCTTTTCTCCTCCCCTCCTCCAAAGCATGCACGGTAATGCTAGCCATGTGTTAAACTGCGGGTAGGGAGAGAATGCTGCACACACCACAGTCTGTTCCTTGATGCAAGGGCAGTCTCGGGAACACAGCCACACGATTATTTTTCCATTGCAATCAGAATAATTATGTGTGGATGCCATTTTCACTCTTTTTTTCCATACTGATGAATTTTAATATTAACAAGGCAAAAGGCTTACAGAGTTACTTCTGCTACACGCCAGCAACACTTCAACATACATCATAGCACCTCTGCAGGAACCGTGAAATATAAAGCTTCATCCTTTCTTCATGAGGTAACTCACTGAGGTTCCACAAAGGATGCAGGATTGGACTACCTCAGCCAGGTAACAAAAAGATGCAACAGTGATAACCATTTGATTTAATTCATACAGGTTTTGCATCAGCCTCCCAAAGGACAGCTTAGTCCCACTGAAACCCACATTTTTTTCACCTGGCAGCTTCCATGCAGTTATGATTTTCATCTCCAAGCAGAGACAGCACTGGACAATCACAAAACAGTTGACTTGATCAAGGACAGAGAGAACTGAAAGTGAGAGGGGTCGCCTAGACTCCCAGGACTCTTTATACGAATGAAGAGCACACAATAAATCTGATATTCATGAACATTTGCAGAGGGAGAATACCAGGTTTCCAGTTTAAGAGTATTGTAACATATAAGTTTCTTCCTTTAGTTCTTTGTTTAAAAAATCAATATATTCTATACAATGGTACTAAGTTGTGTTCTTATTGCTGCAGCATGTCATGGTTACTTTTGAAAAACAAACAAACTTGCAAGCAGTGGTAAAAGAACAATGGACAAGATCAAGGAAAATCCACACCTTCAGGATTTTCCTTAAGAAGGGGCTCTGCATCAGGTAAGTCAGCTAGGGAAGCCTTCTGGTCCTCTTCCTGTCAACTCCAAGAAGCATCAAAGAAATAGGATACAGCAGAGGAAAGACCAACAAAGTGGAGATGGAAGAGGGAAAAGGGTCATGGTTTGGTCTAGATTTTGCAGGGTGGATGACAGGTGAGAAAGGAACAGCACTGGCACTTTCCCTAACTGGGAGGTCCTGTAAACATCCCTTGTTGCAAGGGGTCCCTTCCTTTCTCTTTAATTTCATGAATCAACATCTTAAACTGATATGTACCCATTTGTATCAAGAGAAGCTATAATGCTTGCAAATAATCTACCAATGGAATTTGGGGGTGACAATCCAGTTAGAACCACTTGCTATCATTTCCTGAAGGTCTCTCGAACAAACACAATAAACTTGATTTGGATCACATATTTGAAGTGATAATCAATGCATCCCTCTTACACATAAAATATATGAAGGCATCTTATATGGAGTACAATGGCTCACCCTACTAATTCAGTATTGTTTACTCTAACTGGCAGGATCTCTCCAATGTTTCAGGTAGAGAGAGAACTTTCCTAACACCTGTTAACTGAAATGCTCTTAAAGCTGGAAATGCAAGGACTGAACCTGTGGCCTTCTGCCTGCAAAGTTGGTAGCCAAGATGGCTTTTTAATATGTAAGTAGAATAATCAAGTAAAGCAGATTAGGTTTGGCTCTGAAATATCGAGAATGGCACAATAGCATTTATATGGGAAAAGAATCCAATACTTTTTAACATCATGACGGACACAGACTCAGTCTACTGAGAAGAATTCTACTACCCAACTTTAGACCAGCCATTTTGAAAGATATGGGCTTGGCAATGAAAATGACATCCATGTGATGAGTGCTTCTTTTTCCCGTTGTAGGCACGTACCGTCCATGATTATGTTACACATTTATGCATTTGTACATCAAATAATTGGCTTCCACTCTCAGGGAAGCACACACAAAGGTATCAGGACAGATGGAACTACACATCATAGCTCTTCAAAGCTTTTCCAGGTACAGATTGTAGAACTGCGTAATGAAAAGATATCCTTTAATGCTTAAGAGTTTAACCTTTAAATCTGCCTGGATGGATGTTCATTCATAAGACAGTTGCAAAAATGGATATTCCTCTCTTCTACTCTATTCAAGAGACCAAGATTATTTATGACTGCCCACATGAGCTGTTATTAATTCTTTAGTATCTTATGCTAATGTTAAAAGTTTTAGTCATCTCATCAGAGTAAAATGGAATCCATGTGATTTAGTCACACCTCATTAACCAGGAAGAGTGGCATGAGGTGGCCTATTTTCTCAAAAGCCATCATAACGCTTAAAGGTAATTTCTTCAGAACATTTGGCAAGGAAACAAAACACAGATATACTCTCCATCTCTGGAATTTCCTGGTAAAATGGGAATGGAATAGAAATACTGTAGGTGAGGAAGCTTCAATTAAGAGCTGAGCATTACGGTTCTGCACTCTCTTAACCTCTGCCTCTTCATTACCTTAGAAGCAAAAGAAGTTGCAATTGCAGTAGCAGATACAATGTGAGGTGACTTTGGGACAGAGGCTCACACCAGCCATTCACATCCTGTTCTTGGCCCAATTTGCAGTGGGTGGATAGGGAACATCATGAGCTGTAAATCAGTGCAGTGGGAACCCAGGAATCAATTTAGGATTTCAGCACATGCAATATGTATCCAACACCCACTCCAAAAGGCTTTGCGAACCCAGAACAAAGTTGAAATCCAGCCTCAGAGATGAAGCTCTCAAGCCAGTCTCTTGGCATCTTTCTGAAGGGAGCAGCAAAGATCACGCTTCACATGTGAAGAACAGAGGGCTACCAGTTTCCTGTGCTTGCAACCACAAGCATTTGTTCTTCACCTCCCTAGCAATAATAATATAAACACGGGCAACTGAGTGGGAAGGGTTAACTTTCTAGCAACAAGACAGACTAACTACAAAAAGTGCAAATATCAACAGCATTGGTCCCATGATGTCATGAACCTCAGACAGAGTTTATTGGCCTGGGAGATGGTAAAACTTGACTGCATTTAAAAGCAAGAATTTTTCTTAAACAAAGGGAAGACACTTGTCTGCAGTGTTGCTGTAAACCAAATAAACAAATGAAAAAAAAATTAAGTATACCATAAAAAATTCATGTCAACCAAACCAATGTGGAAAAGTGAAACATGAATAATTTTTTACATTTTGAAAAAGAAATCTAATTTTGAGGATCTAGATGTCTTGAGTCACTTTTTTCTCTTTAAAAAAAAGTCTTAAAACACATGGCTTTACAAGCTGCTGCTCAGAAAATATACATCCCTAAGTCCGACTCTCATTTAAATACAAATATACAAAATGTAAACTGAGACAATAGAGAAATTTACAAAACCTTTCCTCTAAAAATAATAAGGACAAAATTCAGTTCTAGGTATGATGCTATTTTAAATACGTGCAAGTTGTCATACTCTGGTTTCTATTGCAATGTCCTACAGAGACAACGTTGAGTCCCATGACTTCGAGTGCCACCTCCAAAACAGACCTGAGAGAAAATTTCTTCTTAAATGGGAGGCTCCACTGGAAGGAACAGAGGGAAATTTCTCCCACAGTAGGAGACTGTTGATCTTCTAGCTCAACGGTGGATGCTGTCTCATTCTTGAAGCTCCATATGGTATAGTGGAAGGATGTGAAGTGAAGGTTCACAAAAGAACAGGTAGAACTAGCTGCTTCCAGTGGAATTTGAACTTACATGGTTGGAATTTATATGATGATTTAAACTGGCCTTTGAATTTGGAGAACTCTTGGAATTGTTCTGGTGCTAAAAGAGTTAAAATATTTTTTAAAAAATTAGATTTCCAAAATATTTTATATCTATATACCTAATTCTGAACTTCTTCCAGAATGTGGATCAAAAATCCACACAATAAGGCTGGTTATAGAAAGCACAGATGTCTCTACAAACCTGGGGTGGGGAGAAAGGAACCCGGTGAATGTTGTTAAAATATAGTTCTGTGTACTGATGCTCTTTTTCATTATGAAACTGGGATATTTGCTTAAAGTGAGGAAGACATTCTCCATTGCTTGATCATTTTCATGGATGTGCTTTATATACATGACCTTGACCAACAATGAAGTAAAAGTAGGGCACCTTCTGTAGTTCAAAACAGTGGATTGCTTCTAGAGTAAAAGATTTTGCATTATAAGCAAGTTATAGATTTTCCATCAAGTGGAAATCTGTCACTTCTAGTCAGCTGAAGGAGCTCATTGGAGAGCTTAGTAGTTGAGATTTGAAAAGAAAACATCTAAGTGTATATTTATGGGAAAATGCATCTGAAGTTGATGGCATTTCTAACTTTAATTCTCATGCCTGAACACAGATACTGATGTAAGAAATGCATGTCCTCCAAACTCCCACAAAAGAGAGACTGCAAATACGCATCAAAGAAAAATTTACTAAGCTGTCCTTTCATAAAAAAAATTCTCAGCGATAACAACTGCAAATCTTTCTGTAACAAAAAAGGGTTCTACTGAAGCACTTAGAATTTGGATTAACACAACATGTGTCTGGTTCAATATTAGAAATTGAGCCCTGAGGCTGAGGCAAATGCACATTCATATGACACAAGAAAAAAAATTGCATTTATAATGGCTCTTACCCATGTACAAATAGAGGTGCTCACCTGGCGTTTAAATATTCTATGGAGCAATCCTTTCTTAGGTGGTTCTGGTGGGTAGTTTCTATTAAGATCTGGTGAGACAGTACCATTTGGTCCAAATATATTTAGTTCTTTAAAACACTCTGTTTCTATCATCTAGTAAAACAGGAAAAAAATGGACTAGTTAATAGATTGCAGCAGCCCAGAACTCTCAGTCCTTACCATAGTAGGCAAAATGTGGATCCTACCTCCAAGGTATGCATGGCTTAAATAGGGTAACAAAACATCAGCCAGCTAGGGAGGATGACCTAGTTACTAGCCACTTATCTGAATACAATCATTAGTCATTTTAATGAGGCTGTTGGATTAAGGATACTATTTAAGGCAGGTTGTAAGTCAACCGAATTTAGTGAGATTTACTTCTGATTAAACATGCATAAGATCTGGCTGTCAGGAAGTGATTAGTGCGCATCATGGCTAGCAGTCCCACTGTCACCTTTCCTAAATTCCACACATTACTGTCTAATTGAAGAAACACTAAGTCTAGCTAGACAAGAAGCAGTGGTTTACTGCCTGTAGGATAAATGGGAGAACACAGCTTCCCATCTAACAACAGGAAGTTCAGCAAACTCCTTGGTCATATGAAACAGACTTTTGAATTGACAACTGTCAGCTGATCTGAGATTGAAAACTACTTACTACCCTTCAAGGTGTATGCTGTTCCTTTTAAGCTCCATGACTGCAGAGAATGCTGTAAGAAAGAAGGATGGCTGGATGGTATGGATCTGAGGCCCAACAAAATGTCCTTTGAATGTCTTTTACTCACAGACTGCCATATTTGAGGCTGGGAAGGAATTTGCCCCTAGATCAAATTGGCTGATGATTCTGGGATTTAGTTTGTTTTTGTTCTTTGTAATGCTGAAGTCTGGATTATTCAGGGCTAATCTGTGGAGAAAAAGTGATTTTGCCTCACAGCAGAAGCTTGACTAGTTGGTCTTCTTTTAAGCAAACTATTGGGGGAACACAGACAGGAGCATTTGCTTCAGAAGAATGCAATCCAGGTAATGCTGATGGGACGGGCTGAAATTTGACAGTGGGAGCAGGCCAGGGAATGACAGTTAAGAAGAACAAAGGCCCACGGGGGGGGGGGGGGGGGATAGGCATCATTCAGATGCAGATGAACTACTCTGTGCAAGGATCTCTTGCATGCCTGTATTCTCTTTGTCATTGTAGCACATGAAAAATGGTTTCAGTAGTTGGCAACATTCATCTTTGACATGGCTTACGGATAGTCAGAGGATACAATAAATTATCTTGAAAGACCTTTCCAGACCTTTCCAAACCTGCAGTTCTACGTGAAATTTCTCATAGTGCAACTCTATTCTGATTGCATTTGGATTTGAATGACTGCAGTCATGCCAGTATAGAATCAGGAAATCCCATGAACATTTTCTTTAGAGAAATGACCACAGGAAAATTGTATATGATGGCTGGAAGCCAACAATAGTAGTCTGCTTACAAAAAGTTGTTCTAAAGTATGAGGCAGCTGTCTCCACTATCTTGCTGTGTTTATCAGCTCCCACAATACTCTGCCAGCATACTAACAAGTAAATAAAATGTGGAAAGAATTTGCTGCCATGTTCCCAAGTGAGAGAATGGAGGGTTTTTTTGAGAACAAAGAGTGCTCATAGTTGAATTCTGAAGTACCGCAATGGGCGGAAATGATCTAATACAATTTATAATGGAATGATCATCTTAAAGTCCTGCAAGCTGTCACTATTTTCCAATACAGGGCCAATAAAACCTTATAAAACCGTATAATGATGCAGGATGTGTAACAGCAAGCCCCCAGTTGGGTAACCAGAAATCAACCATGACTTCCAGTCATATACACATGCACAAAAAATACTCACCAAAAAAGGGAAAAGATTTGAATGTCAGATCATCAATAGCCATGAGGCAGGTTTTTTAAAATTAAAACTAGTCTATATAATCTAGATTATAATGTGCTACAGCCAATAAACAAGAGCAACACATATGCCTCATGCTCAAGCTGCTCATGTGACTCATGGTGTGTGTTCCAGATTTTATCTTAGGTACTTAAAAGGTGGCCTTGCAGACATCTGAGTGTTTCCAACTTACCTATTACCTTCTCTCCCCCCCCCCCGCATTTTTGTTCTACTTGTTATATTCATACCACAAACATGCTGCCATATGTGCATCTATAGGTTGGCCTTTTAAAGATAACACCATTAATAGTTTGGTGCAAGTTTGGAAACAGGTTTGGCAGGCACTTGTTGCTAATCGTCACGCAGAGCTATGAGTGGGGACACAACAATGGCAGCAAATCAGGGAGCACAGCCCAGATTATGCAGTGATCTCACTGGTTTACACTGACAGAGGGAAAGACAATAAAGTATCCAGATATTATGGTCTTAGGAAAAGTTCTTTCCCAATCACAGCTATCAACATTAGCTAGATCTTGCCAGTTAAAAATAGGGTATGCTTATGTGGAAGAGAAAGTTGCCCTTCACTAAAAGCTTATCCATTCTCCTGAAATAACTGTGCCTGAGATCTCAGACTAAGTGAAAAAATATGGTAAAGCAGTGTTCCTCAATGCATTACCCACAGGTGACGTGGTGCCTGTGGCACCCACTCCAAAGGGAGCCTGGCACAGGTGGCAGAGTGCCCCTGTTAACTGTATAGTGGGAGAGTATGGAACCTATGGTAAACAGTGGCCCTGAATCTGCTGTGTGGCAGAGAAACACGGGAGTCAGGGCAGGCAGGCAGGCAGAGGTGCCCCCGTCTGCTGTGCCATGGGGAGTGGGAGGAGCCAGGGCAGGCAGACAGTGGCTCCCCGCCAACCAACTGCTTAGGAGAGGCAGTGTCCAACATCTCTCACTCTCTCTCTCTCTCCCCCTGGCAGCAGCTGGAGCTCAGCAGGAGGAAGCAAAGCGCTTTCCCTCAAAGCCAGGGCAAGGAATAAACAGAAATGCTTGACTTGCTTGTGCTGAACCTTGCTGGCTGCTGGAGAAATACAGACGAAAAGAGAGAGAGAGAGAGAGAGAGGAAGAGATGCTGGGGGAGGAAGTGAAACACTGCACTTACAGTCCCATCTACAGTTGTCAAACTTTGGCTGGCAACCTGAGTGTGACTGAGTATTGTTGCTTACATTTCATGTGGGAACCATTTTGTTGTTGATTCTGAAATAGGTATTTTGTTATGGTACCCATCACATACTTTCAAAATTCCAGAAGTACTCAGAAAGATTGTGTACTCCTGTGGCAAACAGATACAAAGGATGATAGTTTTTTTTAAAAAGAGTTAAATGTTGGAGGAGAAGCCATCTGCCTTCTGGTGGTGCCTGGGAAAAAGCAGTATTGTTGTTGTGAATATGGCTGTTTCCTTTAGGGCCTCTAGGCCTAAGTTGTATTGTATGTAGATAAAACCTGTCTGGTTCCTTCAAAAGTAGCTGGGATCAGTTCTTTGAGGAACCTGGAGGATCTTCCTAAATTCTCATTATAATTTTAAAAAAATAGAAAGGGACATAATTCCTTATTGGGGGAGGGGTAATTTATTTCATTTTTTAAACAAAGCCAATAAGTCTTTCACTGGCACTGTTGGACAGAAATCTGAAGAAGGAAATGCACTGCTTTAGGAATGCCAGCTGCATAGGGCTGCCAGGTCCCCCTTGGCCATCAGCAGGGAGGTAGGGAGCAAGGCATGGATAGTGGAGCATGCTTCTCAACCATCTCCTTCTTCTAAAAATCAATTTAATACGCAGCTCTCAAATGAAAAATGTGTATCCATTCTTAAATTGGCAAGAACAAACTGTTAATATGAATCGCATTTATCCTTGATCTCAGCCAGAAGGCCAAGAAGCAATCCATCCTCATTTGAATAGGCCACTGCTGAAGTGCACACCCTTCAAACCTGAATAGTTAAGTATTGAAACATCTGACATTCTTGCTTTCGTGACTATTTTAGGGAGATCATTTCCAAGTTGAGGAAAGAAAATTACCCTGAGATCAAGTACTTCAAAGTACACGTTTGCTATTTATGAAAGTTTAAAAGCCTGATAAGGGGACTAATGAAAAAATATATAGTTACCTCATTCTGCCATGGAATAGAGACAGAGCCTGTGGAAAACTTGGAATAAAAGTCATCGTCTGTTTGGTCCAGGTTCACTCCCTTGACAGTTGAAAATTGTTCAATGTCCAAGACATCTTTGCAGTAGACTGCCCTAGGCTGCACCAGCAACGAAAAGAAAGAATACACAGGAGAGTCTGAGTGACAAGTGTGAATGCTTAACAGTAACAATGCATTCCATTAACGCTTTGCGATGCATGTTTGCCATGGGTGTGGTTACAATCAAAAGCATTTCTGCGTTCATCAGTATAATGGATGAAATTGTTAGTCACAGGTTAAATCGCGACTTTAATTAGATTCCAGTAAAAGCTGCCTCCTTTGAGAGGGTGTTCAGTGGTATGTAGTTAACATATTTACATCTCTTGATTCATACAGTTTCCATTTGGAATGAGTTTCCTAACCAATGTTTGTCTGTTTTTATTCCACACAAAGAGTTGCATCAGACATTCTTGGGCCCGAGATTATCTAATGAATGTGTTTGCTTGAAATAAAAAACACAAGACATCATTTATTGCTCAAACACCCCCCCCCTTTAAATGGACTGTGCACATCAAGAGAGATATGGGTATGGTACCCTGTCTGTGGCCATTGGGATACCTGGGATAGATTCCTGAATTTATGTCCTCAGATAAAAACTGGCTTATTACCAGTAACTGATGCTCTTTGAGTGGCCATCTGTGACTGATAGCACAGAAAAGCAGGCTTTTTGAAATGCTGCTTGTATCAGAGAGTCAGGGAGTTCAAGAATTAACCTTCCCTGAAGAGAAGAGCTTAGGTGGTTGGCTGCTCTTCTAGCTTTCTGATTGGCCCACATCAGCTGAGAGAGAACATAAAAAAGCTGATCTGGAGGGGAAAGGGGTCTTTTGCAAGTTGGTCTTTCACAATTTGGTCTTTCACTATCTGGTCTTTCTAACATCTGAATCAGTAGCCCAGGGGTGGCCAACCTGTGGCTCGGGAGCCACATGTGGCTCTTTCACACATATTGTGCGGCTCCTGGCAGGGCGGCTGGGGAAGCAAAGGGGAGGCATGCTTTTTCTCTCTTTCTCCCTCCCTCCCTCCCTCCCTCCCTTCCTTCCTTCCTTCCTTCCTTCCTTCCTTCCTTCCTTCTTCCCTCCCATCTATTTGCTTTCCTAGTTTCTCTCTCTCTCTTTCTTTCCACTTCTTTAATTCTTTCTTTCCATCTCTCTCTCTTTCTCTCTCAATATCATTAGCAAACAAGTAATATCATTATCAATAACCGGTTTTCCTCGTTTGTTTTTATTTTTGGCAGTCCCATTTAATGTTAATAAAAAGCAAATTTGCATATTTTTACAAATAAAAACGTGTGTGTGATATTTGTTCCTGTCTTGCGGCTCTCAGACATCTGACGTTTATTCTATGTGGCTCTTACGTTAAGCAAGGTTGGCCACCTCTGCAGTAGCCAGAGGGTTTGACTTCTGAAGGAAGAGACATTTGGGAGACAGTGTTTTATGACAGGCAATAGTCAGAAAAGTACTTCTACAGAGAAAAGGAGAGAAACCCCATTGTCTAAATATATTAAAATTGCTCTGAGGGAGAATTTTAGATTCCTAGTCAGAAAAGCTACAGAACAGCCTTATACAGATAAAGGATACCGGAGAAGGATTTGGCTGGCAGAAGATCTGGGTAGTTAGAGAGAACTCCCATACAAGCCAAATAGTAAAAGGAGTTATTGCTTCTTAGGGACAAGGAGAATAACTTCATGCCAGTGAAGGGGACTGGGAAGAGAACCCTGATCTGTGATAAAGTGAGAATCTTAGACACCTCAGGAGTTAGTGAAAAGCTGTAATATCTAAAGGAAAACCTGTAATATCTGAAGGAATAAACCTATATACACCAATAAGAACTGTGTTAGTGCTTATACTAAACAAAGTACCTCTCAAAGAAAGGAACAGAAAGCCTTGAAATAAAACTAAAAATATACTCGCCTGAATGTTCTAAGAATTCAACTCTGTGAATATTTGAAAGTTTTTACCTCAGCAATCTCAAAACCTTGGCTATTCATATTATACACATATTCTCTGCCTGTTTAATAACATCTTCATTCTGTTTTTGAAAGTTAATTTGCCTCAAGTGCCATTCCTCAAGGGTTTACAAAACTGGCAACTCCTGTATCTTCAGTAGAGTTCCTGAGCTGAGAAAAAACCTAAACTAAAAATCTCAAACATAGGGTGGGACAGGCAAGTCTTTTATGACAAAGAATATATACATGGTATGGTGGGGCAACTCAGTTAGTGAGGGGAACTGAAGATTCAGCAGGAAAAAATCTGCCAGACAGTTGGGGAGATATAGGGATTTGTCATACCATCTACGGCCTTCCAGAGTACTATGCGCTCAGCCCCTTCCTTATTAGCTGGTTCATAACCCATAGGTAGGACTGCAGAAATCAGAAAGCACTTCACTTCTCACTTGGCTGCACTGCCTACTTAATACTAAAATACTAACATTTTGCTTCTTTTATATATTTTACTGCATAATTGCAGGTCCTTTTAATGGTCTTGCATACACACTTTCCCCCTTAGATTAGTAAAGGCAGTCAAGTCTAACATTGACACTCAGCTATGAAGTTGTGGGCAGGAAACGTGAAGGAACAAAGGAAGAAGATCAGTCTACTGACCCTGAGTAGCTATCAGGACAGGAGTGCAGAACTAGAGCATGGTAGTGATTACAAATTAATGCCAAATTCAAAACTGCAACCTTGAGTACATACATTAAAAATAAAAAGAAATGTGTTTGGTTCAACTGCCCTTGATTAAAAATTGGGTCTTTGTGGTGGACACACCAGCCTTTTGGAATGGCCTTCCAGAGTATTATGTACTCAGCTCCTTCCCTATTAGCCTCCTGAATGAATAGTCAGTTAGTCCAGAGGATATTTTGTTGAAAATTGCTGGAGTTTTATTGAAACCTGCAGAGTGTGTAATATTGTGGCTTAGGCACTACATTTACTGTAATTTTGGGGCTGAGTTCTAAATTTATTGCTTAACTTAACTTATTGCAATTTTTTTTTTGCTGTTATCTGCCATGAAACTTATTGGAGAGCCAGAATACTAATATTGTAAATAAAATTTTATTCAACAGTTGAGTTTTCTAGTGTCTGTAATTAGAAAAATATGACAGACAAGTACTACAGATGGTTCTGTGTCCTTAAACACAATTTGCCTTCTTTTAGCAGCACTTGAAATGCAGAAGGAATATTAATTTCTAGAAAACACACAGAGAAAATTTCTTCCATCATTGTTGTTAATCCTCTCACCTCTTAATACTGTTCATTTCAGTGGCTGTTTAGATTAAAAATTAAAGAATTCAATGGTAGCTATTTTAATACCACTTTTGGAAATCAGAGATGGGATCATTTAAATATTCTCATTCTGTGTACGTGAACATCCATTCATAATGAGCAGGAAATCCAAATGAAATTCATGCTCTAAGCTTCCATGTGGGAATTTCTTGAGCTGCTGATTCAGAGCATTAGTGAAAAACCCCAGATTAATGAAGCAATACCTGAAAAAAATATGAGAGGTGTTTGTGTCACACAGGGTATGGAGCAGTACTCCACCATGTAATCTGTGTAACCCATTCAAAGTTTCCCCATTCACCAGGCAGACTAGAAGATTACTGGAGGGATCAGCATACTTCTGCAGGTAGGAGTGAAATATTCTGAATGGGTACATCTGAACCAGGGAGTGAGGGCAGCATGGTATAGCCCAATCTTGTCAGATCTCAGAAGCTAAGCAGGGTCAGTAGTTGGAAGATTAGAAAAGGAAGACTCCGCATAAGAAGGCAATGGCAAACCACCTCTACTTCTCACTTGCCTTGGAAGCTCCTTGCTGGGGTTGCCATAAGTCAGCTACAACTTGACGGCACTTTACACACATCTGAACACCAACACCAAGAAGAAAAATACTCCCTAAACCAGGCATACCATAATTGTCTTATCTTTCAGTTTGTGATAACTGTCGATCTTCAACAGGCTCACTAATGAAATTATCTGTCACCTAGCTTTGTCAGGATGAACAAACATGGTATGATGCCTTCAATGAAGAAAGTATAATGTAACAATAAAATATACTTAACAGGAAATATGGATGGTGTGTCACTGCTTCTCTGAGAAGCTATCAACCAGGACATTGTACATCAAAAATTAAAGACAGATATACCATTAAAATGCAGAACCTTTGGGGAACAAATGTATTTTTCTTCCAGGTAAAAGAGAATGTATTTTTGCCATGCCTTTATTAATTTGGTAGCTTCTGGGGTGGGGGGAGAAAGATGTAGGTGCTTCAAGGGCCAGAGAAAATGAATATATGAGGGAAAAATATGTCCTCAATATGGTTGTGCGGGGATTAAAAGCATATTTTTCCAGAGTAGCTCTGGCAAACCACCAGACTTCTGTGAACCATAATCCTACCAAAACCAAATCTAAAGATTATTTGAACAATTAGCCTCAGATAAATAGAAGGGTATTTGAACAACAGAATTATCCAAGAAGATCTATAGGAAAAAGTTTGCAGCTTTCAAACCAATTTGGATTGGGCTGAATTTGCCACTATATATTCCAGAACTGCCAACCACCTATTTTCTCTAAAATGTCAAAACTGTAACTGGTATTTAGAACCACAAGACAATTTTAATACTACATGGGGAAGCCAGGGAAGAAATGAGTCATGAAACGCTGCCTGCAGGTGTGAGAGTAGATTTCACGAAAGGGGACCTTGCTGCTCTAACACTGACCTTTTCTACGTGAATTAGTGTCTGGTAGCTCTCAGGAGGATTTGAAATAGACTATTTTCTATGATTCATGCTAAAGGGGGTTTGGCTCACTGGATATGAATGTGGTTGAAGGAACAATAAAAGAATACAATCCATAGGAAGCTCTGAATAGGGTCCATTGAAAATGAGTGGAAGCAGCACAAACCCTTGTTCATACAGACTGAAAAGGATCTATCATTATTAGTGCTATTCAAATGAAATGGAACCCTGCATCAAAGCACTTCAGATTGATTCAAAACCAAACATTTTCAAGTAGCAGCTGAAATATAGTCTTCTGTTACAGTTACCCTCTGACTATAGGCCCATTACGCATGCACATCTTACTGCAGATTTTCAGAGCAGTAAGCCTTTCATCTTCATTTTGGATTCCGTGCCCGGTTTACACACCATTCTTTTTCTTCCCGAGTATTTATTCTGCAGCTACAATTTTAAAAAATGCACTCTTCTAAATCAGGGTGGAACATCACTTGTGACGTGTTGGGGATGGTGCCCAAAGGTGTTTTTTTTTTAAAAAAATAAATAAATAATGCAATTGCCCTATTGCAGCTGCACAGTAGCATCTAGCAAGAACCTTTCATTTAAATTATTGTGGGTCAGGTTTTACACATGCATTTTAGCCTTAGTTCATTAAATGAAATGGAACAGAAAGGAATGCAGGCAAAGGGGGAAAATCCAATGTTGAAAACCACCAGCCTTTTTTTAAACTCTGACAAGCAACTGCAAAACCCCATTTTCCATATTACAGAGCACTAGGGGATTCTTTGCTGTGTTATCGGCCACTGTGAAAAATGGGAAAAAGTCACACAATCCCATAATATGGGGGAACATGTGGAGTGTACAGAATGCACAGTAGAACACTCTAACACTGGAATTGCAAGCTGTGATCATTGGCAATGTGTGTGTGTGTGCACGTGTGCCTATGCAAAACCCCACCACACTTGGCACAGGGCAGCAATTTGTATGGCAGAGAAGTACTCTGGCAGAAGTTTTAGTCTTATCCCACTAAATAGAAAAAAATGGGTGGGTATTTTTGCCAATACCCTAGCGCAGCTGCACAGTAATGTTAATTTCCTGCCCTTCCTTGAAAATTTGTGTGCTTTTCTCTTTGTGATTCTCTGATTTGATACTGCATGTTGGTCGTGATCTTGGCAGGTTTTTTTGAGCCTGTCCTGTGTGGATTGCTCTCTGAATGGATTGCCCTCTGAATGGATTGATCTGAAGCGATTCTTAAGTTCAGTGGTTTGCAGAAGGTCCATGTGGCTCAGCCACCATTTTAATGTTAGGCTTCCAGAGACTCCTCCAAGTTTCTTCACTAAAGCATGAAAGGGATTTTTTTTTCAAAGCTTTAGGCCTCCCATCCCAATGTCTGTCTCTCTTGACATTCTGTGTGACAATCCCCCCCTTTATTTTGTTTGCATGCAGCACTGAAATCCTCTTTTTTTGCACTAGGAACATTGCTGTTTGCCTCCTCTCTGATCCCACTTTCAAGTCAATACCAGCAGGAAACTAAGCCTTGTGCAGCTTCTTTTAAACTTCCCCCATCATTTTAATTTTTTAATTCAGCAAACTGAGACTACCAGTAGTCTCATATTGCTAACTCATGCCACTTGTCAAAAAAAAAATTAAAAACAAAGGGAAAATGGAGCTTGTACACTGATGAAAGGGAGAGGATGGTGGAAGTTTCAGAGTTGGTGGAACTCTCAGAAAACCTGGGTAAAGAGCAACCAGAAAGCAAACTGAGTGCTGAAGGGAGGAAAATCAGTGCAGAACGAAGAAAATCCAATGGATGTGCATGGTGAAGGCGAGGGAAAAGATCTGTGCATAATAGGCCTAAAGAGATGAGAGAAAGGTGGTTGTGGCCTCTGTCACTGACCATGGTGGTTGTACCACCTCCCACTCAACACGAACAGAAGCATGGCCCCAGCTAGATGTAAATTTCAGTTAACAATTGAGGGTATGCAATCCTGTTTACAATACACAGGGTAATGGACCCCTTGTCCCTGGGTATTAAAATTCATTTGTAAAAGGATCACCATTCACTGCTTTCGCCTACCATTAGCTTCCCCTTGCAATTCTTGTCTTTTAGTTAGCAACAGGGAGACTGGGGCCCAAATTTTCATTTATGTACTACAAGTGGGGAGCCTGCAAGGACTTGCAGGAGTATAGTTGTGGGAGGCTGAGCAGCAAACAGGATGTGTAGAATGAGTAAAGGGAATGGTGGCTCCCTCACTCCCCTCAGGTTGTCCCCTGAGCGATCCACTAATTTTTTAAAGCATAGTGTTGATTGCGTTATGGCAGGGGTGGGCAATTGTTTTGGCTCAGGGGCCACTTTGTGGGAGCGGAGGTTAGCGGAGGGCTGCACCTTTTAAAATGATTGCATTCATTAATTAACTTTGCATTTCAGAAAAGGTATAAATTGTATCATAAAAAGCAATAAATATAAATTAAATAAAATAATGGTAGTTTTATTCAATTTATTTATCATTCTAATTTCATATCATCCATAGCTGCAAGCACATTTAATTTTATAATCAGTTTTAATGAGACAAATGTACCCTATTTTTCCCTTACAAATCGCTCACCTAATGGAAGAATTCAGACACAATGAAGAAGAGATTGGATTTATATCCCGCCCTTCACTCACTGGGAGTCTCAGAGCGGCTTACAAACTCCTTCCCCTTCCCCTCCCCACAACAGACACCCTGTGAGGTAGGTGGGGCTGAGAGAGCTCTGAGACAATTGTCCTTGAGAGAACAGCTGGTACAGAGCTATGGCTTGCCCAAGGTCATCCAGCCAGGTGCAAGTGGAGGAGTGGGGAATCAAACTTGGTTCTCCCAGATTAGAGTCCGCGCACTTAACCACTGACTACCAAACTGGCTCTCAGTGGAGGCTGTGGGCAGCAAGAAGGCCATCTGGGGCGACGCAGAGGGACAGAGAGACACACACAGGGAACATAGGGAGAGAGAGAGAGAGAGGAAGACACACACACAGAGGGACAGAGAGAGAGACACAGGGGGACATAGGGACAGAGAGAGAGACAGAGGGACACAGAGACACACACACATGCAGAGGGCAAAAACAAAAGGTGCAGAAACAGTGGGGAAATTTACTGTTGTTTACCTAGGAGTAAGCACCTTAAATCAGTGGGAATTACTTCAGCATGGGGGGGAAGCGCTCGTGTTTCGTATACCTACGAGCAGGTGCGCGAGTTTCCTGCCAGGGCTTCGCTCTCCCTCCCATTTTATAACCAGGTAAAGTCGGAGACGAGTTCCCGGTTTCTTCCTCCTCTAGAAATAAAGAGCGGGGGGCGTCATTTACTTCCACCCTCTCCCGTCCAGCCCTGGCAAAGGCAGCCGGGGCCAAACACCGTCAGGGTCTGATACTAAACGGGGGGGGGGGGAAGAGAGAGGGGATGAAGAGGCCAAATGCTCCGGACCTGAGGAGGAAGTGGGGGTTGGGGGAGAAGAAAATAAGGAAGTGGCTCTCAGGGATGGAATATTCTTTCCAGTCAGGAGAATTTATATCCTGGCTGCTCCCCCCACCCACCCCTTCCCCTACCCAGAGACGTTTTCCTTTTCTCTCCCTCTCCTCCTCCTATCCCCCCCCCACTCTAACCTGCCAGCCAAAGCCCCAGCGAAGCTCACTGCTTAAACGGGGTACCGAAATTTGAAAGCTCCTTTTGCTGCCGCTTCTCTCCCGCCGCGAGCACAACTCCTCGCCTTGAAGATCCGCCCACTTTTTCTTCCTGCACAAGGACCCAATCCCCGATGCCAGAGAGCGGCCGCATCCCTGCACTTATGCCCAGGGCCTAAAGAGAGTGCTGCAGCACCCCGCACCCGCCTCTCACAGGGGCGACTCGGAGTGGCAACGCCCCCCAACCCAGTGCCTGCAGGCTGCCAAGAGGACTTGGGGAGTGAAAGGGACCGTTCCCGGTCGGGGAAAGCAGCGGAGCTGTCGGGGGCCGAGCTCTGGCACTGGAGCGAGAGGCGGCACGGAGGACAGCAGCTTGGGCAGCGGGCATCAATGGTGACTGACCAGCAGGTTTGCTTTGACTGCAGGAGCCATTTTGGAGGGCCCCTGGAAGTCACGAGGCAGGCGGCCGGCCGGCACCAAGTTAGTGTTGGAGACCGCGGCTGGGATCCTTGCCGCGGGAGCCACCCACGCGCTCCTCCTTCCCCGTGTGCCCCGCAGCCACTGATGGATGAGCCACTCCGGCTGGGGGCTGGACTGTGTCATCCGCAGGCCTTGGAAGCCTCGGAGATGCTGCACCACTGGCATGTGGCTGCCTGGCTGGCGGGGCTGCTGGTGCCGGCGCTGGGCTGGGAGCTGCCTTGGGGGAGGCGGGGGAGGCCCGGGCGCCCTCCTGCTGGACCTCTCGCTGGGGGCGGAGTGGCACTGCATGCTGGACCTGACCTGGACGGCCCGCCAGCTGAGGGATGCCATGGAGCTGACAGGCAACAGGTGGCTGCGGAGGACTGGCAAGCCCCTAGTGGCTGACTGTCTTTGCGGGCCGCCAGAAACCCTGTGGTGGGCCGCATGTGGCCCGCGGGCCGCCATTTGCCCAGCCCTGCGTTATGGCATTATTTTTTTCACTATAATATAGCAATGTTATAACACTGGGACAAAATGGTCAGCGAGGTTCATGTAGCCTTCTCCGTGCAATTACCCGTCCATGAAGTTCCTTTCCTTTTTTTTTGGTGGGTAGGTTTTGTCACCTCACGCTTGAATTGTTTCTTCATTCTCACCCACCCTTCTCCTACAGCTTGTGATGTGTTTGATGACAATTCAGTCCTTTAAACATTTAAAAATATTGGAATTATATAATTGATTTGATAATCATGGAAACTCATCATGTGCAGTGTTTCCATTTAGTGTGTTTCATAATGACTGAATAACACTGTTATTGATTGCTATATCCAGTTCGACTATTGCTAATGGAATACTATTTTCACTAGGATTTTGTGGGAATCTTTGCCAGCCATTTTCTTAGTTGGTGATTAAGGAGGAGTGGGGGACCTTTGAAATGGCAGCAACCATGCTGTTCCCCATAATATATCCAGCCTTTTTTTTTTTTTAAGTGTTATGATGTTATAACATTACTGCATGCGCAAAAAAACGAAAAGGCTACATTGCTGACAAAGTACATGATGACATGGCCGCACAACCTTTTTTCAAAGGAAGTGCAGAACACATGGGGATTCAAGAATTCAAGAAAAAGGTCCCTGAAATAAATGCCCTTTTATGAAAGAGGTGCTGCGAAGTTGGAGCATCAGCTGGGGATTCAACTCACCAAGAAACAGCAGCAACACTGAGGTGTGGAAAAGGCCTGAGTTTTGAAGGCTGGCAATTTTATTTTGGTTACCTAGTAACCCCCACAGTGGTCACAGAGATCTCCTTCTAGATAACAGATCTCCTTTTATTGTCTATCTGCTTCTCTTATGGGGGGTTAATCCTCCCCATGTGTTCTGCAAACCTGGGGCTTTTCTCAGGTTTGTAAAAAAAATTGTCTTGTCTGTTTATGGTTCCAATCTCTGGATTTAAGTATCCTCAGATTTGGCTAAGAATTAGACTTATTGATTGATGGTTTGAATTTTAAATTGATGTGAGGTGTTCTGAGAGAAAATTTTGCCTGAAAAGTATGATGAAAATATTTTTTAAAGCCCCAAGAACATTTATAATGGAACAAACAAATGTCTGTTAGGCACAGATCCTAAAATACTTCAGTTTTGATTCTCATAATAGAAAACAGCACACTTTAGGATCCCCATTCTAAACAAGCCTCTTTTAAACACTCTGAACAAAGAAAAGCAGAAGAAAAATGTCCAGCTGATCTGGCATTTAGATTAGGAAACATGCCATCTATGCAGTTCATTACACATGTCTGACAGGGCTTGGATTTGTCTCTCTTGAACTGCAGGCCTCCCTGACATATGCATGGCTATCAACTACAGAACTCAGAGGAGTTTCAAAAACACTTTTTGTGATATACATGGAAGACTGTAGTTGAGAGAAAAATAGTCAAAAATCCTATTGGGATACACCTAAAATAGGGTTGCCAAGTCTGGGTTGGAAAATACCTGGAGACTTTGGGGGTAGATCCAGGAGAGGGTGGGGTTTGGGGCGGGGAGGAGCCTCAGCATGGTAGAATGCCATAGAGTCCACTCTTCAAAGCAGCCATTTTCTCCAGGGAGCTGATCTCTGTCAGCTGGAGATCAGTTGTAAAAGCAGGAGATCCCCAGGCCCCACCTGGAGGCTGGCAACCCTAACCTAAAATAATAGTTTTGATCTTGGTCTAGAATCCAAAGAAATTGTAGAGGGCTTACTGAAAAACAAATAAAATTGATTTCAGCTATAAGACCTAAATACATTAATTTTTTTTAAAAAAAAAATTACCACGTGCTTTGAAGCCATTATTCAGTGCTGACATTTTAAATAATTTTTGTGGAGTACATGACAAAACATTTCAAACTTTAACACCACCGAAATTGCTTTGTGTCCTGATAGAAAAACACTTGATTTAACTTTATGAAATATTATTCCTACTCTACACTGCATAGTTGTTCAAAAGCAGTTATTAGCTGATTGGCCTTATTTCACCTCAGAAACTTTATCTGAAAGTTGGTATGGAAATCTGAGCCAGCAAAACTTTTCACTATGGAATTTTCAAACAGAAATGATGGTTATTTGTAACTCTATAACCATTTGGAATTTACAGTCCTTACCTCATTTGTTCTCACTTTAGCCCCATGTTGTCGGCCTGCATTATTTCTATTTATAGAAGTGGAACTCTGACCGAACAGTAGTACTCAAGCCCTTCACAGTTAAGGGTTAGTTTGTATGACCTTTTTGAAAAGGTTGTCACTACATAATGGCTTCTCCTGCAACTCTGGTGGTGCAAAGTGATATTGCTGTAAATACTCCAATATATGCTGAGGTCATAACTTGCCACAAATTTGAAAAACCTGGATCCAATGTGAGATAAACTGTACACCAAGGCAGTCTTAAGGGCAATTCCATTTGCTAGAAAAAGATACATTTTAAAGAATCTACAATCTTGTATCAGTTTTGTAATATCAAGGCTTCCTTCAAAGACTCCTGAGAATTGTAACTTGTGGGTTTCTGCACCAGATCTTAGCTCCTGCTTGGCTTCTTAACTGCACTGGGTTGTCAGAGTATCATCTGCTAGTTGCTTATCTCATTTTTTTCTCCCTGAGTTTTTCCTGTTTTTTTCCAGCTCATCACAAGAGTGAATATATGGGAAAACCTCAAAGGAAAACCAGGAGAACAACAATGGGCAAATGAACCATGTGAAAGGAAGCTGGAGCAAAAACCCATTTTGGAAGGGCCCTTGTTGTGCTGAGAACTCTATTTGAGAACTTTAACTGTCATCATGGAACCACAGGTCTGTGAATTCTCTGAGAACTACTGTTAAACCTATTTAAACCCTATTGTGACTTTACTCTAACCACACCTCCTTCCCCAAATCCTGTAAAATAGCCATCTGTGGCTGAACAAAGAGTCACTGTACCCAGGCATCCAAAATCAACAGTCACTCAATATTCATTTGGCAGATTCGGATGCAGTCTCCTATACTGTTTCCATGTATGTAGTCTAGCTAAGAGATCCTACAACTGTCTGGCAGCCAGAAGTTCTAGCTTTATGGTGTTATCCAGGATACTCCATGAGGAGGTGAGCTAGAACTGCACCGTAACACATAATAACTACCACTGATTCACTGGAGCTGTTATATCTATGGCCAAAAGGCACATTCCTTGAGGATATCAGAAAGAATATATTCTGGGCTGGAGTGATCAGAGCAGGAGGCTGTAACAAAATTTCCTTGACAGCAAAGTAGCAGATGAACTACTCCATGAGCTCAACTCTGCACGTAGGCAAAAATGGACAGAAGCCACTAAAAATGTGGATTTCAGGCATTCCAGTAGGAAAGCTTGGAATCTGTTGAAAAAGCTAGGTGCAACTCCCCCCCACCCCCGGGGTGCTCTGAGGAAATCTGGAAGTAACATCAAAACAGCTAGCTGCCCAACTGGAATCTCTATCCTGAGTTCTGAAAGATTGATAAAAGAGTAAAAAAAGAACTCCAGATTTTGAAACTCACCTGTCCTGAAGCCAGCAAGCTGTCAGGGGATTTCAGTGCTGATGAGATTTTTAAGGCACTGAAGGATATCAAGAGCAGAAAGACACCAGGTGTCATGGTTCAGCCTGAGCTGACCAGTTCAGATGAGGCAGAAAGTAACAAAGGAGCAGCAGATTACAGTAAGGTACAAATCAATTGAAAGGACTGAGGAAATACTGACTAGGGACCTCAAAATTTTGGTTGACTACTACTGTAAATGGCGGCTTATCCCAAGTCCAGGAAAAACAGAATGCTCCTGTTTCCATCTCAATAACAATCTTGCCAACCCTGAACTGAATGTCTACCTTAATGGCACGCAACTAACGCACAACCATACACCTAAGTACCTTGGCATTACCCTGGACAGGACGTTGAGCCATAAACACCATCTTACCAATGTAGTGGCAAAAATACACACACGAAACAACATTCTCCAACGATTATTTGGTACAACTTGGGGTCCGTCTGCTACAACACTTAGATGCTCAGCTTTGGGGTTAGTGTATACTGCTGCAGAATATGGTACTTCAATGTGGCTCAACAGCCCCCATGTCCACAAACTCGATATCCCACAATATAATGAGAAGCATCATCTGATGTATTAAACCTACTCTGACCCATTGGCTACCCACATTGTGCCATATTGCTCCCCTACATTTCTGAAGACTAGATGCTCTTCTTCGTGAATACAGAAAGATAACTGAAAACAGAGAGTTACTAAACCACAAGGACATGGCAGACGCAGGCCTATCCAGACTAAGATCCTGACACCCAGTAATAAGATCTGCACAAATCCTGCAATCACAAAATTTTGATCTAGGGAATGAATGGTTGTGAACATGGATGCAATCAGTTCCACCCGATATCCATAACCTGATAAACACCAACAAGAGGCCTGCAGAATTTGACTTGCCATGTGAAGTATGGAAGATGGCTAGCAGAATATGAACAGGCTTTGGTAGTTGGGCAGACCTGTTGTTTAAATGGGGCAAAATATCAAGACCCGAATGTGATTGTGGTGCAGCCTGCCAAACTATTTTCCATCTGTTACAGGAATGTGAGTGTCATGCTTTCCAGGGTGATGTGATGGAGCTCTTTGAATTCTCCCCAGCTGCGACTGAGTGGATTGAAAATACAGATATTAGTATTTAGGGGAATTGATCAATTGGTCTGCATACCTGTTGTATCAACTTGGTTATGTATTGTATATTTTATGCTTCCTGTGGGTAACTCTGCCAAATCATAAATAAAAATAAATAAGACAGTCACTTAGCCACACTGGCACTCGAGGAGAAAACTTCAGCAGACATTTAGGTTAGAGAATACCCTCAAGTAGTATGCAGTGTATCGCTTTCAAGTTCCACTTCATTTCTGTGATTCTCTTTCAAGCATCACTTACATCAGGGATAAAAGGAGGGTCCAGCATTCCTGCTTGTAAGCGTTTGAAATTCATGCTCTTGAAAAACAGGTGCCTCTTGACTTCGACTGCACCTTCTCCCTGACAACCAAGTCTCTGCTTCACATCTTTGGTCAGTAGCTGAAAATGACCAAGAGAATTGCAAGACAACTTTTATTTATTTATTTACACACACACACACACAGAGCACCTCACACATTTGTTAAAATTCACAGTCCTCTTTGACTGTAGAAATCAGTGATAGTGCCCTTTCAAAAAACACAACACACTACTGAAACTATCACCCCTTTTCACAGAAAGAGTATTCAGAGTGTGTGTCTCGGACCTGGAAGAAGTTGTGGATTTGATCAGTATCATACCCAAAATAAAAAGGAAAAAAAAAAGACAGATTGCTTCTCTTGATCAGATGACATTTTTAAAATGTTGGATAGATATTGGTGTCAGGAAGATGGCAGCACCTTTGGCATCATCCACCTGAAGGCTGGCTGGGTGTGATCTACTGTATACCTCACAAGTTCCATGTTGGAGATACAATCCACTAAATATTACATGGCTATAAAAGGAAGGATGGGGACTTATCTTACACTTGCTGACTATTACCTAAAATATGAATATAATGACTAGGGCTTTTTTCCTGGGGGAATGTGCTGGAAAAGAGTCCCGGAACCTCTTTGACAAAATTATTTTAAAAACGTTTAAAAGTTCATGAGTTTTTCGTATACAGATTGAAAATTTCCCTCTTGAGCGTTCCAGCACCTCTTTTCCCAACCCCTGCCCCCCCAAAAACAAACAACCTTGATAATGGCTCTCTTGTTTTCTTGTCTATGTTAATGCCTATATTTTTGGTTCATTTACCCATTTAGTGCTCACATATATGATGTATTATTAATTGGTGTATACGTATGACTGAATAAGCAATTGCTTAAAGAAAATAGAGGCTTTTAATATTTAAAACTTATAGAGCAAAAACTGCAATTAAAACACACAGAAAAACAGTCTATATTACAGGTCAATCTCTGGCTGGCTTGGGTTTCATTCTTTTCTCTTACAGCTTAATTCTGAAGATTTGCTGAAGACACCAGAGAAGAAGCTCACAGCATCAAACAGCATTAGAATTTAAAATAACTCAGTTACTACAATTATATGACTCAAGACAAATAAAAAGAAATGAGGAAGAATTACATTCTTTGGCATAAACAGATTTAAAGGGGAAAAGAATGAAATCCACACTTTTCATGATAAATTTCAGTGGTTTTCGTTTTGTCCATCAGAGGGCAGCAGTAGAAAAACTAACAGCAAAGACACTATTAAATGAAAAATATACAGGATTACAATTTAGAAAACATTAAAATAATTTAAACATGAATAGATGTAATCAGGCTGTACAAGAAATAGAAAATTCAATGCAATTTGCTTCTTCTGAGCATTCAGACTGATCCCCCCCCCCCCCACTTCATTTTAAACAGAGAGCACCTTGCATGCTGTTGTCCCAACCAAGACTGGGCTAATTTTTCAGGAAAATTCTCCAGCTACACTGTTTCCAAAGCTGTAAGAATATAAATGGAAGGGCAGTGCTAGTGTCAATAATGTGCCCCTCCCACAGCCTCATCACACACACTAGCAAGGGGTCTCCAAAATGATGCCTGTGGATGTCACAGTGCTTTCTGATACCTTTCTTAGAGCCCACCAAGTGTTTATAGAAAGTGGGTGGGGCCAGGTAGGGCTTTTGCCCAGGAGGGCCTCTGATTGGTTGCGCAGATTAAAAAAAACATCCTGCTCAACATTTCTGACAGAAACTCTATTTTAAGAGTTACTATTAGAGTTGTGCATAACCTCACTCCCTGTTAATTTTGTGGCTGGCTCCACCTCCGCCTTGCAGCCAATTAGTTGTTGTGCCCACCACCCTGTGTCAGAATCTTAAAGGTGCCTGCAGGCTCCAAAAGGTTAGGAACCATTGCTCTAGCATTGCTGTAGCATTTACTGATCCAAATAGCTCAGGGTGATAGTGGCCAGGCAAGTAAACGGAATAAATCTCTACTTTCTTCTCCAAGTTCTAAGATGCACACAAGATCATCTAGATGTTTTTTTGACCACGGTTAGAGAAACTCAACAGAAATAATTTTCTTCTGACTGGAAGACAGGAAGTTGTAGTGGATGAACGTATGAACAGCCATGAGTATTGTCAAGGAGATGTTCATATTTGATGCCATTTACAAGATGGTGGAAACATCTCTTCTTTTCAAAGAGTATTCCAGTCTCACCTAATAAAGTTACTGTCCTGAAAATATGGATGAACTCTAATCCTGAAGGAACCTTGAAAGTTTATTTTTTCTAGCAGAAGGCCTAATTCCACCTAGAGGATTTGCAAAGGGATCAGCCATCGTAGACTTAGGCCTTCTGCTAGAAAAAAATAAACTTTCAAGGTTCCTTCAAGATTAGAGTTCATCCATATTTTCAAGAGAAGAACTCTTTTGTTACAGGGGCTGGATCTGACATAAATGTTACGAAAGAGTATTCCCTTACCATTTTACATATGGACTTTGCTTCTTCAGAGAATTTATGGGAATAAACCTCTTCCGTCTCCAAGACTCTCCTGTCTACCTCTTCTCGCTTCACCTTCTCTTTCCGCCCACGGAATGGTGACTGTCCTGCAATCATTTCATAAATCAGGCAACCTAATCCCCAATAGTCAGGGCTAAGTGTGTATCGCTGGTTGTTCAAGACTTCTGGAGCTGTGTGAGAAAGAGGAGACCTGTGAAAAGATTTGCCCATTTCTATACTGGCCTTACCATACTAACAGTGCAATCCTAAGCAAAGACTTCAAGGCATGTAGAAGGGTGCAACTCTACTTAGCATGGCACGTGAACGACACTTAAACATCTGCAGCCAATGTTCAAGAATGAAAGACAACATCTAGTCTGTTCTTTAGTTTTGTTAAGAACCAGCCTGCCACGGTTGCTCTTGGGAGCCCACTTTGTTTTGTATATAAAACAGAGGGGGAAAGTTTATTTGGATGAGAGTTCTCTTATGCATTCTTGTTAATTCTAATTAACTTAATTACACAATAATTTCATTCCCTTAATTTAATTGCAAATTCCAAAAAAAACTACATGGGGGGGGGGGGGGGAATCTGTTCTACACACACATTTACTTCCATCAGCAGTATTTCATTTTAAATTAGAGTGTATTATTCCAAAGATATCTCCTTAGCTACTGAACTATGAAACAGCCTCCCCCCAATGATTTATACTGAAACACCTAACCTGAAATTCCCCAGGCCTCTTATTCTTGAGTCATCTCACTAGTCTTAGTAGAAACTCTCTGCAGTTTATGTGTTGAAGACAAACGTTGAAAATGAGCAGAATGTTCAGTACAGGCAATATAAAGGTACTATTTTTTTTCAACACACACATGCAATGAAAGCACATTTTAACAAACAGTGCAAGTAGTTTTTATTAGAGGGATAAAATCACTTCTGGTTCTTCTGTGGGAAATCCTATCCAGCACTGATTCCCATCCACCAACATTTCTAGCACAAACATGGAACTGGGTGAATGCTTACTGGAGATTACAGCTTTTACTTTTAAAAAAAATTGTTTACCCCTAATGACTAACAAAGAAAAGTTCAAAAAATGTGGGGGTCATTTGCAAGGAAGGGGCAGAATGTGGCTGAGCAGTATCATCAGTAGTCAAGACATTACACAGTGTTACTGAAATAGTCAACTAAGCCAGTGGTTCTCAACCTCTTCTGTCTTACATCCCGACAATCACTCCATGAAAGAATCTGGGTCCCACCATGATAGAAACAAAAGGCCCACTTTTTCCAAACAGGGCATTTATACAGGCATTCTGTTTTCATTTTATACAGGCATTTCTCTTTTTAATTGTAAACCACCTCAAGCAGGACTCTAAAGTGGTGGTACCACTTTGGATTTTGGATGTGGGGGCATCTCATTGTCCCTTCTCCCACTATTTCTTCTTTTTCTTCCCTGGCAGCCCCTATACACTCTCCCTTCCACCCCCACCAGACAACCTACTTTTTCCTACCCTGACTTCAACTTTCACGCCTTTTCTTCCCCTGGCAGATTGTCCCTGGGAAAACTCTTATGCAGGGCTGGCTGTTGAGCTGGGCCCAGTTGTGTGGTGGGGAACCTGCAAGCAAAAGCAGTCCCCATATTCTCACCTTTCCCTGCTTTCTTCTCTCCTTCCCACACATCAATCATAAACCTTTCATCTGTCATCATCTTCAGCCATATTTATTATTTACTTCAATTATACCATGCTATTCTCCACAGTGAGGACCCAAAACTGCTTACGTCATTCTCTTCACCTCCATTTTACCCCCACAACCAATGCCCCCTCTAAGCTGTGGAGTCTTGCGAGCAAAAATTCTATTTCTGAGCTACTGGCATTAAAGTTATGAGCGAGCGATTTGGCTGCTTGCATAACTTAGTTTGCTATGGAGCCATCCTTCCTAAGCTAAGACAAAAATGTGTGAGCTGGAAGTTTAAAAACTGGGAGCTAGTTCACACTAACTCAGCTTAGAGGGAGCACTACTCACAACAACCATATGAATATTCAGGTGAGTAGCTGTGTTGGTCTGAAGCAACAGAACAAAGTTTCGAGTCCAGTGGCACCTTTAAGACCAACAAAGTTTAATTCTGAGGATAAGCTTTTGTAGGCACAAGAAAGCTTATACCCAGAATTAAACTTGGTTGGTTTTAAAGGTACCACTGGACTAAAAAACTGTTCAACAACCATATGAGTTAGGTTAGGCTGAGAATTTGTAACTGGCCCAAGATCATTCAGTCAACTTCCATGGTGGGGTGTTTAACTGAACGTAGGTCTCCTGACCCTAGTCTGAAACTGTAACCTAACCACTACACCACACTGGCTTTCATGAGGTGGCAGCTGTTGAACGGTCACAAGCAGGTGGGCCTTGGGTGGGTCATGCAGGTTGCATGGTAGCAAGTCACCTGGTGGTTGCTGGTGTTGAGTCCTCCCTCAAAAGTCCAAACAGTCCTGGAAAGGGCCTCTTCTCTCTATCCCTGCCTTTTACTGTCATGAACCAAGATTTGAAGGCTGGGAATACTGTTGTGGTTACCTAACAACCTCCCAACAGACACTTTTGTGAAGCTACAAGCACAGCTTCTATTACTGTAGCCTCCTAATATATTTTTTGTCTTTAGATTTCAGAGTTTTCTGCAAACCTGGAAATTCTTCAGGTTTGTAAAAAGACCTGTGTTGTCTGTTCATAGCCTCAGTCTCTGGATGCACAGATGGGGCCATATTAAGAATTAGCTGTATTGATTTACTGTACATTTTAACAACATAGAAATTTGCCAAAGCACAATGGATAACCCTGGGAGGTAAGGCCATCAGGAAGCAGCATCAAAGATACTTCCTAAGTGGGCAGAGGGAATGGAGGATTAGAAGAAACACTGAGAGACTCCAAGGTTACTACTGGCATGTCAAGTGGTCACAGATGGATAATCTGTGGCAGGTAGGGTAGCAAGGAGATGGTATAACACACTTGCAGGTGGACATGAGGACTGAGGGACAGCATATTCTTAGTAATTGTTATGAAAACTCCGCATCCCACCTAGACTATTTCTGCATCCCATTGGTAAGACCACCACTGGTTGAAAATCACCAAAGTGGGAGACCACACCAGCCTCCTAACTTGTTGACAAAGACCTTCTACCTGTTCTCACAATGGCTGCATATGTCTAGTTACAGACAGGGTGGTTCTACACCAGTCAGTTTTGAATTTTGCATAGAAATGATACAGCCTTTGCAGCCTTTTAACCTGTTTACATTTTTTCATTCCTTCCTGTGTGAATTTGTTGACTGAGAATTAGCTTCATGCATCTGATGAAGCAGGCACTTCTCATCAAAAGATTCAATAAATCCAGGGATCCTTTCGTAAAAAAAAGAGATGCAGGAGCTCATTAGCATAACTTATTTGCATATGCCACACCCCCTGACATCACCGGAAGTGTCAGAAGGCCACACACCCCTGACGTCACTGGAAGTGTGTCAGAAGAAAGAAAGGAAGGGAGGGAGGGAGGGAGGAAGGGGGAAAGGAAGGAAAGGAACAGGAAGGAAGGAAGGAAGGAAGGAAGGGAGGTAGGTGGGGGGAGAGAGAGAAGAAAGGAAGGAAGGAACAGGAAGGTAGGTAGGTAGGTAGGTAGGTGGGGGAGAGATAGAGAAAGAAAGAAAGAAAGAAAGAAAGAAAGAAAGAAAGAAAGAAAGAAAGAAAGAAAGAAAGAAAGAAAGAAAGGGAGGGGGGAAGGAAGGAAAGGAATAGGAAGGAAGGTAGGTAGGTGGGTGGGGGGAGAGAGAGAAGAAAGAGAAAGAAAGAAAGAGACAGACAGACAGACAAGGCGCTTCTCTCTCCCCCCCTCGGGCCGAGTGGCTGTCAGCCACTTGGCTTGGTGTTTCCCTCCCTTCCCCCCTCTTGCTTGGGCACTGGGGCCCGGCTTTTCCCCCCCTCCCGCCCCTCTTCCGCTCGGGAATGGTGAGCGGGGAGGGATGGGGGCTTCTCCCTGGGCCGGCAGCCTGCTGCGGCCCAGGAAGAGTGAGAGGGGGGAGGGATGGGGGCTGAGTGAGAGGGGGAGGGATGGGGGCTGAGCGAGAGGGGGAAGGGATGGGGCGGAGTGAGAGGGGGGAGGGATGGGGGCTTCTCCCTGGGCTGGCGGCCTGCCGTGGCCCGGGAAGGGTGAGCAGGGGTGAGGCTTTCCTCTGGCTCCATGCTGAAGCGCGGGCCGGGGAGAGAGAGCTGTGGGGGGGAGGCTTTTCTCCGGCTCCATGCTGAAGTGCGGGCCGAGGAAAGTGAGCTGGGGGGCGGGGCTTGGTTATGTGCCCACCCCCGGCCTCCTTTCTCCCAGAGCAGTACCCTGGCGCGCCCCGGCCCCAATGGAGCTCTGAATAAATCTGTTAATCCGAGATGCTGTAAAACTTTTTTTAAATTGTGCAGCATCAAAATGGTCATGATGCCCCACTGAGAAGGGAGCAGAGGCTTAGATGGCCTGATGTTAGGCCACCTATTGGGAAGCCCAGCATAGGGTTTCAGTAGCCTGCCTGATCCTCTGCTTCCCTCCCCCTATTACTGCCCCAGCTCTCTAGATATTTCCGTCTTTGCTCTCTGCTAACACAGTTCTTGTCAAAAAAAAGTTCTCAGGTCTCTAAAAAATGGGGTCTTAGAAGCAGGAGAAAACTAGGCAAAATTAACAGGTGCAGATTTAATTTACACTATTTTTAGGCACCAAATTTTGAACTGGAGGATCTGGGGAGAATATGTACAACTGTTCCGATATGTGACTATGACTGGGGGAACTGATTCATCATGTCAGAGACTGAGCCAGAGAGCCCCTTCATCTATGCTGATGTGTGATCATTTTGCAATGCTTGGAAACATTTTGGTTACTTTGCATTACAGAGAATTGTTCTGAAATTGTCAACTCTGAATTATACTATCAACAACACCAGAAACACGATCACTTACCCATATAACCGACTGTTCCTACCCGTCCGCGGATTGATTCACCCTCAGGGATTTTAACAGCTAGACCCAAATCAGATATTCTGATATGGCCTAAAGCAGGTGGAAAAAACAAATATTCTAGCATAGCCATAAAAGTGGGGAAAACATTCATTTGTTCGAATAAAAGCACATCATCACAATAAATATAACTAATGAAAAGAGTTCCTCTTTGGAAGAACTCATGTGAAACTGATCATCTCTGGTAAAAGGGAAAGGCCTGTTTAGTGAGAAAGGAAACAGTCAAGCAAAGTTGTGGCTTCCTGTTCTCCCTGCTGGGAGCTTGGGCACACAGCGGGGAGTCTGGGGATTATCTGAAGGAGCCAGGCACCCGTAAGCCACCTCTGTCAACACTTGCCCCCCTTAAGCTGTCTGTGTTGGTTGCTTGACCAATGAAGATTTGTGTCAACTATACAGAAACAGCTGACATCTGATGTGTCTGGCCTTGGATTTAGTCTCTGAAACAGCACTTACAATACCCAAGGTAAAGAACATCCAAGCATGTCCCATGACCAGTTCCTTTTTTGAAGCAGAAAATGTTTTATGAAAGTGTTTACATATCCAATAGGAAAACAGTGTGTGTGTGTGTGGGGGGGGGGGAGGGGGTTTCAGGAAAATGATTCCAAAGATGATGAATTACAGGGAGGTTAGGAATATGAATTAAGGAAGATTTCCAAAATAATGAACAAATGCAGGAGAAAAGATAACACGGTGGGCAAAAGGCTGTCCTGTGTAACAGCTTGAGGAGTGAGGGCATCTACTGTTCAGTCTCCTGGAGACCTCAGAGGTGTCTGGCCCTGTACCTTACCTCAAGCCACTCTTCCTCCTAAGGCAACGGACACTGTCACTGGGCAGGAAAGTTCCCCAAACATGCAGAAATTGCCTGTTGGCACAGCAGTGGCTAGGATATTGCTGTCCTTTCACTCAACCAACTCCATCTGCATGCTCTTGTCAAGTGCAAGAAGTTTTGCCCACCAAATCCTTCTGAACATGTTTAACATTTACAGCTGTTATGTAAAAGGTAAATAAATCCTTATTGTTTAATTTTTAAAATACTTGATATTTCACATCCCAAGCTTATAATGCTTTTCAGAGCGGTCTCTCTCTCTCTCTCTCTTTTCTCAGTTGTGCAGAACTCATTGGGTACTATCATTTTCTGAATCCCAAGACAAGCACTGTTGATTGTGCAGCCTCTTGCTCAGAAAGGATCTGCCTTTGTGCAAGGCTTGTTGCACAACTAAATGTAAGCCACTTTAGTGTGGAAGAAAGGACTCTCTCTAAAGCTCTCAGACTTACCATAATCATCTAACAGAATATTTTCTGGCTTCAAATCCCTAAGAAAGGGAAAAGATAGCAGTAATTTGCGTGAAAATAGCTTTGATAACATGAGAACAGTAAGACATCAGAATGTATTTTCCTTCCAGACAACAGCAGAAAATCAGCTCACCCAGAAATTTTATTTAAAAGACAGTTTAAAAAGACTCAGAATGGTTTTGAAACAAGATGAATGGATACTCTAGTTTTTTAAAGTATTGTGCTTTCCTGGCATAACGTCATAACGTTCGTAGTCATAATAATGATATAATCTGCTCCTTAGGCAGCCAACACCTGTTGCAGTGGCTACAGAGTTACATTGAGGTGTCAGAGAATCAGGCCTAACTCTCTAGCTATTGCCTCACACATTGGTTTCTCAGCAATGAAACTCACTAAGCATTAGGCACAACTCTCTCCTCCTACCTTACTTCATAAGTTTTGAAACTATTTAGATTTCTACCTTCTCCTTGTACTAAAAAAGGTGTACAGGAAAAGTAAATTATTCAATGAAAAGTAATTAAAAATCATTACAAAACAACAATAAAGATGACATCAATCATCCTAGTAAAGGTAAAGGTTTCCCTTGCTCAAAAGCCAGTCGAATACGACTTTAGGGATGTGTTGCTCATCTTTGTTTCCAAGCTGAAGAGCCAGCGCTGTTCAAAGATGTTTCCGTGGTCATATGGCCAGCATGACTAGATGCTGAGGTACACAGAATGCTTTTACCTTCCCAGCGAAGCGGTACCTATTTATCTACTTGCAATTTCTTGCTTTCGATTTGCTAGGTTGGCAGGAGCTGGGGCCAGAGACGGGAGCTCACTCCGTCATGCAGCACTCGGGTCTCAAAGTGCTGAACAACCGACCTTCCAGTCTGCAGTTCAGCACCTTAACCACTTGAACCACTGCAGCCTACCCTAACCCCAACAATAAAATCATCAAAAGACCTAAGAAACACCAGGAGAAAGATTAAAAAAAGATAAAATCAGAGAGAGAACCAGCAAGCATTCACACACAATAAATTAATAAAATGTTATGATCCTGTGTAGTTCATTTTCTTACCTGTGGGTTATAATGTGCTACTTTCACACTGTAATTTATTTTGTATTATATCCTGCCCATCTCCATAAACATCTAAGCACTGGTTTGTGTTGACTACAATGGATAAATTACCACAAAGCCTCCCTGGGACTGGCAGGTTTCTTTATGGCCCAAGAAGTAAAATTAATTTGCTTAGTTAAGATGTGTACCTCTTGCTCTCCTTCACAGAGCTTAAAGAAGCTCATTTGTGATCTTCCAAAGTTAGACTTGCTTTGCTTAATTTCTGCATTCTTACAGTATGTGTGAGGGCCAGAGTGGTGTAGTAGTTAGAGTCTTGGGACTGGAAATCTAGGTTCAAATCCCCACACAGCCATGGAACTCACTGAGCAACTGTGGGCCAGTCACTCTCTCTCAACCTAATTTACCTCACAGGTTTGTTGTGAGGATAAAAGTGAGAGGGAGCACCATGTAAACTGCCCCGAGCTGTTTGGAGGAAGAACAGGATAAAAATCTGATTGATGAACATAACTCCAGACCGTTCTGGAAGCCTAAAGGTAAAGAGAAAATCAACAACAGGGCTAAGAGTAAATCTCTAGTATCTCAAATCCTAAAAAGACCTAAAAACTATTGTCTGCATACCAGAAATCTGTGCAAATCTAGAGCAGGCTAGACATTGACTGGAATATGCAAATATTTTAGACTCGTATTATTTGTATTTGTGGCCTTGTATGTTCACATTTTATATTTTGGGAAGGAATTGGAGATGAGTGCAACAAGAACTTCAGATGGCAGAACAAAAATACAATATTCAGTTGCTGAAGTTCCCACTCCTGTTATAGATGTTGCTACATTCATTTGCAATAAAATTAGAAAAAAATCTGACAGTGGTCTTGGGTTGCAAGTATAGCTGGTACGAGTCAGGGTGAGGGTACAGAGTAGGATAGGGGCAAAGGAAGCCCTACTGCTCTTTACAACCAAAGAAGGAGAAGAAGAAGAGTTGGTTTTTATACCCCACTTTTCTCTACCTTAAGGAGTCTCAAAGTGGTTTAAAATCACCTTGTCTTCCTCTCCCTACAACAGGCGCTGTGTGAGGTAGGTGGGGCTGAGAGAGTTCTGAGAGAACTGTGATTGGCCCAAGGTCACCCAGCAGGCTTCATGTGGAGAAGTAAGGATTCAAACTTGGTTCTCCAGATTAGTCTGCCACTCTTAATCACTGCACCACACTGGTTCTATTCAAAGTCTATTCAAGTATCTCAACACTCAATATATAATCTGATATTCCAAATAAAAATCCAGCAATGCCCAACTCCATGAACAAAAATTTATTAAATATTTACTAAGAAGGCAAGCCCTGTTCAGCAAAACTTCTGCCGCCCTTTAATATTTTTAAAGAGAGACTGACTCAATTTTAATTGCACAACTGTCGTTTTATGGAGTAATTTGGATCCTCACAATAAGGCATGAGAAATTTCTCCTTCAAGCAGCTTAATTTTTAGAAACTAGTTAAAGCCTAGGAAACTGAAAACACAGAGCTACCAATTGTGTCAGGTGCAGTCCTTCAACTGCAGTGTGTGGTTACTACACCACATCATTTTCACTCAGGGAACCATTTGTCTAGAGTCACCCAGGTTACCACAAAAGTGTTTTCACTGATGTGGCATCTTTGCTGATTATTACATGACTGAGATGGCATGTTAAATAAGAGCACACAAGATAGGAGAACCCCAGCCACAAAGACTATGAAAGGGATCAAAGGAGGCTGTGCATAAAGCGCTAAATAAAATGGAAACATACACACACACACACACACGAGGGGACCTGCAACAAAATGTTGCATAATGTGTTGTGGCCCTACCATAGTCTTTGTTGCCAGTAGCCCCCGCAAAGAATTTGTGGGGAGGGGGCATTCCCCCACCTTTGTTTCCCTCTACCACCTTGGTTGTCAAAGTTCCCTTCTCTGTCTTTCTGCATGCACCCCTTATCTAACAATCTTCCCTCCCATCCCCTGCTCCTCTCACCCCTTCTATGTCAGCTTTCTCCCTACCCCCGTCTCTAGCAATCCTTTCTTACCCCCTTTCTCCTCTCACCCCTTGTATGTCTCACCCCCTCTTACCCCTGCCCTTCTCAGACACTGTCCTCTTTCTCCCACCCCGTCTGCCCCCTCTTTCTCTCTACTATTTCTCTACCCCCCCAATCTCTTCCTCTTTCTCTCCCCCTCCCTCAGGCAACCCTCAGACAGTCTCCTGTTCTTTTTCTTTCTCTCCCTGCAGCAGAGAATCCCCTATTCTCTCTCTCTCTCTCTCTCTCTCTCTCCCTTCTCAAAGAACTCCACTTCTTTCTGTTTCTGGTGAGGGAAAGGGGCTGACACAGGCTTCGCCTCCTCAGACCTCAGCTGACCAGCGGTAGGGCCAGCTTCCCAGTGGCAGCGTGGATGGTTCTTGCTGCTGCAGTCCTAACAGCGGCAGGGACGGTTATTGCCATGGCGACTCCCCTTGTGGCCCCAGCAGCTTTTCCTGTGCCTCCCGTAAATCCCTTCTCTGAGCATGTGAAGATGCTGCCAGTAAAAACCCTGTCTTTTACTGACCGAAACAGTTAGAACCTCCCCCCCCCCGAACATTCTAACAGCTGACACCTGGAGCTGATGCCATTTCAAAAGATATTTGAGGGAATTCAACGATCCCTGAAGTTTTTTTTTAACTTTGCAGATCTTTGCAGATTTTTCTGCAGACCAGGAAAGGGGCCTGACTAGGTAGGAAAAGCTGTTGGGGGAGAGTGAGCTCTCTTTCGGCAGAAATAAGTATCCACACAGAAAAAAAAACTCTCAGAATTAGAACACACACACAAACACATATATTCTAATACAGTATAAATACAAAATGGTATAATATGATATTCTATAACATGTATGATAAAGGTCCAAAGTCAAATGGGATCATCCGACAAAATTTCAGGATAGTATATTCGTTTCATGAATATACTGTCCCTAAAAGAAAAGGGTTCATCTGTTTCCCTGATTTTACTATCTACTGATGGAAAGTCAGCAATCTAGGATCCAGGATGTTAACTGTTCACAGACTTCTCTACAAGTAGAAAAAATGTATATTGCAGACTGAGAGCCAATTTGGTGTAGTGGTTAAGTGTGCAGACCAGTGTTCCCTCTAAGCTGAGTTAGTGTGAGCTAGCTCACAGTTTTTTAGCCTCCGGCTCACACATTTTTGTCTTAGCTCAGGAAGGATGGCTCCAGAGCAAATTAATCTATGCAGCAGCCAAATCGCTGGCTCACAACTTTAATGCCAGCAGCTCACAAAGCAGAATTTTTGCTCACAAGACTCCGCAGCTTAGAGGGAGCATTGGTGCGGACTCTAATCTGGGAGAACTGGGTTTGATTCCTCCTCTTGCACCTGCTGGATGACCTTGAGCAAGCCATAGCTCTGTACCAGCTGTTCTCTCAAGGACAGTTGTCTCAGAGCTCTCTCAGCCCCACCTACCCCACAGGGTGTCTGTTGTGGGGAGGGGAAGGGAAAGGAGATTGTAAACTGCTCTGAGACTCTAAGTGAGTGAAGGGCAGGATATAAATCCAATCTCCTCCTCCTCCTCCTCCTCTTCTTTTATATATTGGTCCTTCTCAGAAGAAGACTCACAAAACAAATATACTATCTGGAAATTTCATCAGATGATCCCATTTGACTTTGGACCTTTACTGTAGACATTATAGAATATTACTTTATACAATTTTGTATTTAAATTGTATTAGAATACATACATATTTTGTAGTTTGTTTCCATTTTAGTTAGCGCTTTATGCACAACCTCCTTTAGTCTCTTTCATATGTTAAACAGAGTGGACATAAAGAGATGTTACTATCAGATAAATAAATAATATTTATTTATTTAAATATTAATTAGCTAGCCCTTTGTTAAACCCAAGTGAGGGAGAAATGTGTAGTACAAAAGGACCACCCATTACAAAACATCTCCCTTATAGAATTTGAAATTGCTTTCAATAATTTAAGCTTTTGTAATGCTTGATATGAAACTTAATGCTTTTTTTCCCTGCTAATTATGAGTGGAAAATTATTTGCTCAAAATATATCATGCATGCTATTTATTATTGTAAGCAAAGACACATGTACCAAGAACATTTCTTTTCTTGGCTTAAAATCTCAATTGACCTCACAAGATAAACTTTGCAAGATAAACCAGTGTTACCAGGCCTACTTTTCAAACAAACAATACTGAGAAAATATGTGAAGGGCAAGAGGACACAGAAGAAAATGGATGGCTTTATTTTAAATACTACTGTATGCTTATTCTCAGTGTTAACATAAGCTTTGTAGTGCTGGAATGATGCAATAAAGGTCATTCTCCACATACTTTTTCTTTCTAATTTTAACCATTTCTGAAGAGACTAGTTTTCTTAATTCACTTACCTTCTACACATTGCTTGTAATTATTTAATATTTTAAGGGGGTGAACATGTTCCTTATGAGGAAAAGGCAAGCTGAAAAGTTTAGGAAAAAAGATGCCTTATAAAATTAATGCATGGTGTGGAGAAAATGAAGAGGGAGAACTTACTCTTCCTCTGCATAAATAACTAGAATTTATTGACACCCAACGAAATTGATGGGCAGCAGATTCAGTTTAGACCAAAGAAAGTTTCTTCCCACAATGCACTATTAATCTATGGAACTCTCTGCCACAAAATGCATTGGGGCCTTAAAGAGGATTAAATTTATGGAGGACAAAATCCATCAATGGCTATTTAGCAATGATGACTAACTGGAGGGGAAAAAAACTCTCCATGTTCAGAGGCAGAGTGCCTTTGACCACCAGTTCTTAGATGCAGGGGAACACTAAAGGAAAGCTTTGACAGCTGTGCCTTGCTAGCGGGCCTTCCAGTTGACCATTGTGAGAAACTGTATGCTAGACAAGAGGGACCACTGATCTCTTCCAGGAGGGCTCTTCTTATAATTCTTAGCTACTGCAGAAGAAAGGAAGGCAAAAAAATGGTGCATATTCATGGAAGTTTAAAAACAGTTTTATTGGATAGATATATAATTATGTGGGGTGACATTTTTGGGGAAAAATATGAGCTTTGATACAGAATCAGTTTCAAGATCAATGACAAATTTTGGTTGTTGGACTGTGGATGAATTGCTAAATAATTCTATCCCCTACTAAAGTGCCAGCTAGCAAAATGCAACCTGTTTTGTTTCTCCTCTTAGACTCTAGTATTTGACTATTATCCTCATTCATGCTCTAAATCACTCAGGATATTTGTGGTGTAAAAATATGTGACTGACATATGTTTAAAATGATAATTAATAAATACATTTCCCAAATGTTTGGTTATTGATAAGGACTAATCATTTTGCCCACATGACCCTATTTTGAAATCTTGTGTTTTTCTGTGTTCAGTTCAAGATGTTGGTTTTAACTTTTAAAGATTTCACAACCCTGGGACTTGCATACCTTAAGGACGGTGCAAGTGCTGCAAACATCACATACAGGTTTTTTTCCGGGTTTTTTGGTTCTAATCAGTGCCATCCATAAAGTTGCAAGGACTCTTGCAGTGCAGGTGTGGGCTTTTAGGGGACCGCCCCAGTGCTGTGGAACAGTCTGCTGGAGTGGGAAGAAGGGCTACGCTCTCTGGGATTTTCTCCTGCTCTCTTGGAGTTCAGAAAGACGAACAAAGCGATTATCCAGGAGAGCATTTGAGGATATTTACGTGTTTGGCAAGGCTGTTATTTTTGCTCTGTAAATAATTTCAATATTATAAGGAATTGTGAAAGTAATGTTTTTAGATTTATTTATTTTTATTATGGTTTTAATTTTTAGTAAGCTGCCTTGAGTCTTTGTTTTTGCTTTAAACCCCCCCCCCCCCCCCCCGCTGCTCTTTTCAAGGCAACAATTGAGACAGTTATTCTTTGGAATAAACAGGTCCTGGGAAGACACAGACTTCCATGTTTTTTAGTTGCTTCAGACTCAGATGAATTTTCATCACGCAAATGAATTAAAGGCTCATTGGAGGGACTTTTATTGTGTCTGTCTTCACAGACTGCCTCCATCTGTATTGCAGCTTTTATGCCACTGGCTATAATACACTTCCTGTTTCTTCTACATTTCTCAAAACCATGCCCTTGAAGGTATGATCCAAGCAGTCTCCCATTTAGGCCCTGGTCAGACTGTGACCTGCTTAGCTTCAGCAATGTTGCTCTTTCATGTTCACTGTATTATGTGTGTCATAAAAGAACCATAATGGAAGTGGTTTCTTTGGCTCTGAGTTTATTCATTCATTCATTTATTTATTTGGTGAGTATTGTGTGTGTATGTGGTGTGTGTGTGCTTATGAGCCTGGAAGTCATGGTGACTTCTGCTGACCCCTAGTGGAGCTAGGATGTTTCAGAGAGGTGGCTTGATATAACCTGCCACTGTGTCCTGGGATCCTGGTATTCTTTAGAGGTCGCCCTTCCAAGAACTTGCTAGGGTCAGCCCTGCTTAGCTTCCGAGATCTGATGAGATTGGACTTGCCTGGGTTACCCAGGTCTGGGTGACAGCCCCTTTATTTCCTTGCAAGGAGCTGTCCAGACTGCTTATATAAATAAAGGTAGAGCCTCCTTTGTGCTTCTAATTTGAATTCTCACATAAATTGTGTCGCTTGGAAAGGAATTAAAGATGGGGAAAGTATACTATAATTTTCTTTTCTAATGCCATCTCCAAATCCCTTGCCAAAGTTTGAAATAAGAGGCTATTTCCTCCCAAATGAAAAATCACATGTGCAACACGCATCAGAGGAAATTAACTGGGTGCAGTTCACCAAACACAAGCCTCCAGTGCAAGCTCTGCTGTGTCCACTATGAAACCTGAGTGGGAGCAGTAGATTTGCCCTTTCAGAGTTTTCATGCGAGGATACGGAAAACAAGGATTACAATGGAATTCTCATTTTTCCGACGGTGAATCTTATAATCTTCTCTAAGCTCAAGTTTTATGAAGGAGAACTTAATGAGATCACAGGCATCAGTAGATATTAAACCCAAACCATTTGTTATGACAAAAGTAACACTAGAAATAGCACGACATAGATGGGCCGTATGAATGATTTACACTGCAGTCTATTTTAAAAACACATTATCTTCTTATAACTCATTTTCCCAAGATGGCGTCCCATCAATCTTCAACAGGATCTATTAAATATAGAATGCCAGTAATGATGATCTCAGAGGACAGGGTCATGAAGATAAACAGTGTATTAGAAATTCTATTTCCTGTCTCCTACAGGGCAGGATACCCATGAAAACTGGTTTCACCTCGCAGCTTCCCATATATAATAACCCATGTAAGCTAACTTGGGGCTGATCAGCAAATGATGAGAAATCACTGAAGCAACCATCTGGGACTGTCCCCCTTTAGACTATGATAAAGAGGTATATGCTTTCCAAATCCCTCTGGAGTAAATAGCTCACTGAGAAAAGTAGCCATCAAGGAGAAGTGTTTCTGCCTAGTCTTCTATCTGACATGGCACTTTAAAGTATTCAGGCAGGTATTTCCTTTTTTTTTTTTTTACTACGCATACCTTGTAGCTTAAAGCAGCTCTGCCTTGAACTTGCAACCTTTTGCATTCACAGCATGTAAGATATGAACTCTGTCTTACACTGACTCAGACAACAACCCAGTATTGGTTATTCTGATTGGCAGCCCCCCCCCCCCGTTTCCAAGTTTCCTAGGAAAAGGTCCTTCTCAGCCCTGCTACCTAAAAAACAAATTTACTTAAAGATTATTGGGACTGAACATGGGAATGTTCCATACACCTGTAGAGGAAGGGAAAGGCAATAATATTTCTGAGATAGATTTTTAAAATTTATTTAATACATTTATACCCCACTTTTTCTCCCCAATGGGGACCCAAAGCAGCTTACATCCTTTCCCTCTTCTCCATTTTATCCTCACAACAACACTGGGAGGTAGGTTAGGCTGAGACGGTATGACTGGCCCAAGGTCACCCAGTTGAGTTTCCACTGCATGAGTGGGGATTCAAACCTGGATCTTCCAGATCCTAGTCTGACTACACCACCACTACACTAGACCCTAGATATCAACAGGATCCTAGATGTCTGGCTGGATGCTATTCACAGATTAATTTCTGTAAATCTAACAGTTGTGTTGGCATTTGGGTGATCCTGTTTAAAAGCCAGTTCTTAAGCTCAAAACATTATGGTGGATGTGGGTCTGTAGGGTATTGATCTTAGCTCAATTTAGCTTACAACTCCTCTCCTAACAACAGAGAGACACATAATACTTAGAGAATATTTACCTGTACACAGTGTTCTCTCTATGCAAGTCTTCTAAGCCACAAAGAATCTCGGCTGCGTAAAACAAGGCTCTTTCTTCTTCAAAGCCTGGGTTTCCCATATTATATATGTGGAACTTCAAATCACCCCCATTCATTATGGTCAGAACCAAACACAGAGCATCCTTCGTTTCATAGGCATAGGCTAAGTTGACCTAGAAAGACAGGTGTGATAGTTCAAACACAAGAAAATCCCAGATGTGTATTATCATTTACTGAGAACATTTTTCATTAGGGATGCCATAAGACTGAATGCGGTTAAGGATCAAAAACCTGAAAAATTTAAATGTGCCTGGAATTCCATGATTGAATTTCAAGCCTGTAAAAAGGGGCCCCAGTGGAAAATAACTGACTTGGGAACCCACCCAAAACCACTGAAGGCTGTGAGAGAGTTGCCAGTGAATAATGCCTACTGGGCTCCCTGGTGCCCGGCAACGCCATGGCTCCTGGGGGCCACTTTGCCGCCTCGCTGGGGAGCAGGCAGCAACATAGTTCATGTTCTCGCGTGATCTCAGAGCAGGCAGGGGTGGGGCTTGCATTTAAAAGGCGGTGCCCCGCTCCCGCCTCCGTCACTTGCTCCGCGTGCTTGACGTGATTGGAGCACGCACTTGGAGCTGAGAAGGCCAGGCCTACCTCGGCCTGGGTGACATCGACGGCAGCGGGGTCTGGCGGTGGATTTCGGTGGTGAAGCGGGGCAATGTGGCTCTGGAGTGCTTGGCGCTGCGGCAGCTCGCACTGCGGGCGGTCCTCGGGCACAGTGCAGTGGCAGGGCGGTGTGCCTTGGCAGGCTTGTGGGGCTTACACTAGGAAGCCCATGATCCGGTGGGTGGCCTGGGGAAGGAGACTTTGGCGGGGGGGCAATGAGGGCCAGTTTCAAGGCCCTTCCCCCCCACCCAGGCTTTCAGTTTAAGTGGGGAGTGAATACCCACCCACGATTTCTCCCAGGGGTGGCTGGTTGAGGAGTGCGTCCCTGGGGGGGGGTTGCCATAAAAACTGCAACCCCCCCCCCCCAACTTGCAGTAGGCCTTGCAGTCGGCCTCTTAGCTGAACAGACTGCTGGGCTGGGAGACACTGTCGGTGGCCATTTTGGAAGGGTCTTTTAGTTGGTCCTCAGATCAGCCATCTTGAGCAGTGCCTTTGCTCAGTGGGGCTCTCAGGAGGAGTGTGGCATTTCAGCTGAGGCTTCAGGCCCACACTTGGCAGCCATTTTGGTGAGGTCTAGTCGCCCATGTGCGGTGGCCATTTTGTGTAGCTCGAAGGTGGCCATTTTAGATCAAACTGCTTTTGGCTGTTTGGCATATCTGGGTCTGGCTCAGGATTGGGAAGTGGGCGTAGTTTCCTGGATAGCTTACATTTTTACTCCCCATTTTGATTGCATTTGGGCTTAAATAACATTTACTTGCTATGGCTTCTAGGAAGCGCCAGGGCAAAGGAAAAGGTAAGCAGCCGGCTCCCAAAAGGCCTCCTGCACGGCCTGCGCCAGTGATTTCATCCGATGATGATGAAGACGAAGATCCTGTTAATGCAGCCATTTTACAGCAGCTGGAAGCATTGTAGAAAGAGCTGGGTTTGTCTTCTAAGGGTGCTAAGCAAAAAAGAGAGTCTAATGTGTCATTATAAGCTCATTAGCGCGACTAGCCTTTCTTGAGGACAAACGAGAGGCAGCTGCTATGGAGGATGGCGAAGGATCGGCGTCTGGACAGCTGGGTCAAGGCTTGGGGGATCAGCAGGTGGCACTTTATATGGTGCCTCATGGACAGGGAGGTAAGGAGGCTGCCACAGGTGGGGACGGGTCCCGGTGGCCATGGGGTCCTGATTATCAGGGTGCAGCCGCCTCACATATGATTCAGCCTGGTTGGCCACACTATGCTCCACCGTGTTGTCCATCTATTCCCCAAGTGTCTTGGCCGTCATGGAGCTACCCTCAGCCTGGCATCAGCTATCCATGTCCAGGAGGTAGAAGAAGAAGAAGAAGAAGAAGAGATTGGATTTATACCCCGCCCTCCACTCCCCAAGGGAGTCTCAGAGCGGCTTACAAACTCCTTTTCCCTTCCCCTCCCCACAACAGACACCCTGTGAGGTAGGTGGGGCTGAGAGAACTCTTTCCCAAGCTGTCCTTGAGGGAACAGCTGGTACAGAACTATGGCTTGCCCAAGGTCATCCAGCCAGGTGCAAGTGGAGGAGTGGGGAATCAAACCCGGCTCTCCCAGATTAGAGTCCGCGCACTTAACCACTACACCAAACTGGCTCTCATCATATGATGTGATTCCCATAGGGGCTCTGCCTGGTGGGGGCTCTGATTTGCCTTTGGGCGATCATTTTTCCATTGCCACCAAGGAAAAAATCCTTAAAGGTGAATTTGTGGACGTTTTTAGTCTTCTCTATCGAGAGATGGAGAAGGAAGATAAGGACAATCTGGACAAACGGGAAAAAGAGCGCTTGAAGCAGCGCATGGTGGACAGGACATGGGTGAATTGGTACCCTGGATTCCTTATTTATACTGCTGTCATAGTACAACATCAGCCTTGGAGGGCTTCGGCGATGATCCAATATATGGACATCATCTATAAAGCTTTTACTGACTTCCCGAGCCCAGCATGGTCGCAGTATGATGAGGAATTTAGAATGCGGGCAGCCATGAACCTTTCCATGCGGTGGGATAAAATCCACCCCAATTTGTGGCTGCAAATCATGTCTCCGAATAGGGCAGCTGGGGGTGAGAGGTCACACAGTGGTCATTCGGTAAAGAGGGCATATTCGCAGGCAGGTACCTGCCCTCAGGCGGGGCAGGTGGTTCAGCGATGCCCACTTTGCTGGGAGTTCACCTCCCTTGGTACCTGTGGCTGTAAGTCCTGTTCATTTTGTTATGAGTGCCCCCTGTGTGCCGGGCCCCATGCTTTCTCCAACTGCCCTAGGCCTAAGGGCCAGGGAGCTGGAAAGGGGGTGTAAGCGCTTTGGGGGTGGGGAAAACATTAACCCCCCCTTCTGAAAAAGGGTCCTAGCTCAGTTAAATTGGAAGAGTTAGGGCGATGGCTCAGTTATTACCCAAACAGCCACGACCGCACTTACTTCTGGGAAGGGTTTAGGATTCCTTTCCAGGGGAAAAGGGCACCTTGTTCAGCTCCCAATTTAAAATCAGTTATTGGAATGGAGCGGATAGTGAGGGAAAAGAGCCAAGGAGTGCAGAGAAGGCAGGGTATTAGGTCCTTTTTCTTCTCTCCCTGTTGTTAATTTGAGAATTTCCCCATTGGGAGTTGTGCCCAAGAAGGCTCCGGGGGAGTATCACCTCATTCACCATCTGTCCTTCCCGCGGGGGGAGTCAGTGAATGACACGATACCAGACGAGTTATGTTCGGTTAGGTATACATCGTTTGACCAGGCCATGCGGGTGGTCTGCCTCTGTGGCAGGGGGGTGGAGTTGGCAAAGTACGACATTAAGTCAGCCTTCCGCCTCCTTCCAGTCCACCCAGAGGACTTCGAACTGCTCGGATTCACCTTTGAAGGTAAGTTCTACATGGGTCGGGCCCTTCCCAAGGGGTGCTCTGTGTCCTGTGCTGTTTTTGAGAGGTTCAGTTTGTTTTTGGAATGGGCCTTGAGATACAGGACAGGACTCCGCAGTACGGCTCACTACCTGGATGATTTTCTTTTGGTAGGGTGCAAGGGTACTGGGCAATGTCAATTTTTGCTGTCCAGTTTCATTGGCCTAGCTGCGGAACTGGGCGTTCCCCTAGCTCAGGAAAAAACTGAGGGCCCAACATCCATGCTAACCTATCTTGGGATAGAAATTGACACAGTTCGGCAATGCTGCAGATTGCCATGTGACAAATTAACGGCATTGCAGGTGCGAGTGGACTCTGTAATGTACCAATCCAAGATTACACTCTTGGAATTGCAGCAGCTTGCAGGCCACTTAAATTTTGCATGCAAGGTTGTGGCACCTGGCAGGCCCTTTGTAAGGAGACTATGCAAGTCGATGAAGGGCCTCCATCATCCACACCATAGGACTAGGGTCACCAGGGGGATTCGGGATGACCTCCTTGTGCAGCAACAATTTTTGGACTCATACAACGGGGTGTCCCTTTGGTGTGAGGAACTCCTGCTAGAGGCGGAGCTGCAAATCTCATCGGATGCGGCAGGTTCCTCGGGCTTTGGGGTTTACTTTAGGGGGCATTGGTGGGCAGGGGATTGGCTGGTGGATTGGTTTCAGGCAGGGTGGGTCAAAGACCTTACCTTCCTGGAATTTTTTCTGATTGTCACGGCAGTGTGGATTTGGTCTGCGGATTTGGCCAACCGGACGGTCCATTTTTGGTGCGACAACCAGTCCACAGTGCATGTCATCAACTCCCTGACATCAAGGTCCCCCAGGGTCATGGCACTGGTCCGGGCCTTCACGCTGCAGTGCTTACGTTGCAACATCGCATTCAAGGCCCACACGTTCCGGGGGTGAACAATGGGGTCCCTGATGCTCTCTCTCGCAAACAGATGGAGAGATTCCATTAGCTGGCACCAGAGGCTGACTTGCAACCAGCACAAATACCCGAAGAGGTGTGGGAGATTGGAGGGCTGTGGCTGACAGGGCAATGAGTCTAGCCTTCACCCCTTCCACCCGAAGAGCTTACATGAAGATGGGTACACAATTCCTGGCCTTCAGGGAGGAAGTGGGCCTGAAGCAAGTCTGGCTCATACCGGTGTCACACTTAATGCATTTCTGTGTGATGCTGAGGAGCGAGGGCCTGTCAGCGCATACCATTAGGGGCAAGCTGTCACCTTTGGCCTTTGCCAGCAAGGCTTCTGGCCATGAGGACACAATGGGTGATTTCCGCATTTGGAAGATGCTCAAGGGGTGGTCCCGAGAGAGTGGCAGGGTGGCTGACACCAGGGAACCCCTGACCCCGGCTGTGCTGCGGGGGCTCGAGACTCTGTGGCTCACATGTTGCAATGATGGCTATGAGGCCGGGCTGTTTCATACGGCATCACTGATCACCTTTTTCGGGGCACTTAGGATCAGGGAGCTGGTGGCTGGCTCTCGCAATGATGCCTCAGGCATGGCGTTGGAGCGACGGGACGTTTCCATACTGGATTCCAGAATTAGGATTCAGCTGTGCAGGTCAAAAATGGACCAACGTGGGAAGGTATCAGTGATTGAGATGAAGCGCTGCTCTGAGGCCGGGTTGTGCCCAGTGGCCGCCCTTGACCGATATTTGACACTTCGGGGCGATGTCCCTGGTTATCTGTTCCAACATAGGGATGGCACCCCCCTTACAAAGTTTCAGTTTTGGACTGTGACGCAGAGGGCGTTGGTCCAGCTGGGACTGGGTGGGGTCCACTTTGGAACGCACTCCTTTAGGATTGGGGCTGCATCAACGGCTTCGGCTAGGGGGTACCAGGGCAGCGAAATCCAGAGGATTGGGCACTGGAAATCCTGTTGCTATGGGGGTTATGTTAGGTCCTGCAACTCGAGGCTCTTTAAGTTATTATCCCAGTTGTTAATGAAGTTCTTCTTACAGGTGCTGTGGGCCGTGAGACAAGACAAAGGGTCACTGTCTGCGGCCACAGCATGATATTTTGGGCAGCTCATCAGGCACGGAGGACACCCGTTGTCTCTCAGCTTGGCCTTAGCAAGCATGCATCGGTTGAGTGGTTGGGAAGGAAGGGCATGAGATGGCTTGTATTCCTTCCCTTGCTATTTGAGGAGGGGGTCTCCTCCTCACGTTCTGGCAGTACACCTGGGGGACAATGATTCTAGGCTGGTGAAGGGTCTGGCCCTTGTGTGGCAGGCCAGGGCTGACTTTTGTGAGGATAAGAGCAAGGTGGCCCGGTGTACGGATAGTGTTGCAGGCCAGGGTTGACCTTGTGAGGACAAGAGCAAGGTGGCCTGGTGTGCTGATAAGGTGGTCAGCCATGCTTCCCTGCCAGGTGTGGCAGAAAGTTGGGGACCCCAGGTGTATTGACCATGCCAGGCACAAGGCCAATAGACAGATGAGGAAGGCCATGGTATCTGGGTTGGGTTTGTTTTTGCAGCACCCTGACATGTGGGTCGAGTTTCAAGACCTGTATAGACCCAACGGGGTGCATCTGTCAGACAAGGGCGATGGGTTATTTTTAGAGGACTTGCAGCACGGGATCTGGTTGGCATTTGGTTGCTGAATGGGGTAGCAAAGGCCAAAGCAGAGGCTCGGCCTTGGCTGTGGCAGGTTTGTGCAAGCAAGAAAATGGAACTGGTGAGCACCTCACAGCATATCCCATTTAGGAACAGGAGGTCATCAGGAACTGCACCAGGGCTGTGCGGTCCGGGGTGGAGAATGGTGATCACCTCTGGGAACCTCTCTGGCTAGGCTCCTCCCTGAAGGTATGTGCGGCCTCAGGGGTAGGTGCTCCTGGGAGGCAACCAGTATGCTGGGCTGCCGGTTACAAGCCAGAATTTGGCTGGCTCAAGACCGGAGCGAGGTGACCCGCCCATATCAAGGGCAAGGAGGTTGTGTCAGGGAGTGACGCCTGCCTTGCCTGTTCCTGTGCTTGCTTAGTTTTGCCCATTGCTGCAATGTTCTGTTAAATAGTTAATAAAGTGGCCCTTGTTTAATTCCAAACCATTGTCTGTCTCGTCATTCTGGCTGGGGTGGCAAAAGACATCCTAGAGGGATACAGTAATGAGAAAACAAAATGCACACAGCCAGTCATGGCATGCCTGCTTGAATCAAGATGTACTCCAAAGGACTGTACACATTCTGTGACCAATACCATCAACTGCTACATGTGCAGCCTTGACCTAGAATGGGCAATATGTGGTCTTGTGAAGGGCAGAGGAGACAAAGACTGAACAAAACACAGATGGCTGGTGGTGTCCAAGGTGAGGTACGTGTGCTAGGTGTGTGGGAAAGCAAGGGACAACCTTGCTTCCCACTCCTTCCTGCCATGCATAGAGCTGTGTATCATCTGAGTTGGATCCTACTGTCAGCGCTGAGTTGGATCCTACTGAAAATATAATGTCAGCGCCCACTGAAAATACAGCAATACTTACTACAAATCTACTATTGACTTTTTCTAGGATCTGCTTTTCATTTAGGGCCATGGATTCACCTTTCCTCTTCTTTATTCTTTTTTTCTCTAATCTTTTGCAAGCATACATTTTCCCAGTTGCTCGTACTTGGCAAGCACATACCTGTGGGAAAGAAATTATGGAAGAAAGGATGGGCAGGGGAGTACAGTAGGAATAATAATTTACTATCTACCATCACTCTTAATTTTGCTTTTCAACGCATTTTTAAAATTACGGGCTCGTTTACTACTGGAACAGAAGAGTCTTAAATGGATGTTCTAAATTCGGGGTGTTTGAGAATTAATGCCCAAAGGGTTGGGTCAGCCCAGAACCTGTATACACTAAACATGCATAGGCTTTCTATGTGTGATCACACAAAGGCTGCATTCACACACACTAAATAATCCACTTTCAATGCACTCTCCAATTGGATTCTGCCAGTTCACACAGTATAAATCCAGTTGCAAAGTGCATTGAAAGTGGATTATTTAGTGTGTGTGACCGCAGCCATAGGTTCTGCACACACACAGCTGATCAAACACATGGTGGGGGGAAGCACAACACCCCCATCCACATATTTATTTTAATCCACATTCATAACATCTGACTAGAGCTAAGGTCTTGGTTATGAAGAAGCACCACGGAGAAAAAATGTTTTGAGTTGTAGTAACCCTACTGTTAGCATCCTGAATTGAATTACACAGTCCAGAATAAACCCAAAGAATAACGACCATGGAAGGATTTTATGGCAAACTGGGAGAACTGGGGTGCATTCTGCCCCAATTTTTGAGTACACAAGGAAACCCATAATATATACTCCTCAGCACTGTGTTTTACTTGTATTTTGGTTAACATTTAGTTAAAAATCTAGTGATGCTAACAACAGCAACAAAGAAAACAGGAGTCAAATTTAAGGTTTATTGTAAAGCATAGTGAAAAATATACAGTTAACATATCAAACTCAGTCAGTCATAATTCTTTAACTGCATTTTAGTATGTTATTCTTATGAGATGCAAGCAGCTTTTAACAGAAGTTTTCAGAATTACTCACCTCCCCAAAACCACCTTTTCCTAATACCCTGTACTGCCTAAACGTATTTTTCGTTACTGGTTGCCTGAAAGAAAAAAAGGGGGTGTGGGGTTTTGGGAGAGAGAATAGTTTAAATGCAATTTAAAAGGTAAATTTGCATCATCACTTTATTTCAGGGTATTTGTACTATATAATATGTAACAATATTATTAGCAGTTTTTCCAAATTCTCCTCATTTTTCAGATTTCTCAGCCAGCAGCACCATTTTCAGTCCTAAGGAGTTATTAGCTATGAGTGACTTTGCTTCTTTCTCCTTTCGGAGAATTCCACAGTTTGCAGACATGGATTGTTCTGTTGGCATTTATTGGAGATATATATATATATATATAGATATGTGATGTGAAGCATCGTATCCTTCTTCCTTTCAAAATGCAGCAAGAAATGTGAAATCGGTGTGGAATGAAATGTTAGCCTGTCAAATACATCCTCCCCAAACTGTTGAAACAATACAAATGCATGACTTGGGGGGGCAGTTTATAGATGGGAACTGGCAGACAGGAAAAAAGGGTACAGAACCTGGCTGTGGCATTGATTTCTCTTCCCTGCAAATCTGCCCCTCTGTTGGCCATTTTTCCTGCCAGATGGGTTTATTGTAAGTCTCAGAGTCTTAGGGGAAAAACAGCTTTCAAATACTGTACAAGTTACTTCCTAGCCATAACTGGCAGTTAAGGGAAGAATTAAGCATTCTTAATTCTGGTTCCCACTGTTCTCCCATTCTCCTTGCAAATGTCCAAATGTCCACCAAGCCTCCTACACTGGTTTTGAGATCAAAACATGTTGGGAACCCAGTTACTGTTTTATGACATGCAGTTGTTGCACCCTATATTTTTGCCCCTTTATACCGCCAAATTAGGAGTGACAGAGCTATGCAAGGAGGATAACCATACCTTTCATGTTTATAAATAATATTCCAGTGCTTCTGGAATTTTAACATAATAATACATTGCAGGACCAGAGAAAAGGCCCTTGTCAAACTGAGATGTCATGCATTGTTCTCTGTTTGGACTGTGACCAGGGGTCCTATGACCAGTACTTCTACTGTCTGCAGAGCAGACTACTAGATATTAGGGCAGGATGGACATGGGAGTGAATCAGCACATAAGAAGGATTTTACAGAATATCAGCTATGGGCCAAAATGATATTACAGTACAGTTTGAAAATATGTCCTATGGTAAGTTAGACCACATGGGAAATTATTCTGAAATAGAGTCAATAGGATATGGTAGACAGAAGACTGGATCCATACCTACAGACTCAAACATCACTCATGGGCTCTTTGGTTAGTCCTCAAAAAAAAATCACTCATTCTCTACTAGTCTAAAGTAGCAGTCATATTTCACAGTTTGTGCAACAGCAAGAGAGAGGGGGCTGTGAACATCTCTGCACATTATTAGCACCATTACCTATACAATAAATCCCACCTCAAACAGAAGTTCTGGTCATAAATACAACCTACGAGAAGTCCTATTAGACATAAATAAAAATGTGATCAAGAAGCTGTTGAGAAAGGAATCCTTTTTCATCCCAAGTGAATCCCCCCCCCCTTCTTATGGTGGAAGTAGGACAGTTTTATAAGCTTATATCCCCCTTCCCCTCCAAAATGACACAGGAACGGTCAAGTTGATCTTCAAAATATTCTGCTAATGCAATCTATAGATCGGTGTGTCAACCTGTATCACCATATTCTGGCATCAGTTGAAGTAGTTTGGAGAACGTGGGCTGACTCAGCAAATTACACAGCCACATCTGTACTTTGCTTCCCTACCAATCCATCATTTCCTTGTCACAGGCAGTGCTGTCTGCGGAGCTGATTGCCTTCTATCCCTGCATGTATTCAGTGGAGATTTCGAAGAAAGGTCAAGTCTACAGGGCCACCCAGTTCCCATCTATAATTGGATTTCTTTAATATAATGGAAAATGGGTTTCTCCTCTATTCCCCCCCCCTTCTGTCCACTTTTAAAAAACCCATTAGTCTTCCAGCAAACAATTAAATAAAACGTAATATACAGTACACAGGAAAGAGTTACAGGACTACTGATCAGCCACCAGAGGGTGCTCTGAGGGTAAGCTACAGAACAGATGTCAAAAGAATCAACCTCATGCTAAGGCTACCCTAACCCCTTGTACTGTTGTTATTATTAAAACACACACACTCAAAGAAAGGATAAAACCCAGAACTGAAACTAGCAGCATTCAAGTTTTTGAGAAAGCACTTCTAAAACTTGGGAGGGCTTTCAAAATGCCCTAGGGGATAGTGTTTAATTTCAAAACCGAAAGGAGTGCAGGCATGTCTGACAGCCCTGCTACCTAACCTCAGATGTGAGGCTGTTCTTATCTTCACTTATTCACTAGCTAGAGGAAGGGCACTCTGCATATGCCCAGAGGAGCTTTCTGTTTTACCTTACATTTCTTTGGCCCAGGAAGCAAGTTTCAGGGTAAAGCTTCCAACACTGCATAGTGATAAAACTACACAACTGTGCAGTGGTTCAGATGACATTGATCTTTGCTGATTTCTATGTATTTCAGTTAGCTAAGGCAGAATGGACTCAATGATATGAAAACAGCAAATTCTTAAATTTAACATTTGCAGCAATTTTTCTTACTGTCTATGCAAGATCAAGAAAGTTTTAAAAAGTCATTTGAAAATGTTTGCTAGCACTGAAAATAGTAAATGCATCACTGCCCCCCCTTCCAATGCTCCACCATAAAGCAAAGTGCTTGCAAATCCCTGAAGAACCACTTACCTTTCGAGCCATTTCCACTGGAGAAATCTATCAAAGTACATGCTGCCCATATATTCTTGGAAAGGTTCTCCACTGAGATACTCGTGTACAGATCTGTCTCAGATGAAAAACAGGTGAGCATTTTATAATCCTGAGCTTTGCTACAATGACGTATTCCAGTGAGGATCATCAGTTTAATTCCCACCAATTCACATGTAAGTACAGATTTTAAAACAATTGTTTGTATACATGTGGATGTAATGGTAAATGTCAATAGTTTCAGGAGTTCTTAACATTTCAGGAAGTTTCCAGATTTAGGGACCCAAAATTTCTGACATTTACTAATCTGCCTCAAACATTCTATCAATTAGTTTTAGGAATTCTTACCTGGATTTATCAAAAGACATTGTTGCACTCCTGAATATCTATGCCTAACAAAATGATGTGCAAAGCTTGACTATTTCAGCTTGATAATTTTAAAGGTTTTTTTTTAAAGGAATAATGATCACCTTTTAATACTTTACTTGATTTTTAGTTTCTTTGACACAAATTGAGGTTTTTACAATAAACCCTGAACTGTGAAACCAAGGGGAATAAGTTAAAACAACTTTTAACCCCAAACCAGCTCTGCCTTTGCCAAATGGTAACTTCTTTATCAATTCAGCACACTGTAAACTATTATCTCAACATGATGTCGCACCGAGCTTGTTAATAACGTGAACAATCCTCATTCTGTTCAGCACAAAGAATAAATGACAACAGCAAAGAAGTCAAGCCAACCACATATGAGCAAAACTACCAAATAAGAGCTTGGGTATATTTTACAAATACCCAACTGAACCATCCAGGATGGACAAAAGGCAGATGGGACTGTGTGTGAATGGCTCGTATGACCCCCCCCCCCCAATGCCTTTTGATATTGTTTTATTGTTTTAAAGCCTCACTAACTAGACAAATACAGGAGACAATGTTTGCAATTGTAGGCTATGTATGTGGAGATTTACAGAACAATGGTAAAACTGCCATGACTCAGCAAAACGGACAAGCCCTTCCCCAGACAGAAGGACACCCAAATGTATTTCAGTGCTGCAACACTCCTATTTGAAACCTTCTGGAAGAACAGTGAACAGCAGCATCTGCACATTCCTCTGTCCGGACAGGCTACAAAATGGCCTAATTTTTTCACTTTGAAATGGAAGGTGATTTAGGGAAGTATCCTGACACTGTAAAAATGCCCCTAGCACTAAGGTGGGCTTCTTAGCTAGGAAAAAGGCACATATGATACATATATGCTGTCATGTGTGTAAAACAGACATTTATTTTGTTGCATGTACACACCATGGAAAATTGCAGTCAAAAGGGCAGCTAATTCTCCAAGGGCCCTTGGAGGCTGTAAGAAGTTTCTGATTTCTCTGTCCAGTGGTGCTCACATTTGCCCATTCATGGGAAACAGCTACCAGAACAGGCGCTTCTTTCATTTTAAAAACATTAAATAGCATTCTCAGGGAAGTACAAGGACAGAAAATAAAAGAGAAGATGGGAGGAAGGGGAAACAAAGGAAAAACCCAGGTCCATTACTTTGAGGGGAAAGGTTCTCAAAATAATTGGGGGGGGGGGGGGGTAATCACAGAATTAATAATGTTATAGACACTAGCCAACAGTGACACCTGGAAGTCAAAGGAAATGAATAATAGGTGCAAACAGTAGAATTGTCTTGTAATGTGTTCTATTGTTGAGATACATTACTTCTATCTTTTTCATTGTGATTGTTTCACAACTTCCATGAATCCACAAACACTACTGAAAACTTAGAAGGCCACATTTTCCAAGCAACTGCAATGCACACTTTGACCGATTTCCCACAGCCACTGCTCCGTCCCCACTCTTCCCTTTGCCCCAATCGTAAGTGTCAATTTCCCACTATTTGCTGCGTGGCCGCATTTTGCCCCGCAGCTTAATCTGATTTCCGCCGCATCTACTCAAACCTCAAAAAATAGGATTGAGTAGGTGTGGTGGGGATTGGGTGAAGCTGAGGAGCAAAATGTGGTGGCACAGCAAATAGTGGGAAATTCCTGGGACCCAGATTCCCTTGCAATGAATTGCGAGGAAAGAGTCTTCTGGCAAGACACAAACCCACTTTCATACAAATGTGCTGCTTCGTCCAGATCATCTGCTTCAGTTTCATAAAGCACCTTATGTACATTAAAACAACAAGCTCACAACCTTATGTGGAAAGCAAGAAAACTAGCTATTCCTTGCCTTTAATTGATGCTTCTTTGTAAAAGAATTGCATAGACGACAACAATATAACATGACTCTGGAATGTCCCATTATACTTACTTTACACAAGGTGAGAACAGCTCTTTACAGGGACTGTTTTCAAGTTTTTCTTCTGTCTGCTGGAGAAGATCTCGACTGACTTCTGCTACATAAACTGGGGACTAGAAAAAAACAAAGAATGGGCACTACATTAGCTTAGTTAACAGGAAGAAAGCATTTTCTCGATAGACAAGCTCCTACAGACAACTCAGTGCATTACCTTTAGATTGATGATGGCTGCAAAATTAAATTTAGCTGTAAAATGGAAATGTGGAGTGGGAAGAGGGATTCAGATTGGAGTCATGTCACAGGACAAGAGGGGTTAATTCTTTCCATCTGTTGTCCCCCTCCCCAGCTACAGTTACACCTGAAAGAAAAAAGAAAACAGGCAAAAACAGAGTACCTGCTTTCTTTCCAAAGTGGGGGTTAATGGAACGTGAGGGGAGGCATTTTGACTAGGAAAAAAGTGCAATGAGAAAAAGCTGAAACGTGCAGTTTCCTGCCACTGAAGTCCTGATCCAAACTGGATCACTAATAACTACAGTAGATCCTGGCCATTCACAAATCTGTGACTTGCCATTTCAATTGTTTGTGCTCTGATCATGCAATGCGGTCTCAGGCCTCTGCTTACTCCTACTGAGACATCACTATAATCATGACTTTATTGTTACCTGACCTGTACCTCCCGGTATTTGCAGATTTCAACATTTGTGCTGATCCCAGAAGTGAAGCCCTCATGAATCATGCTCTATGTCCAATAGCAAAGATTATGGAACCTACAACTACATATAACCTTGGTTATTTTAATTAAAACAGCAATGCCAAGCATTCCTTATTTAAACAAAGGTGGAGGTCTACAGTCTGGCAGTGGGCCAGACCACGTGTGACCTCTTTGGAAAGAAATCATAACAATTCACAATGAAAAAAACCGCAGAAATCGAGCACTTCCTAAAAGCCTATTTCAGACATTTGATTTTGGCATGCCAACCACATATAACGGGAGAATGAGCTATGTGCAATCATTCCCAGCGCACATAAACACCGTTTTGTACGAGCAGCACAATGTACATATTTCCCTTTCCTTGGAAAATACACACACTGCCCCATTCACACAAAATGGACACTGGGTGTGTTGGGACAATCATGCACAGTGTCTGCCCCCACTATGCACAGGTGGAACACTGGATTCTGAAAAGCACCAAAGGAAGCATTTTAACTGGGTCTTCTCGACCAGCAGGTGGTGCTAAATGAGACAGCTATCATGAATTAATAAGATTTTGTCAGATGTTCTCAGAAGAATATGGTAAGCATTTTAATAAATCATTGCGGTCCCTTAGGGTTGCCAACTCTGGGTTCAGAAATCCACAGAGATTTAACAGTGGAGCCCGGGAGAGTAAGGTTTAAGGAGGGACCTCAGTAGGGGATACATAACACCATGTGGTCCACCTTCCAAAAGAAGTGGAATAAATATTCCACTCCAGAAGGAGTGGAATAAATATTTTAAATAAATAAGTAATGAACAAGTGACTTATATAGTTGTAATTCCAGGATTAAACAAGCAATGATTGAATAGTTGATGCATCAGGGAAGCAAGGTGAAAACATAAGAAAATCTCCAGCAAGGAAAAGGTTAGTTAAATACATTAATTAACTCACAGTCTTTCCTTTTTCCCTTGTCTCTTTGACACACACTCTTTCTCTAATTCAATCATGATCACAGTGTCAGTAACACAGAAATTACTCTGCACTCCACATCGTTAATGTTAAATCATTCTCTAGTTTTCAGAACTGACTGGGCATTTGAAAAAGCATGGGCTCAGGACAATCTTTCAACTCCGGGAAGAGCAAAACAGAACCAGATTCCAAAACCATTTGCAAAACTTTTTCCTGAAATAATTTCAGAAAGCCACCTGCTCACGGCTTGCTTTTATTTGTACTTTATTTTACAGAGTTGAGCTTTACTATGTTTACCAGACACTGATGCAAGTTTTCTGTTTCCCCTCTCTCCACTGAGGTCACATTGCTGCACTCCGCTGACTGAACCGAAGCTGATCAAAGAACTCAGGTTGTTTGCCTGCATTATGCAGGATTTTCATTTTGGCATTCTGAAGGAGGGAGAGAACTGAGGATACCACAGAAGAGTGAGCAGCTCCCTGCACCAGTCCCATTGCCCTTTCCCACAGCAAGTTCATGAGAGACACAATCAGAGGTTATTTTTTCAAAAAATTCCTTGTGACCTAATCTCTCATTTTTCACTTTCCTAAGCCAATCCATGCATATTTAGAATATATTTCTTAGTGTGAGTCAAGTCTCATTTGAAAGCTGGTGTTCTCTACCCAGTGCATAAAAGGAAACATATGGATGGATTTGATCCAACAATGGAATACTGCAAACCATTTTACTAAACAATTCAACAGAAATAATTATCACCCCCTCCCCCTATCAAGGAAAGCCCGTTTATACAGCTATTGTATGTCTACGAAAACAAGCTGTGTAATTGTGCAGGCCTTGAAATCATTCACAAGTAGCAGCCTAGGGCCAGAGAACTCTTTCCAAGGAGTGCAATCAGCATAACTAACCTTGCTGATATTTTATAGTCCCAAAGAGTGTTCTGTGTACATTAAAGACCAACATGAGTCATTCTTCTCACTTTTGTTTAAGACTGTGTATGCCAGAGTGTTATTAAATTGCCAACATTGGCACTTTCTCTTTTTCAAAGCTGTTTGACGTGTTCAGATCTAATGAATTAAAAGAACTTTTTTTTTTACTTTGGCAAACCAGGTCAACTCTGTATAATACATGGTAAGCAACCACAATCTACCACAGAGTCAGTGGTCTTCAGCACTCTTAACTCTGTGTTGAACTGTGGCCTATGTCTGTACCAATAGGGATGCTGGCCTCCAGGTGGGACCTGGGGATCCCCCAGAATTACACCTCATCTCCAGACTACAGAGATTAGCTCCCCTGGAGAAAATGGATGCTTTGGAGGGTAGACTCAATAGCATGTACTCCACAGAGGTCCCTGTCCTCCCCAGGCTCCACCCCCAAATCTCCAGAAGTTTCTCAGCCTGGAGCTGGAAACCCTACCCCACCATCCGCTGTTGGTGGCCAAGGGGAACCTGGCTACTCTATTACTAACCAAGATATTATAAGCAGATGAATTTTTGTGATTGCTTTGCACAATATGACTTTTTAGAGCTTTTTGTGCAGCAAGGGGTTGCTAGACTTGGCACTACATCTCCTTCCCTTCCATAAAAAAGGCTCATTAATATCAAGAGGAATTTTGGTTGAATGTAAAGTAGGGAATAACATGGAATAATCAGCTGACAAACTCAGAGACAGCTCAGTTGTAATCTTCTTCCCTCCCTCCCTCCCTTTGATTTTTACCCCAGCTTACCCCGCAAGCGGGCTCAGGGTGGCTTACAACATGTAAGTATAACCATTTAAAAGATTAAAATATAGTATAATAAAAATTAAATTAAATTCTATACATAAAAATCACAGGATGGCAATAATGCACGGGTGGCCAAACTTGCTTAATGTAAGAGCCACAGAATAAACATCAGATGTTTGAAAGCCACAAGACATGAACAAATATTACCCACATGTTTTTATTGAAAAATATGCAAATTTGCTTTTTATAAACATTAAATGAGACTGCCAAAAATAAAAACAAAAGGGGTAAAAACAGTTATTGATAATGATATTTATTTGCCTTCTCCAAGCTTTCTTTCTCTGCTCCCCCCACCTCAAGCCTACTCAGTGAGGGGAACACTGGCTGGGGAAGGGATGACTGATCAGGGAGGCATGCCTCCTCTTCGCTTCCCTAGCTGGCCTGCTGGGAGCTGCACAGTATGTGTGAAAGAGCCGCATGTGGCTCCCAAGCCACAGTTTGGCCACCCAAATTGAATAATGCAATTAAAGTGCTCTCAGAAAAAAATTGCCCTTGTATGTGTACTAAATCTACTAATGTTTAACAAGCGGCAAAGAATTCCCACCAATCAGTACATAGATCGTGCCTGTGCATAGCACAGGTGAATAGCATGGGTGGACAGGCAGGCATCTGAATTTGCACACAGTGCTTAATGTGTTTGCACTTTGCCTTAATTTCCCTCTACTTACCTTCTTTTTACCAAAAGATCCACATGGAAGCCATAGCATTTATTTTTGTCATATTATCCTCTGCTCTTTTTTTCCTGGGACATAATATCAATCTCTCCCCACCCCATGCTTAGAGAACAGAGAAACACAAACCTCTTGAGGTTTTTTTTTTTTAAAATAAATGTTTCAAGAGACTGGCTTTATTTCTTCTTCTGGCAAGGTTCAGGATAAGAACAAGAAGAAATTGATTAAAGCTAAGAATCCATAAAGAATGTCTTCTGTATTATACAAATCTAACTAAATACCCATAAAATTTGATAGAGACAATAAGGGATGATGGAAAATTCTAAACCCCCCCCCCCCCATGATTCAACTTCTGTGTTGAGACCTCCAGGGGGCCTGGCTCCTGCCTGCCACAGAAATGGATACTATCAGACCGATTTCCCGCAAGCAGCTGCACCACCCTCACTCTTCCGTTTGCCCGGTTGCATTAATCAATTTCACACTTTTTGCTGCGCAGCCACACTTTGACCTGCATCTCCTTCCGGTTTCCCCTGCGTCTTCTCAATCTCAAAACACAAGGATCAAAATGGGGCCGCGCAGGATCAAAAGGGTTAAAATGCGGCCACGCAGTGAAAAGTGTGAAATTGACCAATACAACTGTGGCAAGCAGAAGAGCGAGGGTGGCACAGCTGCTTGTGGGAAATAGGTTTCAGACAATGAACTGAGAAACAGAACAGTATTTCATTCCCACTCTGACTTAGGGTTGCCAACTCTAGGTTGGGAAATTCCTGGAGATGTAGGGGGTGGAGCCTGGGGAGAGACCTCAGTGGGGTATAATGTCACAGAGTCCACCCTCCAAAGCAGCCACTTTCTCTAGGGCAACTGATCCCTCTAGCATGGAGACAAGTTGTAAGCCTGGCAGGTCTCCAGGCCCCCAGAAACTTCAATGGCAAGCAGAAACATTTGTCAGGCAAAATGACTATTTTGCTACTACTGAGCAGAGTCATTGGAATGTTGGTGGAAGGTAGTCCACATTCAGTGGCGTCGATCCACTGATAATTTCCTCTGCAGAGCCCTCTCTGCAGTCTTCATCTTTCCAAACTCCATCTTTCCAGCCACAAAAAACCTCTGATGGATCCAAGCCAGTATTTTCATTGCACACCCTGATAAAAGCAGAACTCCCTCCTCTTTATGCCCACATTTTTTTAGCCTGGAGAAACACAACTTTCTCTAGGATTGCCATCCTCCTGGTCCCACCCCCAAACAAAGATGTGATGACATCACCTAAAAGTGATGTCAGTGCCCGGGGGATACTATTGGTATTTGGGCAAACTCTATGGTTTTGAGGCCAAAAACCCCATAGAGTTTGCTGAAATACCAGAGCATCCCCAGCACAATGACATCACTTCTGGGTGATGCTATATCAGGGACATCCCCTGACATCCTCACCCACCCCCAGAACACCTCCCAAAGTTCCCGCTCCAGCCAAGGTAAGATCGGGCAGCCCTAATTTCCTCCTTTCTTCAAATATTGGGATGGCATACTATGTTGACTTTGCCCTTGTCCCTCTCTCAGATAAAAGATTTTCCCTTCATTTTTCTCTTTCTTTCTGACTGAGCAGCCCTTTTATCTATTTTCTTCTTTCCTGAGGATCTATGCCTGTCCCACTCTGTCACGTTATTGTATTTTTATGCTGGCTTAGCCCATGAACTTGAGGGAAAAGACAACATCACCCTCTTAACTTAAACTTCTGAAATGGCACTCGAGAGGCTTTATAACATTAAAAAAAATAACTAAATATTTTATTCAATGTAGAGGGGAAGAGGTCAGGTGAAAATAGGGGTAAAATGTCTGAGGTAAATCAATAAGAACTCTGAGGTAAATTAATATTCTCACAAATGACATATGTTTCCAGCAATTGAGAAGTTTAAACTTTTCACACAGTCTTAGAATCTTTGAGATGAGAGGCTTTTGTTTCAGTGTTTCCTAAACACTCCAGAATACTTTCTTGAGTTTAATTGATTCTTCAGGTTTCAAACACCCAAATTCCTTCTCTTAGCTTTAATCCACTCTTTAGAGCTATCTCCCTTTCAACTGGGCAGGGAATCTCTTCTCCAACTAGAATATGTACCCTTTTCTTAGCCCGAATGGGAGTCTTCACTGATCCACCCACTCCTCCTTGCTAACTTTCCCAGTCTTCAGTTAGTATGAAACTGTTTTCCGACAAAACTAAACTCTCCTCAGTCAGAGGCCTATTCTGCGTGGGTATTTTGCCTCGCTTTCGCCGTGCATGGCCATTGGGTTTTCTTTTTCATTCTGCATTGTTTTTCCTACCTTCAGTGCTCAGTTCAATTTCTATCTGCTGTTTTCTCGGGTTGCCCTTGCTTTGTTTCCAAGCATAGAGATTCTCTCAGATTTTCCCCCACCCTGTCCCTCAAAGGCCACTTCCCCACCCACATTTTATTTATTTTTTTGCAAGCGGCATGAGTCTAGCAATGAGACTCACTAGTCTCAGACCGCTGTAAAAAATGACTCCTGGCAGACCTGCCCTCTCCTGCCTTACTGTCCTTAAAAGAAAAGTACACACACACACACACGTTGCCAATGATCACAGCTTGCAATGTCAGTGACAGTGGGTTCTACCATGCATTCTGTACACTCAACATGTTCCCCAACATTATGAGACTGTGTGACTCTTTCCCATTTTTCACAGTGGCCAGTAACACAGCAGATAATCCCCTAGTGCTTGACAATATGGAAAATGGAGCTTCCCATCTGCTTGTCAGTTGCAGAAAAAGTCTGGTCAGTTTCAACAGTGGTTTTCCCCTTTTGCCTGTATTTCCCCCACACCTAACAAGTGACTTTCCACCTCACTTTAGAAAAACTGCGTGTTTTGGGGTTTTTTTGTAGCTGCAGAATGAATACACCAGAGGAAAAAGAATGGTACATAAGGTGAGAACAGAATCCCAAGTCAAGTTTATAGGCTTAGGGCTCAGAAAATCTGCAGGAAGCTGTGAGTGCATATTAGGCCAGAGTTAAACTTTCCACAGTTTAAGGAGCTAAACTCAAACTGAGTTCTCTTCAGCAGTCAGTTCCCAAGTCTTTCTCCTCATCTGATGCTAACCAATCAAATTCCTTTGAGCAGCCTATCACTCAAGGTGCTCTGGCTCTGTGAGGCATTAACCCTTCACAGTCCATTACATGTTTATACAGCACTTATGAGCTTTTGAAATGAAGCCCATCACACGTACCTACTTTTTTAACATTTAACAATAGCATCCAAAGCCCTGTACAACAGTATGTTACCAGCCTGTGTGCAAGCCAAGCTCCACATCTGCAAGGAACAGAAGTCAGAGAAAAACATATTTGCTCAGAGAGGTATTGCCTTCCCTTGATTCTCCTTTCTCCTGCATGGCCCATCTGTATTTCATTGAGAAGGTGGTTTGGGTTGGCATGAGCTCTGAGCTCAGCTGGAACAGGAGCTCTCAGGAAAGGCAATACAATGCATTTTCTGTACATTATGTACAGAATCTCATTATCCCCATCCTAGGCATTTATTACTTCAGTTATGCTTGCATTCCATAAGGCAAAGAGACATACACGAGAAACTGGTTTTTTTTTTAAAGGTACATGCTAGTTAAAGAAACTGGAGACCTTTAATAAAATAGTTGTAAATAGGTTTGTTTTTTAAAAGCAAGCATCTACAGTGATGTTCTGGCAGTGATGAAACGTGACACAATATTTTAGGTTAATGATCCACATGGCTTCATGTCTGACTCCAGGATTGGATCACATGCACAAGAGTTATAACCCTGACAAACTACCTTCAGAACATTCCAGCTCCTGCTCCAAGCATTTCCAATATTGCATGCTTTAAGAAATGGCTTCCACATGTTCTTGTGCTTCCACTAACGCCCAAATTTAAGAGAACTCTGAAGGATAAATATGCCTCTTCAGCCAAGTGGCCTAAATTACATACCAGTGCTCTGGCACTGTTAGATGTTGAAATAAATCAGAATTCTCTGTACGTAGAGTTATACACATTGGGAATGGGGAGCATACAGAACACTGTTAATTAGGAGTTCTGGATAACTGGGGTTTAATCTGAAGGTTAAAGATGTCTCTGGATGAACTACTGCTACTTGGACTCTTAGGATCAATATTAGAAGGCCATTTCTGTGGAATGTTCTGTCTGCAGGATGATTGCAGCCCTTGTCAGTTCATATCTATCATACTGCAGACGATTAGCATAACATAACAAGCTAATGTTTAGATTGGATTTAACACAATGTTGGCTGATCTTATTCCATTAAAGACAACATTTTAATATGGGAGGTTGGAGGAAGACCATGCAAAATGTGTCTTTCCTCAGTGCCTCATTTTACATCTGCTTTTGCTTACCATAAACCCATAGCAGGCTTTTGAATTTATACCTCAAAACCTGTTTCTCTCCTCAGACTCAGGTGGAAAACATAAAGATAATTTGGAAATTATTGGTTAATTGGATCCATGAACATGTTAAAGTCTTGGTAACTATAAAAAATATGCAAGAGTCCAGCATCACTTTAAAGATAACAGAATTAGTGGCAGGGTATGAGCTTTTGTGAGTCACTGCTCACTTCTTTAGATACAGCTAAAATGTGAGTCCATCTGTCCTTATATCATGGAGAGTGGTGTGATTTCACATACCAAATGACAATAGCGGGCTTGATTAAGTGTGACATGCAGAGGGTAGTAGGTGTGGAGAAATCAGCATTGGTAATGAGACAGGAAACCTAGTCCTCCTGGACTGAAACCTAGGTTTCCTGTCTCATTACTAATGCTGATTTCTCCACACCTACTACCCTCTGTATGCTACACCTAATATGTGAGAGCTAGTGTGGTGTAGTTGTTAAGAGTACCGGACACTAATCTGGAGAACTAGGTTTGATTCTCCACTCCTCCATATGAAGCCAGCTGGGTGACTTTGGGTCAGTCACAGTTCTCTCATTTTCTGAAATCACACCACTCTCCAAGATATAAGGACAAATGGACCCACATTTTAGCTATATCTAAAGAAGTGAGCAGTGACTCACAAAGGCTCATACCCTGCCACAAATTCTGTTAGTATTTAAGGTGCTACTGGATTCTTACTCTTTTATACTGCTACAGACAGAGTAACATAGCTACTCATCTTGCTTTAAAAAAATTACTTTTTTGGTTATTTGAACAACTTACTATCCATCCCTGCTCTTGGACTTGATGTGTTAACTAGTACCTTCTTTTTCTTTTTGGCTCCTTCTCCATGACATCCAGCCAGATTCCTCCCAAGGTTCTGCTTTTGCATTGTAGAAGATACAGTTTTGCCAGCTCAACTCCCAAAAGCAGAATATTCTTGCATGGCTGGAGAAAGTGACACAAATCCCCTGGCTTGGCAATTTAAGGATGGAACAGGAGGTAAAGTCCTATTTGCCTGTGGCTAGGAGAGCCACCACTATTTCCAGGTCTGAGAGGAGAAAACACGTCAGTGTGCTTATGGAAGGAAGACTCGGTAGTATCTGGGCTCTGTAAGCTTGTGTTTTTTAAACTACACAGATGTGATTTATCAGGTTATGCTAAACAGCACAGTTCATTAGCGAAAAACAAAAACTTTTATTTTACTGCCAGCATTACTCATTTTTAGCATTACCAAAGAAAGCACTCATCTTTGGTGTGCAAACCCTTGGTTCATGGTCATTCCAGAAGTCCTGTAATGATAGTTTATACGTAATGTGCATCAGTTTCTTTTTACTGAAAATAATGGGAAGCAAACAGCCACCATTACAGACACATCATTGATCTTTGAACTTGAGATGGCCTCCACACATCTTGGATGAAATTATCTGCACTTCACATTTCATTTATATTTCTCCTTTCCTCCCACACATTTACTTAGTATCAAGCTCATGTTAAGTCCCTTCATCAGTCAAAGTCCATTTAAACACTTCTCCCAACAATTCACTCCTTCCTCTTCAACTCAACCCAGGTGGCTATTTAATTTTTTTTTTTGCAGCAGTTGAATCTCTGACATATTACCAGGCTGCACAGTTGATAATGGCACTAGAAGCTGTATTATAAGGGCAGGCTATGGGCTACCATAAACATGGAGTACCTGCAAAATCCCAGCAAGCCTATGTTGAGTTCACCAATTGTATGGTGAAACAATTACTCATCAGTTTTTTGTTTCCTTGTCTATATTATTATCTTTGCTGGTGGAGATGAGAACATGAGTGATTCATTTATTTTCATTTACAATTTTTTTATCCCACCTTTCTGGCCTCAGAAGGGCCACCAAAGTGGCTAACTTTATTTATTTACTTACTTACTTACTTACTTATTTATTTATTTATTTTTATACCCCGCCCTCCCCGCGAACAGGCTCAGGGCGGCTTACAAGGGCACAATGTGCCGTATCCAGTACAATAACATTTAAAATCAATTTAAAATCCATAAATTAAGTCATAAGAACAATAAAATTTCAATAAAGTGCTTCCAGTCATTAAAATTCAGATAAAACATACATGATAAAATCACATTTTAAAAAACATTAAAATCCCCCAACACACATCATTATAATAAATAACAACAGACTTAAAATTCATAAAGACATAAAAATAGGAGTTTATACATCAGTCAGGAAGGAGAAATCACTGAGAGAATGCCACTGGTTTTCACCCACTGGTAGAAGATAGCAAGAGAAGAGGACAGTCTAATCTCCCTGGGCAGAGAGTTCCTGAGCTTTGGTGCCAAGACCGAGAAGGTCCTTTCTCAGGTTGCCACCTGCCTAGTCTCAGAAAGTCGGGGCACCTGAATAAGGCCTTCAAAGATAGCTATAGTGGTCAGGCAGGTTCATAAGGGAGTAGGCAGTCTTTCAGGTATGTTGGTCCCAAACCATATAGGACTTCGAATGTCAACCCCAGCACTTTCAACTGGGACTGGAAGCAAATTGGGAGCCAGTGTAGATGGGCCAATGCCAGAGTGATACGGTCCCCACAACCCACTACATTCAACATCCTGGCTGCAGCATTCTGCACCAATGGAAGTTTCCAAACACCTCTCACGTAATGTCAAGTTATGAAAGAAGGGTGGGAAGAGAATGACTATGACAATGAAATGTTACCATTTTGGAGGACAAGGCAAGGCAAAACAGGGCTATTGCTTTTGGTAGTATCCCTGTGTTTCAAATCCTTAAAGTCTACTTTCATAGTTAAACCATTAATACTCTTCAGAAAAACCCAGGAATCTTTGGAGAGAAAAACAGTCAGAGAAACCTGAATATTCTTTCCCATAAATAGCTCTGACCTCACGCAGCATCTCAAGCCATAAATACTGCTCTGCTGCTAGGAGATGGGAGGTTAAATCATGATGTGTTGTTTTAAATGTCATCTGTATTAAACCAGTGAAGTTCAGCACATGTTATACTTCAGTTGTAGAAAGCAGGGTCAAACTAGCCTAAAATCTCATTGAGAAATGGTTCGTTCATTGGACAAAAGGTCATGCTATAATTCTTTCCAATATGCTTCTAGAGCTGACTCCAACATCACTGTTTATATTCTCAAATGTAGGCAGCTGACATCCACATATAAACAATTTGTAAATTCTCTCCATGAAAAATGCTTGGAAGAGGGTGAAAAAAGATCACTCTAGATACTATAGGAATCCTTATGAGAATCTTTTAAAAGACAAAGCAGGAGTCTCAAAGTAGCACATGAACTGAACATCTAGAACACATGGAAAGGCCAACTTGTCTTACCCATCTACATTTGACCTTCTTTTGCATGTCTACACTGGCTTGCTAATAAAAGAAAGAATCCATAAACAATGGGAAACTTTCCCAGACAAATCGATCCTCCATCATCCAATGTTGCTTACAGATTATGGTCAGATGTAATCCGTGACATAGCTACTGAGATGCTAGTGGTCGTCTTTTGTCATATTTATGAAGTTAGTCCCATGTGCAGAACCAGAATCTGGCAGGAAAGCCAAGCCATAATTAGATGTAAGTCAAGTTCAAGGCAGAGGTAGGGCTGAATCCCAGGAAACCACAGTCATGGATGAATAGATGGCATACAAACCCTGAAGTGAATTGTCTAATTCCTCTGTTGTCAGGAACAGAGGGTGGCACTGGAAGAGAGGGTCTCCACTCAATACCCCATGGCACGCAGGGTCCCTCAGGGGGCTATCCTCTCCTCAATGTTATTTAACATCTATATGTGTCCTCTTGCCCAGCTGGTATGGAGTTTTGGGCTGGGGTGCCATCAGTACACTGATGATACCCAGCTATATCTGCTGGTGGATTAATGGCTGGACACCACCCCAAGAAACCTGGCTGAGGGTTTGGAGGCTGTGGTGAGGTTGTTGAAGTAGAGTTGGCTGAGACTGAATCCTGCAAAGACAGAGGTTCTCTGACTGGGTGGGGGAAATTCAGGACATGGCTGCCAACTTTCGGCTCTCGACCATGCACCATTAACACTGGTGCAGACGGTTAAGATCTTGAGTGTGTTTTCGGACACCACTTTACCAATGGAGGCCCAGATCACAAACACTGCCAGACTGGCATTTTTCCAACTATACCAGATCAGGCAACTGCCCCCCTACCTGTCTTGCCCTGACACAGCCACAGTAATCCATGCAACAGTCACCTCTAGGCTTGACCACTGTAACTCTCTCTATGCAGGGTTACCCTTGAGACTGATCCAGAAGTTACAACTGGTCCAGAATGCCTCGGCAAGGAGGGCGGGGTATAAATCTAATCAATCAATCAATAAAACAGCACATATTCAACCCATGCTTCGCCAGTTGCACTGGCTCCAGATTGAGTACCTGGTCAGGTTCAAGATCCTGGTCTTGACCTTTAAGGCCCTAAATGGTCAAGGACCAATGTACCCCTGGGACTGCCTCTCCTGGTATGTCCCCTGGAGAATGCTGTGCTCAGGAGAACAAAATCTGCTGGAAGTTCCTGGCCCAAAGAGCGTCTGGCTGTCCTCAACCAGAGCCAGGGCTTTTTCGGCCCTGGCTCTGACTTGGTGGACCTTTGTGCCAAATGACATCAGGGCCGTGTGGGACTTGCTACAATTCTGCAAGGCCTGCAAGGCAGAGATGTTCTGCCAAGCATATGGTTGAGGACAGCAATGGTTTTTAACAGCAACTAGTTGATTAGATGCCTTTTCACTCGGGAGGGGGGAGACCCCAATGCGGGTCAGAAAATTTTTGTACTGTGGCACCATTCAGATTTTATGATTTTATATGACCTCTGTATGTTACTAGACTGTTTTTAATATATTCCTTTGTTTTAAACTGTTGTACACCACTCTGTGCCCACTCTGCAGGGAGGGCGGTATAGAAGTTTAATAAAAATATTAAATAAGATCGGCATCTGTAAATCAGTATATTCAGCACACCCATATGAAGATTCATAATTAAGGACTGTCCTTCCACTGAACTGGTGAACAGCCAATACTTCCCCTAGACTTTGCCCACACCCCAGAAAAGCTAAAAATAACTTGTGAAACAACCTATGCATGTACAATAGATACATAACATAGACTCCCTCTGCACAGTGAGACAGGTCTTATGTGCAGATTCTTTCTCACAGGAGCGTCACCATAGAGTTTCAGCGTCGCCCCGGCAACGTGCCCAGCGTGATGGCGTCACTTCCGGGTGATGCCAGCACGCTGGGCATTTGCCCTGCTGGCTCCACGGAGGTAGGAGTGGCCAGGCCAGGCCCGGGGGGGAGAGGCGACGGCTGCCAGCGGGCGGGCGAGCAGGCAGGCAGGCAGGCAAGCGAGCAGACCTGGTGGACGCTCCGTTTTGCCGGGGGAGGCTGAGCCCCCCCCCCCGGAAAATTTCAGGGGGGGCTCAAGCCTCCCCGTAGTTTATGCCTATGAGTGGGGGTTTCTTCAGCCTTTCTTTTAAAACAGTGTTAGGGTGTTATAACGTTACTGTACATATGGAAAAAAAAGAGCGAGAGGAGGTTCTGACTTTTGAAACATATCTAAGTCCTATCTAAAACCTGGTTAAATAAATATGGCTTTTAAGGCATATAATTCTGGTTAAATTTCACATCAAACTGCAATCCTCCTTTGCATACTTACCCAGGAGTAAGTCTAACACAGCAGGGTTATTTTTGAGTAAGCAGAAAGATTGTACCATATATTAGCTTCATCCCTGGTAGATAGAGATCTTAATATCTTTGCCAGGTTTCATGTAATGCAATTGTACCCAAACGTTTACATCCAGAGGAAGCAAACTCTCCACTGAATAACCACAAAACACTTTCCCTTCATTCCTCATTAGCAGCAAATTAATGGTCCAGCAGACACAGGAGAAGCAGTTTCCATCTAGCCACGGGAGACCTGGGTCTAACACAAAGCTAAGCAAGGTACCACTATTAAATGTTGCATAACTCTATATAAATTAAAACAGGGGCTTTTTATGTGTATTTAGTAGAAAGCGTCAGTTTTTTTAAAAAAAATTATCTGGTAAAAATCAAGATCACATTCCTATCCTATTTCCATAATTCACTAGCAAATGACAACAATTACCATAATTCTTGGTTTTTATCTGGCCATCATGGCTTGGTGAATAGTGAAATTCATCAGGCATGGAAGAATTATGGGAACTATGAAAGTGAGTAGAGCGTTTTAGCCATTGGTCAAAAAGTAATTGTGGACCCTGAAATTTATTGTGTTACCTGACTACTCAAAAACCTTAGAATTACTTGCAGTTGTCAGTGTTCACATTTGAAATATTTACTGGAATATATGAGGTTACACACATTTCAAGGTTTCAGAAAATGTAGGCAATTGGAGTGTCTCCAATAACATCCCTCAAATTATTTGCTTGTTGCAACAGTTGTTTAAGACAGCAACGTAGAGTATAGAGCTTTGGGGAAGGATATTTGAGGAAATGTAGTCCATGGGGTTGCGAAGAGTCGGACTTGACTGTGCAACTGAACAACAATAACAACTTCTGGCTTATTTTTAAACAGTATGTTACTCACTCCCTGCATCTGAGCCTCTGAGTGTGGCACAAGTAAAATAACCTCTAACACCTAAGTTAAATTGACTGACCGGACCATTCAGTAGAAGGAACAACTTGAAAATCAAAGTAAGAATGATATTTATTGACAACTCTCCTTGTGAGGTTCATACCAGATAACTAAAATCTGAAAATATTTAAAACATTCAGAAACAAAAATAACATTTAAAGAGATAAAGCAATCTATATGTCTGTAAACTGGGTAAATATTATTAAGCCCATATTGCAGAGAAGGAGCGGAGAGTGAAGAAATGACAAATTGCCTGAGGCAACCCAGCTAGATCATGATGGAGGTGGATTTATTTATTTATTTCATTTATACCCCACCTCTCTCCCCAGTGGGGACCTAAAGTGGCTTATGTCATTCTCCTCTTCTCTGTTTTATCCTCACGACAACCTCAGGAGGCAGAGAGTGACTGACTGGCCCAAGGTCAGCCAGCAAGCTTCTATGAGAGAGTGGGGATTCGAAGCCAGGTCTCCCAGACCTTAGTCTGACACTTTAATCACTATACCACACTGGCTCTGATTTGAAGCAGAGGGCTGAAGATGCTCTGCTGGTAATTTCTGGCCACTATTGGTTGTCTTTCACCACACACAGGAGATGTCATCTACTCCTTACTAAGTGCCTGGATGCTCTCATGTTTTGTCCCCCCCCCCAATTTATACTCCACTCTTCTCTCCAATAGGGATCCAAAGCAACTTGCAACATAATTCTTCCCCCCACACACACACACACTTTATCCTCACAACCACCACCATGTGAAATAGGCTGGGGGATCTGTGGACCCAAAATCTTCCAGAGAGCTTCTGTGGCAGACTGGGGATTTTCTCAGATCCCAAATCAACACCGCAGTGGCTATGGACAAAGATAAACTCAAGTTTGAATCCTAACAAAACAGAAATGGTGAAGGTCTGAGAGATTCCTGTGTGTCTCTTCTAGAAGGTCCTCCATGATGGAAATATGCAGAATGGAAGTGCTCCTTGACCAAGTTATGCACCTAAAAGCTCAGGTGGTGGCTATGGCAAAGAATGCCTTTTGCAAGTTAACAGTGCTAAGCTGTGCTAACCATTTCCTTGTAGGAAGAAATTATAGCACAGTCCTCCATATCCCAGTAATTGCAACATATTATCCCAACATATTATCCCAACATATTTCTAAGGGGGCGGTCTTTGAAAATAGCCTAGAGATTCCAGCTCATCCAGAATTGTTCTGCCAGCTCCTCATGGGGACTGGAAACGGAAAACAAATCCCATGTCTTGTTTGTTTGCACTGGCTGCCAATAAGCAAGCTGTGTAAGCCAGCAAGGCATTTTATATACTCTTAGAACTTTGATAATATAAGTTTGACCTTTGGGGTTGGTTCTCTGCCTGAGGCAAAAGCACTCTCTACAGCCATGAGAGGCTCCAGCCCACAGCGGGAGACTTCCTTCAGAGCTCACACTTGCATGAGAACACAAAATACATCTCGAAGACTCTCTCATGAAAAACACAAAATACATCTCAAATACTCTCTCATGAAGAACATGAAATACATTTCAAAGAGCTCTCATATCTACTTTACATGCAACCACCATTCAGGAGACCAAGACTCCATTTCAAAGAGTCTCTTTTCTCCTCTATGTTGGCCCTCTTCACACCTGCCCACAACAATTCCAGTAAGAGATTAGGTTGCCCGGCAACTAATCGTCATCCATCAAGTGACCTGGCCGAAACCATCATGAGACCAGAGATTGGCACCAAGAAGACCGACCAGATGGCCCAGGTGTTAGTTCCTGATTAGCATTTAGTGTTGCAATATTGCCCACTCCTTCCTGTCCCCTCCTAATTATGACACTGACCAATAGAAAGACTAGAAAGGATGGACTACCTAGTGGGTGTGACAATGGGATGTGGTCAGCGCAGCCCGCCCAAATGCCACCTGATAAAAGATCTTGCAGTTTTAGCTTGAGTCCTTTTGCCCTCTCCGACCTCTATCTCCTGTACCAACCTCTCATGTCCAGCTTCCTCTACCCAGTACCTAGCCTCCACCTTTAATCCCTGGTTTGCGCAGCCAGGACTGGAGAGTGTATCTGCCGGTTCAGATCTCGCTCCCCCTATTTTTCCACTCATCCCTCCTCAATCTTCTCGTGGAAGAGACTCAACCTCTATCAAGCCAGGTAACGTGACTCCCCCTCAACGATACTCCTGCTCATGCAAACGTGCTATTTTCTATCTGATTTCCCCTAGACCTTGTATGTATGTGGTTTTATTATTATTCCTTGTATGCTTGAACTACATTTTATAGTAAACATCATTTATAGAAACCGCTTTGCTTCAACGCCTATTTACTGAGAACTTCCAGGGAAGTGGGACCTTGGTATAGTTGGCAAGAACCCGTTATAGTGCCGATTGCTGAACGTAAATCAAAGCAATCAGGCCAACAGTTGCAGGTTAATGTCTTCAAAACTCTGCATGATCTAGGGCAATTGCTTGAATTTCAAGGAATTGCCATAGACCAGGGACAGACTGATTTAAGTATTCACATCACAGTTTCAGAACACCTTTCCTAGGGAAGCCCATCAAATCTTTTTAGGCATGACATCCTAATGCTTTTATTCTCTCAGATAACTTAATTTTAGACTTAGAGTAGCACAGTGGTTTATACTTGTCCTTTGCTTTGATGGTAGCTTGGTCTGATGGTTTCAAGTGTTTTTATCACTTAGGATTTGTTTTTTGTACTGTAAGGCATTATAGAAAAAAATTATAAATAAATGAGTACATACAAATTAGTATACTACACCAGACCAAAAAGCATCTATGTAGAGCAGAAAAAATAAAAGCAAGGAATGGAAATGATGCAGCTTGGAAAAAATTTGGAACTAATCTCAATTTTTCCTACTCTTGCTAAATTTTGGCCCAACCCTGGCATCAACTGTGGAACTGATTAACTTTACGGAAAGCCTGGATTGTAATAAAGACCCAGGTTTGCCTCTGGCCTTTCTTTACACCTTGCAACAGGCCAAACAAAACGGTTGCTTTCATGGTTTCCAAACTTGACTTCTTCCACTCCTGATTGGCAGCTGAATTTAGATCCCCCCCCCTTTCAGATAGTATTAGACAACTATTTTTAAATACGATTTTTTAAAATATATCCTGTCCTTAGCAAAAACAGAGCAATGCAAGTATAACAGTATGAAAATATGATTTCAAAACTGCAGTTCATTTAAACCACTTAAACCACTTACCTATTTAGCATTGCTTTACCCACCCAACTGAATTTGCCATCATTGGAAGCAATTTCAATGTTAATAATAATAGTTTGGCAAAAAAAAATCATAGCTTATCTTCCTTAGCTGTGTAAACTCATGAGAACCCCCTCCCCCAAGGATTTCACCGAGGGTTGAGTGATCTACATAGCCACATCAACCCAATGAAAGCATTTATCAGTACACACTGGCCTTCTGTCACATCTTTATAACAGGGCACTTGGTGAAGGTGACAATGATCCCACAGAAAGTCTCCTAGCATACAATAGCATTCTAGTAGGACCTTGGGCCTTAGTAGAGCTCTTCCACTGAAGGTAGCACCACAGCCTCAAGATATAACAAACAACAAAAGAGGTCAGCTTGAACATGCACCATGTTTTGCTTAGTGGCCAGCAAAGTCAGTGAAAGAAAACTGAGGGAGAAGTAGGAACGTCAGCCTCCAGTTGGGACCGGGAGACCCCCAGAATTATATCTCCATGCTCCAGAGATCAGTTCCCCTGGAGAAAATGGATGCTTTGGAGGATGGACTCAATGGCATTGTACCCCACTGAGGTCCCCGTCCTTCCCAGGCTCCATCCCCAAATCTCCAAGAGTTTCCCAACCCTAACCCACCACCGGTGGCCAGTGGGAACAGGGCAACCCTAGGAAGAAGTGTTTCACAGACCTACAACATGCTTTTAATGAACCAGAGCAAAATATTTTTGAGAGAAAGAGAGAATGACTGAATTAAAGAACCTCATTAAAGCAGCAGTTGATTCTAGGAACCACTTGGAAGCAATAACACTTAACGGAATTGCGTCATGATTACACGTCTTATCATTTTACTCACTGAATTCAGTCCCAAGTAAGGGTGCACAGATTGCAACCAGTGTTCCCTCTAAGCTGAGTTAGTGTGAGCTAGCTCACAGTTTTTTAGCCTCTGGCTCACACATTTTTGTCTTAGCTCAGGAAGGATGGCTCCAGAGCAAACTAATTTATGCAGTAGCCAAATTGCTCACTCACAACTTTAATGCCAGCAGCTCACAAAGTAGAATTTTTGCTCACAGGACTCCACAGCTTAGAGGGTGCACAGATTGCAACCATAGGATAGAAAGCCATTCATTTATGACCATTATAGGAATGCCAGGCTCCAGGTGGGACCCGGGGATCCCCAGGGATTACAGCTCATCTCCAGACTACAGAGATCAGTTCCTTTGAAGAAAATGGATGCTTTGGAGGGTGGACTCCATGGCACTGTGCCCCACTAAGGTCTCTGTCCTCCCCAGGCTCCACCCCCCAAATCTCCAGGAGTTTCCCAACCTGGAGGAGCTGGCAATCCTAACTCCTCCACCCCCGCCAGTGGCCAGGTGGAACCTAGCAACCCTAAACCATTCAGTAGTGTCCACAGAAGTCAATAAGGGCCCAGCTGCTGGCTATGTACAGATGCTGGACAGGACCAAAGGGACTCATGTTCTAAAAGTTAATAAGTGAAACTGTTCTGGTGGTGGTGGGGAAATGGGTCACCTTTGAAGAAGTTAAGAAAAAAAGCCACCAGCTTGGGCTCACTTTTTCCAAGGCCTCAAAATGCCCCAAATTAAAAAGCTGACCTTCTTTATAAATAAGTGCTACAACGATTGGATCCATTCAAGCTACAGCATTCACAACAAGAGCCATTAGAGGTGCAGAGAGGGGGACGATGTTTACTCTGGGAGACGATACACTATTACAGTGGCACAATCTGTTTTCCCTCAGCTCTGACTGCTGGGACAAACAACAGCTGTGCTGGAATATTTAAACTGTGATGCTCTGGATCTTGAACTGAGTCCAGCTTCAGCCTGATTAAACGATATTAGTTTAATTTACATGGAGAGGCCTGGCTGGCAGGTCAAGTGCTTCTCTGCATGTAGCTTTCTTATCGTCGCAATAAGATTCCTTTCAATTTAAAGCTATATGGGATTAGAAAAGAAGCATTCCACAGTTCAAGAAAATGTAATATTCTTCAAATCCACAGAAGGGACAACTTTTCCCGGGGAAGTGAAAGTGTGGAACCCACATGAAATCATGGAAGAAAACCACTTGGCTCTGTCTGCCAAAGGAAAGTTGCCTGCTTTTGGTCAAACTACGCATTACATAGAAGCATGTGTCATGGCAGCCCAGTGGTTTATTTTGAAACAAGAAGGCCACTTGGGCAAATGTAATTGAAAATGGAGAAACAGCAGGGTGTATGTATTTAACACTTTTGCTCTCATTTCTTCCTTACTCTAAATCATACCAAGAAGTCCCCCCAATCCCTGCAAACAGTAGCAATCACTGGGTTAGATCCAGCCACCTTTCCCACTCAGTTTTACTAATTCCCCTTGTTAACTACAGCCCCCTTCCACATGACTTTTGTCCATTCAGGTCCCATGATCCCCCCCACAGTCTTTTTAGTAGTCAAACTGGACTCCTTCCTCCCTTTTTCTCCAATGGAAAAGTTGATTGGCCTTCACCCATTATCTTGACAAACACTCTCAATCCAGCAAATGCTCTCAATCCAGCATTTGCCAAAACAACAAGAATGTAGAGGTAGAGTGGCACTTTAACCCTTTAACTGGAGAGCCAGCATGGTGTAGCGGTTAAGAACACAGACTCCGATCTGGGAGAACTGGGTTTGATTCCCCACTTCTCCACATGCAGCTGTTGATGTGACCTTGGGTCAGTCATAAGTTCTTTCAGAGCTGTTCTCTCAAGGGCAGTTCTTGAGAGAGCCCTCTCAACCCCACCTACCTCACAGGGTGTCTGTTGTGGGAAGGGGAAGGGAAAGGGATTGTAAACCACTCTGAGACTCCTTCAGGTAGTGAAGGGCGGGGTATAAATCCAACCTCTTCTTCTTCATGCTTCCTAATTCCTACCTGCATATGATTCCCCCACAACTCCTATTTTCTTCACTGGAGTTTACCTCAAGTTGCAAAGCACTGATGTAGGGAGGAAAAATATCTAAAACAGCCATGGAGTCACTTGCAGTGATTGGAGAACTGGGTTTAGCACTCCTTCTTCTCCACTGATCCTCCTCATGCAAGTCCCCAGCTTCCACATTAGCTTTACAAAGGAAACAATGGTTCATGTTTCTGTCATAATGGCTAGTTCTGCTTTTTGGAGTGCAAATATGTTTCTCAGCCATTTGTTTCTGTGCATCAACACTGCTGAATTCACTAATTATGTAATTCATTGCAGTTCATGCTCTTTTTACCGTACAGTATTATGGGTGCTAACAGAAACCTCAAGAGCAGGAAATGGAACGGTTAAGAACTTTTCATCATCTTACTCAAAATGTTATTTCTGCTGTCTCCACACCAAACCTTACATCCTGGGCAGACCAGATGAGGGGCCATGCTGTAGTCTGCCAGTTCAGATGTTCGGAGACGAGAGCAGTAAGGGAGCCTTTCTCTTGTACACAGCGAGTAATTACTGCACATGTTAAAAGGAGAGGAAGAAGAACTTTTGGTTGGAAAAACGGGTTTACTGGAATGCTCATAGTGAAGGGGGCACACCAGTGGCTGGATGGTGAGTTACATTGAGAAGGACAAGCTCCATTTCTGAGCTGTCAAGGACAATTTAGCCAAGGCATCAACACAGGTAATGCAATTTCAGTTAAAAAAAAAAGGATAGCCAAGTCTTTCAGCAAGTATAAGAGGAAGAAAGCTGACTGCTAAACTTAGACAGCTAAACAGGAGCAAAGGAGGGGGAATGACCCAAAAGAAAGCAAACTTATTAGAACAAAAATGAGAAGCACAGCCATTCTGGAGGGTTGGGAAATCCATGCAAAACAAAGCATAATACATTTTGAATTGTTCTTCTTCCATTGTCCATTGCAATCCACACAAAATAAAGCATAACACATTTTGAATTGTTCTTCTTCCATTGTCCATTCTTCTTCAGAGACAACTCATTCTTTCCATGCCCTACAAAAACAATGCTGCCACCTAGGGAAAATGCAGCTTCACACTGTCAAAGGTAGATCCAGTTGGTCAGCCGTGTTGGTCTGAAGCAGTACAACAAATTTAGAGTCCAATGGCACCTTTAAGACCAACAAAGGTTTATTTGAGGTATGAGCTTTCGTGTGCATGCACACTTTATCAAATACATTAGAATGGCAGGCAAGGTTCAAACTTACAGTCAGAGAATGAACAGCAAATTAACATGCAACATGATGATGATCAAGATATGCAAAATGACACTAAATAATAAGTTAAGGTTATAAGGTCAACAGCTGTAAAGCAGTAAATATGTCAAACTAGCAGATAAATGTCTGAAATTGTTGTCTTTTCTAATTGTGGGAAGTGATTGGGAATCTTCATTCTCTCCTGTTAGGTGTGGAGGGCACTTAACACTACATCCCCCTCCAAAAAATGCTGTTAGGTCAGCAGACAACCTAACATCCCTTACACACATTCAGTATTCTAATATACTATTCTGAAAAAGAAATACACTAAAATACATTAAAATACAGATGATTTATAGTCCTTGTTGAGAATACATATGTGAGGAGTAAGAAAGAATACTACAGAGAACTTCGGGGGAAACTGATTATAGCAGCAAAAGATAAAAACCCTTCCCTTTTCTGGAAATTAATTACAGGTAGGCTTTCAGGGCCCAAATTCTCAATATCTTCCTGTATACCATCGGATAAATGGGTCTCTTTTTTTACAGAATTGTACAAGGATGATACTCAATCTTGCCCTCAAAAGCATTAGAGAATACTCATAAATGGCCTCCTGTAACCCCTGGAGAGATAAAATCATACATAGACCAATTAAAAAATGCTAAAGCCCCTGGTTATGATGGTATTCCATCTGAATTTCTGAAAGAAAATAAGGAGTGGTGGGCCTCTTTTTTGGCTCCCCTTTTTACATTTATTAATGAGACAGGCCGTATGCCAAATTCATGGGGAATAGCTATAGTGGTCCCGTTTTACAAAAAAGGTAATAGGGAGGATCCATCAAATTACAGGCCAATTAGTCTGCTGAACATAATAAGTAGGATATATGCTAAGCATCTCCTGGTCAAACTTTTGGACTGGTTTGTACAAGAAAACATTATAAGAGAAGAACAGGCGGGCTTCAAGCTAGGAAGATCTACAACTGATCAATGCTTAATTCTTCAGCACCTAATTGAGAAATATTCATCTAAGAGAATAACTTCACTTTATGCAGCCTTTGTTGACTTTAAATCTGCATTTGACTCCGTATCCAGAAGGCGACTTTGGGACAAATTATCGGATTCATCTGTTGATAGAAGACTCCTATACCTTATTCGGGCATTACATGAACAAACTTATTTGAGGGTCAGATGTAGCAGACAAGGACATCTTTCTGAACCCATTCAGACCTTCAGAGGTGTCAGGCAGGGTTGTCTGTTAGCACCAGCCATTCATTTTTTATATAAACAGCTTAGTTAGCTGGCTGAATACTCCAGAACTCCATCCTTCTAGACTTGCCAATAGGACAGTCCCAGTGTTATTATATGCTGACGACACAGTGTTACTCGCCAGAACCCCTGTAGGCTTGAGGAGGGCTCTTGGGAAGCTCTCCGCATTTTGTGAGACAGAGTTCCTTACAATTAACTATCAGAAAACCAAGATAGTTGCTTTTGGGCGTAGACCAAAAATCTGGTCCTGGTCGATAAATGGCCATCGCATCGAGCAAGTTAATAACTTTAAATATCTTGGGGTAGTCCTGCAGGCCAAGGGTTCTAGGCTTCAACATAGCAAATATGCTGTGGACAAAGGAGAAAGTTCTGCAAACAGTATTGCAAAATTTTATCACTCTCAAGGGAGGTCATATGTTCCTGCAGCCCTTAAATTATACAAAGCCAAGACGCTAGCCCAACTGTTATATGGTTCATTCTTGGGGCCAGCCAGTTCCTGCTTTGCACCCCTTGAAAGAGTTCAGTCTAAGTTTCTAAGAATTATCTTGCAGGTCCCTAGATGTGTGTCAAATGCGAGGGTAAGACTGGAGACAGGTTGTCTAAAGGTTAAAGCCTGGGTCGGTATTTTATCAATATATATCTGGCTAAAGGGGTGTCTCAACCCACAAGGTTTATTCCCCCTGATACTCTGTGATGATTTTCAATCAAATTGGTTCAAGTCTGTTCAGAGTTATCTATTGAAAATAGGTCTTTCTCCTCAGGTGCTTTTATCTCTGGGAATAGACCAAGCAAAAACTCTAGTCAAGCAGAGAATTGAGGATATAGAATGCCAAAATGATCTTTCCAGCATACAAAACATTACAATGAGGGCAACTATTATAAATACTGTGGGTCCAGCCAAGTATTTAACATCTCTTGAAGTAAAAGGGTTTAGAAGAGCCTTCACTTTGGCTAGGTGCTCTGTCCTCCCTTCTGCAGTACTTGAAGGAAAATACAAGGATATTCCCTTAATGGAAAGGCTTTGTACTTGTCCATTAAGGGAGGTTGAGACAACAGAGCACATGTTCTTTAGATGTCTGTATTATAAAGTAGCGCATAATAAAATCACTCTGCTGACTGATCAATTGCCGGGTCTCTCCGAAAAAGCTAGACTTGAGTGTCTTCTATCTGATAGAAACTCTAAGATTACCCATCAAGTAGCTAGTTTCTGTATGGAGATGAGATTACGTAAACTCTAAGGTAGCTAGTTTAGTAATAGTAGCTCAATACTGGAATACATTCAAATTTCTCTTTAATGCTTTACTGATATGTTTAAAGTTTGGAAATACTGTATGACTGTTCTAAGGACTGGGTAAGCATTAGACAGAAGAGTAGGATGAATTTTAACAATTTTAACCAGCATAATAGTTCATATCTATAGTCATAACATGTATCTAATTTTAACATTTACTAGGTCTATGTTTTATTGGCCAAGTTTTATCTTATAAGTTCTCCGTATTGTGTAAACTATGGAATTGTTTTATGTATTTTCTGGTCAAATGATCGTAGCAATAAAGAACAGATAGAGTACATATGTGAGGACTGAATGAGTTAGCATATGTAATGAGATAAAGTAAACTCAATATCCCTGTTGAGTCCTGGGGAGGTTTTTGTTCCAAGTGTTGTAATAACTTGTCAAAGGTAGTGTGCTACCCCTCCCCCCAAACAGACAGCACTATTGGAGGTTTCTGTATCAGTTTCACTTTCCCTGTCTTTAAAAAACAAATTATACACATCAGTATCTACTTTAAGTGGCCTTCAGAGCCCAACTTCTGGGAATTAACAACATAAACGGAAACCATTTTCAGCATTACTAAATTTGATGACCTCAAAAAGGAACTCTCAACAAAGTTATGATAAGACCAGAAGAACAAAGAAGGCGCATCAAACATGTAAAGATAAGGCTCCTTTGCCTTTTTATCCTCTTGTTGCTGTGCTCTCCCTTACAGCCAAAGAAGAAGCAACTAAGAAATGTCTACTGAACCAACAGCTCTTGAAAATGTCACCCACATATTCTTACAAAGAACCACATCTACCAAAATTGCCACTGCTGTATGTTTCAGGTGTTACAGAGCAATCACTTAGCTGGGGCTCCTGATGCAGGTCTCAAACTGTGGGTCAAGCCTCAAAAGTGGATTGTGATTCTCTTGCAAGTGGATTGCAAGGCCATGAAGGAGGAGGAAGAACAGGGTGAGCTGGAGTTTGGGGGTCTGGACTTCTTCTGTGTAAAGGGCTAAGCAACCAGGAAACACAGCCTGTTGCTATATATGTGGGGTAAATTTTGAAACAGAGGAGAAGAGAAGTACGTATGTCACTTTGGATCCCCACAGTGGAGAAGGGTGGGATCTAAAGGGAGTAAATGGATAATAAACATAAAAAATAGAATATAAACTAATTCAGAATTAACTAAGATTATATACTTAAGATGGTAAAAGTAGCACGAAATTATGTTGCAAATGGGTTGAAAGCATACAGTAAGTTTGGAAGGGGGTTCGAGTAATACCATAATTGTAAATGTGGGTCCCAGTTCAAAGAGTTTGAAAACCATTGTTTTAGCCCATGGTGGCGAAGTTCATTGCTTCACTCAACAGCTTCCCAGGATCTAGTGCTGCAGCAAAGGAAGCACATGGGAAGACTGCCTTACAGACTGAAAAGACAGGTGTGAGACTTTCTGTGATTTGGAAGCAGGAGTGGAATCTGCAGCATGGTGTAGCGGTTAATGTTTCAGACAAAGATCTGGAAGACACAGGTTCAAATCCTGACTCTGCCATGGAGGGTTGTTGAGTGCCTTCAGGCCAGTCATGCACTCTCAGCCTAACTACCTCACAGGGCTGTTGTGAGGATGAACTGGAAGAGAAGAGAACACTGGAGAGAATGATGGGGTACACATGAAGTAAAGTAAAATAAACACACACATGTGGGCTGCAAGGTCCAGCATTTTATAACATGCTTTTAAGAAATCCTTTTGAAATCCAGCTGTCTTCTTGGGATTATCTGCATGCCATGTTTTAAAAAGCATTTTGTCTTTGGAAATGCGCAGATGAATCTTGTGCCCCAGGTGGGGACCACCCCACAGCTGTGAAAATGGGAGCAGGAGTTGGAAGGATACAGTTAACAAATTTATTATTTATTTAACGATGCTGCCTGTCTGTTTTGTCTATCCTGTCCCATCCCTTTCTACTGGAACGCAGAGCAGCATTCGCAGGGCACTGACCGAACAGGGTTGGCCTGCTGAATTTCAACCATGTTACCTGTATCAAAACTCAAGGCTTTTCTCTGGGCCTCCAACTAAGTGATTTTCAATAATCACTTAGAAGAAGAAGATTTGTTTTTTATACCCCGCTTTTCTCTACCCTAAAGAGTCTTAAAGTGGCTTACAATCCCCTTTTCTTCCTTAAGGTGGTGAGCAGAAAGCAGGAACACAAAACAGATCACTCACAGCACCTGGCTACCAATTTTAAACCCCTCCACATGTATTCTCTCTCTCACACACATACACACACACACACAAACACACGCAAACTCTGTACTTGGATTACTGATATTTATTTTTTGAAGACAATGATAGATGGAACAGAACACACATCATACTGTTGCCAGTGGCATATCAGAAAAGAAATACTCTGAAATGTTTAGTTAAACTAGCATTTGGCTTATAAACACTGGGTAAGGGATTAGAAGACGAGGCCATAGAAGACCGTGAGAAATCCACTGACGGAGCAAAATGAGCCCTAATCAAGCTGGCCCTCTCATTTTTTACATTCCAGTGACATCCTATATTACAACACAGGCCTTTTTGATGAGAAAAAATGTTTATTAATTAAATCTTGGATACAGTGAACCAATGTGGGGAATAACAGTCTAGTGCTAATGTAACCACTGCCAAAATAACATCAGTGGGAATCGGGGATGAGATGAGTCACAAGACCACAGAAAGTTAGTGGTGGTAAATCCCATTGAAATTAAGGGACTTCGTTTCACAGGAGGATGCTTGGGGAATGAAGCAATACAAAGGTTCTTCATCTAGAGGGAAGTGAAAGATTTTTCACTTGAGAAGTACCCCTGTGAGGCTGTTTCTAACTTATTTCTTTTTGGTCTGGCCTTTTGATATGGCTCTGATTAGCAAAGTGCCTTCAAACATCCTACTATACTGGTCTCAAAGGCAACAGACTACGGCTAGGGAAACATTTAATTAACAACGTCAGTGGAGGGCAATTCTCCTACCTTCCACTTCCCATGCAAGCCCAGGCAGTTGCAGGAGGGGATAGGTGGGAATATTGCACCTCAGGGGCAGAAGTGTTAGACTGTATCTAGCCCACAGACTTTACACCTAAATCTGAAAACTGGTTTACATATCACTTCATAGCCTTCTAACTGTTACTGTAAATGGGTGAATGTATGGAGCTGCCTTATACCAAGCCATAAGAACATAAGAGAAGCCAATGGTAGATCAGGCCAATGGCCCATCCAGTCCAACACAGTGGCCAAAAATACCAGGTGCCATCAGGAGGTCCAGAAGTGGGGCCAGGACACTAGACGCTCTCCCCTATTGCCCCCCAAGCACCAAGAATACAATGCATCTCTTGCCCCAGACTGAGAGTTCCTATCTAGTCAGATCAGTGGCCCATCTAATTTGGTATGGTCTACTCTGTTCAGCTTGGCAGAGGCTTTTAGGAATCTTGGCCACACAAAGAGCTTCCCCCAGATCTGCTACCTAGAATCACAGAATCAGAGAGTTGGAAGGGACCTCCCAGGTCTTCTAGTCCAACCCCCTGCACAATGTAGGAAATTCACAAATATCTCCCCCTATACCTCTGTTCCATGCCCAGAAGATGACAAAAAACCTCCAGGATCCCTGGGCAAACTGAGCTAGAGAAAAATTGCTTCCTGATCCCAAAGTGGTGATCAGCATTTCCTTGGGCGTGTAAGAACTGAAAATGTGACCAACTGAACCTTCTTCATGTGACCCACCACCATCCTCCCTCAAAGGTTTCTTCTCACCTTCTCTGCACTTATCACCACCATGTGTGTGCAGTCTGATATCATGCAGACCGAGGCACAGCTGAGCCCACTGATATCAAGAGATATCTGCTGAAATGTCTCTGGACCTCAATAACATTTCAGGAATATGTTAGATAAAAAAACCCTGAACTAATAACAAGTTACAACCTGACAGAAAGCATTGCTTGAACATGACTTTCCAGTCCTCAAAACATGTCATATCTATCTATACAGCACCTTGTGCATATGAATGTAGGATACTTCTACCTTGTATTCCACATATACACAACTCACTCTTCTCCCAAAGTGGAAGATCCTTCAGCCTGCTTTTACCTCAGTTTGCACTGGCATCTTGGCAGAATTCTTCTTCTTTTTTTTGGCAAAACCCAGACAAAGAGGAGGGGAAGTAAAGGTGGAGTGGGAAAGGAAGGGACAGTAACTAAGAACAGGAAAGTGTTCATGGTATATAATCTCCTCCCCTGTCCAAGGGAAGTTTTTTCCCCCCCTAAGGGGCATTGTTGTGACAATTTCCTCCCCCAGATATTACCACTGAAAAGGACACATAAGTGTCCTACCTCACTGTTGTGTTACAATGGGAAAATATCTTTTTAAGAGTGAGAAACACTGAACACTTTTAAGAGGCTCTAGAAAAAGTCTTTTAAATGGTATGGGGGTGTCTGAGCAACAGTCTTTGCTTATTAATGAGTAGGTATATTCCCCACAGGTATAGTCCAAAGAGCAAGTTATTTTTCCCAGTGACAAAATATTGTGATTATTGAGCTGGGAAAATGTCACTCCCCCAATGGATGCACTAGCTTTGGGAAAGATACCTGGATTGTGCCTCAACAAGGGGAATTCATCTGAAAGCAGCTTAACTGGGGTTCCCAGTTAGTCTCCTACTGAGGTACTGACTAGGCTCAAGCCTATTTAATTTTAATTATGTAAAAGAGTCACATATCCTCCCACCTATTTTCCAGCATCTGCGCATTTCTTGTTTAATCAAATGTTCATCTGGAAAGGCCCTAAAGCTTTCTTTGATCAGTAAATGCAGCCCACACAGTTTCTGTTCTCTTGCTACAATCACAAGGACTAGTGACATTTTTTTAAAACGACAGCTGAAATCCTCAAGAACCCAAATTCCATATCTGTACTCAGAACTACATGGATACACTGTTTGCCAGAAGCTAGTCCTTTAACTGGAAAATACACTGCCTGGATATTTGACCGTTTGCTGAATTTGCTTGAGGAAGTGAGCACTTCAGAAAAACAATCCCTGGAAATCTATCAAGAGCGGGGGGGGGGGGGGGAGCATTAATGCTAAGCACACTGGGTTGTTCTTTTGCCTTTCAGAACAGCATTTCTAGCAAACTTCAGGGTGGCTTTTTGCCTGTTCTCAGATGTAATTGAAACATGTTTACCATATAACCCTTTAAGAGACCTTAACAGGGAGATAATGCCTTAAAAATGAGGCACCATTCCATGACAGGATCTGTTATACTACGCAACATGCTTAAGAACTCAAAATGTATAAATACAAAATTATAAAGAGTCATTACTATGGCCAGGACTGGATTATGACACAATGAGGTCTTGGCCTAAACTATTTGAAAGGCTCGATGTGATTGATATAACATATTATTCTCACAGACTTTCCTCCTGGTTCTCTCTCTCTCTTGCTGCCCAAGGAACTGGGGTGGCACAGTTGGTTCAAGGCCCTTCAAACTGTGAGGATCTGACTTACCTAGCTTATTCCTAAATCTGTCTCTGACTTTTTGCTAACAATTTCTCATTCAGGAAAGTTGGTTCTGATGCTTAACGGGTTTATTAAATGGATGACAAATAATGGCCAGGAGATTGTTTCCCCAGCAGATAAATCTTTCATAGTAAAGACTTACCTATTGTGGAGATGACACACACTTGCAGCTGAGGATAGCAGCCAGATGGTTGACTATCCAAACCTATGCTTAAACGACAAGAATTTTGGAAGGAAGATGCAGAAAAGCAGCAAAGACAGGAAGTGGCAATTCTGTAGCCAAGATTCACCTTTGGATATAGGGACAGTAGCCCCATATACATAGCCCATCCCATTAGTCCGTCCACACACAGGGACAGAGAAACTGGGCACAAGCACACACACCTGACCTCCACACAATTGTTGACTCAGGAGCACTGTGCCTTCATGCTCTCTCCCTGTGACTGGGGATGCTGCTTTCCAGACATTATGAATCACAGGGATGATGTCTCCAGACACATGTTCTCTGTGTTCACAAGCTGACAGGTTCATGGAGGTAGGGGTGGGATCAGCACACTGGTGCCATTATTATTCTCCATGCATTGGCTGAACATGGGGAGGAAATATGTGTGGATGGCTGGTTTTCTCTTTCTCTCTGGAGTTCTCTCTGGGTAGCATATCTGCTGCACTACAGGAGTGCCTCTTTTGCCTTGTGCGCCACTAGAACATTACAAGCAAATATTATCATAGAATCATAGTGTTGGAAGGAACCTCCAGGGTAAATTCACAAACACCTCCCCCCCACCCCCTGTGACCCCTATTCCATGTCCAGAAGATGACAAAAAGAGACATACTAAGAGATTCTCATGATCTCTTTCATCCAAGAGAAACAAAACATGGGTATTTTTTGTTTCACGTGATTTTCATCACTCAAGAAAGAAAGGAACATGTAAATCTATAAATAAAACCAAGCTGCAGCATATACAAAGAGAAATTGGGCTGGACCAATTTGTATCAACACTGGAGTGCAGCTACAGGTATTGAGAAGCACCCTGGTTATGGCACTCACTGGCTCCCCAAATGAAGCAAACAAACCACAAGCACAACATGCACATTTTGCACGCATCACCTAACCTATGCTGAGGAACTTCAAAAGGGTACTTGAACTGGAAGGAACTGCTTAGCTTGCTCAGAATGTGCAGAAAGCAACCACACACAACAGAAAAGCCTTGGGGTCATACTGGATCCAGCTCTATCACTGGAGAAGCAAGTTAATGCACCTGCAGAAAAGGCTTTCTTCCAACTTAGCCTAGCCCGCAAAATGGCCCCATACCTGGCCATCTGGATCCACACCACAATAACATCAAGACTTAGCCTAGCCCGCAAAATGGCCCCATACCTGGCCATCTGGATCCACACCACAATAACATCAAGACTAGACAACTGGAATACACTATATGTCGGTCTCCCTTCAACATCAATTCAGAAATTCTAATTGGTCCAGAAAACCATGGCTTTACTATTAGTGGGAGCTAGATGGAGCATGCATATTACCCCCAATCTGCAAACCCTTCATTGGTTGCCCACTGGTTACCGTGCTCAGTTTAAGGTATTGGCTATCACATAAAAAGCCCTTCATGACCTTGGCCCTTCTTATTTACAGGACCAACTCTCTCTCTGTGCTCTGCCATGACAACTCCATTCACGTCAGCAGGGATTTCTACAGATGCCAACCTGCAAATGGGCAAAATCAACAACTACCCGTACATGTGCTTTCTCTGTTGTGGCTCCCACCTTGTGGAATGGCCTGTCTGAGGAGGTCAGGAAAGCTCCCTCTCTCCTGACTTTCCACACCCTATGCAAAACTAAACTATTCAAGAGTGCTTTTCTGCTCAGGTAATAAGGCTGCACAGTACAAAATGGTTTCAAAGCACTTAGATAAATGATTGTGACTTGTGAACTTTAATGGTTATACAGTGTATTGTAAATCCTATTATGTAATTTCTGCTCTGCTTAATATGTCATGTTAATATTTATACTATGCTCCTGTTCTTTCTGATGGTTCCAGATTAGGGGTGTGCATTTGGTAAAGCTGCCCCCACCAAAAAAACCTTTTCAGTATTTTTTTGGGTTTTCAGTATACCGAATCAGCTTCCCTGAACTAATTTGGCTGCCAAAAAATAAAACCCAAATTTGGGGGGGGGGGGGGGGGGTTCCTGGCTTTTTTTGGGAATGCCGAATTTGGGTTCTGGTAGGCTTTAAAGGACTCCACTCACCTTGATTTTCCTGCCATTTTTGCCTCTTTCCTGTCTTTTGCTCAGCTTTTCAGGAGGGAGGGGGAAGAGGGACCAGAGATCCTCTGATTTGACCTGAGTCTTGTTGGGTTTGGGCATTGATTGCCACAGTGACACTGGTTCTGGGGGCCACATTGCATGGGTTCTGCTGCTGACCTGGCAAACATGACCCCAGAGATTCTCTGTTTTGACCTGAGTTCTGTTGGGTTTGGGCACTGACTGCCACAGTGGCACTGGTTCTGGGGGTCAAATTGCACTGGTTCTGCTGCTGGCCTGGCAAACATGTCCTCTCACACCACTACACCTCACTTACTTTCTTGCAGAGAGATTCTCGGGAAGACACTGCTGCCTGCCTTTTCCCCATCCCTATAGGAAACAATGGAGATTTGGGGGCACCCTATTTGGATGCCCCTAGAATTGAACTCCCTAGTCCAATATTTTCCAAACTTGGGGGATCTTTTGGGGAGAGGTTCCAGCAGCTACAGTACAAATTTGGTGCCTCTACCTCAAACCCCTTCCCCCCAGCCCCCTGAATACTTGTCAGAAGATTTTTGCCACTGACTACAATGGCCCCATAGAATATAATGGAGCTGAAAATTTTCAGGAATACTGAAAATTTTCAGGTACCAGTACAATACTGGTATTAGTATTCAGGTTTTTTCGGGATTCCCCCCAAAATTTGGCTTTATTATACCCAAATCCGAAAAAAACCTGAATTTTTTATCCTCCACATCCCTATTCCAGACTTTTAATATCCTAATACATTAGTCATTGAATATCCTGTTTTGTTGATTGTACTAACTCAACACTTTCCCCCTAACCCAACTTCTTCAGAGTATTCCAGAGACACCCTTACCCTACTCACCTCCTGGGAACATCTATGCCTGACTCCTTCAAAGGAGGATGACAAAGAGGAATTCAAATCTTGCAGCTGCTGTACTCACTTCTCTTCAGAATCTTTAAAGTATGTTAATGACACCAAGAATGCACATCAGCTCTGCTATTCAGGAATGATTTTTGGTACCCAGGCGAGTCTGAATATTAGCCCCAATGGGATACTGAAAGTGTCTTAACAGCAATTCCCAATTAATTTTGCTTTTGTACCGCTGAAACAGGTATGGCATCTCATCCAGAGAAGCATTGTACAGAGACAACATACATAGGTTAAAAAGAAAAGAAAAACCCCACAGATATGCTTCTAACTTTTTGCAGCCCTGGGGAAATTTAGAATGCAAGGTAAAATGGCAGCCCAGCAACTTTTGCTATAAATGTCTCAGGCACCTCTTTGGGATTTGATTCCCTGCTAGAAGCTAAATCTGAAACCAGGGAAGTACTTGCTGACTTGATGAGTGAAAAGGGATGCTTTTGACATTTCCCCCCTTTGATCTGCTGTGTCACCACCTCACTCAAGTCTCAAGTCAAGCATCCTCAACTTACCTGCTAGCTGCATCACCTTCTGGTGCTGTCCTGCCTCACAATGCTTGTCACACACTTGATTTTAACTCATTCATAATTTCCCAGGAGATAGATCAAGATGGGTAGCTGTGTTAGTCTGTCTGTAGCAGTAGAAGTGAGCAGTGACTCACAAAAGCTCATACCCTGCCACATACAGTGTTAGTCTTTAAAGTGCTACTGGACTCTTGCTCTTTTCTACAATTTCTCAGCATTTCCTTTCTTTCTCTCTTTCTTTAAACACTGTTCATAAGCCTCATTATAATGATCCTCAAATAACTGAATGACCCAACCCATGCGTAACAGAGTTTGTGCTTCCTGCCTTCCTCCAAGAAAGTCTGTTTTGCATTGTCAGAAACAATGACATATTCTCAGCACATGAAACAATGCAAAAACAAAAACATTCATTGTATTGACAGTTACTTGTGAATTAAATCAGCACCTGACTTGCTGAAGCCAAGGTTTTGTTTTCTTCCTTAATGTACCAAGAACTCTACACTGAGTTGGTTTCACTGAGTGTAGCTGTGTTGGTCTGCAGTTATCTGACAAAGGGAACTTTGATCCTCGAAAGCTTATACCCAGAAAATCTTGTTGGTATCTAAGGCACTACTGGACTTGAATCTAGCTGTTCTGAACTGAGATGGCAACAAAGTGAATTTTTGAATAGGAGCCCACTGGTACCTTGTATCCTAATCACAGATCTTTCCCATACAAAATAGATACTCTCACTCACTGCAGACAGATGCCACAAATCAAACTTCAGTTTGTACCCCACAAGGTTTTGCAGCTGTAAAATTTATGTATTAAGTTTTACAGATTTGGGCATGCTCATCCTCCTTTCCTGGAGATTCATTTCATATGCAGTTGACATTTCTTTTAATTAACAATTTTTAACTTTTACATCATAACACTGTAACTACCACAGCATAAAATTTTACAAACAGATATATGAATTTAACACATAATAAAATCAAAATATATCAAATTTTTTTTGTATTGTGGGTTTTCTGGAAGAATTTCTTTTTCCAACATAAAACTTATAACAGGGTACCAAATAGCGACCATGTTTTTATCATGCTTTTCTGGTGAAGCATTTGTTAAATATGCAGTTGGCATACTGAAACATTGCCACAATTTGTGTATCTTTTGCAGCCTTCCTTGTTTTTTTGTAATAGCTTTTATTAAAAACAGGTAACTCTGAGGATTATTCCGGGAGGTGCTGTAGTTTGGTGTCACTGAGGACTTCAGGAGAAGGAATGCTTTTATGGCCTACTGTTGCTAAGCTTGCAGTCTGCCCTGTAGGAGAAATCAAGTGATTCACCTTACTGCTCTGTCAGAATCATTCAAATCCCATTCTTCTTTGTAGCAAATTTTTCAAGGGAGGGTCTTTTATTCCAGCATGAGCTTCCAAGTGCATCAGAGAGAACTTATGTGCCTTCCCCAAAATACCAGGTGAAATATTTTTTCAGAGGTTTTGATTCTGGGTTGATTGTGTGAGCCAGTTATTAAAATCTGCTAATAGTCTGTACAAGAGAGTGTGTACGAGAATGAAAAAAATGTTTGATTTATGTGAAGTTTGTGTTTATCAGAGAACTTCCATTGGAAGACCATGCTTTACATGAAGCATCTGGGTTACTGTTTAAGAGGACAACATCATTGCTGTTACAACAGGACCACAGATCTGAGCCAAATATTTGCAGCAAAATTTGAGTGCAATGAACTATTATTTTTAAATGATCATGTTGCAGATTCACATAAAAAGTTTGCTTTAGGTTTCTGGCCAGCTAGACCGATGTTCAGATGTTCTGGCCAGCTAGACCGAACATGCAGAATGGGAAGAACCAGGATGGCAACAGCAGGCCCCAGCATCTAGGACAGAGTTGTGGCAAGCCCTATGAGTTTACAAAGCACACACACATATGCCTATTACACATGCACAGGTTACTGCAGAGAATACAAACAGTCAAGCCTTTAAGCCTGACTTCGGATTCTGTGCCTGCCATACACACCATTCTTTTTTCTTTGGTGTGTTTATTCTGCAGCTACAACCCAAAAATGCACTTTTTCTTAATTGGGGTGGGAACATGACTTGTGACGTGTGAGTGTGTAAGGGGTGTCCGAAGTTTTGGGTTTTTAAAAAAAATTACGCAATTGCCCTATTGCAGCTGTGCTAGTAGTGTCAGGTAAGCTCCTTCCATTGAAATCCTGGTGGTTCAGTTCCTCAATGAAAGGGAACACAAAGGAAAGAAGGCAAAGTTTTTTTAAAAATCCTGAAACTGACCAAACTATTTTTGAAACTGACTAGAGTACCTGTGAAGCTCCCTTTTCTTATTGCCAAGCTCTAGTGGTTTCTCTGTTGTGTTATCGGCCATTGTGAAAAACAGAAAAGAGTCACCACCTTCTGCCATCCCCTTCTTTCATTGCCACACAAGCCCCATTTTGAATTTTTGAAAATTATTTTCCTTGTAGGTTTAATTTTTTTTATAACTGGTATGAGACTAGTGGTGGTCGCTGCTGGGCTTGACTGTTGGTACACAACCCAATGCCAGTCTTTCCCTCCCCTCTTTCAGAGCTTGCAAAGAGGCTTCTCAGAGAGCTGCCGAAGAAGCACATTCCCCTCTGTCATTTCCCTCCCTAGCGACCTGAGACTAGCGATAGTCTCATATAGTTATCCTCTTGCCATTCATAAAAAAATTAAAATGTAAGACAATAAGGAAAAAAGTAATCCATGGAGAAAACTGATGAATGGTGGAAGGTACAGAGTGGGTGGAATGACCTAAGTGTGGGCAGGGGAGTGACCTTCAAGAGGCAGCAAAGGGGAATCTGAGTGCATCTGTACACTTGAAGGGGGGGAAATCAATGCAGAAGGAAAAAGAAAACCCAATGGAAATGCATGGCAAAAGTGAGGGAAAACACCCATGTGTAATGTGCCATAAACTCCATGCTACCAGGAACCCAGGTTTTAGAAGTTATAGACACAGAAAATGGACATTTGCTTGTAAGCATCTCTTGCTGAAGTGACCATTCAAACCAGCGTTTTGTTTTCACAGGCAGAGATAGGGTTGCCAACTCCAGATTGGGAAATTTCTGAAGATTTGGGGGTGGAGCCTGGGGAGGGCAGGGTTTGGGGAGAAGAGGGACCTCAGCAAATCATAATACCACCCCCAAACCAGCCATTTTTTCCAGGGGAACTGATCTGTAATCTGAATATCACTTGTAATTCCAGGAGATCTCCAGTCACCACCTGGAGGTTGGCAGGCCATGTTTGGAAAGTGTGGTCCTTAGTGAAGCAAACATAGAACATTGGAGGGGGGACTGGTCATATTTTGAATTTTAAAAGTATGTAAATATCTTCCTATAAATGGAAAAATCAGGGATGTGGTTAGACTGGAACCTCTCCTTGCTGAGGTAGTTTTATTGGCAGGGAGTATTTCCCCCCCTTCCATAAAGACACATTCAAAAAAGGCTTTCCCACCTCAACTGTAAGCTAGAATAGACCATTGTACCACCTCAGAAGCCTGCCAACTTGTTCTGCAATGTGTACAGCAAGTATTATATTTGTAAATGTGAAAAACACACTGTTCAATGCTCAGTGATGTGTCAAAGAGAGATTCAGTGTCTGACAGCTCTACTCAAGTGAGGTCTACCTGCTTCCTTTGTCTCCAAAATACCAATTAGTTCACTAGCATGCTACTAAAATTTAAGAGAAACCCAGCTAAGTAAACTATGGCATAAGGAGAAAAGTATGTGTGTGTGCGAGGGGGGTACATGAAATGAGGGGGGGGGGAAACAGCCCGTCTGTCCTCATTAACTTCCATTATTCAGCCTGCATCCCTCATTAGCTTACAGCTGCAATCATGAAGTCAAACGGCACCTTGATAAAACAAAACTCAACAGGGCCTCAACTTTGGGTCTCATAATGAATGACTAGTGGCAGCTCAGAGCAGCGGCATCACATCCCCCTGCATTTGACATTAACCAGACTAAATAAGTAAAAACAGGTTCCACACAGCTCCCTGAGAGAAAACGTAAACCAATGAAAAATTTATGGTAGGAAAACTGTTGACTAAACAAAACAAAGGGAGAAAAAAATCTGCCTTTTCTCTTGCCAAAACATACTGTATCATTTAAGATTTAAATGGGACATTTAAAGAAGTAACACATTGTTCCCAGGGTCAAACATGTTTCGGTTGTAAAAGAATCTTAAGCACTGATCATGGGATCCTTTCTGAGACTTCAGGAAGCTGAAACCTGAGGATAATTCATACACACAAAGTCCAGCATTTATTTGCCAGAGACTTCTGCAAGGAGGCTAAAAGCAGTCAGGGAATGAACAAAAAAGCAAGACAATCTTTATTCCCTCCAGCTGCAGTTTGCTCACATCTGTTAGATCCTGTGCCCTGCTATGAATGCCATCTAGTGGATACACCTTAACACATATGCTTCCAACAACGGTCTCAAAGATCAGAAACAGAGGTTCACAGATGCTGCCTCGCTCCCCAAACAGCTGTTCATGTTTGAGACTACCCAAGAGTAATGACCCTGAATCCAGAATGAAGCCAACACGATGACTGCCGGCTACAAAGGGAAGAGTTTAGCCATATTTCTCCTCCCCCCCCCTGCAATGTAAGAATAACAAGAAATTGCCTCAGTCCTTAGGGAAGAGAACTGTCAAAAGCAATCTGTGGTTGCTGAGCTAGAGTACCGTATCTTGGCAGATAGGTGTCAGTTCTCAATATGATCCTTCTTCAGGACAGAATATGATCTTGACATAAAACAACAGTTAAAGAATAAAGAAAGATTGTTCTTTAAAGATGAGACTACACCAGCAAGATGGATTATTTATTTTAAATACTTCAAACCTACTTACCAACCCAGAGGATCCCTGAGTCAGTTTAGCTGGAAAACAACCTACCTATAACCATTTTAGCACTGAAAGCAATATCTGCATACAGATCAAAGAGATGCTTGCTTACAACTCATTATTTAACAAGTTTCAGTTTGATCCTTTTTTGTACCAGATGTTGCCTATTTGGTCTAACCAGGCCTGTAGCCAGGATTTTGTAATTCGGGGGGGGGGGCTTTAAATAAATCAGGGGGCATTGACATCGGGAAGCAAGCCATGCTTGGGGAAGGGGTAGCGGCAGCAGGGGGCTAGATGGAAGTTGTGGGGCTGTCTTGGAAGATGGAGGGGCTGGGCCCCAAAATGCCCCATTGTAGCTATGGGCCTGGGTCTAACCCCACCAACTCTGAGGAGGGAATAGACCACTTCATTAAAAAATCTGGGCCAGCCAATGAGATTTTGCCTCATTCATTGAATTCCCAATATCCCCTTTGATCTTTCCAGGAAGTATATAGTTAAAATTTGACTAGAAAAAATGGAAATACACTCAGTTGTACAACCATCCATGACCCAGACACTTGCCCTATTTCAGCAGAGACAACTTTTTAAAATGCTTTTGTTTCTTGGAGATGCTTAATGCTATATCTACAGCTGCATCTCTTAAGACATTGAGATATGCTCAATGCAAGGCTTGTATCACCCATTCGATATGATCTTGGAGAATTTTTGGTCCAAGACAGCTAAGCAAGCTAATTTTACAATTTTGGAATTATCGGTTAGAATGTGGGGCTAGCGTCGAACAAACTCTCAACAAACTGAATAATAGGGATAATTAGGAGCATGGCATCTTCATTTCAGCAAGCTCTATTCCACTTATTACTGATTGTTGGAAACTAGTTTTTGAGAAAGAGTCAAGTTCTTCTGAGAAATCCAAAGCTGTGTGGTGAATAATAGTAAATTTGGCTTCTGAGTAATGGTAAACTTCATAAAAAAGAGGGATCTAATACTGCAGTTTTTTTGGCTCTTGGCTGTTGATTATAACTGGTCAGCTACTGGCATTCTCTCCTGCTATTCCTGGTTCTTCTTTTAACATGACCATGTTGGGGAGTATCCTCATTTTATCATTTCTGTGTATGTACACCCAGTGTTTTTTCATCATATGTACCTGTGATACCAACTGTGATACAATATAAAGATAATTGAAGATGAATGACCTGGGGACATAAAGCTTCAGACAGAAATCAGCAGCAAACCCACAGTCTGGTGATGATGGCCATGGACCTGTTTAATTTTCAGCTCAAGCACATCCTCCCTCTTCCATCTTCCATCACATGACATGATAAAATTCAAGATGTGTGGCATCACCTAACCAATCTGTTGTGCCATCCAAATACAGGAACCTAAACCAACTGAGGTTTGTTTCATTCCCAATATGAGGAATTCTTAACCAGGATTAATCCTTTTTTTTTTTGTAAATTTTTTAATTGCTTTTTTACCCTATACTACAAGTACATGCTAAAAATCTATGCTAGTCTATATTATACAGAGAATACAGTTTGTAATGTTACAGAATAAGAGTATTATTATATTGAAAAGCAATGTTAAATCTTGGTATCATCTGTTACATCTATTTTGTTGTCTAGATTAAAGTTAAAAGCTAGATAACTGGATTACATACAGACATAGAAGTATCTAAAAACTAGGTTTAAATCATTATCTGACATAGTGCGTCACGATATTAAAAAACAATTCAACATTATTTTTTCTTCGGTCCTCTTCTTTTCTTCTTTCTTTCTTCCTGAGGCTTAGGAGCCGCGGCCCCTTTTTCAGAATCCGACTGTTCTTCTCTGCTTTCTGAGCCATTAAATCCATACATACTTTCCTGCGATCCCAGTGAGTCGTCTGACTCAGTCTCTGCTTTTTCTTCTTGCGCTTTTCCAAAAAAAAATTCGCCTTTTCAATAGAGTCAATTTTATATTTCTTGGCTTTATAACTGAAGATCAGTCCCTCTGGAATGTTCCAACGATAAGAAATAGACTCCGATTGTAACCATGCCGTCAAGCTCCTGTAGGCTTTTCTTCTTTTCCTAATTTCAAATGGAATGTCTTTTAACACTTTGATCTCTTCTTCCTGAATCTTCAGAACTGTTCTGTTCGTGGCTTTTAACACCAAATCTCTTGCTGATCTTCTGGAGAACCTTATTACAATTTCACCTGGCAGGTTTTTCTTCTTTACAAATTCTGGATAAGTCCTGTAGACTAAATCCATATCGCTTTGTATTTTCTCTGCTTCCCAACCTGTCACAGGAACCAATGTATCGCTTAACAACTGTTTGATGTTCTCTCCTTTTTGTTCAGGAATATTCTGAAATCTCAGGTAGAAATTTGAGTGGTCCGTTTGAAGTTTTAAAATGCTGTCTCCTTGCAGAGCTTTATCAGTTTCTATTTTTTGCAATCTAGAGTCATTTTTTTCAGCTACTTTTTTGACTTCCAAGAGTTCCTGCTGCAGTTTTTCCGAATGCTTCCCAGACTCAGTCATTTCTTTCTGAATAGAATCCATTTTAGTATTGAGAGTAGCCAGCTGATCCACTAGAGGTTGCAGCATCGCTGACAATACTGTATTCAGCTCTGTGATATCGCCCTTTGCACTCGGAACTGAACTTCCAATTTTAGGGGAGGGTTTTCTCCCCGCCATTCTTGCTTACTTTCTCAGTTGTTTACAGTTAGATAAGGAGTCCCGAAGAAAACAATGGTTTTTTGTCACACTAATGCCTTTGCAAAGCTCTCTTCTTTGTCTGCACGATCCTGCCCTCCAGCACTCAAATTACGCTCCGTAATCACAACAAAGCCGTGGGAAAGTCTCGCGCCGTAAGTTACATTGAGGGGGAGGGAGGGGGGGGGGGTTTGGCCCTCCAACCCATCCCTGCCACTTTCACTATTTGAGACTCACAGTTTTGCCATTGCGTATCTGGAATTACATTGCTTTTCTGCCTTGTATTCTCTGCTGCTTCTCAGTTGCGCTTTTGTAGCCATGCGGCTTCTGCGGTGAGTGAACCTACAGGGGTAAAAAGGAGCCTCGATCCTGCGGTCGCCACCGCTAGGAGAGGCTGCCTTCAAGCACCCCAGGCAGAGCCCCTTCGCTAGGGTCTCTGAGGGTCCGGACCAGTCCAGGACCCATTCTAACCCGCCGAGAGGGGATCGCCTCTCCCACAGATGCGGAGAGAAGCATCCTCCATTAAGCGCATGCTTTACTGGAAGTCAACCAGGATTAATCCTTGATTAAGAAGTGTGACTACTGGAAAAGAAACAAATCTCAGTTTGAAAAACTTGAAAAAAAAGGAAGCATTAAAATGAGGAGAACAAACTGAAGATCATGAGATGTCAAGACAAACTGAAGTCAGAAGACTTCTGTCTTCAGTGTTGGTACACTATAGCCCTAGGCAGATGTCCTTATTGCACGTGCACTCACCGTGTGGAGAGGGTGAGCAGGCAGGAGCACGCTGGTCCTGCTCCCTGCCTCCATGTGATTACTGAGTAGTCTGCATGGGGAGACTGTGTGAAAGATGTGCCCACATGTAAATTCCCTCCTGATGGTCAGCACTGCAGTGCTGGGGTTCTGGAATGCTGCTGATGTTAGGGAGGAAGTGTGCATGTGAACACATGCTCTGTGCAGTCGCTCCATGCAGACCACTTGACAATCATGCAGAGGCACGGCCAGCACACTTATGCCTGCTTGCCCTCCCATGTGATCGGGACATCTGAGGCATGAAAGACCACCAATGAACCAAGTTTATTCCCATCACAAACAAACTCCATCTGTTTGAGAGATCTGAATGGAGCAGTAGACCCTGTAAGATTCCGGTGCTCCTGGGGATGGGAAAGTACAGCGGTGGTACCAGGCAGGGAGTTGAGGGAAGGGAGCAGAGAAACACAGAAGCTTGGTGTCCTTCCAGCCTGCATCCCATCCCAAAGGATGTTGGCAGAGGGGCTAGGATGCATAACCCTCCTCCAACATTGGTGTTGTGCAATGTCAGGTCTATAAATAATAAGACCACAGAACTGCGGGACTTTCTGCTGGAGCAGAATGTAGACCTGGCACGCGTGACTGAGACCTGGGTGCGGGAAGGGGAGACAGTAGCTCTCTCCCAGCTCACTTCAAGGTGCTGGTGCTTACCTTTAAAGTCCTATATGACCAGGGTCCGACATACCTGAGGGACTGCCTTTCCCCCTATGTACCCCAGAGAGCACTACGGTCTGGTTCGCAGCAACAATTGACCATCCCAGGCCCGAAAGAGGCTAGGCTTTCTGTCACCAGGGCCAGGGCCATTTCAGAGGCAGCTTCAGCCTGGTGGGATGAGCTCCCAGAGGAGATTAGGGCCCTGTGTGATCCCTTGCAGTTCCGCAGGGCCTGTAAGATGGAGCTTTTCCACCAGGCTTTTAACTCGGAGCCGCCTACCACCTACATCTGTGGCCTGGCCCCAGCTGAAGATCAAGTGCTATTATCGGGCGAAGCCAGAAGATCATTGTTCTGGGAATTTGCTGTATGCCATCCTACAAAATGCTGAATGTCATTAACTGATTGATTGTTTTTAAATGTTTCTAAAATGTTTTATGCTAATGTATGGTATTTTTACTGATTTATGTGAGCCACCCTGAGCCTGCTTGTGGGGAGGGTGAGATATAAATGTGAAATAAATAAATAAAATAAATAAATAAAATGGACTTTATATTTGTTGGAAGTAAGGTGATTGTTTTGATAATAGGGTGGGAATAAAAGAATGATTACTGAAAAATTGTTGTTCTGGCTTATTTTGATGTATTTTTGATATTCCTTTTAAATTAAAAAAAAAGAATAGAAAAAGGAGACTAAACTCCATAATCCTTGCTCATTTTACTGTCTCTTTTAGAGTAAATTACAAGTACAGAAGTCAGTTTCTTTCAGCCTGACAGCTTTTGACAGGTATGATCAAAACCACACTTTGACTTTGGAAACCATCATCTGGAATCATTGAAAGACCTGAGTAAACAAACCCAAACTGAATCCAGATACTATTGGTTAGAGACAAAAACAATCTAGAATTAGATAAACCGCCTATTGTGGTGAGAGTTGTGCAGTCCTGGAGCAGGTCCTCATAGAATCTGTCACGGGGAGCAAATGACTGCAGTATTAGAGCCCAATGGAAGACATACTGCCTCTGTCTACACAAAACCTGTCCATGAGCTAAGGTATGCTGCTGGGACTCAACTCTGCATGCCCATGCTGACTACAGTAAGACAAGCAAGTTGAGCTTTTCAGCCATTAATACCCAGATAATGAGACTCCTTGTCCCAGAAATGTGCCTGGCTTCCTCCCTTCTAATTTTGATGAAAACATTTCTATTTCTGAAAGCAATGTGGGTCACACAGATCCCTTTTTAAAGTTCCTGTTGGCTTTTGTTATTGTGTTGGTTTTTCTGCTTTTTTTTTTGCTCTGTCTGTGATTCATGCTAGTGTCTGACCTGACTTGGATGCAATTTTTAATCTTCTTAAATTGTGCTGTCTTTTAAGTTTGTGCATTGCTACTTATCCTCGGTGCTATACATATAAAAATGGAACAGTGATGTATAAACACTCTAAATGGGTAAACAAACAAAATGTATCTTCTTGCACTCTCTCTATCAATACGTGCACTTAAGGCCTTCCCATACACAAAGTGCAGAGGGCAGCTCATCCGCACAGCAGGAAGTACAGCAACGTGAGAACGGAGCAATAGTAGATCAAACACCAAAAAATCCAAATAGTACAGAAAAATATTAGCAGACCCCAATACAGTTTGAACATATGGTTTCTGGGATGCCATGACTGCATATATGCCCTATCTCTAGACTATCTTCTCTTTCACTTTAAATCCTGTTAACTGGACTGTTTCGTGTCCTCACCACTTGGTGCTGCATTGCTAACTGCCTTGAATCTGATGAGATAAGAGGGAACAGAAATGCTCTAAATAACAGCACCATTCTGCTCATCATATTTAACATGCTTAGAGAATGGGACTTGTTTGTTAACAGTAATTATGGCCCTGAAGAAGAGCCCTCTCCTCTGAATGCACCGGAGTCTTCTAATCATTACTGGCTTGCACTACTCTGGATTTCCTTTGGTCTTCCTTTCAAGAGTGAGACTACCGCCAAGTGCACCACCACAGTGTAATTCTTTTTTAACAGAAAAGGCTGTATGACTCTGAGTGGGATTTATCAGCAGCTGTTTTAGAGCAGGGACAGGAAACTGGGGGCCCATCTAAAACTCCCTTGCAAACAGAGAACTAGCACACAGGGGACAAGGCCATCATTCTTCTTCCTGATATGCTAACTTTCTGTCAGAAAGATGCTTCAACACGGGGAAGCCAAGGAGCTCCTACCTGAAGTGTTATCATCCAAGGATGTCTGTACCACATGATTTTGTTAAAACCTAACAGTTAATTTTGTTCCTGCATGTAATTCACCAATAACCTGTCAGACAGATACCAAGATCCTGATTACAGCTTTCTTCCCACTGTTCTTTACCACTACTTAGGCAAGCGTTCCTTACCTCTGGGATGAGGTATTTCATCACAATTTCTTTTCCTTTCTCTCCCAGTTTTTCATCCGGAGTAACTTCATATTCTGCCTGAAAAAGAAAATGAAAAATGTGTTTTACATCTGATCATAACCTTCTACTGGAGATTTATTTCACATGGTGCTTCATTTCTCAAAAGGCAAACATCAGACCTTCAGACAATCTGATCCCAGACCAGTTTAATTTTGTAGCAAGCAGACTATGAGTAAGCTCTTTCTATGTGCTCTCTTTTTTATAGCTGTGTACACATACGCACTGAATCAGATCCTTGATCCATCTACTCAGACTGGCAGCCGCTCTCTTGGGTCTCAGGCAGAGGTCTTTCACATCACTAAACTGGGACATTCCACATGCCAAGCAGATGCTCTTCCACTGAGCCACAGCCCCATCTCTGTGGATTCCTTTATTGGCAAGCCATATGACATGCATGCTCATCCCTTGGCAGGCCACAGGGCAGACAATGGTTGGAATGGGTGGCAAGTTTACATGGCAGAAGATTTGCAAAATCTCACAAAACATGGTACACTGCTTTCCTTGGTACTAGTTTCTGTCCTTCAAGTCATGCTAAGACAACAACATCTCCAAGACAACAACATCTCCATTGTCTACAGCAGTACAACCAGATTATACAAATCAATCAACCATTTCAGTAATGGTAAGCTACGGCCTTAACAGGCCAAAAAGCTGATTCTGCATTGTAGTGAAAAAGGACTCATGCCTCTTCATTTGTGCCACCTCAAAAGTCCACTTATGAGCCAGACATTAGCTGTAGTTACCTAAAAACTTTCTGGTGGCAGAGGGAAATGATATTTGCGGGGAAAGAGGGTGAGGCCACGAAAGTACAAGGAAGACTACTTTGAAAACTGCTGTGTGGATGCTTCGGTGTCATTATGAATGCTTTTGCATTCACATTGTGTGGAGAACAGGGTTGCCAGGGGGTGGAGCCTGTGGAGGGGAGGGACCTCAGCAGGGTACAATGCCATTTTTTCCCAAGGGAACATATCTGTACTCTGGAGATCAATTGTAGAAATGGGAAATCTCCAGGTTGGCCACCCTAATCAGGTGAGGTCTGGTGATGTGTTGATGTTGCTGTGTCATTAGCCATGCTGGGAATGGGGGAAGGCATGGGCTGTTCTACCCCGTGCTAAGTCTTCGGTGTAGAGGAGAGGAGGATTCAAACAACATGGTTACTCTGCCTCCTGTTCCTTGCCTTTTCTGGTCTCTATGGAGCTTCCTGGAAGAGAGCAGAGCAGAGCAGAAAGGAGGAGTCCCAAATGGATCCTCCCTTGCCTGGGGTTTCATGGTCTTATATAGCCCAGGCTGATCTCCCTGGGCTCTTCTCTCTGTTCCCTTCTTACAAGGCCTCCTAGCCTTGTGAGCCTCTGCCCTTGGGCTTGGGTGTCAAGAGCCTCAGTGTGGCCTGAAGACCTATTGCTTCTGCAAAGAGTGACCAGGTGGCCCAATGGGTGGCAGGGAATGGCTCTGCCAGGCAACTGAATGGCACAGCCTATCTTAAAGGCTTGGGTATTGTCCCTGGTGTCTCCATAGCCAGTGCCAGCTTGGCGAAGAGCCTGGTCAGGCAGCTGGCCCCACAACAATGAAATCTACACAGAGAATTGCTGTTGTGTGGAAGCAACCTATGAAATAAATTTTAGGACAATCATACTTCAGATGAGAAACTCACAGACTGTTAAAATGCATGACTGCTGCCTTTCCTCTGCCAGAAGTCTTTGGGGATGAACCAGCTATATACAAGCACAAAAAATGAATACAGAGGAGTCTGCAGAGTTCTTTCATCCAATTTCCTGGCCATTTAGATAATATCTGACTACAGGCCATTTTGCCTCTTGAAGGCTTGAGCAGTCAAGAATGTTTATAGCATCTTAACAAGCATTGTTCCCTCCCCCCCAACCCCTACTTTTCTGAACCCAGTCTGAAGAATAAAACCGCATGGATAAAACAGCTATTTGAAAAGGTTAGAAAACTTGGAGTCTTATCTCAGCTGTCACAATTATTGATCATTGTAAAAAAGAGGATGGCAGGCTGCAGCAAGATTAAAGGACAATTGGTATTACAAAACATCTTTAATATGAAGTGAAAATATTTGCATTTAACTTCCCATGCACTGGACCGCCACTCAGAGAATACTGATCGTATCTCACAGCAAAGTAATTCAGAATGCAATTTCCAACAGTAATTCTTAACCTAATCATTATCACCCAGTTTTTTCTCCTCACTATTTAACGCTATATTCATCATTGTAAAAGTATAATAATCTTATCCAGGACTTGATTGTAGGTCACTGAAACAATTTTCACATTACATCCCTGGTGGCAAAATCTATCTAATATAGGATTCCATAAAACCTAAGCCAGGTGAAACATTTCCTTTTCAACTGGTTAGCCAGTGCTGCCACTTTCCTGAAGTTGAGAAGGAGGAAATGTTAATAGGGTTCACCTGAATCCAATACATGACACAAGACTGAAGGTTTTCCAGCTGTCCCTGAAAATGGAGAGACCCTCTGGAAGCGGTTGCTGCTAGAATGCAGTGTGACTCCTCTGCTTGTGTGGAACAACTTTGCATTCCACATGGGTCTATTTGGTTCCTGGTTGTGTTTTGTGAAAATGCTGCCCTTCCTATGGAAAACACCCACTATGACATCTTCCCGTTAGAATGATGATCCCCAGTATGGTGCTTATAGATACTATGGCACTTGCCAGTGTGTTTCCTGGTGCCCACTTTTTTCCTCCCTCAAAGCAAAAGAGCTCTTTGATACTGGAGGTACTTCAGAAGCATTCCCACGGAGAATTCGCTTCATGTCCACAGGGAGTAACCATTCAGAAACAGCTGGCCCTATCATAGGGTGACACAGCTTGGGATCTCCAAATATTTTCTGATTGTCCCTATGCAAGCCATTTTGTAATTATTTGTCATCCCCCCCCCAATAGTAGTCATTTTGTGGTGGCACTTACTACCTGTTCTCAAAATTCTAAAGCACCCAAGGCTTAAAAGGTTTGGGAATGCTTGCAATAGAAATTGCAATGGAGAAAGACACAGCAAGGCTATGTATTCATGCATGACTCTGTTTGTGACATCAGTTTGTGACAGCAGCACATCATCAATTTGTGTTGATAATAGCAATTGGAGAAATTGCCAGAACATGGGAGAAGGCTACAGGCATGGCTTGAGTTCATTACCTCCTGAATTCAAATAGCTGCCATCCACGTCTGAAGCAAGCCCCTGAAGTGCTAGCAGCACTGCTGAGGATCATGGCCATGCACAATCACAACCTCCTTCCTCTTTTGTTTGCTGACACACCAGCATCTTTAAAGATGTTTTTGGCTCTTGACCAAAAAGTATGCCTCATGTAGATTATCCCCTTTGCATGAAACTTCCTGAAGCCATGAATATCTAACAGTAGCACGGGAAATTCTCCACATATTGGGGCTATCTGTAAAGGTAAAACATTATACTACATGAGGTGCTTTGAGTAGCTCTCTGATTATTACCATCAATATATCTGATTCACATCATGGCCCCATCTGCGGATACTTAAATCTGAAGACTGGAGCCATGAAGGGACAAGACACACCTTTCTACAAACCTGAGCAAACTCCTCTGTTTGCTAAAATATGCATACAAAACAAAGGGCAGAAAGTTGTGATCACTGAAGGAATGCCAGACAAAATAAACAAGCCTTCACCAGCTAGTGGAAGGTGCCAACAGAAGAGGCGAGAGTTCCAGAGTTTTGGTGCCACAAACAAGAAAGCCCTTTCTCAGGTTGCCACACACCTAATTTCAGAAGGTGGGGGCACCCAAAGCAGGGATTTGGAAGATGTCAGTAGCAGTTGGATAGGTATATAAGGGGGTTAAGGGGTTCTTCAAGTATGCTGGTCCCAAGCCACACGGGGATTTAAAGTCAGCACCAGCACCTTGAATTGTGCCTGGAAACAGACTGGGAGACAGAGTAGATGGGCCAGGACTGGAGTGATATGGTCCCTACCACCCACTTCAGTCAACATCCTGGCTGCAGAATTCTGCACCAGTTGAAGTGTCTAAACATGTTTCAAAGGCAGCTGCACAAAGAGAGCATTGCAGTAATCTAATATAAATATAATCAGGGCATGTACCACAGTGGCCAGGTTTTTTCTGCATAGGAAGGGCCACAACTGGCTAACCAGTTGATGGTGGTAAAAGGCACTCCTGGCCACATCTGCCATCTGCTTATCCAGCAGCAGGTCTGGGTCCAAGGGCACCCCTAAACTACAGACCTGTTCTTTCAAGGGGAATGCAACCTGTAGTTGCTTGGCTGTGCCTGGCAACCAGCAGGAGCTTGGGGGCTGGAGACATAGATGGAGTCATGTGTGCTGTGACATCATTTCCAGGGGAAACCCAGAAATGACATCAGGTAGGTCAGAAATTGCCAGAAACTCCATATTTCCAGCAATTCCTAGAGCTACCTGACATCTCTTTTGGGTTTTCCCCAGAAGTCAGGTTACAGCACACGCAATTCCTTAAAAAAAATTTCTCCCACTACCTTTTGTCAACAAAGGGAGGTGGCAACATTACAGCAACCCCATCCTTCGGCTCACCAGTAGTACTTGGTATATATGTATACCAGTCTTTTATTTTACAATTAGGTTCTTTTTATGTTTAAATGTAAACAAAGGGTTTTTCTTCTTAACGCAGACAAGACACTGAAGGAAGATCTCTCTAAGAGCACACCATTACTGAATGCTATTTGGTTACTGCAGTTGATGTCAGTCTAAACTGAATTGTAGATTTCATTTTCAGTTCACCATACTGCTCAAAGCTAGACTGCTGATTTAGTTCTTAGACTGCAAATTCAAGCAAATTAAATAAAGAAGTAGATGTTGCTAAATGTTGTGGGACTTGTTTCAGAATAACATGTTTAGGACCATACTGTAAGTCTAGCTCAAAACTTTAAAACTGAGCTGTAAAGCTGATTTAAAATTTAATATATACGGTGCACTTATCACTGCAATTAACAACATTAACTATCAAATGATATCTAAATCAAAACCACTTCAAGCTGACAACAGAGACGCTGATAAACATCATGGGAGTTGGGCGCGGCTGACCAGGTCCAGATAGATGGGTTCATGGAGGCTTGTGATAACAGCCCAGAAATGTAACATTATCAATTATAAAGTATAAATGTGGCAGACCTATGGTTTCCTGTCCTGACCACAGGATCAAGGCAGGTGCACATTTCTGAATCCCTTTGCATGTTTACAAAGATGCAAAACCAGCAGAGTTCCTGTTCTCAAGCATTATCAGAACCACCAGATTTGCAAAGTCTGTATGTCATGCAATTTTAAGTGTACTGTCACCAAGCAATGCTGTACGCCTACAGTATGGCACCCATGTATTTTTATTTTATTTTTTTATTTGCATTTATATCCCACCCATCCTGCAGATGGGCTCAGGGTGGCTAACATCAATTATAATAAATACAATTGCAGTTTTAAAACATGATAAAACATTATAACAATTAAAAAAATGGGTACAGCATAAAAACAGTGTCAGTTGGCTATAAAGTTCTGGCCCGAAGGTGCAGTGAGTTAAAGGCCAGTTGTTGGTCATCTGTAAATAGACAGGTGATGGCAACCTCAGGGAGGCCATATATGGGCACCCATTGCCTCAACCAAAGGTCTGGTGGAACAGCTCCATCCCACAGGGCCCTGGTCTCAATAGGGAGTATGTTCCACCAGACTGGGACCAGGACAGAGAAAGTCCTGGCCCTGGCTGAGGCATCCTTCGGGCCAGGGACCACCAGCAGGTGTTGATCTTTTGAGTATAATGCTCTTTGCGGCGTATAAGGGAAGAGGCGGTCCCTTAGATATGTTGGTCCCAGGCCATAGAAGGCTTTAAAGGCCAAAACCAGCACCTTGAAGTGAATCCAGTACTCAACTGGCAACCAATGCAGTTGGCGGACTACAGCTATCCCACAACCAGAAAGCAGAAATATATGGCACACTGTTAATAGATAAAGCATGTGGAAACATTCCAGAAAACCTTTTAATGAGAATAAATCAGTTACCCCAGCCAATCCTAGCAGATGATTCTTAACCATTGTTAGTTACAGAAGAAGATCATGGGCTTATAAAAGAAACAGACATGTCTTTACGACTGGACACCCTTGTTCCCCTGCAAGGCGCTTATGCGCTCTTATCAACCTAAAAGTCCATAAGTTTTAATAAGAGACTGTGTTGCTGAATGTGTATGAGGGACTGAGATGCAATGTGGCCAGATCATGAGGCCAGCTGTACACACACACTAGCGGACACCTGAGACGATGTGCCAGTGATTTCCGAGGTCGCCAGCTCCCAGAGACATCCCTTAATATAACTACACAGAAACAGCCACTCACCATTGTGATTTGAACATGTGCTTCCAGGCACCATTAGAGAAGCTCTTCTTCATCATGAAGGAAAACTCCCCCCCCCCAAAAAAACCCTGCTTTGCTATGAAGGGACAAAAGACTCTTTCCCACCTTCCGTAGACAATGGACTTGGCCAGCAAGAAACCGGTTCTGCAACCCTGAGAGAAGTAAGCTCATCGACACCACAATAGAGCTGGCCGATGAGTAATTCCAACCCTCCAGGTATCTCTGTCACAATCCAGATAGAGTGTAACATTGCCCAACCCCTTAAGCCCCTTACAGGACTTGTGGGGTAGACCATCAAGAGGTGGTCTCAAGGGAGATGTCCAGTCAAGCCCTCCCTCAGAGCCCCCTAATAAAAGAGGACACCCAGCAGCGTGTTCTCTCTCTAGCTTCTACTACCTCTTACCCTACCCTACCTCCACGGCTCTTGGTTGTGCAGCCAGAGTCTCCATGTGTCACTGCAGGTTCAAGACACGATCCCTAATCCCCTCATAGCCTCCCCTTATTTTTCCAGCAGGAACTCAACATTTCTCTGGACAGGTAATTATTGCCCTTGACAGATACCAATGATATTCCTGCTAATGCGAATGTCTTTGCCCTATCTTTATTTCTTAGGCTCTGTATAAGTTTGCGTGAGAATCTGCATTGTTAGTCTGAGCAAGAATCTTTTCAGTAAAGTAACTATTTGATTACTGAAGCCAGCCTCATTTATTTCTGGTGCTTTGGAAGAGGTGGGACCTCTGTATATATTGGTGGTGACCCCTTTTGCCTATTGCCATATTTTTAATAAGCTATAATTCTCCTATATTAATAAGAAATCAAGGCAATCAGGCTAACATCCTCCTTGTACAAGTACTGCATATCAGTTCGTGAAAGTAGACGCTCCATACAAAGCCTACAGATCCAAGCTCCAAACTCTTACCTGGTTTGTCATCCGGGGGTGGGGGGACATAGCAATGTTCCTGGGGCAATGATAACAGCTGCTGTTGCTTCAGCAGTCAGGCAACCAATGGGACCAGCCTGGTAATGCCAACCTGGAGCCAGCCAGTGGTATCAAGAGCCCCACTATCACTGCTGTGTTGCACCATATAAACTGTGAGCAGGCAGGGGGAGTTGAAGGAGACATGGCTAGGCTGGCTCAAGCAACCTCTTCCCATGTTCTCCAGGCAGGGTGCAGAGGCAGTGCCTCTACCTTGGAAAGATCCCAGGCCTTAAAGGAAGAAGAGAGGTTACGTGCTCCCCCCCCCCCCCCCATGCTGGGTGGCAAAGAGTCTCCATAAGGGAAGGTGGCAAATGTGGCTTGTGCTGCCAGTCCTGCCCCCCCCCCCGCAACAGCACTGCAGGAGATGGCAGCACAAGCCACATTTGCCACCTTCGCTTATATTGCTGCCTCCCCCCCAACAGTTTGGTGCCCCAAATGACTACTTGAGCAGTGAACCTGCCCTGCAATGTGGGAAGGCAGCCACCTAGCCATCCCTGCTCCTGCTGTGAACTCTACCTGGGAAGTTCAACTATGTCAAGAGACGTTGATGGAACTAATTGAGGAGTGGCACAGACTGGCAGTTCAAATCATGCAGGAGCATACCTGCACAGAGAAGTTAGACCACCCCTCCTTCTTCAGCCACACTGTGTCCATGTCCCCTGGCAGACATGAACAGATTTTTTTTTTAAAGCATTATGTCTCCAATAGACTTCCCCGCCTTTCAGGCTATGTCATGGTCATATGTGCAGGGTGGGGGAGCTGTATTTTATGCTGCTAGGCAATGGCATCTTTTAACTCTAAGGGAACAACAGCATTTTTCCGCAGACTAGGGTTCAGGACTAGGGTTACCAACAATGTGTTGGGGAATTCCTGGAGACTAGCAGGGTATAATGCCACACTCCAAAGCAAGCTTTTTCTTCAAGGAAATGGATCTCTGTTGTCTAGAGATCAGTTGTAATTCTGGGAGAGCTCCAGGCCCCAGAGGTTGGCAGGCCTATTCAGGACAGAAAACAGAGGAAGACAGAACCTAGATGAGAACTTTAGGGACACTTACAAACTCCCCCTCCCCCTCAGGTAACTCACCTGCTTTTGTGTGCAAAATGAGGGCCGGTGTGTGTGTGTGTGTGTGTGTGTAAGCAAATGTCTCTATTTAGTGGGGGAGGGATAATGGTGCAGGTCAGAATGTGGGGCTGGCTTGGAGGCAAGGTAACTGGCTACGGTTCTATAGCAGGCCTCCATGCCAAAGAGAAAAAATTATTAATTCCGTAATCTACAGTTTTAAGATATACACACTGAACCCTTCCTTCCAAAAGCAGATTGGGGGAAAACTATCTTCACTTGTGAGTGAAATTAAAATCTAATTTTAAAAAATTAACCCTTTAAGTCAGCACAAAAAAATTAGATTTTCTATGAAGAGCTCTCTCCTGCAACCATTTCAAATCTCACAAGTACTGACAGCCAGACAAGGACAGGGTTTTTCACTATCTAACACAAATCAATACTGACCTTTAAGAAGGAACAGTTAGAGGAATTCTCCTGAATTGGGTCTGAAGGTAATTTTTTAAAAAAAGGATGAAGAAGTAGGTCAGAATCGATGGTCTAGAACCCAGCTCTCTGCTGTCTGAGACCTTGTTTGCATTGTCTCTAAAACACTGGATTCATACAGATTCTGCTCAGGCCTTCTGCAGCAGAAATGTACTATCCCACATTTAGAAGAAAAGTTGGTTTTTATACCCCGCTCTTCACTACCTGAAGGAGTCTCAGAGCAGCTTACAATTGCCTTCCCTTCCTCTTCCCACAACAGACATCTTGTGAGGTAGGTGGGGCTGAGAGAGCTCTGAGAGAACTGTGACTGACCCAAGGTCACCCAGCAGGTTTGGGGGAGTGAGGAATCAACCCTGGTTCTCCAGGTTAGAGTCCACCACTCTTAACCACTACACCACACTGGCTCTTTAGTTCTTATCCACCTATATTAGTTCTTATCCACCTTTAGTTCCTATATTGTTTTTGCCAAAATGTCTGAAGAGTAAACCATCACTTGTTTCTATATAATGCTCACTGAAATTTGAATAAGAACTTATACATGTCTTGGTAATATCCAAACTAGATCACTGTCTCAACTAGATTACAAGGTAGACTGTGTGACCTTCAAAAAGTGTACAGAAACTGCAACTGGTAGAGAACGTGGCACCTTTCTGTTTACATAATTCCAACACTGGTCTCTCTCAGCTTAACCTATCTCATGGGGTTGCCATAAAGGTAAAATGGAGGGGAGCCCAATTAATGTTGCCTTGAGCCTCCCTGGAGGAAGAGTGGGATAAAAATGCACTAAATAATGTACTGTACACCAATTGCAGTCCTCTGGTTATCACCTTCTAGTTATTCTACTGATTAGGGTTGCCTGCTTGGTGTCTATTAGAATCCATGACTTCTCTTGTGGTATATTTATGGTATACATACATGCAGGGCTCTTTTTGTAGAAAAAGCCCAGCAGGAACTCATTAGCATATTAGGCCACACCCTTGACAGCACAGCTCATTAACATATTAGGTCACACCCGATGTTACCAGAAGTGTGGTCATCCAGCCACATCTACCTTTTGCTTCTTATTCTGTTTACCTTGTTGTCAAAACAGTTTTGACAAAACCAATAAAAACATTATTTTCTGTCCCATCTATACAAAATCTTGCCTGAACCAATATCTTATGTCCAACAATTATTCCCACACTGGATTGGAATCAATTCCTAAAGGTTAGGTTCCCATGGAAATCAGCTGGCCTTCCTGCAGAACTAATATGCTGAATATGATTTTTTAGGGTTGCCAACCTACAGGTGGGGTCTGGAGATCTCCAGGAATTACAACTGAGATCCAAACTACAGAGATCAGGTCAATGGCTGCTTTGAAAAGTGGAGTCCATGGCATTATGCCTTGCTTAGGTCCCTCCTTCCCCTAAACCCCACCCTCCACTCCCAAATCTCCAGGGATTTCCTCAACCTGGAGTTGGCAACCCTAGTTCACTGGGAGAACAACGCTAGGAGCCACTTTGGTGTAGTGGTTAAGTGCGCAGACTTTAATCTTGGAGAACTGGGTTTGATTCCCCACTCCCCCCCTTGCACCTGCTGGATGACCTTGGGCAAGCCATAGCTCTGGCACAGCTGTTGTCTCAGAGCTCTCTCAGCCCCACCTACCTCACAGGGTGTCTGTTGTGGGGAGGGGAAGGCAAAGGAGTTTGTAAGAGGCTCTGAGACTCCCTTGGGTAGTAAAGAGCAGGGTATAAATCCAATCTCTTCTTCTTCTAGGTTTGTGGATGCACTGGAAGGGAGTAGTTTGTGGACTTTTATTCAAAGTACAAAATTTTATTCAAGGTATAAGATTTCATTTGCCACCCACACTTCTTCAGATGGAAGAAGTGTGCATGCACACAAAAGCTTATTCCTTGGATGAAACTTTGGACTCTAACTTTGTTCTGCTGCTTCAGACCAACACGGCTACCCACCTGAATTATTACACTATAATACTTTTAACAAGCAATTATGTACCAGTGGAGTGGTTACCATGCAGAGTCTGTCCCACAGGTAAAATGATCCTGTGAACAGGTGGTCTTTACCACATAAAAATATCACTACCATCACAAGATCACCAATCGTTGGAAGTCAACTCCTCAGAAGCAGAAATCTCTCTTATTAGGAGGTTTAAGTACATCCACTTTGCTGGCTCATTAAAGGCAGATGTCAGCCCAGTGGCAGGAGAAGAGGGACAATCATCTTCATCAGAAACTCTGCCCACTTTTTAAATTTCACAAAACAGGCAATCTCCACAGTGCTGCTGACCATGCTCATTTTTAGTTACATCTCTGTTTCTCTGCAGATGTCCCCCAAAGTCCCCCATGCAACAGTCAAGTGTTCTGCCAACACACACAACAATGAAGCTACTTTTTCAGATGTTTTCTCTTGCATGGCAGTAAGCACCAAACCACTTTAATACAGACTTTAGACACACATTTGCAAGCCATTCCCAACAAGACACAACAATGAACTCAGGCTTCAAACTTACTTTTCTTAAGCAGAAGATGCCATGAGAAAACAAAAGAGATGCTCAAAAATTAAAGATATTGTCAAAAGTAGCATTTCCTGGGCTCTCTGCTTTTTTACATCCCCCCCTTTTCAATAATAATTCAATAAAGAACAAACCGAAACAAAAGAAAGAAAGAAAGAAAGAAAGAAAGAAAGAAAGAAAGAAAGAAAGAAAGAAAGAAAGAAAGAAAGAAAGAAAGAAAGGAAGGAAGGTAGGTAGGTGGGGGGAGAGAGAGAGAAGGAAGGAAGGAAGGAAGGAAGGAAGGAAGGAAGGAAGGAAGGAAGGAAGGAAGGAAGGAAGGAAGGAAGGAAATGTAGGGGAGAGAGAAAGAAAGGTAGGTGGGGGGAGAGAGGGAGAAAGAAAGAGAGAGAGATGATAGACAGACAGACAGACAGACAGACAGACAGATAGGGGAGTGAGAGAAAGGAAGGAAGGTGGAGGAGAGAGAGAGAACGAGAAAGGAAGGGGGAGGAAGAGAGAGAAAGAGAAAGAAAGAAAGGTGGGTTCAGAGAGTGAGTGAGAGAGAGAAAGACAGAACGAAAGGTAGGAGGAGAGAAAGAGAGAGAAGGAAAAGGGATGGGGGAGGCACTTACCGGAGCAGGGAGAGCGACGCGACATCGGCAAGCCAAATGCAGAGCCAGGCATTTCAGAGCAAAAAGCCTAGCCCCGTGCTTAATCTCTGGGTGGGGCTTTCTCCTGCTGGCTCTGCACTTAAAGCGAAAGCACCCGGTGGGGCTTTTTCCTGCCGGCTCTCTGCAGGAACTTTCCCTTTAAGTGTAAACAGCTCAGGCCGGGCAGGGAGGGGGCGGGGCAGGCTTGGACGCCAGCCGGAATGGTGTTCCAGTGCGTTCTTGCTGAAAAAGAGCCCTGCATACATGTATGTAATGGAACAATCCAGCACTGGGGGAGGGAAGGCTCGACAAACCAAGTGTCACTGATGCCATGATGTCACTTCTAAGTAAGCAACATCCCAGCACCACAGAACACCATGATGTCACTTCTGATTATACCACTGGAAGTGACATCATGGCATTGCACACCACCATTCCATTCCTCTAATTTTTGTTTTCACTTTTCCATTGAGCAGAAATCATGAAGTCATGGAATCAAAGGGTTTTCTTTTCTTATTTTTCTTTTCAATAAAGGATTTTTTTTTGATTAAAGGCAGTTAGCATAGCATGGGAGTGAAAGCTAGCTGCTGTGTGTCTTCCTGTGATAAGCCTACTTTTCCCTTCTCAAATTCTGAGGGCCTAACTTCAATACGGCACTTCCTGTTCATTCCCCAAACCTACAGTTTCAACTGGCTTGTCTTTCAGCCAATCTCTCTCTCAGACTCTCTGATCCTCACTGTTCATTTGTCATTTCCCCCAACATCAGTGAGGTAGGAGAACATTAAGGCTCGGTTCAGACATAAGCTAACTGAAAGTGGCCCTGAGGACTCTTTCACATGATCCCTTCTCCACTATAGAGGGGCTTCCATGGTTCTCTTTGTAGGGCTCAAGGTATTTTGCTGTCCCAAGTAGTATGGGTTATGCTACAGCAGGCAGTGGAAAGGTGGACCTCAAAGGCACTAAGGTGGACCTCAAAGTGCTGCTGGAGCTCACTTGGGCAAGAACAGAGCAAGTTGGGGAGATGTCAGGCAAGGCTATGCCCATCACTTCCTCCTGCCCCACCATCAGCAGAGATTCAGGTGGTGACTGGTGACCTGCCAGTGCCTCGAGAGTTTGCACTGGGCCCAGGCAGTGGTGAGGTGGCTAAGCCATGCCTAGCACCTCCTGTGGCCCAAACTGACATTTCAAGTGGCAACCACTTATGCAGTGAACAAGACTGGGCGAATAGGTGCTCCAACAGGGCTGAATGAAACTTGGGGAAACTAGATAGGGGCACAGTGCAAAAGAACACATTATGCAAATAATTTATGGTGTATGTCAGGCAATAGAATAGATTTTAATATAAAATCAGAGTTGTTTTGACAGGTATGGTACAAAGGGCTATTAGATTTTAATACCGAATAAGGACCAGTTCCTTGAAACAAGGAATACATTACAAGCCTTGCAGGGCTGCCCCCAGGCCACAATTCCAATATGGATGGGGTTCTCCATGGTTGGTTTTTAAGGAACAAAAAAATCCCAGGAAATACATTTGTGGATCTGACTCACATTCAGTTTGACCTTCAGTCAAATTTTACAAGTTGGCTTGAATTCTGGCCAGTTGCCAGAAATGAAGGACATAAAGATAGGAAAATATTCCATCTGAGACTTTTTAGTATTTAGACATATGCAATTATACACATGCATTACATAGGGATACGACTGCATTTGTAGCATGGTGCACATGTATGCACTGGAATACATGAGATCCTTTGCCAGCATATGAAGATGTTTGTTTTGCGTGACCAAGCATGTGTTGGTTTCAGATGAGCCAGCCAGACCAGAGTAGAGCCCAAGCTTTGGTCAAGTGACTGCCTCCCAATCTTGCATCAAGAGGGTGTAGAGAGGCAGGCTAATTACAGGCGCAAGATACCTGATTCCACAGCATAGTTAGATGGATCTTGGAACAGACAAAGAGGCAGTCAAAGGAAAGGCACTTGGCACATCCTTTGAAAAAAAACAACTTAATTTTGGTAACTACATACACAATGAGTGAGAATGCAAACCTTTAATTTCTTCTGGAAACACTGCAATGTTACCACACTACGGTCATCACCAAACAATGAAGAAAACAAAAGATGAACAGACAAGACCATTACTGCAAAAGCAGTTTGGTATATTTGCTTGGGACCACAGTGGATTTTGAACTCATAAGCACAGCTATTTCATTTTTACCTGACCCTCACAGCCCTTAATAATGTTGTTTCCACATATAGTGCCCTCAAGCTAAGAGAGATTTAGTGCCACATTGGTTGGCCCTCCATGGATGTCTGCTGGGAATCTGACATAGGCAAAGATTTATTGATGGGACTTTTTATTGCACTGAGATCAAGACTCAGATGGTTACTTCAATATGTCTCGTTTTCTCTATCCGGAGCTGAGCATCCTTTAAATCCAATTTCAACAGACAACGTAAACAACACAGCTCTTCTTCATTCTTTGTATGTCTTCATATCACACTGCCTGAATCAATCCAAATTTTGTAAATGTGGCAAAGAGGCATTTAAGATGACCCCTTCTTTGATTCATTGGCCATACTGCCTCTGGTCAAAGAAACGGAGAGCTGAGTATCATCAAAGTACTGATTGTAACTTCACAAATCTAATAGTAAGCTCTTAGCACTAGGGCCCAAGAAAAGGAAGGGGGAACAAGAAAGAGGAAACTGATACACACTACTGGAGCCCAGAGGTCTAGGCCCATTACCATTATCTACTTAGAAATGTTTACTTATTACATTTCAGAAATATAGATTTTTCTTTCTTTCTTTCATGAGTCACTGGATGGAATTTGGGAGGGGGTAGGCATCAGTGTTACTTTTTTCTTTTCTTTTACCAGTCAGAGAGAAGTGATGCTTGGATCCTGTTTGACACAACTTCTACTGCTATTCTAAGCCAGAAGCTCCTGGCTTGATTGAACGTTCAAAAGTTTCAAAAATTCAGTTCAGCAATAATTCATGCTGAGGCATCTCCCTGAAGTGGAGCTTTTTGGATTTCACCATCTTGGGGCTCATTCGTGAGGCTAGACATATACCTGATGTGACCTTTGGATCTGACTGATAAAGTGTGGGACTGGAACTTTTTGCTTTTGTTCAGTCCCTTGTTACAATCAGTCCATTATCTGGAGAGGTTAGGATGGCTGTTTTGCAAACTTCTGCAGGCATCAGGGACTTGTTAAGACAGTCTGCCCTCAGAGAAGGGCTAATGGATCCTTCAGGTTTTTGGACTCCTTACAGAGTTTCTGACACACATGGTTGGTGCTCTTATCAAGGCTCTGGCCTATCAGTAGAATGTGGAAATGACTGAGTCCATTTCTTGTAAGTGATTTCTTGTAAATGTTCTCTGCCTTCCCACAGAACTCATGAGACTCCCTGGTTTGCTGAGGAACTCAGCGTAATTAAACAGAAGGGGACAGACACATAGGTACAGAAATGGTCTCAGTGATTATGGCTACACATGTCATAGTGCATTACTGTGCCTACTTTGTGACAGTGATGGCCGTGAAACCCTCATTTCTCCACCAACAGTGCATCTGTGGGTAGCCATTCAAGCTGAGTTATTTTAGACAGTGAGGGAACTGATGCGTGTGACCAGAGTGACAATTCCTTGAACCACACAATAACTGGCTATGACAATTTCGCCATTTCATAGATAAAATCACCCATGTCCATTCTGAACTGTACTGTACTATTGGGTCAGTTCAATCCCTGGGAAGTTTTACTGCACAGCCTGGTCAGATTTGTATTGGATGATTTTCAGTTAAACAAAAGGACCTGGCATTATGGATTGTGGAAGTAGTCAATACCTCTTTGAAGACTGGAGAAATCCCCACAAAATAAAACAATAGCTGTCATTTGACCACTTCTGAAAGAACTATCACCAAATCCTGAAATCTTGGACAACTAATAGATTATATTCCTTTTCTGGACAAGGAACTTGGAACAGGTGGTGGACTACGACTCCAGGCAGTTCTGGGGGATATGGATTACTTGAACCCATTTCAAATCAGGTTTCAGGGCTGGTTTGGGGAGAGAAACTGTTTTAATTGCCTTGATGGATGACCTGTGACAGGAATGTAATGGGGGGCGTGCCTCAGTTAGACAGGTTTGAGCACCCACCAGTTCAGCTCACACTGCAACATATGATCACAAACATGCAGCATATGACTTAGCAGGCAGTTCATGTAGTTGGCAAACAACCTGAGCTTATTTATCTGGTTGCTTTCTATGCAAGTGCAATCAATTCCCTCTATTTCTGAAGTAATTTTTTTTACCACCTCCACAATTGTTTAAGCAAAGTATTGTAGTTACACAGAAATAAAATTGCCAGGGGGAAGAAGTTCCTCTTACTGATAGGTGTTCACCTGAGCCTGTTTCCCACATTGACAACTGCTAGTCTTGCTTGCTTGCTTTCCTGCCTGCCTTTACACCCCACCTTTCTCCCCATGGGGACCCAAAGCACCTTATATCAGCCTCCTGTCCCCATTTTATCCTCACAGCAGCCCTATGGGTTAGAAGAAGAAGAAGAAGAAGAGATTGGATTTATACCCCGCCCTCCACTCCCCAAGGGAGTCTCAGAGCGGCTTACAAACTCCTTTTCCCTTCCCCTCCCCACAACAGACACCCTGTGAGGTAGGTGGGGCTGAGAGAGCTCTTTCCCAAGCTGTCCTTGAGGGAACAGCTGGTACAGAGCTATGGCTTGCCCAAGGTCATCCAGCCAGGTGCAAGTGGAGGAGAGGGGAATCAAACCCAGTTCTCCCAGATTAGAGTCCGCGCACTTAACCACTACGCCAAACTGGCCAGTGGCCCAAGGTCACCCAGCAAACTTCCATAGCAGATTCAGGAATCAAACTTGAGTCTCGTCTGACATTCTATCCACTACAGCCGAAGTTGCCAACTTCCTGATGGGGCGTGGACTTCTGCCAGAATTACGACTGAGTTCCAGACTATAGAGATTATTTTCTCTTGAGGAAAAAAGCATAAACTCTATGGCATCACACCCCTGCTAAGCTCCCACCCCACCCCAAATCCACCCCTCCCTATGATCCACCCCCCCAAATCTCCAGGGTTTCCCCAGTCCAGAACTGGCAGTCCTAACTTCACTGGTTAAGAGTTTGTTCTCAAGCCTATTCAAACAACTTTGACCTGTAAAGTCCTATACAATCTGAGATGAAGGTACTTAAAGGACTACCTCTTCCCATATTGTCTTGTCCAGGCACTGAAACCCTCACTGTTGGTTCTCTTCAACATTCGTCCTCCAAATGAAGTAAGCAGAGATGCCATGAGAGAAAAAGAGAGACAGAAAGCGAATGTGTGCCTTCTGTTGTTGCCCCACATCTCTGGGATCTCTCCCCCACCCCCAGTTCTATATCTCCCTTCCATGTCTCCTCTCAGCTGCAGCTAAATTCACATCTATTTGAACAAGTCTTTAGTTGATTGTTTTGATTTTCCTTTAGAGTTTGCATGGGCTGCACTTCAGCTTTTGCAATCCAGTCCTAATTTCTTACTTTCAAAGGATTTCAATTGTGCATTTACTGCCATACATTTTATCTTCTCCCTGTTTTTTACTTTTTTATTTAAAACATTTGTCTATTTAAAACAATTTTATTTATCCACGATTCAGTTTTACTTTAGCTTTTCTTAAACAATAAAGGAAATAAGAGAAAAATGGAAAAAAGAGGAAGTGTTTAAAAATGTGCAAAGAATAATTGAAAGGTCTAAGGAAATATACAGTAATTATATGAATGTGTGTGATATTTTTTTTAAAAAAAACCCCAAAAGTATTGTCAGGGGATCCATTTCAAATAAAGTAAAATGTGGACATTAAAGAATCAAATAATTCTAGCATGGAAGATGAATCCCTTAAGGTTTTTTTCTACCCTAGAAGAAGGCACTGGTACAGTTCATAAGACAGAATATGCCATTTGTATTTGTTTGGCTTCACACACATATCCAGTGCTAAACTCACAAGCAGCTTCAGAAATTCAGCATGGACATGGTTCAGCTAAGCCACAAACCTGTCAAAGCATCTTTTTAAGAGCTCATTCATGATGGCAGTATAGTGGAACCTGACAGCTTCAACACTAGTATGTCAAAATGTAAATTCTGCGGTCTAGAACTTTTACAGGTAGACATTTGATTTTCCTTACAATGGTGCTCTCAGCTCATCTAATCTCTGTCCATGATAATATATTGTAAACTAGCAAGAACATAAAAGATGTGGGTTTTTTTTTTAAAAAAAGAAGGCAATGATTTTGCTATTCTCAGCCAATGCAGGGATGAGCTCAGATCTTCCTGCTATTTTTCTGCAGGTGCAGGTACAATACATTTGAATATAGGATCTGGTTCACACATATAAGGAATACATAGGGCAGAGCCAGAGAAGAAGTTCTGTAGGTTCTGAAGGAAGAGTTTTGGACTGGAGTGCATTTAGCAAACACAATTCACATAGCCCTCTTGCTAAACTGTGCCACCAGACAGAGCATGCCCCACAGCCCAAGTGAAGGTTTCTGATCTCACTACATATGCTAACTTCATTCAGCCCTTACATCTGTATTCTCACTAATCCCCCAGAAGGGCCATAAGTCCTCTTTATTTTATTTTATTTCTTATTTGGAATAATAGATTAAAATAGCAGATTGTAAAGTAACGTCATGAACAGTAGAATGCAAGGGATTTTGGAATGATAGATTGGAATGTATTTCTCTGGTCTGGGGACAGGGGAAATAACTCTACACAGCCAATTGCCCCATTTCAAAGAAGAAGATGCTGTAAGGTCGCTTCCATGCTTGAGAGGAGACGAATGGAGCATAATGGCAGGGTCCCAGTTAATTACTGTCAGCATTCCACACTCAGTATTCCATCTGCCGATCGATCGCCAATTCTGACATACTTATTTCCTTCACTATGTTTTCTCTGGAATTAAACCCAAACAAATGGTAACCATATAAACTAATCTTGTTGTTCCAGTTTGGGAACTGAATCTGTTAAACATATTCATTATACTGTATGCTAATGTACTGCTCACCTACTACCTATATGTATGGACTGGTAACTTCCATTTCATTGCATCTGAAGAAGTGTGTGTGCACACAAAAGCTTATACCTTGAATAAAACCAGGGCCATAGCTAGATGGGCACTAGAGGTGGGGAAGAAGGAGGCTGAGGTGCCATAGCTGAGCCAGGCAAGAGGACTGGGAAGGAAGCCCCCCCCCCCCCCCCGGTAAAGATAAGACCAGTCAGCAGTACTGACAACAGCAAGCCCAGCTACTTTGGAGTAGAGGGAGGTAAGGAGAGGGCAGCAGGTTGGGGCAGGTGAACTTTTAAAGGAGCAGCATCAAAAATTGAAACAGGCAAAACCAGAAAAGGTACAAAAAATCAGAGTCTCAGTCCCAAATAGTGGCTTTGCAGCTCAAAATGAGCCTTGGTGCTGTGCTTTTGAGCAAGTTCTGATCTTGTAGTTTTCATCCCCTAGAAATCACTCAGATCTCTCTCCCTGTGAGATTATTCTGAAGCTGTACTGTTTGTAGAGGAGGGATATGAGCCCCAACATGTACGCATGCGCCCACTCACCCCTCCCCACCACACCCCTTTCTCTCCCCCACCCCTCCTCTATCAAGTGCCCCCGCCCTCCATTCAGAGCCCCCCCTAAATTATCTAGCTACTGGGCTGAAAAAAACTTTGTTGGTCTTAAAGGGGCTACTAGACTCAAACTTTGTTTAAAGATTAAATCTAATATCTTTAAATATTTCCACAATCCACAAGCAAAAGCTAGGAATGATTCAGAGTTTTAAGGTCTCTTGCAGACAGTAGCACTGTTTGGCATTGTTAGAAGTAAACTAGAATTTGGAAAAATGAGTCAGGTATCTGCTGTTTTTACACCAGCACTGCTATCTTGGAGTCAACCATCTATGCTGTTTCTGCTAACCCTTAATCTGCCATTTGGACTAGCAGAGAAGGTAATCAGGATCCTTTTGTGGCTTATCCAAACCACACAGAGGGAATCAATAAATCAGTGCTGAAGAAAGATTCTGTCTGAAAGCAACCTGACTGAATGTGGAAGAATCTTGGCTCAAGCTATAAGGTTACATGTCTAGAATAGCAAATCTGAAATCTGAACATATGTAAATATAAATGACATATGGGTCTACTCTGGTAGACAATGGCTCTACTCTGACCGGCAGTAGTTCACCAAGACCTTTCATTAGAGATGTCTGGGACTGAACCAAGGACCTCTCATGTGTGGTCTCTACCAAGCCAAGATGGCAATGGTACAGGTAGTTTTGCTGTGCAGTTATTTTCTCATCTGGTAGAAAAAATCAGCACAATTTTTCAGTTGAGCATGTTAATGTTCAAACATATGAAATAACTAATATACACAGCCTAGCGTTACAGCTAAGTTAAAAAGGCCAACAAAACAAAACCCTTCCAGAAGTGGCTGGCAGGTAAACTTCTTACCACTGTGATAGGCAGATTTCAAAATTTAGTTCCTCACAAAAACTCTAAACCGGAGGCTATCCTTTCCCTTTCCTTTTATCCAATAAAAGCTCAATAAAAGGGAGCAAGTTTGATGTAGTGGTTAAGTGCGCGGACTCTAATCTGGGAGAACCGGGTTTGATTCCCCACTCCTCCACTTGCACCTGCTGGATGACCTTGGGCAAGCCATAGCTCTGTACCAGCTGTTCTCTCAAGGACAGTTGTCTCAGAGCTCTCTCAGCCCCACCTACCTTACAGGGTGTCTGTTGTGTGGAGGGGGAGGGAAAGGAGATTGTAAACTGCTCTGAGACTCAAAGTGAGTGAAGGGCAGGATATAAATCCAATCTCTTCTTCTTCTTCTCTCTTCTATTATATATCAATCTTGAGCAGTGAATTAGTCATTTTCTACCCAATAGACAAAACGAGTAAAAAAAACCTTGCGACTGCTAAAGTTCTTTTTAGATTTCTGTCAGCAAGTAGATATGTAACTAAGTGATAGGAATATACATCAGAATGAGCTTGCAACATGGTGAAATATAATATGCCTCCTGAGATTAGCATACAAAGGACACTCCAGAAGGATATGTGCAATCGTGTCAATCTTACCTAAGGAACAAGGGCAGATTCATTCTGAATAAGGAAAACATACGAACTTTCGCCTCATAACTGCCAAGGATTGAGCATTTAGTCTGGCCAGAATGAACGCCCTTAAAAGACTTTGGGAAGTCAACAGATAGCTATAGGAGTGAGAGATTTTGAAGGAGGAATACCCAAAAAATGGGATGAACAGGTGTGGCATGCTCTAAAGGCAGAGCTTTGGTGATCAATTAATTTTACACGATTTCACCAAACCAAATGCTGCAGGAAGACCCAGGTCTTGGATAGTATCCAGGTTAACACCAAGAGTCAGGAGTTTCTCTAAGATAGTCTTAAAAACCAGAGGCTGTCATTTTACTAGGTGCAAATAATAACTGCATTAAGACCATGTAAGTTGTTGGTGATGCTAAAGACTTGGGGACTTGTTGCTCAAATAATAACTACATTATCCAAAAGCAAATGCCATAACAATCTTTTATTAAGATCAGCCAAAATTACAAAAAGCAGTGAGCAAGATTTCAAGCTTTCCCAAACCCTTCATCAAGCTGTATGTTTAAAACTGGAGGGGGCATATATTTATAACCACAGCATATAACTAAATACATTTTCCTCCATGGCAAGTAAGATTCTTTTAAACACGCTCCAGAGAGGAACATCAATGTATGTATGGGAAAGTGGTTATGGGTCTTTTGTGGTCTTATTTGCAAGGCTGTGCTACTTCATGCCATATCCTCAGGTGTGATACATAACTATAATATTTATTTGCCTCAAAATTCTCAATAAACCAAGCTAAAAAGAGTCATTATAAAGATCGACTGCCATGTAAAAAACAATGGTTTAACTAAGCTAACTGTGGTTAGAAGGGTCATCTGAATTTGGGTCATTAGATTAGATTTTGTTACTTAGGGTCTATCAAACCAGTGATCATACCAGTTATGGCATGAAATCACTGTGTTAAGACTGTTATTAAGTACAGCTTCACCTGACATACAAATGCAATCATCCTTCCTTATGGCAGCACAGGCCAGGATACCATTTGCTGGGGGAGGTGGCAGAAACAGCACAATGACACCAGCATTTGATGGCACAAACGTAGATCAGAATAATCATCTGTAAGCTGAATTCTGGCTTCACAAACTAATCAGAGTTAAAATAGAACACGGGTTCATATTATGCCTACACTTCAGAAACTCTCTCACAAAACCTAAACATACTCCATAGTGAAATTTTATATCTGAATGGCAATTGAACCTGCAAAGACTTGTGGAGGGTATCTCATTTCCCCCTCCCCCACTATTTCCTCTTTCCCTTTCCTGAAAGCCCCCATAGGCTCTCCTCTTTTCCTGGCTCCTTCTCTCCTTCACATATACCAAACTACCTACCTTTATCTGCCCCCTTTTCTCAGCTTTCCCTTTTTTTCTCCCCCTGGCAGCCCCTTCCTGGGAAAACTCTGGCCAAGTTGCACAGTGCTGGCTGAGCCTGGCCCAGTTGCATGGTGGGAAACCTGTACAGATTTGCGGAGGGTACCTCACTTCCCCTGTATTGCTTCCCCAAACTATTTCTTCTTTTCCTGTTCTTGGCAGCCCCCATATCCTCACCTTTCCCTGCTTCCTTCTCATCCACCAACTAACGTACCTTTTATTATTCCCTCCCATCTTCAGCTATATTTATTATTTATTTATTCAGTTATAACCTGCCTTTCTATATATTATCTATTTATTTATTAGTTTCAATTTATATCCCACCCTGCCTGCACAGGTAGGTTCCTCTCCTCCATTTATCCTCACAACAACCCTGTGAGATAGACTACCTACCTCACTCTGAGCTTCCACAGCAGAGTGGAGATTCACACCAGGGTTTGCCATACTACACAGAAGCTCTAACCACTACACCACACTGGCTTCCGTGGGGTGGCTGCTGCTGAACAGGAACAAGCAGCCAATCTGGGATGAGTCATGCAAGTTGCATAGTAGCAAGTTGGCTGCTGCTGAGTGTTGCCTCAATATGTCCTCCCACAAAGGTGAAAACAGCCCTGGAAAAGACCCTGAACCTTCCTCCTGCCTCCTCCTGACAGAAACCAAGACTTCAATACAGTTCTGGTTACCTAGCAATGGCCACTGAAGGCATCTGTTTCTTAAAGCTACACACACACCTTTCAGAATGGGGTGTGTGTGTTAAACCTTGCCACTTAAAAAAAAAGATTTCAGATTTTTCTGCAAACTTGGGGTTTTGTCAAGTTTGTAGAAAGTCTGTATGCCTTGTCTGTTCACAGGTTCACTCCCTGGGTTTAAGTATCCACAGATTTGCCTACACTAAGAATTAGATATATTGATGTTGGAAAATATTTTCCCCCCACAAGAGTAATTCCCCTCTGATAGGTGCATAAACAGGTTTCCAGGCATGAATACAATGCCCAGTCATTTGTGCACGGCCGTTATCCTTTAAAAGCAAGGCTTTATCCTTCACATCTGTGTGCACTTGCCCGTGAAGTTTTAACTGATAAACAAGCAATAAAGCAATGCAACAGTCATAAGAATCAACTTACCACTGAGTCAAGAAACCTAATACAGCACTCTAGCTCTGGACGAGTCTCACAGAACTGGCGAAAAAGAAGTCTTCCAACTGGCTGCTTCTCACATAAACTGTGGTAATCTCTCTCTAGAAGGAATAAAGACAAGGCAGACCTTTAGAAAGCTCTGTATTTCTCATGCTAACACACACACACACAAATCCACACAAAAATGAAGATGTGGCTGAGGCTGTAATTTACAAATGCACCATAAAAAGCACAGAAACAGGTACTGAATGTAGAATCTCACTCTCACTTCTTTTTTTAAAAAAATGCATGTTTCAAACTGTTTCAGCTGCAAAAATAAGTTTGAAGGTATACAGCCAATGCCTTTTGGAATTCAATACCCTGATTTGGGGGAGGCTGCCAGACAGAATTTCCAGGGGTCAGGGGGCCACACTATCAGTTGCCTTCCTAGCTTCTTGCCCTGAGCATGACTCGCAGAAACTGATCCAGGTGGGTAGCCATGTTGGTCTGAAGCAGCAGAGCAGAAATGGAGTTTGCCCCCTCATGCCCTTCCTTCTTCCCATCAGTCAGAAAATGACTACCAGGATTGCCAAACTACAGGAATTCCCGGCTGGAGTAATTCGAGAGCCCAGGCTACTGGATACCCTGCTGGAATGTATTTTGCATGGTCATGACTCCGTGTGGGAGTGGGTGATACTGCTGTTTTGGCTGCCAGCTGCTGGAAGTGCTGCTGTGAATACCCAGATTCTAATATCTTGATCACACTCTCTGTATTCCATTGCCATAGAAATAGAACTAAAGAAAGAATGTAAAATCGCTGGATTCTTTTACCCATGTTAGCCATTGCATGAAACACTGAATTTACAGACGCTTTCAGGTGCTAGTAGTGACCACATTAGTATCCCCTATGCACTTACACAGTTCAAAGGATGCATTCCTCCCACCTCCCTCTGCTAAAATCACACACTGCTTTTCTGAATAGAAACACGATATTAAAGAGGCAAACAACTCAAATGGGAAGGGGGAGGGGTAATGCAGAAAGCCTGAATTAGGTTGGCACAAGTATAAACCAGCTGGTGTATTATGTTGTTACCAGTGTAAAACCATGAACCAATTTGCAATATTGGCATCCTTGTTTAAAGATTCATCCCCTTTTTAAAAAATGCACAAAGTGTTAAATTACATTCTGTTTCCTTAAACATACTTGCTCCTGTGTTTTGCAGCAAATTATGGCAGTTTCTGTAACTGCAGCAACCACACACCTCTTTTTAACACACTATGTTGTATGGCGGGCTGACAAGCTGTCAAATTGCATACAGAAAACTGCAGTAAACTACAATCCTTTCCCTCCTAGATTAGTATACTTCTCAAGTGTTCCCTGCTGTAGATTAAGGCCGCAGTGTTTGTTTATTCATAAGTAAAACCGTTTCAGTGGCAGCAGAACAAAGTTTGAGTTCAGTGGCACCTTTAAGACCAACAAAGTTTTATTCATGGTGATGAAGTATGGTGACGAAGCTCACACCTTGAATAAAACTTTGCTGGTCTTAAAGGTGCCACTGGACTCAAACTTTGTTCCGCTGCTTCAGACCAACACGGCTACCCACTGAATTCTGTTTCAGTGGCAGCTACTGGCTGCCAGACTGTGGGGTGGGGTATGTAGAGTACTTTCTTTTCCCACAACACTCATTCAGCTAGTGCTACCACTGAAATGTGAGAACAGCAAAATTAAGGCCAGTGTTGAGATTCTCACCATGTTGAACATCACAGTGAAGCTTCTGGAAGCCCTATGGAAAGCTCCACCATAGCTTCTGCCAATGTCTGTCTCAAAAACCACTGCTTTCTTGCAAAAAAAAGGGGGAAAGAAAGTTATTTAAAATTTTCACCACCACCATTTCTTTCTCAGCATAAGCATGACAGCCAGACCGATTTCCCACAAGCAGCTGCTCCGGGCTGGCTCTTCTCTTTACCCTGATTGCATGAGTCAATTTCCCATTATTTGCTGCATAGCCACGTTTTGACCCGCAGCATCCCCCAATTTTCCCCAGGTCTTCACAAACCTTGTTTTTTGAGATCACAAAGACGTGGGGGAAATTGGGGGATGCTGTGGGTCAAAACGCAGCCATGCAGCAAGTAGTGGGAAATTGACTAATGCAATCAGGGGAATGAGAAGAGCCAGCCCGGAGCAGCTGCTTGTGGGAAATTGGCCCCAGTGTGGTATAGTGGTTAAGAGTCAGATCTGGAAGAGCCAGGTTCAAATCCCTACTCTTGCTGGGTGAACTTCGGACAGTCGCACACTCTCAGCCTAACCTCCTTCACAGAGTTGTTGTGGGGATACAATGGAGGAGAGAAAAACTATGTAAGCTGGGGTTTTTTGGGGGGGCATTGGGGTATAAATGAAACAAATAAATAAAACAAAAATTGTGAAAGACTCACCCCAGGCCTGCATATAAACACCTCAGGCAAATGGTTTATTTAGTTTGGGGTACAGAAACAAAATAAGCTTTTTGAAGCAGTCCTGCTATTTCCATAGAAATATCTATATGGGAACCCATTGGTTGGTGAAAACCCCTTACATACTCTCCCCCATATTCCTTTATAGGTTCCAGCACTTTGCTGCATATCAGTATATTGCACAAGACTACAGGAGATTCTAGGTAACTCTCACTTGCCATGCATACACATAAATGGACAATGTTCTTCTAGGGTTCAAAAGCTTATGGTCAGTTCTGACATAACCAAACATACACAGAACCAGAAACTAACCAAAATCACAGATGACTGCAATGTCCAAGCAGTCAGTGGTAAATCTGAGAAGAGTAGCCACACTTCCTGACCTTCTGTGTCACATACAATATTTTTTTAAAAAATAAAAAAGTATACACCCTTCACATTTACAGGCAGGCAGGAATGTTAAGCAGTCAGACATGGATGAGAAATGGCAACCCAAGAGGAAACTCAACATCCTTTCTCACTAAAGTATTCATGTGCACTAACCTGGATGGCCCAGGTTAGCTTGATCTCAACAGATCTTGGCAGCTAAGCAGTGTTGGCCCTGGTTAATACTTTAATGGGAGACCACCAAGCAGTGGCATACCTAACCTATTTGGCACCTAGGGTGGATAATTTTTTAACATCCCCCTCCTCAATTTTTTTTTTTGCTGTCAAGTCATAGCTGATATACGGTGACTACATAGGGTTTTCAAGGCAAGAGACACTGGTAGTTTGCCAGGGAAAGGTTGTTTTATCTTACTACAACACCCTAACTACTGCTTTGCAAGATCAGGTTGAATGGAAAGCAAGGAAGGGAAGCCAGAAAGGCCAAACTAAGCTTCCACTCCATGGTCACCATTTTTTTACTCAGTTAGCAATGTGCCTACTGGCACAAATGGTATGAGTGGTTGAACTTATCTGTCCAAAAGTGATATTTGTAATTTTTTTTGCCACTGGTGTTTTTGATTTAATTTTGTGACAACGTTTCGAAGTTAATCTATTTGAAGAGATTGTTGTATTAATTTGAAAACATAAATAAAATGTTAAAACAACAGCAATGTGTGCATAAGCGCATATTTGCGCCTGGGTTGTGAATCACTACCTGACAGCAAATAAGTGGTTCTACACATGCATGGATACCACTTGCGCACCTGCTCCATCCTTACCGCAGCAGTAGTCTGAATGGTCGACTACGGAGTGAGTGTGTGGTGAGGCTGGATAATGAGGCCATGTTTGGACAAAGCTCTCTGGAACAAAGAGAACTGGATAAATTAGAGGTGTGGCCAGACCATGCCAGCTTCTGTCATCTGACTGCAACTTCAGAGTGCTTTTTGCTATGCTCAGACTTCCCTGTGCCCATAATGGCTGCAGCCTGAACTGCATTTTAAAAATAAAAGGGAAGATGTTGGCCGGGACGCAGCATGACACTGGCTTCAAGGGCCCCCAGGCCTTACAGGGCTTTATCAAGCTGCACCGGGGGCGGGGGGGGGGAGTGCAACCCTGCCCCACCGTTGGTACACTACTGCCACCAAGGAATTCTAGGGTCACTATGCAGAGGCAGGCATTGGCAAACTACCTCTGAACATCTCTTACCTTGAAAACCCTATGGGGGGTTGTCATAAGTTGGCTGTGACCTAATGGCACTTTCCACCACCATTCATGGGCAGCCACCTTCAGGCCCCTTTGCCACTTGCATGTTTAAATGAAAACAGGGAAATATGGCATTAGAAGGAGCCCCCAGAAAAATAATCAGAGCACATTTTCCTGTGAGTACAAAAAACAATAGCTGTTTAGCTAAAGGCCACTTCTGACTATTCTTCTTGCCCCATTCCTGTTTCAATAGCACACCCTGAAAAGATGTCTCACCCTCCTTGTCCTGAACTGCCATGGCCTCCAGGTTCACAGTCCAAATCTCAGACACTCTGGAAAATCCACAAGTGGACAAAAGCATCCTTACTTGCAGATCATCAAAATATCACAGAAAGACTGAAAGGACTCAAAGCAGTCCCAAGAGCATATCTACTGCTGCAGTGGACAGAGATCACAGTCAGTTGCTACCCATGCCCGCATTCCTTCCACTCCTTCTAGTGGCAGCCTTTGCCTACTGCACTGAAAATCAGTTTTCTAAGAAGCTTCAAAAAACAATAGGGACTTCTGGATTTCTGCCTGGCTAAAGGGGCTCACTGAATTATGACCAGCTGGCCAAATGCATAGGAATTCTCTCTCTCTCTCTCTCTATCACATATACAAAGAAGGAAAATTATCAATTCTAATCTCCTTACTTAAAAAAACCACACCTCTGAACAAAAGCAAGAGAATGCATCCTATTTCCAAGTTCAACAGTGTTTGGCAGTATTTGGTGACAAGAACAGGATGGACTCACTGGTAAAACAATAAATGATATCATTCTTCTTCAGCAGCTCAGAAGTTTGTAAAAGTTAAATCCCACAAGATTCAGGAACTGTTCGTATATTGGTTCAGAGGGTAGCCATGTTGGTCTGAAATAGAACAACTAGATTTGAGTCCAGCAGCACCTTAGAGACCAACAAACTTTTGAGGGCATAAACTTTTGAAAGTCAAAGCTCCCTGGAGCTTATATCCCCAGAATCTTCTTAGTCTCTAGGGTCCTACTGGACTCAAATCTAGCTGTTTGTAAATTGTGATCTTGGGGCTATGTTCAATACTTTTAAAAAACCACCCAATTCACTGGTGAGCTCGAAAACACATTTCCAGCCTATTGAGTGAACACAAATTCAAGGAGAATTTTCCAATGATGCATCACAAATACTGTGAGCTACAGCCAAATTATCTCGTCTTTACTGTCTGCTTTTATCAGTATTTAAAGGACAAGAGAGAGAGTGAGAGTTGTGCATGAACGGGGAGTTAAGAGTCCTGCATTGGACTCAGTTGTGTCATTCGCTGTAAAAATGCCAATAAAAATAGCAGTTCTGATTCAAAAGTTTAACAAATACAGAGAATGATTTCCTGAGGAAATGGAAATATTAAATAGCTGGAAGCAAAACCATATGTTTGCAATGATGGATATAACCATTTTGAGGACAACAGTTAGTTGAAGACAATGACTCCTGCTTGTTTGGCAAAAGCTGAAGACGAACCTATTGAGAATCACTTAACTTCTGTGAATATTTCTAAAATACATAACATAGCAGGAACGTCTACAAAATTGTCCAGTTTAGTATAGGAAGTCCACATGTTGCTGCTGCATAATGATACTCCTGAACTTTTATCGACTTTCTTCCATTTTTGTTATCTTCAGTAAACCTCTGTTTCAGCTTTTCCACCTTGACAGAGCCACAACAACTTTTGGGTGGGCCCGGTACAAATATGTAACATGCCAAGTTTTCTACACAAGCCACAATCACTCTCCCTACACATACACATACAATCTCTCTCACACTCTCTTTTGCTATCAAATTAGTTTAGTTTTCTAAAGTGGTCTGAAAAAATGGGGAAAACTCAAGGGAAAACTGGAACAGCAACAACCAGCAAACTGTGTGTGTGTGTGGGGGGGGGAGAATGAAACAGTTAAGAAACCAAGCTGGAGCAAAAACTTGGTGTGGAAAATTCCTCTGTCTTGAAAACCTGGAGGACTAATTGGTGATAAGCTTCTTCTAGTTTCCTTTGTATATCCTCCCTTCCTTTCCACCTATTTGCTGTGTGCGGGTGTGTGTGTGTTTATTTAGGCATGGCACTATGGTTTTAGCCCCCTCCATTTCCCAGTGCTTGGTTTATAATGCCAGGACATACTCTGTACTGTAGGACAGGTGTTTCCAAGGTTTTTAGCCTATGGGCACCTTTGGAGTTCTTACACAGGCTGGCCAACACAGCCACAAAATGGCTGCCACAAAAGAGCCAACCACAAAATGTCAGCGTGTGAACTCGTGCATAGCTCTAATATTAACTCTTCAATATTTCAGGCAGAAACTCTGTTTAACAGGATGCCTTTTAAAATGAACATATTGTTTAAAATCAGGGTTGCCAGGACCCCCCGGCCACTGGTGGGGTGTGGGCGGTACAGCTGCCAGCTCCAGTTGGGAAAATCCTGGAGACTTGTGGATGGATGGAGCCGGGGAAGGATAGGGACCTCAGTGGGGTTCAATGCCATAGAGTCCACCCTCCAAAGCATCCATTTTCTCCAGGGGAACTTATCTCTGTAGTCTGGAGATGAGCTGTAATTCTGGGGGATCCCCAGGTCCCGCCTGGAGGCTGGCATCTCTATTTAAAATATATTTTCTTGCGTGCACCCATTCATGCAGTCATCCAGTCAACCACTGAAGATCCTTATGCTGTAGTGGCAGCTGCTGATGAAGCAACTTAAAAAAAAATTGCACAGCCATTCAGATCTTTGGTGGCCAATTAGAAGCCCTGCTGTGCAAAAGCCCTATCTTGCCTCACTCACTTTCTAAAAGCACTTGATGGGCATTAAAGTGTCTGTGGGCACCCCAGCACCTGTGGGCACCACATTAGAGACTGTTGCTGTAAGGTAACTATGGCTGAAATCTTCAAACCACATACGGCATGAACCAATCAAATGAAAAATGTGTATCTGAGGTCCTTGTATTACACAGATTGTTTTGTGACTAATCAAACCAGCAGATGATCCCCCCTCCCAGTTTTCTTTTTGTAAGGCTGCAACACAATGCTTAATATACCTGTGCAATCATGTGAACAGTTGAGCACACCCAACACAAAGGAAAGTTGCCTTTCAGAAAGCTGAATAAGCCTCGCCCACCTGGATAGGGAAACATTAAAAAAACAGTGCCTCTAGAAAGTGGTGCTAGCACTGGCACTTGCAAATACCTGCCAGAATTCACAGCATCCTTTATTCAGCTAAATTACAAATGGAAAAGCAATTGTCTCTGTTTAAAGCCAATAAATAACACACACCAATCCATCTTGAATTAGAAGAAGATGAAAGGTGCTTGCCATCAAAGGCTTCTTTGTGTACTTTTTAAAAAGGCCTAGGCATTGTGTTGGTTGCATCGTTAGCAGTGCCTGTGGGTATGATTTGAAGTGTAGGTTGAAAATGTAAAGCTAAAACATGGGCTACATCAGGTGCGGGGATTTTATTTCATGTAATAATAGGGTTTAAGTACAAAAGTTCATCCTAGGTCTCAGTCAAGCTTATGTTCCCTTACATAACATCCCTTATTTTCTTACGCACATACTACAGACAGAATCTAAGAGTTATTTCAGGCTCACTTTAGGGTTTGTGCAGTAATGGGTTTTTTTTGGGGGGGGGGTTCTTTGTAGAGGAGACCTCCCCAGTACTATAATGTCACTGTAATGCACTTTATATGGGACTGGCTTTCAAAACAGTTCATTCCATTGGTCCAACTCACTGTAGCACCAGCATAACTCCTGAGAGGTGTTAATTAATTAATTAATTAATTATTGTGTGGCATTGTGTGTAGAATAGCCAGGAGATCCTAAGATCGCCTAGTAGCCAAAAGTTCTACCTCCTTGGCATTATGCACCACTAGGTGGCAAACTAAACTTGTTTTTAAGGCAAGAGACATTTCAGAGGTGGTTTGCCATTGCCTGCCTGTGCATCTCAAGCCTGGTATTCCTTGGAGGTTGCCCTTCCAAATACTAGCCAATGCCAAACCTGTTTACCTTCCAAGATCTGATGGTATCGGGCTAGACTAGGCTATATGGGTCAGGGTGGGTGCTAATTACTTAGGCTGGGCCCCATGAGTTTTAAAAGAGCTTCACAGGTTGCTTGTTTGTTTCTGAGCATATTCCAAAGGGCTAGTCATGACCTTTAAGCCTTTAGACTACAGTACTTAAAGGGCCACCTACTCCCTTGTGAAGCAGCCTTGGGAAGTAAGAATTTTCACAGGCCTGAGTCTAGTTGCCCCTGCCGTAGATACGTGTGGCTACCCAGGAAGGGGCATTTTGTGTAGTGACCAGGGGTCCTTTCGAGCAGGAGCTTGGGGAGCGCAGCTCCGGGAGTTGGTGCCAGCCCCCCTAAGGGGGAATGCCTGCTTGTGTCATGGCTGCAGCAAAATTACCCTGTCCCCTGGAAAGGTCCTTGTTCCTGCGACCAGCCTTCTGAAGGCTTCAGCCACCACTGAAGCTATCCTCCCAGAATATTTCTGAGGCTTGGTTAGTAGCTGTCCCCTCTCTGCCAGCTCTCTCTCTCTCTCCTTTCTTTCTTGCCTTCTGACATATTTCTGGTGATGTCAGGTGGTTTAGCATATGCAACTAAGTAATGCTAATGAGTTATGCTAATGAGCTCCTGCACCTCTTTTTCTACAAAATGATCCCTGGTAGTGACCCCACAGCTGCCTACTGGCACATGGTTTTTCTGTCATGAGTTAGCCAGGGCTTAGTGATAGTGAGGACTTCTCAGAAGAAGAGGACTCCTCAGGAGATCAGGAGCCCCGTGTAGCCAGCCTTGAGTTAACAGGAGAAGCTAACCAGCAGGAAAATGAGCTGCAGGCTTGTCAGGATTCACAGTCAACAGCTGGTGCAGAACCACTGACACCCTCCAGCCCTGACTCAGCAGGTGAACCTCAGTTGGCCATTCCCAGCCCACCAGCCCACCCTTAGAGTGCTGTAGATGGAGGCTGAGAACAGAGCTACAAACAAGACAGCAAAGTACACACCTCCTGGCTGCTTGTGGTAACAAAAATGAGTAGTTGAAAGATTGCTTCTGGGCAGCTGGCTGCAACCATGACCCCTAGGTATGGGGCTATAAAAACTAGCCAAGAGAGGCTGTTAGGTGTGGATGCAACATGTACAATAGACGCTAAGACACTGCCTTGCCTGACTTCTGGCACCTGATGCTCAGAGCCTGCAAGCCAGTACACTTTCAGTCTTCGGGCACAAAGCTAAGACCTTTTTGTTTATCCAGGCCTTTGGTTTAGCTCTTGTTAACTGTTTCACGCTGTTTTCTTTGATGTTGTATTGTTTAATGCTTTATTGTTTATGGAATTGCTATTTTAAAGGTTTTATTTGAAAGGCACTTCAAAAGCCTAGGGAGAGAGACCGGATAAAAATCCTTTTAATAAATAAATATAGTATCACAAAATGCTTTTGAAAATCCCTTAAGTGTTAAAAGGGGTTGGCATCAAACCTGAAGTTCAAATTCGAAGTCCCTTTGGATGCATTAGTCTAAACTGTACAGTTTATTAGATCCAGGCTTATGCCTGCACATTGTGGTTGATGGGAAAATGCAATTGATACCTGGACATCACCCAAGTTAGTACAATCAGTGCTCCTATGTTATTGGTTTGCCATCTATCTGTGCAACTTGTCATAGAAACCTACTCTAGACTACCTGTCTGGTCACTCCAGATCAAAGACACCACCTTCTCTTCCACACAGGCCCAAGAATTTTTTGCTACTTTTAAAAATGATGTTGCAATGTAATTTATTATGTTACAAAGTAAGCACTTCCATGCTGTATCAGATAAAACATACATAAAGTCATTTAAGAATGAATGTAGTGATACCTGCTCTACATTCCATAATTTCAAAAACATTCCATAATTTCAAAAATATTAGGATGCATGCTCCCAATCTCTAGGACTAGTGTGCATATCTCCTTGAAGGGCATGAGAGAACAAACCTCACTCCCCTCCCCATACCAGAACTATGCTTCCCTCCAGTGCACTAAGATGGTCTTCTCCCCATTCCATTATGCTTTTATAGAGTAGCTGCTACTACTGCAGAAGGAGTGCTAGAAGTGTATACTGGCTAGAGAAAAAGTAATTCCTTCTGCTTCAAATAAGTGAATGCTTATCCAAGACTAGGGTTACCATATTTTGAAAAGCAAAAAAAGAGGATATATTTCCTAACTACTTCAAACAAATCCTCACTATGACAAATCTCACTTTAAATACCCCAACTATTTAATCTGTGGTGACAACTGTTACTATTCCTAACCTTCTAACCCAAAAAGAGAACATTTTCGTCAGTTTTTTAAAAAGATTCCAAAAGAGGACGGACACCAAAAAAGAGGACATCTGGTAACCTGATACAAGACCCAAGAACTAAACTGTATCATGATGCAGTTTGTTTGACATGGTTAAAGTCTTGGATTTTGCTAGAAGACAGAAAATTGTTAGCATTAGAAGGTCATGACTGTCGATTTGGTTGGCATGCATATTTGTATTATGGAAAAACAAAACTGGATAACATGTTTAAACACCATTATATTAGAAGAACATTAATTGAAACATGGTTTAGATATAAGAATTTATTTCCTGAAAAAAAACCCGCTGTGGATTGTACCAGCAGAAGTAATAAAGCCCCTTTCAAGCTTTAGAGGGCAGGACTGGTTGAAATATAAAGACTTGTTGAAAGTGGAAGAGGGAGAATGGGTGTTGAAAGAAGAGAACCAGTTGGACTTTGAGTATGGGTGGTTCCAATATAGACAGATCTATGACCTTTTTAAGGAAGACAAAAAAAATGGTGGTTTTAGTAGTAGAAAAAAACGAAATAGAACAGGTGTGGGAGGATGGAGAGAAAAAAAGCAATCTCTAAAATGTATAAAATTTTGTTGAAGTGGTTTAATGCTGATGAACTTGTAAAAGAACAAATGATAAAATGGGCAATTAATATGAATAAGGAAATAGCAATGTCGTCTTGGGAATTTCTGTGGAAAAATGCTATGAGTATTTCTACATGTTATAATCTTAAAGAAAACTGTTTTAAAATGATGTATAGATGGTATATGACTCCGAAAAAAATAGCAAATATCAGTCAAAATATGTCTAATAAGTGTTGGAAATGTAAACAAAAAGAAGGATCGTTTTATCATATGTGGTGGACTTGTGATAAAGCAAAAGGTTTTTGGTGTATGATACATGCTGAAATGGAGAAAATTTTGAAATGTAAGCTTAAAAAATTGCCTGAAATGTTGTTGCTTGGTCTTAGGTTAGAAGATGTAAGTATAAGTAAAAGGACATTGGTATGGTATATGGTAACAACAGCAAGAATGGTATATGCGCAAAACTGGAAATCGGAGAAGACTCCAGAACTATGGGAATGGTTGAGAAAACTGCTATTTATGGCAGAAATGGATAAATGGACAAGAAAATTAAACAACCAAGACTCAGCGAAGTTTTCAGAAGATTGGGAAGACTTGAAGGAATATATGGAGCAAGGTTGGAACATGAAGGACAATATTTTTACACTTTCTAACTATTGAAATGAGGGAATATAATTATAACATAAAAAATGAATCCATACTTAGCCATTTGTAACCAACATTTTGATAATTAGTCTAAATGTATAAAAGTTATAATAGCTCAGAATGTTACCTTAAGAGACAAATATTTTTAAATATATCTTTACCAGTTGATATATGTGAAAGTGCAGGGGGGGTGGGAAGTCATTTAATGATTATATTTTTTGTTTTGTTTTTTAAATTAAGTATGCAATTTTATAGCGAATGGAATATGTATAAAAGCTAATTGTATTAGAAAACAATGGAAAAAAATAAAAAAAATAATTGCGGGGAAAAAAAAGACCCAAGAACTAATAGTAAAACCAAAGCATCCCTGTGTAGTTGATTCAATAATTAATTGATCTTGTTATGAAATACAAGCCACGGAGATGTTACTATCTGGGTTGGTACATCATTATTAAATATTTATACGAAATGGTATTTATTTCATATTAGGCAGAAAGAGAAATAACCAAAAGCATTTGATACTCAAAATATCTCAGAATGGGAGTTGAGGTCACTATGCAAACTGTAAAACTTTGTACAGCTGCTGAGTTTGACCAAGTCATTGAGTTTAAAGCTATGTCATTTCAGAAAAGCAACAGGACAGATTTCTCCTTTAATGCTACCAATGCAGAACCCCCTGTCCAGTATCATTAACTTGAAATTTGCACAACCTAATGAAGGAAGGGAAACAATTTCATCCCAGAGTTACAATCAGTGCTGTAGTAGTGTCACAAAATTTAAAGGACAAGTGAAATTGACTAGAACAGAAAGGAAGCCCTAGTCTATTTCACTCAGCAAGAAAATGTTGCTGGTGTTTTCTGCTTCTAGAAGAAGAGCTGGTTTTAATACCCCACTTTTCTCTACGCTAAGGAGAGAAGCAGCTTACAATTACCTTCCCTTCCTCTCCCCACAACAGGCACCTTGTGAGGTAGGTGAGGCTGAGAGAGTTCTGAGAGCTGTGACTGGCCCAAGGTCACCCAGCTGGCTTCAGGTGGGGTGGGGAATCAAATCCATTTCTCCAAATTAGAGTCTGCCACTCTCAACCACTATACCACGCTGGCTCTCTCTTCTAAAGGACTAGAAGGGTTTTTTAAAAGCATATAAACAAACCCTACAAAGAGAGAAAACACATTTTAAAAGATTATGTTGTATCCTAGCTAGTGACAAGTTCTACAGTTCTACTCTGAATCTTTGAAAATATATCATCTGCACACCTAGTTTTATTTCATTGGAGAATACTGCCTTCCTGCCTTAAAATGCGTACCTTTGATTTCACTGTGGTTCTATAGTCTTCATTCCTTATTTGTTATGCAAGCCCATGCTTTGTGTGTCTAATCCAACTAATTTTCCTGTCCTGCATTCTTATTTCTCTTTCCAATTTACAGAGGCTGAAAGAAAAGCCGGAGCATTGTCTTGAAGACTAGAATACTATGACGCACAGGTGCAGAAAACAAATCCTAAAAGCAGCCTCTATGAAGCAGCCGCTACCGGCAGTAAATGCTGCCACATCTGCAGTTAAATACATCATCCATTTTCATTTTTATTTCAGTAACACACTGAAGTCCATTAAGATACTTGAAGAATTAATCTGTTGCCAAATTTCTTATATTAAACTGCAGCCATTCCAGTTAGTGTAATGGGGGGAAGGCACTTTTTTTTGTACACTAAGACCTGCATAATTCAAAGCTGTCTAGACCTAGTATAGTACAGTCCCAGCCTGGAGCACATTTTTATGCCTGAATTATTTCCCCATTTGAATGCAAGATTTTATAATGGAAACGCTGACAGATCCTTCACTGAGTCCCTAGAGTGGGTATAGCTTTGATGCATATGAAGCCGGTCCAATTAATTAAGGAAATAGATGCAATCAAGACTGTGACAATGGAATTCCGTTAAATTGGTGTTTAAGTCCTGCCAGCTTAATTCCTTCTGCTTGCTAACTGCATCACTTAAAAATCACACACAAATTATTTTTCCATCATGAAAGTTAATTATTTAGGCTGAGACAATGTTTGCCTTGCTTATTTTCTCCTTCTGTCCTCCCCTTCGTTCAAGGTATTATGCTACAGGAAGGAGCGCCACGCATTACAGAAATATTACGCTCAAAATGGAAACACTCCAAGACAGAAACTGGGCCAGTACTGCAAACAGCATTTGGAGACTATTTCAACAACCTCCAAATTAAATGTGTTTCAACATTGCCACAAACTCTTTTAAAATTTATTTTCTACAAACATTTGGAAGGATGTTTTCCTTCTTATAATTCCACCGGAATGCAGAATCCCACACGCACTTGCACAAATGCATTCATACAAATATTTGAACCAGCAATGTTTATAGGGACACGACTGCAGATTGTGGGAAAGCACAGGAAGGAGAATGAGCACAAAATCCTTTCAAGACATACTCAGCCTTAGCACAGCCCTAGCACAGAAGAAGGTCATGCTGCTTCAGGCACTTTATAGATGATCAGAAGTAGCCACCAAAAAAAGGTGGCATTTCGTGGAATGAGAGGCAAGTGTGTGGTGCATATACAGCCTGAGCACCATTTGCAGCCCTGAAGTTTGGGAACCTGAAAGTAATTTAGTGGATCTTTCACAACATCATAGCCCTAAGGAAGAAGACCTCAGCAGAATCTTGAAGTGGTTTTGCGATCATTCTAGTTTACTCCTTTGCATCCAAAGAGCCACACATTGTACCAACCACGTATAAGTCGATTGTTCACATTTCCAGTGAGAGTGACAGACCCGCTGTTTAGAGGGAAGCCTCAATGGCCAATAAACTGTCAATTAAACCAGCCTTGGAATTTTGTGGGTTTCATTATGATGACTGCATAATATTCCATGCTAAATGTCTGAATGGAAATTCAGAGACTACTCAATAAGAAATGCACTCGAATACAATCAGAAGAAAAACAAATGAACAAAATGCAATTGCCAATATGTGCCTGGATGCAAATAATCAATAATAGAATGTGTGGCTAAGAAGAATGAGAAGGCAATGCAGTAGTACCACCACTGCCTGAAGCCAAAATAACCATTTACCTCAGGGCGCATCTGCACAACTGGACATAAATTATTTTAATAATTATTCCGTTTTGCACGGATTTTGAGTTCTGTGAAGGAGACAAGGAACCTAACAGGGAAGCTGAATAATCCTAGCAAACTACAGCTGCAAGAATTGTCTGTGGGATGCCTACACAGTTAAACTTGTACAGTAATCTTGCCAGAGTTTACCTAGGGTTACTGTATTCTGAAAAGCAAGAACATATTTCCTGACTACTTCAAACAAGCGATCATCCCTATGACAAATCTCATTTTAAACATACCTCCTATTTAAGCTGTGATAATTGCTACTAACTAGGAATATTCCTAACCTTCCAGCCCAAAAAGAGGGCATTTTCATCAGTTTTTAAAAAAGCATTCAAAAGAAGACACACACTCACACAAAAAGAGAGAACATGTCCTCTAAAAACAGGACATTTGGTAACCCTAGTTCACCCAGTTTGTTAATGTCCATATTAGACTAATTAATGTAATGCATTCAACATGGGACTGATCACAGAGAGGGCTCAGGTATTTAAGTGGGATTTGTTAAGCTGGTCACATATTGGCTGCATTCAGGCATCATGGGTAAACTACAGTTTCAATAAACTCCTGTTAGTTGTGACATGTGAATGCTGATGGACCAACCATCCATGGTTTGTTGGTGGGCACCAAACTGGGATTTCAAACTAGAGTTTGTAACTAACTTCTTAACCATGGCTTGTACTAATTGTGATTTGTCATGATATCTGAACTTGTTGACTATGGTTTACTGAGCAAAATAATTGCTCACAGAGACAGCATAGGAAGGATGCCCTCTCTGCTGGGAAAGGAGCAAGACCAGAGCAAGGTTCATGCACAAACCAGGATTTGTTACTTATGTTCAGTAGGCTTAATGGAGTTACATGACTTACACGGTTGCCTGAATGCAGCCATGTCTGCAAGTGATTGTCTTTGTCTTTAAAGCCCTAACTGGCCTGTGACTGTAGCATCTGAAGAACTCCTTACTCCAATATAACCAATATTTCTGCTAAGGTGAGGTGATGCTCCAGGTGCACCTCACTTTCAGTGGAGGTGGGTGGATACCTAGAATAAGGTCTTTTCTGCAGTGGCATTCAGATTATGTAATACCAATCCCTCATTCACTGTCTTCAAGTGCCCACAACATTACTTTTCTTTATGTACTAAAATCTCCTCTGTAAGCTCAAACTTATTACAATATTTCATTTCAAAAGATTACAAATAAAAACTCTCTTCTGTAATAGACTAAATTTGCTATGAGCTATCTTGAGATCAATTTCTGCTTTAGAGTTGGAACACAAATATTTTTAACAAATACACTACTTAGTCCTGTAGTGCTACAAATACCAAATTATAGTAGGCTGAGATGTAATAATTAAAACCCTGACTGTGACTGCTTCTACATTACCAGTCCTCCCCCCCAACAGAACTCCACAGCACTCCTGAAGACAACCCTAGGTGTGCTATGGTGTTATGAGTTCTCTGTGAATTCAGATGTCCATTCTAATAAAATGAGCTTCTTGACAATCTGTTTGCATAAAAAGTTTGTTCAAGCTGGAATTTAAAGAAAGCTGGGGAAGCTTGCCCACCTTCAATATGGCTGAGTGTAAGCTGTGAACACACTTGGCAAAAAAAGCAGTGGAAGGTCTTGGTGCTGTGGCTGGTAAATCCCCAAGTTTTTCTGCTGCTTGCCCTGCATTTCCAGATTACAATACCATTTCTATGCTCCACCTGTTGATTCCTTCCCCTACAATTTTACTCTTTTTAGGAGCAAGCAGGGAGCCCCATCCTGGCTGATGCTCTGTTGCCTAGCAAGGCACATCATGTGCTCTTATGGACTTTAATGTTCATAAATTTTGAACTTTGGGATGTTATGCTTTAAAGGACTACATGCACTCTTCATTGCTGTAAAAGGCTCCAGTCCATTCCAGGAAGCTGGCACCCGCCATGGTTCACAAAGACAGAGACAAGAACCCCATTGCACAAGGGTTCTCCTGTCACCTCAAGCTAGGCAAACCCCCCCCCCCCCCCCCAACATTACACACATTCCAGAGAGATGCTGGACTTTGGGCTGTGAATGAGGTTGCTTGGCAACTAATCCTTCGCCCATCAACTGGCCAGGCTAGGGCCATTAAGAGACAATGGAATGGCCAGTGGCTCATTGGACCATTGCCCAGGTGTCAGTTCCTGTCTAGCTCATAGTTTTGCAATATTGACCACTCCTCCACATTCCCTCCTCCTTTTTACATTGACCAATGGTAGGGCTAGTGGGGATGGACTACCTGGTAGGTGTGTTAGTGGGATGTGGTTAGCACTGCCAGCCCCAAAACACACCTAGTAAAAGACCTTGCACAGCATACAATCGCCCTCTTGAGCTTCCCCGACCCCTATCTGTTTTTTTATACCTCTCAGGTCCCACTTGCTATCTCAGTACCCTCCCTCCATCTTTAATCTCTGGTCTGCGCAGACAGAGAAAAGGTGTGTTTCTGCAGATTCAGAGCACACACCCCATTTTTCCTTTCCAATCCCTCTAACCTTCTTTTGGAACGAGGACCCATCTTCAGGACAGGTAAAGTATCGCCCAATCAATGAAACTCCTGCTAATGCAACAGTGCTATTTTCTATCTAAATTTCCGTAGACCTGTATGTTTGTGTGTGAGATTCTGTTTTGTGTATGCTTGAACAACATTTTATAGTAAACATCATTTAAAAGGATTCCTGCCTCAGTGCCTATTTGCTGGGAACTCCTGGAAGGGGTGGGGCCTTGGTATAGCTGGCAAAGAACCCGGTAATTTGCCAATTGCTAACCTTAAATTAAAGCAATTCGGCTAACAGCTCCCCCCTTACCACAGCGAGGACCCCATGGTGGGCCACCCTAGGGAGTCCAACGGGCCATCCCCAACAGGCAGGGATGTCGTTCGACAACCACCAAAGGGTGGCACCCTTCCTGTGGCTCAGCTGGCTGGAGATGGTTTGGCTGGAAGGTGGGGCTGTATCAATCATGCCCCCATGGCCCAACTGGAAGGCAGTGCACAGTGCCTGACACAGCCAAAGGCGGAGACATAACCAGGGAGCTGACCAGCTAGGAGAGAACAAGGGGGACAAGTCCCAGCTGAAGGGAGGCTGAGGACACCTCCAAGGGCCAGTTGGCTCAAGCAATAAGGGATGGAGCATATTAAGGCTGTGAGGGCCTATTCAAACTTTCTCAGCCCCAGGCTAATGAAGAGGTGTCTGGGGTTGCTTTTATCCCAGAGCTGGCACAGAGAGACAGCCAAAAGGGATAAAAGCTGGGAGCACCCTGATGGGGGGGTGGAGATGAGAGTCTGAGTGAGCACAACTCCACTTCCTCTCCCCATCAGAAGCCTGAGGGTCCTGGAAGCCCAGATTTCACCTGTAGCTGGGAACAAGGGTTCAGCTCCTCCATTCTCTGCTCCGGTAACCAGTTTAGCCCCACCAAGCTACACTTCTATGGCCACTCTTCCCTGTGGCAGTCCAGCGCTGCCCAACACTTGTGTAAGTGTATTTATTTAAAAGTAAGTTTTCTGGCTTGTTCCACTCCAGAAACAAATGATACTAATTCCAAACCCTGAACAAACCTTCTAATTAGTTCCCTTCTCTCAACAGTCATAGAAATCCCAAATTGTATTTAATGTTATTTTATTAAAGCAATTGTACTTTGCAAGAAAATAAAATTTAAAAATTCATTTTATCAATACGGGAACATTGCACTAATTGTAATGGAACTACTAAAACATTGTATTATGCAGTTGTCTCCAGCAGCAACTATCATAACTGAAACAGAAAACTGCTACTGACTGAAACTCTAAACATTGCTACAAGGAACACTAATGGGGAAACCACAAAATGCCCTGTTTTGGATTGTCAGGAATAAAAGAATGGTATTAAGACAGGTCAACCTTTGTTGCAAAATAGGAATATTATTTTGAGATGGACAATGCTCAGATTTCAGTTTTAATCAATGGAAATGACCTGAATTTATATTTTAATGCTTTAATTCCTCTTCATTTTCACGTCTATAATATTACTACAAGAATATAATTTGTCTTCAGTCTAGTATTATTATTACTTGTGTCATTTGTCACACATGGATGAACTACTAAAAGGTTATTGTTTTCTTCTAATATTATCCTGTACATATATCCTGTATGTCTAGTTGTGCATGTTCATATAAATTGTGGATTCACATTACTTTTTGCAAAAAGATCTGGTATAATTACACTTTACTTTTGGTTCATACTTCATTATATACTTCTATGTGGAATATATACATTCTACATAATTTTCACAAGTCCTGTCTTTTGAACATTTTGGAAGGCCCCTTCTTTTTCTTTTGGTTGTTGGTATTAAAACTGGACAGCAGGGCTATTATAGAAGTACCCAATACCAAGAACACATGGTTAGATTAGGATATCATACAGGTAAAATGGAGTGGATCTATTTGTGACTGAAGCATTTGGAGTATACAAGTATTTGAATTACATGGAATTGTTTATCAAGCAGAATGGAAAGAATTCTTGGCTATATATAGGTCAACGTTTGTTACAAGTACGCATATTTCTCTCCACTTCTGAGAGATTACAACCTACCAGCAAGGAATTACAATGTTATAACGAATAAAGATATTTAAAATGGGCAGCCACCCTTGCAGTCTGCAGTTTTGAAGTCCTGGATGTTTGAGGCCTGAGATGTTTTCTTTTGCTTGCAAATCAAGAATAGGGTACTCACTCAGGTTCTTACGTCTACACAACTGAGACAGGCAAGCTCAAAACAATGTCAATGTATTAGCAAGGTAATACAGGGATGGGTCTGGTTTCATAACAAGGGAGCTCATGCAGTCCACAATTCTAACTGATAAAGATAAGGAGCAGGGACTCACCCCATGAGGCTAAACCAACATGTACCAATATCAGAGTGTGGAACAGACTGTTCCATTGTCATGACTCATGTATACAATAAATATACCATATACTTAACTCAGGGGTACTTATTCAGCACAGTTCTGACATTACAAAGATATAGGGCCAGAGGTTACTACCACGACTCACCATTAGGGCTCACCTTATCACTAACCCATTACATAATCTTTGAAGATAGCAGGACCTGCCCACGCTTAGTCTGTACACTTTTAGCAGGAATATCAAAGGATTTTGAAAGGATACTTAGAGTGTAACCACTATGTTTTTGCTGCTCCAGAAATTCATCAGAGACCTGTCCTAGGACTGCCTCATCAACTGTTGCAACAAGTTCTGCAGGGACTGGAGAACAATCTTTTCTCAGATGCATCCTATTCCTGCAATACACATTTCAGCTTGGTGTTTTAACTAGATAAGAATATGCTCCATCTGTTGTTACTGACGCTGGCACCTATCCCACATGTGTCTGTAGTCAAACACTCTTCCACTCTCATAATGGAAGAGGCACAGCCTGCTTATCATAGTAGTCCTTCTGTTGACACTGAACTTCTTCAAACTTCTGATGAACATCAGTTGGTAATCTGGGTGTCAGTGTTGCTGACGTGGCTGGCAGAGTGCTGCATAAAAGACAGCCCATAAGAAGGTATTCAGCGGCATATGCAAGACCTGAAACAGGAGTGTTTCTCAAACTGAGTGAAGACAAATTGAGATTTGTATTATTTTTAAAAAGTTTTTAACCTATGTTTGATGGTTTGGATCAGGGCTTTTTTCTGGCAGAATGTGCCAGAATGGTGTTCCAGAACCTCTCCTCCAGTCTACTTCCTCCCCTCATAGTCTCTGAAAAGATTGAAGACTTACTCTCCAAAATCAGCACTGCACAGAACTCAGCTCTTTTCTGCAGCAGTGAAATTCCCTGCATTGACATTTTTTAAAACTGCACATTATGTGAAATTTTCCGTAGTAGATTTTTCCTCACCAGGCGCACACCCAAAGTCTTCTCCTTCTTACCCTACATTTTCAGAATCCCCAGTTTTAGTGAGTTCCAAAAATGCAGGGTAAGAAGGAGAAAACTTCAGGTTTGCGCCTGGTGGGGAAAAATCTATTGCTGAAAATTTCACTTAATGTGCAAGGTTGCTGCTGCTGCAATAATCATGTCATCTGCAATTATACGAACACCGCCAATATTCCCAAAGCATTTGTGATTCTTTTGTCACTTGCTGAGCGGATGCCGAAAGGAAGTCTGTTAAAAACATACCTGCCCCATGGGGTATTAAAAATGCACACTTCTGCTGATTATTTACCCATTAACCATCTTTTTAATTGAGGACTGTGAACCATTTCTTCCCTGCCAAATTCTTCCTGAATACTCAACAGTGGCGATCAAGAAATGTTGCCTCATCACCACTTTATTAAGATTGCATGGCTCAAGATAAATTCATAGTTTTCCTTTGGTGTGATTACTAGGCTGCTGACCCAAAGAGTGGGCATAGTCATGGTGGGCATAGTGAGCTTCCAATTGTTGGACTGTGGACTTTAATTTTTCCAGTACAGAATAGGGGATCTTCCTGCACCCATAGACAACTGGGACTATTGCTGTGTTCAGATAAATACAATGCCAGGGAATTGACCCAATCCTTCACAATCTTACATGGATGTTTTCCAGTAAAAACTGGAAGTGACACCATGTTATGCCCTAGGATTTGCAAAAAATATATATTATGGTTTTATCATAGAGTGTCTCAAGAGGTCACTTTCATTTTTCATGGACTTTGCTGTCAGTGTGCTGCAGCAATGCCAGTGCATGCCCCCATCCCAGCAGGCAACAAACCTGGCAACCCTAGAGCTCTTGTACTCTACAATTCTAACTAATCAACAATACTTAGGAGCAGGGACTTCACCCTCTGAGACTAAACGAATACATACGAATATTGGGGGAGGGGGGAGAGAACATAAAGGCTGAAGACAGATTGGCGCGGGGGAATTTCCACCACGGCGCGGCGTTCGCACGCCGCCAGAAGGAAGCTGCCCGCAGCGTTCAGACTGCGGGCGGCTTCCTGAAGCAGTGGGCGGACGCTACGCAGCTGCCCCTGCCCGCGCGCATTCACACCCGCTCCGGCAGGTGGAATGCGCGCGCAGGGCGCGCTGCAGCAGCCAAGCACCACTTTGAAGTGGTGCTCGGCTGGTGCGGAAGGAGTGCGGCAGCAGACGCGATGCGGCCGGGCTGCCTCCTGGGGGCAGATGCGGCCGAGACGGCCAATCTGTCCTCAGCCAAAGTTCTATTGTGATGCCTACAATAAATACACCCACAAAGTCAAAATTGTGCATTTTTTAGCCCACTGATATCAAGGGCAAATTAATAATTGGTTTTATTCTCTCCCATCCAAAGCAGTGAGTCTTTCAAAGAAAGATGTTTACCAACTATCTGAAATCTGCAATAAACATAACCCTACAGTATGTTACTTTTCAATCCAATTTAGTGAATAATTTAGTTTCTAAACGTGTATCTGTTTCACACATTATCCAGAGGTAACCCCAAGTCTCCCAAAGTTTCCTCTCCCAAAGCCTCTTCTTCCTGGCTGTGTGACCCATCTGCAAGAGATCTGTGGCCAGCTTTTGGGTCCTGACCCACAATTTGAGTGTCACTGGTTGACAGAAACCATTCCTCAAAGTTACAATTTATTATACTTTCTAAAAACAGTTTTCACTATTTCCTAAGGACAGTTAAATATCTGCTTTTAAAATTAGCATAAGATTCATATCCATACGCGACCAAAGTAATGTTGGTATTCAGGTAAAGCTAATACTTAAAAAATGCCTGACCCCTATTTGACTGGCCAACTGACTAAAATCTTTTGGACCAGTCAAATGGCCAGCCCTAATATTCAAGTTTGCTCAAGTGGCAAATTTTATCAGGTACAAGACTGTTTAAGCTTTTCTCTACTCAGTATTGTACCACTCAGTAATGCCACTGCCACTACACATAAGCTCCCATTACTCTTTTCCTCAAGGGAAATTCAAATATGCTGTTTCTCACAGACAAACAGTCTCTTCTCTGCATCTGCTTCCAGCTGGGCTTTCAAACAGTTTAAGTTCCAAGTCCATCTTGGCCCATGGATCTGCAATGGGTTAACAATAACTTGAAGAGTGTTCTATCTAAAAACTTATTGTAAGCACAAGGAAAGAAAGCAAGGGAGGGCTATAGATTGCCTTATACCTCTTGTATGAGGTATACCTCAGTCCTTGGCTGCTAGATGGACACTGGCAATCAGTTACCATTACTTTCATGGCACTCTTCAGGGGACTCAAAGAAGAGAGTCTTAACTAAAAAAGATGAGAGATAGATGCACATTTTCTCACCAAGATCAATGGCAACTCTGTCTTGGAAAGATGCACAGGTCTCTTGGCATTTTGCCTGGCAGGCATAATCAAATCTTGATCTTGTAGCAAACATCTATGCACACAGGGCAACCTGGGCCAGTGCCAACTAATCTGGACCATGAAGAATAGTATGGTTATGCATTACTTCCTGAGGAGGAAATACTAACAATGTTAAAAAGTTACCAGTACCAAATTCACATACCCCAAAGCTATCATTAAAAAAAAAAAAAACAGAAAAATTCTTCATGTTTCTTTGCCTTCTGAAATGGGGATGAGTGGGTATGAGGTGGGCTCAAGAGCCTTCTGAGTGGCTCCCCCCCAGCTTTGGCAAACTCTCCCCCTTTCTTTGTAACAAGACCCTTCTCTGAATGTCTTTTAGCACCAGACAGAGATTTTTAAAAATCTAGTAAAGTTAAGGGTAAAGGTAAAGGTTTCCCTTGCTCGAAAGCCAGTCAAATCCGACTCCAGGGGGTGGTGCTGATCTCCGTTTCCAAGCCAAAGAGCCAGTGCTGTCCAAAGATGTTTCTGTGGTCATGTGGCCGGCATGACTAAATGCTGAGGCGCACGGAACACTGTTACCTTCCCACTGAAGCAGTACCTATTTATCTACTTGCAATTTCTTGCTTTCGAACTGCTAGGCTGGCAGAAGCTGAGACCAGAGACAGAAGCTCACTCCATCACGTGGCACTCGGGTCTCGAACTGTCGAACTACCGACCTCCCAGTCTGAAGTTCTGCATCCTAACCACTAAGTCACCGTGGCCCCTTTAAAAATCTACTGGATTTTAATTGAGTGCCTCCTGAGGCTTCATTTTGGATTGGTTCTGCATTGGCCTTTGGGTGGCTGATATTTGTGGTTTGTGATTTAATCACTGCTGATGTGCTGCTGTCATTTGGGAATCTGCTGCCCTTTAAGAAAAACAGTTTCTATTTGTATTAATGATTATACTCCACTGGGGCTTGATCAATTTCTGTTGATCACTTCCTTGAGCACTCTGGTAGAGAAGTGGCATACAAATACTTTAAGTAAACAGAAAGGAAGAGAATGTACATAGTAGCTTAATATTTCCACAAACTTAGTTTAATCTGGAATGACACTTTATTTTTGCCTTTGTCAGATTTCAACATCATAAGCAATGTATAATTTTTAAAATAAAATATGCTGAAGAGAAATTTTAAAGGTCACCTCAGCTTTTTGAGGCATTCCTTGGAATTGAGTGAATAAAGGTCTTGTAGTCTCTGTTTGTCGTGGTTTTGGCACCAGCAGTTCAGCTAAGTAGCCTGTCGTCAAAGCATACAACTGGTAAAATCAATCGTCTGCGCCTCTGGACACCTTCATCCAGCTCTAGACACCTCCCAAATATTTTCTTGTGTACCTTTTTTTAAAAAATTAACTTCCTGTATGACCATATCTGCTTACAAGTTTTTCCATGGCCAAGTTTTACTTTGAGTGCTTTAAAAGATTCTGGTACTGTTGTTGTATGCAGCACAAAACAAACATTTCCATTCCGGGAAACCAAACGAAGCACACTGCAAACAATTTTGTTCTATGTTTTTTTTTAAAAAAGAACAAGAAAAAAAAATCTGTAAAACTACTCAGTGCTATCAAGCAGAAAAACAGACCGAAGAAGGCCTAAAGAAATTTCTAGAACTCTCACAGAAGATACATTATTTCACACATAATGAAATTACCCCAAAATTGCAAGAATTTGGCTGTGTATCAGCTCGACTTTACAAGCAGTCCCCTGTTGCCAATACCAAAGGCACTTCTGACCAGAATCCTTATTCAGGCAAAAGTTTCCTATCCTGCCCACTGCATTTGGACCACTTCACAACCAGAAGACATCCAAGCACTTGGTTTGAATAGGTGCGCTGCAACTATCCCCCTCTCCCAGCAGCACCTTGCCTGGTTCTCTAGGTCCCCAAGATCTCTCAAACTCTTAGAATGTTGAACCCTAAAGCCCCGCTCTCTTAATAAGCAACTTTCTGTCTGGATTTAGCCTGGTGAAATGGGGGCCATAAGTTAAGCCTATGCTTGCAAAATGGATACTCTCATAACTCACAATGTTTTGTTCCTTAATCTTTACCTGCATTCCATCTGCTTTTAAAGCCAGCAGAAAAATCCTAGAGGTTATCCAGGGACCTAGCAGTGTTTCATGTACGGTGGGTATGGTGCCCATGTAGAAAAACCGTCTATTTCTTTATAGCACTCTAGTATGAGGTGCCCATATATTTATTTTACTGTGTGCATACAAATGATGGCAAATTTCTGCCATGTGTACACACAACAAAGGAACAGCCACATTTTCCATGAAGAAAAATCATCTTGCGAGAAGCACTTCAAGTCATGAACATGCAAGTCATGAACATGCCAAACATATAACTGGAGTTTATGATTAAAAAGTTTCACAAGCCCCATCTTACATTGTTGCTGGAAGATCGGAAGAAGATAGACAAATGTGTGATTGCAGGCTTGCTCTGAAAGGGTAAGTTGTTTGTAACAACATGAAGGGTGTGGTCACATTGCAAGCATATCCTGATTTGTTCTCGCTATAGATTTGATTGGGAATATTTTTTTCTGGGTTGGGATGATCACAGCATGCCAAGCATCCCTCCTCCAACTGCTTGCATTGCTTGACAAGGCTCTGGGCACGGTCCAAATAGCCGTGCTGCCCAAATGGCAGTGCGGCTTGTTTTGTTTTGTTTTTTTTAAAAAAATGGCTTTGCATATGCGCATATGCACATGGCCAAATCACCACTCCTGTTGGGACTCACTGTACTCCCTTGTTTTTGTAGGTTCCCCCCGAACAGTGAACAAAATTAACTTACTATGTACAACCGAGCACTGGAGTCTATATGTGTGCTTGAAAGTTTATACACTGAATTTATTCAACACAGGATTGCTCATGGGCACAACGGCGGAAGCTTGGGGAAAAAAAATATTGCAGGAGGGATGTTCAGATGACCTAATTGTGATCATTGTGAGAGATGGCTGTCCAGATCAGTGAAATCGTGGATTCAAAGCACAAATATCCGGAAAGTACACTAGGAGGCATTGATGGTACAGTCTATCTTTGCAGAAAGATTATCTTCTTGCTCCACCAAGGTTAGTGAGAGAATGAGCCAGTTTGGTGTAGTGGTTAAGTGCGCGGTTTGATTCCCCACTCCTCCAATTGCACCTGCTGGATGACCTTGGGCAAGCCATAGCTCTGTACCAGCTGTTCTCTCAAGGACAGTTGTCTCAGAGCTCTCTCAGCCCCACCTACCTCACAGGGTGTCTGTTGTGGGGAGGGGAAGGGAAAGGAGTTTGTAAGCTGCTCTGAGACTACAAGTAAAGGGTGAGGTATAAATCCAATCTCTTCCTCTCTTCTTCTTCTACCTGCCATTGAAGTGTTAGAAATATCTTTGAGAAATGCTCAAGGACTTTCACCAATTTTTTAAAAGACATTTCCAAATTTATTGTATTGGCAAAATGTGTTCATTCATGCCCTTTTTATTTTCCATGCTTGAAGAAAGGAGCCTGCCTCCTGATAATACAGTGATTAAAAATCTACTGTCTCTTTTTCACTCTCACACACTCAAAGAGCTAAGGAACACAAATCTACCTTTCAAGATATGAGAATTTTATGAAAACTGACTTCCAGTTTTTACCCTTGGGGCATACTCAACATTGCTCCTCATTTAAATCTAGTGTTCACTTCTAATACAATTTAAACATCACCTCGCTTTTTAAAAAAAACTATGTGAGACTATCCAAATAAATTATAGAATGTAATATCTGGATTGCTTCCTTCATTGGGCTGGGCAAAGTTCCGGATAATTTTTACATGTCAGTTCACTGAAACGTGTAAATAAAACTGCCTAGCATAGAGGCTAAAGTTTAAATATTCATTCATTTATTTATTTTTCACATTTTTACCCCACCCTCCCTGCAAACGAATAGCTTTAAAATAAGATCAGCTCAAAATGAATAACCCCAAATTATATCCAGAGTTTACTGGGTATTGTCTGATATGAATAGTGGTGTAAAGTCTATGATCTTACTACGGGGAAATATATGGAAGGAACAAATATTTTATTTTAGAGAAAAACATGAAAAACAAATTGTCCAAGTCATTTATTTATTTAGATTTATATCCCGCCTGACCAACACAAGCGGCTCTAGGCGGCTCACAACATTAAAATCAATACAAACAAATATAAATTAGTGCAATAAAATACAATACAATTGGTGGCAGTTACAAATACAATTGGTGGCGATTTCAAATACCAACACCAGGGCAACAACTACTCCCCACAGCCAGGAGGCTACCACCAACTGTTATACCGGGCCACTGTGCTTCTCTGGCCACCTAACGGTGGCCAGCGGCAGCCCCAAAAGCCTGGTGGAAGAGCTCCATCCTGCAGGCCCTGCGGAACTGCAAAAGGTCGCGCAGGGCCCTGATGTCTTCCGGGAGCTCATTCCACCAGTGGGGGGCCGCCACTGAGAAGGCTCTATTCCTGGTGGTTGCCAGCCTGGCCTCTCTCGGGCCAGGAAGGGCCAGGCGATGTTGCGTGCCTGACCGCAGTGCTCTCTGGGGTATGTATGGGGAAAGGTGGTCCCTTAGGTAGGCCGGCCCCTGGCCATAAAGGGCTTTAAAGGTTAAAACCAACACCTTGAACCGAATCCAGTATGCTATAGGCAGCCAGTGCAGTGCCCTCAACACAGGCCGGACATGGTCCCTCACAGAGAGGCCCATCAGCAGCCTGGCCGTGGCATTCTGCACTAGCTGCAGCCGTCAGAGCTGGGACAAGAGCAGCCCCATGTAGAGAGCGTTACAGTAGTCAAGTCACGAGGTGACCATAGCGTGGATCACTGTAGCCAGGTCATTGCATTCAAGGAAGGGAACCAACTGCCTAATTTATAACAGTCTTTAGGAGGGATAACTTTTACAACTAAATAAACCAAAAGGAGCTGCTGGCAGAGAAAAAGCTAGGGACAAATATTAATCAAACATGGAGTTTGGTATAACTTGCAATTTAGATAATAAGAGGATTTATAATACACCCATAATTATTTAATGCAAGGTATAAACAAATGCATGTGCAAATATGCATGTTCACATGTACAAGATTTCACTATTCGCTCCTTATATATCATTGAATCCTGATGTACAGGAGGTATAAGTGTACGGAGATTTCCTTGCACTCAATACACTCCCTCAAGGGCTCCTGGGGTTATAACTTAGCACAGCTCAACTTCAAAAATCCAAGACTGAGTCACTGACCATGCTTGTAAAATGCCAGCAAGAGCAAAATATGAAACATCAATAAGCTTCAGTGTATTTCTTTGTAAGGCATGCGTTAGTGGTTCAGGTATGCTGTAAAGACCTAACTAGAGTTCTGAGGTTTAAGGAAATAATGTCTTTAGAAAAGATACTAGGAAGCCTTGCAACCCCTAAACCCACCCCAGTCAATAGACAAACTACACTGGCACCTGGGATCTGCTGCTTTGGGTAGCTGCCCAGCTACCACCACAACCCAGCCCATAATACTGTCATCAGGTAGAGAGGAATGCACAGCTTAGAAAGCCAGACATGCATGGAAAAGTACATTTCCTCCAGAAGATTTTGCAGTCTCCATGTCGGTCCCATTTGGCTTTCCACTGATCTCATTTGTGAAGTTGTAAAAAAGGGGGTGTGACCAGGAAGCCCTCCCCCATCAGAACACTCTGCTCCCTGGAGTCTATCAGGCTTAATCCAGAGGGGGTCTCGAGGAAGGCATCTCACTTCAAACAGCTGCCTTTGAATTCTTTTTATTTTATCTAAAGCTCAAGAGAACATTGCTAAGACCTGTCAAGATACACAATGCTTCATTGTCTCTATTTTCAGGAGTTCATTCAAGAATGTATATGACAGAAACAATATTCTGAAGTAATCTAGAAGGCAGGAAGTACTCAACCATTATATTATACACCTGTTGCCAGCAACAACTACCATAATTAAAACCGAAAACAGTGTTTATTGTAAGCTCGTTTTGAACTTCCTCCAAAAGTCACCTTCCCAGTTGGTGTTTAGTACCTCAGTGCATTCACAGGCCAGTTACAATACATTGCAACCCATCAACATGTACCCAGGTTAAAGTCAAAAGGTCACCCTACAATATCGGAAGCAGGTGGAAGCTGAGAAACAGCTGAGAGCAACTTTTTGGCTAGCTGCATAGAAAAGACTATCTAAGGCAGGGGTGTCAATTTAGTCTTGAATCCAGGATTCCAATGGGGAAAGCAGGGGTTTCCTGAAAGGTATAGGAGGCCTTAGTCTCAATATAGCTATCCAGTTTACGAAATGTCACAGTCACTCACAGGTGCTTACAGAAAAAGTACACAGAGAACATTTCTTTCCACTATGGCTGGTTCCATACTAAACTACTTCTTGCATTCTTCAGCTGATCATTTTCCACATTCAGCTACAAGTGGAACTGAAACAGGAGTAGGCTTGTCAGTCCCCAGGTCAGGGCTGGGGTTTCCCCGGTTTTGGGGGCTTCTTCCCACCCCCAAGCAGCCACTCCCCTGTGTGACTTCGCCGACCTGATTATGACACCCGGAAGTAATGTCATCACGCCAGGGACATTGCACGAGGATGCCCTGGTTTAAGGGCAAAATTATGGTTTTAAGCTGGTTTTCCATGGAGTTTTATCTTTAAACCAGATTGTTCCTGTGTGATGATATCACTTCCGGGTGACTTCATTCATGTTGGGGGGTGTCCTGCAATGCCCCCCCACTGGAGCAGTGAGGGGACCTGGAAACCCTAAAGAGGAGTTCCTTATAGCACTTAATAAAGTGCTCTAGTCCCCATAAAAGTTCCATTCCTCTGGGTAACAACAGCCCACTACATGCCTACTTGCAAGTAAGTCTCTTTCAGAAAAGGTCCTGGTTCCCCCTTTGCTCTTTCCCTTTTGTTCCATTGTTTTAAAACTAGTTAATTACCGCCTAGTTTTTGCAGGCTTGCTTTTTTTCTCTTAGCACTCAAATAGATGCTTAATTATCAGCTCATGGTGGGGCCCTGGGGGTAAGGGCCTTAAATAATTTTGTTTTGCAGAACACCAGTCACCACTCATTTTAATAGTTTAAATGCCTTATAATACTTTTATCAATAACCATAAAAATGAAGTCTTGGTTTGCTGCAAAGCAAAAAACAACACCTCAGTTCTTAAATACTTTTCACCCCTCAAAAAGAACAGATAAACATTTATCCATAAATGCAAGAAAGCATTTGAGAGCCCTGAGTAAGTAAGTAATTCTTAATTATACTACAGAGAAAATACATTTTTTAAAGAAAAGGGACAATAGTCCTGGGAAGCCCCAAGAGCACTTTTACAATCCACATGGGACAAAGTAGGATCGCGGGTCATTTTAAATTGAAAAAGTCACCACAAATAGAATGTTGAAAAAGCAACAGAAGTTCCCATAAAATACTGGAATACAAGGGGTTGATCACAATGCCCAGTGGATGGTTTTTAAAACTGTAGAGGACAAATAATGGCAATTACAGATTAAGTGGATAGTATATAAGGTTGGGGAACACCTGGATATTTTGAGGCTGGAGCCTGGGGAAGGCAGGGCAGGGCTTGGGGACAGGAGGGAACTCAGCAGGATATAATACCATGGAGTCCACCTTTCAAAACAGCCATTTTCTCCAGGGGAACAGATTTTTAGATCAACTGTAAAAGTGGGAGATCTCCAGCTGCCACCTGGAGGTTGGTAACCCTTCTAGAATGGAACCTCCCTCATACCACAAGCAGGGAAACAATAGACAGCATTACATCGAATGGAGTAGAGAATCTTTGTCTACAAAGCTGCCTTCTATTGAGGCAGACATTGGTCTGTTAAGGTGAGTATTGTCTACTCTGACCCCAGGCTGTGTCTTGGTTCTCAAGAACAGAAAGGCCTTTTCTAATACCTGTCTCTGGAGAGGTCAGGGATTGAAACTGGTACCTTCTGTGTGCAAAACAGGTATTCTAACACTGTGCTACAGCCACTTTCTGGTAAAGCTGGTTAGACCCACTGTAATAGAACCTACCCGTCATCAGTAAAGAAAAATGGAAAGGCCTTCTCCAAGGGAAAATTATAAGGATAGTTTCCTCCTCTTGATGGGAAGGGTATAACGTTAAATTTGATACCTCTCCACCAAAGAGGAAGAACAGGTTCTTTCACATCTTCATATGCAAATATGATTACATGTATGCACTGTTAAGTATCACTTTTCCTATCACTGGAGATGGACTTTAAAGCAATTCAATTGTGTGCCAAAGAGGGAGAGAAAGAAAGTCACACAAATGATTACTGGAGCATAATCAGATGGTGGTCCACAGCCTTTTGCACCAACTGGACAGAACAGTATTTAAATACCATAGCATAGATGTCTATTGAAACAATATTTCCCAAAGAGATGACTGACAGCTGTCAAATGAAAATCTGGACAAAAGAACCACAGCTTTCCTCCTTGGTACAAACGCTGAGCCAACAGTACAAGGAACTATTTTATACCAAGTCAGAAGCCCTGGGCAGCATAATTGATCAGGCACTGGCTCTGCATGGTTACCAGCAGCAGTTTTTCCTCACTCTCTTATCTGAAGCCCTTTAATTGAAGAGGCTGGGGACTAAACAAAGAACTTTCTCCGAACAAACCACAAACCAACTAACCAGCTAAGTTATGAACCTTCCCTAAAATGCTGAAGTGAGAAGGGCCTCCTAGACAACATGAGGATTTATATGCACAGCCAATTTAGATGGCCATTATTTATTTGTCAACAAGATTACTTTTCATGGATTATCTAGAGCTCATCTTGTAAATGATTCAGCACATATCCATTTCATGACATAACACTGTGCAAAATCATCAGAAAGTGGATCAAATTCAGTATGTTTGCTTATAACAGAGATGTCTGTCAAAACATTTATTCTGACGTATTTGGAAACAGATGGAAAAATACTTCTTCGACTTGGGTGAGGCCTCTAAAACAAAGCTGGATAGGCCTTTCACTTTGCCCTCTATTGAAATAGACTATTGTTCTTGTTCACTCATTTATTAGGAATTTAAGACCCAGATATGAGGAAGTGGCAAATAATGCTTTAGTTAAATAAACATGAATACTGTCTAAAAATATAACAAGTGCAACCAGTTCCTCAAGTTTACTATGCCTTAACTAAAAATAACTTGGAAACATAAAGTGACATTAACAGATACCTAGACCTGTACTGAACAGACCAGGTACAAGCATCACCTGTCATGTCAAGTTTCAGAGTTTGTTTTTTCTGCAAAGTGCCAACATTTCCCTTTCGTACCATTCTTTTCCATTACTATATCTTTATATCCCACCTTAACTTAATGTTATTGCTAGATGTTCCTAAACATCATTGCAAGCTGAAGATGTTTATAATCTAAGCAATATCTTAACCATTTGATCTTTTTGCCTCTCTGTGCCTGGGCAGAAGAGGGAGAATGGTTTTATAAATATGCAGCATTACTCCATTTTTGTACCTTGTTAGTCTAGCAGTCTAGTTGTTGCCAACTCCAGATTGAGAAGTTTCTGGAGATTTGGGGGGAATGGTATAATTCCATACCATCCACCCTACAAAGCTGCTTTTTTCTTCAGGGGAACTGACCTCTGTTGACTGGAGATCAGTGATAATTCAGGGAGGTCTCTAGGCCCCACCTGGAGGTAGGTAATCCCATCTAGCAGAGTGTCCTCACAGAATGAAACACTTCAGGTTCCAATGCAATGCAAACCTGGTGAATGAGGCAGGTCAACAACCCAGTGGCAGCTGAGCGCATGCTTTGCATTTCCTGGCATCAACAGTTTGAAAGGATCCCGTGTTGGAGACCTGAGAAGAACTTCTTCCCAAGATACTGGAGAATAGCTGCCAGGGTGGAACTAGATGCACCATTGGGCTGACAGCCTCCTATGTGTTTTTTTAGAGATCCAGATGTCTTTTCTAGCACAGAAAAGTACAGTTGTTGTAGAAAAAAACATATTTTTCTCAGCTCTCAAATACAGATCCCTTAAATATTTGGATAGAGAAGTGAGACAGATTCATATTTTGGAGGGAACCTTCCACAATTTTATTGCTAACAACAGACATCCTCCTCCAAGGGAAAAAATCTTAAGGTAAGCCGTAGGTAAACACCTAAGAAGAGGTTGGTCCAAAATACGTGTTTTAAAACACACTGACAAGAAATGCCAGGCATAGCCTAGTGTAGAAGCGGAACAGAGAGACAGAAACTCAGTGTTTTGGCTTCCACTGAAAGATCCACACAGAGCAAACTGAACAGACCACAATTTATGTGTATGGGAGTTGTAAGAGGTTGAGCTGACTCTTAACCATCCTAAAATGTGGTACAGACTGATGAGTGACATTTCTTACAGAGGCAAGACCAGGCGAAGTTATGCTTTTTATTTGCTTGCCAGGGGCAGTAGGGACATACCCCATAAGAAAGAAACAAAGTGGAATGCTTTCAACCTCTCTCTCTCAGTTTTCGACTCCTTGGCGCTACAGTGCTCTCATTTGAACTCACTGATGATGTGACGAAAGCCTCCCACCCCCTGGAAGCCAGACCTTTGACTAAGGAAATGAGGGTGTTGGGAAGGTTGTCGCTTTCACTTCTGCCAAAGGCCAGGAACATTTTCTTCCCTATTTTCTACCAGCTGCCAAACCACTATTAAATCACATGCTCAAAATGTCAAATGCAGAAAACATTCTGTAAAAAAAAAATCATCACACTGATTTGAGACATTTTGATGTTTGTCCCACCTGAATCCATTCTCACCCCACGTTTTAAGGCATCGCACTGACATCTATATTTTGTCCCCTTGCCTACACGCCATAGATTTGCCAGATTCTTTTGCAAAACACCCCCTCCCCCTCAAAAAAACCCCCTGTCTTCTGTGTTAAGACAATTCCTTCCTTCCCTTTATCCACACAGAATGAGAGGCCCTCTCATATTTCTCAAAAACTAGTTATTTCATTCTGGCCTGGCTGTTTTCCCTGCATTTGTTTTTAGTAAAACAAGATACAAACAAGAACAATAATTTTAAGTTAAAAAAAACCCAAATCATCTAATTTGGGGGAACCAAAAAGAGTTAATGAAATGTCATGTTTAGATAATATGTGTTACAATTTCAAAACTCTTACATTGCACCAAATAGTCTGTTGTTATAAAAATACTCATGGAATTAACACACAAATTTCATTTTATAATAACTAAGTTCAAAACAAAAATATTAATGTTTGGGGATCTTAGTGTAGCTGAGCTTGCAGAACAGGATTCTCCCTTCTTGCTGCAGCCTCCAAAATGCAGCTCCAGGGGTTAGTGGACCCTCAAGAACAGCCTAAGTTACAATATGGGGATCTGGAGTTGCGGTAGAGATATCAGCAGAAATCTTGCATAAGTATGTGTGTCCTGTGCACAAGAAACTTTAGGGTTTAACCTGTTATTTCTTTTACAACCCTCCCCTTCAAAAGTGTTGCTGTCAAACACTGGCTGAAAAAGCTTTCATCTGCTTTCACTGGGCACTTTATGTCTCATCTCTGAGAATTATACTTCCATTCTTTTTCTATTTCCACTAAATAAAAATATGATTCATGCAAAATGACTCTGCCGCTCTAGCCCCATTCAAGCCAGTGGAACAGCCCCAGAACGACTGATGGGTTCATTTGAGTCAAGTCAGACTCTGAAGAGACAGCACAGAAATATCCTAAGTAAATACAGAATACATTCATTCTGGTCCCCTACCATCTGGATTATTCATCTTTAAAATTGAATTACTGTACTTTCAAAATGAAATATGGAAACAGAAACCTGCTTGTTTTTCTCCACTGACAAAATTCGAGTATTACCTTAGGTTCATTCAGCACAAGTGTCATGACAACGGAACTTTACTACTTGATACCATACGGGATTTTAAAGCAATGTTTTTCCTAGCCTAGTAAATCCCCATTCAGTTTATTGCCAGCTGAGATACTGATCTGTTGGAGGCAATAATGTAACATCATTAATTCACAACTCTGTTGCTCAAGACCTATTGGAAATCTCTACTGAAACTGAGGCATTTAAAATCGACTCTGATGGCTCAGGTTTTTATTTCCTATGTGCTGTGGTATTTCTGACACCAACAAACTGGCAATTGGGACTGATGAAGATATGCCTATCGTGCATCTGTTTCTACTCATATCACTATAGCTCCACCTTGCCTTATCTGTAGGCTAGAAAAGCTGTTTGTGTTCCACTGATAACTCTCAGAGTAAGATCATTCTCCAAGCTGCAACCAGCCCAGAATTATCCCAGCACCTCCTGTGTGCTGCTTACTTTGTACTATGCCCCCGTTCAGAGATGGACTTCCAGGGGAAATAGGACCATAGTCCTAAGAATGGAAGGAAGATTACCAAGTAGGAAGCTAGTTGCTTAGGCTCCTAAGATTTGACATTAGCACTTGCATGTACCAACATATTTGTCCAACCAGGCTGGTAGAGGCTTAGATCCTATTAATGAGTTTGCACATGCTAGGTAGCCTCTGCCATGGAGCACACTTCCTCTTCCACTAGCACTTCCATTTGTGCCTCATCAACAGCTCCCAATGCGCCCTTGCACCAACAGAAGTACTAGCAGAAGAGGAACACTTCTCTGAGGCAGGGGGTATCTAGTGTGCATGAATCTGAGCCAAACTGAGTATCAGATGCTGGGAACAAACACCACGAGATGACCATTATGTTTGTGCCCTGTTTACAAGTGAATCTAATAGCTGTTCTTGGGAAAAGAGACTCATTGCCTCCCATCCCCACCCCACTCCCTGCTGGAACCTGCATAAGGAGGCTGCTTTTTGATGAGGGAGAGCTAAGTTAGTGTGGTCTCAGGCTCTATACAAATAAGGGCATGCTGAAGTAGGGTCTGTGGCGCTAGGCAAAAGACAGCAGCCAAGAATGGTCTGTGAAACAGAACACTGGTTAGCTGCAGCGAGGCAGAAGTGCCGTTCTTATGATCCATTTGATGGTGTACCACTTGTGGATTTCTGCATAACCCACTGCTATGCCCCTGTTCGCTAGCTCATTGTTGCAAAATTATCACACATTTCCCTCTCTTATCTGCATCCCTATTAGAAAGAAAAATCTGGCTTCATGTCTGCACTCGCACACAGCTGCTCACTTCATCGCATGAAAATACTTTGCTGAAGCAGGCTATTGCCTATGGAAGCCTGTGCTCTAAAGTGCCACTGTTTTCTTTGTTTCTCATGGTTATAATGTGGGGAGGGCTGGTTCTAAACAGAAAATGAAATCTTATTATATTAATTGTCAACTTGTGGACAAAAGCTACTTTCTTCTCTAAGCAGCTTCAACATGCCCACTTGTATTGTAGTAGAAAGTTTGCTCTGTTCAGTACAGAATCTCATTTAATACCAGCTCAAAGCAACAGAAATGTTATATGGCACAATCCCCCTTGGACTGTACTATTTGAAGCTACAGGATGAGGAATCACACATTTGACTGCTTCTCCAAGAAAATAATCTCATAGTCAGTTTTATCCATGGCATGCTACTTCTGATATACGGGGGCGGGGGAGCATCCAAGCACACAATCTCTCACATAATCTGAAATGATATGCTCCAGGAATGGCTGTACAACATGCAACAAACCCTTAGGCACCATCTGTCAGTCGCAAGGCATATCAGTTCCCATCTTACTTCCACCAACTAGAAAGCAAAATGTATTGACATGTGAGACAAGAACCTTAAGGCACTTTTAGGGTTGAAAATGCTGAATAATTTTTTTAAAAACTGGAAGTATGTGATTATTATACGTGCCTGGTAGCATAGCATATAAAAATATCCTGGCCTATTTCTGGAGTGTCCATTATTTAAAATATTGGAGGCAATGACTTATCTGTCAGAATAGTTCAGAAAGGACAGTAAAGACCTCAGGATGTGGCAAGACCCTCAATGGTCAAAGCTAAGGCCAAGCTACACACCACTAGCATGGTCAATAATAGAAGCAGGTTTGTTGATGCCCAGTTTCCTAGTCTAAGGATCTGATCAATCTGCCATCATCTAACCACATTTCCACTGGATGCTTTCCACATACGGCTACGGCCACAAGGAAAGATGTGGTATAAGCCTCAATGGGCTGCAGAGATTACTAAGGCCAGGGTAACAAAAATGGAAAAGGTCTGCATGGGAGATTGAAAAAGATGCCAGTGGCAAGGGAAACAAAAACCTGGTGAACCTACTACCTACCAAGTCAAACTGGCATTCAGAGAAACAAAGCTCTTGCAGAGAAGTCTATGCCAATTTAACTAATGCAAATTACTAGAATGTTTTTGTATTCTTCCTATTTTAAAGACTCAAGGGGGACATAAGTCATATGGAAAAGGTTTTTATATAATAATATAAAGTTAGAAATCAGGATCTGTTTTCTAACTTCGTACCTATTATTATATAAAAACTTTAAAGAATGGGTGGGCATTAGTAAAATTTAGCCATTTCAAAGATTCTCCCAACACATTTCTTCACATTTGTGTTATCACAATAGCTAAGTCTTGTAACTTTATCCAAGGTTATTACCTAAGAATGCTTCATCATCAATAAATGTTCTAAAATTTTACAGAAGATAGTATCTGAGGAGAGAACCCTTCCTGGCACAATGAATCTTGACAGCATTTGAAATTTTCTGCCTAACATTCCATGATCATCTTGTAGTCCAACAACAGAAGAACAGCAACAGATACACATTCGTTTTTTCCAGAGAGCAAAAGGTTTCCTGTTTGGAGCTCAACAACCCTCTCACCTTGAAAAGCTGGCAGTAGTTCCTTCTCATCCTCAGAGAATGAGGACAATCTCAAACATACGCACTCACACAAAGCACTGGGGGCTCAAAAGTATGGATATTTCTCGGTTATCTGCCTTGTTTGAAGTACTAAGGCTACATGCTCATGATGACTAAAGGTACCATCCTAAGCAGAGCTGTACCATTCTAAGCAGACTGAATGTAAAGAGATGAAATTGTGAGTAGGATGGCTCTGTGAATATTAGAAATATTGAGGACATGGTGTTACAGGTTTTTATTTATTTTGGGTGTTTATGTACCCTGCCTTTCTCTTGACACAGTCAGGACCCAAGGCAAGAAATGAAACAGTAAATAAAAGACAAAAAGAATCTTCTTTTAAACCCATTATCCACAAAACTAATAATTAAAACTGATAAGGAAGAGACCACATCAATAGACTTCAAGTTTCCCCATAAACTCTTTGAGATAGCTCTTGCCTTACAACCTCATTGGAAAGCCCCCAAAGTACACAAATCACATGAATGCTTCTGAAAGACAAACATAGGGATTTACAAAAACTCTTACCAGACAATAATGATATTGCCAGCAGTATATTGCCAATACTGGATCACAGGAAAAGGCTGTGGTCCCAAATCCCTACACAAACATAGGCTGCAACCCTGTTCACAATTATCTGGGAGTAAACCCCACTAAATAAAGTGGAACGCTTTGAGTATACATGTATATATGCACTGATAGACTGACTTTCTCACAGCTGTTATATATAACATCAGTGCTGTTAACCCCTTCCCCTAACTCTGCCCCCCAGGCTCCACCCCCAAATCTCCAGGAATCTCCTAACCCAGAGTTGGCAACCCTAGCTCTTGCAGAGGCCTCTGATCAAGAGGGAAAGGAACTACAGCTGCATGCAACAGCCTCTCCTGTCATTCTCTCAAACAAGCTCTAACTCGGCATTTCTTGGCCTAAATAGGCCATCATAGGTTACTCATGCTCCCCGACGTTCAAGGAAGCCACACCCAGCATCCAAGTCCATTGGCAGCATCTCAGTTGCCCTGACAATGATGCTTCTATTCTAGGGTTACCAGCCCCCCCCCCCTCCAGGCAGGGGTTTCCCCGCTTTTGTGGGGTTCTCAAGCTCTCCTCTGCCAAGAATGGGGGAGGAAATAGTGTTCATTCACACTATCATTCTCTCAGTTTTGCTCATATTGATCTATTTGTATTTATTAAAATATGTCTGTCCTGCCTTTCAGTTTTCAAAAATACCCAGGGCTACTAAAAATGATTAACATAAACAATGTCAATTAAAATCCAAACAAAAAACAAACAAACATGAAACCACCCACAGCTTTAACTGACTGCTGATCTCACCAACTTAGAAGAAGAAGAAGAGAGTGGATTTATACCCCGCCCTTCACTTGGAGTCTCAGAGTGGCTTACAAACTCCTTTCCCTTCCCCTCCCCACAACAGACACCCTGTGAGGTAGGTGGGGCTGAGAGAGCTCTTTCCCAAGCTGTCCTTGAGGGAACAGCTGGTACAGAGCTATGGCTTGCCCAGGGTCATCCAGCCAGGTGCAAGTGGAGGAGTGGGGAATCAAACCCGGTTCTCCCAGATTAGAGTCCACGCACTTAACCACTACACCAAACTGGCTCTCTTACTTATTGTTTTAAACTTACTGATTTAAATGCACCAGTGCCATTTTATTTGTTTTCAGCATTTTGTTCTTGGTTTTTTGTGCAGTTTTTTATGCTTTTTAAACTGTGTGAACTGAAAATGGATTTATGTGCTTAGTTTTTGATCACTGCATATTCTAATGTATATCTTTGGTAACTGTAGGGTGTTTTTTTCTGTGCTATGTAATTTTGTTTGAATTTATTAATGCAAAATTTAAATTCAAAAAATATTAATGCAAAAAAGAGAACAGTTGAGACTGTAGCTTGAAGAGTAACTGCATTCCTATATGGTGTTTGTTCTCCAATTAGCTTGCAAGACAATGACAACTTGTTCCTCCCCTTTGAGACACCTTAGCTGTGACAAGCAATTGTCATAGATCCTGCTGAGGGACTTTCAGTTTTGAAAAATACCCAGGGCTGCTAAAAATAATTAATATAAATAATGTCAATTAAAATCCAAACCAAAAAAAATGAAACTACCCACAGCTTTAACAGACAGCTGATTTCACTGACTTACTGGATGCATGTTAAATTAAAGCATTCCATAATTTTTATGTTTCTTTTCGTCTATTTTCTCCTTTTAATAAAATTCTCTATCCCTACTAAATGCTGTTTAGATAAATACAGATTGCCAAGGTATCTTTTAAAATAAACTGCTTTGCAAACTTAATACAATTTCACACATCCAGAGAAGGTTATATTTGGGCTATTCTGGGGCCTACTTTTTCCTACCTAAATTTAGTAAAATGTACCCATGCACACATACTGGCAGCCTATATTGCTCCATGTTGTTTTCTGTTTTAATTGTAGTGTGTTTTTCCCCTAAGAAACGTATTAAGTAGCATACAATTTAAATGATTTTGGACTTTCAGAACACAGAAATGTAATTTACAGGATGGTTTGTCCCTTGTGAAGACAGCTGGCATATTAAATTGACAACTAAGTCCCAGATTATACAAAACAGAAAACCCCAGTACCATGACTGGCAGGATAGTGTTGATAGTTTTGGCAGGACGCAGGGTCTGGATTATGTTCAGTTCTGTAGGTGTGGTCCTTTTAAGGTTGTTACAATGGCGTGGCAAAAAAAGCCAGCAGTAAGGCAATCTGGTGGATAAAAAAAACACAACAACTCCACAGTGGTCACTGCAGCACTCATCACCAGTGCTGAGTTTATAAAATCAGGAAGGAATAAAAGCCACTGTAAGATTTTTTAGCATGCAATTTTAAGGCCGGGAAAGGTTTTGTTTGACCTGATAGTCTGCTTTCCTAACAGGAAGAACTCCACCAAGGACAGCTTTTGGAACTTCTTAAATCTGAGACCAGATGTGACTGGGTGGGCTTAACCCTTTCTTTCAGCCTCCTATTAGGGATGCCGTGGGGCCAGGGGATCCCCTGGAATTCCAGCTCATCTCCAGACTACAAAGATAAATTCCTCTGGAGAAAATGGCTGCTTTGGAGGATGGACTCTAGGGCATTGTACCCCACTGAGGTCCTTGTTCTCCTCAGGCACCATCCCCAAATCTCTAAGAGTTTCCCAAACTGGAGCTGGCAACCCTATCTCTCATGCCCTGCCGGTGGCCAGAGGTGACCTGGCAACCCTAGCTTCCTTATCTGCTTTTCTTCTTACCATCCATTTACTTCAGAGAGAATACTAGTTCTGCATATCAGTCAGTGAGGATAAGTTAGGGTTGCCAACTTCCAGGTGGTACCAGATCTCCTAGGATTACAGAGATCAGTTCATCTGGAGAAAATGGCTGCTTTGGAAGGTGGACTCTATGGCATTATACCCCACTGAAGTCCCTCCCCTTTCCAAGTCCCAACCTTCCTAAACTCCACCCTCAAAATCTCCTCCAACTTCCCAACCCAGAGCTCACAGCCCTAGGATAAGGGGTAGATTTACCTGGGGGACATCAGTAGCAGTGCCATCCTAAGCAAAGTTTTGAGTCCACTGAAGACAACAGATACTGGGGTTGCTTCTTCTTTCTCCCTGAATCCTCCTGCTTAGCTGTATGACAGGGGGAAATTTAATTATCCGGTTATCCTACACTTCTTCCAAAGAGCTGGGACAGGTATTTATGGTTCTTCCCTCCTCTACATGGTAGCTATGGTTCTTTCCCATTGGCCTAACAGCCATAATCAGTCAACCCCCTCCATTTAGGGCCAAAACAGATGCTGAGGTTCTGAGCTTAGCTCTCCTCTGGTGCAGAAATCAGTCACTGGGCTGGGGGAGGGGACTTTATCTCAATGGAGGCCATGACACAGGGGAGAATGGCTTAATTCTACCCCTGCTTAACTGTTTCCCCAATCCAAAATGTTCCCACAGGCTGCTTTTAGCCACAGTTGGCAATAAATACATGAACCCCCACTGTGCCTATCTCTGTCCTCCCTGGCCAAAAGGGCGGGCCTTCTTCACCTGTTGTTCAAGTTAAAAGCCAGTGCTCCACCTGACATAGTTTTGATACACTTGGGCGGTAACGATTTGGGTTTCTTAAATGGGAAGGCCTTAGTTTTATAGGCTAGGGAGGATTTTAATCTTATTCAGATCCGATGGCCTAATACAACCATTGTTTGGTCAGCCATGGTTCCTCGTAGGGAGTGGCGGGGTGCTTTTGATCCCAAGGAGATCGAGAGAGCTCGTCACAAGGCAAACGGGGAGATTAGAACCACTTAAAAGTTAGGGGTGGCCACTATATGCCTCATCCGCACATTAGGGCTGAGTGTTCAGATCTGCACAGGGGTGATAGCATTCACCTGTCAAATGCAGGTAATGATATTTTTCTTAGGGATTTGAGGCAAGGGCTTTTAGCAGTGTTAGGGGTTTAGTGGGTGCAGGGACCTAAGCTGACGCTTGACCCTTGCAGTGGCTGAGTTTTGTTAAATAATTGCTGTGACTCAGTAAGCACCTAGCAGCAACCCTGGAGGGTAAAGGGATCTGTTAGGATCATAACTGCAGCCTTGCGGCCAGGGATGAGAAGAACAGGCTGCCTTTTGGAGTGCCTTTTATGAATACTCTGCACAGACCTTGTGGCTGTGCATGAGGGATCATCATGCCATGTTCAAAGGCTGGGCTGCCTGGGTTCGAGCCGCTTACAACAGGCTATGCCCCGGGGGCCAGGTACATTGCCCATCTTATGGCGAGGGTGGGGTTAGCAACCCCAGGCCTTGTCCATGCCGCTTGTTATGGTTATTGTTTGTTTAATAAATAAAGAGGCCATTAATTCCCAACTACCTTTGTCTGACTCTTTCTTCCATCTATGGGGGCAAACAGCCCTAGATCAGGCACTCTGCAATTCCTTTTGGTAACTTCACATCTGCAATGTCACATTTCTTTTGGCCTTTAGAATAGATCCAATAAGTGGATATTCCCTCTCGTTACCTGAACTCTGAATCTATTTTGTTGCAGCTTATCTATCCCTTCTTCTTTTGTATCCTCCTTATTCGTTTTTAAGCCATTCAGGCAACAACCTGTCTATTTTATTATTTGCATGGCTCTTAATATGATAGGGCCCCCTCAGCCTAGATCAACTTGAAGCTACATGAGATTCTGTTACAAGGCTAGCTACATCACAGTTCCTAACAATTCTCAGATGACATCTACAGAATTCCAAAGGTGTTTAAGTGCCCCAGTTATAGTAATCTCCACACAGTGGCCTTTTAAGAACTTCATAGCATTGGATTTCATTGTATACACTGTGTCCAAAAGGGAGGGATGATTCATGCATTTGCTTCTGAGATGGTTACTGCCATATTTCATGGCGGAGAAGGGTACACATAAAATTATTTTCCAGGTGAAATATCACAAAATGTACTGTATCAGATAGACAGCTAGACCAGTAACATCTATTGCACCATGCTAACAATGTCACACTTCTAAAACCCACCGGGCAGTTAATAATCAGTTAATAAACAACACCAGCAGCAGAAGAAACTAAACTTGCAGCAGAAATCATGGAAGAAAGACTGGAGCAATGTTAAGTTACCTGGAGGTTCACACTGCAATCACACCAGAGTGGAGTGAAATCAACAGAAAATGAAGCACACAACAGGCATTTCAGTCTGGACAGAAACTGCCCCCAACCCATTGTTGCATATGGATTTCCACTTGTGGAGCAAATGTTTCCAACACCACCTAGGGTTGCCAGGTCTGGGTTGGAAAATACTTGGAGACTTTTTGGGTGGAGCCAGGAGACGGTGGGGTTTGGGGAAGGGAGGGGCCTCAGCATAGTACAATGCCATAGAGTCCACCCTTCAAAGCAGCCATTTTCTCCAGGGGAGCTGATCTCTGTCAGCTGGAGATCAGTTGTAAAAGCTGGCAACCCTACCACATCCCCTCTGTTTCTCCCCCAAAGTTCAATTGTTTTCAAAGACAATTTGCTTCACAATTAGCCAACACTGCTCAGCACAAACAGAGAGCCATAATAATACACCAACCTCCTAATTCCAAAGCTCTGTATAAGCAATAATTAAAGTTAATGACCTGTATTACCGAATAAGATCATGACAAACCCTGAAACTCTCCATAGTCACTTTGCCCTGTTTTCAAATAATAATACATAGAAAGCCATTTTTAAAAGGCCATGTTACATTTCAAAGCAAGCTTGGTGTGTGTTGTAGCATTTAAACAACCATATGCATGGGAAATCACCGTTGGAAATTTTACTCCTCCTCCTGACCAGAAATAAAATGAAGCGAACCATTTGATGGAATCAGCTTCTGGCATAGGGTGAGAAAACATGCAAAATATGTTTTAACATAACTTTGTATAGCATAGGAGATGGGGATCTTGTTACCTCCATGTTACAGGGGAATGGCAATAGCCTTCTTGGTTTTTCTCCTTCACTACTGCCAAGATAACCCTTAATGGATTAAAATGTTATAAAATAAATTCTGTACATAGAATGTGGGCTGAGATCATTTAAACCCATCTCCCTTGTGACCCCTTAACGTTCTGGAAGCTGTCAGCTACAGGCAGTCTGTACTTCCAGTGTTAGTTTTCAGTCTCCTAAGATGCATAAAAGGGGTGGTTTTTCCACACAGTTTCTATGATAGTATGTGAAAAAATTACATTCTTTTCTCCTTGATTCCATGCATTGCAATGAAGTGGCTATATCCAAAATACTGTAATGGCAAAACAAAAAGCTACACATTTATCTGAAACTGGGACAGGATTCAAAAGAAAGTATACTTCAAAAAATATTCAAAGAAATAGATCCACACACAGCTTAACAAGTCACAAAGAGGTAACAGTATTTCAAACTGTGGAAGACAGTATTCAATACCAGACATTGAAAGAGTTTGTCCGGGTGCAAAGGACATTTGTAAGAATCATGAGAATTTCTGCTTTCATTTTTAAACAAAGTTTTCAGCTTTAGTTATAGAGAATGGTTATAGAGTCCAGAAACCGGAAAAGGATGCCCTGTCTAGTGCTTTCTATACAACAAATCCAATGGAAGAAGGCATTTTACCAATGCACAAGAGCACTTACACTGGAAACCTGCTCACTAGAAAGAGGGTTTAAGCACCTGGTGCACTGCCCCAAAGCCGGCCCCACTCCCAAACAGCACCCTATTTTATGGACTTTCAAGCTCTAGCTAAAGATTTCCTCTTGGATATAACACAGAGATAACTGTCTTCCATCTGTCCCTAAACTACTGATTCTTCCCAACAGCTGGATTCCTCTTGGAAGGATTGCTAAGGAAAGCATGATTTGGATGCAAGGCCCATTAATATTCATCCCACCACACATGATTCCCACTCCTCTTCAGGCCAATACCATTCCTGAAGTGTTTAGGCACATGGGGTTATTCTTGAACTTGCAGAATTACATCAGCACATCACAAAAACAGATAACTTTCATTGAAAAAATACACAGGTAAAAGAACTAACAATGCAAGCAATCTAGAAACAAAAATAAAGATAGGGTTGTAATTTCTCTATTTATTGATAATTTTCTGTGTTAACCCTAAAGTCTTTAAAAAGGTACTAGGTTAAGAAGCAGCATTCAGATATGATTGATCTGAGCAATTAAATACTGAATTTTCCCCAGGTGGGCAATTTCTGATAGCTGTTCATAGGAAATCCCCTCTTTTTTGCTGCTTTCTCCATAGCCTCTAGAGCCATCTGAAGGACTTAATTCGTCTGTGACTTCACAGTGCAATCCTATGCAGACTTACTTCAGTCTAAGACTGTAGAACTGTGCTGTAATAGAGTTAGGGCCAACTGATAGAGACATTAGCTTTGAAGCTGGCCCTTCCCAATTACTAAATGTTGTTTGATATGTTTAAGACCCATGCAGTATGAAAAGGCATATCTTCAAGTACTTGCTGTTGCCAGTTCATTGTTCCAACAAATGGAAATCTGTGGTAATAGGCTGGGGTGCCCTATGCCACCTTCAGACATCTTAAGTTTTGAATGCTCAGCAGGAACTAAGAGGCATCTAGGAAGATACAAGGCATACAGAAAGACAGGCCTAACTGTCATTCTCAAACAGTCATGTTAAAAACAAGTTTTCCCTACCTTTCTGCATGAAAAAATGACTGAGACATTTAAAAACAAAAGGAGTAAAAGACCTCTTACCTATTGTCCTCCGAAGATCTTCACACTGGCTAATATGAGGGAACTTCAGGATATCTTTCCACTTTTTGCTTTTACCTTTACGCTTTCCTCCACCCCCTGAAGAAGGAAAAAGACACTGGGATTAAATTCTTTGTGACATTCCTGTCTTATGTTTCTTACACAAAGCTAGCATGAATTTACCTCATGTACCTTAGCATAATAAATGAGATAACCTGGACCCACAGAGATCCTATGCATCAATGCTCTCAACTGCGCTGTTTAAATACAGCATTGCAACTATTACACACATGCAACCCCCCCACACACACACATAAACATATTACTAACCATACAGAACAGACACAAAATCTGCACCTCCTCAGTCTCTCTCCCTGCCCCATTCCAATTTTTTTGGGTGAAGGGGGATTGTTTAGCAGACTTTTCCAAGTGGCAAGGCCAATACTGAAGCCAAAATTAAATGAGAGAAAACCAAAAGTATTTTAAAACAAACAAATGCAAAAACGAATCATAATATTATCACAGCAATTTTGGGTACTCTAGAGCAACTAAAATGTTTTAAATCCTTGAAATGCAGAGAAAACTCAGTGCAGGAGGAGCAACATCAATTTCCAACAGTAGCAGGTGCTCCATGAATCACCACTATTGAAGTATGATCAAAATTAGTGTACTAGAACTGGAGAGAGGTGGAGTTCTTCCCATAGGTTCACCTCCAAGAGAGACTCCTCCAGATGTGATATGGATAGCCTCATTATTCTACAGTCTAACAAAATGTTATTCCAATATAAGCTTTTATGGCATAGAGCCTACTTCCTTGAGATGCTCTGAGTGGATCCTCACACGGCAGCCATTTTAGGTAAGAGGTATGAAAAGAACCTCTACAGAGTCAAGGGGTCATGAAGTGAAAGCAGTATACAGTGAAATGTGATTATGTCAAATTCAAACCTAGTAATGAAAAATACAAAGTTCAGTTATTGACTGGATGGGAAACACCAAATTAAGCTTTTTTTTAATCTCACTGTGACATCTTCCGTCTTGAGTCAAACTGTGGGGAAGGTTACTAGGGCCAAACTAGGCAAGATGGCATCCTCATGGCTGCCATGGGTATGACTATACCATTTTAAAGTCATTTCAAAGCACTGCTCTTGCTCCCCCCCCCCCCCCCCGCACCTTATCAAGTCAGCAAAAGAACTCTCCCCTGTGGATGTTTTGGCACTTGGAAACATGCGTGGGAGGGGAACAGCAGTGCACTGATGCAAGCTTGATCGAGATCGGATCTTTGCAGCATTTTTACAAGACTAAAATGGCAATGGCATCCCCACGGCAGCCACAAGAACACCATCAAGTCTAGTTTGGCACTTCCTACACCCCAGTCCAGCTGCTTTACAGTAGAATCTCCTTTTACTGAAAGCTAGAGACCTCAGAGTATTGATATCCAGGGCTTTTTTTTTTTTTAAAGAGGTGCCAGAACTCTCAAGAGGGAAATGACGTTTTCAGTCTGTACACTGAAAACTCATGAACTTTTAAACATTTTAAAAATAATTGTGTTGAAGAGGTTCCAAAACTCTGTTCCAGCACATTTCCCCAGAAAAAAAGCCCTGTTGATATCTCTGGGCTTACTTGCAGCCACATCTCCCATTAAATCCAGTCATTCACATGTCCAAATCTCTGCATTTCTAACATAGTTTCCCTAATCATGATTCCACCCCACGTCTTAACTAGCTGCACAATGCACATTTTTTGAATGAACTCTACTCTCTCTGGCTCTAAAATCACCTCAGAGAATACAGCTCTAAAATCACCTCAGAGAATACAGCAGAACTGTACTACAACATTAGTTACTAAACAAAGTACAAAATTCTTGGCTAAAGCATCCTTATGAAATGTGGCAATCTGTACACTCCCTTCCTTTGCAGCAGCAATGACAGTATGAAATAGTTGTTAGAAGCACAAATCAAATGCAAAGTTGTTACCATGGGAGTAAAATCTGATGTAATTTTGTGGAGGAGGGAAGATATGTACAAACATACCAAAATGGTGTGTTTTTACCACGCCTTTCTGCCAGGATCTGGAAAAGAGTTCCTTAGTTACAAGCATGATTGGTGCATTATATAGCCAATGGCTTCACCCTTCTCTTATTCCTTGTCTACCAAAAAAAAAAAAAAACCCAGAAAAAACCCATCCACAGCAGCACAGCCTGATGACTCATTTGCTTGTATTCAAGCACAATATAGCAGCCCTCTTTTCGCCTGTGACGTTTCTACACTAAAGATTCCAATCAACGGCTTTAATCTGCCTGACCTTTCCAGCTCACAGCCTGTATCTTGGAGCTCTCCTCGCTTGCTTACTCCAAATACAACTTGGCAAGACCAAAGGCGTACGTGTGCATGTGGGGTGAAATCATGTACCTGTGGGGTGTGAGGACTTGAAGGACATACTGCTTCGAGACGGCTAGGCAAGGCAAATTGTCTGACTGGGCTAATCTCACTCAAGAGGATGGTAATTTCAGAGGTTGTGAAAATGAAGGCTATTCAACTACTGCCCTGACTCTTGCTTTTGTGACATCTTTTGAATGGGGAGGCTCTTTAGATCTCAGCTACAATAAAAAAAAAAAATCTGACAGGTGCCATATGCTGTATGCCCTAGTTTCACCACTTGGACTGTCTGAATAATTCTGACATCTCGTTTTGCGGGCTGCACCAGGCAGTGATTACACTGTTACTGTGTGGTCTCTCTGCGCTCCCTATTAAAGGCTCAGCATTTGGACAGAGGGCCTTTTAATGAATCAAGGATCTTTGATACTCCGACTGTGCTACCCCAGTGACAGGGCAACCAATCAAGTGTGCACTGCTCAACAAGTAAGGCTGATACTGGTGGATGGGAGGGGAGTAAGTCACAGAGCAGACTAAGAGGTCTGACCATTTTATGCTTAATTATGGCACAAGGTCCCCACCCCAGGAACATGGTGGGTTGTCACAGTAAGTGCTGAACTGTGCAGCAAAGTCATGAGGATGAAACCTCACATGTATACCTGCACATGTGAAAAAGCCACAAAACATCCCGCACTTGAATTGAGGAAATGAGAATGACTAGGAACACTATAAACCTTGCATTGGATTTGGAGGTCTGACTGTATCCTCAAGCTTCTAATCCTCAAGCTTCTGCCATGAGCAGCTGAAAGGGCTGAAGGAGGGATGCAGAAATTTCCCTGTTTTATGGAAGGATTAGATAGTCCCTGGGATGGATAGAACTGAAGCAGTAAGAATGACACTCTCAGGGATCCATCAGCATCACATATGAAGTGCTGCAGACAACAGTGTCTGAACTGGTCCTTCCTATCATCCCAGTCTGCATTAAAGAAGTGGAGAATCAGCATGGGTTCAGAAAACTGCCATTACAAGGGATCCCTGTGCAGTTATTTATTATGGATTAATAACCTTTCAATCACCTTGGTTTTGACACAAAGGCAAGTGTGGGAGGTATTAATGGTAAGGCCATGGATATTTTATGCACCTGTAAAGAGACTTCAAAGGAGGGAATGACAGGAAAAGATTTCAGGTCAATTAACAGGGACAGATGAATGCATGATTAAAACACACTCCTGTAAACATTCCCTTAGCATATTATGTGCTATGGCTTCATGGGAACAAAAAGACTTGCCATTAATAGATTCTGAGAACCTCTCTGAAATTCTAATCTCCATTAACAAACTTAAAAGGAGAGAAAGAGGCTTTCTTTGCTTCTTCTCAACCCATAAAATATTCTTAAACACTCTGCAATAAAATGACCCAGACTGGATCATTGCTGGCATGCATGGGAAAGCACGTGTTGTGGATGAGGGGCAGAGAGACCTTGACAGTTATGAAGATGGACCAGCGAGGTGGTGCCCCCAAATACTGGCAAAGCCTGGAAAGAGCTCCATCGCATCAGATTAAAGCATTTTATAACCCAGAGAAAAACATGACATTTCTTCGATGTGTAAATGCCTATCAGTTGGCTGCCCTCTGGATTCTAGAACCTGGCATCCAGACTGATTGATGCCCAAGGTGGTGGTGGGGGGCTGAAAAGGAGCTGTCCCTTTGTGTATAGGGTGAGGATGGAGAAGGCTACAGAGTTTGTGGGTGGCACTTGCTGAGCATGGGCTGGAATGCTGTATGTTGCTGCTTGGTGCCTGTGCACCACTGACGCAGCACCCTGCCAAGGGTGGGCCAGATGTTCAAGGCCTGCCTGTGCATCTAATTAGTAACATTTCCCAGCTTCTTTTATTTGCTTGTCTGTATCCTAGAACTATACTGTATTTACTCTTAGAGTTGTCCCTTGTAGAAATAAAGCTGTTCAGTTAAGAAGCGTTCCACGGACTCCTCACCCATGTCGAAGACTGTTCAACAGACACTACTAGAAGTCCTGTGTGTGGTGCCTCTGGACAACACTGGCAACAGGGGCAATTTACAGGTTGAGGCTGGGGGGGGGGGGTGGCAGGCTACCCAATGAGAATCCCAACATCTCACCTAACAGGAGTTGTAAGGAGCAAAAAGGCACCTTTCTGCCCCATCCTTCTAACCAGGCTGCATACCAGTGATGGAATCTCACTGGCTGAGAAGAAGGCATATGAGCTTCTACAGCATGTTCCTGAGGGATGATTCAAAAGCATAGCAGTAGAATGATGCATACTCTGCATCTGTGCCTATATACATTATGAACAGAATCTTTTGTTCTCTGGCATCACATGGCTTGGTGATTTATACTGCATCTGTGTCATCTAATAATCTACTTATCTATGTTGCCGGCACATCATGGCAATTTGATTTTGCAATTATGCTGCTATACCAATCTCTGCCCCCTCCAGGTACTTCTCCTAGTGGAAGCGCTTCTTTGTGAAACAAGGTACAGGTGGAAAAATGGCCATCTGGGGAAGTCTTTTAAATATTTCATGATATAAAAAGGTACAGAGGGCATTAATATGAAATGAGCAACAGTCAGTAACAGGTGGGCAGCTATGTCTGAAGCAAGAGAACAATGCTTGAGTCCAGTGGCACCTTTAAGACCAACAAAGTTGCATTCAAGGTACGAGTTTTTGTGTGCACACACACTTCCTCAGATGCATGCTCAGGAAAGCTCATACTTTGAATAAACCTTCTTTGGTCTTAAAGGTGCCACTGGATGCAAGCGTTGTTCTACATGTTGAGTAACAGTTCACTTGTGTATGGGGGGAGCTTCAGAACTACCATGTGCTTATAATCTCAGGCAGAACCACTTTCAAAACATGTCTCTTCATCACATCACTTATAGAAAATGAGAAAGAGTTAACAGTTTAAACCAAATGCATGTCTTTTATTTGATTTGCAAATAGAGTAAATTCAAATAATGTTCTTTGCGTCCCTTGTGGAAATGCTTTTAGACTTTCCAGTGCAAAGAAGCCAATCCTTCCATGTCTTTTAAATGCAACAAATGGCTTTGGATGTTACTTTGAGACAAACAAACAAGCTGCTCAAGTTCAACAAATACTTCCTGTCTTCCACATCCTAAACCAAAATGAAGGAACTGTGGAGCATTTCCAGAGGAGAAAGAGTTGCACAGAAAAGGTTAGGCACCCTTTCCTCCCACCAGTCTATTCTTCTGTACAAATGCAACTCCATGACAGAAATTGTCCAGCCTCAGCGCCAGCAGATGCAACTCTGGGCACTTGCATTTGCCAAGGTAATGCTTCCCTTAGCACCACAGAACACCTAAAGCTTGGCAAGCACTTTTCCATGGTTCTATGGTTATTATGTCAGAAACACCCCCCAAAGGGGTTGATTTAAATGTGACACCAGCAACGCAGAAGATCTGAAGAGCATGTTATACCATATTCTTTCACTTACTGTCTTAGCCTTCCTTCATCTTGGCCATAATTTAGGTATGTGCCAGGCTTCTTGTTTTAATCCTTCTGTGATTTTGCACTCGAACAATGTCTTGTTTAAACTGGGCTGCTACCCATACAAAGCAGCTACACATGCTTAATTAGCACACCACAGATCTGTTTACCCACATCTACCCCTTGGCTTATTCCTGGGCAATGGCACCTTACAGTGAGCTCTTCCTTTTTTCAGCTGTGATACTGCCATGAGGAGGATCTATGATTTGCCCATTTGTTTGCTTCACCAAAAAGGAGACAATCTCATACTTCTCCATGAATTAGGCCTATCTGCATTCTTGCTTGGACCCAGAGCCCAAAAAGCTTATTTTGCAGTGCATTTGTCCTCAGCATCAGAATCCATAGTACCACCAGTCTAGCAATTACGTCAATAACACTAAGTGCTCCATATGGAAATTTATAAACTTAACAAAACTCGAGTCTCTTCTCTGCCATCTTTTCACAACAGGAGATGGCTCTTTGTTTGTTCTTGCCCCTGGTCCTCAGGTTAAGACTGAACTAGCTTAGAAAGCTTATTAACAGTTCTCATCATAGAGTATGTGTGTTTGGTTGTGGATAAAGGCAAAGTCTCTTTGTAAATAAAGGCAGCTGGGGGACTGACAGTGAACAGATGTTCTGGTGGAATCCTCTTCTGCATCCACCAGTTAATGATGGGAAGTCAGAGGTCATGGACTTAATTACCCAATGAATTAATGCTGATGAATGGCTGTTTCCTCTAGTGTCTGCCATAATACTATGTGCTTACAAAAGGATGCTTTTCGGGTGGAGAATAAACACACTAAAGAAGGCTTGAGGGAAATGAGAAAAACCATACCTTGGTTCTTCAAAGTCAAGAGGTGCTCTGTCATTCTTAATGGAAACTGGAATCCAGGCTGGTGAGTTTGCTTTCCAGTGGTCTTAGTAAATTCCTAATATTGATGTTTCTAAAATCAATATACCATTAATCCCCACTTTCTGACTTCATTCAAAATGGATTTCCACTCACCAAGCTAAACAAACTAAAAAGCAGTGTAGCTGTTATCTTAGCCAAAGAGGGGAAATGCTGGGATGGAAGGATGATTATAACTGCAGCCCATGTGACCGGGAATACCTTTGATGAGTACATGGGTAAACTACATGTACTCATCTGGGATCTTTTCAAATCTTTCATTACTCGTTCCCAACAGAAAAGATAGAAGAGAACTTGACAGAAGAGACAGAAGAGAACTTGAAAAAGTATTTCTTTGCCTCCTCTTTTCCCCCTTTCTCCTTTCATTTTCTGAGCATCCTGGGACTTATTACCAGCATCCACCCACTGATAAAACAAAGCTAGAGTCCAGTGGCACCTTTAAGACCAACAAAGTTTTATTCAAGGTGTAAGCTTTTGTGTGCATGCACACTTAATCAGACAATGAAATGGAATTACAGATCATGGTTGTATATGTAGATGGTGGCTTGTTAAATTAGCATGCAAAATGGTGAAGATGTTTTTTAATAGATAAAAAGAATGACAAGTTTGGTTTCTGGTTATCATCTGTTTGGGTTCAACTGGGGGGGGGGACAACATAGGTAATAAAATATGTCAGAACTGGAGATTGATGTACCCTAAATCGTGAGAATCTTGAATCGCATCCATCTCTTTTCTAGCATGGAGGCAAACTTTAAAGCATCTTGGCTGTGTGGAGTATTTTTAAGAACACAAGAACATAAGAGAAGTCAGTGTTGGATCAGGCCAGTGGCCCATCTAGTCCAACACTCTGTCACATAGTGGCCAACAATACCAGGTGCCATCAGGAGGTTCACCAGTGGGGACAGGACACTAGAAGCCCTCCCACTGTTGCTCCCCCCCAAATAGAGAATTACATTTAAGTTACAGTTCATTACTCATTCCCAACAGAAAAGACAGAAGAGAACTTGACAGAAGAGACAGAAGAAAACTTGAGAAAGTATTTCTTTCCCCTTTCCCCCTTTCACTTTCTGAGCACCCTGGGACTTATTACCAGTGTCTACTCACTGATATATTAACAAACACAAAAAGGGAAAGCAACTTGTGGCCTTTTACAGTCCTTTCACATTTCCCATCCAGTACTCATGCTAGCATCAGTTCCAGGGCAGTAGTGCAACATGCCATTACCATGCAATGGGGAAGTTATCATTTTGCTTCAAGGAGACAACCACACTCCTGTTTGCAGGACTGAAGGGAGACTTTAAACAGAACTTCCGAGTACCTTCTAAGCACACATTTTCTAAAGCTTGAAGCAACCCCAAGTTGCTGGAGAAGCCTTTTGCTACAGTTCTACTCTGTCATGTTTCCACTTCTTTATTTGACATGCCTGCCTTCATTTTACATACTGACAGCAGTTCTGTTATGAGTACGTCCTCTGAGAGTACCAGGCTGCTTGTGGAAAAATAAGAGCTTGTCATATTGTAGAATCTGCAGTTATAGTTCCCTGATATGACAAGATACTATATATTCAATATATTTCTGTAATGTAGTCTCCACAGAAAATTTTGTCCCCAGGAGCAAAAACAATAAGATTTTTTAGGGAAAAATTCAACAAACCAGTAAAAACAGCACAGGCTAGGATGAGATTTCTGAAATCACAACACCACAAAAACATGCACACCATAAAAACAGCAATATAAATTGAAAGATCAAAATCAATCCGTTGGAGGAGTTAGAAGCCTCAGTTCAAAATGCTCAAGAAAAATAAAAGTTTTTTAATCTGCTGCTGAAAAAGGTGCCAGATGGAGTCACAGAGCTTTCCAAAGGTGAGGTGCAACAACATAAAAGGTCCTGTCCTCCAAGACCAGCCATCTCACCTCCACAGGCAGGGCCTGTGATAAGGATCTTAACAGTAGGTCAGCCTTATGTCAGAGCAAGAAGTAATGAAAAGCGTTAGAGTATGGCTTTGATACATTTAAAAACAGGCACACCACACTAATCCACTGCCAAGATCAAAGACATTGGAAGTTAGAATTCTGTTCTGTTCCTTGTTCCTCTTTAACTATACCAAATGTTGCTCAGAAAAACTGAAATGCCACAGGAAGGACCAACTATGTACAAAAGGACATTCATGTGTAATAAGAATGTCAGTGGACACTAATTAAATTAGCCAGGATGTAACACATAATGCTGCTTGAGATGCCCAATAATTACTTGAATACTCACCCTTGTTATTCAAAGCCATTGCATATCTCCCTTTTTAACATGTGCTCTCCTGGAGAAAAGTTATTTCTCATGATGGTACTAGTAAAATGGCAGATCCAGTAAGCCACTCCAAATTCCAAAGTCCCAGCAGAAAACCTAGCTTTCTCACAAGACATACAAAATTATCACTCTTCAGTGAAATTGCTCAGTATCACAGAGGCTCAATACAGCTAAAACACTAGCTGATCATCAAACCAGGGTTTGTTGAGTGGGAGTACCTTACAGGCATTTTTCTGCAACCATTTAACTTCTGGAGATCACTAGGTCTGCACCAAGATCCTTGTTAGGAGATGTTAGCATTAAATCACAGTTAAAAACCATGGTATTTGCAAATTGTGGATTGTGGTAACCATGGTTAGCAAGGACAATAAAGTAGACATAGCTCTAAGCACAGCTATGGTCAAAAACCGCAAGGGAATGGAAAGACTGTGCTCCCCAATGTGATTATGAGCCAAATTAAATCTATACTAGATCAGTGTTGAACACACTATTATCTTCATACTGCAGCAGAACAATTCAGCCAGGCAGAACCACCATTAAAAGACAAGTAGGTACTCCCAAGAGGTTGACCAACATGTATCTCAATGTATCTGAGGAAACTGACAACATCAATGCATCTGAGAAAACTATTCTAAGGAATTTTTAACAGATGATACATAGCCTTTACCACCAGGAAACTACACAATTATGATGTTTCCCACAGGGGGACAAACCCACTGATGCTGCAGGAGCTGATACAGTACAGCCACAATGGGACTGCCACATAGCAAATTTTCCCTGGTAGTTTTTTTTAAATTGGTGATTGAATACTATTATATTTTATTTATCTATTTATTCTTTCAATTTCTAGGTCGCTCTCCCCATTGTCAATATACTGTTATGCTAATGTATGTATCAGGGTCTCTGAATTCCCAGCTTTCATTAAAAATAAGTCTCAATCCGATTTCCTTGAGAAGATATGTGGGGAAGAAGGGGGGAACCCTGTGCCATGCAACATAATATCGACTTTTGTACATTATAACTTTTCCTGCCAGCCCTGGATATCCTCCAGTTTAAAGAAACATTTGCGAGACATCCTGGGCAACTGTATCCTTGTCAGTGAGAATTGTCAGGAAACAAATAATCAAGGACCAATTAAACTTGGCCATTATGCTTTGAAGAAAAGGAAAATGACAACTGACCAATCTGACTGATAGTAAGGTAGGTTGCTTCCTGTGGTAGTATAACAGTCACAAACTTTGGGGGTAGGGGAGGAAGGACATAAAATATGCCTGGCTGGAGTTCATATAATGCTGCAGACTACGAGGCAATTTTTTTAAAGGACATCTTTGCTTTCCTTACAAGCTGTCTGAAGCAATGCCAATTGTCAGCACACCAACTAGCTGTCTGAACTACTGACTACAATCACTTCAGCCAATTTAGATCTTATTTGCAGGTATTCCTTCATCTTTTAAGGTGAAGTGGGTAGCCATCTAGAGACAGAGCCTCCATTGTTGTTGCACCCCATCTCAGAAACTCGCTCTCTCCATAGCTTGTTTGCTCAAAGCAAAGCACCTTCACCTTTAGCGTACCAACTGAAAAGGTTTCTATTTTTTCCATGAATTCAGAGAACACAGACTTTCTTTTTCTTGATGTGTCTTAATTTTGCTGCGAGATAAACAATGGGGATTTTATTCACATTTGGTAAAGTATTGTTTTGTTCCAACACACTATGTTCCTGTTTAACTAGTGATGGCTTAACTACTGTAACTTTTGAGAATGTTCTTGGTTTAATACAAAGATTTCTACTGCTGCTAATGGTTTTGGTCAGTATTTTATCATTTGCCTTTTAAGCTGACCCAGGAAACTAAAAGAGAGAGGACATGAGAAGGAACGTGTCCAAGTGCATGAGAAAAATATTTTAAATAAAATAAGGTGAGATAGAATGTGGTCTGTCAATGTTACTATACTGACAGAACTTTAATGAAGCTAATGCTTGGTCTGGCAATCTTATCATAGTGAGTAATTTACTGAACTATTCGTCATGCTGCTAAGGGGGTCAAGAGCCTGAGATGAAAGAAGGGGATGTCAAAAACATGGAGATTCTGGAAAGCTACTGCAGCTACTGGAGAGGGAGAGTAAAACTGTGGATTATTTTGGATGATCTACTGGCTTACTACCAGGAAGAGCCAAACCCTCTAATATTTCCAATGCCAAAAATAAACAGCCCCTTCAATAGTAGAATCTCCTGGGATATTAGAAGCTAAAGAAGAAAACTCCACATCCTCCTGAAGATCCAGTATAGGAAAACTGAAGTTTTGGATTTGACGTCATAACAGGTCCTTATACTATCACTGAAAGAATGGTATAAATTTCTCATTTCTTTCAGATTAACCTTATTCCAATATTGTACAAATAAATAACATCTTTACCTAAATATCATATCCAGTTTTCTGTTTCCTTAGACTATTTTACCATCAAAGAGCTCTAGATTTTGAATTCCCACACAGCTACTTATGGCAAATGCTTCATTTTCTAAGCAGATATGATCAAAGTTTTTGCTGGTGATAATATATACTGTCAGTTGTCAAATGCCCATGCATGGCTTTCAATCTGTCCTTCATATGACCAAAGAGAATCAAGAAAGGGTTCAATTCTTTGTATTTCACTGACATGTTTCCACTATTTCTATATCACATATGATATATTCCAATCCTTCTCACAGTAGTGACACATTTTTAAACAGCTTTTTGTTTAGGGGCATAATACCACCTATATTAAGACTTTAGTAATCTCCTCAGAAGCTATATCCATTATGTCTTTGGGAAATCTAATATAGGTTTATAATCAGAATCAGTCATCCCAACTGGCATTGTCTCATTCCTATTTAAATTTAAAATTCATACCTGTATTCTTGCTATGTATTTAGGCCTTTTTGTAATTTTGTTTCATAACTCTAATGTTGTATCTGCATGTATATATGCTGGCCAATGACTAAATTAGCCTATTTGATACCATGGCTTGAATCCAGACTAGCATTTCCTCAGGTGCAAGAGCTTACTCACACAGAGCAAGACACTTTTGTCACTCTCAGCAGCCTGAAATGCCCCCTGAAATCCTGTTCCTGGGGCACAGGGGACCTATACCATGTGGGTGTAAACCTTGCGCCCTTGGAAACACTTGTCCGAATCCAAGCCTATGTACAGACAGGAGAATAAGCAGCTATGCTGAGGTTTAACATTTTGTGAGGTGGTAAAGGGGTGGGAGAAGGAGGAGGAGAGAATTATATAATAAATAATATCCTTATTGTCAGGCACCATAAGAATGGAAAGAACATAGCAGTGTAGATCCAAACAGCCATTTTCCATCTGTTTATCCATTCAGCATCTGCCTTAATAGGCTGTCCCAGTTACTGAGCTCTTCACATTTTTATTGCATGCAATAAACATTAATTAATTCTCTCACAGCACCCTGTGCAACAACCAATTGCTATCTCAGCTTCATAGTTAAAGATCACTGTAATGATCTTATATATACTGTTTGTGGAATTTCTTTGACTTTCTGTATGATCCAGACCATATTTACTCAGCAGTAAATTTCAGGAGGTCATTAGATGTGAAATTATTCATCTAACCTGCAACACTATAGAGAAGTCAACTCCACTGTCCTACTCTCTTGTTAAGAAACAGGAAAGATGAAGATCTGGACACACAAGTTTTCCCAAAAGGTCAAACAGCTCTCACTCCAGGCCATTTAACAGTGGGAAAATGGCACCGGGGGGCGGGGGTGTTTAAATCCATTCTCCTTGCACAGTGGTTCCTATCCTAAATCAGGGCCCTGTGAGAAGAGATTTTAGAAAAATAGTGGTGATCCTGACTTGGGACTCCCGATATATTGTCTAAGTTAAGCCTTCAGACAGCCTGTTCTCATGACTCTCTGAACACGACAGCCACTGTTCTTATGAAAAATACAGATTGCTTACCTGAAACTGGGGATCTTCGAGTGGTCATCTGTGCATTCACACCTCTGGGATATAGTGCACCTGCGCCGACCCCGATCGGTATCTTCTAAAGCAAAAGGGATTTTCCCACCCTCTCCCTGGTCATGTGCAGGGCTCCAGTGCACATGACCAAGGGAGGGGCACGACAATCCCGCCAGTTCCTTCTGACTGCTGCCATCAGTCTCCAAGCAAGATAGGAAAGACCGACAGCAGAGGGGAAGGAGGGTGGGTGGTGTGAATGCACAGATGACCACTTGAAGATCCCCAATTACAGGTAAGCAACCTGTATATCTTCTTCGTGGTCTCTGTGCATCACATCTCTGGGAGATTAACAAGCAAGAAAAAACCCTACACATGTACCTGGAGGAGGGAACTGGAGATCTTAAACTCGCACCGCCTGCAACACAGCTCACCTCACCGCAGAACGTTGGTGAAGATGGACATCAAGGGTGTAGTGCCTCACAAATGTGTGAGGGGAGGCCCAAGTAGCTGCATTACAGATGTCTCCCAAAGGCGTCCCTCTGAGGAAGGCTGTGGAAGTAGCTGCTGCCCGGGTGGAGTGTGCACAAAGCGGACCAGGCAACGGCTTCTTTGCCAGTAAGTAGCACAGTTTGATTGTCTCCACAATCCATTTGGATAGACGCTGAGACGACAGCTTCCAACCTTGCTCCGGCAGGGCATGGGAGACAAAGAGGGTTGGAGATCTTCGAAAAGACTGAGTCCTATTCAAGTAGAAAAGCAGTGCTCTTTTCACATCCAGCGCATGAAGATGATGCTCTTCCTCATTCTGAGGGGTCAGGAAGAACACTGAAAGGGTGATATCTGCCCTCATGTGAAATTCCACGAATATCTTGGGTAAGAAGGAGATGTCTGGAGCCAGGGTAACACCATCATGATGAAAAGTAAGGTAAGGTGGGTCACAATTAAGTGCAGAAAGTTTACTCACCCGTCTAGCAGACGTGATGGCCACCAAGAAAGCGGTTTTCCATGAAAGGAGTGGCAGGCTACAGGTGGCCATTGGTTCAAAGGGCTTTCCTGCCAGTCTCGCCAGAACCAGAGGTAAGTCCCAAGCTGGCGTTGGGCCTCGGGCCGGGAGAAACAGGTGATTGAGGCCCTTCATGAATTGTTTTGTCTTTGGGTGGGAAAAAACTGAATGACCTTCTATTTCAGGGTGATTTGCAGAAATAGTGGCCAAGTAGACCCGTAGAGAGGCACAACTGAGGCCCATGTCGATACAGGAGAGTAGAAAACTGAAAACAGCATTCAGTGGGGGCGGGGGCAACCCTTCCGAAATAAGGTAAGCCACAAACTTCCTCCATTTTCCATTGTAGGACTGACGTGTAGATGGCTTTCAGCAACTGAGGAGCACATGTGCTATTCTGTCACTTATTTTCAACACAAAATCTGCCACACTGTCATCCTGAGGTGAGGCACATCGTGGTGTAACACTTGCCCCCCTTGTGCAAGGAGGAGATTGGGCACCATTGGGAAGTGGATGAAGGAGCCCTTGGACAGGTGTAGGAGAGTGGGGAACCAATGCTGTCTGGGCCACCACAGGGTTACCAGAATGCAACGAGGACGGTCCCTCATCACCTTGTTAATCTCCTTGGTAAGCAGAGGAATTGGTGGGAACAGTTATACATGTCTGTGTGCCCATGGGTAAAGGAGTCCGTCTCACAGGGAGGCAGAATCCCTCCCCGCCCTGGAGCAAAACAGGAGACATTTTGCGTTGTGCCAGGATGCAAACACATCTATCTCTGGGTAACCCCAATGATCGAATACTGATCGGAGATAGGTCTAGTTGAGTTCCCACTCATGCAGCAATGCACCCCCCTGCTAAGGAAGTCTGCCTGCACGTTCAGGGTGCCAGGAAGGTGTGCTGTGATCAGGAACACGCCCCAGGAATGATACTCATCCCAAATCTCCAGGGCTAGTGAACCTGGCACAGTGAGCACAGGAGTCCACCTGGTGCAGTTCCCCAAGGCACAAAAGGCAAAGCAAGTGTCTATGGGGGGGGGGACGTGATTTTGCTGCCAGACTTTAGGCGCTGTTTGAAGAAGACCCACCATTTGGCCATAGGCCGGAGGGGGGGGGGGGTTGGGGTGGGGGGAGTAAACTGCCGAGGCAGAGTACTCAAAGTCAGTTCTGTCTGAAACTAGTAAAAAGTCCTTTCACTTCCAAGAAAATCCAGGAGAAAAAGGAAGAAAGAAGAAGAGAAAATACCAACCGAGGCAAGGAGGGTCCTACCAGCGTGGCGGTCAGAAGAGAACTGGTGGGATTATCATGCCCCTCCCTTGGTCATGCACACTGGAGCCCTGCGTGTGACCGAGGAGAGGGTGCGAAAATCCCTTTTGCTTTAGAAGGTATCGATCGGGGTCGGCACAGGCACACTATCAACATGAAAAGAATTCATGGAGACAGAGCTTTTGGCATACTAAATTTATACCATATTTATGGCATATACACTGAAGCTAACTGGTGCCACAGAATCAGATGTCTGTGACAACTGTGTTGTGTACTAACAAAGACCGTGCATGCGGATGGGCTGACTACCGAAGCTTCACATCGGTAGACAATAGCCCAAGCAGATCCTAGAACAGACCAGTTGGTTTAGCAGAATCCTAAAAGGGACCTATGGTTATGGGTGCACTGTAAATAAACCTATCACGGGGGTTGGGTGTGTTTATGGGTGCAACTTGTACCGACATTTAAGCGGACCCCTGGGTCCTGCTTGTGAGTCTGAGTTTTCCTTGTAAACAAACGATGAGCTGATTTCACTCCATATGCGTCTGGACCCAGTATATTTCAAACTGGCAACACAACATGCCGATACAGATTCCCCTTTGTGACATATGAAAGAATCATGTCAAGAATTCTAGCTTAATATAATTATGCTATCATCTTTCAAATGTACAGGCATCAAATTGGCAGCTGCTGGTGCCTCTCCTCAACCCGCCCCCCCCCCCCAAGTTTCAAAAAGCTTGGACTAGAAGGTCCAATTTTATGGGCCCCAGAAGAAGGTGCCCCCATCCTCCATTGTTTCCATCTCTCTTGCTTGCTCTTTCAGGAAGACAAGCAGCATCATGTCAGCCTCTATGCTCTCCTGTCATGCTGTGTGTCTTCCTAAGGTATAAGCAAGATGTGTGACTTGCTGTAATTCCACCTGAGGATCTCAAATGCAAGCCACTTTCCACTGCCTAATGCTGCACGCCTCCTTGGGGTGGCCAAATCACACCTGCACCTGCTTTGTAAGAATTCCCACTCAATATCTGTAAATACTATTAAAAGTTGTTTTAGATCCAAAGACATTATAGTCAACAACAGAAGCAAAAATACAGCCCACAAAACCATGTACGCAATAGTGAATATAAAAACAAACACAGATTTTGCCATTTTAAAAAATGCACATCCTTTGTGGTGTACTGTGATACTTCACTCTATATTGATCTGGACTGCATACCTGTCTAAAGGCTTGTGTCAGATGAAGATGATGTGTACCATTGTTTGCTATGGGCATCTTACACAGAAAATCTGAAATGCAACTTGGTTCTTCTGAAATTTCCAGCTGTAAAATGGCAACATACCAGACACACTGGCCCCAAGTGGCCAGTAAACTTTAGAACACCTGTGTTTTGAATATCCAAAAAGGGGTGAGAGCATCAGTATAAGGAACTTTCTCTCTGTGCTACTGAATGATGTGCATGCTCCCTCTCAATCCCTCATATTCTGTAAAAAAAAGCTGCAGTAGTGAAAAATTCAACTCATGGAAGAGGAATATTAAGAGGGAGGTGGACTTGCCTCTGCAGGACTACTGTGCATGTATGCACACGCTATTATATAGCATATAAGTGTAGGTCTGCAATATTGGGGGGGGGGGTTCCCCCATTTGCAAGGCCCACGCCAGCGCAACTCCCAAACCTGCATTTACCCCATGAGCAGGCCCGTATCTGCAGATGTGGACCACATATCACTAATAGTATATAGATACTATAAATTATACTTTTGTCTATATCTAATTAGTGAGGTGGATCCAACCATCCTCCAAATAGCCTCCAACTCAAGTGCATCTTCTTCCAGCAGAAGAGCCACCTAAGTTCGAGGAAGACTTCAGACCTCAGCCAAAAGGGAAGCTGTGGAATAAATACCTTAATTAATTAGTAAATAAACTTTGCTTGGTGGAGTGGTAAGACAGGCTATAGGCTCCTTCCATATGTACAGCATACAAAACAGAAATATCTACACCCATAAATTGTGACTACATTTTAATCCACTTAGCTCTTACCAAAGTTAAATGTGACACAGCAAACTAATTTTGAAAGCACAAATGCTCTCGCTTTGATGCACTGATGTTCCAGAGCATTTCACATGAGTGCCTTCCACATCTGCTCGCATTTTTTTTATAAATAGCTGAATGGAAAAAACTCATTGTGAATGAGTGACTGTAGAGGCAAAGGCGGCCTTGTGATCAAGCACACAATACAAGTGCATTAGGTCTAGTGCCAAGAGAAGCTTTGGAGGCCTCCCTAACAAGAACAGCCTGTCCTGGGAATAGCTCCGTTTCCCTTCACTTTCTTCTAATCCCTGACCCAAGAAGCCACTCCTCTGAAAGACTGAAGCAATGAGAAAGGAAATACAGGAATAGTTGTACAGAGCTGGTAATGGGAGGGAGGGACAGAGACAGCAGTGGCCTGGAGGCAGGGAAGTGTCTTTAGCTAACTCAGGGTATTTTTTTTTAGATATTTGAGGGGTGTCAATAAATGTGATTAAGAGGGAATTAAAAAGGATCAAGGCTACTATTTTAAGGAAAGTTTCACTTTTTAAAAAGTCTCTTCAAGATGAACTGGGGACCATGATTCCTGATTCTAATCCCTCCAAAAGTTATGCTCCCTGATCAGGCTGGAGCTTACCTTAGCTACTGCTGGAGTCTGAGAATATGGTCACTTATGGGTGAGTTGTTTGCTCCAGGTGGGTTGCTATTGGACAGCACACATACCCCTTCCTTCTCCACAGCATGGTGGTGCTTCCATGCACCTTCTGGGTTTCCCCACTGTTTCTTGCAATCTTTCCAAAACCTGCTTTGCCTGCTGACTGAAGCAAAGCTGGGGTGGCACCCACATGGAAGATCCATATGGGTCTTCCCAGTTCCTACTCGCACCATTTTCCCATTCCAAGCCCTTCATGCAGCCAACTTTCCCCTACACACAAACACACACACATACACACAAGACAACTGACCTACTGTTACAAGATTAATGATCTGCCATACAGGTTTCTTGAATTTCCAGCTTTTTTAAAAGGCAGGCTCTAGCCTTTTCATTATGGAGATACAACTTTCCCCTTATATCTCCACAATAAAAGGGCTAAAGAATTACTTTTAAAAAAATGAAAGCTGAGACGTTGGAGAACCTGATTGACGATTTATTTATTCATTTATTTATTTGATTTATACCCCACCCTCCCCGCAAGCAGGCTCAGGGCAATTGTTGATTTAAAAAAAGAGAAAGCCCCCAGTGGCAAGGTGATGGCCACTGCAAGGAACTGGGCAGGAAATCTGCCATGCAGAAGCCCCACAGCCTATGTGCTGCATTGGCATCCACAGCAGCAATGGAAATTACACAATCCTGTCCCCAAGTGGAAAACACCTTTTTCTTACTTGAAATCCTTTGTGTATCTTCCAGTCCATCAGTTTGGATGTATCCCGCCAGGACTCTTTTGTGCACAAGGCTTTCTAGACACAGACATCTAGACACAACCTAAGGCATCATTATCTAGAATTTTCTCTTCATGCATCAAAATGAAACAAAGTAGAAGAATACTTCATCATGGCTTCAGTAGTGCATTTAGCTAATTTTAGCCCCTGGAATTACCCTTTGGAGCAGAATTTAGCAACTGACTGGCTCAATTACGACAGGCTGCAAGCCTATGCTCACTTACTTGGGAGTAAGCCTAACGAATTTTGGGAGATTTACTTATGAGTAAATATGCATAGGATAGCGCTGATTAAATCTGGAAACTGAGCATTTGAGGGACACAGTGAAAAATACAGATATTTGCTATTTGTAAATGTAAACAAAAAAGATACTCTTTAGATAACATGCACACTATATAATGGGATACCTGCTGGTATGCTTTTCCTCTTCATTTTAATACGAAGCACCACTATGGGGCATCATTTTGTACCTTTGTCTTTTTGACCTCCAGGCTTAGCTGCCAGTGCAGGGTTCCAGATTTGTGCCCTAAGGTCTGTTCTTTATGGGACTTATGCGTGTTTTGGATCCTACAAACTGTAATCACAAGGAATGCCTATGGATGTGTATCCTTCTCAGTTCCCTCAGTCCTCCTCATCTCCCTCAGCCCTTCTGACACCTCCAAAAGGAAGAGGCCTTTGTGCGCAAAACCAGTGAGGGATAGAAGACTACCATAAAAGGGGGGGATCAGGTGAAAATAGCCTCAGATCCCTCTTCTGATTAAAGAAGAAACTGATGCCTAATAGGAGATATTGCCTAATTCTTCTTCCTCATAGTAGTCCTTGTGCCCTGGAACATGTTTTGTCCATGAATAACCTGCAATCTCTGGCATCACTACTTTTAAGGTTTTGGAGAGCTGCTATAGGAAGGGAGATAAAGAAAGGATCTGTGCCTGCAAGCTCTTTTCCTTTATAGTTTGTCAGGTTCCAACCCCATTGCTCCTCAGACCTCCAATACTACCTTGCTTCCCATAAAGCAAAGTGCAATCATGTGTGCAGATTCTTACCTGCTCCATAAGGCCAGAAAACACTCTTTTCTATAATGCTAATTCCCAACTGTGTGCCATAGGAAATTAAATAACTGAAGTCTCTGATGTATTCAAAGTGTCACCTGTAGCAGAGGTCACTTGCTGTGCCCTCATAATTAAAGTTGGCCTTGCTTTCTTACAGTCATTCCAAATAATTCTGTGAGGTCTCAGCAATGGGTGTAATTAGATCACTTGATCACTGTCAATGCAATTCATTAAGAGAGCATTATTATACACCATAGGTATTTTTGCATTATTTGAAGAGTGACTCATAAAAAACCCTGTAAGGTAGTTTTGCTTTCAGGTTGGGTAATTATGCCATATCTGTGAGTGCAGGACACGTGACTTGGGAAACTAGGGCTTTAAGTCAATATCAGCACTGTGATTTGGGCCTGAAAACAAACTGGGAGCTAGTGTAGATGGACCAAGACTAGAGTGATATGGTCCCTTCCTATAACCTACTCCAGTCAACATCCTAGCTGAGTATTTTGCACCAACTGAAGTTTCTGAATACTACTCATGGGAGGCCTTTCACAGACCACATTGCAATAATTTAATCTAGATGTAATCAGGGCATGCACTACAGTGGCCAGATCTTTTCTGCCTGGGAAAGACTGCAGCTGGCTAAGCAGTCAAAGCTGGTAAAAGGCACTCCTGGCCACAGCTGCCACTTGCTTATCCAGCAGTAGGACTAGGTACAGGAGCACCCCCAGCCCTTCAAAGGGAGTACAACCCAACCCAGAATGTGTGACACCTTAAATCCCAGGTCAGATCTTCCACTCACCAGTAGCACTTCAGTCCTGTCAGGATTAAGCTTCAGTTTATTAGCCTGCACCCACTCCAAAACTGCCTCCAGGCACTGGTTCAGGGTTTTTACAGCCTCCCTGGGATCTGTTGGAAGTGTGAAATAGAGCTGAGTGTCATCTGTATATTGGTGCTGGATGACCTTGGGCAAGCCATACTTCTCTCCGAGCTATTCTCTCAAGGACAGTTCTCAAGAGAGGTCTCTCAGCCCCACCTACCTCACAGGGTGTCTGTTGTGGGGAGGAGAAGGGAAAGGAGTTTGTAAGCTGCTCTGAGACTCCAGGTAGTGAAAGGCAAGGTATAAACAACAACAACAACTCCTCCTCCTCATGACAACCCAGCCCAAATCTTTGGATCACTTCCCCCAGAAGTTTCACGTAGATGTTAAAAAGTGTAGTGGACAAGATGGAACCTTGTGAAACTGCATGGTCCAACAGCAAAGGGGCCAAGCAGCATTCCCCCAGCACCACATCCTGAAAACTACCCACAAGGAGGAACCAGAACCACCACAAAATGGTGCTTTCCAATCCCATTCCAGAAAGGTGGTCCAGGAGGGTACTTTGCCTGATGATATCAAAAGCTGCTGAGAGTCGCAGAAGAGTCAACCAAGGCACATTCCCTCTGTCCATCCCTCAGCACAGGTCATCCACCAGGGTGACCAAGCCTGTTTCAGTCCCATAACCAAGGCCTCAAGCCAGATTGTAAAGGTTCTAAACAAAGCTTCACAAATATAGACTGGAGTCATTCTACTGTTTTATATAAAAAAAGCTTCTTTTCAGGACAGGGAGGGGTACCTGGTGATCAGACAGACTATGGCAATCCCATCTTCCTAATCACTCCCTGCTCTTACATGAAAAATCTAGCACACTGTTATGACAAAGCAACTTCTTGACTTTACCCAAACAGGTTTAGTAACGCATGTGCCAGGTTACCATATTCATCCAGAATTAAATTCAGAATGACCGTTGATTTACCATTTACCACCCTGGCAGTCAAGACAACATTAAGATCTAAGTAGTATCTTCATAACTAGGCAGAGTTGCAGAAGAAAGATTTGGCTGCAATTAGCTGGGTTCCTTCTCCTAACCCATCATGTATTTATTTATTTATTATATTTATACCCTGCCCTCCCTGCAAGCGGGCTCAGGGCAGCTTACAGAGATTGATACAATGTATCTGGTCAGCATAAAACATTTAAAACAGCAAAACAATCATACAATTAAAGTGCTCACAGTACTATGCGGCCACAGTACTATCATGCCATTATGATGAAAAACTACTTTACTGCTATGCTAACTCAGGAAACCAGAACCTTCAAAAACTTGCCAAAAAATATGTTCCTCACAAAAATTTCTGTGAAGCAAGAAACAGTTAAATATAGCTAATGAAAATAGTAGCTGTAGCTGTATTACAGGATAAACAATAAAATCCATCACGGCCTCATGCATTCAGTGATAAACTAATAGAGTTAGAGATCCACAACAAGGTTTTTCCCTTGAAGCAATTTTATAGTATTGAAGCTGCAAGGGGTGAAATGCTTCAAAGCATCCGTCACTGGATACTGCTAAAGGGTTGGATCCAATTACAGTGAGCCTAATGAACGTTCTTTGAAGGGAAAAGGAACTAAATATGCAGGAGTTATTTCTTCAGACTTCCAATGAGATAGTTTCCAATGTAGCTATCAATATTTTGGGGTTGCTTTCCAGCTTCCAAGTGATAATTTCACACTACCACAGTTTTCAAAAACAAAATGCCTTCAAAAGGCATTTCCCTTTTTGGTTGCAAAAAGAAATCTCTTGTTTTCATCATCTAAAGCTTCATGGTCCAATTAGTATTGAATCCAGATTGTGGGAGACCTTAGAATAAGTTTCAGTGCAGCCATTACCTTAGTGGGCATGTAAAACTCTTCACAGGATAGGTAACAGATCAAATTCTTATTAGACTTTGAAAGATTTTGACTGTATGGTTCTGACTGGGAGCTGATAGTGTGTGTTATCCATTACCACAATATGCTTGCATTTCATTTTAGAGAAACAGAAATCATACCACATAATAGGGAGAAACAGCTCTGCCGGTTCTCTCAGCCTTAATTCCACATCTGTGGAAAAAGACTGATCAATTATTTACCAGCAACGAGCTGATTTGGGCACACTGATCCATGATTTTGTAATCTCACAGTTTGATTGCTGTAATGCCCTCTATATTGGGCTGCTCTTGATGACAACCCATAAACTGCAGCTGGTTCAAAATGCAGCAGCCCAATGGAAAAATATCCCACCCATCTTAACACAGCTACATTGGCTGCTAGTTTGTTTCAGAGTCCAATCCAAGTTGCTGATTATGACCTTTAAAATCCTGCAAAGTTAAGGATCCATATATCTGAAGAACACTCTCCATGATGCCCAAACATCAACTGTGGTATTCTGCTTGACATCTAGAGCCTATTAGAGTCTGTTCTGTATAGTGACTAGCACACTGTAGATTGGGCTCCCTTAGTAGAAGGGGGGGGGGCTTTAAAACTTTAAGTAGGTGCCATAATGCCATTTAGATTGTAAGGTCCTTTTGATGGCAAATTAAGCAGCAGACATTCTTGAGGAAGAAGTTAATGCAGTTTTATTGCATTCTGTATTCCTGGAATTGTAAGCTGCCTTGAACCACATAGGAAAGGTAGCGTGTCAATATTTCAGCAAAACAAATAATAAAGGACTGTGAAGTCCAATGGAGATCCCCCCCCCGTTTAGAAATCTGTGCTTATCTGATAAACATAAGAAATATGAAAACTGCAAAGGAGACACGGAGCAAACAGAATAGTAGAGGTAAATTACAATGGGTCAATAGTGATCAATTATTTGATGTTATTTTATTCATTTAAATAGTTACACACATTAATCTGTAAATAGCATCCCAGTTTGGCAGTGCTTGAATCAAACAGAGTCTGACCATTAGGGTACAAATTTAAAGGGTTATGAAGGAAGTATGATGCAGTTATTGATTGCTGTCTACAGCTTTAATGTTAACAGATGTGGGTGTTTAAAAAAAAAAAGCAGCAATTGGCCGGAATGAATGGAATGTTCCTGTACGGTTCACAGTTGCCAAAAAGAACATTCTAAATACAACAGAATGAGGGTCTGTTCTTTTACAGTTTGTTGATAGAAGTAATTAGCAGTGTCTATAGCAAAACACATTTGAATCACCGTATTTATTCAGTTGTGACCTTCACAACAAACAGCTAGATATCAATACAGCAAGATAGTTAAATTTCCACTATATAGATATAAAAAAACCAACCATATGATTTAGTGGGGGAAAACATCCCATTCTAAAAATATCACAATCCTATCTTAAAACTTAGGAAAAACTCCTTCGATAAGATGAACTGAGATTCCAAACGTTGCTTATCCGTGAAAGACTGTGTCTCTCACTGACGTCAACAGGAGCCCTGCAAACGCAGGAAGATTGGCATATCAGAAATGAGATCTGCCATGCGAATCCAAGTCAGGAATTTGCTCTAGGAATTTACTGGACTCTGGAAGGTTAACTGATTTAGCTATCTCCTGATTAATTCAAGAAGAAATGTTACACAAACATGACTGCTGGCCCCTACCTATCTTAACTGTGTGGTAATGGGGCTGCTACTACTACACGTTTGTTCTTATTTTAGAAAAAAGTATGCCACTTCATCACCACCACAATCCTATAAAATGTTCCCGTGCATTCCTTTAGGATGCAGACCTATTGAGACCCCCCCCCCCAATTATCTAACATAAGAACAGTGTTACCGAGTGAGGCCAATCTGTCCCAGTCAACCAGACCAAACTCCATCTAATTCTGGATCCTTCAGCACTTTTCTGCATTACCAGTTGGAGACAGACAACTGTAGTTGTCCCCAAATCCTTAAAAGTTGAAGGTAGTATTACAGAGGCATTATTTTCTCTGTGGGAGGGAAGGTAAGCAGGATACAGCCTGATCTTAACAGATCTGAGAAGCTAGGAAGGGTCAGTACTCGGACAGGAGAACACCAAGGAAGGCTCTGTAATGGAAGGCAATGGTAAACTACTTCTGCTTCTCACTTGCCTTGAAAGACCCTTAATGGAGTTGCTATAAGCTGGTTGCGAGTTGACTTGATGGCACATACATACATACCTATTTGTTCTGGGATATATACTCAATTTCTTTGAATCCTTGTCACAGTTACAATTGCAATCCCTCAGGGTCTTAACACTACAAGTCCAGTACTCTGTTACCTTGAACTATCACCTCAGTCTGCATAATTTAGGACCCCTTCTGCCACTGCCACACTGCAAATGTCATGAAGATATCTTTGACATGATTTCTTTCCACATTACAGTCATCCTTCCTGGAAAAAGGAAGAGTGCCAATATGGGAAAGACCTATTTGCACACTCCTCCTATGTGACACAGAGCTTCTGACATGAGTGTGAGAAGCAACTGCACTGCAATAACTTCCATGCCTGTAAGAGAGTCCTAACAGAACAATTTTTACCAGGCTCTTGCCAAACTCCATGAACAAGGAAATGAAAAATGAGCTCTGCGGAGAAATGTGGTGCAGATCTCCAGCTGACCGTGAACAAACCCAGAGTCAAAAGAATGAGCAAAACTAGACCCTTTCACAAACAAGGAAAGGGTATTGGAAGACTGAGAAAAATCTGAGGAAAACAAACCAAAAGGTGGAGCCCTGTTTTTCCCTTTTCTCTTCTTAACCCAGGTAAATAGCAGCTCTTAGAAATAACAAGATGCATTCTGCAGGCACCTGGCCCGGAAGTCTCAACAGCAGACTGGCTACACTGCAGCCAGCATCATCTTGATCCCAGTTCAAACAGTAAAGCACACACCAAAGGAAAGTTGACTGTTTGGAGACCCAATAATCTTGCCAAAACAGATGGCAATGTTTTGCAAGGCTGCCTTGCTTTGAAGGACTAGTAATGGATTGCGAATTGCATGGGATCTGTTTGGCAAAGGGTATAGGGCAGGGTGAAACAAGTGACCCAAGAAAAATGGGGAAGTATATTTACTTTGTTTTGTAAAGATTTCATGTAATTGCTCATTGTCCAGGAGCCAGAGGAAATAAGCCATTAAATACTGTGCTGCCCAATCCCTCCTTATGTTTCTTGCCCAGGTCTGTGGTTTCCATCAATGACAGGGCTTTCATATGGTTGGGATGCCCTTGGACAACTTCTGCAGCAAAGACTGCAGCCAGTTAAAGGAATGCAACAGTGAACCACTAATCCTCCCAGACCAAGAAATTCCTCCAAAAACCACATGGATTAACAGTGATAACATCGCCTTCCATAATATTAAACACTGAAACAAACAAACACAGACATTTTTAATATTTTAAAAAATCCAAGGCCAGACTCCATCTGCTGGAATGGATTTCCTCACGCACAAAGCTAAAATGAAATTGTTTTGTGTCACTGAAAAGCTGTGCATTAGAAAACAAAGAAACAAAATTCTTGCTGTCCAAGAAGCCCACAGTTTATATGTGCGTATGCTCTTTTCTAACTGTCCACTGAACGTATGTCCACCAGGTGCAGCCTTAACACTAGGACACTGCCTTCACTCCCTGTAGGAATTCAGTCTGTGCTGACTGATTGTCTGGAAATGACAGTAGAAAAAAGCAACCTAGCTAGAGTGGAAGAGGAGAGGGGAAGAGGACAGGGAAGGAATAATTACAAGTACATGCAGCTGCTCACATATGTTGGGCTTGTACTTCACACCACTGGCAATTTTCCTAAGCCATGATATTAGCACTGCTGTGGTTCACTGTGAAGCATCATCTAAGTTTCTTTATCATACCACAGTTCATCATCACCCAGTAAAAAAAATGTTTTGTTGAAAGGGCTCATTTGACAGTCCAGTACACCTTCCCAGCCTCTCACAATGGAATACTAGGAGCCATGGACTTGGATATTCAACCAGCTGAGTGCCTTTCACCAAGAAGTACACCATATTCCTAAACTGCAGTTTCAGGATTCAGCCATGAGATGGGCACAATAAGCAAACAAACAATTTTTCTTTGGGGTACAGAGGTCTTTGACAGTTGCTGGGACTAATAAACTGATAAATAGTTTGCCCTAGAAATCTGCCAGGGAAGCCCAGGTCTTCCATTAAAACACCAGCTCTGTTAGATGAAGAGAATACACATTCTTATGAGGGAGAACCGGAAGTACTGGGGCAAAATCAGGCAAAATCAGGCTTCCATGCAAGCAAGGCAAGGGTCGCAGTGGGTATTGGAAGACTGGGTTGGGGAGAGAAGCCATAAAGCTGGAACTCAGATATACTTTTTGCTTCCTGGTCTGCAGTCAATCATCTCTACTGCTCTAACCAGCTGCATAGTCCCATCCCCCCTGCCTTAAGCATGACCTTCAAAGTACCTGTTGCAAAACTATCGATTGACTCTGCTTGTCTGAGTTAAGAGGAAAACATTACTCATTTTGAGGATTTTAGTTACTGAACCTAAGTCAACAGCAAAGCTGGCTGAAACAAAATGAGTCAAATTTGCAAAGAAGTGCACTCTAACTTGTGCAAAATAATATTAAGGATTAAATGTGTGCGTGGGGGGGGGTTATCAGACTGAAAAACTACATTATTATATATTGTTTTGTTACGTTGTACCACATTTTGTTATGGCAGAGCAATGTAAAATTAACACATGAACAAGCAGCAGCCAACACTGTATCTAAAATCAAGAACCCTCTAGAGTTTTGTCCAGATCTTATGTCAGGTGCAATGCCCTGCCAGCACCTAGAAGCCCTTCAATACAGAGTGGTTTTCTGTGATCACAGGAGTTCACATGAAATTTGGTCAAACCACATCTTTTATTAGTCAAATGCCAGGGAATTTTGAGTCCATAGAAAATGACCTCTAACTGTCCTCACTGAATATGGGGGATCCTAAGGGGGAAGAGACCATGCATGTCTTCTCATCCTCGCGGGGTTCAAAGATAAAACCATTAATAATCTCATCATTGCTGAGACTGGAGAAACAGCCATTTCTTCAGTCTCCACTGGAAGCCCTTCTGCAGCAAGCACACATCACAAGCATCTCAAATCTAATCTGTTGCTTGCATTCATGCCCATCTGTTAGAATGGCAAGGTGCCCTGTCTGGAATTGGTTGAAAGCCTGCCTTTGGACACTGAAGCGAATAATCATTGGCTGCTTAAAGTTGGCAGTTTCTTTACATGCACAGAACTCAGAAAAGCAAAATAGTCCCATGTCTGAACAACAAAATGCTACAGTCTGCTTGAAATAGTTTATACTAGTTGTAGAAAATTTTAATTTAATAAAAGAAAGCCCAAAAGCAAAGGTACGAAGGAAAGAACACCACTAAGCAAAGATTTCTAGACAAGGACAGATGATCCCTCAGGCAATAACAAGCACAGAAGACATAATGGTAAGCAGTGCTTGAAGAGTTTTCAAATGAACAACGGACAAAAGCAAGCAAGTGAAGAAGCAGAATTGTGAAGCAAGTCTTTTAACATCCTGATAAAGATCGTGCTCTTGTGTACAACCTAACTGAAAACCCCACAGACAAGAATATATGTAGGTAGAAAATGACAGTGGACATTATGGTAGATCATAATGATCTGTTATATTGCATGAGAATCACAAGATGGTCCATGGCAGCAGAGTGAGTTCACTTTTGGACTCTTACTCTGCAGGAGAGATAAGGGTACACGTATCAGTGACTTCCTCACATGGTGGTATCATACATAGCAAGATATCACTCAGACCACCAGTGTCATATGGAAAGTTTCCATATCACAGCCATCACAACACTCATCAGTAGCTTGGGAACTCTACACACTAGTAGCACTCCTTGTGATAATCTGAGTTACAGGTTAGTGACCACATAGTACAGCCACACTGAGCATGTGAGGGCCATAACATGTAGAGAGGCCCCAGCATGAAGCAATTTCACCAGGAATAGTCATTAGCTGTTAGTATGTTGCTCTTACTGTTTTGGGATGGAACAACAGGCATAGTTTAGTGCAAGGTTAAAGCAGAATTCTCACAGGCTTTCATTTTTGAATGAGATTCTCCAACATGGCAGCACTGAGACAGAATTAGAATTTAACAAGCGGAGACCTGCAAGAAACTTGCAGGATAGTTATCCCATTCCTCACACCTTTGCCTCCTCCCTTCTCCCCCTACCTCTCTCACACTCTTTCTCCATTCTGCCCCCCTTTCTTACTCTCTCGCTCTCCTCCATGTATGTTACTTCCTCTCTCTTTCTGACCTGTCATCATTCCCTTTGTTTTTCTGCCTCCCCACCTCATCACTCTTTCTCTCTCTTTCTGCCTCCCACCTCAAATCCCACCCTCCCCAGGCTCCACCTCTCAAATGTCTGGGAATTTCCCAACCTGGAGTTGGCAACCCTATTTCCTTCCCACCCAACAGCCAACCTACCTTTATCTGTCTTCAGCTTTCTATCTCCACCCCCCTCCCCTGCAGCCTCTACCTAGGAAAATTACAGTCTTTCTCCACAATGGGGACTAAAGCAGCTTACATTATTATTTCCTCTTTGTTATCTGCACAACAACCCTATGAGGTTGGTTAGGCTGAAAGTATGTGACTGGTCCAAAATCTCCCAGTCAGCTTCCACTGCAAGATGGGGATCTGAACCTGGGTCTCGCAGATCCCAGTCTGAAGCTCGAACTGTTGCACCACAATGGCTTTCATACGGTGACTGCTGATGAACTGTAGCAAAACAGCTGGGCCTAATTAAGTCATGCAAATCAGGTGGTATCAAGTCACACAGAGGGTGCTGCCTAGGGATGCCAGCCTCCACATGGGACCTGGGGATCCCCTGGAGTTACTGCTCATCTCCAGACTACAGAGATAACTTTCCATGGAGAAAATGGATGCTTTGGAGGGGGGAGTTTATGGCATTGTACCTCACTGAGGTCCCTGTCCTCCCCAGGCTCCACCCCCAAATCTCCAGGAGTTTCCCAGCCTGGATCTGGATCCGCTGCTGGCGGCTGGGGGGATACTTGGCAACCCTAGACTGCTGCCAGTAAAATCCCTGCTTTTTACTGACAAAAACAGTTAGAGCCTCCCCCCCTCCCCCGAACATTCTAATCTCCTCACAGTTGATGTCTGGAGTTGGTGCCATTTCAAAAGGTATTTTGGGGGCTTCTACAGTCACTGAAGGGTTTTTTTTAACTTTTCGGATTTTTCTGCACACGGGGGGACTGCCCCCCATGTGTAGGAAAACCTCCCTGCCTCCCAGGTGCCCCCCCCGCGCGGATTTAGGTATCCTCACACAGGGGGCGCCTTCAGAATTAGATATATAGATAATTTAGTTTAAATGGCAAGTAGGGATGGGCATTTTGATATTTCTAGTCCAAATATATATTTAAAAACTGTATTTTCCAGATACATTTAGGTATCTTGTTGGCATCCAGGTTTTTTTGGGGGGGGGCTTGGATTCACTGGTTCAATATTAGGTTGGATTCAGCAGTTATTTGTTGAGCTTGCAACAGCATTTCTTATTAAAATGGTTTGAGTGGGAAGCTTCTCTAGATTGACATTGGTTTGGATTCTCTAATTTGACATGTCTTATTTTATGCTTGGCCCCATTGCCCTGTGCTTCTGCTGAGATTCCCTGGCGCTGCACTGGTTCTTTGGGCTTCTTGGTTTTGTTTGCTTTGGGAGGCTTTTGGCTAATGGTTGCTTAGGTTGCTCTTGACTGTTTGGTTACTGTTTGCCCTGGGGAAAGTTTGGAATCCACCTCCCCATAGGAAACAATGAAGGATGGCTGGGTAAGGCTTGTTTAGGGGCCCACAGAACTGGGCCACTTGGTTCAATTCACGTGAAATTTGGAAGTTATTTAGAGGACAGGAAGAAGAAGAAGAAGAGGAGGAGGAGGAGGAGGAGGAGGAGAAGATTGGATTTATACCCCGCCCTTCACTCGTAGTCTCAGAGTGGCTTACAAGCTCCTTTCCCTTCCCCTCCCCACAACAGACACCCTGTGAGGTAGGTGGGGCTGAGAGAGCTCTAAGACAACTGTCCTTGAGAGAACAGCTGGTACAGAGCTATGGCTTGCCCAAGGTCATCCAGCCAGGTGCAAGTGGAGGAGTGGGGAATCAAACCCGGTTCTCCCAGATTAGAGTCCGCGCACTTAACCACTACACCAAACTGGCTCTCAGCTTTGCTATATGGAACCAACAGCTTTGCTATAATCTTGGTGCCATTAGCTTAAAAAAATGCCCCCCCAGCCCCCCAGAAAAAAATCCCCATAGGGAACTATGAAGCTGAATAATGTCAGAAACCCGGGGGAGGGGGGTGGACAGAATCTTTATTACAGTTCATAACCAACACAAACCATAGGATATTCCAAGCTATTTGGGACCGGAATAGCCATGTACACCTTTTTTTTTCCCAGCTCCCTAATATCCAATCCAAAAAATAGCTATTTTTTCCATGGTGCCCATCCTTAATTGCAAGTGCAAAAGTCTGTGATAGCAACAAAAACTATTAAATATACTGGATTCTTTTTTTAAAAATACAATGTTTCACTAAATGGATTAGAAAATTAATTTTTAACAGCAACAGTTAAACAATGTTTAGAAAATTTTGTTTAGAAAACAATGTTTAGAAAACAATGGATTAGAAAATTAATTTTTAACAGCAACAGTTAAACAATGTAAACCACAACTTCAGTTTCATTGGTTTCCTCAGGAAAATAACTGCACCATTAACTTAAATCCGAAGTGCTCCTAACAATGTTGAAATGCCACTATCAGCTGAATACAGAAATGAGTAAATATTGTTCATAAATATGCAAATTATCAAACAAAAGAATTCTCTGTAAATGCTCCAGTAATTTTAAAGAATAAGCTTTCAGCAAGTTGCCAGTTTTCAATTGTAGTTTCATACATAGATAAGTAGGCAAACAGCCAAAAAAGCAGGCGTTTAATGCATAATTTTAAATGACTTGCTAATGTTTTTATGTAAACAATTTATCCAAACAAAAGGGGTGAAATTAGAAAACAGCCATCACACTACAGAATTTGGAAAGCATTTAAGATTAAGGATCTAGCAACTTCTAGTCATACTAACTGTGTCTACTAAAGTTTCATATCATAGGTAAGAATAACATACATTTAGGATACATATAAAATACCTTATACTTTCAACAGAATATACCATTTGGCCCAGATGCCTAGAAAGAAACAGAGCAATTTGACTGTGATTCAGGGGAAAAAATCATTTGTCAACACATAGGTATTGTTTGCCCTTGGGTCATGAAGTGGTAACTTCTGAGATAAAGGGAGAAGTAGTTTTTCACCAACTTTTTGGTCCTGAAAAGATCAACACATATTTTTACTGGTTTGACAGAAACAACAGCTGTCACGAACAGAAGTCTTTTCCTGCCCAAGAATTCTTGGGAAGTGATTCAGCCCAGTTGTTCAACCTTCCAAGAGGACATTTACAATATTTCCTGGATGGCTGACATTATTAACAGGAGTGGTCTTAGAAATTCTGGAGACCTGGGCAAAAGTCCAGGGTGGGATGCCAGAATCTTGGCCACTTCCAAGCAATGGGAGCATTGCACTTCCTATGCAATGGGGGCAGGACACGAGCACCACACCAAGCAGGTACAAGTGATGGCCTTAAGCCCCTTCTCTTCTTCCCCCCCCCCAATCAGGAAGGCAGGGTTTTAATGCACCAGTACCTTGAACTGGACACTAGGGATGGGCATGAACCCAAAAAATCCAGTTCAGTTCAGGGTGGGCCCCAAATCAAACCAAAAGGCCCCAAATTGAACCAGTGAGTTAAAATCCCCCTTTGTCCCAGCTGTGGTGAGCTGAGGCCGGGAAAAGGGGGGGAACGCCCAGGAAGGGTTAAATGGCTGTCAGTCATTTAACCCATCAATTTCACTTCCCCCCATTTGAAGCTGGGGGAGCAAAACCAACAGGTTTAATAGCTCGCAGCCATTTAAACCTAACCTCTGATGGGTGAACCTGTTCCACTGTTATGTTTAAATGTCTGGCAGCCATTTCACCAGTTGGTTTTGTTTCTGGTGAAACAGACCAGTGAAATGGCTCACAGCCATTCTAACCTAACAGGTCAGCTGCAGACCCACACTGCTCAGCTGTTAGGTTTAATGGCCCAAACAGCCAAACTAAACTGGACAAAAGCCTGGTAAATGTTTAGGGAAGGTGCCTTCCCAGAATGTTGGTTTGGGAGCTCCAAACAGGCTCAAGTTTATGCCGAATTTTGGCACATGAGCTGATTCATGCCCATCCCTACTGGACACCAAAACAAACTGGGATCCAAAGTAGATGGAACAAGACTGAGGTAATATGGTCCCTATAACCCAGTCAACTTTCAGGCCTCAACATTCTGTACCAACTGTAGCTTCCAAAGAATCTTCTAGGGCAGCCCCATGTAGAGCCCATTGCAGTAATCTAATCTAGATGTTACCAAAGCATGCACCACAGTAGTTTGACCTTTTCCACCTGGAGGGACAAGGGTCACACAAGCAGATGGTATATCTCAAACTTCCAAGAATCCTGTCAACATCCTCATACTAGACAAGTTATAAGGCATCTCTCACAACTGGACAAATTGGTACCCTGGGAACATTTAATCCTGTCTTTGCTAATGTGGACAGATACAAGAGATTTTATCCACAATGTGCTGAGCAAAATTATTAAATCAGGCTGCAGAGCAGTTCTCTTGTTCCTCTTGTACCCTGGAACCCAATAAGTTTATTAGAGAATTACAGGCCAGTTATCCTAATGTCTGTCCTAGGAAAATTAGTAGAAACTGTAATCAAAGATAGGAGGACAAAGAGAAAATTAGCATGGCTTCTGCAAAAAGAAGTTCGGCCTCAGTAACCTTTTAGAGTTCTATCAGAAAGTGAACAAGCATGTAGACAATGGTTACCTGGCAGACATCATATACTTAGCCTTATACTTGGCTCATGGAGCAGCACAGGACACCAGTGGACAGTCTCAGAAGGCACTGGGTGGTCCCAGGTGGCCTTGAGTGTTTCCAGACATTTCTGGAGGTCTTCATGGGTCTCCAACATTTCCCAGAGCTTCCAGGAACTTGGAAAACGTCTATGGTCAGATTGTTGGGACTTATACATTCAAACAATTAGAACATGGTTTGAGCTGCTTGGAACACTGAAATCAAAGCAAAACAGCCTTGGAATCATCTGAGCACTGTCAATCTGCTGACCTGCTGCCCTAACCATAGAAATAATTTTACTCCAACCCTCAGCCTAATGTCTGATGGGACCGAGTTATTTTTAATTTATCCCTGCTAGTGAATACAATTAAGAGGAACTAGGATTGATTTAATTAATCCATATAAATTGGAACCTATTAATAGATTAACTAGAACTGAGATTTGGAATTTATTAATTAATCAATTTGATTGAAAGTTATTAGAAGCTACTAGTAGAATAGGAACTATTTTTATTGGGTCTGGAGGGTGGGAGGGATTAAGGGCAATAGATCAGTGAGGTTGTTATTGTTATTAGCTAAATTATTTTAGATTAATTGTAATATTAATGAGTGAAAGTGTGACGACAGTGGCTGATTTGGATGTGGTGTATATGGGGGAGATCATATGGAGTTGGGCAAACAATCACCTCCAGATCTGACTATCGTAACTTGCTCTATGCATGGCTACCCTTGAGACTGACCCAGAAACTCCAACTGGTCCAGAATGCAGCGGCACATATGCTTACAGGTACACCATCGAGAGCCCACATACAGGTGCTGTTCCACCAGCTGCACTGGCTCCAAGTAGAATACCAGATCACGTTTAAGGTCTTGGTATTAAGTTTAAGGCCCTACACAGTCTGGGACCAACATATCTTCAGGACCATCTCCCCTGGTATGTCTCCCAAAGAGCACTGCACTCTGTGGACAAGAACCTCTTCGTGGTCCCCAGCACAAAAAACATTTGTCTAGCCTCAACCTGGGCCAGAGCTTTGGCCCTGGCCTGGTGAAATGCTTTTCCAGATGTGATCCAGGTCCAGTGGAATTTGATGCAGTTTCGCAGGGCCTGTAAGACAGAAATGTTTCACCAGGCCCACGGGTGAGGCAGCAAAGCTTCCCATCTGAATTGGCCTTCCCAAGCCCCCCCTCCTCTGCCATTCATTGTGTCATCACACCAGTTCCACCAACACACAGTCTGTATAACCTCACGTCGGATAATTTATGCTATTCTGTGCTGTATATTGCCATCTGATTTTATTCTAATTTATTACTTGATAATTGTTTATAACAACCTAAGGTATTGTTTTAATTTTTCTGTTACCCACCCTGAGCCTTGCTATACAGAGGAGGGCAGGCTATAAGTCTAAGAAAATAAATAAATAAATAAAATATTAGCTTCAGCTCATTTGTATATGCGACTGATCATGCAGTGGCGGGCTGCGCCCGCAGCTTCCAAAGACTGTGTGATTGCGCAACGGTGGGTCAACTTCTGCCAGAGAAAATAGCCCCCCCCCATCTTGTGTGTGACTGCAACCAGTGTCTACTTATGACAACCCCACGTAGAGTTGGTAACTCTACATAAGGAATCCACAGAGTCAGAGCAACTATTAGCTAGCTTTGAAATGAGGGAGATTCTCTTAAAGAACAGTTGACCAGTCTACTTCATTCTTCAGCTGCAAAACAGAGACTGATTTCAGAAACCACATTCCAAATGAACCATCAAGTACTCAAGTAGTCCAGTGGGTCCATTCTTGTAATTAACTGGTCAAAACCAAGACTAGTCTAAAACAATGTCCAAGCCAACAGAACGCAGACCAAAGGAGGAAAAATAGCCATTGAGAATTGCTGATCAAGATGGGTGCTGAGCTTGTGAAAATAAACCTGCCAACAGCTGTTGACGAAATGGGACATTACTGAAAACCACCCTGTCCACAGTTTTATACAAGGCCTCTCTAGCAAAAGCAAAACAAAACATTTGTGGGAGAAAACATGTTGAGATGTAACATCATTTTATGTTCAAAAATGCTTCATATGGGTCTTCTAATCTGAAGATACAACTGTGTACCTGGGTCCTTTCGGTCACGTGTACTTTGGCTACACAATCGATAATGCAGACATGTCTGTACAGTTCCTCTAGGGTTTTCTTGTTTTGCTGTCAAGTCACAGCTAACTTATGATGACTCCACAAGATTTTCAAGGCAAGAGACAGTCAGAGGTGGTTTGCCATTGCCTGTCTCTGTGTAGTGACCCTGGACTTCCTTGGTGGTCTCCCATTCAAATACTAACCAGAGCCGACCCTGTTTAGCTTCTGATATCTAATAAGATCAGGCTAGCCTGGGTTTTCTATAGCCCTTTTATAACCTATTAATATTTTGACTTTTAAAAAAAATATAAATATAGAGAATACTTCCTAGAGATCAAAAGGACTGAACTGGTATTTCTGAGACCAACTACAGGACACACATGCTCATCTTTAATTTGGGCTGGCAGACAGGAAAGGAAACGATGGGATAACACTTCTCATATGCTTTGGGCTTTAATTTATTCCTCTGTCCTATGAAACCTGAAAGCATGCAATAATGGATAAGAAAGACCAGAGCTATTCGAGGTTTCGTTGTTTTTATGTTTTTGTTTTCCTGGTGCAATTCTCAGTTCTCTCTCCTTAATAAATGCTGTTTTGTTTATTAATAATGTTTTTTTATGATTCTGGGTGATATGCTCTTAATTGGTATAGTCAGGAGGGGTATGGTTACCAACCTCCAGGCAGGGCTTGGAGATCTTCAGGAATTACAACTGACCTCCAGATAACAGAGATAAGTTATCTGGAAGAATATGGCTGCTTTGGAAGGTAAGCCCTATGGCCTTAGGTCCCTCCCCTCTCCAAACCCCACCCTCCGCAGTCCCCACCCCCAAATCTCCAGGAATTTCCCAGTCCAGAGCTGGCAACTCTATCAGACGAGACTGTTCCGCTGACATGGTACTCTGTGTGTTTGGAGCCACAGGAAACAAGATAAAAGTTCATCCTGTAAAAAGCTAAGCAAGAATGTGAACCCTATATAGCTCAGACATAGCACAAAGTTGGACACCAACCTTCAGGATAAGAATCTGTGATAAGCAAAATCACAGAGGGCAGCCTTATCACTAATATATTACTTAACATTTACATTATTTAGTTCACATACACCTCACCTTAATCTTTCTGAGGTTTTAGGGGAAGATCAGGTAGACTGATCCCTTTGCATGCTGCTCAGGAGGCTTTGAAATGATTTTGAAAATTATTCCTCTTCAAACTTCAAAGCTATGTGTGGAATGTATCTCTACGGAGGCCTACCACTTTCATTCTGTCAATGCCCTGCTTGAGTTTTAGGGGGTTTTTTTTCCCTTTTACCATTAACTTGTGTTTTGTAGCTTTTTGAAAGCTGAAAAGGAAACACCATTCAAGAGAGGTATTTTACCAAAATAACTATGGTGCTAACATTTGCTTTTGTCCTACTAAAATTTCAATACTATGTACATTTATTAAACTTCTTACTAAAACCTGCAGGATTACTCCTAAGTAAACACACACAAGGTGAGGCTTTGATGTATGCTACTAAAACAAATGAAAGAGGAAACAGATTTTAGCAACAGCTGGAAATCTTCTACTCAATTTTGTTAGGTCAAGAACATTTTTTAAAATCATCTACCACTCTTAAAAGTAGGCGGTAATCAGCTGGTATATATTTTGCAGTGTTTCCACTGAAATTGGCTAGAAAACTCCTGCCAATTTATTTAGAGCTGCTTTGCATCTGGCACAAAATTAAGGGTTAAATGAGGACTGAAAAACCAATAAAGCCCATTATAGTTCTGAACAAGATACAGAGTGAAATATTTCCCTACTCGCTTAAAAACAATAGCTAGAATTAAAAATCCTTTCAGCATTGATAGAACTTGCATTTCAAAGCACATAAAAGCAAAGTTGACAGGCAAGTTTCCCCAAAATTCAGAGATGCTGGTTGTACTTTGACTCTGCTCATTTTGTAATTGTGTGGGTCAAACATCTCTTATTATGACAATTGCGCACAGCAAGTGTACATTATGAAAAACAAATTTTCTGTTGGATGGTATAATCCCAGAAAGCATTAATAACAACTGTGGGTTTGGGGATGAAGGTGTGGTTACCCAACTGGCCCACAAATACCAAGTTTAATTGGAAAATTTAAAAGGCAATATCTGTATCCCAAGTTAAATAAACTCAAACCTTGAGAGGAATCAAATTCTAGGTATAGTTATGCCATAAATGTAAGACAGCTGGGTATTTTTTGTCCTACCCATAATAGCAGACTGGTTCGGAAACCCAGAAATTTCTGACCTTGGAATACAAACTCAAAGAACCCGTTCATGCTCTACCTTTGAAATATTTGTCAGCTACTTCACTCACACACATGTTCTACTCGTGTAAGGAACACAGCACATGAAGTGAAATTTCAGACGGTTTCCTCATCAGTTTTGATGGAGACAGATTTCCAGCCTTTGAGCATCATACATATATACATAGTTCTCCCATGAATTTTGGACACCAAACATGATCAGAGTACTGAAGTTAGCACTTTCCTTTTCAAAGCTCCTCTGATCAATAGATCTTAAGCAGTGACTAAAAGAGTACTTAATTAGTTTCTAAAAGAAATATGATAGGAATTTAGCAACCAATGGGGTTATATTTGGTTCACCGTCTAGCATCAGATAGGGAATATCCCTTTGAGAATTACTGAATAAAATGTGGTAAAAGAGGTAAAATCCATCAACTACTAAAAACATTACAAAAGGAGCATTGCAGAATTTTATGAGATTAAGTATCAATTTTAAACAGGCCACAAGAAAAGTGTGCTAACATATGAATTGGTTCTCGGTCATACTAAAAAGTTCTGAATATGGTATCCCTGGACAGCAAAGTGGATCCTCCAGCATCAAGGTAGCATCATCTATTCCCTAAGGTATCATGGGAAAGCACAGTGCACCTCTGGCTGCGCACCTGGCTAGCATTTGGATAGGCTCCTGGTATCAGGAGAAGATTAAGGCCACAGGGAGAATTCGGGTAGGCCAAGGGCACAGGGAACTACCTTCCCCCATTAGGACCACCCTGGCTCCAAGTGAGGGGCACACCTCACCCGGCCCATGCAGGGCCAGGGCAGTCAACTCGCTTGTGGTGGTGGTAAGAGTCATCTTTTGCTCCTTTTCTTCCCTCCACAGGGTGTGTGTGTGTGTGTCTGTGTGAAGCTGGAGGAGGGGCCCTTTCCAGGTCTGTGTTTGCTTCCCAGTCTGCCTTTGTCTGGCATCAGTATAAGTTCACCCAACCACTGGGGAAAAAGTGATGCCCCCCAAATGCCTTTGGATCCAGTAGTACAGGCAAACAGCTGTAAGCTTGCTCTTCTGTAAGCCTATCCTCTTGAAGATAGGATGGTAACTTAAGAGGTTTTATTTCACACCAGCAACCGGGTCTCATGAGCAACAGCAAATGTGTTAGTGTCTGGAAAGGCCTGAAATTAACAGTATTGCTGTTGTTGGAGCTGCACTATGGTTCCATTCAGCAGACAAGCCATTCGCTGGTTCTGTTGCTTTATCAGAATTTTATTAAAATGGCTGATTTTATTTCTTCACAAAGGGTATTACTCCAGTCTTTAGCACACAACGGTTACTGGCACTATTTGACATTGTTACTGTACAGCAGCCAAGGACAAGAGCCTGAATATTTTGCTCATGTAAAAATCTTTATATTCAAAAAGAAGTACTTAATAACACAACACTGAGCTAGTGTGCTGGCTTCCCATGTCTGGAGGCCTAGCCAGAAGCGTTATGCAGAGTTAACTTTGGCTGACATAATGGTTACCAACATTTCACTCAGGATAATTCAGAGTATGCCTTTAAATGTGTTGGAGGGCTACCTCAGCCTAATGGAAACTGCTCCTTATTTCTTTAGCTGTACTTTACACGTATGCTTCACAAGATTTTTTTTTGTTTTAACAACCACAGCAGCAACCTCTTGGCATGTATTTCATCTTGACAATTATGTCACCCATTATTTTTGGCAGGATACTCTTCTCTAGATCAATGAAACACTAACTCACCAGCTATGTCCCAGTGTTTTTTGGCAACAAATGAAGATTTGGTGGTGAGTGGATCACAAGCTGGGCTTACCATGAACTACGGAAGCAGCCCTCCAGAGAAGCCTTATGAAGAGACTGGCAGAGATGCTGGCAGGCAATGCCCTTTGAATTCACTGACATGCTTTTGCAGGGAAACAGTCCCATGCCCAATCCCTGGCATCCCAAATTCTATAAAAGGCTGTCAGGTAGCTCTTGGGGTAGGGTTGTCAGCTCTGGGTTGGAAAATACCTGGAGACTTTGGGGGTGGATCTGGGAGACGGCAGGGTTTGGGGAGGACAGGGACCTCAGTGGGGAACAATGCCATAGAGTCCACCCTTCAAAGCAGCTGTTTTCTCCAGGGGAGCTGATCTCTGTCAGCTGGAAATTTGTTGTAAAAGCAGGAGATCCCCAGGCCCCACCTGGAGGCTGGCAACCCTATCTTGGGGGGAAGGACCTCTGCCTGCCAACTGGGAGAGCCACTGCATCTCTGAGAAGATACAACTGGTCTGAATGGGCCAACAGGGCTATATCCCACTCTCTCAGTGCTGCCAGATGGTTAATTTGGAATCTCTGTTGCAGGGCCTCAAAATACTATTTATTTTGCTCAAGATACTTATACTGAAGCAAGAGGGGTGAAACATCTCCCTTGTCTTCTTCCTGCAACAAATCATCCTTTTATCAGGCAACAGAATCCCCTTCCCCAAACATATCATCTGTAATATTAAAAGTAGCATATGGGTTCCCCTGTTTTCTACTCTCTTGTCACTCCCCCCCCCCCAAAAAAAGTCCATAGCCTTCTCATCTCCACTCCCACAGCAGCTCTGCACACAATCCACATAGCCAAGCTCAGAAGAAAGAGACCGAGGGAAGGAAACAATTCCCAGCGGGCCTCTGCCCTGGAGAGCCAGTGGCAAAGCTGTTTGTGGCATTTTAAAGATGACCAAATTTTTATTCTAGCATAACCTTTGGTGAACTAGACAGAGCCCATTTTGCCTCCAAGACTCCTTCCCCAAACTGAGATTCTGATACCTGTTCTGGGTATAATCAGAGGGATCTTAATTTGAAGTAATTGACATTGGAGAGAATGACCCAATGTATCAGGGACCAATTTCTCTACTGTGCAGCTGTTTTATAAGTTCATTAATCTTTTAAAGGTTTTTTTTTAGTACCAGAATTTATTGATTTTCAAAATACTTTCAAAACAGCTTCAGGTTTGGACTTTGATAATGATTAAACTACACATGATGCTGGAGTTCTGTGACTGGAAATTCGGATGTGTTATTTGGTCTTTAAAAAGCAGCTATGAGGAAGGGGAGGGCCAAAGCAGAAGCCCGTATACCTACACAATTATACAGGAAAAAACAGAGCAGAACTAGAGTGGTACAGTCTGTGACTACTTCTATATAAAACTACACAGAGGTATATAAAACTTAAATAGGGTCACCAATTGCTTCTGTTGCAATTGGGCACAATGTGCTCTTCTTGGTTATGTTTGAGTTTTAAAAAGAAATCTATCTCAGCCTGTTTTTGCATCTCACGATCTTTTGCAAGATAGCCAGCTCACCTCACCACCCTCATACTAGATGGCCTTAGGCAAGCCATTGTCTTTCTGCATTCCCATTTGACAGCCAGTATGATGTAGTAGCTGGTCTCAGAGATGGGAGATGTGGGGCACATCCCCTTTCAGTCATGAAGTTTGCTTCATGACCTTTAGCCAGTTGCCTTCTCTATCAGCCTAAACTAGCTTACAAGGTTGTTGGAAGAATAAAATGAGGGAGGTGACAACTATGTATGATTCCTGAGCTCTATGGAGACAGAGTGAGATTTTAAAAAACCCCAGCCTTGGATTCGGCACAGGAGAAGATGCAACCCCTCACTTCCTGCAGCTGTCAGGAACATTTTAGTTCTGTGCCCTTAGACCTACTAGGCTCCATCCTTAAAGCTGACCAGAAGGATGCAAGGGGACCACTCTGAAGCTTTTTTTTCAAGAGCTGTTCTTGCATCACAAAATGCCCCTGGTTGCCCTGGTAGGAGCAACATCACCAGTTAAGCGCAAAACCCCAACACTCAGAACTATCTTACTTAAAAATTGCTGGGTACAAGGGGTAGCATAGTGACAGTTCTTAAACTAGAGCTGTACTGAGGAACCCTGAATTCTGGTATATCTGTAGATGAGAGTGCAAAGGATTTAATTCTTGGGTACATCTGAATATGAGAATCCATAGAGATGAAATCAATGGTTTATCAAAATATATGAATAAGGTAATACTTTTTTTATTAATTTTTCTTTAAAAGTTATAGAATGCTTTTATGATAGTAAGGCAATAATTTGACTTATGGCAGATATTAAGAAATATATGGGCTTAAGTGATTAGATTTAACATAAAGAACTCTCTGACTGTATAAGCAGAACTGTTATTGTAATCGTGTATGTTGAAGTGATTGTAAGCAATATTTCTTTCACCCGTTGTACCCTTTCCTTTTGTAATATTCAATAAAAATTTAAAATATTTTAAGAAAAAAATAATTCTCATATTCTTCAACACTACTCTGTTTATGAGGTCATCTCAGGGCAGGCAACTTCAGTGGGCCTCCTTAAAAATAGGTGGATTGTAACCGTTCCTGCCTTTTGCCCTCTCAGCAGGCTCCTTTGCTAACCACATGTTAGAATCCTGGAGCACAAGATATCTGGGGCCCAGCTTGTCCAGTTTAATAACTCTATGAGATAAAATGCCCCATGGGAAGACCTTTGTTTTCATTTTAAAACAAGAAAGCCTCCAGCCCTCATACTTCCACAGATGGGCAGAATATTTTCCATCCTAACTGTCGGGTGTCTTTCTACCTTCCGGAGCTCGAGCCAAGTGTTATTAATAAATTGGCCAATGAAGAAGCAAAGCTATTTCTAATTGGTCAGAATGATGGAAGGAATCCATGTGATGTGTGACACTTTTCTTCTAGAATGACAAAGGTACATTCAAATGCAAAGCTAACCAAAATACAATTAAAATGTGCATGAACACAGATCATTGCTGGCCTCATGGACACACTTTCCCCCTCACATGAAGTACAACAAAGGAATTCCAGTAAAAAAAAATACTTAATTGCAGCTGTGTCTGATGTTCAGATTCAGCTGTGTGGTTAACCACATTCAGTCTCTCTCCACGCACAGACACTTAAGTGGGATTCGAAGCCTGCATTAAACCCTGGCTGAGAATTCCGGTTACTGATGGGAAAACTCATTCAGTTAACCCCCATACCTGCATTTGTACATCACAGGTAGCTGGAGTTTGTTTCACAAAAGGAAACAAGGAAGAGGGCCACATGCCCTGGCAACAAGTTGAGCTCATATAAGCATTAATTTAACCCAGTTAATTTTGCCAAGTCAATGCAAAAAAAAAATGCTTTAGGACCAGAGATAGCTCCTAATACACAGAGATCTCTTGCGTTACTGAAACTATTTTTTTTCTACAAGCATCTTGCTCAGGTGCACTTAAGATCTTTTTAATGACATGCTGGGTTGGATCCAGCACAGCATTTCCATGGACTGGATCTAACTCACTGGCTAGATTCAGGCATAACACAAAGTCACGGATTATTTTAATTTTGTGAAGCCAGCATTCGGCTTCCAGACCACTAACTGGATCTCAGTTTGCTCCAACCAATACTAGCTTTGCCACCTTTAGCTAGGCATTTCTGCAGCCAAGGAGGGTGCAAAATTGGCACCAGGGAAGAAGTAAGGACTCAGTGAAGGATGTTTTTCATTTGTACATCGCAGAAAACCAAAGGGAAGATTCATGCTAGTTAATAAACAGACTTCAAACCATCATAGTTAGTGGAGTGGCCTTCATCCAGGTGACAACACTAACCATGGCTACTTTAATTAAAACATGGTTTTGCATGACATCTGCATTGAGCCACTGTGCAGTGGTTTCTATAATTCGGGAAGGGGGCTTCATAAGCAATTTTGCTTGTTCTGCCAAGTGCAGATAGATTGGACTTGAAAGGCTTCTATTCAGGCCCGTAGCCAGAATTATTTAATCCAGGGGGCCTTTAAATAAGACAGGGAGCACCCCTGCACACCCACCCACACACCAAGTGAGCTCCATAAATAAAATTTAAAAATTGGAAGTTGGGGGGCCAGGGCTAGATGGGAGTTAGGGGGCCTTGGCAATAAGCCGGGGGGCTAGGCCCCGAGAGGCCCCATTGTAGCTACAGGCCTGCTTCTATTCTTTATAGTAGAAAGATTTTATTATTAATCTAAACCCCAAGAGTGCAAAACTGATTTCTATGATAAGCTAAATAGGATGGCTATTTCACCTCAGAAGTCTGAAGCTGGCAGTATGGAAGGGAATGATAACACTTCTGCATACCGTTCTTCCTATTTACAAACCAATATTTCAAATGATGCCAGGGTCTTTCTGAAGCTGTGCTCGGCTCCTCATAGTGCCATGAACATTATCCTTGGTTTGTAATGGCCTGTGGCTAAATACAAACAAATTTCTTTCAGTGTATGCCATGAAAATGGGAGCACCCAGAAATAAGGATATGGTCCCAGAAACAAGGATATGGTCCTGATTGTTCACAAAATTTGGCACCTAGGACTAAGTTCCTCTGACCGTGTGCACAAGATCTTTCCTTTGTGAAAAATCCTTCCTTGCCTGCTTTGGCGTGTTGTAGATCCTGGTATCCCAAATTTGCCTCGGGCAGCAGCGGTCTTACGGATCTAAGAGGGATGGCCTGAAGTGAGGCAGCAGACAGGAGAGAAGTTCAGGATCAAAGTACACATTATGTGTAGCATGAATTGGGTCAGGGATGTCCAACCAGACTCTCAGTCCATGTTCTTGCAGGAACTCACTTTCAAAAACAGATTAGCTAGATCCATTTCAACCTGGAGTCAGGCCTGGCTTTGAGACAGAAATGGCCTTGGCCACCCTTACTGATGAACTTCACTGGAGAGTGACAGGGGGGAGTGCATCCCTGTTTATATTCCTGGACCTCTCAACAGTTTTTAATACCATCGACTGGTATCCTTCTGGAGAGGCTGATTGGGCTCACGGCGTACTATACTTCAGTGGTTCCTCTTTTACTTGACCAACTGATTCCAGAAGGTTATGCTGGAAGACTACTGCTCAGACCCATGGCATATACGCTACGGCCTCCCACAGGTTTCCAGGTTATCCGCCATGCTATTTAACATCTACATGAAACTTCTGGGAGAAAACATCCAGGGATTTGGAGTGAAGAGCCACCAATATCTGGATAATACCCAGCTGCTTCTCCTTAACAGTTAAATCAGGTGGGTCTATGGAAGTCCTGACTAGGTGCTTGGAGAAGGTAGTGGGATGGCCGAGGGTCAATAAACTGAAGCTCAATCCAGAGAAGACTGGGGCGCTGTTGGTCAATGCAGAAGCTGCTCAGGGACTGCAGAGCCAGCCTGCCCTGCAGGAAGTTGGCTGCACTCCCCTGAAGGAGCAGATTTGTAGCTTTAGGGATGGTACTGGATCCTTGCCTACAATTGGAAGCTCAGGTTTCCTCTATGGTATGCAACACCTTTTACCAGCTCCAGCTGACTTGCCAGCTGTGGCTATTTCTCAAAAAGCACAATCTGGCCACAGTGATCCATGCTCTCATGACATGCAAATTAAGATTACTGTAATGCACACAATGTGGGGCTGCCTTTGAAAACAGTTCAGAAAATTCATTTGGTCCAAAATGCAGCAGCCAAGGGATCATTTCACCTCTGTGCTGAAAGATCTGTACTGGCTACACATATGTTTATGGGCACAATCCCAAGTGCTGGTTCCCATCTTTAAGGCCCTAAATGGCTTGGAGCCAGGGTGCCTGGAGGACCACCCACCTTTAATCCCAGCAAAAAAGCCAGACTATGAATAACGTAAATAAATAGATCTCTATCCATACTGTCCAGCCCACCAGTCAAGATCTACCACTCAAGCCTTGCTCTCTGCGCCTCTGCCTTCAGACGTGAGGCAGGCAATGACTAGAGACAGAGCATTTTCTGTGGTGGCACCTCTCCTGTGGAATGCCCTTCCCCTTGAGGCTTGCCTGGTGCCTGCTTTCCTTTCTTTTAGGCATCAAGCTAAAATGTATCCAGGCTTTTAAGTAGGGGTTTTATCTTAAGCAGCTTTTTAATGGTCTGCTCTGTTTTATGGACAGCTTTTATGCTGCTTATGTCTAATGGCTTCTTTTTTTATACTGAGGTTTTTAATAGTAAACTACCTCCAGCAGGACTCTGAAGAGTCAGCACAGAAATATTCTGAATAAATAAATAAACTCTCTGCCACTCTGCATGGCTCCAAATGCTGCAAGGAGGAAAGAGGGACTCCAGGCTTCCATCAACTGTTTTGTCTAGCAGGAATAACCGTGGGAGGGGGCAGTGCTTCTTCCTTGGGCTACATATGCCCATCCCAGGGCACACAGAACCCAAGGAAAGGGCAAACAGCTCCCCATGGCCCTTTCTGCTGGCAAATATGAGTTGGGAGGGAAGTCTGAAGCCCCTCCTTCCCCTTTGCAGCATTTGGAGTGTGTGAGAAGCTTTTAAAGGCTAATTCCCATATGAGCACATGCGAGTCCAGCTGGACACTCACAATCTGACTTGTGTCATGCATAATGTGTATTTTGGCCCTCAGATTCTACTCTGTACTGGTGGGCTTGCCTGCACCACAGACCAACAAAGACAGTTTGGCTCCCCCCCCCCCCTTAGGTAAAAGTTTCCCTTGCTCGAAAGCCAGTCAAATACGACTCTAGGGATGTGGTGCTCATCTCTGTTTCCAAGCTGAAGAGCTAGCAATGTCCAAAGACATTTCTGTAGTCATGTGGACGGCATGACTAGATGGCAAGGCGCATGGAACACTGTTACCTTCCCACCAAAGTGGTACCTATTTATCTACTTGCAATTTCTTGCCTTCGAACTGCTAGGTTGGCAGGAGCTGGGACCAGAGATGGGAGCTCACTCCATCATGCAGCAGCAAACATTAGCAATAATAATGCTCATCTAGAAGCAATGATTTCTGATGGTCAATATATTGTTAAAGCCACAGAAGCTGACCAGGACACTTTTTTCTGGTCACTCAGCACTTAATTCCTTGTGCACAATGGTGTTAGCTTGATGTGGCAGTGCAATATTCATGCATTTGCATTCACTGTGCAGCCTTCAGAGCCCACTGCCTTACAGATACAGTCATCACCCCCCTCCCCATGAGCACAGATATGCGCGATGACGGAGAGCAGAAATGCATGACTAAGACCAAAAATGGCTAAGCTGGATTTTTAAAAAATCTTTTGCATCTCCTAATTCTGTTACCCCAGCCAAAAGGATAAAATCATTTTAATCAAGCAGCCAGTAAAACTTTGGCTGGACAGCAATATTAAATGAGGCATCAATCTCCATGGAGATGTAATGTCGCCTAATACACACATTTGTTTCTAGATAAACATTGATAAACTCTTTTTACTCTTGTTCAGGGAATCCCCAAAGCATAGTGGATCCATCTGATCTTTTCTTGTCCTTCCTGCAAGGCTGCCTCCCCACCCCCCTTTGCATCTCTGAGTAAAGGATTCTGAGCAGGCACTCAGCAAGGTGCCTTGTTGGATCAAGCCAAGATCACATTCTCCTTCATCCTATAAGGAATCCAACAATGTGGGGTCAACCAGAATTTAGCCAGCAATCTGCTGTCCAACCTCCACCCAGTGGGCCCTGATAAAAGTACGGACTTTGTTCCTTACAGCCTTCCTGAGAGCGTTTAACAAGATGCCCAGCAGACTGACATTTACCAGATGAAAATTATCTCCATCTTCTCCATGAGAGATATTGGCTAACTGCTCAATATTCTTGCCAGAAAGAAAAGCTGACATCGCTGGGTTCCCATTCTGTATAGTGGATCTACCCAACCACATTCTAACAATGTGAACTCTGGCCCACAAAGTAAAGGTACAGTAAAACACATGATAAACGTAGTCAATACGTTGTGAGCCATTATTTCTTGCAGGGAATCTGTTTAGTAGGAGACACTTGTTTGAACATTGTTATGTCCGCTGATGGCCTCATGGCAGCAGCGACGTAATGCTTGAGCTTGGCTCCTGAAAACAATAGGAGCCAAGGATCCTAGACCCACACTAGCCCTCCAATAAGAACTCTGGTGGGAAATTCAAACCTGCCAATAGGACTTTAGGTGCCATCTAGGGACTGTATATAGTTGGCCCTCGTGGCCGGTTTTGCATGCTCAAGTTGTATACTAATAAATAAACTGTTTGCTATGTCATCGTCCATCTCTTCAGTGCTAAGAACCCAGTACACAATAGGCATCTTCTAGACACATCTATACTTTGGTGTTTTGCATACATGTAAAAATATACCATATGTTCTTGGACCCCGCTGACATGGGCAGAGCCTTTAAATTGTCACTCAGAATATTTTGTCCAGTGACTTCATGCCACAAAAAGAAAAGGACAAAGGATGCTTTCCTGAGACTTGCTAAAGGGGCACTGCTTGCATGGTATATTGTAGGTAGGAAGAGTGGGTAAGGGATTAGAAATAGATTTAATTGTAGTTTGTGTTTAGGGTAGCTACTTGAGACTAGTGTAAGGCAAAACATGTGCAATTGAGGCATTTACTGTCAACAGAGTCTGGAACTGCATTAACTAGGAGAAGAGGAATTTGGCTAATTTAAAAGTCTAAATGAAGCAGTGTTCCCTCTAAGTTGAGTTAGTGTGAGCTAGCTCACAGTTTTTAGCCTCCAGCCCACACATTTTTGTCTTAGCTCAGGAAGGATGGCTCCAGAGCAAACTAATTTATGCAGTAGACAAATTGCTCACACACAACTTTAATGCCAGTAGCTCATAAAGTAGAATTTTTGCTCATAAGACTTCACAGCTTAGAGGGAACATTGAGATTCCTTATTAAAAATGACTGAGAACCCTCAACAAAATCAATGGGTTGGGTGCTATAGCTCTGTTCTACTAATCAGCATTCAGCAGTGCTTTTCACCAGCAGAAGAGCAACAATGGGAGCAAATATGGAACTCTGACATTTATAAAACTCGGTCTCTCCCTGTCCAATTTCAAGCACTTAAGATCCTAAACAGATGGCACCTAACACCGGCTAAATTATCTCATATCTACCCAACTCAATCCCCTCTTTGTTAGAAATGCAGAAAGGCTGTTGGTACGTACTTCCACACATGGTGGGCATAAATGCTCCCTCTAAGCTGTGGAGTCTTGTGAGCAAAATTCTGCTTTGTGAGCTACTGGCGTTAAAGTTGTGAGTGAGCAATTTGGCTACTGCATAAATTAGTTTGCTCTGGAGCCATCCTTCCTGAGCTAAGACAAAAATGTGTGAGCTGGAAGCTAAAAAACTGTGAGCTAGCTCACACTAACTCAGCTTAGACGGAACACTGGTGGGCGTGTCCCTTCATTTTATCTTTCTTGAAAGCAGTCCGCAGTGAAATAAAAAAAAATGCTTAAAATAACTATTCCTCTAGACCCGGCTCTCATACTTCTGAATCTCTGGCCAAAAACGCAAATTAAAGCTGAGATTCAAAATCTAATCTCTGTACTCTTAACTGCAACTAAATACGCCATTGCAATCCAATGGAAAAGTCCGACCTCTCCTACCATGGCTACGTGGTTAGCCAAAGTCTGGGACTTCTTCATATTTGACAAAATTGCTGATAAGGTACAACACAATGACGAAACAGAAACAGGTAAAAGCCCAATGACTAAATGGACCCCTCTACTTGCCTATAACACAAAAGAAGGTCTAAATTCATTTCCCAAAGCATGAGCAAATACCTCTTTGTTATATCTATTTTTTAAGTCAGCTTGTAATGTGAAGGCTACTAAACTAAAGGGGGAAGGGGGGAAACAACTATTAATGTTCGATATTTCAATTTCTTTTGTGAATGTTGTTTTCACTACTGATGGATATTAATGTATTTTTTCTTAACTCACTCTTCTTATTTCAGCTTCCTGTAGACTTTATAGAAGTTAGTATGTACTATCCAAGCCAAAGAATTAATTTCTGTATCACTCTGTACCAGCATTGTTAAATAAAATAAAAAAAACTTTTAAAAGAGCCCAAATTGTTGGAACAGAATTGAAGGATTTGGCCCAATACTATTTCCTGCATGTAGGCATGCACTAGACTGCAGATTGGGTATTATTCATGAAGCTATCACATTGAATATAAGAGCATAAGAAGAGCTATGCTGGATCAGACCAAAGGCCCATTTACTCCAGCATTCTATTTATGTGAAGAAATGCATTTCTTTCTGTGGAGGTTTGAAAGGAAGCAAAACCTTCACTGTTGAGTTTTAAAAGGGTTTTTTCCTCTCCCTCTCTGGGCAGAGAACATGCAGGTAGGAGGGAAGTCAGTTCAATTGCTTTCCAGACTTACCTCAGCCCACCTTCATACAAATGCTAATAGGTCTAGACAATGGGATGGTCAATTCCTCCCCCCTTCAAGCAGGTACTAGAAGGACTTCTGGAAGAAACTTCTGGAGACTTCAGGAAAAGCTCCTGGTCAGTGGGTGGGTGGGGAAAGAGATATGATGACACTCCTGGGAGCAAGGAGGAGGGTCTCTTTGGTATTGATTCCATCAAACCAGATAGAACTCTTAACTGAAGTCTGGAGGAGGTGGCCATTGTCATGTGCTGGCCTGGAGGAGGTTTGAAGGTAATAGTATTCCCGTAAACATCTGGTAACTTTCTAAGCAAAGGAGCCTGCCTTATATTTAACAACAGATAGGGCATGTATAGAGGAAGGGACAGAGGAATTGTGTTTCACCCTTTTCTTTCAAATCCCTTGCTCAATCTGGTGCTCTGCTTATGAACATTTTTTAAAAAATATCCAAAGTCCTGATCCTCATGCACTGGCCTGCACCACTAGGGTGGATTTGATTTAAATCACTAGTCAGTAAGAGTCAGTTTAAAACATGGTTTTCTACATAAAGCTCATTCTTGCTGGTATTAATATTTACAACCCAGAGGAAGGTTTCATTTTAGTATAATAACTTTTCAGGTTAATTTTAGTTATATCAGAAAATTAATGATTGGTTATTTACCACTTGAAATTATGAAAACATTGCAAGGTGAACTATCTCCAGTTTAATAGGTTAGTCATTCATATTTGGACAATTTTTCTGCTGTACTTTATTGGAAGGAGAAAAATAACCATTAACACCAACCATTTAAATTCTTTTATTTAACTGAAACAATAACATTATATAGCATACCTATTCTTGTATTTGCTTAAACATCCATGAGGATACATTCACAAAGATCTCAAGATTTCTGGAGTATTCTGCTCAAAAAGTTTCACTTTCATTTGTACTGCTTGCCCCTCCCTCCTCAGACTTAACATCTCCTCCACATTCAGACAAATTCCACCCCAAACAATCTTATATTCAGGGCTCTTTTTGGGCCGGAATGCACTGGAATGGTGTTCCGGCTGGCGTCCAAGCCCCCCCTCCCGCCGGCCGGCCAGCCAGCATGAAAGGCCTCCCGGCTCTCTGCACTCAAAGGGAGATTTCCCTTTAAGAGCAAAGAGCTGTGGGGAAGGGCCGGCTATCGCAGCTCTCTCCATCAGGCTTGTTGCCATGCCTACACTCTCCCTGCTGCCAGTAAGTGCCTCCTCTTCTCTCTCTCTCCTTTTCTTTCTTCCTCTCCCTTTCTTTCTCTCTTTCTGTTTCTTTTCCCCCCTCCCTCCTTCCTTCCCTCCCTCCTTCCCTCCCTTCTCCTCTCTCTCTCTTTTCCCTTCCTCTCTCCCTCTCCTCCCCCCCTAATTATGTAAAGGCTTAATGTGTAGAAATGGGGAGTTGAAGCTTTCTATGGCATGAGGGTAAATAGCATCTCATCAAGCCTCTATTAAAGGGACAGGGCATTTCCCCCAGGCTGTTGGCAACCCTGGATATAAATCCCATGAGAAAACTTGTTTCAGTCTACTTTAGAGGATCAAATCAAATATATGTCACAAATTAGAACTAGTGTGAACAAGTCCTGAAGGTCAGGATGACTCTTTGAATTGCAAGGAAGGGGGCTATAAAAACTGACTTCCTTCCAAAAATGAGAACTGTTTTAAATAGACTTCAGTGTAGAGGTATAACTGACAAGCCATTCCTCCAAGAATTGTATACCAAAGACAGGGCAAGTGGGCATGTAACTCAGAAAGGTAGGACTGCATACCATCTCCACCTGGACCATTCACTACTCTGAACCAAATACTCTGTCAAGTCACACCTGAAAGTTTTATGCTGCTGTTGCAAAAGAAGCCCTAAAAATTGCCTCAAACCAGAACTTTAAGAATAAGGGAATGACAACAGCAAACATACAGGAATGCAGCAGTGGTTGGGAGGAATGTTGTCTGAATTCTCAGGAAAATATGAGTAATGAATGAATGGTGTCAGTACCAGTGAAAAATGTTATTATGAAAGCATCCTAAGATTTTTTTTCTTTCTTGTTGTTCCATTTTGTTCTTTGTGTTTTTGTAAAAAAAAAAAATTGGAAAAGGGGAGGCATGTAAAAAAGCAGAGAGCCCAGGAAATGCTGGTTTTGTCAATACCTTTAATTTTTGAAAATCTCTTTAGTTTTCTCATGGCATCTTCTGTTTAATAAAAGTAAGTTTGAAGCCTGAGTGTTAACTAGTTCATGTTGTGTCTTGTTGGGAATGGCTTGCAAATATATGTGTGTCTAAAGTCTGTATTAAAGTGGTTTGGTGCTAACTGCCATGAAAGAGAAAACATCTGAAAAAGTAGCTTCATTGTTGTGTGTGTTGCATGGGGGACTTTGGGAGACATCTGCAGAGAAACAGAGTTGTAACTAAGAATGAGCATGGTCAGCAGCACTGTGGAGATTGCCTGTTTTGTGAAATTTAAAAAGTGGGCAGAGTTTCTGAAGAAGATGATTGTCCCTCTTCTCCTGCCACTGGGCTGACATCTGCCTATAATGGGCCAGCAAAGCTGATGTTCTTAAACCTCCTAATAAGAGAGATTTCTGCTTCTGAGGAGTTGACTTCCAACGACTGGTGATCTTGTGATGGTAGTGATACTTTGATGTGGTAAAGCCCACCTTTTCACAGGATCATTTTACCTGTGAGACAGACTCTGCATGGTAACCACTCAACTGGTACATAATTGCTTGTAAAAAATATTATAGTGTAATAATTCAGGTGGGTAGCCGTGTTGGTCTGAAGCAGCAGAACAAAGTGGGAGTCCAAAGTTTCATCCAAGGTATAAGCTTTTGTGTGCATGCACACTTCTTCCATGTGAAGAAGTGTGGTTTCATCTGAAGAAGTGTGGGTGGCACATGAAATCTTATACCTTGAATAAAATTTTGAACCTTGAATAAAATAGCCCACAAACTACTCCCATTCAGTGCATCCACAAACCTAGAAGAAGAGGAGATTGGATTTATACCCCGCCCTTCACTACCCAAGGGAGTCTCAGAGCAGCTTACAAACTCCTTTCCCTTCCTCTCTCCACAACAGACACCCTGTGCAGTAGGTGGGGCTGAGAGAGCTCTGAGGCAACTATCCTTGAGAGAACAGCTGGTATAGAGCTATGGCTTGCTCAAGGTCATCCAGCAGGTACAAGTGGAGGAGTGGAGAATCAAACCCAGTTCTCCAAGGTTAGAGTCCACGCACTTAACCACTACACCAAACTGGCTCCTAGGGTTGTTCTGCCAATGAACTAGGGTAGCCAACTCCAGGTTGAGGAAATCCCTGGAGATTTGGGAGTGGAACCTGAGGAGGCTGGGGTTTGAGGGAAGGAGGGGCGTAATGCCATGGACTCCACTTTCCAAAGCAGCCATTGACCTGATCTCTGTAGTGTGGAGCTCAGTTGTAATTCCAGGAGATCTCCAGACCCCACCTGTAGGTTGGCAACCCTAAAAATTCCTATTCAGTGTACTAGTTCTGCAGGAAGGCAAGCTGATTTCCATGGGAACCTAACCTTTAGGAATTGATTCCAATCCAGTGTAGGAATAATTGTTGGACATAAGATACTGGTTCAGGGAAGATTTTGTATAGATGGAACAGAAAATAAAGTTTTTATTGGTTTTGTCAAAACTGTTTTGGCAACAAACAAGGTAAACAGAATAAGAAGCAAAAGGTGGATGTGGCTGGATGATCCCACTTCTGGTATCATCAGGTGTGGCCTAATATGTTAATAAGCTGTGCTGTCAGGGGTGTGGCCTAATATGCTAATGAGTTCCTGCTGGGCTTTTTCTACAAAAAGAGCCCTGTTTATATTCATTGAACTTCTTGAAACTTAGCACTTAAGAGATAAGGGGTTGATTCTGTGTGCATAGATTTGCAGAGGCCTGATAGTACTGAGGTCTATTAACTCTGCATGTTTATTTTATAATTTTTTTGCTGTGAAAAAGAGGCATGTTATCTCTGCAGACATAATTTCACAGTTTTGGGAATTGCAAAACCAAGCATCTGTGATATCTTCTAGACAGAAAAACTGCCCAAAATAATCTTACAGAAACCTCTGGGAGGGCATGACACTGTGAATGGATTCATTTACCAAAAAATGTAAACACTGCACGAATATACGGTTGCCAGGTTCCTTTGAGATGTCAGCAGGGGGATGGAGGGACACTCTAGGAACTGGAAGCATTGCCCCTAATGTGCAAACATCACCAGAAGTGATGTCGTACGTCACCAGGAAGTGACATAGGCACATCAGTGGTGACACTCTAGTTTTTGGGTAAAACCCTATGGTAAACTGCCCTCAAACCATAGATTTTTTGCCCCCAAACAAGAGTGTTGCCTCTCCCAATACCACCGATGTACCTATGTCACTTCCAGTGTTCCCTCTAAGCGGAGTTAGTGTGTACTAGCTCACAGTTTTTTAGTTTCTGGCTCACACATTTTTGTCTTAGCTCAGGAAGAATGGCTCCAGAGCAAATTGATTTATACAGTAGCCAAGTCGCTTGCTCACAGCTTTAATGCCAGTAGCACAAAAAGTAGATTTTTTGCTCACAAGACTCCACAGCTTAGAGGGAGCATTGGTCACTTCTGGGTGACGTAGGCATGTCGCTCCATGTTGCTGTTGAGGGGGATTTCCTCCCACCAGCCAGCTGGTCGACAGCAAGCCAGAGCCCACAAAACTGAAGGATCTCCCGCCCCCACCTGGGGACTGGCAACCCTACATGAGTATACAGCCTCATGCTATATAATTAAAAACTAATCCATATGTAATGATGAATAACCTTTGGACTATAATGTATTTTAGAGTTTTCCTCAAAAAGCATTCTATTAAAAATCCAATTTATATTTTAAAAACCCAATTTAAATTTAAAAATCTATTTTTATTTTTTATTAAAAAACTCATTGATTTTTATCCATTCTGAGCACTCCTCAGCCAAAGAGTGTGGACCCTCAGGAACAGCCTAGTGGGGATCTGGGGGTGGGAATGATAAGAATTGGCACAACTGTATGTATTAGTACCAGCAGGGCTTTTTATGTAGAAAAAGCCCAGCAGGGACTCATTAGAATAATAGGCCACACCCAACAGCAGAAACGTATTAGCATATTAGGCCACACCCCTGACAGCACAGCACCCTCCCAGGAACTGGCCCTGGTTGGTACTTGGATGGGGCACCATCAAGGCAGTCCAGGATTGCTACACAAAAGCAGGCAATGGCAAACCACCTCAGTACATCTCTTGCCTTGAAAATCCCATGAGGGATTGCCATAAATTGGCTGCAGCTTGACAGCACTTTCCACCAGCACTGAAGAGGCATTTGAAGCATGCTTGCAATATAGAAGTAAAGTTGAAATCAGAAGGAGCCTGAAGATGGTGTAGCACATTTTCATCCTGCCCTTCCTCCAAGGAGCTCAGGGCAGCACGTATGGTCCTTGCCAATGCTCCCTCTAAGCTGTGGAGAGTCTTGTGAGCAAAAATTCTACTTTGTGAGCTACTGGCATTAAAGTTGTGAGCAAGCGATCTGGCTCCTGCATAAATTAGTTTGCTCTGGAGCCATCCTTCCTGAGCTAAGACAAAAATGTGTGAGACGGAGGCTAAAAAACTGTGAGCTAGTTCACACAAACTCAGCTTAGAGGGAACACTGGTCCTTGCCCATTTGACCTTCACAACAGCCCTATGAAGTATGTTAGGCTGAGTTGCATGACTGAATCAAGGTCACTCGGCAAGTTCCGTGAATGTGCAGGGATTTCAACCTGCATCTCCTAGAACTCAGTCCAACACTCTGACTTGTCCACCACACTGATTTGCTTTGTCCTGGCATTTCAGCATCCCAGAGATGAAGTTCTTTGTTAGTCCTACCTCTGTGTTGCTACAGACTGGAATAAATACTTACTACCCCTGCTGGCACTACTTGGTTTCTAATATTTACACTTTTGTATTGTTCACCCTCCAGTGAATGAACTACAGCCTATGAAAGTACTTCTAGAGCTTCTTTCAGAATCAGCAGGAAACTACCAGCGTATGGGTAAACTAAGTGACCTGCCCTTAATGAATTCGCTATCTCCTGACCTTCACTCTAGCTCCCCTTCTGGAATCTGATGGTGTGAGTCATGGTGGGCAGCATTCCCTTAGCAAGGACAGCTTCACCATGCCCCCCAAAAAGCCTTGAGGGTTGCCAATGGAGCTCTATTCGGCTAAGCCAGAAATCAAAGAACATCAGATATCACAAAGGCTGAAGGCCCCATGCATTTCCCCCACCTTGTAAGACAAGACACAACACTGGCAAAAGTGTATCTTTGCACTGGAGAAAATGGCATTGCTTGCATCCTATTGGACATTAACAGGACAGCTAATTGACTCACCACCCGCCTTGCAGGATTATTTATTCCAGCACTAGCAGCATTTTAAAAAAAAGATGGGGATGGGAGGCAGACTTAGAAGAAGCTTTGTACGGTAAACAGAAACAAGCTGTTTTTCTCCCTAGAAACCAAAAGGAAGAAAATAACAACAGTTTTGGTGACCAGACTGCACTAGTTTTCCCCCCTTCAGGAGGATTAATATATCGAAATCAGTGTCATTCCAGCTGCATGAATGTAACAAACTTCCCCAGCAAACAGAAAGGTCTTTAGGTAAGGGTATTATAAAGTGACTGATGCCGTCTGAAAGAGCAAGATGGACAGCTTTGCTGGAAACAACACAGCGTGACAGGGTTGTTGCTTTCTGGTAACTTGCCTAAGAAGGAAGAAGCCCATTCTCTTTCCCCTACACCAACCAGCAGGGGTTTTTTTTAGCAGCACACCACTGATGAATGCAGCTGCGCCCCATACCCATCGGAAGTTGCTCAGCTACGTCCCTGCACATCTTCCTCCTTGATTATTTTTTAAAAAATTTAAAGTTCTGGCAACTCTTAAGTATAACCACGAAGTAGCTGTCTCAGTTTTCATCTTAAGCGTCACAGTATGCAAGCAAAATTTCAAAGCAATAAGAAGCATAATTTCATTCGTCTGAAAGATTTCCCAGGCTGTTCACTCTCAGCCTAAGGCCAACGACACGGTAAGCACACACATTTGGATGGAGGCAATTGTCCAGCAATATTCTAAAATAAACTTCACTTTTATTTACTCCCACTGAAATTAAGTGGCAGAGATAAGCGGGACCATCCATCCAGCAGCTTAAGCCTGCTCCGACTTTGGCCTAGAACAAGAACAAAGTCCCAAACATGGACACTGCTCTTTCCTACACAGTTCCCTCAGTCAGTGAGACAGGGGCTGTTAACTAGATTTGAAGAACAGGGAGGTCAGCGGTTTAACAAAGGATATAATTAATCATCTGGTAAAGTGGCAAGAAACAGAGGGCAGAACACAAAAGAGATGCCTTTCTTTAAATGAATTTGAAATACACACACACACATATATATACATTTATTTCAAATGAGACTGGTCTTGTTGACTATTGCAAACAGATGGACAGTTGTAGGCTAAGAAAAAATCTGTCAAACTGACATGAAGGAATGTGATAAAACACAGGGCTGAAAAGCACTCACTGCATTATAGTTTTACTTACGTAATATAATTTCTTGCGTTGTTTAATGTGTCATGCATGTTTAATACTTATGCCATGTCAGATTTCTGAAATCCTAATCCTATTACTTTATTACATGTGTCCCCATCTGATTGATTGTGCTGACTGACATTATGTAGCTCACCTTGAGTCTTGGTGAGAAAGGTGGACTATAAATTTGTTTTAATTGTGTTTTAACTGATATGTTAAATGTGTTTCAAATGCATTTTAATTGTGTTTTAACTGATTTTAATGTTTATACGTACCTTGGCATATCTAGCCAAGCCATGTAAGGCGCTCTGAGCCTGCATGCGGGGAGAGCGGCCTATAAGTTTGATAAATAAATAAATAATAAAATATCAGACTTAAACTATAGTAACATATGTTGCTTTTACTGATTTCTGACAGAAGGGCAGAATTCTAAAAAGGGGGAAACCAAGCACATTTAAAAAAAATAACCCTAGAATAAAATTGGTGGGTTAGTGTAACATATGGAATGCATGCAGAGGCCTACAAGTGATGTACAGTGGAAGGAAAAGGCAGGGGAAAGTGAAATGAGGCGGGAAATTTTAATTTGCATTTAATGAGGGAAAGTGACTTCACGAGAAAGGGGAGGAGTTAGAGGAGCTGACCTTTGATCTGGACATTACGCAGCACAGGATCGGACATCATATCCCCACTGAGCTCCCTCCTTAGCCACCACCTGCAAATCTCCAGGACTCTGTAAAGCTGGCAGCCCTAAGAACAACACGTGACCACAGCTAAGGCCTTCACACATTCAAGACAGTGAGTTTCAAGCTTTTGCAACCTGTGGACTCTCATTTCAAATTTTGATTTTAAATTCTTCATGGAATGACCCCCCTCCCATCAGCACCCACCACATACCAGACAGCCTGTTTTACCAGGTCAGATCTCAGAGGGTAGCCGATTGGATAGTTCTCAAAAGTCTCTGACCCAAGTTCTAATCCATCTCATCCCTTGATTGGAAGGGATTCACAACAGAGTCAGTTAGTAACTTCTAGATAGAGGCCAGTTAAACAGGGATGAGAAGGGTCCTGGAAACTTTCCGGGTTGCTCACAAAAATAGAAAAACACCAGTGCCACACAAAAGCTGAACTTCTAGTACTCAAATTGTTATTCCCTATAGACACAGCATTCTTTCTCTCTCTTTCTCTCTCTAGCAAAATCCTTTACACAGGACATTAGAGTGAAACAAGTGGGAACCCGCAAGAACTCACGGGAGGCATCTCATTTCTCCCTCTCTCACTATTTCCTCTTTCCCTTTCCTGAAAGCCTCGACAGACTCTCCCCCTTAGGGTTGCCAGCTCCAGGTAGGGAAATTGCTGGATATTTGAGGATGGAGCCTTAGGTAAGGTTTTTTTTGGGGGGGGAAACAACCTCAGCAGGATATAGGGTTTGCAACCTGCAGTTGATGGCTGGAGACCTCCTGGGATTACAACTGATCTCCAGGTGAAAGAGATCAGTTCTCCTGAAGAAAAGAGCTGCTTTGGAAGGTGAATTGTGCAGTATTATACCCAGTGAAGCCCTTCCCCAAACTCCACCCTCCTCGGGTTCCACCCTCAAAATCTCCAGGCATTTCCCAACCTGAAATTGGCAATCCTAGTATGATGCCACAGAGTCCACCTTCCAAAGCAGCCATTTTCTCCAGGGGAACTGATCTCTTGTCACCTGGAAAGCAGTTCTAATTCTGGGTGATCTCCAGGCTCCACCTGGAGGTTGGCAACCCTAGTTTCCCTGGAGAAAATGGCTGTTTTGGATGGTGGCATCTATGGCATTATACCCTGCTGAGATCACTTTTTCCCTCAAACCCCACCCCCTGCAGGCTCCCCACCCCCCAAATTTCTACAAATTTCCTAATCTCGAGTTGGCAACCCTATGTCCTTCCCACCCAACAGCCAACCTACCTTTATCTGTTCCTCTGTCTTAAGCTTTCCCTCTCCCCCCACCCAGCAGCTTCTGCCTAGAAAAGCTGTGGCCCAGTTGTGTGGTGCTGGCCACTGGGCCAGGCCCACTTGCATGGTAAGGAACCCTCAAGGTGATGCAGGGTGGCACCTCACTTTCCCCTGTATCCCCCTTCCCACACTGTTTCCCTCCTCCTGGCAAGCCCCAGATAATCTCCCCTTCCCCTGCCTAATTCTTTCTTTCTCAGCCACTCACCAACCTACCTTCTATCTGCCTCCCACCATCATCTATATTTATTATTTCTTTACTTCATTTATACCCCAACTTTCTCTACAGTGGGGACCAAATCAGCTCACGTTACTCTCCTCTTCTCTTTTTATTTATCCACACAACAACCCTGTGAGGTAGGTTAGGCTGAAAGTATGTGACTGGTCCAAACTTACCCAGTGAACTTCCACAGCAAGATGGGGATTCAAGCTCTAACTGCTACACCACGCTGGCTTTCATAGGGTGGCTGCTGTAGCAAGCAGCCAAGCCTAGTTAAGTCATGTGAGAGGGGTGGTATCAAATTACCCAGAGGTTGCTTCTGGGCCTGGGTTGCCAGCCTCCATCTGGGACCAGGAGATCTTTCAGAATTACAACTGATCTCCATACAACAGAGATCTGTCCCTCTGCAGAAAATAACTGCTTTGGAGGGTGGACTCTATGGCATTACATCCAGCTGAGGCCTCTCCGCTCTCCAAACCCTGCCCTCCTCTGACTATATTACAAAATCTCCAGGAAATTCCTAATCTGGAACTGGCAATCCTAGTCAGGCCTGGCTTTAGGATTGCCAGCCTCCAAGTGATGGCTGGAGAGCTCCCGCTATTACAAGTAATAAGAACATAAGAGAAGCCAATGCTGCATCAGGCCAGGGGCCCATCCAGTCCAACATTCTGTCACACAGTAGCCAAAAACACCAGGTGCCCTCAGAAGGTCCAGCAGTGGGTGGCTACTGAAAGTAATCTTCACCTGGAGAAAATGGCTGCTTCAGAAGTTGGATTCTATGGTATTATACCCCACTGAAGTTACTTCCCTTTCCCAAACCCTGTCATTTTCAGGATCCACTCCTAAAATCTCCAGGTAACCAACCCGGAGCTGACAACCCTACCTGGCCCCAATGAATCCTCCCTAAAAGCCCAAAATAGCCCTGGAGAGGGCCCTGCCCTCTCTCCCTGCTTCTTCACTAATAGAAACTAGCTAGAATACTGTAGTGTCCTAGCAATGGCCACTGAGGGAATCTGCTGCTTAAAGCAACAGATGCTTCTTTTATCTTTTTCAAGTTTTTTTGGGGGGGAACCCCCAATGTTTTTTTGGGGGGGATTCGATTTTATTTTTTTCTGCAAACCTGGGGCCATTTTCAGGCTTGTAGAAAGATCTATCTTGCTCATCCACAGTTCCCATCACTGGATTTAAACATCAAAGATTTTTCAGGTTTGCTATTACTATATAGATTCAGTTTTACACCTGACATAACTACAAGGACTGTCCCTATCTCCTGCTTTCATTCAGCTAATTACAGTTTCTAGGGCTAAGTAAATGGATCCCTGTAACTAATCAGCATATTTTTCTGGCTGGTGTGCTGAGGTGATTGGGAAAGCTAAATGACTGTGGGAGACACCCCTTGAAAGAGGGGGAAACAGATTCTACCCCCTTCACCCGAGTCCCTGCCCCAGAGTCCCTGCCCCCCCCCCATTAGTAGAAGACAGAGAGATTTTCAAGTTACTTTAATGGGCATGAGAGGAATCAAAGCCCTGGAGTACACGTCTAGGGCGCCCAGTGGTCCTCAGACCTCAGTTGGATAAATGCTGAATTGGGGCACCCGTGATTTACTGGTAAGGAATTCATTCACATGATATCAAAGACAATTCTTCCTAACAAAACAGATCACTCAGGAAGTCTGCTCAGCAGCCAAATAGCCTTGGTGTGGTTGTTCTGGGTCAGAAAAGGAACATGAAGAATTAATGACATAGAAACTTGCACTCTCAATTTTTAAGAAGCGAACACATCCAGTCCTCTGGTACAAAATCATAATCTCATTTTATCTCACATCTGTTTCGGCTGCTTTTAAAGGACTGATTTATTTATTTGGAAAATTCCTGTCCTGCTTCTCCAGAGAACCAAGGCTGACAGACAGAGGGTACATTACACAAAAAGCCTAGAGTTCTGCAGTAAAGCTGTCCAGATTGGTACCCACCCAAAGCCTAGTTTAACACCAACTGTGTCCCAAGGCTCAGCTGTCCTGCACAATCTGTGTTGCGGTATTACTTAGTCCATGCACAGATGCAGAGCCAGACCACAGAATTCATAATGTAACCTCCTGTGACAGCTGCTTGGCTTCCAAATGAGATCAGGGTGATGCCCACAATGGGCCATCTCTCACCAATTCTGGTTAAAAAGGAACATCATTCTTTTCTTCGTTTTTCAGATGGCACAAGACAATGGAGCAGAGGGACGCAGCCTTAAAAATCATAACATGGAACGTGGACTGTGGCTGCAGTATTTCTTTCTGGGAGAAAAAAGAAACGCTACAGAAATTCCATAAGCCTTGAGTATCTGTTGGCCCAAACAGCTTTCATTCTTACTACATTCCGTAAGACTGTTCCATAATGAGAAGAATTCGAGTTTAATTAGTTCCAGTTGTGTATGCACCACTACACTCTTATACATGGGGGGAAGGCGCTGCACAGCTGTGAACCTCGTTGGCTAATTGCTTGTTTTCTGTTTGTGAGCAAAATAGATAAAGCAAAATTCAACAAGACTAACCACCACATCTATTAAGGGCACACATATTTTCAATCAGTCTCTGTTCCTGTTTGGCATTTTTGGAATGAAGTGCTAAACCCATGAAATTCATAGATTATATACTACTCATGTGTTAAACGCCTGCAGCAGTGCAAATGCAAAATGAAAAATGACCCTGTTTTTGTACTAACTGTGATGGAGTTTGGGCTGGGGGAAGGGGGGATGACGATGACAACTCAGTGCCAAAAGGAAATCAAGCCTGAACCCTGTACCAAGTATAACTCTTATAACTATACCAGGCAACGATGTTTGGGATGGAGCCATTGCTAACAAGCTGGGGTGTGAGTTGACTGAGCTTGTTATGAAGTGTGCTATACTCCTATTTATTCTTAAAATATTGTAAAAATATTAGCAGAAAATGCTGAAGAGCTAGAGGTTTATTATAAGTTTCTGCTAATATGGGAAGAGATGGGTTTTGATGGTCATGCATTGCTATGTCAACCACAGCTCCAAGCCTTCCACTAGCCATCAGATTCATTCTTGAAAAATGAAATGCCAGCATATTGGAACTTTTTAAAAAAAACAGCTTTATTTTAAAATTTCACTCATACACGCAAATGCTGTTATTGCACATGCCCCCCCCCAAAAAACCAATTTAATAATTATATGACTCCTGGCAGTTCCCTGCTAGCTGGGAGGGCATTGTCAATTGATCCTATGTTGAATGGTAGAAGAAAAACATTCTGTGTTTGAAATGAGGCAATACTTGCATTAAGATAAGGAGAGCAACATATTTTCCCCCAGAAATCAATTATCTAGAATGATGTAGTAGTAAAATGCCTTCCATCCTTACATAACTCATATCCATCTATTTTGCTGGCCACAGGTACGGTCCTGCAAAGCGAAATGTGTATAGCTGAGAGTGTTAAGCCTGCAGTTCCCTACAGAAGTGGTAGACAACACCCAGCTCACATGCCCAACACAGACCAGATCATTTTGCTCAGCACACAGGGCAAGTTCTTTCTGCTCACGGAGCCAAGACAAATACCGGAGACGTTGGCAGGGGATGTGGCAGGAGAGAGGACTGTGGGTGTAGTTGCCAACCTCCAGGTGAGCCCTGGAGATCTCCCACAGTTATAACTTCCACAGACTGCAGACATCAGTTCCCAGGGAACAAATGGCAACTTTGGACAATTGACTCTATGGAGTTACATACCCTGCTGAGGTCTTTCCCTTCTCCAAACTCCACCCTCCCCAGGATCCACCCCCAAATCTCCAGGAACTTTCCATCCCAGACCTAGAAACCCTACCTATGAGCACAGTTGCTTACCATACCTGCACAGCCATAAGCAATGTTGGATCCAAGTCCCTGAGACTCTAGCAGCACTCGCTGGGGCTCAGCTTGCTCCCTGTGTATGTGCCCAACTAGAATGCTCTTCTTTCCTTGTCCTCTTCGTTTCTGAGCACACCAATATGTTCTTTTTAGCATGCAGGCCCAGATGGTTGTATACCCCTGTCCTACTGCATGGCTGAATAGGCAATTTGTTTTTCAGTTAAAAACTGGCCAGGCAAATGGCTGCAATGTGATCTTCAAAAAGCACTTCTGGTTTGCTGTGCAGTTCACTACAATTCATACACAGTCTGTAAAAATGCAACCTCTGTACTGTACATGTCCACACAAGGACCTATACTACTTGTACTGAAACTACTGCAATCCTCCTGCAAAACCCTCAGTGCTCTACAACTTGTCTGCATGAAAGTTATTGGGTAGGCAGCAATATGGTCAACCATCAAGTCCAAATGCTTATGGGTCCCAGCAACTTTGGATGAGAATCTCTGTGTATGAGGCCGTGGCCAGATGTGGCCCAAATTATGTTTTGCCAGGTGGGCAGAAACCTATTGTCATGTTATTAAAATGTTTAAAACATCTAAAATTGCTTATTATCAATTTCTTGGTTAAAGGCATACAGGAGATAAGATATCCCCTGTGAGATTTTTGTTTAAATGAAACTGGATTACTAGGGCCCAGATAAAGACACTGAACAAATGATTAATCTGCTTCCAAATCTCTTCTCCCTTTCACTGATTCCTCCATTTACCATTGGATCCATTTTCTTCAATGACTGCAGAATTAGTGATCAAGTGTCTACATAATTAAAAAATAGGTTGCTTTCCTATCATCAGTTGACTGATTGCATTGCTAGTATGCACTCTGAATATAAACTTGTTTGTCAGCATGAGAGAAGCCAGCTCACCAAAAGACTCCCATCCGCTTCCAGCTCAAAGGAAAAGGCACAGGCCCATTGAAGCAAATAGAAGGATGCTGATTTCACTCTGTTCCAATTACATCAAAATGCCTTTTACTAGAACTGATTCTTGATCAAACAGTGCAGCATCTTGAACTGCACTGCAATGATGATGCGGTTCATGAGTATACAGCACCAGAGAAATTAATACAAGACTGGCTACCCTAACACTGCATTTAAGAAATGCCAGTGAGACTTTCACTCTACTATTGGCAAGAGACAAGAGGTACAACTATAAGCAGGAAGGCACACCCTTTTCCTTTCAGAGACAAAACTGTAACATCAAAGGCATCACTGTTCCAGCCCATGTCACCTGCAGTATAATTGCATGAATTCAATACTGTTTCCTTTTACTCCATCACATCAAAATATTTGGCCATGCTTAAGGCTGCCATCTTCAAAACAAACAAAGAGTTCTTGAAGAGAAAGTCAGACTCCTCACAAGTGGCAGTAAGGATCTATACAAAAGATCACATAGAAGCAAAGTACTACTGAACTTGCCCTTCGCAAGTCCTGATTCAAGATAGGGCCTTAATATCAAATCTGCACATCATATAAGAAGCAGGTGGTCTTGCTTGGGAGAAGCCAGAGGCTCCTGTTCCCCTTTTGCCCACCAGGTGCACATCAGGCATATAGAACTGGTCCATCCAGACCAGAACTGTCTACTCTGGCTATTGGATCCCAACCCTGCTTCTCAAGCTGCTTTAACTGGAGGTTCTGGAGCCCCAGTTTGGGATTTCATACATGCAAAACATACCCTCTGCCACTGAGCTGTAGGCCCTCCAGTCTTATTAAAGCAGGGGGGTGGTTTACTACAAAAAAAGGGGGTGGTTGCATAGGAACTAAAGCTAATTATCATATGGTAGTGTGAGTAGTATAGCCAGGAGATCCTAAGATTGTCTGGCAGCCAGAAGTTCTACCTCTTTTAGTGTTATGCACCACTAGGGGGTAAGCTAGACTTGTTTGTAAGGCAAGACACATTTCAGAGGTGGTTTGCCATTGCCTGCCTCTGCATAACGTCACTGGTATTCCTTGGAGATTGCCAATCCAAATACTAGCCAGAGCCAACCGTGCTTAGCTTCCAAGATCTGGTGAGATTGGGCTAGCCTGGGCTATCCAGGTCAGGGCAGAACGAAAACTGATTAACATAAATGCAAACTCCAGTGAAATCTCGTCATGGCAAGAAGTCCGCCTTAAGCTTCAAAATAAATTCAGAAAATTTGCTGCACCAAACAAGAGGCTTCACCACATTGAAACTGAGACTAATTGTTTCATTTCCTATGCAAGTCCTCTCCTTGAAGGCCAAATGCTGGTATAAATGGCCTGGTCTGTACCTGCTGCAGAATGAAGTGGTAAAGGGGAAGCAATTCTATGTCAGCAATGCTCCTTCTAAGCTGTGGAGCCTTGTGAGCAAAAATTCTACTTTGTGAGCTGCTGGCATTAAAGTCGCGAGCCAGCAATTTGGCTACTGCATAAATTAGTTTGCCCTGGAGCCATCCTTCCTGAGCTAAGACAAAAATGTGTGAGCCAGAGACTAAAAAGCTGTGTGCTAGCTCACACTAACTCAGCTTAGAGGGAACACTCGGCACAGTGTATAGTGCCACTGTATAAACTGCCAGAGATCCTCTAGATCAATAATTTCCTGAAAATGGAAAAACAGAACAGCATGCCAAAGGAGAGGATCTCCCTGGCAACACTACTTCTTAAATTTCAAGGAGATTTTATATGGCGGAGCAGGTGGCTTCCCTCTCCCACAGTTGTTAGAGGTGTAGCCCTCAAAATTCTACCACCTCTTTCTGCCACAAACCAGTTCAATAGCAGAGCACAGATATAAGGTGGAAACATGTCCCTAAGCTATTCTCAGGAGTTTGTTTAATGTGCACTAAATGATGTTTAGGTTTTAAATTACAAACCTGCTGTAATTTAAATTCTTTGCTACCTAATTCTGGTGGCCAAAAGACATTAACATTTAATAGAATTTGGTTTTTACAAGGGGTTGAATGGGTAGCAGGTACCATTAACAGGAGTAATGGTGGTTAAGAACTACAGGATCTACTGCCCTGCACCCAATTTTTTTCCACTTTGAAATTAAAAAGAAAATCACTTAAGTCCTCACAGGTCACAAAGATTTCCCTAACTCATAGCAAGAACAAAGTTTGAGTCCAGTGGCACCTTTAAGACCAACAAAGTTTTATCCAAGGTGTGAACTTTTGTGTGCAGTCTGAGGAAGTGTGCATGCACATGAAAGCTCACACCTTGAATAAAACTTTGTTAGTTTAAAGGTGCCACTGGACTCAAACGTTGTTCTATTGCTTCAGACCACCATGGCTACCCACCTGAACCATAACAAAACTGTAAAACTTCCTCATTAAAAAAATACCTGCTCTTAATGGCTATGGGACAGGACACTACACGCTGCATTCCACTGTAACGGTTTCTGATCCATACTGAACTCAAATTATAATAATAGTATGCAAGACATCATTCCATTACGGCAAAGTTACACAAGGCATGGCCCTCAGCTATGGGCTGTTACTTCAGTGAATTTCCCCTTGTTAATGCAGGCTTATGCTGTTCTAGAGTTGCTTGTTTCAGTTCTTCTACTGCCAAAAACGTCTTGAGGATAAGATACAGGACTGTGTGAACTGGCAAAATCCAGTTGGAATGTGCACTGAAAGTGGCTTGAAAGTGGATTATTTAGTGTGTGTGATCTCAGCCTATGCCATTCACCAAAAAACATCACCACAGCTGAATTGAATTCAGCCTCAGATGTATGTTTGCACCAAAAGTGTTGATATTTAGGTAAGCCAGGGGCCAAGAGCTGGCATTTATAGGGAATACTGGTTTAATTGTGAATGTGATGGTGGAAATGGCTGTCCATTCACAGCCAACTTATGGTGACCCTGAAGGGTTTTTAAGGTAAGGGGTGTTCAGAGGTGGTTTGCCATTGCCTGCCTCTACACTGTGACCCAGGACTTCTGTGGTGGTCTAAATACTAACCAGGGCTGACCCCACCTTAACTTCTGAGCTCTGACAAGGCTGGGTTAGCCTAGGCCATCCAGGTCACTAGATAACAGTGAACAGACCATGTCAGAGCTCTCCCTGGCCAATAAATACAAAAATTAACAATTTAGGTAACTTGCAAGACTAACAGGCTTCTTTACATGCCCATTGCTTAGAGGGAATTCACATTATAAGATGAACCCTTCAAGTGCCACATAGTAACAAGAAGAAAAGTCATTTCAGTATTTGGGAAGCTGCAACTCCTATCTTGCTAAAGAAGTTTTGACATTCCAAAGCTCATGCCCTGAAAATCTAACTGGTCTCCAAGGTGCTACTGGACTCAAATCTCGCTCTCCAACTGGTTTTGCGAACTCTTGAATGGAGGGGAGGGAACACTGCATTGTTCCAAGTTCCTACAATGACATTCAGAAACTATGGACCAAGGATGTATGTTAAAATGTTTCAAATGAATGTGCTGCCCATGTGAATTTTCCAGATTTGTCCTATGAGCTGTCCGTAATACTTAGCTTCTCCACATGGATGCACTCATGAGAGGATTTCTAGAGCTCCTTTTGTAAGCACACTGAAGACACACCTACACTGTTGCATTTCAAGTGTGCTGCTGCAGATGATTTACCCACAGAAAAAAACAGTACACACACAAAAAACCCCAAACAAACAAACCCCACCACTGTTTCCATCACATTGACAGTTAAACAAATTGACTGCTCATTTTAAGCCATAATGGGTTGGCTCACTATAATGGACAAATATGCAGAAGCATTTTCCTCCAATTACCTTTCATGATATTCTTGACCTGGGAGGTAAAACGAAAAGGCTAAGGAATTGACAGCTTCCCCTCTATTCCATTAATCTTTCAGTTCTTTCTTCCCAGCTGCTGTAATGACATCTTGTTTAACTTATCTCTCTAATTCCTAAAACATCAAGGCCTCCGGACCATGCTGTTATCTTAAATGTCTAGGCAAGTGTCTTGTAAAGTTCAGCTTTCCAAAATGACATGACATAGAAAGGTTTATTCTTCATATACTTCTTAGTCTTGTTGAATGAGGGCTCCCCCCCCCAAAAAAAATACCTTGAGACAATCCAAAACTTGAAATGTTTATTTCTATAACTGGTGTGAATGAGTACACCACAAAGATGCGTTACCAGAAAGAAATTCACCATGCAGGCAAGAATTCCTTCAATACTGCCAACTGAACCTCTAAGCACTGAAAAATAAGCTATTTTCTAAAAAAAAAAATTACTGTGATTTATAACAGATTTTTAAGTAATGAAAGCGTAGCTTAATTATTAATGTTCTCCAAAAGCCCATTTTGGCACGTGTGCATAGATTATGCTTGGAATATTCTCCTTTTTTATGGTTTATAGGTTGTGGCTCAGAACTTGACACAGGACTAGAAGAACAACACAGAACACAATGCTTTTCCTATTACCTAATCCGCTCCATGTAACAATTTGTTTTTGGTAACAGGGCAGTTTATTCATTTATTTTAGAACCTTTATAGTCAGTCTTTCATAAGAATACTCAAGTTATATGAATTAATTTTTCAGTGGCCAAGTTAAATGGTATCTTTTTATACACCAGCGAATAGGAGCATCAGTCACCAATTACATGCCAAAATAGGGGTCAAACTAATTTGGCCAAATCTAGGCTGCACCCAAGAGTTTACGCAAAGATATTACAATACTGACTGTTTTATTTTCAGTTCCTTTCTTAACCATCACTAGCACAGACTAACTCCCCCCTCCCACAGCCAGTCCAGGATCTACGTTTCTTTTGCACTCTTCACCACAATTCTAGTACCTCTTGCTGGGCCCAGAAATACTAACCTGAAGGACAGGAAAAGAAAGCTGGAATCTCAGAGTCCTGTTGCACCAAAGAATTACTAAAGCAACTAAACTCATCATGAACAGTAAGTGTAACTTGAAGCAGAGTTATAGCCTTCTAGGTCATTCTGCAGAATACTTGGTTCTGAGAGCTAATTCAGGCATGGCACTATCGCTACACATGACTTTTTCCCCTGGCAGAAGGAAAATTATAAAATCCAGTGTGTGCAGATTGTCTTGATGTAGAAAATGAGGTCATCTGTGAATCATCCCTGAGATATCCCAAGCCCCTCTGAAGCCTGAGTCTGTAACAAAACAGTTTAAGATTTACAAGCTTTACTTCATTTGCTGCTTCACACAGGAAATGAAGAAACCTCAAAAGTGTCTGTACAATGATGCCTATCTACACTTGCATTAATATAAACATATATTTTAGATTACATGATAGATTACAGGACAGTCCTGCTTCTGGCCTCATCAAAATAATTCCCCTCTGAACAATTGCCAATGCCAATTGATTTAGAGATGTTTTTAAAAACCTGCCAAGAGGTAGAGTTTTCCCCAAGACATAGCAATGCACAATATCATTCAGCCACTAGGTGGCCCATCACAGATGTTCCCTCTCTGACGGTTTTCATCCTGAGCAGTTTAGTCAGTAGCAAGACTGTAATGCCACCTCCTATACAAATACTAGCATTGCTTTACCATGCAAAAATGGGGCTGAAATCACTGATCAATGACTATGTTTACTAAGTGCCAACACTAGTGTAAAGAATGCCTGCTCACTGCATTTTATTTACCACCCCATAAGTATCACCTGCCCATTTTACTCATGACAAATAGCAACCCCCAAATATTACCTATATTGCTATTACATAATGGTTACTTCAGATGGGTAACCAGTGTAAACGTACCACCTTTAAATGGATGGCAGTCCACTGAGCATCCAAGCTAGAAGATTAGATACAAGAAATTATAGTAAACACAACCACTAGATGCATAAAATTTCAAAGAAAAGATGCTGTAATATAGGGACTGTCTACCAGGCCCCCTCTCCTCTCCATTTATGCAATCTGGACCACAGACTTAAAATAAGTGACTACCAGTTGGATTTCTAAATAGATATATATATTTTAAGCATCACGGTGTAGCCATGGGGGTTAGAGGCAGGGAAACAAAAGACTGATATTAAATGCCCCACCCACCGCTTGATTAAAGGGCACCAGGGGCACAGCACCAGTGCAAATGAATGCCTTTGAATGCTTCTACTCTGCACTGCCTAACCCAAGAGATCTACATCAGCTGAGAATGGGCAAGAGGTCCCTGGTTCTGGCCATGCCGCCCCCCCCCCCTTCATCAGATGCAGTGAATAAAAGCCCTAAATACTGGAAATGGTGTTCAGAAGGTATTCCATCTGGAGCTTTTCTTATGTGACTGCCTCACAGAGGATATCCTCTTTGGGAGGTGCAGTTAGAGCAGAGAAAGAGGGAGGGAGACACCCCCACCCAGTCATTCAAGAATAGAAAGCCACTTCCCCTACCCAGATGATGCTGGGTTGTAAAGCAGATTAGACCCGTTTCCAGTGATGACGCTGGAGATGGCCATCAATCATATCTACCGATCAATCAGAACCGAGATGGGCATCAAAACCTTTCCTGTAATCGTTTCCCCACAAAGCATTCGACTTTCCCCGCAAATTTTCTTATACACAAACACACACACGGAACAATGCAGCATATGCAAAAAAAAAAACAACTCCCCCCCCCCCAAAACCCTTGCTCTGCCGAGGACTCTTTTCTAGGCAGAGTGTACGCTAATTGCCTCTCGCCTCTCTATTTGCATCAATTCTCCTCCTTCCCCCTGGGGGGAAGGTGATGTTTCATTATATACTCCCCCTCCCCAAGCCTTTAGGAACTAGCTTTTGCACATTCCCCATTCAATCAATCCGGATCAAGAGCCCACAGACTTGGGCGCGCTGTATCTTAAATATGTATATGTACAGTATTCGAGTGTGTGCTAAAGGTGGACGAACGCATTTGCAGTTGACCTTTCAAAACAATGCATGCTCTAATCGCATACATTGGGAAGGTAATGCTAGAGAAACAGGGAGGAGGAGAGAGAGTAGATGCTCAGTTGATTCAAGTCTCCTCGATTTCTTCACACTCCCCACTCCCAGAGCTCCGCTACTTAACGAGAATCCAGATTCTCTCCTGAGGTGCATGGGCATAACATGGGTTTTCCACAAATGCAGCTGCGGAGAAGCTCAAGAACCACAGCCCCCCCCCCCCCCCCCGGGAGGGCTGCATCCAGCCCACCGGCACCTTTTCCTCTCCTCCGTGGCTACTCGCTAGCCTGGGTTATGTGCACTGCCTTGCAAGAACGGTAAATGCGACAGGCGAGAAAAGATGCTCCGGCGCAGCCTTCCTCTCTTACCTTCCCTGGCTTTTAACAAGACCGTGTTTGCCACAATGTTTTCCAGCTCCATTGACAAGCTCAGTCAGCGCTGCGGCGGGATGCCAGTCGCAAGAGGGGCTCCGCGGTCTCTCCGCTGTGCGGGTGAGAGAGACGGAATCGGCAGCCCCCCTGCCCCTAGTGCATGATGTCGCCCGCTTGCTCGCGCTGCCTCCGCCGGGCGCCTTCCTCCAGCCACAGCCACCGCTCGCCCGCCTGCCCCTGCGTGTGTATCGCGCGCCCTCCTCCAGCACTCGGTTCCCCCCACTACGTCTCTGAGCTACTCCATTCTCCGCGCCTACATGCAAAACCTCCCTCCCTCCGCTGATGGTTTAAGGTTTCAGATGCTTCTACCTCCCTCCCCGGGGGTGTGGTACTACGAAGCTAGTTCCGCAGCATTACGCAGGCGCCATGCTCAACAGCTGGCTGGTGCCTTAGCGTTTCTGGAAGGAGCATGTCGGGAGATGTAGTCTTTGAGTAGATCCCGGACACCGGGCGGGGAGGGGGATTGCCTTTCGCGCCCTTGCACACAACTCGTTGGCGGGAGACCCGTTGGTGTTGCCTTGTGCAGTTTAAGTAGTTACAGCATTATATGCCTGTTAACTTCAATGGACACAGAAGGCTGCAAGTGTGTGGTGGGGTTGCCGAAAGGCCTGGAGAAAAAGGAGCAGGAGAATCCCCCCCAAAAAACAGGTCTACTCAATGTGGCTTCCTCCCAGGAAAGTGTTCTTAGAGTGGCACTGTTGGAAGGGAAATGGAAAGGAACAAGAGGTGCGTGGTGTTTAGTGGATTTAGATAAGGGGGAGAGGAAACAATGGCAGTCAACAGATTTATAGGTATATCAGTCATCTAGGTTGGTTTAGTTAACTAACTCATTGACTAAAAAATTTCTACCGTGTTTCAAAATCACTTGTGATTTTAATAGTTTCTCTGGACCAAGTAACAGTGGCATGTGCTTATTTAACAGGCACATGACACCTGTTACTCATTTATCATGTTTTATTTCACAGACTCCAAGGAGTTTTTACCGCAGCTTTGAACGTTCCTGCATCTTCAGATGATTTCTTGCCTGCCACACAGTCTTTAAATCCAACAGTCTGCCAGAAGAAGCAGACTTTGCCTCAAAATGCAGGTTGAACAGAAAACTGTCATGAATACATCTAACATCTTTACAATAAACATAGACTTGAGAAACTAGACCCTAAACACAGTGGCACTGAAAGGTAAAAATGTTGAAAGTTTTGCAGAGAAGAGTCATCATGGACAGTCTGAACAGGACGTCCATATGTCTTCAGCCTGTAAAGCTGCTTCCTTCACCACTGTTGACCCTCTAGGAGCTCGTTTTTTTCTCACAGCATAAAACGAGGGTTATCTCATTTCATTTGGATTCAAGTCCAGTAGCACCTTAGAGACTAAGAAGATTTTGGGGGGTATGAGCTTCAAGCATCAGAGCTCCCTTGCTCAGGTGATGAAGGAAGCTTGGGTTCACAAAAGCTCATCCCCCAAAACTCTCTTAACCCTCTACTGGGACTTGAATCTAGCTGTTCTACTGTAGACCAGCATAGCTACCCTCTGAAACTAACTCATTTCATTTGACAAGAAGAAAAGAGATTGGATTTCTACCCCGCCTTTCACGCACTTGGAGTCTCAGAGCGGCATACAAACTCCTTTCCCTTCCCCTCCCCACAACAGACACCCTGTGAGGTAAGTGGGGCTGAGAGAGCTCTTTCAAGGACAGCTCTGAGAGAACTATGGCTTGCCCAAGTTCATCCAGCAGCTGCAAATGGAGGAGTGGGGAATCAAACCCGGTTCTCCCAGATTAGATTCCATGCACTTAACCACTACACCAAACTGGTGCTCATACGATATTTATTTATTTTATTCCATTTATGGCCCGCTCTCCTCAAAACTGGCTTAGACTGGGTGACAACATCTTATAAATATACTGTTTGATCACTTGAATCAAGAGAGTTAACAACAGTAAACAGAATATGCACAGAATATGAATTCCTGCATTCTAGTGTTGTGATTAAAACATTAACGGTATGTAAAACCAGCTCTCTCTACTACTGTCCCACTGAAAAGGACAAATTAATTGGAAGACTTTCAAAATCTGTGAAGCACAATCAAACAATAGCTTGTAGGTTCAGGTTGCTGTTACTGTAAAACCTTTGTCAGATTTGGGGTTGCCAACCTCCAGTTAGTGGCTGGAGATCCCCCACTATTACAGTTGATCTCCAGGTGACAGAGATCAGTTCACCTGGAGAAAATGGTCATTAGGGAAGGTGGCCTCTATGGCATTACACAACACTGAAGTCCCTCCTCTCCCCAAACCCTGCTGTCCTCAGGCCCCACCCCCAAATCTCCAGGTATTTCCCAACCTGGAGCTGTCACCTGGAGCCAGAGTGTTCCCATTATAATGAGGGATGCTCACAGGGGAATAAGTTCCACTGAATAATGAAAATTAGTCTGAGTAAACATACATAGACTTGGGCTGCATATTTCATTGAAATATTCAGAAGTAAACGGGTTGAATTCTATAGCCAAGGGTAGCACTACTTTGCACATTACACAAAAGTAGGGGATTCCTGATTTTCTGTAGTGAATGACCATGTATTTTCTGTAACATGTGAAAGTAATTTGCATATCCCAAACACCTATGATAAATATGCCTTGAGGTACACTGGTAGAAATGTAGGGGTCTGTCTTTTGCTTCGTAACACGTGGAAAAATCCTGATCTTACTGAAATCAAACAACCCTGTTGCAACTTGGCTAAGAATGATTTTGCAACAGGTATGCAATCAGACCTGCCTGACTTTAGAATAGTACTGCTGATTATAGTGGTGGGGCTGTGCTGAAGTTTAAAGACTTTAAAAAGTGTAGATTATACCTGGCAGATTACTACCAATGCACAGCTGGATTTACCCATACACACGTTTCTGCTGCTGTCGCATCTCCGTTTTGTCAATGACCATTCAGTAACAAGCTTTCCACATGAACTCCAAATACAAGTGTTGCGCAATCCCAGCAGTGTTGTGGCAACTCTCCACAAGTCAGACTGAATCACATGGAAAACAGCTTTCAAATGTTACAACTGTTGCATGGCCACATGGAAGCAATTTTCAGTGGTCTCTGCATTTGAACTGGCCCTTAGCTGTGTCCCCTAGCTGACTGGCTCCTTCCTGAACAGAGGCAAATTTGTTTACAGTAAGCCTCTTAAGACCTAAAAGATGGTTATGAGATCTCATGAGAACCATGATTGGGATTCTTGCATGTTTGGAAAGAAGTCCAGAACTGCTGTCTTTTCTCAGGAATGATAAATAACATTACTTCAGAAACAGCTGTGAGAGAAGTCCTGTTAACTGACCATGAGAATACCCATGATAGGAACAGAGGCATGACTGATGTTGAGTTGTACCATGGTGCCACCTAGTGGCTTTATTATTTAAAGTGAAGAAGAAAGGCTGGACCTAACTTTGACATGATATAAAAAGATACAATGTCATATTACCGGGCCTTTTCTGTGGTGGCTCCATGACGGTGAAATCTTTATTTTAAAATGCTCAGCATGTTTTTCTTAAGGAGATAATTTAGCTGTCATTCAGGGTAGGGAGGTTTTACCCTACCTCCCAATACACTGTCATCTAACACATTTCCCCCCCTTATACTATAACACAGTAGCAGCTCAGTTTTTCAAAATTATTATTTTCCTCATGAGCATCCTGGAGACAAATGTCCTGTCCCTTTAACTGAGGCTTAATCAGTGTTCTTTAGCAGGTGACATTCCTTACTGCCATGCCCTGGAAACCTTTAGCTGCCAATTTCACTCATTAAGCGTGCCTCTCAGCATTTAGTCATGCCGGCCACATGACCACGGAGAAGTCTTCAGACAGTGCTGGCTCTTCAGCTTGGAAACGAAGATGAGCACCGCCCCCTAGAGTCAGATTGAGCAAGGGAAACCTTTACCTTTAAGGGGGCAGAACAATTTTTAAGGCACGTTACTTACCACACACACATCCTGTATAAGGAGTGGTTCACAGGCACCTTCCTCTACCCCGATATAAAGAAGTTTATCTGTATACCTAATCTGTACAACTCTTTATTAAAAAGAGGAGGATTTGATTGTTTTGCATGCACAGTGGGAGGCAAATCCACTTGACTCTTTCGTACTATTGACTTAAGTGTGTAAGCAGTGGTCTTAAGTCCTACGGATGATGATGCAGCCTATTTAAAGGAAAACAAAATGATTCTATAAGTTTGTGGGTCTAACACTGATATAAAAATGAATAGGTGCAGAACTGTTATATTTGATAACCGGGCTGGTAAATGGCTCTTAATAAATTTTTTGCTAAAAAGTAACTCATTGACTGTATCTGGCTTTTTCCAAGTAACATAAACGCTAAAATTGATTGAATAAGCAAATCAGTATTCGGATTCGATTATGCCATGTCAACATTTGCTTAAATCATCTGAAAGGAGATGTTTACCTGGAGACAGTAACTATTTCATCTTTTTCAGAGTGATGGGCAAAGTGCAGTGGCAGCACACTTGGTATGCATCCAGAAGGTCTTGGGTTTAATCCTTGCAAACTCTTCCTGTAAAGGGATCGCTTCAGGTTGTTAAGGCTAGGAGAAAACTTTTTTTGCCTTTGATCTTGGAGAACTGCTGCTGACTGCACTCGGCTAGCTGCATCAGTGGGTATCTTAAGGCAGCTTCAGACAGTCTTAGCTGAATATGTGTCCAGAAGTCTTGGCTGACTGAGGCCACTGGGGCCATCTTAGTTACCACCTGTATCCCAATTCAAAAGAGTTCAAGCATGTAGATGTGCGTTCTCACTGCCTATCTCACAGGTATACAGTTTCCTTCACATTTTTGTTCCTTTGTTGTAAAAATAATGTTCCTGTTTCAGTAGATTTTGTGGTATGGGCAGGATTAAATTGGCAGTGGATGTACAACATCTTGTTGAATTTTAGCTGAATCCATATTACATATATATATATATATATATATATATATATATATATATATATATATATATATATATTCATATATATGCATACCCTGTGGTCATGAGTACTGGATGCCAGTTTCATGCTTATTACCAGCTAATAAGAATGCATTACAAATTTAAATAAAATTGGAGGCAGATCTCCACTGGATATCAGCCTCAGTAAATTTTTGTAAAGCAGAAATAAATCCTAATGAACTGATTCCTGAATCAGAATGCAATGGATTATAATGGTGCAACCTCATACTATGTATATAAATTCAGAAGCGGGTCCTGTTGCAGATTATTTCCAGTAAGTATGTGTGCACCTTGTTTAATTCACTGAGGTGAATTCATTGCAAAGGCAGGATGTCAGTATCTAAGATGTGTACATTATGTTTTTCTGGAAGAGAAATTTTAAAATACATCTCACGCAACATAGATTTCATCCAGAACAGATTTGGGGCGGGGGGGGGGGGGGGGGTGTTAAGCCTGCAATTGTAAGAGTATAATGGGGATTCGAGTGGGTGGGGAAACTGCTTCAAGGTCTCCTGTAGGAAGGAAGGTGTTTTTATTTCACAGCCGTAATGGGATCATTTCATAAAACAACTTTTGATTAGTCCAGGCTGTGGAAGGGCAGGGGGAAGGTCCAGCAGCCATCTTTGTGGGGAGTGGTGAATGAAAAGCTAAGATTTTTTTTTTCCCAGGACAAAAGCTGAGATTTGGCCTTGCTGTAAGAAGAAAAGAGGATGGGTAAATGGAGGGCTGTGTTATGAGCCGTTGCAGTGGATGAGTCACCAACTGAGTGGGCTTGTAGGGCTGCAGCTGTGAGCACTGCAGCAACAGACCGTCTCCTGTCTTTGCGCTAAAAATCCTGATTCTTAAGGCAGCATTTCTGGCCCAGAGGTAACCAAAAACAATACCTTTATCAGGACTGTTTGTAGGGGGAAAGCCACCCACGAAACCTGTCCCCCTCATTCCCTTTTTCTTTCGCAGCCATTTACTGTAGGGCTTGTAGGCTGCTTAAGGGCTTCCATATACATCAGTGCAGCACAACACAAAATGCCTGTTAGAATCCAGAGTCTCATCTTTCATTAAAATCAAATTAAGTTTTTTACATCGATGAACCTTTATTTTGAAAAATAGGGGGAACTGGTGCAAGAAGCCTTCTTTTATTTACTAAATTGGCAGCCTTTGTTAGCAGATATTTTCCAGACTGAAGCTTCAGGAGGGGCACTTGAGAGCAAATGAGCACATCTGCAGCAGGATCTCGAGATTTATTCCTACTGCTGATGTAAGAACGACTGTAAACAAATGACACTCTTGGAGCGCAACTGTACATCCAGCAGTTGTGGTCAGGATTCTCTCATGCTCATGCCAATGTTTAAGAAAATGGATTAAATTGTGTTTCCTTTGCAGAGTGAAATCTGCAAATTTTAGCTGGTATCCATCAGCTCATTATATATATTTTAAGTATGCCCCTCGGTACAATTAACAATTTGCCAGCCTTCAGTTAATTGTGGTAATTGCAATGAGGTTATGGTCCTACAGAAATGGAGAATTGCATCAATATTCCATGATGTGTCATAATAGTGGGTTAGGAGTACGTTGGCCTCGTACAAAACATCTGGCAAGCAGCCTGCGTACCATAGAACGCTCGTACATTCTCTGTGTATATGGAAAGAATCTGCTGCCACCTAGCAATAGCAATAGGGCAATGTGTCTTATTTAAAACATTCCAGTCTCTCATGCTTAGCATTTTATAGTTGTGCAAATGTGAGCCCTGCATGTCAATGTTACACCCACATCACCCATTTCCAAAATCCCTTGTGAAGTTCTTACTTATTTTAAAGCAGCCACTGCCAAATGATTCCACTAGCAAATCAAAAACTTAAAATTGTTTCCAGAAACACAGTTTAGCATGGGTAGAGAAGGAAGGAAAGGCCAGAAGTCAACATAAATTGTGTCTGCCCTTTCTGCTTTCTGCTCTCTTGTTTATCCCTGCCCTGCCAAAATAGTTGGAGGAATATATCCTCATGACTGCACAGGGATTTTTAAAGACTGCAGTCAACTTGCTATCTGAGAAATCAGAAGAAAGTGACTAAATGCAATGAATTACTTTTCTAAAGTTCCATTTAAATCTTATCCTGGCTACCAGCAAAATACTTACTGTATTTACTCCAAAAAAAAAAAAAGACTAGCTATTTGTTCCAGATGTGCCATCAAGAAAAAGAGGGAGTCGTGTTACATGCAAGTATGTGATGTATAGTGATAAAAAATGTTTTTCATACAATATTTTTAAGTGGGAATCTTCTTACATTTAGGATGATTTTCCTTTTGCGTAAATATGGTACCCACATAAACAATCCATGTGGCTGCTATCTTGTTTCAGTGCGCTTATGTTGGATACTTAGCAGAGCAGCACAGCAGAAATAAATCACCCTCAGACACATGTGTGTTTAGCTTCTAAGAAAAGTTTACTAGAAACAAAGGAAAGGGTTACATGGAAAGAAAAGCAATAATAGCCTAACTCATCTTTCTAGTCCTAGCTCCATCTTGTTTTCTTCTGCTCTGTCTGCATCATGTCTCTGTGTGGGTGACAACAAAGGAGAGGAAGTTTTCCCCAAAGCTCCACCCCTGGAGTCCATGACAAGCAGCATGTACCATCTCCAGTATATTGATTAGCCAAAAGTGAATCTTGAGGTCATCTCATTAAAAATAAGACCTCCCTTTCTCTGGTGGGAACATTCTACTCAACAGCTAATTGGTTCCAAGCTAATTAGCTAACATTAGTATACAGAAACAACAGCTTAACGCTTTCATGACTGAAGCATGGCACTTGTAATAACGCAATACCCTTTCTTAAGTGCCATATACTAAAGTCATGAAGGTTCAGTTTCTTGCACAGGCATTCGAACTTCCCCTTTGCAAGTGGCTTGGTGAGCATGTCAGCACCTATCTCCTCTGAAGGACAATACTTGAGTTCAGTCAGCCCTTGTTGCTGCATCTCTTTCACAGAATGACATTTGACAGCAATATGCTTTGATGCTTTCACTCTTGAATAAAGCTATGCATGTCTGATTGTCTTCAAACAAGATTATTGGTTTAGGCTTATCTACACCAAACTCTTTCAGTAGACAGACGAACCACTCAAGTTCACTGCATGCACTTGAAGCAGATCCATATTCAGACTCAGTTGTTGATTTCGCAAACAGTGTTTACTTTTGGCTAGTCCAGCTGATGAGGCTGTCTCCCTAGAAAAAGAGGTAGCCCTACTAGTTGACTTATAATCAGTTTTGTTTTCATCCCTGTCAGAATCCATGTATCCAACCAGTCTTGGGTTGTCATGTGCTGAGATCTTTAGTTTCAGGTCCGCTGTTTTTATTAAGTATCTAGCCAGCTTCTTTAGTGTTCCAGTCACAGTGACTTAGTGAATTAATCCTTCTGCACATAACTCCCAACAGCTGCAGAAATGTTAGGTCTAGACACTGAACTCAGAGAGAGAAGCTTGCCAACTGCCTCTCTGTATTGGTGATTGTTCTCAAGCAACACTCCATCCTTAAGATTGAGGTAAGCTAGTTCAAGTGGACTACTCACTCCTTTAGCATCTTTCATGCCTAAAGACTCAGCAAGGTCCACAATTTTATGTCTCTGGCTGAAAAGGAAACTTCCATTCTCAGTCCTCTCAATTTTTATTCCAAAGTAATGATTCACATCTCCCAACTGTTTCACTTCAATCTCTTTTTTCAGGTTCTAAACAACTTCTTGTCCATCCTCTTTGCTTTGACAACATAAAATCAGATCACCAACGTATGTCAGCACATACTGATGTTGTCAATCTTTCAGTCTTGTGAATAGACAGTGCTCTGCCTTTCCTTGTTGAAAGTTTTGACTTTATGGCAGCATAGTTAGTCTTTCATTCCAAGCTCTGCCAGCTTGTTTCAGTCCATAAATGCTCTTTTAAAGTTTGCACACAAGAAGAAGAAGAAGAGAAGAGATTGGATTTATATCCTGCCCTTCACTTGTAGTCTCAGAGTGGCTTACAAATTCCTTTCCCTTCTCCTCCCCACAATAGACACCCTGTGCGGTAGGTGAGGCTGAGAGAGCTCTGAGACAACTGTCCTTGAGCGAACAGCTGGTAGAGAGCTATGGCTTGCCCAAGGTCATCCAGCAGGTGCAGGTGCAGGTGGAGGAGTGGGGAATCAAACCCGGTTCTCCCAGATTAGAGTCCGCACACTTAACCACTACACCAAACTGGCTCTCTTTTCCTTTCTCTTGAAAATCATCTGGTTGTTCCATGTAGATCTCTTCAGACAAATCTTCATTGAGGAATGCTGTTTTAATGTCCAGGTGTTCAACATGCATTCCTCTTGATGCTGCTGTACTTAAAAGTGTCCTGATGGAAGTGTATTTGACAGCAGATGCAGGCTGTTCAATAATTTCTTTGCAGTTTAAGGGTTCACTCATAGGTTGCACATCTGCAGAAAAGGTAAACTTCTGTGGTGGTACTCCTTTATTGCTTCTCTATGACTGTTTCATATTAGTCTTTGTCTTCTCTGGCCCAGCTTGTCCTGTCTCCCCTTCTGATTGTGGCCTTCCTATTGGTTGGTCATCCTGGCAGGTAGTCATCTGGCTATATCAGTAGAAGATACTTCATCAGCAGCCTTCTGGCTCATTTGCACTGCAGACTCTATTTGCTTGGAAGCTTGGAGTACATTGCTTTCATCAGTATGCACCACATCACACACTTTAACAAAAAAAAATGTCTTAGGATTCATCACAGTGGCTTGTCTCCTTCCTCCAAGATCGGGGACAGAGAGTGGTGCTGGGGGAGCAGACGTCCCAGAGGCACCCACTGTTATGTGATGTGCCTCAGGGGGCAGTGCTACCCTCGATGCTATTTAACATCTATATGCTCCCTCTCATCCAATTTGCCCGGAGGCACAGACTGGGTTGTCATCAGTATGCAGATGACACCCAGCTGTATCTGTTGTTGGGTGGCCAGTCTGGAGCCACCCCAGAGGACCTGGAGCGGGCGCTTCAGGACATGGCGGGCTGGCTTAGGCTGAGCCGATTGAAATTGAATCCAATGAAGACGGAGGTCTTGTGCCTGAGTCGGAGCAGTTCGGGGGTAGGGACCCCGTTACTGGCCTTCGGGGGGGCTCCATTGGTGCCAGCCCCGAGGGCTCGGAGTTTGGGAGTGCTCCTGGATGCCTCCTTAACTATGGAGGCCCAGGTAGCGGCCACTGCCAAGGCAGCTTTTTACCATCTGAGGCTGATTAGGCAGTTGGTTCCCTTCCTTGAACGCAATGACCTGGCTACAGTGATCCACACAATGGTCACCTCGAGACTTGACTACTGTAACGCTCTCTACATGGGGCTGCCTTGTCCCAGCTCCAGCGGCTGCAGCTAGTGCAGAATGCTGTGGCCAGGCTGCTGATGGGCCTCTCTGTGAGGGACCATGTCCAGCCTGTGCTGAGGGCACTGCACTGGCTGCCTATAGCATACCGGATCCAGTTCAAGGTGCTGGTTTTAACCTTTAAAGCCCTTTATGGCCAGGGGCCTGCCTACCTAAGGGACAGCCTTTCCCCATACATACCCCAGAGAGCACTGCGGTCAGGCACGCAACATCGCCTGGCCCTTCCTGGCCCAAGAGAGGCCAGGCTGGCTACCACCAGGAATAGAGCCTTCTCAGTGGCGGTCCCCTACTGGTGGAATGCAGTTTATAAAATTTTATTGGTCCATCGTGCAACAAACAAGATTAGTTTTTCCCCAAGAACTAATCACAACAGTTACTCTTGTGGGCCTTTAATGAACTATGTTAATTTTGTTAACAAAGCTATCTGCTAAATTATTTTGAACCACTTGGGAACTAGTGGACCTAAGCTAAAAGGATCTACATGTTTTGTCTTTTATGCTGGTTAAGTTAATGCAGGGGCCATTTGGGGCTGGAGCGAGGCGCCATCCCAGGAGAAATTCCAGAGATACTGGTTGGCATTGAGTGAGACAGGATGCTAGACTAGATGCGAGCCCTAACTGTCACCCTAAATGGAGGTAATCGTTAATATCCACCAAGCAAGGCAGTCTCCCAAGAAGGAGAGCATCACAGATCCTGTCCCCAGAGCTCCCAATCTAAGTTTAGTCTCTTCGTCATACCTATATTTCCCCCCTGTTATTATGAAGAAACAAACGCAGTTCAAATTACTGTACATTAAAAACCTGGAAAATCAAAGAACTGTCAGTAAAGCACGGGGAAGTCATTAGCGGTGACACTTCCGGTCACGGCAGCGGGCAGAACTGTTTGGCTGCGACACTTCCGGTCAGTGAAGCACGGGGAAGTCATTAGCTGCAACGCTTCCGGTCACTGCAGCAGGCAGAACTGTTTGTTTTTTTCCCACCATTTTTTTCCCACCATAGAGAACAATTATGGGGATGGGGCAACCTGTTTGGGGGCCTGTAGAATTGGACCCCCTGGTCCAATCTTCTTGAAACTTGGTGGATATTTTGGGGAGAGGCCCCAGCAGCTACTCTGCAAGTTTGGAGCCTCTCCCTCAAACCCCCCTCTCCTCCAGTCCCTCATATACTCTATGAGTTTTTGCCATTGACTTCAATGGCCCATAGGGTATAATGGGGATGAAACTGACATTTGGCCTGCAGAATGACTCCCCAATCGGCTTGCATTGCCAAAACTGACCTGGGGGTCATTCGGCAGCTGGATTGGGCCAAAAAAAAATTATTTGCACACCCCCTAGTGAGCACAAATGGCAGTGGTGGCAAGCCCCTCCCCCAGTGGGCCTGTGGAGGAAGCAAAGGGAGAAGGGGTTTAAAGTTTAAACCCCTTCTGTTTAGAGTTACGCGGCAGCAGGATCTTTCCATCGTATTCTATGGGGCCCTTCTCGCTTCATTCCCCTTCCCCTGCCCACCTTGGCAGGCCAGCTGGGGAAGGGGAGACTTTTGAAGATGCCCCCCCTTTGCTTCCCTTTCTGACACACTTCCAGTGATGTCAGAGGGCGTGACATATGCTAATTACTTATGCTAATAAGTATGCTAATAGGTTCCTGTACCTCTTTTTCTATGAAATGACCCGTGAGTTAATGTACTAAAAGACTACATAACAGACTCTATATTTATCTAATGCGGCTGTTTCTCTACAATTTTGGCAAGAAAAAGAAAGAAAAACTAAACAAGAAAGTTAAATCCAGGTCTCAGTCACAGCAATATGCATTGCAAACAGTCACTAGGGCCTTACAGGAGAAGCCTCCACTCCGGGGGCGTATCGCTTTCCGACGATGCTGTCGATCAAAAACGCACAGCCCAGAGCGATAGACTTTCGCGGCCCGCCCTCTCCATGTGCCGGGCTCCGGAGGAGGTTCTACTTCCTTTCCGCTGGGGGTGTCTGGAGCTGAAGATGGCTGCTGCCGCTGCCCTGGGAAGGTTACTGAAACCTGCGGTAAGTAAGTTCGGGCGCGGCTTGTCCGGCCAGCTATCTTCAGCTCATCTCTCGTGGTCGCTCTTCGCAATGCGCAGACCGAGATAAAACGCTCTCTTGTACTGAGCGGAGGCTGCAAGCTCGGTTACACCTCCAACTCCTTCCCCTCCCCCCCCCCCCCCCGGACTTTGGATGCTGTTTCGGTAGGCAGGAGCCATTTCGGCACTCTGTTCGATTTGGCTGGTCTGACCTCTTATGTAACTATATGTGTTGCAGCCTATCCCATCTAGGAGCCTAGGGACGGGCAGCGCTTTTCGCAGGGGAGCGGGGGGAAGCATGCACTTTCCCTGGCAAAGGGAGTCAAGTCCATTTTCATTTGTCCTGTGCCTCCGATCGAAAGCTATTCGTTTTTCTATCGCCAGGGCCTTTCTCTTTTGCAAAGGTACCATGTGCTTTTCGGACCCTTCTTTGCGGAGGACGATTAAACTGATCACAACACTTTTGGGGATTTCCCGGGGCGGGAACCTCGTTAATGCTTTGCTGGATGCATATGGGGCAGCCTCGCGGAGGTTGCAGGCTATGGAGCTTTCACCCCAGCCGCCGTCGGTTCTTTTGGCTAGGGAGCTCTGCAACCCATATACCTGTTTCCCCTCTTCCCGTCGATTTTCTGTCTTCTTCTTCCCTATAGGTTGGCCGGCCTGTTGCCTTTCCTTGGAGAACATGCTTGGCTGCCGGAAGGCCTCTTCGAGTAGTTGCGCCAGCTGTCTGGAGGAAGTGTGAAGCCCCCGCAACGCCAGTTTTTCCCCGGCTCCATTTCAGTACTAGTGAGTGCGCCTAGCCGCAAGTTTGTAGTCGCCTACCTGTGCTTGCTTTTGTCTCCCTTCCCAAAACAAATGGTTTCTCCCTTCCTCTCTTCATCTGATTTCTTTTCTGGCCTGCACTACAGAGTAGGAGACGTACCCATTAAAAAGAAGGGGTGTGTGCACTCTGTTTTTAAAAGAAAATCCAAACTCTGCATTAAAGCAACCAAAATTATGTTGGGATAAAGGATTTGGGGCTTACTATTTTCTCTTTGGTTTTAGCTGGGGATGTTTTAAGTATTTTAGTAAGTTGCCTTGAAAGGCAGGGTATAAATGTTACAGTAAATACATCCATAAATATGTAGAGTGGGCAAATGTGTGTGTGTGTAGATTGCCCAAATGGTTCTGTCATGGGAAGGGGTGAGGTGGGCAGCAGTGTGGCTGCCTGTTCTACCAGTGTCAAAAACATAGGCACAGCCTAGGTGATGGGTCAGTTGGAACTCCTATTGGGATTTCTCCCTGCCAAAGGAGTATAATGCAAACAAACTCCATGAACTTGCTGAGCAGTCGGGTTAGAACAGATAAAAAGAAGTACTTCTTCTCCCAAAGAGTAATTAACAGGTGGAATTCACTGGCACAGGAGGTGGTGGCGCCTACAAGCATGGACAGCTTCAAGAGGGAATTAGATAAACATATGGAGCAGAGGTCCATCAGTGGCTATTAGCCACAAGGTATAGATAGGAACTCTCTGTCTGGGGCAAGTGATGCTCTGTGTTCTTGGTGCTTGGGGAGGGGGGAGGCAACAGTGGGAGAGCTTCTAGTGTCCTGGCCCCACTGGTGGACCTCCTGATGGCACCTGGTGTTTTTGGCCACTGTGTGACACAGAGTGTTGGACTGGAAGGGCCACTGGCCTGATACAACTTTGGCTTCTTTTATGTTCTTATGTTCTCTTGTATTACCTCCTCCCCCATGTTTATTTAAAATGCTGTCTCTGTCTGTCAAGTAACTTCTTTACCAAACTGTGTTTTTTGAATGGAACAAGTGTACAGTGGAGTCAGAGGCATAACCCATCCTGTGAGTCATGCATCCCAGCCACTCACATGTTTGTGCCCTAAGGTGACAGGTGCATGTAGCTTCTCTGTGTCATTCTGTGGTAAGGCTGCTAGCTTCATGTTACGCATATTGCTTTTGTATTGGGGCAAAAATGGCTGTTATGTTTTATGTATAATTTCTTTTGGGGTGTGTGTGTATGTATGTGCTTGTGAGCCTGAAAGTCTTGGTGACTTTTGGCGACCCATAGTGGGGCTAGGATGTTTCAGAGAGATGGTTTGATATTACATGCCTCTGCATCCTAGCCCTGGTATTCCTTGGAGGTCACACTTCCAAGTACTTGCCAGGGTCGGCCCTGCTTAGCTTCCAAGATATGATAAAATAGGGCTTGCCTGCTCTATCCAGGTCAGGGCATTTTATTTATAATCTCTTAAGGAACCACAGTACCGATATTCCCTACTGTATTTAACTTTTCACAGGTTCATCAAAGTTTGTTCCTGCAGTTACCCAGCATGCTCCCTATTTTAAAGGCACAGCTGTGGTTAATGGAGAGTTCAAAGAACTGAGTTTAGATGACTTTAAAGGGAAGTATTTGGTCCTGTTCTTCTACCCATTGGATTTGTAAGTAACTACATTTATCTCTTTTAAACAGATGTGGCCTGCAGTTATCATAACTCGGGGACCCTTTATCTATAGAAAACTTAACTTTTCTCTACTTTCATTCTTCCCGCCTTTGTACAGAGCAGTGGGTATTGCTTTGTGTAGAGTGTAACTGATAAGAGCTAAGCTGAAAGTGGTGGTGTTCTTGCATTAAAGCCTCATTTGGACAAGAAGCATGGAAGTTTGACTTCTGAAAAAAAATGAAAAGAGATCTCACTGAAGTATTTTGAAATAAGACTATTAGTAAGTCATTTCAAGTTACTGGGACAACCACGCATCTCCATTAGGACTTTCCTGCTCTTCTCGTAAGCCCTTTAGATAGAGAGGGAACTGGTACTCCTCTGTAGGCCAGTAATTCTAGCTAATGAGTTACTACATATTCTCTTAAAATCTGAATGATTTATAATTCAAAAGAAGTACAATAAAACAACAAAGTACACTGTGAAAACAGTGATCATGACCTACAACAGGACGCATATTTTTACAAAAGTGTGGTAAACTCACTTCCAAAAATGTAATCATGGATTACTACCAATTCTTGCCTTCCATCACAGGCAGTGTCTTGATTATGTTGACACCCATCCACTTTGGGCAGTAGCAGTTTACATTGTGGTGGCAACAATTCTTTGAAGACTTGGTATTACTGGTTTTCGTTGCCTAACTTACCAAAGCGGAACAGTGCCCTGTAACTAACTTGTAGCGCCATTGTGAGCAGCATTATACTGATACTTCAATAGACTAAAAGGGTGGAGCTCTGCTTAGGACTGCACTGTTAGAAATGTGCTAGAGGTATGATTGACACCTCTTCATGTCAGTTTACTGCTGTCAAGAATCACTATTTCTGTATGCGTGTGTATTGCAAATCCTCCATGTGGTCACACTGTATAAAAGTTCTTGTGTAGTGGGTGGTCTATCAGCTCCCAGCACATGCCCATCCTTAAGATCATCCTCTTGAGAAACCACCCTCTGTCACCTCTTTTAGTTCTGTTGTGATCTGGAATTGGAAAAGGTGAGTTGATAGGTGGATCTCAACAGCTCCATAGGAATTGCAGGCTTCTGCTTATTTCAGACCATTTGAGACCCCTTAATACCAAGATTTAGAAGATGTGTATATTATAACAAGGTTTAGTAGTATACATATCTGCATGGAGCTAGAAAAGTATTCTTCATTGGTCCAGCAGTTTTTCTCCAGGGTGGATTGTAAAACGGGTTTTCTTGGCAATGTTGCATTTTTTTCCTGATCTTTGTACTAAATGTGTAATCTGAAAGGTTTTAAAACTTTGTTTTTGAATGCTCTCTAGTGAAGATAAGCAAAGATTTTTTTCTCTTTTGCCATGTGAATTTGCAGTACAAACCTATGCATTCTTTAATTGGGACTGATTGGTTCCTCCTTACATTCTGGTTGTCTTTCCATTAGCACCTTCGTTTGTCCAACGGAGATTATTGCTTTCAGTGACAAAGCTAATGAATTCCGTGATGTCAATTGTGAGGTTGTTGCTGTATCGGTGGACTCTCATTTTTGTCATCTTGCCTGGATGAATACACCACGAAAGGTACAATGTGAGCTCTTTTTCTGGGCTGTCACTGAAAAGGGAGGGGGTCTGACATAGTATGATCTCTTCCACTATTTGGGAAGATACAGAATCTTTCTCTTGCTAATGTTCTTCTGACTTTCTCAGCATGATTGTCATGCAAGGGTTTTAAAGTAACAGGTTGCTGCCATATAGGGAGTACTATTGAAAAAAGCAACTCCTGCTTACCCTCTGACTGTACAAGTACATGTTTGCTTGTTGGTTGAGTGGTAACTGGTGAGTTAGGATGTATTTGATGCTGGCATGATGAATATTCAAAACATTCTGTGATGAATATTCATGATGAATATTCAAAACATTCTGTGTTTCAACAAGATCTTGTAGAGAGAAACTGAGTCAAGCAACAGCATGTGCTTTTTCTAAACATGAGCAGTTGCTCATGTTCCCAGTATTGTACTGTTAGCTTTCTATGGGGAAAGGTGGTAGGTTGCTGTCCAAGACAGCAGGTATAGGAGTCACATGAGGGAATGGAAACACAACAAGGATCAGTTGGGCAAAGTAGAAACGATCAAACATACTTAGCTTGGGTGGTAGTCCTTACAAAGAAATATGAGCAAAATTTATTCAGCCTATACTGGCAACATTTATGGGCCTCCCGGACTCTGAATTAAGGAATATACTTTTGACGGATTCTAACTCTCAAGTTATGCTCGCTTGCTCCAGATTTTTGGCTGCAGCCTCTAGAATTCACAAAGGTTATATAAAGGAGTGATATAAATGTCCCCTAGGCTTTGCATCTTTTTTCCCTTCTTCTTTTAAATTTATTAATTTATTAATTTATTATTCAAATTTTTACCCTGCCCTCCCCGCGAACAGGCTCAGGGCGGCTTACAATGAGGCACTCAGTGCCAGGTCACAATAACACAATTTAAACAATTTAAATAATTTAAAATATGGTCAGTGCAATAACAATACCGTTTGCAACAATTGCAAATAAAGTACTCACTATAATGTTGATGTCAAACTTTCAGATGGCATCCGACTGACTCCCTTAGTGCTAGCATCAGGGTCATATTCCAGCCCTTCGCCCGGCCCGGGCTTCCTTCAGGACCAGCCCTCATCGCTGGTGTTACTGGCGATGGTTGATGGTAAATGATGGTAGGCAGTGGCGACTCCTAACCAAAGGCCTGGTGGAAGAGCTCTGTCTTACAGGCTCTGCGGAACTGCATAATACTTCTTTCTTAAGTCTTTGTACATTGTATTATAATATTCCCATACAAATGGCTGTGCACTTTCTGTATTTTATGTAAACTAGTTTGCTTCAATCTATGCTGGCCATGGGCCGTAATAGTAATAAACTATGTGTGTATGTGCCAGTACAAAGTAAGAATCAGTTGTAAATAGAAATCTCCTGTCTAGCTGAACTAGCAGTCTCTACATCTAGGTGGTGGATTGCATAGAATTAGTTAGTTCAGTCTAGCAGTCCACATGAAGACTTGACTTCTGTGCTCAGTTCCCCTTCTATATTAGGCTTCACAGGCAAAGAGCACTACAGAGGGCTTAAACTTTGTTTCTGGACCTGGATTGTATGGAACTGTTCTCTTCTTCGCTGTATCAGTCCTCAGAGTAAGGCTGATCATGTGTTACAGATGAGAAAACTCCCTTTCCCACCTCTGCCCATCAGTAGGTAATCACTATCAAAGGAATTAGTGCTAATTAGTTGCTCATGTTCCCAGAGCTGTTTGGAGCAGGATCATCGTAATGTTCAAATCTGACTGGTTTTGGGTGACCCTTTGACTTTTCAGATAAGTGATATTTGGTTACCAGTATTGCTTTCCACTCTAATAAAAGTGTGATGCAAGGCAAACTGTGTTGTTGTAACTCAGATCAAATGCACTTAACATATTAACATAGGTTTTTCAGCAGTTGTCGAGAGACTTAATTTTAGGTAGACTTTGGAAAGGTTTTCTTGCACAGAAGACACATATCAAAAAAACTGTGACTGCAGAATGCAGCCCATAAAATTTCATTGTATAATAAGCATGAATTCTTGAATTCAAAGTAACCTTATGTTACAGCTGTGGAGATTTGTTAGTACCCGAGTTTCTGAATTATAAAGATTCAAAAGAAATGCTGTTGATATATATATATATATATATATATATATATATATATACACACACACACACACATACAAAACAGATACACTAATGGGAATCCTGATGCGGTTCTTGAATAGGGTAGAAACCTAGATAAAAAGATATGTTTGCAGGATAATCCAGTGCCTTTTTTATTCAGCTGCTGGTGTGACCTTGGGTCATTCATAAGTTCTTTCAGAGCTGTTCTCTCAAGGGCAGTTCTCAAAAGAGCTCTCTCAGCCCCACCTACCTCACAGGGTGTCTGTTGTGGGGAGGGGAAGGAGATTGTAAGCTGCTCTGAGACTCCTTTGGTTAGTGAAGTGTGGGGTATAAATCCAATCTTCTCCTCCTCTCAAAAATAACAGAAAAAAGAACAAGGAGAAAAAATTGCCTCAAAATCCAGCAACTAAATAGAATAATTTTTCAAAGAAAAAAAAAGTATACATAGAGACAAAAATGTAACAACAGTGGTGGTAGATCTACACATAAGTTTCTATAGAGGGTTTCCTAATACCTAAAAAGTCCACACGCAATTGCTGTCTGTATGTGGTCAAATACTGATAAAGTTCTAAGGTCTTCAGTATTATCCAGAGCCTTTTAAATAATTGCGTTTTGCCAGAGCCTTCAGTTGTGAGTGGCTGTTTTGCTACTAAGAACTAGCAAGAATTTTGACAAGATGGAAACCGACAAGCCATTTTGACTATAGTGGCAAATTATTCTAGTAATTTCAGAATCCTTCTAGTAATTTCAGAGTCCTTAGACAATTTTTTTAGGCCTGATGAAGAAAATATGTAGCTGTTTTATAACGGCAGTGCTATTTCTACAATTGTCCTTTCTCCTCTTTCCTCTAGAAGAATATGGAAGGCTGGAACTAGGTGGTCACTGGGCAGAGCTATGACTCTAGGGAATATTTGCTCGGTAATAAATCCTGTTATTCAGGCTTAGGAAGAATTGCTTATAGCCATCCTTTGCACACTAGCAGCATTACCTGGAAATTTTCAGGGTATGGATCCGATTTCAGATTCTAAAATGTGTTGAAGCAGTGCTGAATTCTTACTGCTTTGGAATAAACCAGGAATGGATCAGATTTGATGGATGTGTGCAGCTGTAAATAGTTTTACGGCACTTATGTGTATCTAACATCCTTGAAGCCAATGTGGATAAATTTATGCATATGTGAAAGCGCTTGCAAAAATGAATAAATGTGATCACCCAAGGTCACTCAGAAACAAACTCTGAATAGTCCCTGAGAGATGATGAAACTTGACAGCCTTGTTTCAAGGATAGCTAGTTTGTCTTCCTGGCTTTGGGATGTTGTGAAATTCAATAGATGCAGCTGCCTCTACTAATAACTAAGGGTGCACCGCTGCAATGGGAAAGCAGGCTGACACATTTATATATGTATAGCTAGTAGCAACATGTCACTCTTGAAATTCAAAAACATATGGTTGAAACCTTACCCATTCTGTTGGTGTTGCTGACTTAACGCTGCTTTTGCACATGTCAAATAATGCACTTTCAGCTCACTTTAATGATTTGCAAGTGAATCTTGCCATTTCACACAGTTTCATTTTAATTCTATTCACTTATTTTTATGGTAGAATATTATGATAAAATAATTACACATAGTTTGGTTTTGAACAGGATTTTAACTTTAGCTGGTCCCTGTTTATTGGGAGGGAATTTATGGATAAGATTCCTTTTGTAGTTAACAAAGCATGCACTTCATGGGATAATGAAACATTTAATTTGGTTAAGTGATCATTTTAAACTTGTTGGGAGCACTTAAACTTTTTTATATGCAGTGGGAACTGGCTAATAACAAAGATTTGCTGGATGTTGTTGATTTGTATGCAGTAAGCTCCTTTTCAATGCTTTATATAAACTGTCATATCTTGATCAAGTGAATGTGGATTATAAAAGGGTGATTCCTTAACTGTGTCTGTGTGTCTGCCTGTTAGTCTCTCACAGTCACACCGGCATTCCTGAATCTTGCTTCTGTTCCTTCCCCCACACATAAGATTTTTTTTCACGACTTCTCACATATTTGACTAATTCAGTCTTTCCTTTTCGTGGTTCTGTAAGAGGGAATTAGATTTAGATTCACGAATTGTGTCCTAGTTAAGATGATTCTTTAAAGACTCTTCTAGTATTTGGATGTTCATGAAAACTGGGAAGAAAAATAAACCAGGATTTAATCATAAAGTCTTTCTGTCTCTCCCCTCCCCCGCTTTTTCATTAGAATGGTGGATTGGGCCATATGAATATCTCTCTTTTATCAGATTTAACAAAGCAAATTTCTCGAGATTATGGTGTACTCTTGGAAGCATCTGGTATTGCATTAAGGTGAGAGCTTACTCTTTATCATTTCCGTGGGATGGTACTTAAATGTTCCTGGTGTTTGTAGCCTGTATACCTCTTTTAAATCTGCCCGGAGTTTGAAATTTCACTGGATTGGTTATACTACTTGCCTGTTTTAAAGTCTGCATTAGGTTAGAGTTGTAACAGGAGGCTTTTACTTCCACAGCCAATTAGAGAATCTGGACAGAACAATTTTTAAAAGGCCTTTGCCTATTCAAACCATTTAGTGGCAGAGTTCTCCAGGATTTATCTATTAAAGGCTGTTAATCAACCTTTAAATCTGATAATAAAAGCAAGTAAGATGTGCATTCTCTTCTTTGAACAATAACTAGCAAACCAGATCAAAACCCTTCAGAGACTTTATCTTTTATTGAAAAAAATAGTTCTCATTATTAATGCAAGACATTAAGAAATGCAGGCATGTGGGAGTTAATCCTACAGTTACTGTAAAAATAAGTGCCAAAATGATCAAAGTTCCTGAAATTGCTTAACCGTAGTATAGTAATGTTTTTAAAAGCAAACCAGTTTTCAGGTTTTTGCCTTTTAGGGGCTATCAACAAGCCCAAGTCACTCACAGACAGAAATCTCACCTAATCTTCTTCTGAGACTTCTGCCTAGAGAAATCTGATTTGCTTATCATGGTAGTGCATATTTATAGGAAAATATCAATCTTATCTTCCTCTAAATCTCTTCTATCATGTGATTATTATCTAGATATGTGATTGGTTCTTAAGTAAATATGATCTAAGCAGCACAAATATACATGAGTCAGCAGGTACATACATCTGAGTTATATCTGATAAAGCAAGATATGAACACCTATTTTAACTTTTAACCTCTTAAAAAGGAACTAATCTAACTTTCCTGAAACTGTTTCAATTAACTGTCAAAGATTAAAGTAGCTTTAAGCAAACAGTTCGCTGGCAGAGAAAGAGTATGTTGACATGCAAAATCTGCAAGAAAAAACTGGTGAAGTAATCGGGTACCGATACAAGTTGAAGCACGCTATTGGCCGACACTAATGAAGCATGTGGCCCTTAAAACTCCTGATGGGAGTGAGATGATAGACCATGTGAATCTGCTGAGCATCTGTTTCAGCTTTAAGAACTTCCCTTTAAAAATGTTGCTGTTATGATTAACTTTGTTAAACTGGTGCAAGAGTGAGACTGCACTGAAAAACTGTTCATTGTCATTTAATATATTGCATAACTGTTTAATTGGATATCCCATGTTGTTGATTGTATTTGACTTACACTGTGTAATCCACTTTGTGTTCTAGTGAGAAAGTGGGCTATAAATAATGTAAATAAAATTAGGATCTATGCAAGGGGTCTCTTCCTCCTACAATATCACATGTTGCCAAAAAGTAGAGAAGAACATCTGGTGCTAATTTGTGATGCTCCTCAGATATGTTTACTGCTAGCTAGCTCACACTTTTTGAGCCTCCAGCTCACACATTTTTGGCTTAGCTCAGGAAGGGTGGCTCCAGAGCAAACTAATTTATGCAGTAGCCAAATCGCTCACTCACAACTTTAATGCCAGTAGCTCACAAAGGAGAAGTTTTGTTCACAAGACTCCACAGCTTAGAGAGAGCATTGCTCAGGGGTCCCCAATGCGGTGTCCATGGCACCTGTCAACGCCTTTTCTGGTGCCTGCTGAGTGTATTTAGAAAATGAGTGGGGCCAGGTATGGCTTTTGCCCAGCAGGGCTTCTGATTGACCACTGGAGATTTGATTGGCTGTGTAGATTTTTTTTAAATGCTGCTTTGGCAGCAGCTACCACTACAGCACAAGGATCTTCACTGTGTGACTGAAGGTAAGCTGCTACAGCCTCTTGTGGCTGTGCCCTCTATGTTGTCAGAATTCAGAAAGTGCCTGTAGGCTCAAAAAGTTTGGGGATCCCTGCCATAGCTGCTTTCTGATAGAGGGAATGACCTTGTTTGCAGCCAAAATGCATTTTAAATTGAAAAGGGACTGCAGGGAGAAGTACTCTTGTGTATCAGCTATCTTAAATGTATACGTTCTATTTTTTTTCCTCTAAAGGGGCCTTTTCATCATTGATCCTAGTGGAATTATCAAGCATTTAAGCATCAACGACCTCCCAGTTGGACGCAGCGTAGAAGAAACACTTCGCTTGGTGAAGGCGTTCCAGTATGTAGAAACACATGGAGAGGTCTGCCCAGCAAACTGGACTCCAGATTCCCCTACGGTGTGTTGCTAACCCTGATACGGTGTTCCTCGATGCAAATGTGGCAAGCATCCCATCCTCACAATAAGAGGCGGGGTTTTGTTTTTCCTGGGTTTCCTGAAGTATTAAAACGGTGATAAAATTTGAGGGATCTGATTATAAGCTCAGATACTCTGGACTGCCTAAAGTGAAATGAGATGTAGACTGACCTCTTGTCTGCATGTTGCCTGCTGGAGTTCTAGGCAGTGGGAGACATCCACCTGCTTTTATCTTAATCGACTGGTAATGAAATTAGACATATTAATGGCATAAGGGACTGAGTTTCCTCTTGTTTGGGTAGGATTAGAAGGAGAGCTGCTGTGCCATTAAAATAATGCAGTTCACTGTGTTACACTGGCAAAGGCTGTGTAAGAGCAGCTGCACTGTGCATACCCATATATGCGAGTTGTGTGTGTGTGTGTGTGTGTGTGGAGATATTTTAGGAGAAAATATGGGGGTAGCAGTATGCTGCCCTATCCATGTCAACACAATGCCTTGCTCTCATTTAACTTGAAACGCTGAGCATCCAGGGCCCACAGGACAGTTGAGTCCTTGCAAATGCACAGTTGCCAATGTTTTGCTGTACATGAGCCATCTTTCTTGCATCTGGGGATGCAAGAATGTGATCTGAAATGGTGCAGCAGGTGAGCCATGCAACAGATCCCAATCCATGCTAGACCCAGGATGTTGACCAAAATAATTTTTTATCTGAAAATATTTTTAATCAAGTAAAATATTAAGGCAGGAAAATATTCAACATTTCTGTTGCTACGTTTAACTACTTTTAAAGAACCTCAAGGCATTTAGTTCCTATCTTTGCTGAAAATCATTTGCCAATTGTTTGTTTTTTCTTTTCTCCTTTGCAGATCAAGCCTAGCCCAGAAGCGTCAAAAGCATATTTTGAAAAAGTACATCAATAAGTCCAGAGAAGGGAAGAGTTAGTAGAATACTGTAGGCTCAAACCAGAAATTGATTTTTTAAAGAGAGCAGCCAGGATCATAATGAAAACCTATTTTATTACTTGTGGAGAAAAGTCTGTATTTTAAAGGGTTTTCCTCTCTCCCAGGTACATTTGAGTAGCCCCAGGTACATTTAAGTGACAGTACTAAGCCTTTGTCATTTCTGACATGTAACAGCACTAAGAGAAGCTGCTGCTGCTTTGTAATAATTGTCTGGTGAACAATGATGCTTCTGTATCATACTGTCTGGAATACATTGATACGTTGGAATTGTGCATCAAGAAGTGTGCAGAAATTTCTTTGTTGGTTACCTTCATTATTTGTCATAGGCCCTCTTAAAAAGAGGAACTAAGTTAAGCTTTAACAAATAAACTCTTGTGTCTATCTTCCTGTTCTGCTGGAAGATTTAATAGTCAATTCACACATGCCCTCAACTTGTGCGCCCCCACATTCCACTGTATGAAATACGTTACATGATGCCTGCCCTGTGTTTGTCTGTACAAGGCTACGTCTACCCATGTAGATCTAAGCCTTCCTCTCTCTTTTTTTCTTTTTGCCCTGTGTGGGTGAGGCATAGTTGTGTTCAGATGCATGTTTATAGATCCAAACTCTCAATAAATACTCTACAAATGTGTGTGTGTGTGTGTAAAGAGTCCAAGGCACTTCTGCAACCTCCTTTATGCAAAACCAACCACCTGTGCTGCTCTGTGAATTAGAGTAACAAAGAAGTCTTGTAAAATCTACAGTCAGCCATCATATTTAAGGTATTGATTGTATTGGAATGCTTGTGCAGGAAAAATGAAGGATTAATATATTTAAAATAAAATAAAATAACTATAATGATGTGTACTAAAATTTCAGTTGTTAGTACTACTCAGCAGTGGCTTTTGTTACAATTGATGCTGACTTTTGATGCTTTGGACTTAACTGTGGTACCATGGGGTATTTGTGATTTATGTGGAAGATTCATTTATGAATATGAGCATTAAAAGAGCTTATTTCCAAAATTATTTTGAACATATCTCTTAAGCTATGCGACTATGAATAAATGAAGCTTAAAAAACTGCTTGGGATATACTGTAGTTTTTTTCTTGTATCTAGAAATCATTGAGCATGTTTGCTGCACTGGTTATATTAATATGGACTTCTTAACTCTTAGAGTTTCTGCTTCATTTCAGAGTACCCTTCTAGCTCTCAAAGGGACAGTGCAATGCTCAGTCCTGGTAATTTCCTGTGGAATTGTTTGGCGTCACTGTTTATATTAACATGCAGCCTAGAATGGTTTGTATAATCACCTTTAAAAAAAGAAAGAAATGCTGTAGTCACACCAGTCATGATAGCTACACAGAGGCACCACATGAAGGTACTGGGTGAGATAACTTGGTGTTTCTGCACAATGCCCGTCAGGTCATGAATGTGCTATGGCTCTCTTTATTCCTCTGGGGCCACAGATTGCCTCAGGCTACAGTATGGCCAGTTCCTGGGGACCTTCCTCTGAGGTTGATGAAGTCCATACATGCATTTTGTCCAGGTTGGTTTCTCCATGCAATCATGACTGAATATGTTTGTGTGGGTAGGACAATAATTTATGCCAGTAAAGGTATTTGGATTGGATAGGACAATGCAACTAATCGACATACATTCAGCAAGCAATGTATGCTATAGCAGTGGTTCTACACTGGGCAGACATCTCACTTGCATTGATTTAATTTAGAACATTTTTATGCTGCTTTTCCACCCAGTTCAGCATCCCTAAGACAGTAAACAGTACATTGAAATGCATGCATATATAAGCAATTTAACAAAATACATATACACATAAACAGGAGGGACGGTCATTGAGGGAATGCTAGACAAACACAAAATTCTTCATCATCTGATGGAAGGCAGTGAGGACATTAATCTCCGTGTGGAGCAAATCCCACAATATTGGTGCCATGATAGAGAAAGTGTATTCTTAGTTGTCACCTGTCAAATGATGGAGGCACTGAAAGCAGCGCCTCTGAAGATGAGAGTAGTATGGTGTATATATCATAGCATGCAGTTCTCCCTATAGTTACCTAATGTAGTGCAACTGGTTCATGACAGGGTGAAAGTAACACAGTTACAATGCTAACTCACACTGAATGGAGTCTGCCTACTTCCCAAACCTGTGTAGGGCTTATTGCCTGCTGTGTATCTACTGCTTGCAGTCTGCTCTCTTTCCTAATACCACATATATGCCCTGTTTCCTAATACCACACACCACAAATATGTAACAGCTTGCAAATTTAAACTTTCTCCTTAGCTTGTATTCCTTTTGTCATGATGTCATCATTGCACTCAGCGAAAACCTAGATAAAGTGACGGTAATTGCCTGTTCGGCTGAGAGTACGGGGCTGGGCCAAGGACATCCAGCAAGATTCCATGGCAAAGTGTGGACTTGAGCATAGGGTTCCCCATATCCTCTAACCACACCGTGATGGTTGCTGTCACAGGTACAGGAATCAGATCAGAAAAATGAGATTCCTAAGCATTTTCACACCTTGAGTCTCACTGCATGTTCAGTTGGTTCTTACAAGGAAAATTGCACGGTTTAATCCTTAAAACATATTTCAAAACTAACTTGTACTAGTCCAGTGGGATTTATTCTCTGGTAGGAATAAAAGGTAATCTTGGGAGTCTTAACTAGCAAAAGAAATTCAGAACAAGTAATATTTTTGTCTTCAGTGCATGGTGTGGTATATTTGGCAGGAGTTGACACTCTTGGTTTTTTCCAAAGTTATGGACTTGTTTTAAAAAATCACTCTACCTCTTAGCACCCTGTAAAACCTTTGTTCCAAAGCAGTTAAGAGGTCTGTCCAGTGCATTGCATGACCTCTTCTATTATCTTTAAACTGCATAGGAGGGAGACTTTCAAGGCTGCAATCCCATGTATGCTTATTTGGAAGTCTCATTGAACTCTGAGGCACTTATTTCCAAATATACCTTTTTAAAGCCAAGCTTTCTCCATCATAGCCTATGTTATTGAGTTGCAATGGGAGAAGCTCAGTGGCATTTTCGTTTCTGTTCCCATGTAACTTTTATAAATATGGGAATCTGTCAATATTTCCTTCTGGCAAATTTAGTAAGGAGTAAGTTTTCTCTCACCTTAAAATGCATTGTTTCTGGGTGAAGGACAATAATCCCATAAATGTTTAGTATGGGGATATCATTTATTTTTAACTGTATAAAATATTATTTGTTTGTATAATTCTATGTAATGGCCAGAAAAGTCGACTTGGCTGCCTTTTAATGAAAGATCCAGATGGTCAGCGGTGTTGGTCTGAAGCAGTAGAACAAATTTAGAGTCTTAAAGGTGCCACTGGATTTTAAATTTGTTTTAATGAGTTTTTTGTGTTTTCATGCTGCACTATAGGCAAAAAAAAAAAAAAGGTAAAAACCTGCTTGTAAAGGTTCTCCATTCTTGCATCCTGGTGGTAGGAAAAGTGGTCCTGAGCATACAGGTATATGGTTACTTCCTCCAAAGGAGGCGTCGCTGAGTTCCACAGGGCTGTAGTCCCGCGTCTTCGGCCACAGAATTCTTTCAGCCCCGTCTGTACATAGATACGGTTTCTGAATGGTATACAGTGCACGGAAAGGCTGAAAGATACTACGGGAATGCAGTCGGGTGCAGTTTTAGCATGCATTATCCTCTACTAAACAGTCATTGACAGCCATAAAGACAGAACAAAGTTTGAGTCCAATAGCACCTTTAAGAACCAACAACGTTTTACCCAAGGTATAAGCTCTCATACGATACGACAGACGTCCTCTTTTTAGAGGACATGTCCTACTTTTGTTGGTGTCCATCCTCTTTTGGGCTTGTTTTCAAAAAACTGATGAAAATGTCCTCTTTTGTGGTTGGAAGGTTAGGAATATTCCTAGTTAGTAGTAGCAATGATCACAGCTTAAATAATACAGGGGTATTTAAAATGAGCTTTGTCATAGTGAGCACTTGTTTGAAGCAGGCAGTCGGGAAATAGCTCCTCTTTTTTGCTTTTCAAAATACGACCAGCTGGTACGAGTGACGTTCGTGCAACGAAAGGAAGTGGCTGCCGGAAGGTGCAGCCATTGGAGCTCCCCGGACAGACGCTTTCCGGCGTTTTGCTCTGAACCTCATGGATCTGAACTTGGAGTTCTGGAAAAGCGAGGGCAAAGTATGAGCATCAAGTGGGAGCAGCGCTGCGTTAGGGGGTGGGAGGAGTGCTGCAGACTCATGGCGAAGCGTGTTGTAGAGAAGCGAGGCTGGCGTCCTCTGCACGGCTTAAATGGAAGCCGGCAACGGGCAACTAGGGCTGCATGAGTCGCAGATAGGGAATTGCAGTTAAAGGTCGACCTGCTTAAAACCGTTCACTGAAAGCTCCTTCTGATTATTGTCCCCACAAAGACAGCCCAATAGGAATGTCTTAACAATACATCTGGGGGGGAAATGGTGGTAAGGATGAATGGGATGCACGTGTGATTGGATAGAGGGACGTTTCACACCAGCGCTCCATTATTGTGTCCCGGGAATCTGGGAATGGACTGGTGCTGCGAATGTTTCAGTGACACTGGGATGCTAACAGTTCGGCAGAAACCTCTGTACAGTAGTGCATACCTAGAACAAATCTAGGTTGGTAATTGCTGACTGTGGAGAACGGAGGTGGGGGGCCAGGAACACATCTTCTCTGCATTTTTGTGCAGAGCTCCTGCAGTGTAAGTACACTGAAGTTAATACGCCTAGAGTGGAAGATTGCTCTGTTTGTGTAGGAGCTGCTGAGACATCATTCTGTGTTAGGTATACCAGCCTCCAGGTGGGACCTGAAATCCCCTGGAGAAAATGTACGCTTTCGAAAGTGGACTGTATGGTGTTGCACCCCAGTGTCCCTGTGCTTCCCAGGCTTCATCCCCAAACCTCCAGTAGTTTCCCAGCCTGGATATGGCAGCCCTCCCCATTCCATACCAGTGGCCCCTGGGGGTACCTAGCAACCCTATTCTGTGTGGTAGAAAGCAGCCAGTTCAGTGGCACTGTGTTGTGTTCCCTGCCACACATTACTACGCTTCTCTTTCTGGATTTTGCTTCTATATGGTGGTGTTATGCACAGAGACTGTGGGATTTGAAAATGGCTTACTATATATCTCGTCGTGAGGTGAGTTTCTATGTCACCGATTGCTGAGATGATATGGACATTGTTCATGCGGTGAGCCATTTTCAAATGTTATAGCACCTGTATGCTGGCCTCCATAAAATGTGAATGGAATTTTTCATAGTAATTAGTTTTAAGTAATGATCATACCACCATACTATTGGTTTTCTTGTGTGTGTTTCTTATACCTTTCAGGTGGGTAGAAATGCTGGTTTTTATTTGGATTTATTTTTGTAAATAAAGATGTAATGGCTGTGGATTGTGCCTTTAAGTTCAACTTCCTAAACTGATGCAGGATCCAACAAATAATTCAGATGATCAACAGGATGTGATTATTCACTTTATTAGGTTCCATCAACAGGGGACAGAAGAAGTATGATATAGTGTCCCAGAAGTGCCAGAGAAGTTAGGCACAGTTCAGTTTAAAATGTGTTTACTTTTGAAAGTGTGTGCATGGTGCTTCAGATTGAGGGATAAGGACAATATTGGAGGACTCCTGTAGGTAGGTGGTGGAAATGAAGAAGAGTTGATTAAATGCACAGAACTACTTATAAAACAGAGACAATTGGTAACTTTGAGTAGCTACAAGAATTACTATAGCTTTTAGCTTTTTAAAGCAAATCTGTCATTTTTCTTTAGACTTTTCCCCAAAGATTTCGTCACTGGATAGATATTTTGGACCCTTTGCTCTTATTTAAATCCAGGGTAAGTAGCTTACATATTTTGAGTTTTGTCCCTTGACTTCCGTATGTGGCTGATGTGAGATCGGAAAACGGATCCTGAGAAGTCTCTACAAGAGAGCTGTTATCAAGTGGCTGTTGCTGGATTTCTGTGTAAAACTAATTGTTCCTGCTTCCAAAAAGAGATTTAATAATGATCCCTATTGAGAAGTTTTCCAGTTGAAACCCCCCCTTTTTTAAATTGATGACTTTAAAAAATGAAGGGGAATTTTGAAGAATTCTGGAGAGCTTGTACAGAGTTTTGTGATATGTTGGTTTGTCCTAACTATAGGTATTAAATAGCTTCTGTCTAGGGTTACTAGGTTTCCTGCTATACTGGAGGGAGAAAGGTGGGGGGAGTGCTGTGACAGTAAAACTATAGTGATTTGGGAGATTTCTAGAGTGGTGTGACACGTGATGTCACTTCTGGTGACACGACTGGAAGTGATGTTGCAATGTTGCCCAGCCCTACTCCTGCTGTTGTCTTTCCCCTCTTGGACCAACATGACTCCATTGTTCAACTTGCAGTATTTATATTGTGAATCCAAAGGATACTTAATACCTGATTATGACATAACCATGCTGAGAATGTCCTTGATCCTTTCTCATATGCACTGAGTTGTCTCATAGAGCTCCATTCTTCCAACTGAGAACCTTTTCTGCTGGGGGAAAGCTTCCCCATCAGCAGAATAGAGTTTAGGATTTAATGCAGGTTGTGCAAGTGTGGGAATTTGCAACACACTGGGATACAGGGGACAGGGGCTGGAGAAGACAAAGGACTTTCTTTTCAGCAGGAGCCTTGGGTTTGACCTAATGCTACTTCTGGAGTGACTAGAAGTAAGTGCTTGAGCGTGACTTTAGATGTTGCATTTGCAAACAAGCACAAAAAAAGATTGGCTCCTGCAGTGCAACTGAGTAAGAGGTGGTCTGTGAAAATAGTAACTTGCCTTGTTTTTTGTGATGCTTTTGTCTTGTAACTATAGAAGGAAATCGAAGCATCCAGAACACTTGTACTAACTAGTAGGCCAGATATCACAAAGTCCTTGCAGAACAAAAAGGTATCTAACTTTCTTTTCCCAGTGATAACTGTTTACATACATTGCTGTTGTTGTTAGTTGTTGTCTTAGTATGCTAAGTGCTTGTGACTACCTCTGTCATACCCCACTTGGTACCTTGAAACTGAGGCTTAGAGGTGGGATCTTACTTGGGACATTCAGTGAGCGCATAACTGACTTTGGATTTTGGAGTCAGGTACAATGCGCTGCAAGTTTTAAAAAATGACAAACGGATACACTGATGCTTTCCAAGGCAATGTAAAGATTTTTGGGGGGGGGGGTCAACGTCCCTGAGGTTTTTATTCTTTTTTTTAAAAAATCGCTGTAAAAGCGATTCTCACGTGAGAGCCAGTCCTTTTAAGGAACAATCCTGGGGTCAGGCTTCAATGTCCTTTGTAGTTTTTTCTTCTTCCCCATGATTAGCAAGAGCAGAGTAAAATATTTTCATTTCTGTGCTTTGGTTTTCAAAGTAGTTTAGCACACATCCCTTGTTTCAGTCTCTCAGAGATGCAGCATCATGGACTCACTCACTTTCTGGGTCCACAGGGCTGCTTGTATGGTCACTGCGTGTGACTGCAGGGAATCTGAGGGCCTGTTCAGATGTTTACACATTACTCTGTGCAGAGCAGCCCAGCCAGCCCAGGTGTAAACAGCCATGGGGAGAAAACCAGACCTGAGTGTCTCTAGGAATTGCTACCGACTGTTGAGAAAGCCTGTTGAGCATGTCTTTCTTGCTCCACTCTGATCCAACATGTGCTGGAGTATCACAGCATTCCTGGAAGTGCAGTATTTTCCGTGGTTTATACGGTTGCCTACTTGAAATAACAGAAGTTGTTTCAATTATGCATTTTCTTTTTAAGTGCTTATAGCCCAGTAGCTTTCCCATGACAGGAAAATCGTCATCAGAGCACAAATAACAGAGCAAGAGTTTACATAGCATGCAGGCAGATATATGGCCTGTACTGCAAATAGTTTAATTACCTAATTTCAATTTGATAATAGCTCCCAAATTACTAGTACCTACTGTTAGTTACCAAAAATGTTGCACTCTCTCTAAAGGTCTTTTTTTACCAGTCAAAGGAAGTACTCATCTGCTATGCCTGCTCAGTAGTACTGTTTCCAAAATCTCATTTTTTTCTAATTGCTTAGATAAAAGAAGCTTGGAAACTAAGTTTGGTGAGTTTCCAAAGATCTTGGAATTATTTTGCTTTAAGTTTTTTTCTTAATGATTTGATAGTGATTTCCTGATTCATTAGAGTTTTGTGTTTGCTTTTCTTCCTTCAAGGCCTCTGTGAATCCTGTCACTGGTGATATAGTTCCTTTTGCATTTCGGCCACCAGGTCAGTTTACTGAGATTGTGTTGTCTGTTTTTTTCTGCCTTAAAACCTTTAGTCCTGTTATCTTGGCGAGACAGCTGGAGTGATGTAGTGACTTGACAATTGGACTAGGACTGAAGGTGATGCAGGTGCAGATCCCTGCTCAACCGTGAAGCTGCTTGAGTGACCTTGAGCCAGTCTTCCTTTCTGTCAGACTGATCTTTCTAACAGGGTGGTTGTGAGGACAAAATGGAGAGAACTATGGGTGCCACATTGAACTCTTTGGAGGAAGGGAGAGAGAACAATGTGATGGATAGAGAGGCATAAGTAGGGTTCAGCTTACTAGAGAAAAAGCATGCTGGTTGCATACCCGCTGGTTGCTGCAGGGAGGCTTTTAATATTAGGTTGCGGTCACACACACCAGATACAGTGGGGGGGAACGGGTTGCCGATGGCTACAGGATGCTTCCCAGATGTTGCTGTTTGATCTTTCTCTGTAAATCTGTCCGGCATTCATGCCTATGTCAGGTCTAATTGTGTGTATGATCGCAGCCTTAGTGTGGTTAGGATAGGCAACCAACAATCCAAATATTTTTATTCAGCCCCTGGAATGTCAGGATGCTGTTTTTTCAAAGAAGTGTTTCTAGCCTTTGAGATCACAATAATTTGTTATGAATGTAAAATAAATGTATCCCAGAGGTACCAGAACCTGTGTTTTAAAAATGCTAGGAGTATTCTTTTGTGAAATCATGTAATCATTTTGTTTAATTAATCTAAAACCCTGACTGATACTTTTTCAGTGTTTGGGGTCAGCATGCCTGCGGGCCAGACGAGATGGTATGGGGGGCACGGGTCTGACCTGTGGCCACCAATGCCATTTTAGAGAAGGATTTGGCAATTTAAAAGGTGTTGTGAGAGCCCAATCTGATAGGGCCTGTGGTGCAGGGAGATCAAGTGATCTTGTTCCCCCACCCATGTGCCTTTTCAGGTGCTTCAGTGTTGTTTTGATACTTGAAAATGTGTGCACCGGGGGGGGGGGGGGGGAGGGATAAAATTGCTTGGTCCCCCTGCACCACAAGCCCAGTCAGGATCAGGCCCTCATAGCACTTTTAAAATCGTTGAATTCTTCTCTAAAATGGCATCTATGACCATGAGTTAGGCCCATTACTGTGATAACATCTGGTTTGGCCCTGTGTTGCTTGTTGTCACTTGCTCTTGTTATGAATGTAAAAGAAATGTAAATGAGTTAAAAATAGATTGCTTAGGTGGGACAAAAAACACAATTACTTCCTGATTTATAACCATTGAGACACAACTTAACTGTTGCCCTCAAGAGGTGCCACTTAGTCTACAGCCAGTAATTTCATATGCGGTTTCTGTGTTCCAGCATCCACCATATTTAAGACAGTTATGTTAAAACTTAGCAAATTAGCCAGGGTACTCTAAATTATGATGGAATACGTGTGGTGCCTGGTACTTAATTTTTGTACTCCCTTGAAAATTAATACTTTTATTTCATGTAATTTTGCTGCTATAGAAAGAAATACTCTCTTTAATCAACAATTTTTGTGTACCAGGTAACCAACTGTTTTATTTACATACCATATAAAACATTCCCATTTTCTTATACTCAGTTGTTTCCCGCCTTTTGACACAGCACTAGACACTGTTTGGATTTGCTCCGTGTGGTTAAATTATGGTTGCGCTTGTGACACGCAGAGCCAATGGAACTCATACAGCCTAGTTCAAACACAAGCATTGCTTTTCATGAAGTCTTTCTCTCTCCTCGTTTACCTGAGCTAACCCCTTGCTTCCTTTCATCACAAACCACATTGCCACAGAGTTTTCCCAGAAGGTGAGCTCAGTGGTTCCCAATTAACATTTTTGGGATGGATGGAGGCAAAGGGTCATGTTGGACTTGGAGCAGAATTGGACATCAACCTCAGCTTGAGGTACAAGACCTAGAGTCAAGGCTTCTTTTGAAATGGTGGTGTACATTGTTGGTTTGCTTTTCCTGTTAGGCCACCAGGAAAGCCTTCTCAGCAAGCTGATTTCACTAAATAGCCATTATTTGTTTTTCTTCTTCAAAGCTTTCCTGCCGCTTACTGCTCCATTGGTGAGTAATGATGGAAGTTTCCAGCGTGTGGGCTCGCTGTATTTCCTGAACTTTACAAGTCCAGTAGATTTACGTAAAGAGTTAGAGTGGGCTGAAAAGCAACCTAGTTTGCTTCCCTTCCCTAAAAGGCAGGACTATTTACTCAGTAGATCCTTTGCTTCTGCTGTTTTAACAAGTTGTGGTGTCAAACATGGGCCCATCATAATAATATCAACATTAAAAGTACTTCAATTTTCTTTCTTTCTTGGGCATTTTTTATGTTTGTGTGTGCATGTGTGTGAGTGTGCATGCACCTGGAAGTCATGGCGACCTCTGGTGACTGACCCCTACTCGGGGCCTGGAGGATATTCAGAGAGGTGACTGAATAAAGCCTGCCCCTGGTATTTCAAGGAGGTCTCCCATCCAGGTACTTGCCAGAGTCGACCCTGCTTAGCTTCTGAGATCTGATGTGAGGGGGGGGGGGGAGTTTTCTTCGACCCTACAAGTTCATTTTTTCCTTTCTGATTTTAAAAGAAATTAAAACATTTCCATGGGCCCCTAAAAGTATTGTGAGCCTTAGGCACTCTGCTACTGTGCCTAATGGATAAGTTGGCCCTGCTGTCAAGTCCATATTTTCAGTACGCCACAAGAAAAGAGAGCTATTTTTAAGGGCAGTCCCATCTGGAACATGTCACAGTAGTCAAGTCTCAGGTTTATAGTAGCATGAGTAATTGTAGGCAGATCAGCTTGATCTAGAAAGGAATACCGTCTCTGTACTAAATGTAGTTGATAAACCTGCTTTTCCATCAACAGAGCAGGGTCCATCAAACCTCCCATTGAATCAGCCAGTGATAAACTCATCCCATTCATCATCATTCATCAGTGTTGGTAAAACAGACCCTTCCAGAATATCAGCCATAGTAACCATAATAATCAGTATCACCTCCTTCTTTATGTTTCAGTTTGTTCATTATCAGAAGTGGTGCAGCACCTTTATAATGGCCTGAGAGCATGTGATGCTGGCATGAAAAATAAACATCTTGTCAGCTTGCTTGCAAGGTTCACATGGGTTGCCATCCCCCAGGTCAGGGCAGGGTACTCCCGCTGTTGCAGGCTCCTGTCCACTGCCGGCCAGCTGGCTGGCAGGGGGAAGCCCCTCCCCCAACAGCATCGATGGTGGCCACCCTTCTCCCTCTCCTCCTGTGAGATTCAAAGGGCCCTCCAGATGACTAGCAGGAGCTTGTGGCCTGCCGATCGGCTGGAGGCCCTTTAAATCTCTCAGGAGGGGAGGGAGAGAGTCAGCTGCCGGTCCCAGGAAGTGAGTGCTGCGTGTCTGAACTCCAAAGTGGCAAATTTGCCACTTGGAGTTCATGCACAGGGAACCCCCACTTGCTAAAAACCATTTAAAGGGAACCTTCCCTTTAAATGGTTTTTTACAAGTGGGAGCTGCTGGTGCCTGAACTGCAAGGGGTCGATTCGCCGCTTTGGAGTTCAAGCATCTAGTGGCCACTTGCAAAAAAACATTTAAAGGGAACCTTCCCTTTAAATGTTTTTTTTTTCAAGTGGGGGCACCTGCACCTTGAACTCCAAGCAGGAAATTCACTGCTTGCAGTTCAGGTATGTTCAGGGTCAGTTTCCCAAACGTGATGACAGCACTTCCATGTGACATTATCATGTTGGGAAGTCCCCTCCCCCTCCTGGAACACCCCCCAAATCCCCCTGCTGGGGAGAAGATTTGACCTGGCAACCCTAGGGTTCACATATGTTAGATGTTACTAGTGTAGGAGCAGCTATACCATAGTGGCTCCTCTCTCTACTGCTGGTAGCATACAGAATGAACCTGAGAGATGCACTGGTATATGTGCATTGTTTTTGGATAATCCCTTTTAGATGCTACAACAAAGCAAATAAAATTATATAAATAAAAATTACTTTAAAAGTATTTTAAATTTTATTTTTTTGAAAAAAGAAAAAAATAAGGCTTGCAACTGAAACCTTATCTCTGCTTATGCAGTGCCCTTTGCTGCTGTATGTGTTTCTCATTCTCATGCACAACTGATATACTCCTGGTAGACCCCCAGAAGAGCATTACGCTGTGCAAATAAGAACTTACTTGTGGTCCCCGTCCCGAGAGATATCTGGCTCTCCTCGACCAGAGCCCGGGCTTTTAGTGCCCTGGCCCCAACCTGGTGGAACTCTCTGCCGAGTAACATCCATGCCCTGTGGGATTTAATACAGTTCCAAAGGCAGAGATGTTTGGTTGAGGACAGCAACAACATCCATCTTGGCTGGCCCTCTTACCCCCCCCCCCCCCCCCCCCCCCGGCGGTGGCTCAACCAGAAGTTTTGATTGCCATCTAATTAAGTTGACTACTGTAATTTTAATGTTTTAATCCGAAATTAGTACAAATGTGGTTGTTTTATCTGCTGTTGTATACTGCCCTAAGCATTGTTTATAGGGAAAGGGGGTATAAAAATCAAATCTAATAATAATAATAATATTCAGGGTGCCAAAAAGTGCCTAGCACTAGAGCGGGTGCGTAAAGAGAAACAAGGTCTAGGATCCTACTTTTCTTGATGCTGCTATCTGCTCGCTTGATACCAGGTTCTGGGCAAGGAGCAGGGGGTCACTGGGGGTATGGCGGGGGGAGGTATTTGTGAATTTCCTGCATTGTGCAGGAAGTTGGACTAGGTGACCCTGGAGTCCCTTCGAACTGTATGATTCTATGAGGTTCTCTTTTCTTATGAGATTTTCTTCACAGGCCATTGGTATTTTATTACCACACACAGGAGCGAAGCAAGCATTTATTTGGCAGGTACGGAAACAATAAAATTTGTTCAGCATGTTTCCACTTGCTATTAGGCAACTCAACTTACATGTTTTTTTGTTTTGTTTTCAATCTCCAATCTTTCAGTTCTTTTTCCACACATATACAAGTGGATTCACCGTGGCATATGGGAATTTTAAACAGGACTCAAAAGTAGGTGTTAATTGGGAAAGGACACTATGCACTGAATTGTCCATTGTCCAACAAATAAAAACAATTTTATTTGTTGTGTGTTTTTGTTTTTAGGAGTTTCCATACAAGGAGATGCTTCTCAGCACATCGGCAATTCTGTATTCTGCAAGCTTAGCAGTATGTCTTTTTAAATCACTCTGATATTTCCCCCCAATTTTTGCATTTATTTTGTATCAGTATTGATAATTTGCCGTACGGAGGGTTGTGGCTCCCTTGGACTTGGTTGTGGCTTTATGTTCCCTGGCTCAGAAAACCAAGTGATGGGAGCAGGGCTGCAGATGTACAGATTATTACAATGTTAAAGGACTGGATTGGGGAGACCCACGTTCACATTTTCATTCTGCCCTGAAGCTCTTTGGGTAGCCTTGGGCCACTCAGTGTATCTTAACCAAACTACGTTGCAGGGTTGTTTTGAGGACAAACTGGGAGAGCAGATAGAACAACCCATCTTGAGTTGCTAGGATAAACTCAAATAAATAAAATCTCACATTTGGAACTTGGCCTGGGCCCCCCTTAAAAACTGATTCAACCTTTACTGACTTAAGGAGGCTAGATACGATTCCAAGAATCCGGTGACTATTTCAAACTCAGTTGACTTCACTGCTTCTGATGTTACAAAGTTATGTCAGGGTGACTCTTCCCACATGGTTTTACTTGCTAAAGGATTCCTGTAGCTTTTCTCTTTGAACAGAGAGACCATTGCATGTGGTCATGGATGTAATACATTTTGGGTGGCCCTTGTACATTCTGATACTTCTTTCTGAATGTTTCTAGGCTTTTCCTCAATACATCATGACTCGTTATCAAGTACGGAGTCCTTCTATGCAGTTGTTCTTGAAAGTCCTACCAGGTCCGCTTACAGGTGAGTGAGTGGAAGCATCCGAGGTGGAAAACTGTTATTTTCACCATGCTGGTGTTAGTACAGTTTTTGAAGCTCCACAAGCTCTTCTACAGTTTCTATAAGGAGAAACCTCTCCTTTGTCATTCTGAGGTAATAAACTATTCAGAAAGCCAAAAGAGGGAAAGGGAAGTCCTGCTCTTACTGCCTCATTCACTCATACGTTTTCTTTCCTTCCACACCAGTCCTTGCCAAAATACTTTGGACTTCATGAAAGTGAAAGCTATGAAACCCAAAGAAACTGTGTTATTGAATGCACACCCATTTTATTCAGGGATAGATTCCCTTCATGCATAACGGGGTCTTAGTGTGAAAACGGCTAGTAATCCTTCAGGGGTTCTTGCTGTTCTTCTTGCTTTGCACTCTTGGGTCTTGGCTTCAGAGATGGTGTATTATAAAGTGTGCATGCAATGTTTATATTTGTTGTTTTTATGTTGCTTTTATTCTATTTATGGTTTTAATGTGGCAAGTCCCCACGAGACAGTTTGGGTGAGCAGCATCTAAAAGAATCTAATAAATAAATCTAATAAATAATGTGATGGTATTTGACAGTCAAGTAAACAACTAATTCTAGACAAACTGTGCTCATTTATTTCCCTTGCCAAGCCTGCGCTTTCTGTTTTTACAGCCGCTTTGTGTGCATTTAATGTGATAGTAATCCGAGCAAGCGAGTTTGCGAAAGGGATAGAAATTATGGATAGCAAAGGGTCTATCGTAGGAGTGTCACAGAAAGCAGGAGAAAAGGTAAGCAAAGTTGTGTATCTTTCTGTTGGCTTGCTTTTTTCCCCATTCCAACTGTCAACACTGAATTATGTTCAGGCAACTTCTTCTTAGGTTTTTGCAACCCCTTATGGCCTTGACAGAAAGGAACTTGGTGCTTGGTTTTTTCTGTCTCTACCTTCTCAGGAAATTTAGATCTACATCAAAGTCCTCTTCAGTTACACTCTGTCCCCATCCATTTTGTAGTTATCTTTCTACTTTTCTTTTTTTCTGTATGTTACGTGTGACTGTCTTGCCTCCTGGCAAAGGAGTATGTGTTCACTGTGCTCGTCCAACAAGTTTTGTTTGCTCAGTTGTCATGTAAGATGCTGAGAGTTTGCCCCTTCTTGGTGGTATCATGGAGTAGGTACTTTGACTGCTTTCTCCACAGTTTACAAAGCCAATGATTTGCTAATTGGGCTGACTTTGGAGGTTGCAAGCAAACCTCCACCTCTAGGTCTGGGAAATCTTTATTCATCAAGTACAAAAGCATTCATGACATGTAACCAAGTGTCAAGGAAACACAGGTTTATTTATTTTATTTGTATTTTATTAGATTTGTATCCCACCCTCTCTGAGTAGTGGGTTCCATCATAAATAATACACAGTGAAAAACAATTAAAGTACAGCAATTAAACTACCATTAATGATTCCCGTATTCCTAGCCAGCGCCTCAACAGATGAAGTCTAGGATAATTTGGATTCCAGATGATGACACAGATCTGATCCACTGGAGGGAAGGCCCAATAGAGTGTGGACTGCCGCCTCCTCAACTAAATGCCTGGTGGAAGAGCTCCATCTTGCAGGCCCTGCAGAACTGTAAAAGGTCCCATAGGGCCCTGATCTCATATAGAAGCTCATTCCACCAGATAGGGGCCAGGGCTGAAAAAGCCCTGGTCCTAGCCCTAGCTGAGGCAAGTTGAGGTCCCTGGGGTCGGGGACCACCAACAGATGCCGATGTGCAGGTCGTAAAGTTCTCCAGGGCTCATGAGGGGAGAGGCGGTCTTGAAGATTTGCAGGCTTCTGGCTGTGTAGGGCTTTGAAGGTAAGCACCAGCACCGTGAAGCAGATCCAGTAGCCAAAAGGGAGATTGCAACCAAGAAATCAGAAGGAGATTGAGACTGGGAAAGACAGCCATAAAACAAGCTGGGAAAGATCCTTAAGGATGTGTGGCTTGGGACCAAGATCAAGTTAATTCATACTGTACTGTTCCCCATTGGTATGTATGGTTGTGGAAGTTGATTAATGAAGAAAGCTGACAGGAAGAAAATTGATTCAATTGAAATGGGGTGTTGGAGAGAGTTTTATGGATACTGTGGCCAACCAAAAGGTCAAACCAGCGGATACTAGATCAAATCAAACCTGAACTCTCCCTAGAGGTTAAAATGACTAAACTGAGGCTATCGTACTTTGGTCACATTATGAGAAGACAAGAGTCACTGGAAAAGACAGTAATGCTAAGAACAGTTGAAGGCAGCAGGGAGAGAGGAGAACCCAACATGAGATGGATTGACTCAGTCAAGAAAGCCACGATTTCCATTTCAGAGCTAGATTTTTTTTTAATGTGCTGCTTTGGATTTCTACTACCCGAGGCCTGCTTGGGAAGACCTTCTTTCTGTGTACTAGACATCATCTAGACTGGTGAAATTTGTTTCAAAATATTATTTCAAATTGTTCTGTGCTTCCCCTCCTCCAGTGGGGGTTCTAGGGGGGGCAATTTTTTCCTTCTCGTTATTTTCAAATATTTTCTGTGGTTTTATGAAATTTTGGGGTGTTCCTGTTGGTTTTAAAATTTTAATTATTGCCGCAAATTCAGAAGTTACATTTTAGTAGCAGTTACCTAAACCGTCACCTTTACATTTAAAAAAACAAAAACAAATAAGGTTTGTTTGACTTGGATTCTCTGGTTTGACATTGATTCTGTTTGGTGTTGTTTTGTTTGCATTAAAGGCTTTTGGCCAGTGGTTGTTCTTTTGTGTTTGGCTATTGGCTTCTTTGAATTTTGTTTTCCTATAGGGAAACAATGGAGACATGTAGGATAGCTGGGGTGGGGCACCTTGTCCAGGGAACCGTAAAATTGGACCCCTTGGCTTAAATCACTTGAAACTTGGTGAGTTTTTAGTGGACATGAAGCACTAAGTCTCCTGCAATTTTGGTGCTGTTTGATTGAAAAACAGCCACTCCAGGCCTCCCCATGTCCTCCATAATGGAACCCAACTAATTCCAGACCCTGGGGAAAAAACCAAATCCTGAAACAGTCCTGGGAGACAAAATACTGGTGTTTATGCCCTTCCCACAATTAAAATCTGAAAAAATACTGTTTTTTTTTTTTTTTAAGTGAGATTCTCTGCCCTTGACTTTGTGCCTCTGCCTTCTACAACCTTCCATTTAAGAGGATGCCTATCAGAAAGATGGGCCTTTTGTGGTGTCGTCCTGTTATGGAACTTCCTCACTTAAATCTGCCTGGCACCTCTTAAGTAGAAATATAGGAAGGGAGGATAATAATCTTAAAAAATGGGATTATTCAAGGCTATTCCACAGTGATTCACTTTGTTGGACTTGGATGTTTTCCATCAGGCTACTTGCAGCCATTTTGGCCTCCTTATGAAACAAACCTAGCTTTGTAAACTTTTGATGTAGCTGATACATGAAATCTTGGATCATAACCTATGTGGAGTGTTGGTTTTCCTTCTTTTCCCCTCCAGGCAGTAAGAGAAACAGCATTATCCAGAGCAGTAATATTTGGGACAGCAGTATGTTTCCCAGATATTGTTCTGCACTGCTTAAAACGGTAAGACTGTGGCAGTATTTACTATTAATTGTGTATTCTATGTAGTTTATATATGTATGTTCTGTAAGTGTGCTTCTTTTGGAATGCTGATGTACTTTGGTTCTCTCAGCATCACTAACTGCTTTCTGTTAAAAAAAAACCCACCACCATTCTTCTCAGTGTTCTAGCCATGAGAAAGATAAGTAACCAGTTCTGTTCCTTGTATCTATACTAACAATACTTACACCAGAGTTTACTGTAATGTGTGAACTAGCACCCTAAATTCATATAATTATCAAAAAGGCAATAATATTGAGTCCATTCACTCGTATATTTGACCTTTATCCTACAAATCCCTTAATTATCCTGATAGGGGTGTATAATATCATGGACAAGGATTCCCTGGAAAACATCCTCAGATGTGGTCCCTTCTAATTGTGCACAAATGGCTTTGACGTAAATGATTACCTCTTTTTACCCAGAACCCTTGAGTTTAATTGAGGCTGAGTATAACAGTCCCACACTTCAAAATATTCTTCCTGGGGTGATCTCTCTCCTTCACCTTTTAACCACTAAAGGGCTACTGTCCTGCCCTTTTCATTTCCTCATATGTATACCAATAATGGGGGCACCCAAACTGCCTATATAATAACTCCCATCAGCTCCTGTTTCTGGGGTTATGGCATAACTGACAAAGCAGCATCCATGAAATCCAATTGTTCATAGACACTAGCTCTTTGACTTCAGGGCGAAATCTGGACGGGCTTCCGATAACTTTTATTTGGAGCTTTTCTCCTGGCTCTCTCCAGTTGTGTGCAAAATGCTTTTGTATTGGGTATTGGGTTGAATTCTTATTAAGTATTTGCTGAGACTGAAGGACTTGGGGCTGTCTCTTAGCCTCAGACATCAGAGGGGGTCTATAAGAGAGACAGAGAGGCCAGGACACTGATCATCCTTTCCTTCTACTACTCTGATGCTATCCCTTTGATGTGTAAATTGCTACTCTCAGGGAACCTTCCTTTCAGCTTGACACCTTCTGTCCACACTGTGCTAGCCTTCACCATCTTGGCACCATGTGGACAGGGCATGCTTTCTGCATCTCTATCCATCCTAGCTACCTAGACTAGATTAGAATCCTATTTCTATCCTGTCCAGAATGGAGTTCCTTACAATAAAGGACTCATATGAGTTTTACAAAGAGGTTCTGTGTGTAACTGTTTCTTGTCAGCACACACAAACCAGAGACTCTGCATTTATATGCCTTGAGCACTCTGCTAGCCAAATAATTTTTCAGTATTAGCATATTTCCCTTAGTTACAGTTTAGTTTTTTTCCCTTTGTAGAGGACAGTAAGGATAAAGGAATGTCTGTATGTCACTGCTTTGAGCTACAAACTAATCCCTACAGTCTTGTAATTGCTGCAGTACATGTTGGTGCATTCGGATGCTGCCAGCACCCTCCACCCCAGTTCTAGCCTTCCCTTGCCCACACTCTCACCACCACAGGAGGGCTGCAGCCTGCCACACCTTCTCAGGTGGCTCCCTGCTGCACTGGGCTCTCCCACTCACTGCTTCGAACCCCAACAACTCTGGGGACACAGGCCTGCCTTGCACAATCAGCAGTGCCCATCAGCCATTGGATGGGGCTACGCCTGCCTGGAAGGCACCAGCCCTCACAGGTCCGATGTTGGCTGTAGGCCAGAAGGCCTCCTGAGCAGTGTTCCCTCTAAGCTGAGTTAGTGTGAGCTAGCTCAGTTTTTTAGCCTCCAGCTCACACATTTTTGTCTCAGCTCAGGAAGGGTGGCTCCAGAGCAAACTTATGCAGTAGCCAAATCGCTCACTCACAGCTTTAATGCCAGTAGCTCACAAGGTAGAATTTTTGCTCACAAGACTCCACAGCTTAGAGGGAGCATTGCTCCAGAGTGGTCCTGGAAGGGCCCAGCCCCCGAGCCCAGAAAGAGGGTAAAAGCTTGTGAGGCCACAGGAGTTTCTGGAACAGCTTGACAGGGATGGAGGCTAAGTGGCTTGAACCCACCTCTCCCTATATCTGAAGTCAAAGCAGGGATAGAAGGCCTGATAGCCTTCAAGTGACTCCTCCTTCCCCATCACAGATACCACCAGCCAGAGTGGAAATAGCAGCTGCAAGCTCCCTCCCATAGTGTCCCATGTATTATCAAAAGTGTCTGTTCCATTTCTGGCTCTGCAGGCAGCTTTTGCAAACTACTTCACTTAGAATCTAGAGACACCACTCAGTATCCTTAAGGACCAGTTACTTCCTTCAACCTAAATCATTGTAGGGTAACATATTGAAGGAGGGTCAGCAACAGTAATGTAACTGCTTCTCCTCAGTGCTTCTCCTTTGCTTTCGAACCTGACTTGTGACAATTTTCCCATACAATAATATGTCTTTACCATCTCTCTGACAGCACAAATGTTTTTGTCCAAAACCCACGTCTTGGATCTATGCTGAAATGTATTATGATAATTTCAACCCTTGGAGTGATGATACCTGTTTCATTTAGCTGGATTCCACAGTTAGGAACGGTAAATCTTGCATTCTCTTTTCCTGATGTTTTAGGGTTTTTCTAGTTTTCCTTGCAGCAACTCCTGGTGGTGCAGTGTAGTCTTCCTTCACTTCCTCTTTAAAGTGGGGGAATTACCCCCCCCCCCCCCCCAGTATTCATGGTCCATGGGCTGGTAACAATTGCATATATAGTACTGCTAAGAACAAATGCTGATTTTTTAAAAATTATTAACTAGATTAATTTTCGAAGAGAGAACTCTTGTCTTTAAAACTTGAAAAAACTGCATTATGTTTCTGTCTCGCCCCACAGACATCTTAAAGGCTGAATTAACACATATAAAGTAAAATCACCAAGATACTGTATATAACCAAATGAGAGTCCATTCCCAAATAATTCTGTTCTGTTGATTTGAGAGGATTTGGTATATTTTGGAGCCCAGGTGTCACTTTGAATAGTGATATTGGCCTTTCTGCTACTATTCACATTTACTAGTTAAAGGTTTATACTAGCATAAATGCTTCAGCTTTCAGTGAGCCTAGAAAACTTTTCTTTGTGGAATATGCATTTGTAAATCTTTACTTTCACACACAAAATTGAACTCAAATGAGCTAAAGAGGCCGGTAGTGGTTTGAAATGTTAATGGTGTGTCTGTGTGTTTCAGATACAACGAAATGTAATTGAACCAGAAATAATCTCATCCACTGAAAAAACAGAGTTCTTTTACAACAGGGGACTTTAACTTGTAGGATATTTGGTGATACATCCTTTTGTTTCGAAGCTTAAAGAAGCATCTTGATTTATTTCGATTTATTGTGCTTTTGGATTAAGTGGCAAGTTTGAATCAGTATTCTGGACACCGCAGCAAAACTTACATCATGTGTGGAAACTTTGCCGCCACAACTGGAAGAAAGGAATGTAAAATCACTGATACCTTTTCAAAAGGGAATTTAATTTTGTGATCTGTGTGTGTAAATATTAAAAGCTCATGATGGAGAAGAGACCACTGAACGTTATTTCTCCACTGACATTTTATGAAAGCTAAGTGGGTTAATCTTAGTGAATTATCTCCCCTTCTTGCACTGTCAGCATCTTGCTGCCTAGGGCCAGCCTTCCCTACGAGGACCATGGTATTGGAAGGGAAGGGAACCAGAGTGCTTTCCTGGTTAGATCGTTGGACTTGGACTGAAGGCACATCTCTACTTAATCATTAAGGACTCTTGGGAACCTTTAGCTAGTCCCAAGAAGGTAAGAGGTGCCTCACTGAATCTGAGCAGCCGCCCACAGTACATCGTCTTGTTTGCCAAAGAGATCAACCAGTTGCACTGGAGGGCCAACAAGCAGGACAAGGCCTTTCCTTGGTATTGCCTTCTGCTATGTCTAATCACCTTTTAAAACCACTGACACTGGTGACCATCATGACATCTTCTACTCGCAGTGAATCCTACAATTTAATTACTTGCGGAGTGAAGTAATATGTCCTTTTGCCTATGTAGAATATGCTGCCTGGCTCCTTCTCACAGGGCTGTTGTGAGGATGAAACAAAGACCAATATATGCTACCCTGGAAGAAAGGTGGGATTTAAAGAACATAGTGAGAGTACTTAGTATAATATACTTTTTTTGGGGGGGGGGGAGGGGGGAGCTAAAAGCAAAGGGTCTGCTTTGATGCTGTTTTAGGTTATAGTTAACAAGAGTAAGTAGCAGGATCTCATTTATCTCAAGTATTAGGTTCATGTCTTAAGAACAATTCAGTCCTCAAGTAAAATGAGCAGGATGGGCAAAGCGTATTTTTTTCCCTTACATTATAGTTTAAGAGAATAGCCTTAAGTCTTATGGGAGATACTGGACTAGACTGCTTGTGCTCCTCCACCTTCACTGTTTTAGAAAGGTGGGGGGAAACACATTCAAAGCTTTTTATCAGGAGAAGGCAGTCTGTAAACCCTGTGCCTCCCCCCGGCTTTATCAAGAAACTGACAATCTTAACAACTGCAGGTGATAAGCTTCTACTGAAACAGTTAACATTTTGCCTTTCTCTCACCCTTCCAAACTCAAACATGATGGTTGTTGTCTTAAGCTAGGCCTTCAGCCATTATGTAGGCCACAGTTCCCTGGCATGCTATCACTACTGCTGTACTGATGAGACATGAACATTAGGGATAAGTACCTAAATTTAAATCAGATGTTGTAGAAGTCAGCTTTTTGTATACACCCAGCCTTAAAGTTTAAAGTCAGACCTGAGGTTTGCCTTTCAAACAAACAAACAAACTTGAGTTTGTGCTGTACAAGGGGATGAATGTGGAAAGTCACACCATTCTGTCCATGCTGAAACGCCACATTTACAATCTTAAATCTATAGGGGAATGACAAAAGTTAAATATGGCAACTGTGTAATAAGATGGCATTTAAAGATACACACGTTTAGATTGCCACTGAAACATTTCTGTACAAAGTTGAAACAAACACCCCTGAAAATAGGGGAGCAGTGATCATGCTTACAACCTTCTTAATATTACTTAGAAACTTATACATAGAGTTCCTTTTTTTAACCCTCCGTCTTCTAAACACAACACAGGTTCCGCAATCATGGTATAAAAAGGCTTCTCAAATTAATATGGATAGTACAAAATGACAACTGTTAAATTGAATAGTAGTTCAAAAGTGTAAACTGTAGAAATTACTGATTTTTTAAAAAAAAATTAAGCATACAATTGTTTTTATATAGCCTATCTTTATGATCACTAAAGGGAATAAATGTAATTCTTATTTTATAAAGCAAAGTGCTAGTGCAGAGAACAGCTTGAACAACTCCAACTGTTGTTTCAGAGTTCCTGCAAAACCCTTGTTTTATAATATGAATGGAAGAATTTAAGAGCCATAATACGTAGTGCATACCAAAATGTGTCTTCAGTTCTTAACGGCTGTTTCTTCAAGTAGGCAGCAACTTTAAGAAAGCTACTTTTCAACAGAAAAATAGCTTGGTGCATGAATAGATATTCATGAATAGACATTCAAGAATACAGCCCAGGCAATTTTTTGTCTGGGGTGAGGTGGGTGTCAAAATTTATATTTGCTTTTGCAAACATATTTGCAAACACATCAGAGGATACTGCTGCAGCAAAGCAGCCATTGGGACACTTAAGCATCCCTCCCCCGTGGACTTCTTTGCTGAATGTTGCTCTTTTTCCCTAGAAGCAGCAGCTATTGAGTTTTAATGCACACACACATAACGTGGACCCTGACCCTTATCTCCTTCTTGAAATCTGAAACCAGAGCATCAGAGCTGACTGTAAACAATTACTATCAGGGAAACAGCTTTATCTTAGCCATTGTAACAGCTTTCAAATTTTGTGTCACTTTCAAAGCACCCTGTTTATGCTAGTTTCAGAAGCCTATCAAATATTTCCCCCTCTTAAAGCACACAGAACATGTCCAGCCCAAAACAATCATGTCCTTACTTTCTTAGTCCTGGATAAATAGGGTATTTTTCTTTTTTAAAAAATCTGCCCCATTTCATATAAAATCATAAATTGGGGGAAGGAAAACTAGGACTACACCCATTGAGTTCCAGTGCGTGTTCCCTCTGAAACATCCTCAGCTGAATATATTTTTCCTGTGCTGATCATTTTACAGATGTATAAAATACTCTTATTATGGAAGAATTTCCTTTTGAAGCTTAATGCTGAGATTCATTTGATTTTAAATCAGATCTTAAGCATTTGTTCAGCAGCTGCCAGATGATAGAGGAAATTTTCTGTTGCAGGCGGAAATCGCTTCTGTTTCAGTGCCTCAAAGTTCAGTGATGGTTTCTCATCATCATGCAAGACTTCTGTAAGTGAGGCCAGATTTGTCAAGATTTCTTTTGTCTTCAGTGAAATATCCTTTAAGGAAGAACATTTTTAAAAAATGTATATGAATACAGGATAGCCAAATATGTTTCTTTACAACAACAGGAGGCAGGCCTCACAGCTTTTAGAAGTAGCATTAACATTCTCCCCCCCCCCCTTATATCTGATCAGAGATGCAGCAAATTAGTTCTTATAGAGAGCTGCTTTTACAAAATAGCAACAGGTTCTAAAAGGTTGTGTGGCAGTTCCATCCCTTAGGCACTCTGTACCTCCAGAGGATGGAGGAGCCAGTGTCACCTCCATGGTGTGATCTGCCTCCATATGGACAGGCAATCCAGGGGTATAGTCTTTGGAAGTGCTACCATTGTTGCTTGACTGAGGAGCTGAAGGGTCTGTAGAGGTCTCCCTCCACCACCCTGAACTTCAGCTCTTTGATCCAATCTGGCCCTCGGCGCACATGATTACACCATTCAGCCGTAGTCATTGTCTGGTTAAAAAAAAAAAAGCTGGTAGCCCTTGCCGTTTCACCCAAGATCACTGGCAGGATGAGTTATGTGTCCTCCTTTCTCTGTTACAGTTGAATGGGCAAAAAGTTTATGGTCTACAAAAGAAAACTCAGAACAGCAAACAACTTTACTACAGTAGAGTAAGCCTAGCCCCTCTAAGGCCTTAATTTATATTCTATCTAATGTGCCAGAACAAGATGACTCAAAATAATAAGTATAGTGTGCAGCATGGCTTAGAGTTTAGTTTTGAACTTCCTTCAAGGCACTAAAGGAAGGGGCTCCGTCAGCCTTAGTTTCTCATCATTACAATGGGAAACACAACCTCTAACAGACATTCTGTGGGAAACTAAATAGGAAAGGACTACAGAAGCATCAACAGCCTAATTCTAGCCATTTTCACTGAGAAACCCATTATATCGATTTCTGTGGGAGTTACTTCAAATAAATATGCTTACAGGATAGCCAAATAAGGACACTGCTGAATAAATCTGGTGTAGTGCCAGTTTGGTGTAGTGGTTAAGAGCAGCAGGACTCTAACCTGGGAGAACTGGGTTTGGTTCCCCACTCCTCCACATGCAACCAGCTGGGTGGCCTTTGGTCAGTCACAGTTCTCTCAGGAGTAGATCTCTCAGAGCTCTCTCAGCCCCACCTACCACACAGGGTGTCTGTTGTGGGTAGAGGAAGGGCAGGAGATTGTAAGCTGCTCTGAGACTCCGAATGAAGGGCAGGGTATAGATCCAACCCTTCTTCTAAATTATAGTCCAGATCCAATTCTCTGACCTACTCATGTGAAGACTTCAGAAGCCAGAAGATCAGACCTGGATAGCCCAGGTAAGTCCAGTCTTATCAGATCTTGGGAGCTAAGCAGGGCTGACCCTGGCAAGTATTTGGATGGGAGACCTCCAAAGAATACCAGGGTTGGGAGGCAGAGGCAGTGTCTTGAGCCACTTCTTTGAGTGTCCTCCATGCCCCAGTAGAAGTCGTCAGAGGTTGTTATGACTTCCAGTCATGGGCACACACGCATGTGCGCGCACACACAAATGCAAAAATACCTCCCCAAAAGCCAGAAGATCAGTAAGTTGCAACCTTAAATACTGCATCTCATTTTAGAAGTGAGAGTGTAAGTGAGTGGTGTAATGGAATGCTGCATAGTGCAATTGCTTTTTCCAGCATGTATCTTCTTGCTACATGACGTTGTTGCTGTCAAGTCACAGACAACTTACGGCAATCCCGAGTGGGGTTTTCAAGGCAAGAGACATTCAGAGGTGGTTTGCCATTGCCTGCCTCTCGTCACACTGTTGGTATTCCTTAGATGTCTCCTACCCAAATACTAGCCAGGACTAACCCTGCTTATCTTCCAAGATTCAGGCTAGCCTGGAATATCCAAGTCAGGGCTTGCTATATGATAACTTCTTACAAAGTTGGTTTTCCCGCCTGAGACAAGGACCAGTCCCAGTACATGCTCTTTAAAAAGACCAAAACCACAATACTATGTTAAAGACTGAAGCAGTTCAGACTTAAGAAACTTAACCTTTACAACTTGAATATTTGATCTGTCTGGGTCTTCTGCAGATTGAACAATGAGCTGACCAATTTCTTTGTGCAGTTTTCCCATTGTCATTGCCTCTGGGGAGATAAGAGAGCCACTGTCATTCATTCCACCCCATCAAACTTAGTGAACAGAAGTGAAAAGATCATTTACACTTGTGGCAATGTGGTCTGTCAGAAGTGTGACACCTTTGATCGCCACGCCTGTGACTCCCAACCATATCCATACTACAGCTCTGGTACCATATATTTGCTACAAATAGTATGGGAAAGGAGCATACTACCCCATCTTCCACCTCCTCCTCCTCATATCTCTCTCTCTCTCTCTCTCTCTCTCTCTCTCTCTCTCACACACACACACACACACACACATAGGCTAGCAGAATTCTTCTCACTACCCAATTTTAGCATTTGATGGTTTATGCATTTCCTTTACAATCTAGGTATATCAGGGTTCATGGGCCTTTAAGAGTAACTGGATTTCTCCTGAGGATGGCTGACTGTGCTGTGCACTTCAGTTTCTTTGGCGCACACTTCCAGGAGGGAAGCTCTTAGCAGGGGGTGGACATACCACACAGTACTCATCAATTAGAAGGCAGCGATGAGACTGGACGCTTCCCCCCCATCACGTCCATCAGCAACTGACAGTCCTAGCTTCTCAGGATTCTGCTAGGCTCCAACAGGTACTGCCAGATTTGGTGAAGCTTTTTTAGTTTATGAAGACAGAGCATTTCACCAATTGGCTTCAACTAGGTGGCGCACACTGTGGATGGAAATGAACGGCTGGAGTATCCCCCCTTCTCTGACCCAAATATCCTGTTCAAGACCAGTATCAGCTCTTAGGCGCTGCAGCAGGCCAGTTTCATTAGCACCCTCTTTTCCCATCTCCTTTCAACTCAAAGCATTCTGAGGCTCGTTAACAAGACAGTTGTGTGCGTGCTTAATTTATAAATGGATACGTTTCTGCATGGCTGGGGAGTTCCCTAATTGTGCAGCAATGGTTGACTCCTTTTGTTGCTTTTGCGACAGAGCCAATCCAGCTGAAGAGCAAGCTACAGGTGCAATATGTAAATTACAAAGCTGAGTTGCAGCCCGAATTTGCTTCAGTTCCCTGCATCCTGAATTAAACTTGGAGTTGGGACTTAAAATGATAATTCTTTATGACCTGTTCTTTATATTTCCTTTGGCAGTCTTTGGCACACCTTTTATAGTTTCTGGCGACAAAGGCAGGGATAACAAATTCAGAAGAAAGAGATATGATGGATCCCTATCATGGAGTCAAGATTGGGGCTGGGAGGTTGTACCAAACTAATGGGGAACCTGCTTCTAGGAGAGTACAAACAAACTGAATAGAACCAACAAACCTTTTGCTTTCTGCGAAATGGTGATTTCACTTTCAGCCAGATTCACATACACATCATAGAGGTCTAGCCTGTTGCTGACTTCAGAGTCTATAAATCCAGCAATGTAACCTGATCAGCAAAGATTAATCATGATCACTAAGAAAGAAATCTCTAATAGTGTGCTTTAATTAGAAGCATGTTTGCATTATAATTATCTTAAAGCAGAATACTGATATTGAATTTTTGCTGACTTCACTTGATATGTACTGTCAAAAAGTGGGCACAGAATTTCATCCAAAGCATTTCACCAGCCCTCTCCAGCCCACGGGGAAACCCCAAAAGGGGTACACCACACATTATAACCCCACTAAAGTACTTGATTTCAAAATAAAATAGAGGCTGGGGATATATTTTGAGATTGTCCTTCAGTTCTTAAAAGGGAGAAGTTGAATGGGAAAAAATGACTTTTTAAAAATAGGAAAGTAATGTTAATACAGCCAGCCAATATTGCGCAATGGTTAAAGGGTAGGCCTGGGCAGAATTCCCTGCTAGCCATGAAAAAAATCTCACTGGGTGATACTGAGCAAGTTGTTCTCTCTAAGCCTAACCTGCGGCCTGTTGTGAGAATACAGTGAAGTCCCTGGAGGAAGGGCAGGCTAAATAATGTTATACAGCAAGCAGTAATTTTTGGATGCTGGGTTGGAATCAGTCAAAGAACCATAAAACAGTAGCTAGATTGATGTTGCCTCAAGCAGGCTATAGGAAGAGAGCACAGAAACTATCTGAATAAATAATGCAGCACAAAGGGAAAGAATAAACAAGGAAAATCCTTTGGGCTGTGGATGTCTGCAGGATTAAAAATTTGGAGTCTAGCAAACTATAGGAACCTAAGAGGAGCCCTGCTGATCAGACCATTTGGTCCAGTATCTCGTCTTGCACATTAGCCAACCCATTCCTCTAAATGTCCAACAACAGGGCCTGGAGGCTGACGCCTTCCCCTGAGGTTGTCTCCTGGTATTCAGAGGTTTACTGACTCTAAATGTGGAGGTTTCCTTTAATTGCCATGGCTAGTAGCTACTGACAAACCTATCCTCCATACATCTGGTTAATCCCCTTCTAAAGCCATCTGTGCTTGTGGCTATCACTACATCCTCTGCCACTGAATTCCACATTTACACTCATTGTGTAATAAAGTGTTTCCTTCTGTCTGTCCTGAATCTACTGCCTATCAGCTTCACTAGATGCCCTTGAGTTCTAGAATTTTGGTAGAGGGAGAGAGTTCTCTTTGTCACCTTCTCCACCCTGTGCATAATTTTGTGCACCTCTGTCATATCCCCTTTTAGTCCTCTCTTTTCTAAACACAAAAGTCCAAGACTCTTCAGTCTTTCCTCATAGGGAAGGCACTGAAACCCCTAATCATCTTACTTGGCCTCCTCTGTACCTTTTCCAGCTCTATAATGTTGTTTTTGAGGTACAATGACCAGAACTGTGCGCAATATCTCAAATGAAGCCACACCATATATCTATACAGGGGCACTATAATATCAGCCATTTTATTTTCAACCCCTTTCCTAATAATGTCCAACGGAGTATGCCTCCCCCGCCCCACTGTGGCACACTGAACTGACACTTTCATTGAGCTATTTACTGCAACACCAAGATCTTTTTCCCTCTCAGACTCAGCCAGTTCAGACTCCATTAACTTGAAGTTGGGATTTTTTGTTCCACCTATATTTGAAAACAACAACTGAGAGGTCAATATAAGAAACATGCATAGCTGTTTGTTTTGGTATTGTCTAGGGCCATTAAACCAACAAAGAATTTAACTATTGTATCCCATGGATGGCAAAAGTGGTTCCCTAGTACCTGGACACATCTTTAATGCTTCCAGCTCATCATCATTTAGGTGGACGTATGAATGAAGGATAGACCAGTCTTGCCGATGCCACGCTAACACAGGTAACGTCCTAAAAGGAAATGAAGTCAAAATTGGGACAATGCTTTAATATTTTACAGTCTGACACTCAATGGTTTGAGTTGCAATTCATGAAGAGAACGTACTGAATATACAACTCACAGCCTCAGAACAGGCTTTCAAAAGGAAAACAAGCACATATGAGTCTTTTATTTTATCAGTTGCTCTACCTCGTAAATTCCTGGACAGCTTCTATTCGCGGATGATATACCACAATTCTTTTCTTTAACATGAGTGCAGTATAGAGAATGACTGTTTCCATTCCAAACTGAGATATTATATCTAGAATCAACAGAAGAGAAAGCAATTTTAGTAGAACATGGTGGCAAATTTCTATGTAAAAACTGACAAGAATAGGGAACAACTTATTTTTCATTATTTGTGAAATAACTCACATGACCACAAGAATTAAGAATTTACTCAGCACCGAGTCACAAGGGAATGCTACAGTATATGTTGGCTACAAATTAGCATTACAATCTATATTTATACTGGATTGCATCCTGGTTTTTTTAACTACACAAGTTAGTTTTCTGTGGATTCTCCCCTCCCACTGTAGAACCACAGCAGGATTTCAATGACCACAGTAGGCTGAAGGGGATGGTGGAAAAGTTCTGTTCCACAAAGACTGAGTTCAGGATCCAGCCCATTATCTTTTTAGCCTATAAAATGTTCTGTGTTCTTTTATCAGATTCAACCTGTTAATAGCCCACATTAACTAAACCATTACTTTCCCTATATTAAGTTTTATGTCTTTCCCATTCAACATAGTTATGTCTAATTTAGCTGAACTGTCATTACAGAGAATCCCCAGGTTCCAAGAGTGGCAAGATGGCTGATGAGTCCTAATCCATCAGTTGAAAAAAAAATTCAATTGAAACCCAGCTACAGTGTCAATGTTACCTTCCTAGACAGCCTTGGAGAATAATGTGCACATTTTAGCAATAGCATGAGGAACTGTGAAATGTCTGTCTCTGCCAGCTGAGTCTTAGACAGCTGATTGGCTAAACAATCAAATCAGTGCTATAATAAAACCTTCATTATCTGACATTCAATTATCCAGAATGCACAGAGTAAATGGCATCACCCAGAGAGCAAGATCCATACCCCTGTGTCTTTGGGCCTGTTCTCACCTCTCCAGTCTGATGCCTCCAGCCATTGCTGGCTTCTGGCAGCCAGTGCTGCCTGCTGACTACATCCTCGGGCACCTTCTCAGCTTGCCTCAAGCTGCTGGGACCTAGCTCTGCCAGAGGGCAGCCAGGCTCAGGAGAATGGGGAAAGGTCCTGCCAGATGTAAGGGATGTCGCCTAATGGGGTATGGTTTAGTTGCTGTGAATTCCTCAGAGTAGGGTGCCTGTGCTGGCTAGGTGGGATACTAGTCTAAATGAATGAATGAATGGGTGGCAAGGCACAGCAAGAGGTCTGAGTATCTGGCACTTCTAAATATCTGAAGCTGTGCGACGATGTGCTGCCAATGCTTTTTTATGCATAAGTTTCCTTTGTATTATATGAAAAGCATTGGCAGCACATCGTTGTGCAGCTTCGTTCTTGTACCTGATTTACATCTCTAAAGCTGTGCTCCTTTTTGCTGTAACTTCTAAATAGCTGGCAACCTGCATTCTGCATGAGTGCCAGACAGCAAAGATTATACTGCACGTGAGAACACATAGTATGTTTTCCGGTAGTTTTGGAGAAAGGTCTTTAGACCAAGGCAAAACAGCTCCTAAGAATGCTTATGCTTCATAAGCTGCACATTCAAATACTGAATTGTTCAGGAAGTGTTACTGTGCTTCATGTAATGGGTCATATCCACAACATCAATACAACTGGCATTTTCTGCTGCAATGTTTACATGAAAATCTATCCCACTGAAATAAATAGAACTTATTTTCAAACAAATATGCTTAGACCAAAGGGGCTGAATTGCAATGATAACATCAAAAGAATTTTTCCCCCCACCTTTGACTGATCCTGTGAGATAAGCTTTTCTGACATCAAAATCTTTGCTTAGGAAAGAGCCATTTTCTTCACTCTGGCAGATTCCCTTTGTAAGAACAGAAATATAACTCTCCATCATTTTTACAGGACTTCCATATTTCAGGTATATTCTGCAAAATAAAACAAGTCTCCACCTTTTTAACTGTGCACAAATCCCGCCCCTCAAGAGGATAAAAAAGTGTTTGCAACGACAACTGGTACAACATACACTACTTTATGCCAACATCAAAGAATTTCAAGGTTAGCACACAAGTGTATATCTTTCTGCACTCTACGGCTGACTCATAATTATGGCTGAATTTCCTGTTTTGCAAGACAGTTACAATTGTGAAGCTTAAAGACAAACTTTAGCTTAATTGGCAATATTGCAGGTTTTCTAGGAAGCTCTCCAGTTCAGAAATACTTATTGCATTTGGATTAACTACTCTGCTGTTTATTTTTGACATTTTTCAAGTTCTGACCACAGGACTAATTGGAATAGACCATTTCAAAAGTGCTGAAAGGAAACAGATACACCCGACATCTCATCAATAGACAGATGTTGGTCTTAGCCCAGATCTAACTGCTACGGTAAATCTGTGTGAGCCGTATCACATGAAAAATGACTGAATTAAATGTTGAATGCTCTCCCATACCAATCTAAAATTCGCTTCACAAAGAAAGCAAGCATGTTCGCTTATTTACTTAATTTATAGCTTGCCTTTCCCACTGAGACACAGAGGGACTATGGCTGCCAACTCAGTCTAATTCCTGGAATTCACAGGGAATTTTTGTTTTGAAATACTTCAGCATTCAGTCACCACTCAAAGTGCCAAACAGAGTTGCACAGACATAGCTTTACCTTTTCAACAGGAAGAGAACCTTTAGATGAAAAATTCATCCATACCCCACAGAGGTATATGGGTACATATTACCATATTTACTTAATAAGGACTCAGTCTAGTTGTGTGGATTGCATGTGGAACACCACAAAGCTCAACAGAAATTTGCCTACTTGTTTCCACCCTTTCCATCTGAATGCACAAAAATTCATGCTTCTTATGCATCCCATATCCCAACTGTATTTCCCATCCACTGAATTGTGCTCTGGAGGAAATTACTTTATTAGCTACATGAAGAGAAGCTGGGCAGGGACATGGAAGGTGTGCCTGCTCCCACCATTCCCTAAAATTGCCATTCCAATTGCGTGCACTCATGATAGCAAAGGAACTATTTTTCTACATGATCACTGTGTCCATTTTCAACTGATCTACTGCATGCCATTTATTTATTATTATTTTAAATTAAAAGTCAAGCATTGATGTAATAAGTTATTTTTTTAAAATCAAAATCAAATTCAGAACAATTGTTTAGAAGAAAAATAATGTTATTTGCAGACGATGGATGCATGGCCCAGCAAGTGACTTCTTAGGAGAGCGGAAAGACGTCAAGGCTTGTGCCTTGTTGTTGTTGCTGCTGCTGCAAGCAGCAGTCTTACATGTCTAATGGGTGGTTCATGCCAATCATAGCAGCAAAAACAGGTCACCTGCAGAAACCATACAAATTTCTATATTCTCAGGAGATTCAAAGTATGCAGGAAAATATTACCATATTAAATTAGCCAAAGAACTCTACCAACACTACACACTCATGGCAAGATTAGGACTGACCATATTCCAGAAGGCACAGAATGCTAAGATTAGCTGAGAGTCAATTAAAACAAAAGACACATATACAAAACAGTCCTGCTCAAGGTGCTTGCTAATCCGCCCTCCCAGCAACTTCTGACAGACCCCCAGGTTGCAATTAATTAATGTCTTAATCCAATGGTTAAAACTGGCTCTGACCTAGATAGCCCAGGCAAGCCCCATTTCATCAGATCTCAGAAGCTAAGCAGGGCCAACTGTAGCAAGTATTTGGATGGGAGACCTCCAGAGAATACCAGGGCTGGGAGGCCACAGGCAGGCAAACAAGCCATTTTTTTGAATGGCCTCCATGTCCCAGTAGGAGTTGCCAGAGGTCACCATGACGTCCAAGCATGGACACACACACAAATGCGAAAATACCAAAAAAAGGTTAAAATTGATATGTTAATTAAATATTGCTACTGTAGTATGAAGCAAAGGTGTTAGACATACCTACAGAGGATCCTAGTGAAGGCTGCATATTTCTCTGGATTAAAGTCTTTGGTAGTCAGGACAATGGAAAAATGTGTTACCTACCCAATACATAGAAAGAAAGCTCTTTTTACTAAATGATAACTTCTATGGCACACTAGACTGTATTAATATACTTCCATTACATTAACACCAGAGGAATCAAATACAGCACTATATTTCAATGAAATACACTGGACAGATTAATTGAATTTGGTCTTGATCAAAATAAAACCAGTGTTTTTATAACCTACTACATACAAGAGTCATTTTCTTTCTTTTCTCCATTAAGCTTATGAGAACTGGAACAGACCCGCGCCCCCCCCCCCCCCCCAAAAAAAAAAGAAAAAAGATCAGGAAAAAGATATTTCACCTATAGGACATATGTTAAGTTTACTGAAGTTTTAAAAGTGAGAACACAAAAAGCCCTATTATTTTTCCAAATACAAAGCAAGATGCAAGACTCGAAAAATGCATTAAAGAACATTACATTTTAATCCATTTGCCACATAAGTTCGAGTATGATTATCATGCAGCTTGCTTTCTAAAATGAACTTTTAACCATTTAAAACTGTACTTTCGCAACGTCAGTCATATTCAAATGCATGACTGATGTAGATTACTCATGGTAAAAACTAGATAGACAACTATCAAGAGATACAAAACCAATACATCGTAACTCCCTGATATCATACAAATATCATATCATAAAAAACCAATACATCGTAACTCCCTGATATTAATGTGATATTAATGAGACTATCACCAGTATCCAATGATGTTAAATCAAAACCCTTTCCTGGGATTTCACTCCTACCTTTTTCAAGGCTGAAGAATCTGGAACTTCCATGGTTGTGACATAAAACCATGTCAGTTTGTACTGACCAAATACAAAAGTGTGAAGTTGTTTGCTTTCATCTGTAAGGCAGCATTTCCTCAGCAACAGATCCCTCAATTCAATTGTTGTAGACGGATAGCACCAGACCCACAGAGCATCTCCATTGGTATCTTTTTCTATGGTGGAAAGATGTTCACTGTGAGAACGCCAACAGCAGCAAGGAAGTAAATTGATTGGTTAATCAGGTCTCTTTACTGCAATCACCTTAATAAGCCCATTTCACACACACACTGTCAACTCATTTTAGCTCCTACACATACTTGTTAATTAAGACCATGTTTATTTTCTCTCAAATTTTATACATACATATATTTACACACATATACAGATGAGCGAATTGCTTACATAAAATCAGCGATGGTGTATTATTATTTATAAGACTCAGGCCAGAGACTTTGGAGTAGGCTCATTTAAAACAACAACTCCAGATTAGCATCCTTATTCTCAGAAGCACTTTACCAGCCAAATAGGGATGTAAAGAAAAACTATGCTTCACGGTTTTAATGTTCAGAAAAAGGGTTATCAGTACAGGTCATGCAACGTATTTACAATATTGGGTTTTTCTATAGAGATTACCAGGCTAGATTGCACCCCCCGATTTTAGGGCTTTTTAATAAAAAGTTTTTGTAACTTGACAGAAATCTTCAGATAATTTATGATGATGCGGAGCGGCGGGTTTAGGCACAGTCCATGGACAGCAAAAGGACAATCTCATGCCCTGATACTTACAGTAGCTACCTTTCCACACAACCTTTCCTACACCCTTCACCCACAGATACACACTGAGCCTCTTGTCTGCATTGCTAGTAACTCTAAAAGCAAAGTGTTTGGGACCACCTAGCCAGACAAAAAGGAAAAAAAAAAGATATTCTTCGTCCTAAACGGGGGGAAATGAAACAAGGAACTCCCCCCCCCCCCCCCGGCTCCATCTGCACACCGCCCGTTACCAAAGAATGGAGCCCTTTCAACGGGATATCGAGGAGAAAGGGCCGGTCTCGGAGGGCACGAGCCTGCCTCCTTCTATCCACGAGCCTGCAAAATAAAGCCCAGAACAGAGACCCGCTTACCGACCAGCCCCACACCCAACAGCTGCTGCGCCTCGGTCTCTGCCATCTTTCTCCTCCCAGCCAGAGCCCGGCCCTCTCCTGAAACCCGCCCACTTCCTCAGTGCCTCCCGGCCCCGTAGAGATCGAAAGAGAGCGGAGAGCCAGGCACGCCCTCTGTCTTCCGGCGGGGGTTCCGTGCTCCCCGTTGTGCTGTTTGGCAGGGTAAAAGCGTAAGGCTGGCGCTGTTCTGTCAAGGGCCAGCGGCAATTTAAATAGGTTTACATTTGCTTTAGCCGGCGGTATTTTGTGGGGAATCTGTTGCGTTGTCGAGTAGATGCACACGAAATGTACGTATTTGCAGTATTCCTACAGCCTACGAAATGGTTCTGGATGATAAATAGTGGAGACGCGTTTCTTTAATACTGTATTCAATAAATAAAGAATGTGTGTGGCTGACAGGTTTGAAATACATCAGAGAGCTGTTGTAAGTCGCTCTTTTAACAACGTTCCTGTCTAATATACAGCGATAATACGGAGTAGTTGTACCCCCACCCGTCTGTAACATGGGGATTAAACATACTGCAATAAGATAATAACACTCAACTAGGCTCAGGGCCGCCGACAGAGGGAGAGGGAGACGGGGGAGGGAGGAACACAAAATTGGGGGTGGGGTAGTCAGCTGGAGGGCCCTCATGCGCATCCAGCCGAATGTCTTTCCAGGAAGTCTGAGCACAACACTCTACTATTGGCTAGACTTGCCTTTCTCCAACTCAGAAGCAAACTTGCCTAACAGACCGTGCTAAACTCATCAATCCAGCCAGTACTGGGGCAAGACAAGACAGCAGGCTGATGGCTGATACAGTAATTGCCAGCCCGCAGGGCGTTTTCTCCACTAGTCTAGCCTTTCTCCCTTTCCTTGCACCCAGCTCAGGCACATCTTGCAAAGCAGTAGTTAATGTTTTGCAGCAAGAAAATAACAACCTTTCCCTCTCTTTTCCTTAATCTCTCTTCCCCCCCTCCTCATTCATTTATCTCTCCTGCCACTTAATTTTTCTGTGTGCTCCCCCACCTTATTTTCAACTCTAGGTCTTTCTCATACTTATTCTGGTTGGCCACAGAATGTACTTAATAGTAGTATAGTAGCAAACCTTTTTTAATATTATGAACAGAAGGGAGTAATTAATATTTCCCCATGACCTAACAAAATAGTAAAAGGATGCTTCTCCCCCCCCCCACTCCTTACATGCATGATAATGGAAACTTAATCTGTTTTAGTGGTTATACATGTGGATCAGAAGTTAGAACTCCCAGTTCAGGCACTGGGTTGTTATCTGAAGAAATGAGCAGTGACTCACGAAAGCTCATACCTTGCCACAAATTTTATTAGTCTTTAAGGTGCTACTGGACACTTGCTCTTTTCTACTGGGTTGTTATCACTGTGTTGTTGAAAGATCTAATAACCCTTTGTAATGTTATTAAAATTAGATTTTTATTACAATTGTCATACCCAGTCTTTCTCCCCAGTGGGGACCCAAAGCTGCATGGTTCTCCTCTCCTCCATTTATTCTCACAAGAACCCTGTGAGATAGCTCTGGTTGAGAGTGTGTCACCCTGTAACCTTCCATGGCAGGTTAGGGATCTAGGTAGTAGACTAGAGAACATGACAGGTTGTTTAAAAGCTCTCTATCACGAAGATAACCTGGTTCAAGGTGTTCCAATTCCCCGCAACTTCATCATCATTCTGGGGTTGGTGGCCAATTTTCAAACATGTAGCATTATTTTCTGAATTATGCTTGCCACAGAGACCCTTAGTTTCCACCGCAAACAGCATGGTGTGGTTGTGGTTTGTCTCACCTGGACCAGGATTTCACAATTTAACAAAAACCATGTACTACCTTTTATTAAAACCAGCCAAAATAACACAAAATAGTATGCAGCCTTTCAAGTTCTCCATAATATTTCATCAGGGATAATGTAAATCGAGTTGACTAAAATGTGGAGATTTCAGGCCATGCTCTCTAATGATTGTAAAGGTGTAGCTGTATTTGCCGCAGCAAAATAAAACAGACACCCAGTGTGGCACCTTAAAGACTAACAACATTTATTTCAATATGCACTTTCATTAGTCACAGATAACTTCCTCAAATATTATCTTAAAGCCTATGCAAGCAGCCTGTGGAAAGCACAGAGAAAATAGTGTGGGAATGGGGGAAGGTGATATCAGATTGCCCCTTTGGTCTTATGTGAAGCAACAATTTTGCTTACAAAAGACTGATAAAGGATTATGGAGAACTTAAAAAGCCCATGTAGTTTGTTACTGTTGTTGAATAAAAGGCATTACATTACAAGGTTGTAAAAAATCACTCCACTTCAGACTCCTCCCTGGCTTCAATACAGAATGGTGATAATTACATGGTGGGTTGTCAGAAGCTAGTCTAAAGCTCAGTTCCCTGACAACATAGACACATTTGCTGTTAATCACTATATCTGGCTCTTATATTTGGCTATCCACAGGCAAAGTAGGGATCTCTTTATAAATTAACCAAAGAAGGAAACACACACACCCCTCCCCCAAGGCTGGTCTGATGAGGGCTGGAAATGTTCCAGAAAGGTTGGAATATTGGTAGCTGCTTTCAGTTAATGGACAGGAAGGGGCTGCTCAAGCCTAAGAGGTTAGAGAATCCTGGAAGAGGAAATTTTGAGGGCTGCAGTGAGGATTTCCAGATTGTTCCCTAGGAAGCAGAAGACCCCCAGTTTTCAATAGAAAACACTCCCCCCCCCCCAATGCACAGGAATATATCTACCTTACTCTTACAGAAGGGGTTCCCAACCTTGTTCAACCTGCAGGCACTTTGGGATTCTGAGACTAGTGAGTGCTGTGGTATATTCCAAACAATGGGGAGGGTTTGCATCCTACATGGTCACCGGGAGAGATTTCCCTGTTCAGGAAGTCTGTGTCTGTAGCTATGCCACAGGTGCATGACTGGGATGTGCCTGCCTGTGATTCAGCTCAGTGCTTTGTTAGTCAGCAAGTAGTAAGTGACCCAAAGCCTCCTGTTTTGTTTTAAAGACTGTTGGCATTTTATCTCTGTCATGTATTAATATCGCAGTTGCCATGTGCTCGCATAATGGCGACCGCCACGTGGACATTTGCACATGGCCTGAATCTACCTGAGCTTCGGCCAGGTAGAACAATAGCCGCTCGGATCCTAAACAACCGACAATCATGACCTAGGTCCCCCCCCACCCCCCTGGGGACCTATGAACTGTAACCACCATCTGAAGGTCCTATCAGAACATTTGGACAAGGTTGGAGGATTATCTCCGACTGGCATAAAAGAGGGCTCAGAGCACAGGGTTTCTCACGTTCCATCTTGACCCACAATAAACTACAATGCTGTTCTCACTGTTACCGGCCTCCCGACTTCAGTACTTTCCAATCTCCAAAATCCAAGATACGAGTGAATGCTAGAAAATACCTTGGTCATGGTTGGTACCAAAGAATCCTGGGGATTATAGTCTAGCGATGGTGAAGGTGTTGAAAATATTGTTGGAATCACATTATACCCCATGACATAGTCACTTTATTACAGTTAAATTAGCCTCTGTGTCTGGTCAGTTCTGGGTTGGGAGACGTCCTGACTAAGTTGCCTTTAGGTCTATGCTGGACAAGAGACGTGATGCAAATACATTTAGAAGAACTAATGTTCCTAGCAAGAGAAAGTTGCTTAAACCAGTAGCAGTCTGCACGATAAGCCATCTTGTTAACATTGCCGTTTCAACGTAATTTATACTTTACATTAAAAAGGAACTATGTTATAGTAATGAGGAAACCCACTAAAAATATTTTTATCTCCAAAGTCACAGAAAATCTCTGGAAAGCATTCGAGAACCAGTATAAAAAGATAAATTAACAGCTTCTACAACCGGAATACAACGGGGCAACGGTGGGTTCGAAACCAAGCAACGCTCTACCCCCCCCCCCCCCCAAACTGTTACGCAAAGGGAAAAAAGCAACACAAACCGGAAGCTGCCGCACATGCGCTCTTCCCAAACGATGACGCTTCACCGCAGCCCGAGGAGGCTACCTCACTTCCGCATACGTTTGTGCGTGGGGGGCCACGTGACGCCCTCCCTTTCCGGCCTCGCGTGCTGCCTGGCTGGGCGCTCCTTGGGGTTTGCCTGCCGCGTGAGGAGACGCCGTCGCCATCATGCCGGTCTATTTCCAGCGGCCCGAGAACGCCCTGAAGCGGGCGAACGGTGAGTGCGGGTCTCTGTCGGCCGCTGGCATCCTGGCGAAGGCCGCCTCCGTTTCATTTCGACTTGGGTCCCCGCCCGCCTGAGTCTCAGTAGGCTGAGTTAATGGAGGCTGAGGCCTAGGCTCGTTTTCCCCCCTCTCTCCCTCCCGCCCACTGGGGCAGCGCCTCTTCCTCTGCCCCAGTTTCCTGTGGCGGAGCGGGGAAGGCAGTGCTCTGTAGCCGCCTGATGGGGTAAAGCGCCAGTTCGGCCCTGGCAGCTCCTTAAGACGAGGCAAGGCCCTGCCTGTTACCCGTGCTGACCGCCGGCCATCCTGGTGCCCCTGCCTTCCTTTCGGGCGGAGACCCTCCTCTGCCCTGTGGCAGCGAGGAGAGTGGGTGAAGACAACAGATGTGCTTGGTGTTCCCACATCTGCTACAATAAAAATGTCTGCAACGTTTGTCTGGGACGGCAGCCGGTTGTGCGTATTGTTACTGTTTTACGCTACCGATCGGAAGGTCGAATTCTTCCCATGGCTTCATCGGCCGCTCTCTTTCCTTGATCCATTTGATTAAAAGGTGCTTACAGCCCGGTTGTAGGTTTTGAGAACGCTGATCCCACTTGCACATCCTTTTGCTGTTGAACCTGCTAAGTCTTTCATTTAAGTAATTATTTCTTTAAAAAAATCTGTTTAGGTGTTGGTCAAGTAGTGGACAACATTGGATAGGACTGGATTGGGTATATTTTCCATGAAGTGTGTGAAACGTCAGATGAGGATTTTTAGAAGGAAATAATTATAAGGTGTTCTTGCTTTCTAGCGTAGTTTAGTAAGCTTTTATTACCTACAAGAAGCAGGGAAATTGTTAACAAAAACCTGGCTTATCTGAGGATACCTTTGCAACTGGAAAATGCAGTTATGTTTTTTTTTAAATTAGGTTAAGCAGAACAGGGCTTGGTGATAGCCTGTGCAGCTTCAAACCAGTAGTTAGTAAGTTCACAGCTGTTAGACTTGACACATCTTCCTTACTCTGACTTAATATTCTGTGTCACAGAGTCTACTAAAATACCAGCAGCATAAGACACTCGCCTTCAAGCTAGTATAATGAAACTTAATTACTGTTAAGAACAACCTTTAAGTGGCAGGGTTGGATATCATAACTCTCCCACCAAATATTTTATGAGCACAGTGTAGTTTCATTGAAGTAGGCTGTAACCATACATTTAATACATAAATAATTTGGTACTTTTAAGAATCACCACAATAAGAAGAAATTAAATTCTGACATTTTCTGTGGAAATAATTTAACTAAAACCCATTTCAATAAACATGATTGTTTGTTCACATTACCACTCTTGGAGGTACTGAAACCCTCACTGCCCAGGCTGTGTCACTTCCTGAATTTGCATGCCTCATCTGATACTTCTATATGTTCAGTTTCTGGAAGTACAAATTTTAACAATGTCTCATGTCTTTAAACTTTAAGTGTTATTTGTTTGAAAATAGACCAGAATTCTAGTCCAGTAACACCTTAAAAACCTACAGAATTTCTAGAGTGTAAGCATTTGTTAGTCAAGCTTTGTCAACTTTGACTCGTGAAAGCTTATACCCAGGAAAATTTTGTTCGTCTCCAAGGTGCCTCATACTTGAATTTTATTCTTCTACTATGGGCTAACACAGCTAGCAACCTGAAACTAATTAAAAAAAATAGTGACTGTTAGGTAACTAGGAACTTGACCTTAAAATTGATTTGGAATCTGTAATTTCACTACAGTAACTGTGGTACCAATAATCTCTTGATTGCATTATTGTTTAATGTGAATATTGAAACAGGAATACACATCTCCAGTCATTTAAGCCACTGGTAATAGTTCCATCTTGCATTTCACAATACATGGAAGGCGAAAGCAGTGAACACATTATGATATAGGGATACCACAAAAACTTTGGGCAGGCCTTGGGTCTCCTTATATTTTACGACTGCTGTGTGTAAATTTTCCTCATGGTGCCATGAGAGAACCTCACACAGTTTCTAATCATTGCCAGCCTTTTCTTTGCTGGAAATTGGGGCCCTACTAGCATGGTTTGGTGAAGTGGTATGGACTCCTCCTGAGCCTTTTCATATTACTCCAGAAATGTAGCAACAGCTCTTTGTCACCATTGCAATACATAAAGGGAAGTAGAGGGAAAAGGTTGCAGTCAGTATGGAGTTCTCCAAGTGGCCACAGAGAGCTAGAAAAGCAGCTGTTATTGAACCATGGGTTGTAAGTTGAGTATTAATACTTCTAGAATGCATAGGAATACACTTCAAAAATAAGTAACAGTTATAAAAATAAATGAGTGTGTAGAAAGAGTGGACATAGAAAGAAAGCATATAAATCCTATTTCTGCTTATTCTGTAATCTTTTGATAGTGCTATCCTTTCACATTTTTGACATTCTTTTATACCAAGCAACTAATCTTTGTAAATAGCTCAATCACTGAACAACATTTACATTTTCTGATATAAAACCCAACATACAGAAAAACTTGTCTTTGAACCAGTAAGATGCCTGCTTTATTCTCCTTCCAAGGAATGTTATTATAAAAGTGAAGGAAGAATAGCAGGTTTTTCAAGACCAAGAAGTTGTTCAACTCTTAAATTAGTTACAACAAGACTTGTCAGGTGAGACTAAGATGCAGTTTTCCAGTCAAGATCTCTGAGCTTTCTTGGGCCTTGAAATTAGTGGGGCAGTATTCTTGAGTGAAGAAACATATCCCTTTGTTATTTCTGCCTGTTGTGTTTGACGAGATGCAAACTAACACATGCGGATTGTTGCAGCTGCAGGGGCACTCATTTTATTAGTTGCAGATTTACTAAATTTAACACTAGCTCTGACAGTTTTTTTAAAAAGTGAGCACATGTTCAAAAAGGAGGGAAACAATCTGTAGCACTTCAGTGATAAAAAACCTGCGAATAGCTTAAAAACAACAAAATTCCTTGCTCATTTTGTAAAACATGCCTAATAAAAAGCATCAGCTCTATTGCAACCTTTGTGTTTATAATTAAAGCCAAATCTTGCTTTCAAACAATTTCACATTACTTGCTTTATGTTTCTAAGTTATTAACTCTTAGTTTTTTCAGGCTTCTTCAGATTAGGAAGATTCTTTTTCTCAGTTTTCGATGCAATCCTGCTCTGTCTTGCAGTTTGAAATGTTTAGAATTGGTCATTTTTCTAATGTTTGAAAATTGTAATCTGAAATGAGGTGACAAATGATGGTATACCTCAAAAATAGGAAGTGTGGAAAGAAAGCTCAGTGTGGCAAACTGCACACCCCCTTTGGAAAGTATTAATTTGTTAAGAAAGAACAAGTATTTCCAAAGAATCATTCGTTTACAGAATGGCTTCTCAACTGTCCATATATCCACAAATCCTCCAGATGGCTCAGGTCCAGACTAGAGTTTCTGTACATGCAAGAATTTACACCAGCGTAGTGTAATTTTCCTGTCTTGCCCCTTCCAACATCCCCAAATGTCTCACAAAATCCTGTTTCTGGGGGAAGGGGGTCCCCTATAAGTTAAAAGCTAAACTTTAGTTAGTTTTCTTAAGCCTAATTTAAGGCCTGAGGTTGCAAAGCAAGATACAGTGCAGCTCGGCACAACTCCCATGGAAGGAGCACCTGTGGGCACTAGCTGAGAGGAGGGGGAAAGGAGTCTTAGACCAGGGCATGGGAAGGGCATGGGTATTTGTCCACTCCATAGAGAATCTGCAGTGCTAAATTATGGTATTTTTGCAGCCTTGCAGATTTTTGTGTATGTTTGTAATCTATCAATATAATTCAAAGAATAAACACCAGTTTACAAAAGATTTCATCCTGGCTTTCTGGAGGCAACTCTTTATTTTGCACTAACTAGGTGAATGTCCTTAATTTGATCATAGCGGCCCTCCCAATTAGAATGATTTTTAATGTTAGAGTAGATTCTTGCACTTGTCCTAACCTACAGCACAGAAGAAGAGAATGTTGTAAGGCACTCTGGTTCCTCATTGGAAAGAAAATTGCGGTATATATGAAGTAAATAAATAATAATTAAAATATTTGGAGCTGGCTTTAATCAGAGGTTTTTTTCTTCCCCCAGAATTTCTTGAGGTTGGGAAGAAGCAACCTGCCCTTGATGTTCTCTATGATGTTATGAAAAGTAAAAAACATCGAACATGGCAAAAGATCCACGAGCCGATTATGCTGAAGTACCTGGAGCTCTGCGTGGACCTCCGCAAAAGCCACCTGGCAAAAGAAGGGTTATATCAATACAAGAATATCTGCCAGCAGGTAGAGAACTTGAAAAGTTATTTTAACAAAAGGAGGTTAATAAGATCAGAATTTGTAGATGCTATGAAGAAATGTACATGTTGCTCCTTTATTGTATATTAGATTTGTTTGTAAAACACTTCAAACCGATCAGACGTGTTCAGTGTTTGTGTGTTTTAAGGGCTGTCCAGTTGTTTCTAACCTATGGCAACCCTATGAATTAATGACCTCTAGAATATCCTGTTGTTAACAACCTTGTTCAGGTCTTGCTAACTGAGGACCATGGCTTCCTTGATTGAATCAATCCATTTCATATTGAGTCTTCCTCTTCTGCTGCCTTCAACTTTTCCTAGCATTATTGTCTTTTCCATTGACTCTTGTCTTCTCGTAATGAGACCAAAGTACGATAGCCTCTGTTTAGTCATTTTAGTTTTTAAGGAGAATTCAGGCAAGATTTGATTTAACCTACAGATTTGTCTTTTTGGCAGCCCATGATATCCATAAAATTCCCCCACACACACACACACACAAATAGAAAGGAAAGTCTCCTCACCATAAAATCAATGCCCAGGCTAAACCACTGGACCTAGAAATACCAAATTTGAGGAGAGTGCTCCTACCATGGTGTAGGTGCTCACTAAGAAGGGATTTTTAGAAATTCGACCCCTAAGTGGGTCAAAAGGGGGGAAATGTGCTCCCTCCATTGATTTCTATGAGGCTGCCAGGCTGCTGTCTACTTGCGCCCCCGCTCTCTGATTGGTCAGCTGCAGAGCTCAGTGTTCTGAGGTAAATAAAGGAGACTACAGACAGCTAATGACAGTTGAGGAAATGAGGAGTGGCCAACCACCACCTGTGAGGTGCAGTAATGCTGCTGGCCCAGCCTCCCCATGGCTTCAAACACACACCTCCTACAGGCGTTTGTCTGTCAGGTGCAGTAGCGGCTGCAGGGTGCTTAAAGCCAACAGAGAGCCCCCCCCCCCCCCCAGCAGTAACACCTTAGTGATCCTGCTGGCCCAGCCTCCACAGTGGCTTCTAATACTCCTCCCTCTCCCACACTGGACAGGCAGCTGCCTCTCAGGTGTAGGAGAGGAGGTGGGATGCTTACAGCTGTCGGGGAGGTTTGCACATCAGGATTGCCTTAGCCCTGCTGCTGGCCCAGCCTCCCCGAAGCCTTTAAACACAACCCCCCCCCCCCAACACCACACAGGCAGGTGTCTGTCAGGTGTAGGAGCAGGGCCAGGGTACTTTTATCCATCAGGGATGCTGCCCCAGCAGGATCACATTAGTGATGCTGCTGCCCAGCCTCACCAATGGCTTTAGCCACACTCTCACCCACTATGGAAATATACCTGAAATTAGTAGAAAAGTGGTTTCCTTTATTAGGTTATTTAACTTCTCATAATGTGGGTTCTAGAAAATTGGTTCATATGAATTTGCTTAGTATCTGATTGCTTGGGTGGTGTTTTGAATATGTAGTTATGTCCCACTTCCTAAATGCAATATAAATGAAAGACAGTTTTGTAAAAAAAGGGGGGGAGGTATGCCCTCTCCCCCAATTCAATGCCCAGGCCAAACTCCTGTACCAAGAAACCCAAAATAAGGGGAGTGCATTCCTACCATGATGTCAACCCCCCCCCCAAGAGATTTCTGAGAAACATGACCCCTAAGGGGGTAAAAAAGGGGCAAAATGTGTTTCCCCAATTGTTTTCCATGTGCCTTGTGACGCAACTGTCTGCAGTCTCTGTTCTGAGATAAAAACACAGTTAAAGGAGACTGCAGACAGTTGAGGACAGTTACAGAAATCAGCAATTCTAGACTCCCAAATAGCCAGCATGGCAATAGAGTTTATGAATGTTCATGTGGAGATTGTAAAGGACCTTTCAAGGAGCCATTTCGATGCTCGGCTCCCTCATGAACCTGAAGAAATGTCCACCACATCACCACTCCCTCAGACCAACTCCCCCTCACACCTCTCACCAGCCCCAAGAAAGCTCCTGGCAAACATTGAGCAGATGTGCCAACATTACAAGAGGAGGCAATTTAGGAATGCGGCAAAGTTCAAGAGGCTGCAGTTTCCCCTCAAGGTCTGCCAGACACTGAAGGTGGCAGGAATTAACAGATGACTGCTTCTCACATGGACAGTTCTATGGGGCCTGCTCCAGAGTGAGCTCACCAAGCAGCCTGGTGATCCTAGCACCTGCCAGCAGAGCCACTAATATGGTCCATAGAGAGGTCCTTCAGTGGAGAAAAAAAACTATGTACGTCTCACTTTGTTTTTTACACTACAGTCTTTTCCATTAGAATTCCTACACTAGTTATTATAATAGTTTTTGGTCTCTACATGTAAGTCCCTGGAACGCTGCATTTAGAAGTTCTGATTCTATTTCTGTAAACTTTTACTTTTGCTTCTTGTCTGTTTTTAGCAGTTTTGAGAGTTTCATCAGTCATGCATTGAGGCTTTTCATTTCTTTTGGCTACAAGAATAGTCTTTGTGCATTCTTCCTTAATAATATCTCTGGTTTCAACCCGTAATTCTTCCCATTCACTTGAACTTAGTAATGCAAACCTCTTTTTTACATTAACATAAGGAGAGCCCTGCTGGATCAGACCAATAGTCCATCTAGTCCACCGCCCTGTCTCACACAGTGGCCAAAACAGTTCCTCTGGATGGCCAACAACAGGGCATAGATGCCAAGGCCTTCCCCTGATGTTGTCTCCTGGCTCTGGGATTCTCTGAATTTGGAGGTTTCTCTCAGCCACCATGGCTAGTAGCTATTGATAGACTTATCCTCCATGAATCTATCTAATCCCCTTTTGAAGCTGTTTATTCCTGTGGCCATCACTACATCTACTGGCAGTGAATTCCATGTTTTAATCACTCTTTGTGTAAAGTAGTAGTTCCTTTTGTCAGTCCTGAACCTACTGTCTGTCAGTTTCATTGGATGCCCTCGAGTTGTAGTATTTTGGGAGAGGGAGAAAAATTTCTCTTTGTCAACTCTCTCCACCTCATGCATAATTTTATAAACTGCTATCATGTTGCCCCTTATTTGTCTCTTTGCTGAACTGAAAAGTCCCCTGGGACAGATGTTAGGCTGATTGACCTGTAATTTCCTGGTTTCCCTCTGGATCCCTTTTTAAAAATTGGTGTAACTACTCTCCAGTCTTTTGGTACACTGGCTGAATGTAGTACTTATGCCATCACATGGTCTTTAAATTCTTCAGGAATATTGTTCAGATCGTATTTTGGCACTGTAAATGTTTGAAGTGTTTTTCTTCAGCTTTATTTTAGTTTCAGTATTAACAGTTGATGGTCTGTACGACAATCAGGTCCTGGTCTTCTTTTAGCAGAGAGAACAGAACTTTTCCATCTTCTGTTTCCAGTTATTAAATCTATTTGATTTCTGCAATGGCCACCCAGTGATGTCCACAAATACAGTCGTCTGGTTGGTTGCCTGAAATGTGTTAGCAATGAACAAATTGTTTTCTTCACAGAACTGTATGAGTTGCTTTTCTGCTTCATTTTGTGCTCCTGGCTGAAATCTTCCAACAGTATTTGATTCTGCCTTGTTACCTAATTTTGTGTGAGAATCACCTATGATTAGCAAATAATTCAGCAAATAATTTATTCTTAATATCAGTAAGCTTCTTAGGATATTTGAATAATGCAAACAATAATACATTTGCATTCAGATCTATTACTGCATTTTACTACTGTACTTTAGTTTCCTAATTAAAATACTGATTCTCATGTCTAGGCAAAGCTAGTTTAATTGTTCCATTGTTGATGCAGGTGAACATCAAGTCCTTGGAAGATGTGGTCCGAGCCTATTTAAAACTAGCAGAAGAAAAAACTGAAGCTGCCAAAGAAGAATCTCAGCAGATGGTGCTAGATATAGAAGATCTGGATAATATTCAGACTCCAGAGAGGTAAGTTATGTTACGGGGATTATTTTTGTCTTTATGAAATAGCGTGCTCGTTGGGAAAAGGTTGGCCAGCTAAGCTGTGTCCTCAGGTTCCCCCCCCCCCCAAACAAACAAACAAACAGCCAATTCTGATATTCTTTGCCATTTGCTGTAAAGTCCATATCAGGCCTACCTGAAACAGTTGTTACATCTCCGTAACTCTGAAAGATGCTTTTAAAACATGCTGTGGTGTAACTGCATTGTGCTGCCCTATGCACATCTTGGGAAGAAAGAGGAACTGATTGTATGGCATAAAATATTATTTTTTGAATTCTAACTAGTGTTCTCCTAAGTGCTGTAAGTGGTGAAGACACTCAAGATCGTACTGATCGGCTACTTTTGACACCCTGGGTTAAATTTCTATGGGAGTCATACAGACAATGCCTGGACCTTCTCAGAAACAATTCTAGAGTGGAGCGCCTCTACCATGATATTGCACAACAAGGTAAAATGAGAATTACAGCAAAACTTATGTGGCCTCTTTAAAAGTAGAGGTTTGAAAGTTTTGAATCACTGAAGTGTGGCTTAATTAATTATATATATGAGATTTAACTCATCAGATGGTGTATGAGCCAGAACTTTTAAAAAAAGAACCGTAGAACAGTCCCATTTTAATAATGCATGCATTTTCATTACTTTTTCAAAATTAGCTCAAGTTTGTCAAAGATGTTTTTGAGAATCAATACATGCTTGGTTTTAGTATGTCAGAATATCTTTTCAGCTGTTAAAACATTTAATATCTGGAATAATTTATTCTTGCAGCGTTCAAGTTCTGTTTGCAATACACTCGTAAGGCTGAATTTCGCAAACTCTGTGACAATCTGAGGATGCATTTGGGTCAGATTCAGCGGCATCACAATCAGAGTACAGCCATCAACCTGAATAATCCAGAGAGTCAGTCAATGCACTTAGAAACCAGGCTTGTACAGCTGGACAGTGCTATCAGCATGGAGCTATGGCAGGTGTGTATTTGTGCTGGAGCCAGTTAGTTCCTATTTCAGCCGAAAATGCTTTGGTTGCGCCCCTCCTCCTCTCCAATGAATTTTAAAGAGTTCTTATCTTCGATGGGTGGAGTTAACTCCCCCCCCATTGCTTTAAAGTTGAAGATCGAGACCTTAAACGCTTATCTGGCCCTCTGGATTAACATATGAAAGACTCACGCTTCATCAGATGTCTTCCGCCAGGTAAGAGAAACGCTTTTGACTGCCTACTCGCTCATCCTGGTGTGCGTCTCTGTTGCCATTTCTGGTTGCGCAGTGGCAGGACCTATCTGGGCAAAGAGGAGCCTCAATCCCTTGGCATTCACTTTGGGAGAGGCACCTCTCATGCCCCTGGCTGAAAACCCCCTACAAGGGCTCAGGGGGACCGGGTCCAGCCGGAACCCCTCCCAGCCGCTGTGAGCATGGGCTGCTATCATCGGAGCGCTGATGAAAGCGTACTTGCCCAGTGAGCGCCAAAAGCGAAAGTCAGTTTTACAGCATAGCTCTAAACACAGTTGGATATAATATTATATATAGGAGGTTGCAATTAAGTGTGCTTAGATTTCAGTAAACTTGCATCATCTCATTTCTTGCCTTCTCGAGCCACCACTGGTGTAACATGCAATTTCTGCCCTTTCAGGAAGCCTTCAAAGCAGTGGAGGATATACATGGACTGTTCTCATTGTCCAAAAAACCTCCGAAGCCCCAGCTGATGGCAAATTATTACCACAAAGTTTCTACTGTATTCTGGAAATCGGGAAATGCCCTTTTTCATGCTTCCACACTTCATCGTCTTTACCATCTCTCAAGGGAAATGCGAAAGAATCTCACACAGGATGAGATGCAGAGGTAGGCAGATATTTGTGTGTAGGGTTGTTGTTGTTTACAATAGTACTCATGATATGTTATAGTATGAGCAGCCTGAATAGCCCAATTTGGCCCAAGCTCATGAGAGCTTGGGAGCTAAGCAAGGCCAGCCACAGTCCGTAGTTATATGGGAGACCACCAAGAAAGACTGGGGTTGCTGTGTGGAGGAAGGCAATGGCAAACAACTTCTGTTCACCTCTTGCCTTGAACTTCCCATGGTTGAGGTTGTCATGGATAGGTTGCGACTTGACAGCACATTCTTCTTAGGTTACAGTACATTAAAAGTTGCATTCTGAATTCCTGAAAGATCTTTATAGGTTTGGTGTCTAGAATGAACAGATAAGGTTTGCCATGCAGTCCTTAAAAACACTTTTCCTGGGAGTAAGCCCAATTGAATAGATCTAAGTAAGATTGTACTGTTGGTGGTATAAAAGGGGAAAAATAAATAGTGAGTGAAGCAATACTATTCTTAGTGTGTTTCTCCAATGTTTTGTTGGCAGGATGTCAACAAGAGTCCTCTTGGCCACTCTCTCAATCCCAATAACTCCTGAACGAACTGACATTGCTCGTCTTTTGGACATGGATGGCATAATCGTTGAAAAGCAGCGGCGATTAGCAACACTTCTGGGACTCCAGGCTCCTCCAACACGAATCTCTCTTCTTAATGACATGGTAAGTAACACATAGAAGATCACTTTTAGGTAGTTTATATCATTGGTCAAAAGTCACCTGAGTGACACTTGAGAAAGAACTGAAAAATATTCTGATGACCACCAAAATTTAGTAAAAGCTACTGGTTTCTTCTCTCAGATTCTACTTTGTCATTGTAATTCTGGGATGTCAGGGGCTGTTACACTGGCTAAAACTAGAGTTACAGGTCTCCAAGGAAACATAATTTATGACTTTGGGCTGCTTCCTTGAGTTATCTAACTGTAAAGGTAACATTTTGCACATTGTTGGCAGCTGAAGATGCATGTCCCCATCATGATGCTTGCAAGTGAAAAGTGGTTCTTAAATGTCCCAATAATTTGAATTGGAAAAGTTGTTTGTTTATTAAAAAAACCTTGTTTATATTAATATTGCAGTAATGTTGTTTAGTAATTTTCTTTAAGTAAACAAAAATAATAATCTTCTATCATATTTTTTTATAGGTGCGATTCAATGTAGTACAGTATGTTGTCCCAGAAGTGAAAGAACTTTATAACTGGCTTGAAGTAGATTTTCACCCACTGAAGTTATGTGGTCGTGTTTGTAAGGTAAATGGTGAAAACTTCAGAAAAGGGGGACTTCTAGTTCACTTGCACATAGTCCTTGAAATTGTTGGGTGAAACATTGTGTGTTGTTCCATAATTTTTCTCTCTGTGGTGGTTCTTTAAAAGAAGTTGTATCCGGGGTGTGTGTGGGTTCTGTAATTTAATGGGGTTGACTGCCCAGGGGTGAGTGGGATACCTAGCACTTCAGTGTCTTTTTTTCCCTACTGCAAAGTACTCCGTTCCCAGCTACTTTTAACCTCTTTGGGGAAACCTGTGTATCCTTGTACACTTTCCTTAGCAGATGTAAAGGCAGCTTAGTGATAATGATTCTTTGAGTTTTGCAGATGATTTTTAATGGACAAAGATTAAGGATTTAAATAGCTCCTACTAACTTCTGCCCCTTTGAAATCATTGCTTCTGAGGCTGCAAGTGGGAGGGAGATAATCTGTGTCACACACAGTTCTATCATGAGAGCTTGTTGATTCTTGTTCTGTTTTGTCCTGTGGCTATTTGTTTATCACGTTTGATCGTGGCTTCTGTATAATTCTTTTGGTGATCAGATATGACTTTTCACTACAGAAATTGTTGCTGAAGCTCTTCCTTTTTGAGTCTTCCTTTTCAAAGCATACACTATTGATTTTAGGACACCTGTATAAGCAACATTCCAGTTTTTAAAAAAGTATTTCTAATGTGGCAGGGCTCAACAAATCTCAGGTAACATGGTGCCTAGAAATTCCATGATGGTGCCTCATATGTTCATCAGTTATTTATTATAAGGGCCTCTTGGTGATTATCAGTAGAAATGCAGTGCTTACTTAAGTGAGGAACAGAGGTTAGCTTTTTGTTGTGATGAGAACACTACACTATATATACCCAGAAATTTTGTTACAGCTTAAAATATATGGCAAACAACTGTGAAGAGTTTAGTATCAGGTTTTATGATAGCAATAATTTGAAAGTATGGAAATTGAAATGTTTTTGGGGTGGCTCCTAAAGCTGAAGAAAATTTGTCGAAGCCTGCATTATGGATTAATTTGGCTTCATGTGCACACTGCAAAGTATAAAACTACCAGGTCATACAAATTAAAAACAGTTTTTGAAAGTTTTCTTCACTGTAGTAAGAGAAGTGATACTATTAGCAGGAAATAATTGTGGGTTTTGTGGTGTATTTGTGGTTCATTGTGACATCAGTTAGTTATCCAGAAAATTGAATAATTGCCTGTTAGTGGACATGTAATGAGAGTGGGGGAGGGGGAGAGTTGTTTTGACTTGTTTGGGTTAAAGCACATTTCATTGTCTTTTTCTTAGTACCTTTAGGAATAAAGATATTTCTGATGTGCTAGATAATAGATGAAGGTAAATTAACAGTGTGGCAGATGTTAGTCATCACTGTCAGTCACCTTCAAACAAAACTGAATTTGATGTACATGTTGTGAAAAATCAAAAACTGTACTAGGAAATATTTTCTGACCACCTTTAAAATGGAAGGCTATTTTTGGTCTTGAGAATAATTTTCTGAAAAAATGTAAAGGGTTCTTTAGATTCAGTTACTTGAGCCCTTCCCGCACACTCCTAAGTGAACTCTCATGAGCAATTGGCATACATTAGAAGCAACCAGGTCTTGGCTATCAAAATTCTCATCATCTCAGAAAATCTGATATGTACCTTTTGTGATACAGCAAAAGTTGCATTGGCCAAAGTATGTGAATTTGTAACCTGAATGTTAAAATCGTTCCTGCAAGCGAGCATCTGGAAAGAACTGTGTGGGGATGTGAGTGAGTGGGGTGTGTGTGAAGTACATTCAGAATGATATATTGTCTGAACTAGCCCTAGTGTCTTATAAGCCTTTGAATGATTCTGTACAGGTTCTAAACTGGGTAAGAGACCAATCTGAAAAAGAACCAGAACTGCAGTTGTATATCCCTCATCTGCAAAACAATACCATCCTCAGATTGCTTCAGCAGGTATGATTACAAAACAAGGTTTTAAAAGTAGTGTACGGTTGCAGTAACCTTTTTCTCAATTGCTTTGTATTTTAAAAAATCCATCGAATGTGAAAGTGTAGTTCTGTTCTACGGATTCAGGTCTTTGAAACAGATCCTTATTTTGGATGCACTTACATATAGTGGATTTCACTAGGCTGTTGTTGATTGGTGTGTCTAACAGTTGCCTTTGATGCCCGGTTTCTTCATTAATTTAGCAACATAGCTGTCGCAATTTGTGATGATTCCATGCTCTTCCCAGTAACATCTGCAACTTCTGCCCAGGTGGTTAGAGCAGCAACGTTTGCCTTGCTAGGAGGCATGTTACTAGTGTGGTACCTATCAACAAGATCTGCCCTGTCATGCAAAGAAGTTATGCTGTCACCAGAAAGCAATATGGAAACAACACTAAGACAGCACTAGCTCTGTTGCTTTGGTTACAAGGCTACAAGGCCTTGGTGAGTGACTGATGAGCTAACTGCTTTTGCCTTGTGCACTCCACCATTAACACAACAGTAAAATCCTGAATTGCTGAAAAATAGTTTGCAAATGTTCTACTTTGTTCTGAATTGTCTGTAAGCAGCACAGAAGCCCTGCTTGAAACCCATATAAAAGGATCATTGCATACGTTTCACACATAAAAGAGCCAGCATCAAACCAGTACACTAATTGGCTCACGTTAATTCTCCACCACTCAACATGAAAAGTGCATAGGAAGGCAATAGCCAGCATCGTCTCAATTCTTTTTTTTAATGTTTTATATAAGGTATTTTTACATAAAATACAACTGGCTAAATCATTCATGGATTCCATATGTCAAACATTTTTTAATTCATACTGTTTTGGTTGGATCTGTGCAGCACCACCGATGATCTTTCCTGCTTTCCCCATTCCCTAGCAGCTTCTTGTGAATACCTAAAAGAATACTAGATGTTGGTGGACCCATACAGATAAAACGTAGGTGGCATGCAGTGAGGTGGAGAAGAGGCAGGCAAAATTGCCCTTCTGCCTACTGCTTCATCAGAACCTCTTTCATCAGAAGGCAGCTTCTTGTCTGGCAGAAGGATGCCTAGGATCCAGACCTTTAACTTCTTGATTTTTCAAATGCACATTTCATTGACCTGCTTTCTTTGCATTGGTAAGCAGTGTTATTTCTGATGTGCGAAAGGAACAGTTTGAAAGCTAATTAGCAGCATTGCTTTAAATAGTGACCGCTGCCAGTCTCTTTCATACATATTAGCTGCTTGATAGAATTATCAGGCCCTTTAAGTACATTTGGAAACCATATGTTTTCCTTAAATGTTGATCACTAATTATTGTCAATGTTTAAGCTGTAAGCGTTGATGAAGTTACCTTTCACAAGTATTTTTGCTCATTTAGAATTATTGGAAAAAGCTGAATATTCATGTGTCATGCAGGTGGCCCAAATTTATCAAGGCATCGAGTTTTCTCGTTTGACTACTCTGGTTCCTTTTGTTGATGCTTTCCAACTGGAACGTGCAATAGTAGATGCAGCCAGACATTGTGACTTGCAAGTAAGTGCTGTAGCAGAACTCTTCAAAATGTTCAAAACACATTGTTCTTCAAGTAAATCTGAGATCTTGGATTAAAACATCCTAAAACCTGTTCAGTGTGAAAACTGTTTTGTTCTTTTCGATGCAACCAATGAATACTGGACTGATTCATTCTTAAATTTTTTTTTAGTTGGTACAAGCTTTTACAAAAATATTTAGTCAGAAACTTGATATTCAAGTAACTTTTAACAAGTTCCCAGAATAAATCTCCCTCTTCCTCTCTTGAAAAACTGTTCCTCTGGATTGGAGAACCTTTGGGAATAGAGTTGGAAGTGCCCAATGTTGGGGGTGGGGAGGTTCTTTTACCTGTTGAAAGATGATACTTTCAGAACAGTTTGGGAGAAGTGTGCAGACAATAGATTGAAGTTATCTGGCCTTCTCTCATTGTTATTAGGAATATGGGCTATCAGGAAGCACCAAGGATGATCAAGAAGAGGGTAACCTATTTGGACCATGTTAGTGTGCAGTCATGTGGAAAGTGCATATGTTTAGTTTTTGCAATAGGGATTTTCTCTTCTCCAATTTTCACCTCGTACTTATACCCTTGGTTACAGGTTTGCTTTCATGCTCAGAAGACTAGATGTTTTACTGACAGCAGAATTGGGTGCTTTGCTAAAAGCCCATTCTTGGACCATTTTTGCTGTTGAATCTGGTGCAATAGAGAAGTCATGTAGTCAGAGGATGATACGCAGATCTTTGGCTCATGCCTGTCTTGATCGGATACCAGCTTCCTGCTGAACCCTGGATGATATCTTTTCTGTTGACAGATACTGATCCAGTATCCTCTGGTCAAAAGAGCTTATTAATAAAAGGAAGAGGGAATGAGTAGAAAACACACATGCAATCTTGCACATGATCTTGCTTTTTTAGTCAAAGAGGTTGCACAAGAGGGGAGGCATGATTTATGTTATATTCTCCAGAAGTGTCAGCTCTCTGTGCTGTATCCTATAATATTCCTGGGGGTCACTCAGTCATCAAGAGTAGTTTGAGAGGTGCTATTCAGGAAAAGCATAGAGATATTTCATGACCTTGTAAATATTATATTTAATTAGAGAGCCAGTTTGGTGTAGTGGTTAAGTGTGCAGACTCTAATCTGGGAGAACCGGGTTTGATTCCCCACTCCTCCACTTGCACCTGCTGGATGACCTTGGGCAAGCCATAGTTCTGGCACAACTGTTCTTGAAAAAGAGCAGTTTCGGTCAGAGCTCTCTCAGCCCACCTACCTCACAGGGTGTCTGTTGTGGGGAGGGGAAGGGAAAAGAGTTTGTAAGCCACTCTGAGACTCCCTTGGGTAGTGAAGAGTGAGGTATAAATCCAATCTCTTCTTCTTCCTCTAGATCCAGTTCTTTATTTTGTGTCAGTTTTTACCATTTCATTTAAGAAGGATAAATCATATATACTGTTAATCTTGGCACTCATTGGTAGTAATGTGGGAAGAATGCTATCTGAAAACTTTAACACAGCTATAAAAATAGACTGTGGAATATCATCCAAAGATATAAACAAATTGTCTTTACCTTCAAATGCTAAAAGGTTCGTATTGATCACACTACTCGAACTCTGAGTTTTGGATCAGATTTGAATTACTGCACTCGGGAAGATGCTCCTCTTGGACCACAGCTGCAAAGCATGCCTTCTGAGCAGATCAGGAACCAGCTGACTGCAATGTCTTCTGCCCTTGCAAAGGCTCTTGAAGTGATTAAGCCACCTCACCTGTTGGTAAGTCATTACGATTTGGAGTACCTTTGAACGTCTTGTGAGAAATGGTTTGGTATTCTTGGTCATTGTTTCGGTATTTCTCGTGCTTGCTTTTGTTACTTTGTCTGGCATTGAAACTTCAGTGGTTCATTCTTCTTCAGTGTATCTTAGATTCACTTTTTTCTTTTTGATGAATTGCAGCAATTTTTTTCAGGCTAGGAGGTAGAAAGTGGAGAAGGGTGTGGGAGCAAATAAGGGGGATAGTTAAGAATCTTTGTATACAGTCCCACTCTGTGGAAACATTGCCAGTGATGTCAATAAGAGATGGTGCTGCTTCTCATTTTAAAAGCTGTCCTGGTAAACACTGTTCAGCTAAATTTAAGTGACTTTTCAAGTGACTTTTATTTAGAAAACAGTTGTTTTTTGTTTAAATCTTACTGAATCTCATGAGAAATCTTGTTGCCCTCCAGTTTCACACCCTGTGTTATTGCATCATGGTTTGGTCCTCTTTGATTCCTGTATATGTGTAATCATGGGAGTCAAATGTTAAGAGTGGTGTTGTCCAAGACTGCTTGGTATTTGTGTTGTTCTTGTAAACAACAGTGCATTCCAACATAAACTTATGCTCCCATAGTGTGCATTAGCCTGTTTGGAATAATTGTTCAAATACATTAATTCTGTGCAGTTTTACTCATTCTAAGCCCATTTATTTCTGTGACTGGAATAACTCCTCTCAGGATTGCAACACACAAAAAATGCAATAGTACTTCTTTGAACTTAGGCTGTGCTTTCACCTCTCATAGTGTGTACGTTTTAAAGGTGTTTTGCTGTACTTTTTAATCTTAGCTAGAGAAGGAAGAGCAACATCAACAGGCTGTTACCGCTTACTTAAAAAATTCAAAGAAAGAACATCAGCGTATCCTTGCTCGACGTCAGACTATTGAGGAAAGAAAGGAACGTCTTGAGAATTTGAATATTCAGCGTGAAAAAGAAGAGATGGAACAGCGTGAAGCTGAACTTCAAAAGGTTCGCAAAGCTGAGGAGGAGAGACTGCGGCAGGAGGCAAAAGAGAGAGAAAAGGAGCGCATTCTGCAGGAACATGAACAAATTAAAAAGAAGACTGTTCGTGAACGGCTGGAGCAGATTAAGAAGACTGAATTGGGAGCCAAGGCCTTCAAAGATATTGATATTGAAGTAAGAAACTTTTTGATTATCCTCCAGAATGTGCAGATGACTTTAATTTTAATTTGTTCGTCAACTAAGGACTATTTTGCAGAATCTGTGAAGCTGACATATTGTTGGGTCACCTTAACTTAGTAGAATCTATGCTTTCTGAGGACCTCCAATAGAGAGCTCTTCCACTCTTGCTACTTGAGATACTTTTAATTGGGGTGGGGAACGTAGAGTATCACGAACTGAATTTCAGGCCTTCATGTAGCACTATACTCTACTGCTGAGTTTTAATCCAATCACAGAAGTCCCTTACTGTTTTGCAAAAAGGTGAAAAACCAGGGATCTTCTGCAAGTCAAGTTATACCAACCACCCAAGTCAGGTAGAATTCTACATACATGTTGGGGTAATGGCACACCATTAAAAAACACACAGTTAAAAAACAATTGTTAAAAACTCAGCCAACCACAGCAGTTCAGTCTGTACCAGATGCCCCCTGGAATAAAACATCCTTTCTGAATGCAGCAATTGAAGGTACCTCTGCACCTACTCTTACAGGCCATTCCAAAAGAATGGACCTCTCACAGACAACACCTCTGACTTAATTATTGCCATATGGATGCTTCTAGGTGAAGGAACCACTAGGTGAGGAACATTAATGGCACATGGGAATATATATATGTGTGTGTATTTTGCCTGTGTTGATGTGTTAAATAGCTATAGGGTTTGGGGCAGGGGGTGCCTGTTGGTCCAATAGAAATTTGCAAGGTGCCAAGAAAAATTCCAGTGTTTCTGTATATATTTTTTTCTTCAGTGGGAACCCAAAGTGGCTTACAACATTATTCTCACTTTCTCCATCTTTTCTCTGCAACAACAGTCGTGTGAGATAGATTAGGTTGAGAGAGGAAGTGGCCAAAGATCACCCAGCAACCTTCTAGGGCAGAATAGAGTTTCGAAGCCAGATCTTCTAGTACTATATAAATATTTTAGAAAATGATAATACCTAGTGACATTTACAATTTCATTAAATACTTCTTTACAGTTTATTAATTGGTAGAAAATAGTAGCATCCTCACCTGTATTATACCCAGAACTTGAACGGTAGAACCAAGGATGTGTGCACTGGAACATGAAAGAGTTCACAAAATTGGACATAAAAGTTCAAGCTTCAAGGGACCTTAGTGTACTTTATGCTCTTCTTGAAGGAGGGGTTTGATAAACAACTATCCTTTCACGACTTGCAGGCTGTTGTCTAGTCAGATGCTGCTAGACTTTTGGATGCTAAGGACAAAGCCAGATATTTCACAACCTTATTCCACCATACCATACAGTTTTCTGTTTCTGCTTTTTCTGCCTGTTTTCTTTCAGCCTGTCCCTTTTCTGCTGATTAAGAGTTGTGATGTTATTTTCTCTTTCCTCTCTTTTTGCTAATGTATTATGTAACAGATGCACTAAACCCTGCCTTTCTTCAGTTTGTATAGCAGTCTTTGGAAATTTAGCAAAGCTCTTCCCCTGTCCCACTCCAATGCTCCCTCTAAGCTATGGAGTCCTGTGAGCAAAAGTTCTACTTTGTGAGCTACTGGCATTAAAGTTGTGAGCAGGTGATTTGGCTACTGCATAAATTAGTTTGCTCTGGAGCCATCCTTCCTGAGCTGAGACAAAAATGTGTGAGCCAGAGGCTAAAAAAACTGAGCTAGCTCACACTAACTCAGCTTAGAGTGAACACTGTTTACCCATTATCTTCCTTCTGCATCTTGTATTTTTAAACACACATGGTTAGACCTAAGTTTCTGTGTAAGTTCTGTTCCTGTCAGAGGATGCGCAGCCTCATAAAGATGGGATTCACATGCAGTGTTTGTAGATTCTTTCTAGCAAATTCCCTTGACTGTTATGGAGGTATTATAGAGGTGAACTATGAATATGTGTCCAGTTATGTTTCCATTCTGTAGGAGGAGTCTGAATTGGAAGGAGGGACTGGGATCATACCTATTCTCCCCTCCCCTCCAACTCCCCGCATAAATCCATGTCTGTGAACACATATCTCACTTATGTGCTGGTTTGGCTAAATGTGTGTGGGGCAGACTGTGGTCCCACCCCATCATGTTCAGTCATCCTCCATGACCAAAACTGGTGTCTTACTAACAATTAATTAAATCCCCACATCTTAATTAGAATTAGTCTGAAAATTAAATTTTTTGATGAAATGCAGCAGAGTACTAAGAAGTTGTAAATGCTTTGTGAAGTAAGAAGCTGTCGAACAGTTAAAGCTTAAGGATACGTTTTTATCTGGACCAGTTTGTTTTTTATTCTTCAGCATTTAATTTCTGATTTAGGATCTTGAAGAATTGGATCCAGATTTCATTATGGCAAAACAGGTTGAACAGCTGGAGAAAGAAAAAAAAGAACTTCAGGAGCGTCTGAAGAATCAGGAGAAAAAGGTATTTTTAAAAAGACCACTAGGTTAAGAAGATGCAGAAGAAATATTTTTTGTTCCTTTACATTTCAACCTGAGTAATGTAATATTATGCTTTTGTTTAGATTGACTATTTTGAAAGAGCAAAGCGTTTAGAAGAAATTCCCCTAATTAAGAGTGCCTATGAAGAGCAAAGAGTCAGAGATATGGAGCTTTGGGAGCAGCAAGAAGAAGAGAGGGTGAGGTTTTGAAGGAAGATTCTTTGGTTTGAGAAGCAAGTCACTTTTAATATTTCCTCTCTGTTGGTCTAAATAAATGAGACTATCAGTGTGTACTAATTTCATTTGTTCCAGTGGTCAGCCTTATTATTAGTATATTTGCTTTAAATATTGATGACAAAATTTTGAACTGTGAAGAGTGAATGACTTCTGAATATATTGAATTGATCCTATGAATCCATTCCCTCAAATAGCAACACTTTTTTTGGCACAAGGAGCTTTCCACCCAGTCATGAAGTTTATTTGCTGGCAGAAGACTCCTTGCACCGGGGTAAAAAGAACCCCGTTAATGGAACAGTTCCATGCCAATATAATCAGACAATCTCAATCTCTGTTTGATTTCTAAATTGTGTCATTTTAATGCTTTACAGCAGGGGTGGGCAATTGTTTTGGCTCGGGGGCCACTTTGTGGGAGCGGAGGTTAGCGGAGAGCCGCACCTTTTAAAATGATTGCATTCATTAGTTAACTTTGAATTTCAGAAAAGGTATAAATTGTATCATAAAAATCAATAAATATAAATTAAATAAAATAGTGGTAGTTTTATTCAATTTATTTATTGTGCTAATTTTATATAATCTATAGCTGCAAGCACATTTAATTTTAGAATCAGTTTAATGAGACAAATGTACCCTATCACACTTTTCTACAATTTTTTTGAAATCAGGAGTGAGATTGCTTGTTGAGTTAGAGGCTTTTAGACCTTTGATCTGACTGCATGTCAGTAAGTTCAAGCTGCAGCTCCTCAGGTGCTGTATCAATATCAGCAGTGATGGGATAAGAGAGCAAATTGAATTTAGGCTCAATTTTCTTGAAGTCCTGAAATCTTCTTGGCGGGCCGCAAAAAACTCTATGGTGGGCCGCACGTGGCCCCCGGGCCGCAATTTGCCCACCCCTGCTTTACAGTATTCATGGTTGGACAGTCTTGGATTTTACTTACTTTAAAACTGGAAGCCACTATTTTCACTGTAACAAATGTGATCTAAATACATGTATAGCCCGAGCTTATAGAAAATAAACTCATGTGTAAATACTAGGCTTCTCTGATATGTTGTTTCCAAAGTGCAACTGGTCACCAATTTCTAAGTGAGGTTGGGGAAAGAGGCCTATGGAGCCAGGAAAAATACAAATGATGTTTTGGATAGGTCATATTTTAGTGTAATTCTGGCTTTGTTTTGCATATGTTACAGATTACAACCATGCAGTTGGAGCGTGAAAAGGCCCTTGAGCATAAGGGCAGACTGTCAAGGATGCTGGAGGACAGAGATTTATTTGTAGCCAGGCTCAAGGCAGCAAGGAAATCAGTTTATGAGGTAAATTTACAGCCCATATTTGAGATTGCAGTTTGAGATTATGAAGTGGGTGCATTCCAAGAGCATCAGCAGAGAGGATGGGGGTGGTCTGTTATAAAAACTGTTTGTTTTACTAATAGTTCCGTGTTAATTAGCTCCTCTTAAGAATTCAGGGTAGAATTAATGGGGTTATTTTACTTTTATTTATTTACTTTATAGTCTGCCTTTCTCATGGAGACTCAACGCAGGTTACATAGTACAAGTTAATGCAGTCAGTAGGATGAGACATTTAATAAGCATTGTGGTAGGATTAGGATAACAGAATCTGGCACAAAACATAAAGTATTAGACATATGTTACACAATGCAGAACATGGTGTTCTGTAAGTATAAAACAATGCAGTGAGAGCAAGATAAAGTACCACTGAACATAGTGATGTAGTTCACAGTCCTGTTCCCTTTATAAAAAGCACCTTCCCGAACCATTTTGTTATGATACAGCCATTTTGTTATGATGTAGCCAGTATGACAGAGTGTTGGACTGGATAGGCCATTGGCCTGATCCAACATTGGCTTCTCTTATGTTCTTATTTTCTTTTTAGAACTGCCAGGAAGTTTTTTCTGAACTTTTTGAACCATAATAACTATGCTCTCAGTAGGAGTGAGACTTGCATTGCTGTCATGCTCATAAAGATGCAAAATTTCTGGACATTTTGAAGTTATGGGAAACAACTATTCTCCCTCCCCTTGGTGGAAAAAACCATACTTTGGGAAAAATTGAAATATATGGAATACCTACATTCCTATCAAACCAAAACTAATTTTATTATTTTAACAACATAAAATGCATCATCGACAGCTTAGCATATAAATCTGCAACATTTAACATTTTTATGGAATTTAAAAGTTACAAATTCCGTACTTTAATACAATTAAAATTGCAAATGTAGCCAGTATTTGAGAGGAAACTGCAAGCTGATGCACCGTATGCTACCTTAGAACATGTAACTTAGTTCCAGCTAGGTACCAATTACAAATTTTCTACAATCAAAATTGCAAATGTACCAATTACTAGAGAGAAAACTGGGCAACGGACTTTCAAGACAAATGAGAAGCAGAGATGATTTGCCACTGCCTTCCTCTGCATAGTTGTCCGCAGTGATCTCCCATCCAAGCACTGACCCTGCTTAGCTTCTGAGATCTGAAAAGGTCATGTTTATTTGGATTTATATCCCACCCACCCCTTGATGGGCTCAGGGCGGGTTCGAACAATATAAATACAGTACAACATTATAAAATTCAGTACAATTAAAATCACATTAAAACATATACAACATACAGCTCTAATAAAGGCCCTCTGTACTGGAAATGACTTAGGGTCTTTGACCCAGGCTGTAAATGGGGGCTGACCCAAGCTATAAGTAAGAGGCTGATCCAAGGAGGAGAGGGACGCCTGTTGCCTCAACTAAAAGCCCAGTGGAAGAGTCTTGCGGGCCCTGCGGAATTGTAATAAATCCTGATCTCACTTGAGAGCTCATTCCACCAGGCAGGAGCCAGGGCCGAAAAAGCCCGGGCCCTGGTTGAGGCAAGTCGGACGTCCCTGGAGCTGGGGACCACCAATAGAAGTGGTGTTTTGCCTGGTGAACTTACCGTAATGGATGATGGCTTTTCTGGTGAGTCTATCCCAGAATTAAGAAGAAGAAGAGAGAGAAAAAGAGATTGGATTTATACCCCACCCTTCACTATCCAAAGGCGTCTCAGAGTGGCTTACAATCTCTTTTCCTTTCCCTTCCCCTTCCCACAACAGACACCCTGTGAGGTAGGTGGGGATGAGAGAGCTCTGACAGAAACTGCTCTTTTTCAAGAATGGCTGTGCCAGAACTATGGCTTGCCCAAGGTCATCCAGCAGGTGCAAGTGGAGGAGTGGGGAATCAAACCTGGTTCTCCCAGATTAGAGTCTGCGCACTTAACCACTACACCAAACTGGCTCTCTTTAAAGATATAAAATTTCCTGAAAATTTGAAGCAATGGGGGAAAAAAGCAGAAATTTGGGGGGAAATGGAAAGATATGCAATACTTCCTGTCCTATGAAACCTAAACTGATTTTACTGCTTTAACAATGTAACATGCATAATCTATAACTTTAGCTTATAAAATTACAATGCACAATGTTTGACCAACATTGTGCATTGCTTGTACCAGTCCCAGAATTTTAAGGTTATATACAGGTATCTGTCTTTATGCGTTTACACCTATAAAATATTTTCCAGGAAAAACTTAAACAATTTCAAGAAAGACTAGCAGAAGAAAGGCATAACCGTTTGGAGGAACGGAAAAGACAGCGCAAAGAGGAAAGACGTATTACTTATTACCAAGAGAAGGAGGAAGAAGAACAAAGACTGAAAGAGGAGAAGATGCTTAAAGGTAAACACTGATGAGCTGTTGCTGAAAAAAGTTATGTTTTCTTGTAGTGACAGTGTTGCTTGTCTGGATAGGGATGTGTTGCAGTTGCTACTTGTGAAACAGAATTCACCACTTGTAAAAATCATATCAGATTTTAGATGTATGAAATGTTACCTGTTTAAAAGTCTTGATCCTAACCTCTTCTGCAAGAGGAATGGTATTTGTTTGAATACAGTCCAAAGTCAGCAGCTGTGGAGAAATGGTAGACATTTCCAGACTGGTGATATTGATAATGAAGAAGAGTTACCTGCATCATTGTCTTGGCAGAACAAGAAGAAAAAGAACGTGTTGAACGTGAAAAACGTGAGAAAGAAATGCTTGAATATCAGGAACGAGTCAGAAAACTAGAAGAAGTGGAGAGGAAGAAACGCCAAAGAGAACTGGAGATTGAAGAGAGGGAGCGTCGTCGAGAGGAAGAAAGGAGAAATCTTGATGATCCACTTTCAAGGAAGGTAAATGTTGTTTCTAGTACACTGAACCCTCTTAACTATTTATACACTATTCCTTTGGCTGTGCAGTAGAAAAATGGCATAAAATAAGGAATATAAATGAAGGAGGAGAAGAGATTGGATTTATATCCCACCCTTCACTACCCAAGGGAGTCTCAGAGCAGCTTACAAACTCCTTCCCCTTCCCCTCCCCACAACAGAGACCCTGTGAGGTAGGTGGGGCTGAGAGAGCTCTGACAGAAACTGCTGTTTTTCAAGAACAGCTGTGCCAGAACTATGGCTTGCCCAAGGTCATCCAGCAGGTGCAAGTGGAGGAGTGGGGAATCAAACCCGGTTCTCCCAGATTAGAGGCTGTGCACTTAACCACTACACCAAAGAACTCTCTCAGTTTAAGGGCTGAGATTTAAAACGGGATGAAAATATTTAAAGCATAATGTCTGTGTAGATAATGTTTGCAAAAGTATAAACAGAAGTAGTTCTATATTTAAATAAGTATTTTTGGTTTTGTTAAATGTAGGAATCTCGATGGGGAGACAGAGAAGCTGAAAGCACTTGGAGAAGAAGTGCTGAGCCAGAGTCAGAATGGAGACGCCCAGCAGCACCAGAAAGGTATCTATTGGAATAATGTTTAAATAGTTTACAAATGGGTTGATATTTCTCTTGTGATTCTGTAACACTATGAAAGACTGAACAATGCTGAACACAACACATACAGCACATCACTTTGGGTAAGAAATTTCTCAGTTGACAATGTGTGTTATTCAGTAGTTATTGTTACAGGTTGCAGAAATTCTTGCAGGGTGTGTGTGGGGGTACAGTTTCTTCTATGATGATTCACTTCTTGTACAATCATATGATCATGGCAGTGATCAATGATATTGAAAGATCAGACTGCATTTAGTGGTTACAATGCTTTCAAGTCAAGCCACGTCTGTCATAAGACTTTTTTCCGCCCTGGGTTTTGAGGGCTAGAATATGTTAGGGTATGTCTCTTTCTCCCATCTTGCCTTCTGTCTTTTGTTTTCTTTTGTATTTTAAAGTATACTATTTAATAACTTGTATTTTCCCATTTTTCATAAAGTTCAAAGTGGCTAGAATGAGTGGTGCCTGAGAGCTACCAAATCAACTTCTACGAATGATCTTGATACAGTTTTCACTGACGTAATTATCCAGTGACTTTAAAATACAGGGACAAAAATAAGAAGCTAGATAAAACAAAAATACTACTTGGAAATTAAATGCAGGGGAACTGAGGCATTTTGAAACATTGTTATGTCTTTTATATTGTTATGGACATGAGCAAAATTGCCAAAGAGGAAGCTTCTGTTGAGGCTTTCTCTGTGTGTGTGTGTGGGGGGGGGGGGGGGCTTCTGAAATTCCTGTGTTCCTCACTGCCTACTGGGACCCAAGAAGCTGCTCTGGACAGTTAGTGGACCCTCCTCAGATACGTGGAGGACTTGGAGCTATTGTGAGCTGTGGTAATACTTGGAGGTACCTATGAGATTCCTTAAAAACAGGGCTGAAATCGTCACAATTCATACCCGTATTTTTCCCATAATGTAACAAAAAGGCAAACAAAGTTGTCTTCTTTGGTGATTAAATGTGTCTATTTCTGCATGTGTGTATGCTGTTTGAAACTGATTGGTTTTTCCTTCCTAACATGCTTGTGTATACATGCGACAAAATAGATGCATCTGCTTCCTGGCCTTCTACCTCAGGCCTGGCAAGTCTTTAGAGATCAAGGGATTGGCTCCAGAGGAGGATTTCTGCAAATGGGGAGGGGTGATATTTGATTCTTCTTTCCCACAGTGGACCTCTAACAATCCCCACATGGTGTCCCTGGAGTTCCATATCCTCCAGTAAGCCACGCTTAGGAAATCTGCTATAAAATGACAAAGATTCCCCAAAGCCACTTCAACTTGAACTTCTCTATTTCTGTTGTAAGATGTGGGTGTGCCTTAGTGTTTATGTGTTAGGTAGTTTTGATACCATACACTTTGTCTGCTTTTTGTTTAAAGTAACGGGGTAGGGAAACCATTAAAATGTTCAAATTAGACAGTGCTGCTGTGTTGAAACAATGTACCAAGTAGCTTTGAGACCACTGAAAACAAAACTTCTTTTGCATATACAATTTTTTTGTGCTTATTCAGAGAGTGGCGTCGTGGGGAAACACGTGATGAAGAAAAACCTTTCAGGAAAGATGAAGCACCTGAACATAGCACTCCAGAAGACAGACCACCATCCCCCCATGAAGCACCAGAAGAAAAAGTCTTGAAGCAGGATCCAGATGAAGAAAAAAGTCCTAGGAAAGCCCTGGATGATGAACGACCTAGTTGGCGCTCCATGGGTGATGATCGGGGCCCGAGACGGGGGCTGGATGATGACCGGGCCCCAAAAAGGGGGCTGGATGATGACCGGGGCCCAAGACGGCTGGATGATGACTGGGGCCCGAGACGGGGGCTGGATGATGACCGGGCCCCGAGACGGGGGCTGGATGATGACCGGGGCCCGAGACGGGGGCTGGATGATGACCGGGGCCCGAGACGGGGGCTGGATGATGACCGGGGCCCAAGACGGGGGCTGGATGATGACTGGGGCCCGAGACGGGGGCTGGATGATGATCGGGGCCCGAGACGGGGGCTGGATGATGATCGGGGCCCGAGACGGGGGCTGGATGATGACCGAGCAAGTTGGCGCAGTGCAGATGATGACAGGGGCCCCAGGCGGGGGCTTGATGATGACAGGGGCCCCAGGCGGGGGCTAGATGATGACAGGGGCCCCAGGCGAGGGCTGGATGATGACAGGGGCCCCAGGCGAGGGCTGAATGATGACCGGCCTAGTTGGCGCAACAGTGATGAGGACAAGGGCCCCAGGCGGGGGCTGGATGAGGACAGAATTTCAAGGCGTGATGAAGATAGGGGACCATGGCGTAATGCTGATGAGGATAGAATTTCAAGGCGTGATGATGATCGTGGACCCAGGCGTACTGGTGATGATGACAGAGGTCTTAGACGTGGAGACGATTCTAGACGTGGAGATGATTCCAGATCTGGACCTTGGAGACCATTTGGTAAACCAGGTAAACTTGAATGCTTTTGTTGCTGGTTTCCTCTCCTGTTCAGTAAAATTACTGTATAGTCTGTTTAGTAATGTTTGCATTTACTCTTGTGCCACAGAAGTATAGGGATTATTTTGTGAGAGATAACTGAATCTTCTCTGGCATGTAATGAAAACTGTATAGCAAACTAAAGGATATGCTTATTGAAGGTGAGAACCAAAAAAGATGCATGGAAAGTTTTTCCATTTGTACTTTACATTCTTGGTGCTGTAACTTAACATACCCCAATGGCACTCGTTTTTGGCACTGGCACCTAGGCTCATTTAGACATAGTTTAAAAATTGTGGGTTTTTAAAAATTGTGGGTTTAAAAAAAAAAATTAAACATTTTAATCCTACCTTTTTTCTCATACTACACGGCAGCCAACAACATATAAAAACATAACCAATTAAAATACGACAAACCAATCTCAATACAGGAAGAGTAAAGCCCACACGTGTACATTAAAATCCATATACATTAAGCCAAACTTGCTTAATGTAAGAGCCACACAGAATAAACATCAGAAGCTTGAGAGCCGCAAGACATGAACAAATATTACATACGCGTTTTAACTGAAAAATATACAGCTTTTTATTAACATTAAATGATAACTGCCAAAAATAAAAACAAAAGGGGGAAAACAGATATTGATAATGATATTTATTTGTCTGAAAGAGAGAGAGAGAGGTGGAAAGAAAGAGAATCAAAGAAAGCAAATAGATGGGGGAGGGGAGGGAAAGGAAGGAAGGAAGGAAGGAAGATGAGGTATGGGAGGGAGGAAGAAAGAGAGGAAGGGAGGAAAAAAAGAAAGGTGAAAAGAAAGAAAGAGATGAAAGAAAGCAAAGAAATGGGGAGGGAGGGAGGAAGTGAGAGGTGGCCAGAAAGCAACTTTAAATGTGTTCTCCTAACGCCCCCACGCCAGCCGGCTTGGCTTGGAGAAGGCATTTAAAGAGGCAATGCCTTCGCCAAGCCAACTGGCTGGTGTGGCAGTATGGTGGGGCTTGGAGACTTCTCCAAGCCAGTTGGTGGGGGGGGGGGGGCGCTTTGAGAATGCATTTAAAGTTGAGTTGCTTTCTTTTTCTGCTCCCCCTCCACACCTCAAGCCTATCCAGGGAGGGGAACACTGGCTGGGAAAGGAAGACCGGTGGCTGCTTCCCCAGCCACCCTGCCAGGGAGCCACACAGTATGTGTGAAAGAGCCACATGCGGCTCCCAAACCACAGTTTGGCCACTCCTGATATATATAATCCCATCATGAAAATGCCTATTGAAGTAGTATTGCTGACTGCTCCTCTAACAGCATACAGTTAGTTTCAGTATTTAGTTCAGTCCATGAGGATTGAGAAGGCTGAGGGTGGAGTGGTGGTGAAGCATTAGGAGTGTGCAAGAAAAATAAGGGGGGGGGGGTTGGATTCAGATATATTGGACCTGAAAAATATCAGTATTTCCCAATATTCCCCTATCCCAATACCAGTATGGTATTCAGATTCAATAAATATTCAGGAATCCCAAATTTATTTAGGTCCATTGTACCCTATGGGGACCGTTGAAGTCAGTGGCAAATCTCCTGGGCTTTATTCAGTGGTTGGGGGTGGGGGGGTTTGAGGTAGAGGCACCAAATTTGCAGTGTAGCTGCTGGAGCCTCTCCTCAAAAGAACCCCCAAGTTTCAAAGAGGGAGTCCAATTTTGTGGGCACCCAAAGAAGGTGCCCCCATCTTCCATTGTTTCCAATGGGGGAAAAATAGTAAGGCAATACAAGCCCAGCAGAATATCTGCAGTAGAAAGTGAAGTGTGTCTGGGGGGGGGGGCATTTTTGCAAGGCCAGCAGCAGAACCACAGCTACTGTGGCAGTGCCAAAACCCAACAGGACTAAGGTCAAATCTGAAAATCTCTGAAGTAGAAATGGGGGGGGGGGGGGCAATTTCTGCAAGGATAGCAGAACCAGTGCAATGTACTAGTGCCCAGCAGCAGAACCCAGTGCCTTTGTGGCAAATGCCAGCACAACAGGAGTGATGTCAAGCACAGAATCACAATCCTAGGGAGGGGGTTGCAAGGACAGCAGAACCAGTGCGATAGTACCCAGCAGCACAATCCAAAGGGACCCAAGAAAGGCCTGAGGCCATTGCCCTCAACCCCACACACAACCACCAGGCCCAAACAACAAGTGACAAAAAACTGCAAAGTGCAAACCACAAAACCAAAAGGAACTAAAACCTAACCAAAGAGAACCAAAATAAGACCTGAGGCCCTTGGCCTTACCCCCCCCCCCCCCCCTCGGGCAACCTATCACCCACCAAGCCCAAAGAACAAGTAACAGTAAAATAGGAAAACTTTTTTTAAAAAATTGTTCTATCAAATCAGTCACTGTCTTCAGTCTTCTCCAGGCAGGCAGGATCTGATCTGAAGTCCACAGCAGAATTTCTTAGGCAGCAGGAGTCAAGCTCAGAGCAGCAGCTGGAGCCAAAGCCAGCCACACACACTCCAAACGTTTCTCAGCAATGGATTCTAGGCTCAGCCAGACCCTTGCTTTTATGTTCTTTGCCCATGCACAGAAGAATTTCAAAAAAGAACAAACTTCTGTGATTGGCTAAAGAGCAGTGGTTTCCCCCTAATCTGAAATCCTATTTGTCAAATTGCCACTGCTCCCTCTGTCCTCCTATTCTGTGGGAAATGGGTGGGGAAAGCAAGGTAGTTAGCTGGACTTAACATTTGAAGCCAGCAACAACCTTGCAAAATTGCAAACCTGCAATGCAGTGCCATTTGCAAGTACATTGCAGTGATTGGCTCTAAGGCACTACAGCTCCCCCTAACATGCTTTTGCCATTGGGCTGCTGAGATGTCTCTTCTCCCTCCCTCTTGTTGCCCTGTAAACCAGAGCAAAAGGCGGGAAAGAGCCCTAGAGGAGAGAAGTGAAAGGTAACTTCGTAGCTCTTTAAAGTTTAAATCTCTCCAGCAGCAGCAATTTGGTAAAGCTGAATAATTTCTGCTTTTTTCGGTATCTATATTGATAGCCAAATCAGATTCTCTGATCTGTAGTCAGCTTAGAAAATACCTGAAAAATACTGCTAAGGTATTTCTTGGGTATTTATTTGCCTCAGTTTATACTAAATGCACACCCCTATAAGGCATACCGCCCTCATGGAAGGCACAGTCTTTCAGATATATGGGCCTCCAGGTTGTGGCTCCTAAAATACTGTGTAATCCAGGGGTGGGCAAATGGCGGCCCGGGGGCCACATGCGGTCCGCCCCACAGTTTTTTGCGGCCCACCAAGAAGATTTCAGGACTTCAAGAAAATTGAGCCTAAATTCAATTTGCTCTCTTATCCCATCACTGCTGATATTGATGCAGCACCTGAGGAGCTGCAGCTTGAATTTATTGACATGCAGTCAGATCACACTGTGAAAGAAATGTTTAATGCTGTGACATTAGTTGACTTTTACAAATCTTTGCCTGCTGGGAAAATGTTCTCTATATTTGGGTCTACATATATTTGTGAGCAAAATTTTTCTTGCATGAAGATCAACAAGAGTAAATATACATGCTCTTCAACAGACATTAACTTGCAGGCTGTGATGAGAATTTCAACAAGCAATCTCACTCCTGATTTCAAAAAAATTGTAGAAAAGTGTGATAGGGTACATTTGTCTCATTAAACTGATTCTAAAATTAAATGTGCTGCCAGCTATAGACGATATGAAATTAGCACAATAAATAAATTGAATAAAACTACTATTATTTTTTTAATTTATATTTATTGATTTTTATTATACAATTTTTACCTTTTCTGAAATGCAAAGTTAACTAATGAATGCAATCATTTTAAAAGGTGCGGCCCTCCGCTCACCTCCGCTCCCACAAAGTGGCCCCTGAGGCAAAACAATTGCCCACCCCTGGTGTAATCTATTGTGGCTCCTAAAATACTGAGTATACAAATGCTAAGTAAAGAAAGAAAAAAGCCCCCGTTTCACTAAACATGTATAAACATGAAACGAGTTGTTATGCCATTCATACTTCCTAGGAACATCTGCTTTTATAATGAGAGAGTAGACCACGGGGAGTTTACCTTTTTGAACAATTTTGGGGCAAGTGTTATAGTCTATTTTCATATTTCCTCTAATTTGATTGATCTCTGGTAAACTATCTTGAAGTGGGGAAAACTATTGCTAGCTACCATATGCCCTTCTATTAGTAAGTTTTGGGGCTTTTATAATGTGGAAAGTCTGGTAACCAAAATTAGAAATTATTTCATGTTCCTCAGCACCAGTATCATATTTCTTAACGATATGCAGACTAGGAATCATCGAGTATCTTATGGCTGCCATCCAAACATGACAAGATCATAGCTGCTTATGGCGGACAAATGTAATTTTCACATTGTATAGTCTTGGCTTGTTTAAAATTGTATTTAGCTTTTTGAAACATTAAAAAAAAATTAAAAATAGATTCTGTTCAGTTTGTTACTTCTATATAGACGGTTTGATAATTTGTTGCTCTATTACTAGCTAGAAACACAGTGACTGTCTTCGTGCTGGACACCTGTCCACCTTACGTGCATTCTTGTGCTGCTGAAATTAGTCCACATAAATTGACATGTTTTGTTGTTGTTAGGTGGATGGAGAGAAAGAGAAAAAGCTCGTGAAGACAGCTGGGGGCCTCCACGAGACTCCAGGCCTTCAGAAGATCGGGAATGGGATAGAGATAAAGATCGTGATGAGAATGAAAAGGACCGAGAACTTGAGAAAGATCGTGACTTTGATCGGGAAGATCGCTTCAGGCGTCCTAGGTTTTGAATTTGTTTGCTTTTAACAATGCTCATAAATTATTTTTCTTCTGTGAATCATTTCCCCCCCATGCCATGAGGAGTCCAGTACTTCACCCGAGAAATCTTGCGATAGTTGCACCATTTTGAGGAACATAATTGTATGAGTAAGTTCTAAGTAGTGTCAGCAGCCTAAAATACCTAGATCAAGAAAAAAAATGTCACAATTCTAAGTTGTCAAAATTTGCATTGGTTGCTTTGAAAGTTTAAGTCACATAATTGTTTGCAATTTACTTTCAACACAAATGTAAAAAGGTGAATTAGAATACCAACTTTAAAAATGAAAATCCAGTTCAGTTTTGTTGTATTACAGAGTTAATCTCACCTGTTGGGGTCATTACTTAAAATAGGTACATGGAAACCAAAAGTCTCTTTGACTGTTCTAAGGCAGTGCATTAACCACTAAACCATAAGGTTGGTTTTGGTGAAAACCTTGTATCCCAGATCGCTCAGTGTTGTCTTTTAAGAATTTTATTTAACATCACTGTAGTTATCTTTGGAAATTATATAAAAAACAGCAGATACGTAAATGACATTATAAATAAAAAAGCATACATGTCATCTATTCTCCAACATAGCCTGCATTTAGAAATGAAATGCAGTTTCTAAAATTCTTACCAAGCCTTTCAGAAAAGAACCCTCAACCCAGATTTGAGAGATTCAAGGGTTTTAGGATGTGGCATATAGGCATAATTATGTGAGTGTCTCATGATTTTATTAAACCATCTACTTTGTTTTCTCTAAAGGTGTGAAGTTGGACACCTCTGAACATTCCAAAAAATTACTGCTGCAAACTGTTCCATTTGTTGCAGTATTTATTCTGGGCATTAAGTATTGATTAATAAATTAGTCTTCTCAAGGCTGGAAACTGTAAGTTAGCTAGAACAATGAAACAAATGAGTTTTTGCAGAATTACACAAAAACCTAAAAGTGAACTCTCAAGCCTACTGTGTCAGAATATCCTAAACAATGGTTTAAAGTTAAAATCTGCAACAGTTCCATTGAGAAAATTGCTTACATTGAAATAGGTTTTAGGTCATATAACTGGTTTAATACCACAGCTATCTGTTCAGCAGAAACTGGAATTAAGCAGTATTTCTTCTAAAATATTTTATTTAACTAAAGGGATGATGCTGGCTGGAGGAGAGGCCCAGCTGAAGAGACCTCTAGCTGGAGAGATTCAGGTCGTCGTGATGAATGGGATCGACCTGGTCGTGACTCTAGAGATGACCGGAGTAGCCGTGACCTTCGAGAGCAACGTGGTGAAGAGAGAGAAAGGAGAGGGCCACCACCTCCCAGAACAGATCGGGAAGAAAGTAGGATTATTTTCTGCTTAGGTGTTTTATATATAGTGTCCGTTAGGGAAGTAATGAGGAAAGGGACTCCCATTATCCAGATGTCTGGATAGTTTGCATCATTGGGTAATTATGGAGATAGCAAACATAAGAAGAGCCTTGCTGGATCAGACTAATGGTTCATCTTGTCCAGCATCCTGTCTCACACAGTGGCTAACCAGTTCCTCTGGAGGGCCAACAACGGGACATAGGGGTTGAGACCTTCCCTTGATGTTGCCTCCGGGCTCTGGGATTCAAAAATTCAGTGCTTCTGAATATGAAGGTACCCCTCAGTCACTAGTAGCCATGATAGACCTATTCTCCATGAATCTCTGTAATCCCCTTTTAAAGCTGTTTATTGCTGTGACCATCACTATATTCTCTGGCAGCAAATTCCACATTTTAATCACTCTCTCTGTAAAAAAAGTAGTTCCTTTTGTCTGTCCTGAATCTACCGCCCATCAGCTTCATTGCATGCCCTCAAACTCTAGTGTTTTTGGAGAGGGAGAAAATTTTTGCTTTATCAACGACCTCCATCCTATGCATAATTTTATTAACCTTTATCATGTCGTCCTTTAGTCGTCTCCTTTCTAAACTTGAAAAGTCCTGGACTCATCAGCCTTTCCTCATAGGGAAGGTGCTCCAGTCCCCTAATAATCTTGGTTGCCCTCCTCTGTACTTTTTCTAGCTCTGCAATGCCTTTTTTGAGATAAGGTGATCAGAACTGTACATAGTACTTCAAATGAGGCTGCATCATAAATCTATACAGGGGCATTATAATATTTACTGTTTTATTTTCAGTCCTTTTCCTAATAATCCCAAAAATAGAGTTAGCCTTTTCCACTGCTACAGCACACTAGGTTGACACTTTCATTGAGCTATCCCTCAGTCTCAACAAGTTAGATAAAATGGAACTAGCCAATTTCCACCCAGTGTCAAATTTACCATTTCTGGGAAAGGTGATTGAGAGAGTAGTTGCTGAACAGTCCCAGGTCTTTTTGGACGAGACTTCCGCACTCAGTCCATTCAACTCTGGCTTCAGGCCTGGTTTGGGGACAGAGACAGCTCTTGTAGCTCTTCTGAATGACATCTGGCTGCAGTTGGATCAAGGTGGTTCAGCACTTTTGATCTTGTTGGATCTTTCTGCAGCATTTGATACAGTGGACCTCCCAATTGTCATCCACCATTTGGTCTCCCTTGGGATTCATGGCACAGCCTTCTCTTGGTTTGCCTCATTTCCCCAGGAATGTGGTCAGGTGTTGTTTGGGTGCAGGAGGTCTTCTGGGTGGCCTTTGGTCTGTGGGGCACCCCAGGGAACAGTCCTGTCCTCGATGTTGTTTTAACATTTATATGTGCCCTCTAGAGGAGCTTGTCAGGAGGATTGGGTTGGTTGCCACCAGTATGCTGATGACACCCAGCTCTTCTTCCTGTTGGATAAATGACCAGAAGCAGCTTTCTTTTCTCTGTCCCAGTGCGTGAATGCCATGTTTGAATGGTTGAGGCAGAGCCAGTTGAAATTTAATCCAAGGCTGAAGTCATGTGGCTGGGTAAGACTGGACCATGGTGGGGATTGCAGCTTCTGTCTCTGGCTTGGTTCCAGCTTTCATTAGTGGACTCTGTGAAGAGTCTGGGGGTCTGGTTGGATGCCTCTCTTACCTTGGACAAGCTAGTGTCCACAGCTGCAGGGCAGGTTTCTTTCTATCTGTGCCAGTCCTGTAAGCTGGCCCCCTGTCTGTCCTAGCTGGACCTGGCCACAGTGATTCATGCCAGTCACCTCCAGAATAGACTGTTGCAATTTGCTGTACATAGGGCTGCCCTTGAAGGCAATTCAGAGGCTTCAGGTTGTCCAGAATTCAGCTGCCAGGCTTCTGACTGGAACGTCTTGGTCTTCTCATATACAGCCTGTCTTGAAGCAGCTGTATTGGCTGTCTATTGATTTCTGGGTCAAATTAAAGGTGCTGATCTTAACCCTTAAAGCCCTAAATGGTTAGGGAATGTTGTAACTGAGGGATCACCTCTCCTTTTACAGCCCCCTCAGCAGCTACAGTCGCCATCTCGTGGCCTACTGGTGGTGATGGGCCCTTGGGTTGTGTCCACCATAGTGAGGGCCTTTACAGTTGTAGCCTTGACATAGTGGAATGCCCTCTCAGATGAGACCCGGGCCCTGCGGGATCTCCATAGGTTCCACAGGGCCTGTAAGCCTGAGCTTTTCCATCAGGCCTTCCCAGTTCAGTGTATTTGGGGGGCTTAATGTAGGATCCACGGCTATCAGTTGTAATTGCTTGCTTTTTATACTCTGTATTTTATACCAGGGCCATAACTAGGTGGGGACAGTGCCCCCTCCCGAATTTGCAATGCCCACCCACCCCAGGAAGATGCCAGACCCACCCACCCCGGGGCAATCACTGTGGCCTCACTGGCTCTTCCTGGTGCTTCTGACTGAGAAGAGAGTGTGCGTGACGGTTGGGCCCTGCCGCGGCAGCTTGGCAATGGCAACTTTATTCTGCTTCCACCGCCCCCGCCTGCTCCTTTCCTGGGTCTCCTGGCTCAGCCACTGCTGCCCCTGTGGGCCTCTCTGAACGGCTCTGCCGGTGTTAGCAGTATGACGTGGTCACTTGCTCCAAGGTCGAGAAGAGGCTGGGTAGGCTTAAGGGGGGTTGTGTGGGGGGCGGGGGGCAGCTAGGAGAGTGCTTGATCCATGCCATGTCTAATGCATGCCCGCCTCTCTCCTGGCTAAGAATCAATGTGTATGGGGGGTGGGGGAATAATCTCAGAGGGACTGAAGCCCCACTCTGTCTGCCTGCTTCCACCCTTCTGGCAGGGAGAGGGGGCCCTTTCTTGGGCTCATCTATATATATTTTTGGTGACGTCAGAAGCGACGTCTTCCCCCCCACAGTGCCCCCCCCCCGGAAAATTGTTTATACTATTGTTTATACTGTTTTTACTGTATTTATTATCTTGGTTTTAATATTGTTGTGAACTGCTCTGAGTCCCACTTTGTGGGAAGGAGAGGTATATAAATTGAAATAATAAGTAACTTTTGCTACTCTCCAGGATTCTGGTACCGCGACTGAATTTAGTAATAGGATACATATACGGGTTAGTAGATGAACTACCTCACATTTGAGGATCCCCAAGAACTCTCGGGTGTATGCCATCAGGACCTGGTGACTACCAATTTTAATTTCCCCAGTAGGTCTAAAACTTCATCTTTCATTACCTCAATTTGCCTCAGTTATTCAGACCCCCACTTCAGACTACATGCCCCACACTTCCCACAGTGAACACAAAAGCAAAAAATTCATTGAGCTTCTCTGCCATCTCCCTTTAGAAATCTCTTTATTCTTTTGTCATCCAAAGGCCCAACTGCTGCGCTGGCTGGTTTCCTGCTCTGGATATATTTAAAACAATGTTTATTGTTTGTGATGCTTTTAGCAACTTGCTCCTCAAAATCTCTTTTTGCATGCCTAATTATTGACTTACATTTCTTTTGCCAAAGCCTGTGGTCCCTCCTGTTCAATTCGTTGGAGCAGACCCTCCACTTCTTAAAAGAAGGCTCTTTAGTTTTTATAGCTTCTTTGACTTGCGTTGTTAACTACACAGACCTTCTTTTAGACTTGGCAGTGTTTTCCCTAACTAGTGGAACACATTCTATCTGGTATTTACTTAGTGTAGTTTTAAGTAGTTTCTAAGCATCCTCTAGGGATTTGACTCATTTCTGTTCGCCTTTCAGTTCCCTTTTAACTATTCCCCATATTTTTGTGAAATTCCCTCTTTTGAAATCAAATGTTACAATTTTGGACTTCAGAGGTAACTTTCCATTGACCTGAATGCTGAACATAATAGCATTGTGGTCACTGTTCCCAACTGATGCAACAACCTCTACATATTTCACCATGTCCCTCTCAGAACCAAATCCAAGATCAGTACCCCTCTGGTTGGCTCTGTGACCTACTGTTCCAGTGCACAGTCATTTATAATGCCTAGGAATCTCATTTCTGTAGTATGACTTGAGCACATGTTTACGCAGTCAACACGAGGGTACTTGAAGTCTCCCAGTATAATAACATTATCTGCTTTAGTCTCCTCCTTTGTTTCCTTCTCTATCTGAAGATGAGCCTCAAGGTTTTGATCAGGTGGGCGATAGCACACCCCTACTTTTAAGTAACCCTTAGGGCCCAGTATTCCCACCTGTATCACTTCTGTTGGGGAGTTAATTCCCCTGATGTTTTCTAACTTCCTTGATTCTATGCCCTCTTTGATGTACAACATAACACCTCCACCAATCTCTCTCCCTGCACTGCCTATAGAGCTTGTACCCAGGAATGACTGTATCCCATAGTTTCCCCATTCTTTTAAAATACCTACTATATCTAAATTGTCATTGAGCACCAAGCACTCCAGCTCTCCCATCTTGGCTCGGGGGCTTCGTACCTTCCCAAGCCATCATTCCCAAGTTCTGTTAATAAGCCTGGGTGTTTACACAATCATACCTTTGGAGTGACCTGTCCTGTACCGGAGGCTCCCCATCTCCTGTCACCTTTCCCCCTGTTGATATCAATCAAAAAAGTGTCAGAGCAGCTGTTAAACTAATTCAGCCCCCCCCCTCCCCCCCGGATCTTCACATCTCTAATTGCAACAAATCATCAACTGCAGCTATGGCTGTCTCTTATACAGGACAGGAAATGAGGAAAGATAGAATATTGTCTTTTTGCCTTCTTAGTGAGCTCCTGGAGACGGGGCGATGACAAAAAGGAAGAACATGAAGAACGTGAAACAGTTCGACGACTGCCTGGTCTGGCTGCTACTCCTCCTGTCTCAAAAGAGAGAGACAAAGATGGTGAGAAAGAGAAGGGAGCCTGGAGAACCGAAAAAGAGAGAGAATCCCTTCGTCGTACTAGAAATGAAACTGATGAAGATGGTTGGACCACCGTGCGACGTTAAGTTTAAAACCTAAGCATGGTTTTAATATGGTGTTTAGCATTGATTTGATAACAGAATATAACATTGGTGCTTTAACACTCTGAATTGGTATTCTTTAACAAAATTTTCTAGGTAATGTGGAAGCATGAAATTCTATTACTTGTATGTAGACTGATCATGCACAGAACTTGCAATTAAAAGTTGGAAATTAAATACTGGTTACCCGAAACTTCAAATGTTGTATATGTTACAGATCACTTGGTGGTAAGAAATAATAATTAAAATAAAACCTGTAGGTATCTTTGAGTGGCACATATATCTGTCAAAAACAAATCTAATCTTTATTTTGTCTAGCTCTCAACTTGGGTATAGTCTTGAAAGCATACATTTATAATTATATAAATTCATGCTTTGAAAAGACCATATAGTCCAAAACGGACATAAGAAAGAGCACCTTCCTGTTTGCATATTTTTATGGCAAGAGTTCTTTTGCTGGTGATAATTCACACATTCAATATGTGTTAATTTAGATTGCATTCGGTAATCCCTAGTTTACGCTGGGATTTTTTTTCTTTGGAGATTTCACATGAATGCATTTACTTATCAAGCCCTTCTGCAGTCTTTATTCTGACAGTGAATGTCACTGCAGTGTCAGAAAAACAAAACGTAAGGCTTTAAAATGAAAGCATTTAAGTAAACCATATTGCTGAGTCAACCCCCCCCCCCCCCGGTTGGCAAAAGACTGTCTGCTTTTTCTGTTATGGATAATTCATGCCTTTTGAAACATTTATATATAGTGTCATATTTCAGATATGTGGTCTGGAGGAACTGCTCACTCTTCCCTTCCTTCCCAATTTCTTGTCTTTGGGGGTGAGTGCTTTACCTTTAAACAAGTGCTTTGTAGTAAGGGCTGAGTTGACTTCAATGGGTGTGTGTGTGAAGTAGCATATGAATGATTGTTTTTAATTGAAGCCAACACAGAACTTGCTGCTGTGTGTTAACTTCAGTGATAAATAAACTTAACAAAATAAGGCACTGTTTTGCTGTGGCCTCTTAATTAGCATTGCAACTTTGTGTGGTCATAGTCATGGGAGCCGGTGTGCTGTAGTGGTTAGAGCGTCAGACGAGGGCTCAAGGCAACGAGGGTTAAATCACTACTCTGCCACTGAAGTTTGCCGGGTGACCTCGGGCCCATCACAATCCCTAAGGCTAACCTACTTCAAAAGGTGGTTATTGTGAGGATGAGGTGGAGGAAGGGAGAACAACGAGAAGCCAGTGTGGGCCCTTGATTAGGGAGGAAAGGGCAGTAATATTGTTACAATAGTCCACATGGAGTTGTTGCTGGTCATAAGGGTGGTGTGGTTGAAGCACGTGTGACCTTGACAGGCAGAAGCCGTGGGAGCTGTGACCTTCTCATGATACTTTCAGAGTAGCTGAGATGGTTTTTATGATAAACTCAACTCTCTCTGCTTCAAGGAATATGGCCAAGATTTTGGCCACTGTGGCCTGGTTTCAGTTAAAGGATTTCCATATAAGAAAGCATGCTTAAGTTAAATATCTATTGAAAGTTCAGGGACACAAGATGGCTAGACATTAGGAAAATGTTCTCCCTTACTCTTAAAAGTTCTCCTTGTTCTGAACACTTAAAAAAAAACTTCTCCATATTTTTCTTTGACGGAATAAAAAGTTCCTTTGTGCAGAATTAGATGCAGGTCTATGTTACACTTGACATGCCTGTTTCATATGCAGATTTTGATTCCATTCCTTCCTAACCTGGAGGAAAGCCCTCTCAGCAGTAAAGTGTTTCTTTGGGAAGTAGCCCTCTGTCCTGTAACAGATTTACTCACTAAAATGTTTTCAGAGTCATACAGTGTGCATAATCTGCCAGATTGCTGATGCGTCTGCAGCTTTATTTTCAAAGCACTCCACAGGGGAAGGGACTTGTTGCTAAATAATAGTTACTTCATCGGTACCTGCAACTAAATTCCAGATCTAGGTCTGGACCCAAAGAACTGCACAACTGTGCTCTCTCAGTGTCCGTGTGCGTGCAAGAGCTAATTTTTTTGGGGGGGGGGTGCTCTTAACCAGTGCCTGACCATGCCATATTAGGAAGCCACTTTTAAACTGGCAAGTTTCAAAGGCAGCATGAAGGCCTGTTTAGTTCTGCTAGTTGAGGGTGGTTGTTTTTTGGGTTGGGATTTTTTTTTAAAAAAAAAAAAATCCCAACAGGTATGTACAAGCCTCTGGGTGTGTCTAAAGTAGCTTTCTAGCTATTGTCCCTGTTCTGCAAAGGAACTGTAAAAACTATAAAGGAACTGTAAAGGAACTGTACAAAACTAAATTCCATATTAATCTTCAGAATGAAGCCATGAGTTAGCACTGCAAAATTGTTCTATTTTAGCTAGCTTTTGAAAGTGAAAAATTTTAAGCATTTTTAAACTTTTATTTTCAAGTCTTTGGATTTCATGGGCTACATTTACACCTAAAAATGGAAAGAATCCAGGATTCTGCACATGAATAGAATTCAGAAGCACACAGCCTTCACAAGCAATATCATACGCTACACTTTTCCAGTGCACAAAGTGTTTTATGAGAAGAATATTAGGATTTGTGGAGGGCTGCCATGTCTAGCAAGTTTAGGTAAGGGTCTTGCAGATACTTTTATTAATTAAACTTCAAAGGTGGCCAGAATCTTCAAGATCTAGGACTGGCTTAAAGGACCAACTCTTTCTAAATGCTCTCGTGTGTTAACTGCAATTAAATGCTACCTGCTCCCCTGGTTAAGCCTGTGTTTTCGGTGTCATAGCTCCCAACTGTATGGAAAGGGCTTCCTGAGGAAGCGAAGAGGTTACCATCTCTATATATTCAGGAAGCGCTGCAAGGCACTACTCTATTTGCTAGACCATTTAATGGGATGCAGGCATTATTGGGGGGGGGGGGGGGGTTAACTGAGTATTTAAGCCATGGGGGAATAGGGGGATACCAGTATGTTAATAAATATACTTTTGAGTCTAACTCTTGCTTCATCAAAATAGAGTGTGAATTCTGGAGCAAATTAACAAGTACATCATGAACAGCTATAGGTTAGCACTAGTTTTAACCTGTCGTGCTTCCCATAAATGCTAAATGTTATAAGTGGGCATTCAGACTAGATACAGTAGCATCTCTTGAGCCTTTCCCATCTAAGCAGCCAATGTACATAATTTTTGAAATGCTATATGAGTTCAAATGTAATGCAACTTAGTACTTTTAAACACTTCACTATTTAGTGGTAACTGAATGCTCACATTTCATGGCTCTTTGAAGGTTTGAAATTTGGCATTGTGTCCAGTTTTTGTTGTACCGAACTAGTCCTATATCATCAAACATTCCATCGTAGAATACCTGATACATTCTCCATGTACTGGATTAGGGGAAAGTTTTGTTAGGATTTTGTGCTGTTCTGGGAATTGTCCAGTATAATTGAGCTTGTCTCCCTAACTACATTTTCTGTTAAGTAAAGGCATTCCTGCCAGTGGAAGGGGACGTGGGAAGTAATTTTCACCAGTTCCCCCATTTCCACTATAGACCCCCAACTTTGCCACCCAGTGCTGCTCCTGAGGATTCAACAACCACTCAGCAGGGTTTCATGAGACATGCCAAACTGCAGCAGGGGGTTGGAAAGTTCCTTTCTACAAGCACTGCTGTGCTTGCATAGCATAGGATCCAAGCCTTACTTTGGAACCACCTCCTTAAAGTGATGTGAAATGCCTTCTATTATAGAAATACCAGATTGTTTGCCTTATGAGGACATAAAGAACTAGATCATGGATGAGTTCGAGTAGGAACTCCTGGAATAAGCTAACCAGCAGTTAATGTGTATTGATAACTGTATTTCACCATACTATATAGTGAAAGAAGCAGTTGTTTAGGTACTTGTGTGATGAGTTGTGCATAGAATCCACAAGCAGGCACTTGATGATTTAGTTCCACTATCAGAATGTATCAGGCAGCCACAGGAGAAGCTTTCTGGCCATTGGCTGAGGCCCAAATGAGATCTTTTGACAGCCATTGCCTCTCTTTAAACACATAACTAGTCCTGCAGAAGTACATGGTTTAATTAACACACAAACACAGAAAGAGTGCATTGCAGAGCCCCTTTCTTGTCCACCAAGTTACAAAGCACTATCAGTCTGCAGGCATGGAGTCAAACTAGATATGAGAAGAAACATGAAACTGCCTTACACTGAATTCAGACCCTTAGTCCATCAAAGTCAGTAGCGTCTACTCCGACTGGCAGCTGCTCTCCCAGGTCTCAGGCAGAGAGGTCTTTCACATCACCTACTGCCGGATCTTTTAACTGGAGATGCCTGGGATTGACCCTGGGACCTTCTACATGCCAAGCAGATGCTCTACTACTGAGCCACAGCCCTTTCCAAAAGCTGTATGTTTAATAAGTGGCTACCCTGTTTGTGTATTAAGTTCAGAAGGTACATGAGCAGGGTTACTTTTATTGTAAGAAGTAAGAAGGAGTGGAAGGGTTTCCCTCCTCCATCTGTTTCCCAGGCTGGAGAAGAGAATGCCTAACACAGAGCTAACAATAAAGATCTTTCTCCTCATACATTGTAAGAACTAGCTCCCTCACACACACCTCCTATTTCATAAGTTAAGAGGGTAGACACCCAAACATGGACTGGCCTGGCCCTGTCTATTTCATTTAGCTTTTACCTTAACTGCCCTAAACCCTTATAGTCTGTTTCAATTCAGCTTGGCTTCTAGGGAAGTATACTTAGGAATGGTGTGTGTGTTAAGATATAGAATCTATATTCTGGAAATATTCCTGTTATTAGCTTGTATTTTGTTTTTGGAAGAAAGTTAAGCACCTTAGACTACTTTATTATAATCTCACTGAAAACTGCACATCTGTAGGCCAGGGGCCCTCTTTGCGCTATTACAGATAGGTACCACTCATCTGCTCAGGACACCTTTTCAATGTTTTCTGGCCAGTCAAGCCCTACAAACATGTTCCAAAAATGTGCACAGAACTTGTATAGAAGGTGGCTGAGGAGCATGCATGCATATCTCAGATTGCTCTCTTTATGACAAGCTCGTATCCTTTGTAATTGAAAAGGACAGCGGAAGTTTCCATAAAAAGGTTTACAAGTTCCACTAGCCTTTGTAACAAAACTCCTAGATGCGTACAGCAAAGCAACTTATTTTTTACCAGCATTCATCTACAATCCAAATTGCATTGCTGAGCAAGTTTGCTTAATGCATTCAATTTGATTCTGTCTGATCTGTGCACATTTACTCATAACCAAACCCCCTGACACCCTGACCTGGATGGCCCATGCAATTCTGATCTCAGAAGCTAAGCAGGGTCAGCCCTGGATAGTATTTGGAAGGAAGACCGCCAAGGAAGTCCAGGGTTGTGACGCAGGCACTGGCAAAACCACCTTGAAAACCCTATGTAGTTGCCATAAGCCAGCTGCTACTTGATGGCACTTTCCCCCACCTGACCTCACTGACAATGAAATTTGCTTACGAGTAATTATAGGAACACACTACAAACTAACAGCTTCCCTGTTCTCCAAAGGTCATTTACCTTGGAAATACTAAATTTTATTCTAGTCATGCTACTTCTAGGCAACAATACAGATCCTCGTATTCTTGAGAGACAGAATAGCAAACTGACGAGGTTAACAGAGAATCTGCTTTGAAAGATGATTTAATCTTTCTGAATCGGAGAGCAGAAAGGACGCTCATTGGCTCCAATAGTGGAGGGGAACTGCTGCGTGTATGTGTCTCTCCCACCAAGGGCTTAGCCTGTAGAGCTGAAACATCAACACCCTAAATACACTGCTGCAAATAAACTCATTAAAGTACTTTGAACATCGGACCTCAGCTCAAAAGAATGTAGTTAATTGCTGGTATTGTCTTAAGGCAGCATTTTTAGGGTTACCCCCAACACAGAGCCTGCTACGGCCTCGTGTGATACAAGTGTACACTTTCGGCTACTGCTGAACATTCATGTAATCAGTGTAGATGTGTTCTATGATGGAAAACATCACACAGAGCACTGCTGCTGCTAGAAGGCCACAGGAGGCAGCCATTAGTCCAAATCACAAAGGTTTTTTTTTAAAAAAATAAATAAATAAACCCTGACTGAAATGTTTCCTCCAGTATCTTAAGGAAAGGTACCATAGAGTTCCTTCATCACACTGGCTCTTAGCTCCTGAACGGGAATGAATAAGTCAGTCCTCTATCAAAACCACTCCAATCCCCCATTTCCCCCCACAGCTGTTAGACATCAGCCTGCAGTCCCTCCATCTCGTATCACTTGGGCCCATCATCACTCACTGCCAGGCCAGTGAGCTACGGTGTTCTCTGCAGCAATGTTTACTTGAAACATGGGCTTAAGCTTTCACACACCTGAGGGCAGATATCGGGCCCTACTGTTGCACACGGGTCGTCGTTCTGAGTCCTGATAGTCAGGATCAGAGCAGAGAGGATAACAGCAGTGGGCCGTCTGTACAGCAATCAGGGTTGTCCCTGTTGTGTGCGTTTCTTCAATTTCAACAGACATAAACCTTCATAGGGTAGAGATGCCGGGACGAAAACAGCATCACTTGTTGATCCTTGCCTGTTGTATAACTGTGAAGAACCCCCCCACACACACACACACCTCCCAATGCTGGGCAGAGGGAACAATCGCCCATGAAATGATCATGAATTGATTGAAGTAGCCCCCCCCCCCGCCACACACACTTCCACTTCCTTTTGTGCTTCTACAGTGCAATATACATGCCCGCCTGCTTTGCCCAGTGTTTTCAATATTAAAAAGAATTTAAAAAAAAACTTGCATAGGGGAGGAGCTACTGCAACTATTTCCTTTAGGTCAGACAGGCAGTATTTGGTATATATTCCCATAACAAGGGAAAGAACGTTAGCTACAGTGAGTAAGGATGATTCTTTGCTTTCACAGAAGAAACTTGAGTAGCTCAACAAGCCCTGTGGTCTGAAGAGGTTGCTCTCACCTCCAGGGCTCTTGACATGTTATCATTTGAAGGGAGCAGAGGCTAGGTCTGGGGGAGGAAAGAAGAGACTGTAGTCAGATCTCTGTAACATCTTTACTTCCACTGCATATCTAACAGTTTGACAAAGTATCCTCAGCTGGGCTTCAGGGAGATAATCAGCATTTAAAGAAAAGCAGTGAGGGCAAAACTCATTTTTGGAATGGTGAACCTAAAGAGAAACATGCACTCCGAGGAGGACTTTGGGGGGGGGGGGGGGGGAGAATTAAAAGTGAATCTATACCATAAGAAATCCGATCCCCCGTCAAACTATAACCTCCAGTTTCAACTCTTACAACCAATATTGCTTATAGATAAACAGTAAAGACATCGATAGAAACAAAACACCAGTCCATTACATTGAGTTTCCCCCTCAGCATGCCTTCAGCCTTGCTTCTTAAAAAAAAAAAATCACCTAAAAATCTTCATTTTGGTCATGTTTATGTTAGCTGGAAGCTTAGCGGACTCTTTCAGGTTCTGTAGCAGTTCTTTTGTTCAAAGGGGGCGGGGAGCACTCCCTTCCCTGCCCAGGATTAGCATCCAAGGAAGCCACATCCACTGAAGAGCACTCCATTCTGTTTAAAAATTAGATATGATTTACAGTAAACAAATACAGGACTTCTAAAACTTGTGTAATTCTTAATCGATTTAAATTCAGGAGCCAGATTCTCTGGCGGCTATGTATGCAAACTAGAAACTATAGTTGATTATTTGATACCTAAATCAAGAACATTATTTTCTGTACATTCTACCGTCTCCGAGTTTAAATATATTAAATGTTAAAGAGACATCATTCGATTAGATTTTTTTTAAAAAAAAGAAAAGAAAAGAAAGAAAACACACTCCAAAGGAAAACGGGTCTCTTTTCCCCCTGCAGAGGGCACTCGCACGCTCAAACGCCCTTCCCTCCAATTAAGAGAACTATTTAATGTTCGGCTCCACGGTGTCCGCAGCCACGCAGAATCTCGCCCTCCCCCCGGCTCCGAGCAGCGCCCGCTAGCGGAGCTTCTTGCCCAGCAGATGCCTGGCGCTCTTGAGCGGCTGTCTGGGGACGCTGCCGTGCATTTTGGACAAGGGACAGTACTTGATCGTGTGCGCATTGTCCCCGCTCGCCCCGCACAGCGGGCATGTGTACCTGCGCAGCACCGGGCACAAGACCCTGCCGTCCGGTCCCTTGAGAATGTGCGTGGTGTAGAGAGCCACGGCTTCCTTGTTATTCCGGCAGAAGACGCAGACTTGCAATTCCGGCTTCAGGAGCCTCGAGCCGCTTCTCTGGGGCGCCTGCAGCCGGCTGTTGACCACTAAGCGGCCCCCCCACGCGTGGGGCGAGCGGTCCCGCTCCAGGTGATCCGCGGAGCAATTGAATACCACCGAGGCCGGGCTGGAGCGGCCGGAGAAAGGGCTGAAGTCGGCGAAGCGCTCCTCCAGCAGGCTGTCGCGGGGGTTCAGGTGGTGGTGGTGGTGGTGGCTGCACAAGTCGAAGTCGTGGAGGTCCAGCGAGCTCTCGAAATAAGGGGCGCCCACTTCTTCCTCCTCCTCTTCTTCCTCCTCCTCCTCGTCGTCCCCTTCCTCCGCCGCTTGAACCTGCTGCACGGTGGCCGCCACCACCACCGAGGAGGGCCCGGTCCTGAAACCCTTCTCGTGGCTCACCGCCTTGGTGATCAGTGTGGCCAGCCCCAGGTAATCGTTCCACGAGTTGAACGCGTTCCCGTAGGCACCGTGGCTCTTCGCGCCATACCTGCTGGCGGCCCCTTGCAAAAACTCCACGGGTGGCTGGTGGTGGAGATGGTGCTTCTCCAGATTGCCGGCGTGGAAAGTCTCCATGGGGGAGGGGGGGGGGGGGAGAGAGAGAGAAAAAAGAAAAAGCCCCGATCGCTCTTCAGGACAGAGCTGCGCCTCACTCTTCCAGGCAAGCTCCGGAATCAAGGGCGCTCGCTGCGCTCCAAAACAGCCGCCGAAAACTCCGCCTCCTCCTCTGCGAGCCCTTTAGTGCTTGCAGCTGCTGAAATAGATGCATGGGGGGGGGGGGGGGGGCGAGGGAGGGACGGACGGAGGAGGAGGCGGCGGCGGCGGCAGGGGCCGCGCTCTAATTGGCCACTGGCCAAAGCTGCCCCGCCGTCCTGGACGCTGCTTATTGGCCGAGGAGGGTTGAGCACCCTTTCATCTCTTACAGCTGGGCAGGGGCGGGGTTGATTCCGAGCGCTTTGATCTGGAGCAGGTAGGAGGCCCGAGAATGCGTGGATTGGAAATGCAGCCGGGGACCTTGTCTCCTCGAAGGCTAGCAGATTAAGGCAGAGCCTGTCCTCAGTTCACACAGAAGCATGGCGTTTTTCTCTTGCGATAGAGTGACTTCAGACAGAAGCTTTCACACACCTGAGGGTAGATATCGGGCCCTACTGTTGCACACGGGTCGTCGTTCTGAGTCCTGATAGTCAGGATCAGAGCAGAGAGGATAACAGCAGTGGGCCGTCTGTACAGCAATCAGGGTTGTCCCTGTTGTGTGCGTTTCTTCAATTTCAACAGACCTAAACCTTCATAGGGTAGAGATGTAGGGACGAAAACAGCATCACTTGTTGATCCTTGCCTGTTGTATAACTGTGAAGAACCCCCCCCCCCCCCACACACACCTCCCAATGCTGGGCAGAGGGAACAATAGCCCATGAAATGATCATGAATTGATTGAAGTAGCCCCCCCCCCCCCCACGCACTTTCAGTTCGTTTTGTGCTTCTACAGCTGTGCCTATGACAAGTGTTCAGAAGGCTCTTGATCATAGCCCTTGGAATGCCGGTGACATCCTCACCCCTCTGATGAGCTGCTAAGCTGCCTTCATAAACTTCTCCCCTGCAGGCAACATCTTGCTCTCCAAGGCAGTCACAGAGCCAAGCCCCCTGGGATGTTGGCAGGCCTGGTAGTTGCCCACTTTGCTTCCGTGACTGGGCCCTGCCCTCACAGGCAACGACTGGGTCTCTGAACCAATGGGCATCCAATGAATGAATTCACACTGACCCACTATTTGCTTGCGGATCACAAGCATTTCCCTGCAAAACATCACAAGAAAAAACATTAGTTAAAGAGGGGTCTCCCTACCATTCACAGATTACATGAGCTAATGACAATTCTTATGCATGGACTTGCCTCCTGCTGATTATTCTGCTGTTCCTTTTATCCACACACAGGCACACAGTCTTTCTCCCTTACTACCAAATGATTTGTTAAAGATTCTTCCTGACTGGATCAAGCATTAGCCTGGGATCTGTACCCACTTTCACTCACCTGCATCATAGTTCCCTGTCTCTGTTATACCAATACAACCATCTTCCTTTTCCTGTTTTCTTTAAACACCCTGTTTCTCTCCACACATGAAGAATAGTTTAATTCACCCCCTGATGAAAATACACGAATAGCATTGGATTCATGTTTATTCAAGAATGAGTGCCTGATTTCTGTTTTGTTTTCAAGCTCTGTAGGAAAAACATCTTCCTTCTACTATTTTCCATGTGGAAGACTAAAAGAATAATTCTAAACAGAGTTGCACCCTCCTGAATCTATTGCATTCAGTAGGCTTACAATGGTATAACTCTTCTAGGGGTTGTACTGTAAATTGAGGTGCCTGTGGAAGGGGGAACCAAAAAGGGTTGATTCCCTTCTGAATCACACTGCTCTTAAACTGTAAAGAAGCTCCTTTGGGGAAAGGGGAGGAGGTAATCCTTTTTTTTTTTGTCTGATAAACAGAAAAGTGAAGAGCAGTCCTTTATGGTGAGAGTCTCATGAACAAACAATTCAGAAGCAGAATCATTTGATATTCTTTAAGAAAAGAGCAGACATTTATCTGCTGCTTCTTCATTTTAACTACCCTTCCAGGCAGGAGTGAAAGTGCATTAAGAGGTTTTTAAATGTGCGTTGTTTTGTGTACTCGGTTCACGGCATCGAGGAGACAGACAACGACATAGCTATCACTAGTTTATTGGTAAACAAAACAGTAATGGCATACTGGCTGCGAGGGGCCAACTATATACAGTAGCCTCAACTTCTCCCGGCCCTATTGGCGGGCCTAAAACTCCCGCCAGAGATCTTATTGGTGGGCTATATGTTGCTATCACCTTGCGGCTGTCAGCGGACATAACACCCCTTCCCCCATAGTTTAGGTAACCCCCCCAGGTCACATAGTCTTGCAAATACCCTGGGGGCCTGCGCTCTCTCAGTGAGCGCCACAGTGCTGGCGCGGCTGCCCCCCCATGTTCCCGTCTGGCACCCCTGTCGGATTTCCCTCCGACTGGGATGGTTGTTCCTCCACCTGTGCGGGGCTGGTTGCCGGCATCCCTGCAGGCCATTCTCTGTCTGGCACCTGAGGGGACTCCAGCTCCTCGTCTGGCACTCCCGCACCTGGGTTGACGGGCCCCGGGTTCTCGAGCTGGGCTGTCCATGGTGAGGGGAAGTAAGCGCCTCCTCAGTTGGTCGACATATCTGCACAGGACCTGTCCATCCTCTGTCATGACCTCATAGGAGACTGGCCCCGTGGGCCGAACGATTCTCCCAGCAAGCCATGTAACACCCTTGCCAAAATTACAGGTGTATATGGGGTCTTTGGGAAAGAACCCCCGGGGAGCTTCCCTCTGCTCTACTTGGGTGTGTGACTTGGGGGCACGGTCTGGGTGCAACCTGTCCAATGCGGTGGCCGGCCGCCTGCCCATCAGCAGCTCCATGGGGCAGCAGCCGCTGGCCTGGTTCGGTGTGGTGTGCTGAGCCAGAAGGAACCGAGCTATGCAGGCTTCCCAGTCGCCCTCTGCAAGCTGTGTCAGGGCATTTTTAGTGGTCCTCACCATTCGCTTGGCCTGCCCATTCGTCATGGGGTGGAACGGGGCAGACCGGATGTGCCGGATCAGGTTCCCTCGCAGAAGCTCCTGGAATTCTTCCGATGTAAAGGCTGCCCCATTGTCTGAGACGATGGCGTCCTGTAGGCCATGCGTTGCAAGATCCCGCGGAGTGCCCGGATCACAGCCCTGGATGACGTTGTGGATACGGGGCTGACCTCCAGCCATTTGGAGTAGGAGTCCACAGTTTCAAGAAAAATCAGACCGTGAGAGGGGCCAGCAAAGTCAATGTGGAGTCTCAATCATGGCTTGCGGGTGGACTCCCATGCTTGGGTGGGGGCTGTTGGGGGGAAGGGGTCTGGACTCCTGGCACTGGCAGCAGCACTTGACCCACGCTCCAATCTCCCCATCCATGCCCGGTCACCACATGTAGCTTCGCATGAGAGCCTTCATTCGCATGATCCCCAGATGTGCCTTGTGCAAGGCTTTTAGGATGCCCTGCTGCAGAGGGCTGGAAACTACCACCCTGTCCCCCCACAACAGGCACCCCTTGTGGGCAGAGAGTTTCTCTCGGTGAGCTGAGTAGGGGGTAAAATCCAGACCCACCGCCTCTCCGGGCCACCCCCTCTGTATCCAGCCCAGAACTTGGGAAAGAACAGGGTCCCGGGCCGTGCGACGCGCGACGTCAGCCGCCTGGAGGGGCTTGTCTGGGAAGTCCTCCACCCAGAGGATGAGGTGCGCAAGGGCCAGATCTTCGTCAACTGCGGGCAAAGGAAGGTGGCTCAATGCATCCGCATGGCCCATGGCCTTGCCCAGGCAGTGCTGCAGGGTGTAGTCATAGCCTGCTAGGAAGATAGACCAGTGGAGGACCCGCGGGGAGAGCGCCTGAGGCATCTGGCGATCTGCCGCAAAGATCTCCAGGAGTGGCCGATGGTCTGTTGCTATGAAGTGGCGACCATAGAGGAAGTCATGGAACTTCTTCACGCCGGCCACAACCGCCAACCCTTCCCTGTCGATTTGTGCGTAGTTGCGTTCTGCAGAAGACAGGGTTCGTGAGTAGTAGGCCACTGGAACCTCGCGGCCATCTGGGAGCAGATGTGCGAGGATGGCGCCCACCCCGTATGGGGAAGCGTCACAGGCTAGTATCATGGGCAAAGTCTCGTCAAAGTGCACAAGCACCTTCTTAGAAATCAGGAGCACCTTCACCCCCTTGAAGGCAGCGGCCTGGCGTGGGCCTCACGTCCAGGGGGCCTGCTTGTCTAGCAGCCAGCGCAGGGGTTCGACTATTGCCACCTTGTGGGGGAGGAAGGCGTGGTAAAAGTCCAAGAGGCCTAAGAACGCCTGTAGCTCCACCTTGTTCAGTGTGCATTTGTAGTCCGTGCAGATGCAGATCTCCCCGTTCGGTTTTATTGGCATGACAATGGGGGGGTCTCCCAGGGGGCATGGAACACGGGTTCCAGGATCCCTTGAGCCACCAGGCGGTCGAGTTCTGCTTCAGTTTTAGGGCACAGGGCTACCAGAACCTTCCTGGCTCGCATGCGGATGGGTGAAATCAGCAGGTCGAGTTGCAAGGAGACTGGGGGGCTCGTGTAACATCCCAAAGTTCCCTCAAAAACAGATGGGAATTGGCTGCACACTTCACCAAAGTCCCTCGTGCAGCTCTTAATCCCCGCAACCGAGAGCGCCAATGGCTCAAACCATGAGCGCCCCAGTAAGCTGCTCAAGTTGCCAGCGACCACCAGGAGGTCCAGGCGGCCGTTAAAGTCTTTGTTTTGGACTCAGAAGTTGCCGATGCCCCTGATTGGCACCTGATTGCACTGGAAATCTGTGAGGGTGACCGGGGACTTTCGCAGGTGCCCCCCCCCCCGGACACAGCCTTTTCAGGGTCTCTTTCAAAATTATGGAGAAGGCAGCTCCCAAGTCTATTTCCATGGTGCATGGGGACCCTTCTATTTGGACAGTCACTTGAAATTTAGGGGCGGAAGGGAGGCTGGGGAGTTTTAGTACCTGTTCTGCAGCCAGAAGGTAGAGGTCCTCTGTGTCCGCGTCCTCCTGCTCCTGGTGCGCCCGGACGGTCTGGTGACGGGGGGGTTGGCTCTGTGGAGCAGGGCCTCGTGAGCCTTTCGCCCTGCAGACCCTCGTGATGTGGCCCGAGTGCTCGCAGCTCCCGCAGACCGCATCTTGAAGCCTGCAAGTCTTGCAGTCGTTCAGCTCCCCACAGCTGGTGCACTCCCGTCGAGCCGACTCCGTCTTGGATGTGGGGCGGCTTGCTGTTTGCCCGGCCAGCTGCGTGCAATGGATTCCTTCCCCCTCGCTACCCTCGGAGCCAGTCGTGGGGGGGCTGCAACCACACTGTAGCTGGACGAGGAGCCAGCCCCTGCAGGATGCGACCTCTCCCTGGCCGTCGCTAGAGTGGAGGCAAGGGTGCATGCCTTGTCCTCCATTATGCGTCGCCGCAGCTTCTTGTCTCACAGGCTGTTCATGAGCTGGTTCCTCAGAGCCTTATCCATGAACGCTCCGAATTCGCACTCCGCCACACGCTGACGGAGCTCTGCCAGGTATGTAGCCATGGACTTTCTGGGCTGTTGCACCCTTTGTTGAAAGGCTATGTGTCGGGTGATCTCCAAGGGCTGCGGGTTGAAATGGTCTTGTAGCACTTTGATGACCAAATCGTAAGTTGCGTCCTGGAGCCTCGTAGGTGTCAAGAGGTTTTTTGCGAGCTCGACTGTCTCGATGCCACATGATCTGATGAGAAGCCCCTTCTTACGCTCTTCCTCGGTCACTTGTTGGTAGACCAGGATCGAGTAGCCCTTCGACCCAGGCCTCCCAGTGGTGAGGCTTCACGGGATCGAAGGGCAGAATGACTCCTGAAGCGGTCGCCATTGGTGTGCTGCGCGGTTTGGAAGCGTCTCCTCTGGTGTCTTGGTTGCCCTCGTTAGGGGCAGCAACGGCGGACATCCGCTTCCTCGGCAGCCGCAACAGGCTCACTCATCGGCATCCCATCCTCCTCGCCACTTTTGTGTACTCAGTTCATGGCATTGAGGAGACAGACAATGACATAGCTATCACTAGTTTATTGGTACACAAAACAGTAATGGCGTACTGGCCGCGAGGGGCCAACTATATACAGTAGCCTCGACTTCTCCCGGCCCTATCGGCGGGCCTAAAACTCGCGCCAGAGATCTTGTTGGCGGGCTATATGTCGCTGCCGCCTTGCGGCTTTCAGCGGACATAACACTTTGCTTCAAGTATGGCTTTTGTTTTCTGCTCACTCCATGTCAAAAGTCCTATTTATTGAAGCTATAGAGTTCCCAGATTTCATTCTGCTCCCAACCTATTTAATATGAATATGGCTTCATATCACATAGGTTGGGAGCAGAATGGAATCTAGAGAGGTCATCTTGGAGATTTTTGCGTGGACTGTCATCACAATGTGGATTTCGCTCAAAACATTTCTTTTTCATCTTAGCCAGGTGAGTGAACTCTGTGGATTCAGCACCTGAGAACACAAGATGCCAATCACTTTTTTTTTTTTTGCGTGAAAACGCCGCAAAATTATTTCCTCAAAATCTTGGCTTTAACTTGCTGTTTGCAGCAGGTTACTTCCAAGTGGGCCGCATGACTCAGCTGGAAAACCTCTCACTTTGGATCCCTTATGAAATGCTTTGCAGCCAAAAATATGGAGAGCCTATCGGGTCACAAGGCCTGAAAAAATAAAAATAAAGTTGACTATGTTACCATTGGTCTTGCTGCTTGTTGTATCTCTGCAGCTCTTGGCCAAGATACACAGAGGCTGTTAAGTTACTGGTGGGTGAGAGAGGAGAGAATCAGAGAGCCAACCTTGCAACACTGCTGCATTTTATAATGTTGTAGTTGCACCTGCCAGCTAACTGCAGCCCAAGTAAACCCTAAACCATCCCTGGAACGAGGTCTGTGCAGCCACGGACAAAACTGCTGGCGGCAGCAGCAACTGAGAGGCAGGCCGGTGGCCTCCTCCTTCTAGCCAGGAGCTGCCGTGACTTCTCTGACCAGCCAGCACAGTGTTGGTGGTTGAGGGACAGTTGTGCTGACCCTCAACTCCCGGAGGACTGTCAGGACTCAGCTCCCCATGGTGATGTGAAAGGAAAGGAGTGAAGCCATCTAGGCTAAACCCCTGCTGGAAGGATCGAGCTATGCACTCAGCACGTCATTTTTCATGAGCAGAACACAGATACAGAGAGATACCTTCAAAGAAAGCAATTCCAAAGATTTGTGCAAGCCACCAGGCACATGGTGCATTATGTAAGGCATGTTCCACCAATTCTACATCTCCTGGAGTTCAGTGGGGCTTGTGGAAAAATTCCTCCCTGAACTCCAAATATGGTGACTAATAAACCTTGAGTGTGAGCAAAACTGAGTCACTGAATAACACAGAAGGAAGTTGATCACCAGACTGTCCAGTTTTTAGCCCCTGGTTGTAGCAATGTTAGAGAGCTCTATTTCTATTTTCATGTTCCATAAACATCCCCTTTCCTGCAAAGTGGAGATCCAGAGTTACAGAAATAACATCTGGGACTACAGAACATGACTTAGTGCCATGGATGGAGTCTATTCAGGTCATATTTTTCTTGGCATTGCACTGGTAATATCTGAAAACTATATATATAAATTTTGGAGGTTATCTTGCAGGGTTTACTGCACTAAGGTGGGGTTAACCATATCTAAGTATTTGTACCAGATTAACCGATATATACTTATGAAGTATATATATGCACTTGTTTAGTTAGCTTCGGTTAGATCTGGAGTTAAAGATGGGGAGGCAAATCCAGGGCTCCGTTGGGGCCGGGGCGCGCCGGAGCACCGCTCTGGGAGAGAAGGGGCCGGGGGGCGGGCACATTACAAAGCCCCGCCCCCCGGCCCGTGCTCCGGAAGAAAGCCCTCCCCCCCTTCAACCTTCCCGGCCGCGTCCCGTGAACAGTCCATGCCAAGGAGAAGAGCCCCCATCCTCCTCCTCCTCCCGTGCCCGAAGCTCTTCAAGTGGGCGCTCCCTCGCTCTCCCCCCCTGCCCCATTCTCACACACGCCCGTCGCCTCTGCCGCAGTGGCGAGGACAGCGGGCGCAGCACAAGTTTGTCGAATTGACTACAGGAGCGAGACTCCCGGCCTCCTTCGCCCCGGGATCAGACAGCGAGGGGCTCTTTGACACCCTAGAACTCGGGCAAAGGCGAGTCTGCAGCAGCCACCCGAGCGGCGCCCGGCGACGGCCCTTCCACCCAGAGGCAACTCCGCGCGGTCTCCCCCCCAACACACACCCCGTCCCCGCCGCCTGTCCTCAGTTCGCCCGACTTTGCAGCATCACCCCTCGGCAGCAGCGCCGCCGCCTCTGTCCCTCCCTCCCTGTCCTCAGCCCCACCGCTGGCCCCAGGGGAAGAAGCCCCTCCCTCCCTCCCTCCCTCGCCCAGGAGTCAGTTCCTGGGGCCGCGGCTGGCCGCCGGCCCCAGGGGAAGAAGCCCCTTTCTCCCTCCCTCCCTCGCCCAGGAGTCAGTTCCCGGGGCCGCGGCTGGCCGCTGCCCCCAGGGGAAGAAGCCCCTTCCTCCCTCCCTCCCTCCCTCGCCCAGGAGTCAGTTCCCGGGGCCGCGGCTGGCCACCAGCCCCAGGGGAAGAAGCCCTTCCTCCCTCCCTCGCCCACTCACTGTTCCCAGGGCGCAAGGGAGGGAGAGGCCGGGCCTGAGTGGCTTAATGCCACTCAGGCCCAAGCAAGGGGGGAGGAGGGAGGGAAACGCCAGCCCCAGTGGGGGGAGAAGCGCCCCCCTTTCCTTCCTTCCTTCTCTCTCTCCCCCCCCACTACCTACCTTACTGTTCCTTTCTTTCTTTCTTCCCCCCTTTCTTCCTCCCTCCTTCCTTCCTTCTCTCTCTCCCCCACCTACCTACCTTCATGTTCCTTCCTTCCCCCTTCCTTCCTTCCTTTCTTCTCTCTCTCTCCCCCCAACTACCTACCTACTTTACTGTTCTTTTCTTTCTTTCTTCCTTCCCCCCTTTCTTCCTCCCTCCTTCCTTCCTTCCTCCCTCCCTCCTTCCTTCCTTCTCTCTCCCCCCACCTACCTACCTACCTTCCTGTTCCTTCCTTCCCCCTTCCTTCCTTTCTTCTCTCTCTCCCCAACTACCTACCTACCTTACTGTTCCTTTCTTTCTTTCTTTCTCTTTCTCTTTCTTTCTCTTTCTTTCTCTTTCTTTCATTCTCTTTCTTTCTTTCTTTCTTTCTTTCCTCCTTCCTTCCTCCCTCCTTCCTTCTCTCTCTCCCCCCACCTACCTACCTTACTGTTCCTTCCTTTCCCTCTTCCTTCCCCTCTCCCTTCCTCCCTCCCCCTTCCTTCCTTTCTTCTCTCTCTCCCCCCACCTACCTACCTACCTTCCTTCCTTCCTTCTCTCTCCCCCCCAACTACCTACCTACCTTACTGTTCCTTTCTTTCTTTCTTCCTCCCTCCTTCCTCCTTCCTTCCTTCCTTTATTTCTTCCTTCCTTCCTTTCTTCTCTCTCTCTCCCCCACCTACCTACCTACCTTCCTTCCTGTTCCTTTCCTTCCTTCCTTCCCCCTCCCTTGCCTTCTGACACACTGCCCATGATGTCAGGGATGTGTGGCCTTTTGACACTTCCGGTGATGTCAGGGGGTGTGGCATATGCAAATAAGTTATGCTAATGAGCTCCTGCACCTCTTTTTTTTACGAAAGGACCCCTGGGCAAATCTCTACCTTACCTTGTAGCACCTTTTTTCAGCTTTGACTGCTTTGCCAGCTAAGAGCCTTTCTCAAAAGCCATACTGGTACTTATGCTGATACTCTCCAAATAAGATTACTGTAATGTTCTCCATGTGTGTGTGTGTGGGGGGGCTGCCTTTGAATAGTTTGGAAACTTCCACTGGTTAAGAACACAGCTGCCCTTTTTATTGGCTGGCTGGGGTTAGTTACAGTCAACATACCACCCTGATTTTAAAAGATCTCCACGCTTTGTTTTCTGGCCCAGTTCAAAGCCCTTGTTGTTAGATGCCTCAAGCTTCTTTTAGGGAGATGAGCTGAACTATTTAAAAATAAAGGAAGAAAACATAAAAATAAGAACACACCGAACACACCTATTAACAACCAGAGATTATTGTGTGCCAGAAGCAAACAGCAGAAAAATTATCACAATGCTTCAAACTGGAGACATAAAATACCCTTTGCGAGACAAATGCAGTTCGGAAATGTTTTTTATCACCAGTTGCAATATATAAAATACTATTATTGCTTTCCAGCTCAATTGGGTGGCTTGCTGTGCACAGCAAAGTGGGCTCGGTTCCCTCTTTCAGAGGTGATATTTCCTTCACTGTTGCTAGGACAACCTTGATTCCTAGCCCTGACATGAATGTTCCTTGTAATTAAATACAGATTACTGTGTATTATTGGGATTTAATCAACTGAAATATTAAACATTGTCAAAGAACTCTTAGGGCAGGAGCCTGAGAAACTAAGGGGAAAGTCATCCCTCCACTGCAGCTGATGAGAGTTTTGTAGTCAAGTAGCCAGAGTCAGTTTGCATCACAGTTGCAGCATTCAGTTGTGTGTCTCTGTGCTTGTATCCCTCCCCTTAGATCTGACCTCTAGCTAGCAGCAGGTTCAGTTAGCAGCTAATTGCAAAAATCCATTGTACAAAAAATGAGGCTGTGACCTCCATCACATCAAAATGCCACTGACTGGATAGTTTCCATCTGCTGTCCTCCCCTTCCTTCCTGGAGCTCTGGGTGGCATACATTGTTCTCCCTTCTCTACTTTATCCTCACAAGAACCTGGTAAGGTAGGGTTTGCAGAGAGAGCATGCGATTGGCCCAAGGTCACCCAGTGAGCTTTATGGCCTAACGAGAATTTGGACCAGGTCTCCTAGTTTAGCATTCTAACCACTATACTACACCACAGCATTGGCCTGCCCACCATCTACTGAGCCATCTCTTCACTGTCAGGAAGGGATAACCCAGAATTAGTGATTTGGCACCTGCTGTTTGGTGTAGTGGTTAAATGTGCAGACCCTACTCTGGGAGAACCGGGTTTGCTTCCCCACTCCTCCACTTGCTGCTGCTGGATGACCTTGGGCAAGCCATAGTTCTGTCAGAGCTCTCAGCCCCACCTACCTCACAGGGTGTCTGTTGTGGGGAGAGGAAAGGAAAGGAGTTTGTAAGCTGCTCTGGGACTCCAAGTGAAGGGCAGGGTATAAATCCAATCTCTTCTTCTTCTTCTCAGGGAGCAGGGGCACCCATCACACAGCATTCCCCTTTTCATCCACCCTCATCACCAGCTGCCATGAGCCCTTTATTTACTCTCTTTTATACACAGCAAAAAGGGTGCTGCCCCTAGCTGTGTCTGCTTCTCCCTCAAGCAAGCCTCCTCAAAGTAAGCCTTTCCTTGTAGTTCTTCCCCTCCCCTCCCAGCTGGGCCTGCCTTCTTATCTGTTTCTGGTCTGGAGAGGAGGAAGCTGCCCTGCCCTTTGAAAACTTGGCTGGGCTGGCAGTGGTGCAGGGCTCACACGTGGCTCTCATAGTTCTCTTTCCACCACCACCACCGACCATAAAAACCGTATGCTGAGAGAGCATAGGTAGTGAAGTTGGAATGGTGCAGAGAAAACTAGTATAGCCCTTGTGCAAGGATGACACACAAGTTTAAGAGAAAAAAAGGCTTGCTTCAGCGACACGTGTGCTAAAATTTGAAACAACACAGTGAGGAATAGCCTGGCATAATGGGAGAAAGTCAGATTTCTTACTGGAGAGATGAGCATGAGGAAGTGAACTTCCAACCTCTTGAATAGGATTTTGCCAACACCCATTTGCTATGGCAGGTAACCTTGATCTGCAGTGGTGATGGTGGTGTGACTGGCAATAAACCTGTTGAAATTCACAGGTGATCTTTGCTTGTGGATAGTGCTTCTTGTCAATGTAAGTAAAAGCAACTTTGATGGACCTGTGTTTGCTTGACAACCTGGGTGTGTCTCAGCTGCATTTTCTCAGTCTTTTTCTGGTTTTAGGACACTGATTTGCAGTCACTGTGAGGAACTGAATGAACTTAGGGCATAGTAGAGAAGGAAGATATGTTATTTACTCTTTGTCAATATGCAAGAGAGAGCAGAAAAGATACAGAGGAGGAATATAATGATATCACTGATAACATGTGTTTTTAAATGTTTCTGTTATTCATATGATAATTATGAAAGTGCTAATATAGAGAGGGGAATAGTATATGTGAATGTCAAAAAACTATTATTCCATTGATTTCATTTTGTAACCATCATATGATGAATGATAGATTTCCACTGACAGAACTATTTGGAGTGTCAGTACAGCTTCTAAGGTTTTTCTTGATAACCTTGAAATGGTCATGGGGCTGGGAATGACCTTATTGTTTGCATATTGTTTCTGGCACTGATGCAGGTTGAGCATAGAAAAGTTTGACTGTACCCCTTTTTGCTTCTCTTTGTTTCTTTATGTTGTTGCTGTGAGCGTTTTGATTTCTGGTGTTCCTGATTTAGTTTGTTCTAAGCCATTTTTATGCAGTTGGCATTGTATATGCCATTTGAATGCAGTTGACATAAAATAACAAAATTACATATCTCACATGAAAAATCAGGCACAAAGAATGGTGTACGGGGAGATGCTCATTGGTTTAATGTGGAAGGGAACTGTTTATCTGCTGCCATTCCAGACTCTGCTCCCTCTCAGTAGCAGTAGTAGTGGTGAATGTCTGGCACAGAATTGGGGCAGATGTTTTTCAGAGTCTCCTCCCCCTTTCTCTAATCTAAATCCTCTGTCATCACTGGGTAGATGGCATCATCCCTCAGAACTCTCAGTGACCTCTGTGGGAGGTGTTCTTGGGGGGAGTACAAATTCCTCTCCTCAACGTTCTTGTTGATGTGGGTCCCTTACAGTGGAATCCTAAACAGAGTTATAATCTTCTAAGCCAATGGGTTTAGCAGGGTATAACTGTTTAGGAATGCATTATTAAGTTACGTTGCTCATAGGCTGCCTTCCAACCAAATTATCCCCAAGGCAGTTCTCAAAGTACAACATTATATAACAACAGTTTTACAGCACTGCCCATGTTCAGTTCCCTTCCTTGCTTAAAAACATCAATGTTCCTTTGGAGCAGGTTGGGTGAGAGAACACTACAGTTAACCTGGCAACTCTACCCATATCCTTAGAATTTAGCTTGACAAGACACACTCTCTTTTCTCCAGTTCTGGTGTTCCGCTTCATCTCTGCAGCCTGGGATTCCATAGTGCCCAGCTCAGTCAGCGCTTTGAAGGGCTTCTGCATTGTTATACTGTGCTCTTTTGTTTTCTCGGGATCCCATGAATCCTCCATAGGACTTTCTTCAGAAGGTATCATTGATCTTGGCCCTTGGCTTCCTTGTGCAAGGAAACTGTTAATTATAGTAATTTCCATAGTTGCCTTATGGGGGAACCTGCGAGGACTTGTGGAGCGGGGGGGGGGGGAATCTCATTTCCCCTCCCCCACCATTCCCTATTTCCCTTCCCTGGAAGTCCCTGTAGCTTTTATGTTTTCTTGTCTCTTCTCCTTCCCACCCATCAGCCAACCTACCTTTATTTACTTTCCCCATCTTCAGTTTTCCTTCCTGGGAAAATGCTGGCCCAGTTGCACAGTGCCAGCCATTCTCTTCCATTTTGTCTTTACAAACACCTTGTGAGGTAGGTTAGGTTGAGTGTGTGTGACTGTCCCAAGTTCATCCATTAGGATTCTTTGGCAGAGTTGGGATTTGAACCTGGGTCTTCCAGACCCTAGTCTGGAACTGTAACCACTACACATACACTGGCTTATGTGTGGTGGTTGCTGTTGAGAAGTGGCAAACAGCTGGGCCTGGGTAAGTCATGGAGCTCATGTGGGTATCAAGTTGCATAGTGGTTGCTGCCGGGCCTGGCTGTGTGAGTCCCCCCTCAAAGGCAAAAACAGTCCTGGAAAGGTCCCAGCCCCTCCCCATATCTTTTATTGACAGAAACTGAGGCTTCAGCTAGCAAGAGTATTGTAGTTGCCTTGCAACCACCACCAAGGGCATTTGTTTCTTACAGCTACAGGTGCTGCTTCTGTTACTCTGGGAAAAGGGTTTAACCCTCTAAGGTCTGAGTTTTTTAAAAAACAACAACAACAAAAGATTTCAGACTTCTCTGCAAACCTGCCCCCCCCCCCCATGGCTTGGAAAAAAGATCTGATTTGTCTGTTTATGGCCCCAGTCTCCAAATTTAAGTATCCATTGGCCATGTTGAGAATTAGACATATTGATGATGCATAGAGAACTTAATTTCTGTAGGTTTTGTTTCATATTCTTCCCCTGTTTATCCCTTCTGGCCTCCCTTGCCTCTTTTTGTTGCCTTTGTGTCAAATTACAGACTTCTGTTTTGCTCTAAAAATCTTGATCCCCCCCCCCCAAATCTGCTGGGGGAACTGATTAGCGTCATGTGAGAAAGTTCACAATTTGAAATTAGTTTGTGAAAAGACTTTTGGTTTGTAAAAAGAACTTAAGCTAACGGAAATACAATACATATCCTAGATATTAAAAAAGAATATGTATTTTTGTCAACAAGCAACTAGAGTATGTATACAGCATATCTGATTTACTGTTACTGAAATGAAAGACACAAACATAGTTTTTAAAAGGGTAATAGAATTCCATTTTATCATTCCAAGCTACATTGCTATGAATATGAGTGCAATCTTGAAGCTAATGTTTATCATGAAAACACTTCCCCCCCCCCAGAGGATGTTATAACTCAGATGGCTTGAGGGTAAAGTGAAAGTGACATAGATATTCATATATTCTCTTAAAATGAAAACTAAGCAGCCTTTCAAAAATTGAAATTCCAAAGACATCTTTTATTTAAGAGCAGTTTTGTGCAGATTTAGAATCATTGATTTTTAAGCTAGATGCCTTGCTAAAATCATTATACTAAATTATTTGTTGAAAATTGAAGTGGTGCCGAAAAACGTGAAATCCTTGATTTCTGTTTAATGTTTCTTCAATGGGTGGTCTGTATAGTTTATGGCTGGTGTACTGGGTGGTAAGTTTCATTGGTTAGGTATTGCTGGTTATGTTAGTATGTGTGTAATATATTATAATAGTTTTAATTTGAGCATTCATTCATTCATTCATTCATTTGTTGTACTTATAGGCGGCTCTCCCTGCAAGTGGCTCACATAGCTTGGCCAAAGGAGCCAAGGTTCATATAAACATCTAAAATCAATTAAAACAGACAACAATCACAATTTAAAATTAAAGTGCTTGCAATGATTAACACAACAGATGGTGTGATATATATTGCTCAGCAGTCTCCAGCTCTCTATATAGGGTGGCTCGATTTTGTGGCCATTGGTGGTAATGGGGGGAAGCGGCTCCTAGTTGAAGGCTTGGTGGAAGGAGTAGTTTTATATTATTATGTATTTTGTATTATATCAATTTATTAGATGTGCTGTGTAATAATTATCGCATAACAGCTATATTGACTTGCATGATGATTTGTGTCCCGTCCCGGGACTTTCGCCCCCCAAGTTCTGCCTCCCCACCTGAACCACGCCAGCTGAGCCCCCGGCCCCACTACAGAGCCACACTGGAAAAGCGGCTGACGATCACCAGCCTGGGGAAGGAGGGGCGGCGGTCGCCGAAGCCTTCTGGGGACATGGCGAGGTCGGGCGGGAGCATCACGCCCCACCCCCGCCTGGAATAGGGCACGCTTGCAGCAGAGCCCGGGGACCACGCCCTGATGTCTACCCACCTGAAACCATGCCAGCACCTCGAGGACGAGGCGGCCGGTCAGAGCGGGTGGCGCTGACCCCACGGCGCATGAGGGAAGCAGGAGAAGTAAGGGCAGAGCGACTGAAGACTGAGAGAGAGAGTGAGAGAGAGAGAGAGAGTGAGTGTCATCAAGGAGGGCTGTCACTGGGAGAGAGAGATAAGAAGGGTGACGCCCCGAGACGAAGGGGGTCTTTGCTCCCAGGGGCAAGAGAGTGAGCTAGGGTGCTGTTAACCCACACCCCTTGCCATTCTGAGGCCTGAGCTGGCCCTGCAGCAACCTCCTCCCACCAAAGGAACCACGGCGACTGGCACTCCGCCTGGGGGGGATGTGGCGGGGTGTGACAATTTGTTTGTTAATAAAAATGTCAAAACATGTTAAATTTTTAAAAAGATTACATATATGGGATGAGATCTGATTTATATATTCATATGCCACTTTTCTCCCTACTAGGGACTTTCACAAAACATAAACATATAATTTAGTTAATGAAAGAGGAGTAATGCACAGCTCCAACACCTGGTATAGTTCTGGATCCACTGGATCAGCTCACAGTGGGCCATAGGCAATGTTCTGCGGGGTACAACATACCTCTGGGCTCAACACAATAGAATCCCTCCAGCAAGGCAGTTACCATGTATCGCCAGACCTTCTTCAGCTTTGTCATGATGAATACGTTATTGTTATGGGGTTCCCAGGTGGCAGTGGCCATGAATGTTGGTGCCAGTGCAGCATAGCCAAACAAAGGAAAGTGGCAGTGAAGCCAATGTTAAAACACTGGGGATTCAGGAAAGAAAAATTGCTGGACTGGGATTATATCACCCTTTTCTTCCATTCAAAACATTTTAGTTATTTATGTGTTCATTAATACACCCCTCCCTTTCCTTCCCAGTGAGGACCCCGTGGCCTGTTTATTATGGCTACTGAAGATATGATTCCCCTTCCCTGCTGGTTAATTTCTACATAAGGGGATTCTGTGTTCGCTTAAGATATTTATAGAAGGTCTTTCCCACAGAGTGTGCCACATCTTGAGATGTGGAAACTCCTCCCATAAATGTAGGGTTACACAAGAAGAGATCCTGGGAGATCCATGACTGGGTCTTCCCAGTGGTTTTCATAGCTAGATTGCAGCCACGTGTGGCTACAATTTGGATGAGGGCCATGTGAGGAATGGAGAGAGGTTCTTCCTTACTCCCCTGCATGGTATCAGCTAGTGAAACAACTCCCCCCACAATGATGTTAGCCATAAAAATAAAATCAAATAAGCACTCTTCTCATTCTTTCTGATGACTATATTCTTCACTCTGAAAGTGGGATTATCCTCTCCTTGTCATTAATTTATATATAAAGAGATTCTTTATGGAAGTTACTTCCTCTGACCTGGAAACACTTTACATAATCTCAGGCATTTCAGGCTGAAGTTATTCTGTGATGAGGGATGGTCCTCTGGACATGCTTAGAGGTCCCTTCCAATTCTGTATGACGCGAGACAGAGTTCTAGGAAGCTTGAGGGAGTAGAGGCCATAGGTGTCAACTACGGGGGGGCTCAAGCCACCCCTGAAATTTCCAGGGGGGGGGGTCTGAGCCCTCCCGGGAAAATGGAGCGCCCGCCGCCGCGCCTCCCCGGGCCCTTCCTAGGGCCGTCACCGTCTCTCTCTCCCCCCCCCTGCCTGGCTGCCTCCGTCCCTCCCTTCCTCCATCCATCCAGGGGCCAGCTAAGCAAATGCCCAGCAGGGATGGATGGAGGGAGGGATGGAAGCAGGAACGGCCAGGCCGGGGTGGGGGAGAGGCAGTGGTGGTGGGGACATGGTCCTGGCATGTGCGCACGAAGCGCGCATGCACACAAGAGCCCCCCCCCCCGGATTTTAAAACTCCACGCCCCTGGTAGAGGCCCAGTGCAAACCTGGAATTAATTTCATCACAGGGAGTGATATTCTAGGATTACGCTGAAATTTTGTGGTAAAACCATAGAGTTTCATTGGAATTCTAAGGTGTTCCCCTAATGTGATGATGCCACTTCTGGGTGACAATTTTTGTTGTATTACACCCCCCCACCTGCCCTACCAATAGGGTTGCCAGGTCCTACTTGGCTGCTGGTGAGGAGCTCCAGGCTGCTGGCCAGGATTTTCTGGCACTCACTCCAATGACATCACCCAGAAGTGATGTCATCACATTGCCGCTAGAGGGGGTGACCCTCAAAACCATAGTTTGCCCAAAAACTAGAGCATCAGCCCCAATGTTGGTGATGCAGTTATGTCACTTCCGGGTGACGTCATCGTGACAAGGACATCGTGCAGCGGGGTCCCTGTTCGGGGGTGGGGCTTCCCCTGCCACCAGCTGGGCCCTGGTGGATTGGAGCCCCGAAGACTGGGATATCCTTTGGCTGGACTGGGGGTCTGGCAACCTTACCTACCAAGCAGTGTCAAGGGCTTCTGGGCAGGAGAACTGCTGCCATATCAGGAGACGTGGCAGCCCTAACTGATTCCTAGTAAAGATGACAATCTTAATAATATTGAGGATTTAAATAAAGCCTGAGAGTCTTCAAAGTGTTTCTCATTTTTTCTCAGTCATCCATTCAACAAGCTTGTATGCTGGACTATTATGAGCCAGCTTTCCTCTTTGCCTTCTGTGCTTCTGTCTTTGGCTGTTAATGTTAACAGAGTTTGTAATTTTTAAAAAGTCTTTGGAAGCACTCTTCCCAAAGACTCATTGAAAAAGAAATTAGGCAATAAACTCCAAATTCTTTTTATTGATCTGTCCTCTATGAAATTAGACCCTTGGAGTATTTCTGAGAGGTTTTAATGCCTAAATTGGGAGTTATTGCTGCCGTTAGCTTCAGACCTCCATGAATGCTAATACACATTGCCCATGTCTGCTGGGACTGACGTGCAGATTTTTCTCAGCTTTGCATGACTGTTTATGCTCTGTAGGGACTCTTGCATTGCTCCAAGTGGAACCAGTCAAGGTAAAAGGATGTCAGGATGCCAGAAAATTTGGAGGTACTTTTGAAAGGAAAAATTGATACAGTTCTTGGAAGCAGCAGACCAGTTAATATATGTGTCACTGACAGGTGAATACAGATGGCCATTTATCGTGACAGCTTACCACAGCAGCTATATAATCATGCGGGGGCTAGATGTCTGTAACATCCACCTGCATAGTGGGGATTTTAATGTGGGAGATCCAGGACCTGAAGCTGTAGGGTTGATGGAACTAGACAGACATGAGCCTGGTGGAATTACCTTGGATATTACCATAAAATTGAGACATTGGCCTTTTCCTCATTGTAGCACATTCCTATAGAAGCCCCGGTGGCACCATGGTGGATGATGCAGGGCAGTGTGAATGGGGCTTCCAGATGGCAGCTTTCCCTACCCCAGTCCCCATGATGGCCATTCCCCCTTGCTGCACAAGAGGGAGGGGGCTTTTTATGAGTATACCGACATACCACTATATCAGTATTCCACCTGCAGCTTAAAAATAAAACCTCATAAAGCCCTCTGGTGACACATGGTGGTGGAGGAGAATAACTGACTGCTTGGGACAAGGAAAATGGCTGCTGCATGGGCAGAACCAGGAAAACCCAAAGCTTCCTACCCAAATTGCAATCAGCCCAGCTTTGCTGTGATCTCCCCCCCCCCCCCCAACATTGCAGCAAAACAGGGTTGTGAAAGATCACGTTGTGGATAACCCAAGTGATACATGGAAGTACCGTAATGCTGTGGGGAAGCAGGGGAAAGACCACTTTCCAACTGCATCAAACCTGGGGCAAATTGCCTCTGTGGAAACTAGGGGAGGTCAGCAATGCTCTCTCTAAGCTGTGGAGTCTTGCGAACAAAAAATCTACTTTGAGAGCTACGGGCATTAAAGTTGTGAGCGATTTGGCTGCTGCATAAATTAGTTTGCTCTGGAGCCATCCTTTCTGAGCTAAGGCAAAAACGTGTGAGCTGGAGGCTAAAAAACTGTGAGCTAGCTCACACTAATTCAGCTTAGAGTGAACACTGGAGGCCAGGTCTCCTACTATAGTGGAGCTCTTCTGTCTGGGGCTCCATGTCCCTGGCCTCTGCTTAACAGGGGGAAATGGGGGAAATTGGTGGCCCCCCCAGTGTTACAACATGACTTCCAGTGCAAGCTTGAAGTAATGTCAACAAATTGGGATGACGTTCTAGCATTTGCCCAAAACTCCATGGTAAAACCTTAGTGTTTCAGGAACATGCAGCTAGAGCATCCCCTGACATTTTAACATCACTTACAATTCATGCTGGTAGTGATGTCATGATACTGGGGACACAAGGACTAGTAGTTCCCTGCCGCCCTAAATTTCTTACTAGTTGCCAGTCTCGAGCTGGCGACCCTAGTGAAAACAGCTGCAGATACAAGCAAATATTTTAAAATAATTTTTAAATGTTTACACTTTTTCAGTCAATGGTAGGGCTGTGGTAAAATTCTCATAGTGGGATCAGATCCTACAGATGACCAGCTCCCAGTGTGGTTATACACATTGTGGTAAACTACAACTTGGTTGGCAGAATTTATCCCAAAGTTCCAAATTAAGAATTAGGTTGTGTTCATATGGCTCTTTTGAGCCACATCAGGCATGAGTGCCTGCGGATTTAAAGTGCCTGTCCAGATAACAGTATCTGGGAAGTGTGCCGCTTCTGTGATTAGCCCATCGATCCCTGTTGGGGATACATACTTAAAAGATAGTGGTGAAAGTCCAGTCCTAAGCTGGCCAACAGGCCAATGGCAGACTATCCTGTCTAGTTGTTCCACCAGTGAACAATCAGCCTGTAGGGATGGTCTCCAGACCGTCCTGAATGGCCGCCATTTAAAAAAAATCTTAGCGATGCGCGCATAACCGCTTAAACATACAAGGTCCCCTGAGCTCCACTGAAATGATCCAAACAATTTTATGTTTCTGACGCTCCTGTGAACTTTATCAACTTTATTAACTGAAATGGAACCTAGAGGAAGGTACCTCTGGTGGTGCTTTTATCCTTTTAGTCCATGCATGTGTGGAAAAACAAGTATATAATGACGCGCATATGCTCATGCGTAAACAGAATGTAAAAAAAAAAAAAAAAGCCGACCACATGGTTCCTTATGGTGGATGCTATCTAGACAATCCACTGCAGAGTCACACGTGGTAAAGTGATTCATGGGGAAGCTGTCTGGTCATCCAACGCTGGATCAAAAAGATCTAGATCAAATTACAGCCGGGCCAATGGCGGGATTAGCACTTTTTCAAATACCAGTCATGCCTGTGTAGTGAGTTTCTGCCTTCCTGCTGTAATGCATTTAAGCTACAAAGTGGTGTACCATATCACGGGGCTCCAAGAGAGCAAGCAGGGCAGCCACTGGAACAATGGGAAGTGAACTGGCCAAGCCACAAGTTATGCAGTTATGCAGTCTATATAAAGATGTTAGAGGAAGTATGCTGCTGGGGCACTGATCACAGACCTGGAAGAAGCCATCCTGGCACATGAATTGGTGGGCTCTGAAGTAGGGTTGCTAAGTGTTGAAAACTCACCGGCGGGGGGGAGTCCTCCTCTCGCCGGGAGTTTCTTCTGGCGTGCGCTCTTCGCGTGCGTGCCCATCAACGTCACCGGAAGTGACGCAGCACGTTGGGGGTGTTGCCAGAGCGTCGCCCTGGCAACGCCCCCAATGTGCTGCGTCACTTCCGGTGACGTCATTACGTTGTCCTCGCTGGACGACGTCGGGGGTGGGGTTCCCCCTGCCGGCCAAATGCTGGCCGGCGGATCGGGAACCCCTTTAGCGGGGGATCCCCCGCCCCCTGGGCTGACTTGGCAGCCGTATTCTGAAGGCACCGAGAAATGACACATCAGCTTCTAGTACTCAGAATCCTCAAATGTACAGAGCAAATACAGGCACAAATGGCCACTGATGAGGTTAATGATTCTTGAGAAAGAAACAGTAATTGAGCTAATACACTGTAGATAAACATCACAGTGTAAGAAATCATTTGCAGCCAGGGGTGAAAATAAATTGCTAAATGGCCATTATGGAGTGCCTAAGAATCTGGTCCCATTTTTTGCTTGGAGTCCTCAGAGACAGACAATAGTGTTAAAAATGTAAATTGCACAAAAAGATGAGGTAGGGGATCCCTAGCTGGGGTATGTTACTCTTGTACCCCCAGTTGAAGGAGTGGATGATTAAGATGGGTGTCTGCAACTTGAGGCAGAGTTCCTGTAAGGGTTTTGAGCAAAGCAGTGTTAGCAATATGCTTAGTGTATTGCTTGTAAAGTTTGTTCTCATTTTTTCCTTTTCCTTTTATTTTTACAAGAATTTCCATCACACAGGTCCCACTGCATGTCTGAAGTGTGCACAACATGAGATATGTCATTTGAGATAGTGAAGTCCAGGCTAGAGTTTATATAGTAGAGGAGGAAGAGTAGGTTTTTATACCCTGCTTTTCTATCTTACGGAGTCTCAAAGTGGCTTACAGCCTTTCCCTTCCTCTCCTTATAACAGACAACTTGTGAGGTAGGTGGGATTGAGAGAGTTTTGAGAGAACTGTTACTGGCCCAAGGTCACCCTGCTGGCTTAATGTGGAGGAGTGGGGATGGGGAATCAAACTTGGTTTGCCAGATTAGAGTCCACCACTCTCAACCACTACACCATGCTTGCTTAGTGCTTAGGAAAACTGTAAATGGTTGAAGATTTAAGTGGTATCCTTATGCTGTGCCATGGCCGCAACCCTGTTTATATAGCATGCAAACACCACACCCAAACACACCCCACTCCCAATGATAGGCTATTTACACAACACTACTTTTCTATAGGTCCACTCCAGGATCCTGGTAAGCTATTGTTCAGGAGCAACAAGCTCAGCCAGCATCAGGTACAAGCTCAGGGATGACTCAGGCTCAATACACAACACCATAAAAGTCCAGCTACACTTCCTTCCTAGATATAGTGGAATGGATCCTATCCCTATCCTCCTGCTTCGCGAAGCAAAGTTTAGTTATTAATTAATTAAAACATTTATACCCCACCTTTTCTTATGGTTTAAGTTTGAAACTTTCCTCCAATCTAAAGAGCCTTCCTCCATATTAAGTGGCTCTTCAGTTAGAGGAAGAGCCACTTAAGTTGGAGCAAGGTGACTTAGGGTGGAGGAAGGCTACTTGGAGGAAGATTGGTTCCACCCCACTATAAAAGACCTGCTGCCTGGGACTGGTACAAGACAGAATGCTAACCAAAGAGCTCCTGCAAGGCACAGAAAGAAAAGTCTACCACCACAGCTACTGGGCAGCTGCAACTGCTGGACAGCCATTCAAGGCTGACAGCAGACAGGTGAACGAACTGGAAGTTTCCTTAGTGGCTGATCACTGCTATTGGACATGGTTAGTTTGCCTGTCAAGCATATTAGCTGAAAAGTTGACAGCAACATTTGTTAGTTGCTGATGTCTCCATGTATTTGATGTTGTGTGATTGTACTTAAAGCTTGTAAGCCACTTGAGCAAAGCTTGAGTTTAAAGCTTGTAAGCTGCTTTGAGTAATACAGGAGAAAACCCACACATAAATATTTTAAATAAATAAACCATACCATCACATTACACCAGCATATAGCTGACCTAATTTTACACAGGTTTTGTACAGCCGAATTTTGGTAAAATTGTGAGAGGACTCAAAGTGGTATAAATGCTAAACTATCATGCTCTTGATATTGGAAAAGAACCTGAAAGCCTTTTGTGGCACAAAGCGGTGTTTCTATGTTAGATCTCTTTGTGGAGATTTAATAAAAACTGCCAACACTGCCATTTCAGTGAGTGATGAATCATAGGCATAGTCTTGGGAAATATCACAACATGGCATGGCAAGGAAATTGAAAGATGTAAAGTTATTTCATAGTATGTTCTGATAATTTGAAGTCTCAGTCTCTGAAGGTCAGAGTTACTGCTGAGAGGAAACAAATGAGATTTAATTAACTCTCCTTGAAATGAGGCAAATGAACAAAACTCACTTGACCCCGCTACATGTCATCTCTCGTGGTTATGATATGATCTTAGGATATTGTCTAGCTGGAATTAGTTACTGCTTTGGGAGTTCTACAAAAAGGTTGGCTTGGCTATAAATGTTTAAACATACAAAAGGTGTATAAAAATGCTAGCTTTGGGCCATGGGAACTATCCACCATTGCCTGTGTTTGGTAAATATTTCTTCAAGGATTTTTTTTGATGGGCTCACTCAAACACAAAGGCTGCAAATACATTGCTACATCAGTTGGTTATTTCTCCTCTGAATCATGTGTTACTTTCCCATGACCACACTTCACTTCAAATGTATTTCCCTTCTTTAGCAGATCAAAATTGAAACTTCAATGGATTTAGAATGGTGTAATTGTGCTTAGATTGGCACTATTAAAGTATCAGTCAAATATTATGGTATTTCTGGAAAAAGCACACCGTTTACTTTCATCTCTGATTGTGAATGTTTCAACAGACACCCAGATCATGGGACAACATTTCCTAGTTTGAGCAACCAGGGCTTTTTTGTTGTTGTTGAAAAAGAGGTGCTAGAACCCTCAAGAGGAAAATGAACTTTTCAATCTGTATACTGAAAACTTATGAACTTTTAAACATTTTAAAAAGAATTTTGTCGAATAGGTTCCGGGACTCTGTTTCAGTGTGTTCCCCCAGAAAAAAAGCCCTGTGAGCAACTATTTTAAACAATGTTATAAATTATCTATATGTTTATCAGAGCACTGCATGCTATTAGTTATATCCCAAAGCTCTGAAAAAGTCTACTCCCATTTTTCCCATTGTATTACAAATTCGACCTGTGATTCAATAACACAGAGAGGCCCGCCCAGAGTGGTTTTGATCTGGTCTTGTTTCCTCTAACACATCAGAAATAGTTGCAAAAGTTATCAGAAAGAGGGTACTATTGATGAAGAACTAAAGGTAGGCTCAGAACATACCAGCAGGCCTCACCAGAAAATCCTACCTCCCCCAACAAAGTTCTTAAGGTTTTAAGCTGTATGGAATTAAATGTCATTAGAAAGAACCAGAGATTATATAAGGACCTTTTGTCAAATCAGTTTTTTTTTAAAAAAGTGACCCACGTTTAGAGCAGAAGAAAAATGGTCCTGAGGTTAGGTTAGAATTACTAAGCCTGGCAGTTGTGCAACAAACTGCTCAGAGAATATATTACTTAGGTCACTGTCTACAAAAATTGCCCAGATATGGGGAGCTTTCATTAGCAATTATTACCTGAAATATGAATTACAAGGAAATCCTCACAGCTGATTCTCACTGATATTCTAAGGATCTGGTGTGTCAGCTTTTACAGGTTATTTTTCAGTCAGTAAATGCATAGTATGAAAATCTTAAAATTTTAAAGCTGTTTTTAGAGTCTGCTTCCATGTAGCTTTTTCCCTATGAACTAACTGTGTGAATTGCCTAGTGTTGCCATTCCCCTGGTGGGGCCAGGGGATCCCCTGATTTTGGGGGCCTCAATCCACCATGGCCCAGCGGGCTGGCAGGGGAAGCCCTACCCCCAAGAAGCCCCCTCCCGGCACTGCTGGTGTGGATGTGATGGTGTCACCCAGGAGTGACATCATGTTTCCATTTTTTCCAGTGGAGGGGGAAAATGTCTTGTGAGCAAAAACTCACAACCCCTGAACTGCCTGTTAAAATTTTGTGCACCAGCACCCCCTAGCTTAACATAGAGAGAACTATGGATGGCGCTGCCTTCTGACTTGGATCCAGCAGAACATCCCTGGGGGTGGAAGATTTCCATCCCTGAAGTGGGATATTTTTAGCTCCCCCTTCCACTGCAACTTTAAATGTCCCTTGAAATCCTGCCAGTTTGGTGTAGTGGTTCAGAGCAGCAGATTCTAATCTGGAGAACTGGGTTTGGTTCCTCACTCCTCCACATGCAGCCAGCTGGGTGATCTTGGGTCAGTCACAGTCCTTTCAGAGCTGTTATCTCAAGAGCAGTTCTCTCAGCGCTCCCTCAGTCCCACCTACCTTACAGAGTGTCTGTTGTGGGGAGAGGAAGGGAAGGAGATTGTAAGCCACTCTGAGACTCCAAGTGAAGGGCAGGGTATAAATCCAACTGTTCTCCTCCTCCTCCTCCCACCATGTTTCAATCCACTTGTGATTATTACTCAGAATCACTTGTTTCTGGCCAAGTCACTGGTTTGGCATACTGTGAGTTAAAGGGGCCTGTGCCACACATGCCTACAGGACAACACCCTCTGCTTCCAAAGAGTGTCTGGCTTGTGCTAATAATATTGCTATAGTTGGACAGCATGCATGAGTATAGCATGAGGTATAAAAACAAACTTCAGCAGGTGTTCAGCAAGCTGCTTTCCAAAACAGATCCTAGTCTGTGCCACATCAGGCTTTAAAACGGTGTAGAGAATTTTCCATACAGAGACACATAATCACCAAAGGGCCCCTTGGCATTGAAATGAGTGACATTCAGAAGTGCTTCAGTTGAACTGGATTGCTTCTTGCATCGGTGCATAGTTCCAGATGTGAAAATGACCTGCAGCCGTTCAGTTATGCCAGGATTTTGTAACATGTGGGGGGGAAAGAAAAACACTCCAGTAGCCAAAACAGTTTTGAGGATAACAGCATTAAAACATTTGAAAACAATTTTGATTTACTTATGGGTTTCCAGTACCATTGCTTCCATGTGGTTTGAGGCTGGTTCTTTAAAAGGACACAAAAGAACTTGAAGCTGAGAACTGTGAATAATGGCTATTGCCACCATATGGATACTGACGAATGTCATCTTCACTGGCACGTTACGATTTTAAATTGTTTTAGGGTAATTTATGTTTTAACATATTTTATCTGTTTATAAGCTGCCCTGAGCTGGCCTAGGCTGGGAGGGCAGGGTAGAAATGTGAAGTAATAATAAATAAATAAATAAATCGAACTTTAGGTTTCTATCCCATTGTACCTTTTTATGTCTGCCACAAAGTGCTGTGTACAATCAATCCATAAGTGTAGAATGTTTGCCTATTCTGGAATTGGTAGAAATTGGAAAAATCTGAAAATACAGACCCTGGCTTCTCTCCTGACTTCAGAGCCTCCTGCTCATCTTAACCTTACCATTTCTATCATGCTGCTGTGGTTAGTGAGTTGGACTAGGATTTGGGCAGGCCCATGGCCAGAACATTTTTATTGGGGGACAAATGAGTACAGTGGTGGTCATTACTTATTTAGTATTTATACTTTACGAGGAATAAGGCCCATTGTGGAAATAAATACAATGGGCTCTAGAAAGAGGCTGTGGGAGAGTGCCCCAGTCTTGGGCACTCAGCGTCATTTTGCTGTGGTGACGTCAGCAGGGTATAATGACACAGAGTCCACCATTTTCTCCAGAGGAAGATCTCTGCCATCTGAAGAGCAGTTGTAATTCGGTGTGATCTCCATCCGTCCCCTGGAGATTGGCAGCAATTGTTCCCCATGAAGGAACAGGTGGTTTGGAGGTTGGACTCTATGGAATTGTACCTGTCTGAGGTCCCACCCCTGCTGAAACCTCACCCTCTCCATGGTCCACCCTCAAATCTCCAGGAATTTCCCAACCTGGAGTTGGCAACCCTATCTCCCAGCCAACCGTCAACATATTGTTCTGCTCCCTGGCTTCAGCTTCCCATCTCCTCTCCCCTCCCTCCTAGAGAGCAGTTGTAATTCTGAGTGATCTCCAGCCCCCACCTGGAGATTGGCAAGAATGGTTCTCCATGAGGGACTGGTTGGCTTGGAAGGTGAAGTCTATGGCGGGGTGGGCAATTGTTTTGGCTCAGGGGCCACTTTGTGGGAGCGGAGGTTAGCGGAGGGCCGCACCTTTTAAAATGATTGCATTCATTAGTTAACTTTGCATTTCAGAAAAGGTATAAATTGTATCATAAAAATCAATAAATTAAATAAAATAGTGGTAGTTTTATTCAATTTATTTATTGTGCTAATTTCATATCATCTATAGCTGCAAGCACATTTAATTTTAGAATCAGTTTAATGAGACAAATGTACCCTATCACACTTTTCTACAATTTTTTTGAAATCAGGAGTGAGATTGCTTGTTGAGATTCTCATCACAGCCTGCAAGTTAATGTCTGTCAAAGAGCATCTATATTTACTCTTGTTGAACTTCATGCAAGAAAAACTTTGCTCTCAAATATATGTAGACCCAAATATAGAGAACCTTTTTCCAGCAAATTTCTTCATACATGGAATTTTTTTTCAGCAGACTAAGATTTGTAAAAGTCAACTAATGTCACAGCATTAAACATTTCTTTCACAGCGTGATCTGACTGCATGTCAATAAGTTCAAGCTGCAGCTCCTCAGGTGCTGCATCAATATCAGCAGTGATGGGATAAGAGAGCAAATTGAATTTAGGCTCAATTTTCTTGAAATCCTGAAATCTTCTTGGCGGGCCGCAAAAAACTCTGTGGCGGACTGCATGTGGCCCCCGGGCTGCAATTTGCCCACCCCTGGTCTATGGCATTGTACCTGTCTGAGGTACAATCCCCTCCTCCAACCTGACCGTCTCCTGGCTCCATCCCTCAAATCTTCAGGAATTTTCCATCTGGAGTTGGCAATCCTATCTCCTTCCCAGCTAATCATCAAGCTCACTCTTCAACTTTCCATCTCCCCCCCCCCCAGCCTCCACCATGCTCTGAAGCCCTAGCTGCTATGTCACATTGGCTGTGATAGGGGGTCCATCTCAGTCCAGTATAAGGACACAGAGTCCACCATTTTCTCCAGGGGAACTGATCTCTGCCATCTGGGGAGCACTTGTAATTCTGAGTGATCTCCAGCCCTCACCTGGAGATTGGCAACCATAGTTCCCCTGCATGAAAAGTAGTCTTTCTCTGCAATGGGGACCAAAGCAGCTGATATCATTCTCCTCTCCCCCTTTTGACTAACACAACAACCCTGTGAGGTAGTGTTATGTATTGACCATGCGGTCGCCATGTGCTCTCTTCATTGCGACCGCATGGCCAGAGCACATGGCCAGAGCATGGCCAGAGCACATGGCCAAGAAACTACCTGAGCTTCAGCCAGGTAGAACAAAGGCCAGGTGGATTCAAACCGGCCACCAATCCTGTACCTAGGTTTCTCCCAGGGAACCTATGAAATGTAAATAGACTTCTAATAGCCTATCAGGCCAGTTGGGTGAGGTCAGGGGATTGTCCCTGACCAGCATAAAAGGAGGGCTTGGAGCCCTGGGTTGTATGCTTCATCCGGACCAGCAATAAAGATCTAGCTGTTTCACTATTCCATGGACTCCCGACTCCAATATTTATCAGTGGCGACGAGGATGGGATCCCGATGAGCGACTCTCCAGCAGACCACAGCAGCACAGCGAGCTCCGTCCCGCCGGCCGCAGGCATCTCCGAGCTCCAGCGCTCCAACGCCTCGCCGCAAGCCGCTCTGAGCCCAATCCTCCGGCACTAGCCAGCGCCAAGCCTCAGCGCTCCCCGGCACCGCCGCAAGACACGAGGACATCGCTCAAACAGCCGCCGCCGCTCCTGCTCTGGTAAATATGGCAAACGCTCCGGGACCAATTACCCCTTTCAATACGTCTCGCCCCGAGACGTGGGAGTCCTGGCTCAAGACGCTGGGTTGTGCCTTTAAGGTCCGCGGAATCACAGATGCGGACCTGAAGAGTGCCTGGCTCTTGAGTTCCGGAGGGGTGGAGGTCATGCGGGTGGCCCAGAACCTACTAGCCCCGCAAGACCCCACCGAGGTGTCTTACGACGTGCTCACCAAGACCCTCGGCGATTACTTCGCCCCGAAGCCATCAAAACTGGCCAGGCGCTGGGAGTTCATACAGCGCCAGCAGCAGCCGGGGGAGTCAGCCGCCACTTTCCTGGCTGAACTCCGTCGACTAGCCGTGGGCTGCGAATTCCGCCACATGGATGACCACGTGGAGACCGCCTTCATGGGAGGGGTCCGGGAAGCCAAGCTCCGCCGGCGCCTCATTGCAATGCCGGAGCCAACCTTGGAGAAGATGCTCAAAACTGCGGCAGCCTTCGAGACAACGCAAAAGGACAAGGCAGCCACCAAAGTCCACCAGGCGGCTCCTCCCGAACCCGACTCAAGCGAAGAAGAGGACGTCCACCGGATGCAACCACGCTCGAAGAAGGGTGAGCCCGGCGTCCCCAGGCCCAAGGGCCGGCGCCCAGCATCTGTCTCTGTTCCCTCTCCTGCTTCCCTCAACAGGCAGGCCCCAACGTGCGCCAGCTGTGGGGACCCCCACGACAGACGGACATGCCGCTTCCGTGATGCCATCTGCCGCGCCTGCGGGAAAGCAGGACATCTCGCCCGGGCCTGCCGCCTGAGGAACAGCCACCGTGCCCCAGCAGCGAACTTCGAAGAAGTGGGTAGTGTCGTTCCCACGGCCACGGTAATGAACTTGCCTCAGCCCATCCCGGGCGCAATTTCCGTGTCTCTCCGAATAGAGGGAGTTCCTTGCTCCATGGAACTGGACTCAGGGTCAGCATATTCAATTGTGTCCGCAGCTACGTTCCGCCGCCTCTGCCCGAAGGGGGCACGCTGGCTGCGGCTGCCGGCTGGGTTGGTCCTCCGGGACTTCCAGAAAAACCCAGTGGCTATTAAGGGGCTAGCCAGGGTCCGGGTCCAGTACCATGCCTTTAATGGCCTGCTGGACCTTCTCGTGGTGGAGCGCAATCTAACCAGTCTCCTAGGTCGCGCCTGGTTCAAGCCGCTCGGAGTGCAGTGGACCGGAATACACCGCATGGGCTCTACTGACTTCTCATCCATCTGCGAGGAATTTCCCGCCGTTTTCGATGGCTCATTGGGCTGCTACAAAGGACCCCCGGTTTCCTTCGACCTGGACCCGGCAGTCCGGCCCATCCGCGTGGCCGTCCGCCGGCCACCACTCGCCTTCCAGCCCAAAGTGGAGGCGGAGTTGGAAAAGCTCGTGGCACAAGGGGTGCTCGAGCCGGTCTCCCACGCCAAGTGGGAGACTCCCATTGTGACCCCCCTCAAAGCTAACGGGGAAGTCCGCATCTGCGCGGATTACAAATGTACAATTAATAAGGCATTACAGGACCACGCGTACCCGGTACCGGTGGTCAGCCATGTTCTGGCCTCCCTCGCGGGTGCCAAAATATTTGGAAAATTAGACTTGGCCCAAGCCTATCAGCAGCTTCCCGTAGACGAAGCAACGGCCGAGGCACAAACGATTGTGACTCACAAGGGAGCGTTCAAGGTAAAACGCCTCCAATTTGGGGTCAGCGTAGCACCTGGAATCTTTCAAAATCTAATGGATTCTCTCCTAAAAGATGTTCCAGGAGTGAAGCCGTTCTTCGACGACGTCCTCATCGCCGCCCCGGACGCCGACACGTTCGCAGCTCGCCTCCGGATGGTGCTGCAAAGGTTCCAGGACGCGGGTCTCAAGGTTCGAAAAGACAAGTGCACCCTGGGAGTCTCCTCGGTGACCTTCTTGGGGTTCCAAGTCACCGCAGACGGCATTCACCCTACAAAGGAGAAGGTAGTGGCAATTACAGGTGCACCCCGCCCGTCCTCAAAGGCGGAACTCCAGGCGTTCTTGGGACTTGTGAACTTCTACCACGCCTTCCTTCCGCACAAGGCGGCGGTCGCTGAACCCCTGCATCGTCTCCTGGACAAGGGAGCGGCTTGGGCCTGGGGTCCCAAGCATGATGCAGCCTTCCGGGCCGTCAAAGACTTATTAATTTCAAATGCGGTCTTAGCGCATTTCGATGAGAGGCTCCCTGTCATCCTGGCCTGCGACGCATCCCCCTACGGCGTTGGGGCGGTCTTGGGACACCGGCTACCCAACGGAAAGGAGGTACCAGTTGCCTACTACTCCAGGACCCTGTCGTCGGCAGAACGGAACTACGCCCAGATCGACAAGGAGGCCCTAGCAATCGTAGCTGGCGTCAGGAAATTTCACGACTATCTCTACGGACGGTCATTCACCGTGGCCACAGATCACAAGCCGCTGCTGGGTCTCCTTGCCCCCCACAGGCAAACCCCTCACATGCTGTCCCCGCGGGTCCTGCGGTGGTCAATTTTTTTGTCAGGCTACTCCTACGAATTGGTACATCGCCCGGGGAAGGCGATGGGTCATGCAGACGCCCTCAGCCGTCTTCCCCTCCCGTCCTGCGACCCTGATCCGGCTCCCGCTTTCCACGTCGCGCTCCTAGAGGATCTACCGGAGCGCCCCGTACAGGTATCAGATGTGGCCCGTCGCACGCGGCGGGACCGCATCCTTTCCCGTGTCTCAGACTGGGTGGGAAGGGGGTGGCCGGAAAAACCGGGACCAGATTTTGCCGCTTTCACAGCACGCAGGCACGAACTATCGGCCCACAAGGGATGCCTGCTATGGGGATCTCGAGTGGTGATCCCCGGGCCCCTGCGGCCCCGAGTGCTAGAGGCCCTCCACGAGGCTCACCCGGGAATTGTGCGCATGAAAGCTCTGGCCCGGAGTTACGTATGGTGGCCAGGCCTGGACAAAGACATTGAGGGGCGGGTCCAGAAGTGTACCAAATGCCAGGAGTCACGGCCAGATCCGCCACACGCTCCTGTCCGATCCTGGGAATCTACTAACAAGCCCTGGTCCCGCCTGCACCTAGACTTCGCGGGACCGGTCCAGGGCCGGTTGTTTCTTATCGTTGTTGACAGCTACAGCAAGTGGCTTGAGGTAGTGCCGGTAGCTTCGACCTCCACCAACGCTGCCTTAAGAAGTCTCTGGCCGATCTTCGCGACACACGGAATGCCAGAAACTCTCGTGACCGACAACGGGACCGCCTTCACCTCCGGCGAGTTTCAACGGTTTGTGGAAGCCTGCGGTCTGCGCCACATCCGCTCCGCTCCGTTCCACCCCGCAACCAATGGCCAGGCCGAGCGCATGGTGAGGACAACGAAGGACGCGTTAAAGAAGATGGAGCATGGCGACTGGGAAGAGCAGCTGTACAAGTTCCTGTTCTGCCAACGGAACACACCCCACTCAGGGACCGGGCGCCGGCCAGCCGAACTTCTGATGGGAAGACGACTGGGAACCGTCTTGGACCGCCTACATCCCGACCGAGCAATCGAGGGGAACCCGACAATGGAGGACCGGCCAGCTGCCCGAGGATTTGCTCCCGAAGACCCCGTATACGCAAAGAACTTTGCGCGGGGTCCAACATGGCTCCCCGCGAGGATCGTCCGAGTCACAGGGCCTTATTCCTATGAGGTCCTTACGGAAGATGGCGTAGTCTGGAAACGGCACATTGACCAGATTCGACGCCGTACCCAGAACCACGATGATACCCAGGCCCCCGAACTCCCTGCACCAACAGACCGTGACATCGACACGACTCCAGAAGCAGCGCCAGACCCTGATCCAGAGACTGCGGAGATGCCGCTCCTGCCCGCGGACGAAGCAGTCGTACCATCCACACCTGAACAACCCCCGAGCAGACAGGCCCCGCCAGCAGAACAACTACCCACACCGCAACCTGCCGACACTAGCAACACGCCCCGCCTTACAACCCCCCGGCGCTCTGGACGTGAGTGCAGACGCCCGGACTATCTCAAAGACTATGTGTGCAGAGGGGTTCTGGACTATGGGGGGAGGGGTGTTATGTATTGACCATGCGGTCGCCATGTGCTCTCTTCATTGCGACCGCATGGCCAGAGCACATGGCCAGAGCATGGCCAGAGCACATGGCCAAGAAACTACCTGAGCTTCAGCCAGGTAGAACAAAGGCCAGGTGGATTCAAACCGGCCACCAATCCTGTACCTAGGTTTCTCCCAGGGAACCTATGAAATGTAAATAGACTTCTAATAGCCTATCAGGCCAGTTGGGTGAGGTCAGGGGATTGTCCCTGACCAGCATAAAAGGAGGGCTTGGAGCCCTGGGTTGTATGCTTCATCCGGACCAGCAATAAAGATCTAGCTGTTTCACTATTCCATGGACTCCCGACTCCAATATTTATCAGGTAGGTTAGGCTTAAAGTCTGTGACTGGCCCAAAGTCACCCCCTCAGCAAGAACCCGGTCTGAAGCGCTGCCTGCTACGCCTAGGGTACCCAACCTCCAGGTTGGGACTGAAGATCGCCAGGTATCACAATTGAACTCCAGACAACAGATCTCCCCCCCTGGATAAAATGACTGCTTTGGAGGGTGGCTTCTATGGCATTCTGTTCAGCTGGCCCCAATGAGTTTTCTCCCCGAGGCCAACATAGGTGTGGAAAGGGGCTTTCGAGAAGCAAGCTTGGTTGCCTAGCAACAGGCACTGAGGGGAAAGTTGCCAGCCCCTAAATACCTGGTGATTTGGGGGGTGGATCCCGTGGAGGGCAGCATTTTTTTGGGGGGGGGGAATGGAAGGACTCAGCAAGGTGTAATGCCATAGTGTCTACCCTCCAAAGCAGCCATTTTCTCCAGGGGAACTGATCTCTGCCATCTGGAGAGCACTTGTAATTCTGAGTGATCTCCAGCCCTCGCCTGGAGATTGGCAACTCTTCTCCTCTGCCCACTGCTGTCAGTTAGCACTGCCATAAGTTCTGTAGACTGCTATGATCATTAAGAATGCTATGCTCGTTTCATTTATCAATGCTTAAGGTTGTTCTTGTCTGTTTAATGAGCAATTAATCTTATCATAGTTTTCCAGTGCTCTTTCTCTTCATCTAGGTCCCGGACGGGAGATAGCATCGGTGGCTCAACCCCCACCTCCAGAATGCGCGTTTCACTTGCTTTGCTCGCTTTGCGCATGCTTATTGCTCATTAGCTTTTCTCCACTCTTATCTTTCGTTCGCCTTTCCCTAGCTCACGGCCTTGAGCTGAAACCCTCCTGTTATGTGTTATATTATTCACAGGTGTTATGAGTTCCTTTGCTTGGTTTCCCTTGGGAACATCTGCCCCAAAATCTGAACAGTGATTTTTCCTGAAAACCTATTTTGCCGCGCTTCCCTTGGGAACAGTGGGCCAGTATATTTGGGCGCCAGTAATCCTCCCAATTGATTGGTGGATGTTAAGGGGGGCATATTTCATATCAAGTATAATTATAGTTGTATTCCCATGCTTTGGCATTACTAACAGAAGAAGTGTATTTGACCAACAAGATCTTTTCTGCAAATAAAGGACTTTCTGTTTAAGGAGACCTGTTGTGGACTACATCTATTGGCACAATCTCACAACTGCCAGGTGGGTCTAACTGTCCCCTCAGTGGCCTGCTTCTATCAGTGAAAAGACAACCCCCTCCCCCGCCCACTGCCAGCTTGGCAACCTAGCTTGCTCTGATTAGGGAAATACCTGGAGATTTGGGGGGGTGGATCCTGTGGAGGGCAGCATTTGGTGTGTGTTTGGAAGGACTCAGCAGGGTATAATGCCATAGTGTCCACCCTCCAAAGCAGCCATTTTCTCCAGGGGAACTGATCTCTGTCATCTGGAGATAAATTGTAACAGCAGGAGATTTCCAGGTTCCACCTGGAGATTGGCAACCCTAGGGGAAAAGTCAGCCACACAGCAGGGGGTTGAAGGGAATGGTTTGATGGTTGCTGGCCCACCTCATTAGCCTGCCAGCTAATCCAAATGGTGTGCAACTATATTAAAGTCTACATGCATAAACACTTAAAACTTAATTCATAATCTTCTATCAAGTATTATATTTTGAGTTGTGGTCAGTGACTCCCTTTTGCTAAGTGCGGAATCTTCCTCCACCTGAGGCTTCCTCTCTCAGAGAAAGACTCTGTCAGCAGAAAAAAGTCTGTGGCTTGTATCTGACCACTACACTCCAAACGAAGCTGTTCTCCAGTCCAAGGAGTCTCCCTCCCCCAGAAATGGCTTTTTTACTTGTAAGAAGAAGGCTGGAATACTTTTACTTTGTAAGAAGAAGGCTGGAATAAGCTTTGGATTTTGTGGAGTGGTGTGAAAGGACAGAAGCTATTGGCTCTAAACCCAGAGGTAAATTTATATCTATTATTGTGCAGATCATGAATACTGAAACTCTGTCATTCAAATGACACAGACACTTATTTCCTATCCTGTGGTATAAGATTTCTCTTCCCATTCACTGCCTTTCTGTACTTTCTGAACTGCTGTAGGCACTTCAGTATTCAATGAAATGGTTTTGCTCATTGTCCTTTCGTGGGATAGAGAGAACCAAACAGTGTCCTTTCATGGGATAGAGAGAACCAAACAAAAATCCTTAGCATTTGGTCCCCTACCTTAGGCAACTATAAATTCTGTTGTACCAAAACAACAACAAAAACCTCTGGTCTGCTGGCCAGAGTGTGCCTTAATATAAAGGCTCGGTTCAGTTTCAAATATATGTGCATTAACTGATACCACCACCAATTAGTATGCATGTCTTTTCAGAAAATATGTGAACTAGAGAGCTGGATGCGTGATTTAAATAAATCCTTATGTGGTAACTAAAACCAACAATTTAAATAGCCCTGATTTAAATCTATCCATTTTGTTCAGTCCTCATAATTTCTATTTAAAGATCTCAGACAGCAGGTCTCCCAGAGAGCAGCAGCCAGTAGGAGCAGAGTAAAGTCCAATTCAGACATTCACCAGGCCAGCAAGACTCTTTGTTTGCTGTCGCATATTCACCTTTCTCCAAAGAGCTTAAAGTGGGGTACATGGTTTTCCTTCCTCTATTTTATGCTCACAACAATGCTTTGGGGCAGGTTGGCTGAGAGACTGACTGGGCCAAAATCCCCCAGTGAGCTTCCTAGCTGAGTGGGAATTTGAACCTGAATTTTCCACACTATAGTCTGTCTCTGTACTCACTGCACTACACTGGATTGGTGGAGTGCATGTGGCCATCCACGCAGATAACATCACATATGGCCCCGGTACTCCAGACAGATGCCTACTAGTATGGACACCAGATTTGAATGGACCGTCTATATTATACATAACATTACCCATGTGCTAATGGTATGCCTGCTCCTCTACTATATGGACAGCACAATCCCATACAGGGTTACTAAGAAATGAGTCCAACTGTAGTCAATGGTAAATGTGGATAGAAGACGCTCCTCAGGGAGTAAATGTCTGAAACAGATTGATGCTGGGCTTTATTGGCCAGTGGTTTGATTCAGTATTAGGCAGCTTCACGTATTCAATATAAGTTTTATTCAATGTAAGTTTTAAAACATCTAAATAAGTATATTTTTAAAAATGATTCAAGAACTGCATGCAGCCACAGTGCTACACAAACCTCAGCCCTACCTGGCCATTCCATTTCAGAAACATTTTGCAAAGAACCTGGTAAACTCACAGCCCTAATCCTAGGACTGTCATAGCTTCCAAGCTGCTTATGAAAACACAAAAAAAGCAAAACAAAGAAAATCCGTGTTGGCTCTTTTGTTCTATAGAAAAACAGAGCGAGTGGAGGGGAAAAACTGCTGAATGAGAGAACAGACAAGAATGGCACCAAAATATTATATCCTCACATCAAAGGGAGCGCCAAGCAGGATTTTAAAAGAAATCAAATACTTTTAAAAAGAAAAGACTACCAGGCTTGCCCACATGAGACGGGTTGCCTTGGTCTATGCTGCTTGGAGCCACGGAGACTTTGATAATGCAGGCTGTTCCACTGTCTTTCTCTGGCAAGGTCGGTCTAGGTAACATGCAAAAAAAAAAAGGCTCTGGGTTTTGCCCACTTCTTTGAAGCTAAAATGACCATGAATGCTTGCTTCCATAATACTTTATGAAAAGGAAGACCCATACCTGAGGTCAATGTGACTTGTTCTGTATTGGGTTCATTCAGATATCTGTCACATTTATATTCCACCTTTCTTCCAAGGAATTCAGGGAAGTGCACCCAAATGGAGTTCTCTTGTGTTTTCCTTGTGGCAACCCTATGAGATCACTTAAGTGAAGAGGAAGTAACTGCCCAGGGTCGCCTGAGCTCCAGGGCTTAAGCAGGGAATCAAGTCCATTTCTCCCTGATGCCAGTCACCCCTGTAATCACTGCCTCTGTACCACTACATTCACCCCCTCCATAGGTTTTATCATGTCCCCCCTGTCCCAGGGTTATTTACTGTGGGACACACCCAAGATGCTTGCCTTTCTTCTTGTTTCAAGGTAAATAAAATATCCTTGATTGGGATTACCATAACTCAGCGGGATGTCCCAATTGCTGGTTGTGTGAATAAATGCAATAATTTCCTCCCAGGCTTTAAAATGATAAATCTAGGAAACAAGCAGTACGGTGGAAAAGTAAAGGCTCCAAGATTCATGGAACTTTATTCCATAATCCCTGTTTTGCTCCCATACCTGCTGTGCGGTACATTTAGAATGCAACTTCCTTCAGTATGGAAGAAGAAACAAACAACAGGCCGGGGAAAAACAAGTGAGAGAATCTGTTGCTGCTGTTTCATTCCCTAATTTGGAGACAGAAAAGGCTACAGGTGAGTCTCTGGGTTCCATCCAGTTAACCCTAACATTATGTAAAAAGATATGTTAAAAATCTTCATTGATAAAGTATTTAAATGTGACTGTATCCCATCATATCTTGACCTGACTTGGACATTTCATGCCTTTAGATACAATGCTCTATTGCAGAAGAATTCAGCCTTTCCCAAGAGCATTAGATACTCCACCCAGGTAGGATTCCTAGAGAGGGGATTTTCATGTTTGGCATGTTGATGTGGACAGGCATTATCTGTCCTTGCTGCTGCAATGCTTTTATTATTTTCAGTGCTGCTGTTTCATTCTGCGGTTTTATTATTATAGTCATATTTTATTTAGAAATTCATTTTATTGAAGTTAATTTTAGATTTGGTCATTTTTATGCTCTGTCAGCTGATTTGTAAGGTTGTAACCGAAAGGTGGCCCACATGTGTTTTAAATAAATATACAAAATATGCTTTTTTAATGGGCATGCTGATTTCTCCATCCAAATATGCCTACCAAGCATTTTAAAATAATGCAGAAAGTCACAGAAATAGTCAAGAAGATAACTGAACGACCCAGTTATGTGTCTTTGAAGCATGACACTGCACTTGGTGGCTGTAATGAAATGATCTGCATTCAAACTGTTAATGACCAAGGTTGTGTGTTTTGTTGTTTTCAGATAGGAGCTCTCCTGTTTCTATGGTGAAGCTGCTTTCCTATTTTGATTCTAGGGCCTGTGTTAGTTGCATGGTTGAGATATCACAAGATCTGGATTATAAGCTTCTTTGCATGACAGAGAAGAAAAAAGATGGATGGTGATTAACATTTTTAGCATTTTTTTAAAAGTCCAGGAGAAGTACAGCATGTGTTTTTCAAAGTATTGGGAGAGAGAATTTTGCTTAACGTTTCTAAACCCTTCCCCAGCCTCAAGGTTTTTATTTTGAGAAGATGGAGTTTGGTGGAACTACATTTTCCCCCTCAAGGGGGTTCAGTGTGCCTTTTGAGAGACTGCAGATGCAGCAGTGTTTCTCAACATATGGAAGCAGTGACTGGTCAGGGTTATTATACCTGATGAATGTCTGCTGCAATTTTAAGGCCACAGAGCATCTTGCAGGGACAAGAGGTGTTGATGCTAAGCCGGAGATGTAGGACAGGGAGTGTATCTGGATTTCTGGGTGGATCTTGTGATTTATGTCATTAGTGGTACAAAAAGCCTTCCCTGATGCTGGAAGCTGCTGGCACCAAAGCACTGTCACTAGTAGAACGGGTCCATAGGATCTAACCCAGTATGTTTGCCTTTGAAATAATAGATGAAGACAACTATATATCCACTGAGGCCTGATAATGAAAGCTGACCAACTAGAAATATCATGGGAGCATGTGCAGAAGAAGAATGGGCTGAAGAAAGATAGGCATCCACCACAGACATTTTGAGTGGCTAATGTATTTTGCCTCATTCAATATCTGTTAGAAAACCAGCAGGGTTCTGGTATTGCAAGCAAATCCAAGCAAATGTGAATGGTTCAAGTATACTCTTAGCTCCCTCCTTGTATCACTTTCACCATCAGCACCATGGACGTGAGTATGGACATCATTCCCTTTCCTGTAATGTTGGCAAACTTTTAATTACTGTTCCCATTCCTTTGAGGTCGGAGAAAAAAGAGGGTAGGTACAGGGGAAAAGAGGTCCAAGAGGGTGACAAAAAAGGTGAAAGATAGGAAGGAGAGAGAGCCATATTCCTCCAGATTCTAGAGGATGATTTCCACCTTTCCATTGCCAGAGATATGAGTACTCTAAACTTGTTTTGGCTACCTGACAATGTGTCGAGCAGATTAGTCAGTACTTTAAGAATTCAGCACTTTTAACTGGAAAGTTTTCAATGACTGTAATGAAAGGGTGCTGTTTCTGACTTCCACTTTGATTCTGTACAACTAAAACTACCTTACCATGGTTCCCCATGCACATATCTTGCTGGGGACTAAGGTGGGGAGAGAAATTATAACTGTTTGAGAATCCTTTTCATTAGGTTTCTAATCATGCAAAAATCTACAGTTGAGTAAGGTAGCTATTAAGAACATTCAATCTGCAATATCTAAAAATCTGTTCCTACAGTTTCAGAGTACTTAATAACTACTTAAGAACTCACATCATCATCCCTGTTAACAGTATTCTCAAATTCTCAAAGATAGTAGTATAGACTCTGGAAGCTGTAGATTATATAGCACAATAGACATTATTCATTATTATTTTTAAAAGAATGTATATTCTCTAGGCTTAAGTTCCAAGTAGATAGGCGTCTCCAACAGTAAGAACTGTAAATGTGTTTTGTATCAGTATAATACTGGAAATAAAAAACTGTAATAGTCATTCACAGATCTACTTAAACTTATTTTTACCTCCATCAAATACACGCATTAATATAACAGGGTCTTCATAATGGCTGCGTTCAGACAGGCAATTTCATCCATTGCTGTTGCTGTTCCCTTATGGATTTAAACTGCACAATCAGACAGCAACATCTGTCTGTTGTGCCCCAGTCATCTGAGTCCCACCCACCCCTTTGCTGTGTGTTTCTTTGATACCTCAGAAAGTCCGGTCCTGTTGGTTAGAGCTGGTTCCACAACAGATTTCCTGTTGTCTGATCACTCTGTTGCACACACAAGCCATCAGGCAGGTTTGACTGGCCTGTTGTTTTCAGCCACCATTTGTTTTTACTAGTTAGTGAGGAGTGCATAACTGCATATATGCATCTCCCCCCCCCCCCGGGGCATCTCAAAACTTTGTTTTTTTGTTTAAAAAAAAAAAACCTCTCAGAGAAAAACAGGGTTTTTTTTGTCCTTTGGGGAAGGGGTGAATTGAAAAGATTAGAGGGAGGACTCCATATCCCAGCAGTCTCAGCAAGTGCTTGTGACAAACTTTGTAAAAAAAAAATGGCTGACAGCCCCATAAACTACATATTCCAGCAGGCTGATCAGTGCTTGTGGGCATGCTCTGAGGACAAACTTTTTTAAAAAATGGCTGACAGGCTGATTTTCTGCCTGCTGCCGTCTGATCACATAGAAGTTGCTTAGAAGAGTGCTAAAAGGGGTGAGTCTGATCAGGACAAAATAACCTGGCTCAATTAGAGGTGGAGCAACAGTGGATTGAACTGCCTGTCAGAGCACTGCCAATGGTTGGCAATGCTCCCTCTACGCTCTGGAGTCTTGGGAGCAACAATTTTGCTTTGTAAGCTACTGGCATTAAAGTTGTGAGTGAGCGATTTGGCTACTGCATAAATTAGTTTTCTCCGGAGACATCCTTCCTGAGCTAAGACAGAAATGTGTGAGCCAGATGCTAAAAAACTGTGAGCCAGCTCACACTAACTCAAGTTAGAGTGAACACTGGTTGGCCTCATATTAAAGCACTTGCAACAAACCAAGAGTTGAGACCAAAAGTTATCATGGTGGTGGATCTTTCTCCAGACTCTCATTCCCCTGGCAGTCCCCAAAGACTCCCCAAAAGTTGATGGTGGGAGTGGAGGAGTCTTGTTAACCAAATGCCATGAAGAATGGTTGGCAATCGTGAGAAGGAACTGGGCAAAACCATCCCTTCTGTTGTATACCAATGGAAAGGTCGCTCTGTTTCTCTCACCAAAGGAAGGAAGGATGTTGGGCAATTTTGCCTTATGCATGCTTTTCATAGATCTAACCCAGTTTTGTAATGCAAAGTTACCCTGTGGATATTCTGCTGGAGTCTGCACTCTGCTCCAATACTGACTGAAATCAGTGCATTTACTTGAATGACAATGTATGTCCTTTGCAACACTGAGGGCCTCTTGTTATGAGGATATAATGAATTAAGCAAAACCAAAGATCATGAGGAAGGGTGGGAAAAATTTGCTAGACAGCTAAATATGAAGCATAGGCTTTGAAGTGTAGATAGCACAAATATAATGGCACTGGATGGGTTGCCTACCTCAGTTCCATATCACACTCTGGGGAAAACACTGTACAGTCTTTTTGCCATGTAAATACCAAAAATGATGTCTTTGAAAATGGTCAGCTGATCCACAAGGTGGTAGTCAGGCTACTGTCAGGAATGGAATACAGGGAGTATGTCATTCCACTGCTGATCCTCACTGGCTGCCCCTTTGTTTCTGGGTATAATTCATAGTATTAGTTCTTACCTTTAAAGCCCTAAATGGCTTGAGGCCAGGGCACTTGAAGGACTGCCTCCTCCTATTATTTCCATTGTGCCTCTTAATGTCTTCTTTACAAGCCTTGCTTTCTGTGCCCCATAGGCAGAGTTGAGGTGGGTGATGACCAATGACTGGGCTTTTTCAGTAGCAGCACCTCATCTATAGAATGTCCTTCCCCTTGAGACTTGCCTGGCACCAATGCCTACTCTCTTTTAGGTGCCAGGCTAACATTTTTCTGTTTAACCAGGTTTTTAATTAAGGGGTTGATTGTTTAACACAATTTGAATAAGCTGTTTTTAGCCTGAAAACTGTTAAATTCAGTGGAAGATGGTCAACAATTTATGTTTTTTTGTGCTCTGAGTGGTTTAATGGTGGCTTTTAGTTAATAACTTGTAATGTTTTATGTTTTATTTTGCAAGCTGGTTCAGGCAGGTTTCATGAAAAGGAGGCATAAGCAAGCAAGCAAACAAATAAACATTTGCTCAGAAGTAATCCCATTTATCAAAGGTTCCAGTTTCTCCCTACAACTTTCATTCCTTTTTTTTTTTTTTGCAGCCTAATTAGTTGTTTTCTATGGCACTGACATTTATGAATCAGTGGTTAATTATCAGTTCTGGTGCAGGGTGAGAAAAAAAGTTTAAGATCTGCTTTTGTATTTTGCAGTTAAATTAATTGGGCATTCTGAAAAAGATTATTCTCACATGTTTGTAATAGTGTTGTAATGATCACTTTGGCTGCATTGTGAAAAGCAGTACTAAACACCTGGTAAAAACTGATAATTAATGACTAATTCATTAATGCTTCAATTAATTATTGTACTGCAAGAAGAAGGAGGAGAAGAAGGAAATTTAAAGGGTCAGAGTAGCCTCAATAGTGCTTCGATGTCCAGTGTGGAGCTGCAATTGCCACTGCCACAAAGAAGGTCTGCAAAAAGATGAGAGGGAAACACTGAAATGCAACAGGCTGCCAGCAGCATCATTTGGATCCTCCATTAAAACTGAAAAAATGAATAATAACAACTCCAGGTTAAAGGGCTAGTGTGGAGGCAAACCTAATCAACCTTAACCTATCAATAAATTATGCTGCTTGTTTAGAGAGTTCTGCAGTCACTGGGGGGTGGGGGGGAGGTAGACCAGGCAACATTTGAAATAATTCTTTGGTTCATTTCAGGTGAATACATTTTATAGATTTGACTCAGTGCACCACAAGCATATGGCATTTGCCAGTGCCTCTTTTGCCAGTGGCACCTCCAGTGGCACAAGATAGTCTGATGATGACATCAGAGAGAAGGAATAATGCTGTGAATATCATGATAAACGTGTTTGATAGGTGAACATATTCTGTTTACTCGTGAGCAAAGCCTTGGATCCATTTGTCTGTCCTCCATCCAACTCAAGCTTTGCAGCTGCACAGAATCTGTGACAATGGAGTTTTGTTTCTTTGTGGTGGTGAAGTTTCATTGCTTTGCCTTGTGGGGGCTTTTGTATCTGTGCAGTAGGTGAAATCAATTCTGCCCCTGGGCATGGACAACTGGGTCAGGCAATTAACTTTTATATGTGGTGGAAACCTACATCTCTCGTAAGACTGTGAAAACAAAATCACATTCAGGAAACATCAAACACATGGACCAAATAGTAATAGTTTTTTTAAAAAAAACAAAAACAAAAAACAAAAACATTTATTTGTTCACTCTCCATTTAAACAATTGGATGCCAGCCAGCATGTAGCAACAACAGATCTGAGTGGAGGAGGAAAACTAGAACTGTCATCAGGTTGTTTGAGAACAAACATAGATGAAAAAGTGCTGATTGTACCATACTTTACTATACTGTTTGAATACATGGAAAGTAACCAGCTGAACAGGTTCTTCAAACTGTTCAAGAACAGCTCCCCCTTCCTTGCTTGCAACAGATGAACAGAATGTGAGCACAAACAGGTGTTTGAGGATCCCTAGAGAGAATGTGATTTTTCCCTACTTTCCTCTCTTCACTGCATCTTTTCCATGTTGCATGTCTGTTTTGTCTACATGGGTTCTGGAAAGTATTGGAGTCGGGAGGTGAGTGGTAGTGATTTCATAGCAAAGCTCTTTATTGAGGGTCAGATGGAACATGAGAAACCCCGGGCTCAGAGCCCTCTTTTATGCCGGCCGGAGACAATGCTCCGACCTCGCCCACAAGTCCTGATAGGACCTGAAGTCTGTGGTTGCAGTTCATAGGTCCCCCAGTGGGAGACCTAGGCTTGTAATTGGTGGTCGCTCAGGATCCGACTGGCTATTGTTCTACCTGGCCAAAGCTCAGGTAGATTCTGACCATGTGCGTTGACCATGTGGTGGTCACCATTACGAGAGGCCAGGCGACCACGGTCTTAGTACACAACAGGTTCCCAACCTTTATGTGTTTCCTTTTCTCATATGGTCTCTTCAGACCTTGTGGCAACTATTCAGGGAAGGGGAAGGTAAGAAAATCTGACCCTACCAGCAACTTCTGCTGGTGGTGCCTTCAATTTGCAGCACTAAAACTAGGAACAGTCCCTCCCCACCACCATTTGCTGAATTTTATTGCAGGCTATGTACAAAATGCTCCAACATAATAGTATCTGTTTCTGTTATTTTATGCGTTCACCCAGGTACTTGTCTGAAATGCGTACAGAGTCAGACTAGTTCTTGCTATCTCACAAGGATCAGTTCTCTGTAAACTGATGAGGTTCACTGAATAGATACAAGAACAATGTCAGTTCAGTTCACTTTGGGGACACCCAGAGGAGGTTGGGTTTACAGGTGTTCAAATACCCAAGAGTTGCTGGCCAGGACTTTTCTTCCTGTTTATTCAGATCAGTTAGAGTGCAACATGTTCATAATCTTCCACTGAAGGCAAACACTGCCAATGACATACCACAGAAGCCTTTCACATACGGACCCCCCAAAGCATTTTCTGTAAATCTTAATGTGAGCTGGGAACTCTGGTTTGAAATTTAAGATTAAACCCTGAACCAGAAAAAAAATGCCCCTTTAACTTTCTGTAAAATTCTTTACTCCCACACTTTCTAGGACTCAGTTTTGATGTTGATGTGAGCAGGGCTTGATAGTGAAGTAATCAGAGGTGGTTACCTCAGGAGGAAGATTTTAGGGTGGTGAGGTAGTAGCAACTTCTAATTCTGCTGCCACCAGTTTTCTACCTCCCATTTCCCATCAGCCATCAGCCTACTATTAAACCCACCAAGGAGGCAAGGAAGACAGTTCTTCTTACCTTCATGTTCCTCCAAGTCTCTTTAGAAACAGCAAGGCAAAACCACACATAGGGCAAGGGCGTGGGACTTTCCAATTTTCCCAGGGGAGGGGCTGGGGGCTGGCCGGGCTGGACTCCTTTCCAGTGGTGTCCTACTTCAACGATGAGGAGTTCTTCACCAACCACTCCTCCGGTGACCCGCTGGATGGCGACGAGCTGCTGGAGGGTGATGAGGTGGACTTCCTGGCCCCCCAGTACTGCCACCATCACCACTTCCAGTGCTGTCAGCAGGTGGGGCCCAACCAGGGGGCCCCAGCTGATGCCACCTTCTCTCTGCCCTCCTTGCCCTCCAGCCTGGCCTTTGAGTGCTGCGGACAGGCGGCGGGGAAGGCCCTGAGTGCGGTGTTGGTGTCGGGTGCGCTCGGAGGCAGACCTGCAGCAGCTGCACCAGGTGGTCAATGTGCGGGAGTGGTGGCGCATGCAGTCCATCAACAACGCCTTTGAGGGCTTGCACTCGCACATCCCCATGCTGCCCTATGAGAAATGCCTCTCCAAGGTGGACACGCTGTGCCTGGCCATTGGCTAAATCAACTTCCTCAGCAAGCTCATCTGCTCTGACCGGCCCCTGCCCCTGCACAGCGCTAGCAGCCAGAACCCTTGCCAGCCCAAGAAGGTCATCATCTGCCACTGTGGCACAAGTAAGCACCCCGCCACCTGGGCAGCAGCCAGGCAGGAGATGCACCGGGGGAGGCAGGCACAATTGGGGGCAGGCACAATTGCCAACCCTGCAGTGTCCCAGCCCCGCAAATGGGGGCGCCATGCTCCCACCTCCCAAATCGCCTGGAAGGAGGGTGCCTCCTGCACCATGCAGGCCAGGCAGGCTGGCACTGGTTGCCCCTCTGGGGGGGGGGTTCATTCACCTTTGAAAAATTTCTGGAGGGACGCGAGCTCCCAAGCCCCTCCGAAGTTGATGCCTATGACATAGGGTATGATCAGACGAGCTGTTTGATTTGATGCCATTGCTGTCCCCTTCCAGATTTAAAATTCATGATCAGACAGCATCGTCCATATCTCATTCCCCTGTCATCAGCTTCCCATTCTCACCCGTCCCAGAATCCGTGTTGTCTGACACTGGACAAAGTCCAAGGTTTATGGATTGTCTGGTTTTACCCCACATTTCTGGATGTCTGATCTCTCCATCATGGTCTCAAGTTGAGAGGGAAGTCTGAACCTTCCCTTCCATTTTCACTCCTTATTTGGGCTCCCATATTGGCGGCCAGAATTCTGCCCCCAGAACTTTACTCCAAGCCACTTTATAATATTTCTCTGGCAGGAAAACTTTATGGGGAGAGAAAAAATAGTGGGAAAGGGAGTAAAAGATCAGGTTGGAAAGGGAGTGATTTCTGGTGGTGAAATACAGTTGTATAAGATCCAATGATCACAGTACTTGGTGGAGGGATTGCAGAGCTGTCAAAAAGGAGCTGGTGCTTTGGCTATGCACTTGTGTACATGCATTAAAAACAAACAAAAAAAGATGCTGTCCAACTTCCTGCTCTATGGTTACTGCACAGCAATAATCTGAATGGTCAATCATGAGGTGAGTGAGTGGTGCAGTGGGTTGAGGGTGAGATGTCTGAACAAAACTCTCCACAAAAAAAGATGAAATTAGAAGCAGGGTGAGTCCACACTAAGCCTGCTGTCTGACTACAGCCATGGTAATTCCTGAACTCTTTAGATATTCCATTTTGTTGAGAGAGTTTGACCACCATTTCTAGTTTTATTTAGTAAAATATTCATATCCCATCCTTCCCTTGTGGCTGAAGGGAGCTTACAATTTTAAATTTAAACTATGCATAATACAGCAAAAAGGCCATTACCTACCACCATTAGAAAATGCTTGAACCTCAAATCCTAATAAGTACCTTCACAAATTAAACAGCCTTACAGTACCTTCTAAAAACATGTAAGGATGGTGCCTCCCTAATTTCCTAAGGGAGCTGGTTCTACAGGGTGGGAACCACTACTGGAAATGACTGGGCCCTGGTAGTTGCTAAACAGGCAATCTTAAGTGGGTAAACAACCAGAAGGTAGCAGCTAGAGGACCATGTGGTGCATGATGATGTACGAGGAGAGACAGTCCTCCTGATACGTGGGTCGTAGGGTGAATGTCAGGGCAACCAAAATAGTGACTGAACTCTTGAGAGAGGAAGTATGCTTGTGAGATTTCAGGAAGCGCTATATGGCATTTGTGATTTACTGCACTATTTTTTAAAGACGAATGTGGTAGCAAAGGAGGGCTATTACCTTAGAGTAGCAGCAGTAGTGAGGTGGACTGGCAACAGCAGCTACTAATACAGCAGTGGCTCTAGCAATAAATGGGTGGGTGGTTGTGGCAGCAGCTGCCACCTCAGGTGATAAAAATTCTTGAGAAGTCACTGGATGTGAGACACACCTCTCTTTTTGGAAATCAAGCATTGGATCCCCGCAGTGGTTACAGTTAACCAGGAATATAGGGGTGGGGGTTCAGACACATACTGGGAAATGTCAGCCTGAGATTAATTGGTTTGCTGAAAGTCAGACAGATAGCTGATGGCAGAATTGGGACAAAGAAACAGTGATCTATCTTATACTTTTATCACAAGACCTTCTTTCCTCATTTAGAGAATTCATTTGAATTCCCAGCACATAACCAGCACTGTGACTCACTGCATTCATGCCTCAGTTTGTAGACCTCTTGCATTAAAGAGTCACATGCTCCCATTTATGTGCCAAGTCAATTTTTTAAGCATTGTGATTATTCACTGGAAAGTGGAATGTTGACTTAAGGGGGATGGGGGTGGGTGGGTGGGTGGAGGAATTCAGTTGTCATAATGAGTTGATTTAAACCGGATAATCACACTGGAATGGTGAAAGAATTCTCAAGTATCCAAAAGCCAGTAGGAAGGGCATGTTTTTGATGCAACAGATTTGTGGAAAGTCACTGTCTGCTACTCATTTCTTTTAAATTTAAGAAAAGTAAATCCAAAGTCATCACCAGAAAATATATTTGTGCCCCACATGGTTGATAGACACTGCTTGATTTCCAGGTTGTAGGTTAGGCAAAATTAGCCACTCTTGGATATTGAGGGGTGTGGGTGTGTGTATTTGTGGCAGGGAGGGTGGCATAAAGCTTCTTCAAACACTGGGGAAGTCATATTTTGGAAAAATGTATGAAACAGAAATAGAAACTATTAATTAACAAAATTTGAGTTTGTAGAGTTCCATGCCATTTGTATCATACATATACTGAGATATACTGAGAACATGACTATCAGTGTATTTGAGAACAAACTTCACTGACTGTACATGTATCAACTTATGTCCCGACTAACTGACATGAGGTGTCATGCTACAACTGTGATGTGCCCTCTGGAGTAAAGTGTACACACTTTTTGGAACTAGATGGATAAGACTGACAGTATGTTACTTGCTTGATCAAGATGATGAATAAGTGGAATACGCAAATATGCTTATAATGCCGTGGCAAAGACATGTGTCATAGCAGGGGCGTCAAGTTTTCAAAATCCGGGGGGGGGGGGGCGGGAGCTCTTTTGTGTGGGCGTGTGAAGCGCTCGCGCCCGCTGGGACCATATTCCTGCCGCCGCCACCTTCCCCCCCCGCCCTGACCTCTCCTGCTTCCGTCCCTCCCTCCATCTGTTCAGGGGCCAGCTGGGCATTTGCTTAGCTGGCCCCTGGACGGACGGAGGGAGGGACGGAGTGGTCAGGCGGGGGGGAGAGAGGCGGCGGCTCTAGGAAGGGCCCGGGGAGGCGGGGCAGAGGGCGCACCGTTTTCCCAGGGGGGGCTCAGTCCCCCCCTGGGAAATTTCGGGGGTGGCTCAAGCCCTCGAGCCCCCCCGTAGTTGACACCTATGTGTCATAGTACTCTGTGGGTAAAGTGTGCAATAGTTAAATAGTTGCCCATACAGGGCACATCACATGACCTGTATACATTTACTATAATCATGTAATCATACACAAGTGTGTGCACAAAGACATACACACAAACACACACACGCACACTACCCTCTCCTCCTAACTGCAATAAGTGAGAATCTTTTTCATTTTAGCAGCCATTGGTATTGCATCTGTATGGTATTCCATCATTTTTTTGTTCTTAAATACAAAAGCAAGGTGTTAATAAGGCTTTTCAAGATAACTTAGCTGTACTTCTGCAGTTCTGTTTTCTTACAGGCAGTATTAGTGGTTAAAGGATGGAAACAGAATTTGAAAAGGGGGGAAATAACCTAAAGAAAGAGGTACAAACTAGCAAAGGGGCTTGTGCTCTTGCATCTGTACCTCACATGCTGGACTAGCATGAATCAGCAAGTGGACTGGCACCATTCCTGGGCGGCTTGCAGGCATCAAGTGAACTGGTTCAGTATGCCTGCAATTCACAAAGCTATATATCTAAAAATGCTCACTTTTTATATAGCTCTGGTACAAGAATAAACTATATTGAAGGGTGCGTGCAAGGTTCATTAGCAGATTTTCTCTCAAAAATGCGCACATTGGGCGTAGGTCATACCCAGGTGTTTTGGAGGGAAACCTGATAGCAACCTTTTAATTTAGAATGTGTCATTTATGAGATGTTGCTAATGTGACTTAGAAACTAGAAGGGAACTGTATATGAAATGAAGATTCTAGATAGATAGCCTTTTATCCTTAAAGGAATGCAAAGCCATTTCAAGTTATCACTAAGAGTTGTGGAAGTCTGTCCATAATGTTTGCTGTACTCAGACCAAAGCTATGCATTATGGGAAGATATGCATGGACTGTAGACCTGCATCTTCCTGGGAATATATGATTTAACAACTATGTGATAAAATGCCATTCAATTAGTATGCTATTTTCTCCCTGCTTTGCTTCACTGGCTTTTGGAAGCAAGAAAATGCTGATATAATATCATTGTGTCAAGCCATGCATTTTTTTCAGCTGTTTGTTTTGGGGCACAAATGAGCAGAGACTCCAGTTAGCAATGGCCATGCATGTCCCCACAGACTGTAATTTGGCCATTACCTTAGGGGCATCCAAGGAAAAAGGTAACTATGGGTAATAAAAAGAACATATATACATGTCTAGTCCAAAAATGCAGACAGCAGCAGCCCGTAGCCACAGTGGGGCATTTCAAGGCTCCACCCCCTCAAATGGGAGGCATGCCCCACAACAGCTGCTGCCCCTCTCCCCTCTCCCCCCTCCCCTCCCTCCGCTCCTGTGGCATTAAAAGGGCCTTCCAGCTGATCGGCGGGAGCACATGGCCTGCTGACCAGCTGGAGAACCATTTAAATCCTGCAGCCACCCATCTCCCTCCAAGATTTCAAAGGCCTCCAGCTGATCAGTGGACCGTTTAAATCTTGCAGGAGGTGAGGGAGAGGGGCAGCTGCCCACTGCATGCCTTCCCTGAACTTTAAGCAGCGATTTAGTGGTTTGGAGATCAGGCGTGGGCAGCCCCCCACTAGAAAAACAGCACTGTCACTTTCTAACAGCCGTTTGGAGGTTAGGGAAGACGTGTGGCTGCCCTTCTCCTGCTGTCCTAAAAATTTCCCCATACATCACCAACCCAAAATTTCTGGCTATGGGGCTAGACAGCAGTACGGTAACCAGGCCTATAATTAAAGTAGACTGGTGAAAAAGATCTGAACTGTCAACAAAATTGTGACTTAACAATGAGCATTTTGCTAAATGGATATTGCTGTTCTGATTCATTGCTGTTGTGTAAGCTTTCAGAGTCACAGGAAGAATAAATCACTGCACCCAGTTCTTTTGCATTAATAAACATGTGCTATCACTTACCCAGTATAATGCACCATGGGAAAACAACAATGTATTATCCTTTGGGGGGGGTATGTAAAAGGGAAAAGACAGCACTTAGTATGTGTTTTTCTTATTGAATAAATATCATTCCTTGTCTTGACATTTTGCTCTGTATTGCAAAAGCATTTTCATTGGAGGTCTTTTTTTAGAAAGCAAAACTTTCCCCTTCTTTCATCTCTACTGGTACTAACATGTTGCTTCAGAACTAAGAGACGATACATTTGCATTTTCTTTAGACATTAATTTTTTGAGTAACTGGAGTGGGAAGGTACATTTTTGTGCCTAACAGAGGCATTCAAAAACTTCTGCAAATGGTGGCATGTATAGCAGTGTCAAGAAGACGCATGTTTCTGAGATGTATGGATGCAACTCATTTCATTACAGAAAGTACACTAAAGACATTCAGAGAATGTGTTAGGTTCTTTTTCCTTTGACAGATTTGCAGCTTGTCCGTTTCCCTTTGCAAAAGGGCTGCTGACTGCCTGGAGGAAAAAAGTCCTGCCCTTTTAATATTCACCAGCTGATGTGATTTAGCTCCATGCAAGAAAAGTTCAGCTGCCCATTTCTACACATTAAGCCTGTGTGAGAAGGACGGGGTTGTTCTCTAGGCCTGTTAGTACCCCTGTAGGTGACAGAAACTTGCAACTGGATAGGCACTTCTCTGTCTTCCTATCCACTAGGCAGCACTGGCTAATTAGAACATATTACAATCAGGGGGAGAAAAATATCACCACAGCTGTAATGTTTCCCTATGTTAATAGAGCAGGTTGTTACCAGGGAAGATAACTGGTTTCCAGAGGAGCAATTATTTTTGAGCCATTGCATACAGGTCATATTTTATATTAATATTGGAGTTGGAGTTGAACTGGTGAGCCTCCGCAAAAAGAAAACAACAATTGAACGTTGAGGGAAATTGAGTTTGCACAGACATCCATTCTCCACAGACTCTTCTGTGGATACTTTCTTGAAGAAAAGAGTTATTTATTTCTGACCCCAGCCACTTCACAGTCCTCTCTCAGCACTCTTCTACTTTTGGCATGCTATACCAAAGAGATTGGTCTATGTATGGCTAAATGAATGCACAAAGGGAGCTTGCTGTGCTTGTAGAAAGCTAACCTCAAAGTGTCAAAATGAAGAAATATGTGCATATACATAAAGGGAAGGGTGCTGAAGGCACAGCACTGGCTGCCAATAGCATACCAAATTCGCTTCAAGGTGCTGGTACTTACCTTTGAAGCCTTAAATGGCCAGGGTCCAACATACCTGAGGGACCGTATTTTCCCATATATACCCCAGAGAGCACTATGGTCAGGGGGCAACACTGCCTGGTAATCCCAGGCCCCAGAGAGGCCAGGCTCGCTGCCACCAGAGCCAGGGCCTTTTCGGTGGCAGCTCCTTACTCATGGAATGAGCTGCCGAAGGAGATCAGGGCCCTGCGGGACCTTATGCAGTTCCACAGGGCCTGCAAGATGGAGCTCTTCCACTAGGCCTTCAACTAGGAGCCGCCCCCCCCCCCCACTACCCTCAATGGCCTCTGTAAGCAAGCAATACCATCTGCAGAATGGGAGACTGCTGAGTACATAGATGCCATCTTGTACTGTCAACCACTACAAGCACTTTAATTGGAAGTTGTTGACCATTGACTGTTGATTGCTGATTGTTGATGTTTTAATTGATTTTAAATGTTTTATTGGAACCTTGGCACATTGGCCAAGCTTTGTGAGCTGCTCTGAGCCGGTCCGCTGGCTAGGCGGGATATAAATTGAAACAAACAAACAAACAAACAAACAAACAAATAAATAAATAAATAAATAACTATGAATATGAGTACTAGGACAATTAGGGGCAAATTGAAATAAAGTTCTGGTGCATCTTATCCCAGCTATTTTAAGTCTTTTAAGACCAGTTCCAGGCATATAATTTACACGTTGTTTTCAAAATCCCCAAGAAGTGGTGGACCTGTTTTTAGATACAGAATCAAGACTAATCACCAGAGTTTTAAACACACTTTTCCACTTAGAAGGTGACAGTACTGTTCCCCTTTGCTTATTATTTTTGCTTATCACGAAATCAGAACCTAAAGAGTCACACTGGGCTGATGTCAAGAAAAGAGCATAGAGGCCTGTTAGTTAGTTGGAACTCAAGGGAACCGCAGCTATAAAAACATGAAGCAATAATGCAATGTATGGGCACCGAAATTCAGTCTGGGAAGACTTAGCTGTTGTCTCCCAACAGAAATTCGATGTGTTTCTTCTTTCATAGTGCAGAAACTGATACCAATTTTTCTCAGCTGCTTTTTGAAAAATGTCAAACAATGTCGCAAAATGTAATACTAGATGGTTGCCTTCCTCTTTCACAGATCATATAATTCAGGAGCAGAACAGGCTCAAATGCTGAACTAGTCAAAGCCAAATCTTTGTTGGGCTTGATGTGGTTGGAAAATGGAGGTAGTCTACTCATCCCTTCTGTCTTCTGATTTCTGAAAGCAGATTCTACAAATATATCTGAAAAAGTATTGTCAGATAACAGGGATGTCACACCTCTGAAGTTCTTTTTTTAAAAAGGCTGGAGAGTGACAATAGATCTTTCCCTCTAGGGAATTAAAGGCTGTGTGATGACCTGGATTTCAGGGGTAATTATCTGGCCCACATGTAGGTGCAAAAGCTCAAATATTCTCTCTAGCTCTTAGCCTGTTTAGGACATTGTCATGGACAATCTGCTATATGATACCCTCAAAAGACTCACAACCATTTTTCTTTCCTTCCTGTGAGCAAAAGTGCTTGTGGTACACTTTTATCTCAAAGACAATTGGATCTTCCCATTGGGGTAACTTTGTATCCCATATTAATTGCTGGATACAAAGTTGACATAGCTAAATTTTATTGAGTTAGCCTGGCTAATTTTCATTTCTTCATCCAGCTTTGTTTTATGTACTTTGTCACATCTGAGGTTTCATTTATTTCTAGAAAAGTATTCTAAACAGCTCCTAGCCTTTTTCAAAACACAGATAATGTTTGGCCCAAAGTGTTCCATGTAAAAAGGGAAAGTAGCTCTGGTTGCTAGAAATATCCACAATGAATAGGTACCGCCTTCAAAGCATAATCTTAGCTCCCTTACCATGTCCTGCTGAGATGGTAAAAGTATTACACTATACTTTTATCACAGGCTGGGCTGGACACATTTGTCACATCTGTACACCATAAAGTAAACAGATGTCCAATGGCATTATTTTCAAATATGCTAGATAGGAGTGCTTTCATGCAGTTTGTAGTACAGTCCAAATTGTAATAAGAACAATGTGTGAACATGGGGGCATATGTTCTGGCCAGTCTTGGTAAAGAGCTAATAGAGGGACAAATCTGCATGATGGTCTCTCTCAACCTTTCCTTCATGTCAGCTATGTCTACCCTCAGCTTTGAGCTGCCATAGCTCCTCAAACAATCCACAGCAATCCACAGCAAAAATAATAACACAGCTTGAGCCAGTGTTGCATAATTTGCCCAAATTCAAAGGATTACAAATGCTGTGGGCAGTACAAGAGATGTAACTGATATGTTTGTCATAAGCACTCCACCTCTATGCTCCTGTGCAATAGCTACGTTTAAGGCCAAAAACTGGAATGAGCCTGAAAAATCTGTTGCTATTTTCTGAAGTGTTTTAGTATCTTTATATAAGGAATTATTTCCTGTTGCTCCAGAGGGGAAGACTAGATTTAATGGGCTTAATTTAGAGGAGAGTAGATTTCAGTAGAACATTAGGAGATAAAGGTAGGTTGGCTGTTGGGTGAGTTGCCAATATGTGGTTAGGAAATTCCTAGAGATTTGAGGGGAGGAGCCCGGGGAGATTGGGGTTTGAGAAGGGAAGGAACCACAGAAGTGTATAATACCATAGACTCCACCTCCAAAGCAGCCATTTCCTCCAGGGGAACTAGGGTTGCCAATCTCCAGGTGGGGGCTGCAGATCATTCAGAATTACAAGAGATTTCCCATAGATTTGACTTGAGTTCCAGTTTGAGAACAGTTGCCTGTCTGTAAAGATTTTGAGGATTGTTATCCTGTTTTCACTTCTTAGGAGTATCCTGTAACAGTAAATAGCATTGTTTGCTGCAAGATTGTTATCTGAAGAAGACCCTTTAAAACGAAGACTGACATCTGGACATTTTGCTATATATCATGTTTCTATGGACTATTTGATATTTTATGGCTCTATGGCGACTTTAGTCTACGCACATTACAATTTTGTTTAATGAAAATGAATTGGATACATACTTAGTGATTGCATTGATTGGACTGAATATACATACTTATAGTAGGCAGTATGCCATGTGAATCTTTTGCTGTATTGTGTTGTTGATGCAGTGCATTCTTTTCAGTGCATGTTTATACTCTTGTCATGCTTTGTTTTTTGCTTTCAGGAAAGGGAAAGAGGAAATGGTGGGGGAGGGAAAATGAGATGCCTCCTGCAAGTCCTTGTGAGTTCCCACTTATTACTTTCATAAAGAGAACACACATGTAATTGTCTAATGAATATGCATATATGGGATAAAAATATACCACAGGACATGATCATGCATGTATTGTTTTCAAGATATATGGTGTTATATGCTGTGTATTGTGATACGTACTGGCTTCTAATGCAATTAAAAGGGGTTCATTTGTAAACACACTAAAATTGATCCAGGTCACTGGTATAGTTAGTTAATGTTAGGTGACTTAATGGTTTTATGGGGACCCCATTTTGATCATAATGTATACTTATAATTCCTGTTTTGGGAGCCCCCTGCTGAGCCCATGAGCTGGGGTCCTGGTCTTCTGCCTCAAAGCCCCATCTTCTCTGGTGAGTAACTAATGAGAGCCAGGATGGTGTGGTGGTTAAGAACAGTGGACTCTAATCCAGAGAACCAGGTTTGAGTCCTCACTCCTCCACATGAAACCAGCTGGGTGACCTTGGGCCAGTCACAGTTCTCTCAGAACTCTCTCAGCCTCACAGACCTCACACAAGGTGACTGTTCTGGGGAGAGGAAGGAAATGTGGGTGTAAGCTACTTTGAGACTCCTTAGGGTAGACAAAAGTGGGATATAAAAACCAACTCTTATTATTATTACACCCTAAAAGCAGAAAAACAAAACAAAAACAGGGTTTTTTTTGTGACCAGTTCAGATTAACAGACCCCTCAGTGTTCATGGTGTGCACGTTCATCCCATGGCTATTATCTCTGTTCACAGATGAGAATGGTTTTTGTTATGCTTCATAAATCCACAAAACCTGTTTTATCAAAGATGAAATGAGTGTATATAAACCAAGGACAACTATTACAACTTTAACATTCCTAAAAGTTATTGTTGGTTTCCAATTGAAGCAAATTTGATTGTTTTCAGTAGGGATGGGCACAAACTAGGAAAATGTGGTTTGTTTTGGTTTGTGGTTCATGGCATGCCCAGTTCATGAGCCACGAATCATCACAAATTTTTAGTCCCCAAACAAACCAGTTCAGTTCTTGATGTGGTAGAATGTCTGCTCACAAAATGCTAGAGGCACCAAACCCATAGGAGATATTTGGCTAATGCTCTCTATCTGCTTTCCAAGTTTGGTGAGGATTGGATTTACAGGGTCCAAGTTACGGCCCCTCAAAGAAGGTGCCCCCATCCTTCATTGTTTCCAATAGAGGGGAAAAACCAGCAAAAAAAGCAAGGGCAATAGAAGCCTGGCAAAACAGAACCAAAGTCCCAGAAAATCTTTGCAGTAGAAATTGAAGGGGGAGATTTTTGCAAGCCCAGCAGAACCAGTGCCACTGTGGCACTGCAACCCCAATAGGACTAAAATCAAACCCAAGAATCTCTGCAGTAGACACTAAAGGTGGGGGGACATTTTTGCAAGCTCAGCAGAACCAGTACAATATACAGAGTGCCCAGCAGTACCACTGCAATTACAGAGTGCCCAGCAGAACCCAGTGCCACTGGCATTGCAAGCTTAGCAGGACTAATCTCAAAGCACAAATCCAAGATTAGGGGGGGATTCTGCAAGCTCTGTGCAAGAAAATAGGAAGAGAACACAAAGGAAGGCAAGAAGTTTGGTAAAGTATGTCTGGAAATGTATCCATTCACCAACCACACCTACTGCACACAAACTGTTTAAAAGTTCGTGGAAAGTTTGTGCCAGTTGACCTCCCATGAACTTCAGTTTGCAAACCATGAACTGGCCAAAATTGTCATGAACTTTATTTCATGAGCTGGTTTATGCCCATCCCTAGTTTTCACTATAATGTTCTGTGCTATAAATGGGCTGCTGAAAGCAAAGAGGGCCACTCCACATAGAAATGTATGGGAACCTACAGACAGGATCTTAAGCGTGATTCATTGGTTCAAGTCTGAACATTTTGATATGGATGGCAAAGCTTCATGTAGTGGCATACACCTTGTTGGTTTTATACAGCTGCTGTATGTGAACACAAAGCCTTACATTGGAAGTAACATACAGAAAGGGACAATCAGAAATAAAAATGTAGCATAGTGATTAAGAACATAAACTAAATTGTTATTATTACTAATAATTATGTTTATGATCTTGTGGATCATCAAAGCTGCTTATAATAGCAGCACAATGCCAACCAAACATCTATGAGAAGAAAATGAAGGGCCGCACCAAATGGAGATGAAGAAAAAGGCAATGGTATAAGGGAAGAAAATTTTATTCCAAAATATTAACAACCCATACATGTTTTGTGTTAAGCTTCCTCTTCTTTCCATCAGGCACATAAAAAGCCCAATGAATGATTATATTTAAAACCATTATAAAACTACAGTGCATTTGACACAATGCATATTAATAAAAATATTTACATTTCAATAAAATTTAAAAACATATTGGAACCCAGGAAGCCCCTTGTTCAAATCTCAGCTAAACTGTGACTTCACTGGATAACACTGGCCAAGCCATTTTCTTGCAGCCTGATCTGCAATAAGGATTAAAATATGAATGACAGATGTTAGAGCCCCTCAACAAAGGGGTGGTTTACTGCTTTTTGCCAGTGCCACCTTCTCATGGCAGCAAGAATACAATAGATATTCTTTAATATTTTATTCATATTTCATAACTGAGATATAACAATACAAATAAAGATATCCTTTTGTGAGAGCATTATAAATCCATGCTATTATATACCTATACACTGTTGACCATCGTTGTAGGAAAATTTCTTCATCTTTTCCTTGAAGTGCAATATTCTTGTGTAACATGCATTAACACAAAGAATACCAGTCTGAAACCAGAGCACTGGAGGATCAAAACTCTCAGTGTACATTAGGAAATCTGGCTGGTCCCGAATTTATATACTAGCTGGGGGGTGATGTTCTTACAATGACTGTAAAAGCAAGGCGATATTACCCAATACTATTAGACACAGCAATGATATTATCTGCAGTGTTCCTGAAATAATGCTCATTAAGCATGGCTTTATCCTACTGAACATTGACCAGGGATCATTTCATAGAAAAAGAGGTGCAGGAGCTCATTAGCACAACTCATTAGCATAACTTATTTGCATATGCTAAACCACCTGACATCACCGGAAGTATGTCAGAAGGAGAGAAAGGGAGGGGAAGAGGGGGAGATGAGGGGTAGGTAGGTAGGAAGGTTGGGCTGGCAGAGGGGGGACAGTTACTAATCCAAGCCTCAGAAATACCACTATTCTGGGAGGATAGCTTCAGTGGTGGCTGAAGCCTTCAGAAGGCTGGTCGGAGGAACAAGGACCTTTTCAGGGGACGGGGTCATTTTGCTGCAGCCATGACACAAGCAGGCATTCACCTGCTGGGGGGGCGGGTTTGGCACCAACTCCCGGAGCTGCGCTCCCCTGAGCTCCTGCTCAAAATGACCCCTGACATTGACTAATGGTATGTGAGAAAACAGCCCAGACTGAAGCATAGTTCTCTGTTCCCAAAGAAGCAGAGAGCTAAATTTGATGACTGCAACGTTTGTGCAGGAACCATTCATCCATTCTGCCTTGCTGGTTTTCAGTTCAGTTCACATGGGACTCATGTCTCCTCATTGGCCTAAACTGGCTCAGTCTCTAATCGGGCCCAGGAAAATAAAACAGACTGCTGACTGATTTGTCAACAACTCATGCCTGGACCTACTTTCTTGCCTGAGCTTGCTGCATTTTTGAACTGGCGTTTTTTTGTTTTGTTTCTCCTTTCACCTGTCATGTGTTGTCTCTTATGTTAGCCTGTATCCCTTGATTGATTTCACAGATATCTTGAATATCTGATTTGATGAACATATCCTTCTCTGGGCATGTAGCTGCTCTGGGCCGTGTCTACTTTCAGCTGTCTCCTCTGATTAGCTGGATCCAAGTCTTCCCTAGACTTTCATTTCAGGCCCTATTGTTGCTAAAGCACCTAGCTCATGATAATTTTGAATGAGGTACTTTCACTGCTGTCTTGAGAAAATGGTTATGGAAGGTCAGTGAAACAACTAGATTTGTGTCCTAAGTTTAGTCTCTAATTTTGATTGGGGCTACTGGTCCGGAGATGGAACAGCCTGAATTAGTGTTTGATAAGAAGAAGAGAAGAGGGAGAGAAGAGATTGGATTTATACCCCACTCTTCACTACCCAAAGGAGTCTCAGAGTGGCTTACAATTCCTTCCCCTTCCCCTCCCGACAACAGACACCCTGTGAGGTAGGTGGGGCTGAGAGAGCTCTTTCAAGAACTGCTTATGAGAGAACAGTTCTGAAAGAACTCATGACTTACCCAAGGTCACACCAGCAGCTGCATGTGGAGGAGTGGGGAATCAAACCTGGTTCTCCCAGATTAGAGTCCACACTCCTAACCACTACACCAAACTGGCTCTTCCATACACTTGCTGGCCAATTTTCCGCATGTCTACTTAGGCTTCAAGAGTGCCTAAGACTTCAAGAGGACCTATGTCTAAGGAAGTGGTGCAGTCTTTGGTATTCACATCCCTGAAATGGGTATTTGTCATAATGCCACTTTCCCATTTGTCTTCCTGTGAAGGTTGTATAGTTAGTGCAACCAAGAAAGGTTGAGTTCCAAAACCTGCCCTGCCCTGAAGCCGGACTCAGATGGGCCCAGATATACAGTGTCTTCCAAAAAAGCCTGGAGGTGCCCAGTCATCCCAACTAGTGTTGCCAAACTTCCAGGTGGGACCTGGAGATCTCCCAGAATCACAACTGACCTCTAGACTACAGAGATCAGTTCCCCTGGAGAAAATGTCTGCTTTGGAGTGTGGACTCTATGGCATTACATCCTGAAGAGGCCTCTCCTCTCCACAAACCCCACCCTCCCCAGGCTCCACCCCCAAAATATCCAGGAATTTCCCAACACAGAGGTGGCAACCCTACCCCCACCTCTTGCTCAAGCGCTTTGCCCCCAAAGTGGAAATTTGAAACTGGGCAATTTGGTAGTTGTGAGGATAAAATGGAAGGCAGGAGAACCAGGCATGCTGTCCCGAGCTCCTTGCCTGAGCCGCCGATGACCATACTAGGGTTGTACTCCCACGTAACAACTCTCTAAGTGGCACAGTGACCAAGGAATAATTACAATCACTCCCACTTCCTACTCCCAACTTATATACAGTCCTCTTAAAAACACACACACAACACCACCCTGCTCCAGTCAGGGGCCAACAGGATGTGAAGAAGAAGAAGAAGAAGAAGAAGAGATTGGATTTATATCCCGCCCTTCACTCACTTAAGAGTCTCAGAGCGGCTTACAAACTCCTTTCCCCTCCCCTCCCCACAACAGACACCCTGTGAGGTAGGTGGGGCTGAGAGAGCTCTTTCCCAAGCTGTCCTTGAGGGAACAGCTGGTACAGAGCTATGGCTTGCCCAAGGTCATCCAGCCAGGTGCAAGTGGAGGAGTGGGGAATCAAACCCGGTTCTCCCAGATTAGAGTCCGCGCACTTAACCACTACACCAGATGTGGCTCAAGTCAGGCCAGCAGCAATCACCCTGGAACTCCACCCCCCAAACTTCAAGGCTCAAGGGGAGGATCTATCCAGGGTGGTCCCGTAGGCAGTCTGCTTTCCCTGCCCTGGACTGCAGGGCCCAAGGTCTGTACTCACGAGACCCCCTAGACACCAAAGAGGAGGAGTCAGATGGTGCTCACCAGACAGCAATCTGTTTCCAAATACAACCCTGCCAACATGAAAGGTGACCAACTTAATTAATATGGCTGCACCTGAACTAATCTCCCAAACCACTGCCACAGTACAAGGTTGGTGAAAACACACCCCAACATAGAGCCAATTCAGGAAGGGGCAAAATTTTCCTACCTGCCCCCCAAATGAGGCAACCGGCCAAAGCCTGTACTGCCTACAAGGTGGGCAGGTGGGCTGAGAACAGGGTGAAGACTGAATTTTAGGAGGCAAGTCTGGCCAAGAAGAACTCCAGCCCCACCCACTGCCAAAACACCCGGATGTGGCCTTTGCCACCAGAAAAGTCTTCTCCTCCTTGCTGGGATGCAAAGGCAGCACCCTAGCCACATGGCTGCAAGGGCTGGCGGCAGGGTGAGCTGGATTGTAGAATTCTATTACACAACTTCAGTCCATCTCAGTGTAAAGTTCTTTGTAGCTATAGCAAAGAAGAAACTGATAAGGAAATAATTAGAACTGAACTTTGGCATGAACTTTATCCATTATAACCTTTGCATATATATGTTTACATGAATGTGTTTGGTAAACAATATTATTTACTATACAATGTTATAATGAGTAATTATACCACAGCTATATTTTGGTTCTTAACTGCTTTTCCTGTGATCTCTCATATATTGCTATCCACTTGGGGGGGGGGGGTGTTGGGCATCCCTAGCCTCACCTCTGAAGGCAGGGGCACAGATAGCAGGGCTTGTGAGGCTGAACTTAACTGGAGAGCTGTACAATATGGGAGGATGCAGTCCTTCAAGTTCCCTAGCCCCAAGCCATTTAGGGCTTTAGGGGTAAGAACCAGTACTTAGTAAACTAGTGAAACAAGCAGTACTATGTTGTCCAATGCTGACTTTGTTTGGACAGGTGGAAAATAAGTTAGAAAAATCTAATGGATATCTATTAAGGAACTTGGTAGTAGCTGCAAAAATTCTTATTGCTAAATTTTGGAAGAAAGAGACAACTTGTCCCATTGAAATGTGGATGCAGAATTGTTTGGTTAATATGATTATGGACAAAAGGAAGGCAGTAATTATGTGATCATGAGGGGAACAAATGACATTTTTGAGATATATTTCTTCAAAACTGGGAACCTTTTATTAGATTTTGGAATATTCTGAAATCAGAGGACTTAAGTGAAAAATGCTGTTATGCTTTTAAATCAGGTAATAATAGTTTGGATATTAAGAGAAGACTTGGTTATAAATGGCCTAGTTTTCTGTTCAAGATACCTTTGTTGGGGTTGATGCAATTATATTGTTTAACTTGTCAGATTATGTACATGAAAAAAGAGGACTAATTAGTAAAATTAGCTACAGCAGGATGAATGGGTTGTTATGTACAAGCAGAGCCTTGTTTTTCCTTTGTTTCTTATTCATTGTCCGTGTTTCCAATATTTTTTAAAAATAATTGAGTATGCCCAAGAGCAGCTGCTAATTGATGCCTTTGATAATGTGTCCTTTGAAAGGATTGGTACAAGTTTTCTTTTCCATAACTGGTAGGTATTAGGTTGTTGGGGGTGGGGTTGAGGCATTTTGGGGGGCTGTGTTGCACTGTATCCAAACAGAGCCCACCACAAGGCACCCGAGGTCATAAGCATGGCTCATTAGCATAGCTGAGCAATTAAACCAAAGCTCAGTCTGCTGTCTTGAGATTAAGAACTCCCAGTTTATGGCCTAGTTGACTTGTGCCAAAGATGAATTGGTTGACAGATTGGCATGGTGACATTATGTCTTGTGTACGGCTGTCCACGATCTTTCAGACTTTGTCACAGGCTAATTGAAGGCATTAAAATACTACCTAATTATAAGGAGAAAGCCAGTGGCAATGGTTTTTGGAGAATGGAAACATCATCAGCTCGGAACAGCTGGTATGTGTGAGTGTGCTTCTGTCCTTTAGAACAATGGCCCTGCTGGAGTAGTGCTACCCATCTGGCAAAGGCGTCTTATTTTGCTGAAATGTGCAAATGATTCTTGCCTTGTTTATTTTATTTTTGCTGGATTCTAATGGAGATGGAAAGATGTTGATTAGCTGTAATCATACACTGATAGATATATTTACATAACTGTACAGGTTGTTCTTTCTCTGCTGTTCAACAGCACATGTGTAGAGCAATTACCGAGCCAGGATGCAGCAATACTTGGCAATTCATAGATACTTCCTCCCCCTCGTACGAGAAAGGCTGAACATTGAAGCTAACATTTGTGTTCTTGCCAGCTGAGACTTTCTTTCCTACCCCCCAAACACCTGAATAAAGACTTTGGTGCCACGATATTTGCTTTTGTTACTTCCTGCTCACTGTAAAGCTTTTCATTTCATGCTGGGGAATCAGTTCCAGGGGACTATTGTCCTCCTACACATACAGAGGGACTCAGTCACTAATTTAACACAAAGGCCTAAGAAGGAACAAGAACCTACCCTGACCATCAATCAGCAGCTTATTGCCTGGTCACTTTAGAGTGAAGACAGACATTTCTAGCTTGACCGGTGATGCTGCCCTCTCTCTGCATGCCTTTTTTCAACAGATGCACAAACATAACAAGGAGTGCTCCAGCACATCTGTTCCTCTGTGTGAGTCTTTGAATCTCAGAAACTGGTTGGAAGGGGCTGCAAGAATGGAGAGAAGAACTTGGGAAAACCAGTGTTCCTTGTATACATGGTTCAGATGGATTTTAAAGAGGGCACTCAGAGCAGGATGGACTGATGGGACCTAAAAAACCACACAGGTTCATAATGGGAGAGGCAGGTCTCAGGTCCTATAAGGATTTAAACTGAACTCTGAAGGAAATGGGTAGCCAATGAAGCAGTTTTGGGTTGTGTGGTAATATACCTCCACCTTTAAGGGATACATTTCTGGGCCTTTAAGAAAGAAGCAAGCAGCTGTATTTTGTACCAACTGAAGTTACCAAATATATTTTAATGTAGAGATAGGGTTGCCAGCCTCCAGGTGGGGCCTGGGGATCTCCTGCTTTTACAACTGATCTCCAGCTGACAGAGATCAGCTCCCCTGGAGAAAATGGCTGCTTTGGAGGGTGAACTCTGTGGCATTCTACCATGTGGAGGCCCCTCTCCTCCCCAAACCCCACCCTCTCCTGGGTCCACCCCCAAAGTCTCCAGGTATTTTCCCACCCAGACTTGGCAGTCCTATGTGGAGAAGAAAGCAGGGCTGTTGGAGGGGTGGGTAGGGGTACAAGGTTCTGGGACCCTTGCTCATCCTGAAGGTCCCTGAAGTAAGGCATGTGATTTGCTGTTTGGTTAGGTGGGTCTGGTGTGTGTTGGGGGTGGGGGAGGAGAGAGGGAATCATTGTGAAAACTAGAGAATCCCTTACAGAACATAACACATTGCAAGAAGACTGGAGCCATGGTGGCAGTAGTAATTTTGCAAGAAACCGTATGGCTCATTATGAAAGCCCTACACCCAGGCTGCGTTCAAACGACAACATTAAAGAGCAATCAGCCCGGTTTTTAAAAAACCGAATGAAATCATGCTGAAAGAATGGCATCCAGACGGCGATCCACTCACCTGCCTCAGCACGCAGTTGTTCCGTGACCGGATGTCCAGACCTTACCCTGCTCTAACCACAAAGCCCGTGCGGTCGCCATTTTTTAAAAAATAAAATCCGTGCATGAGCAGACGGCCACATTAAAGGTGCACATGTGCACATGCGGAGAATTGTTTTTTAAAAAATATGGCAGTCACAGTCTTGGCACGCAAGATTGCAATCAGACATTCGGGAAGTGCGCGCCAAGACTGCACCACTCATCTGCACTAGACCAAAACAGGAATCAAAAAGCTGTGGAGAATAGTGTGTGTGTGGAAAAACGGGAGACAGACGACTGGGGCATGAAAGACAGCTGTTGCTGTCTGATTGTGCCATTTAAATCCGTCAGGGAAGAGGAAGGGGAGCGGATCAAACTGAGCGTCTGAACACACCCCCAGTGTTGCTGCAAGGAACAGTGCAGTTCTGGGAAGTGAAAGAAGGTTTGCAGTAGGCCACTGACTGGGGCTGCGATCAGATGCTCAGTTTGATCCGCGGCCCCTCTGCTTCCCTGACGGATTTAAAGGGCACGATCAGACAGCAACAGCTGTCTTTCGTGCCCCAGTCGTCTTTGTCCCGTTCCCCCCTCACTTTACTCCGTACCTTTTTGATACTGGAGAAAGTCCGGTGTAGGTGAGCGGTGCAGTCTTGGTGCGCATTGGTCTGATCGGGATCTTGCGCGCCAAGACCGTGGCCGCCATCTTTTAAAAAAACAGAACCTCACATGCGCACATGTGCACCCTCAGCACGAACGTGTGCGCATGCGCACAAATCGCCACCCTCTGGTCCTGTCTGTACATGCGCACATAAGTATTCCCTCGTTTCTGTCTGCGCATGCGCAAATACGGACTTATTTTTATATTAGTGTAATGTGTATTTTTATGGCAGATCTTTAAGTTTCCACTCAAGTGGGAAAGCACCAAAGTAAACTCGTTTAGTTGTGACAAAAATAAACCCCAACAAAACCTTTTTGTTGCCTCTATGGTAGGAAATCCCCGGGAAAATAGTTCCTGTCAAGGGTTTCAGTAAGGTAGTTCTGCCGGAACTATACTCCTAGGGGGTTGGGAGACTACAGTCTTCTGACAGACTCCTGTCAGTGCACAGTACACCTAACCATTTTGCCCAGAAACTTTGAAAGTGAAAAAATGGCCACATGTGTACGAGGCTTATCTTGGAGACGTGAGGAGATCCTTGATTTGCTGGCACTGTGGGGAGACAGGAGGGTCCAGCAATCACTGAGGCAGTCTCACCGCAACATTGACCTCTACCAGGGCATTGCAAAGGATATGGCTGCTCGGGGTCATCGACGGTCTGCCCTTGAGTGCCGCACAAAGGCAAAGGGGCTGCGACTAGAGTATAAAAGGACTGTGGCTTTGAACTCCACATCAGGGAATGGCAGGTATGACAAACACAAAACCGCCTACTAAGAGCCAGGTCCTCAAAGGCAGAGCAGACAGACCCCATATGCAGTCCAACCCTCAAAGGATCTAACAGATCATTGTTTCTCAGGCTGGCAACTCTGGCAGGTAACCCCCCCTTCGCATGACAAGTCTGTTCTTTCAGGACTAGACAGGAGCCTCTGGGCCAGACAGTGTATTCCCCTCTGATGGCAATCCCCCTGGTCGTTGATCCTTTTTCCTTTCTACATCATTACCAGGTATACCTGCCCATTCTATGATGAGCTTGAGCGGATCCTGGGAGGCGATGCCGACATTCGTCCAAGAAGAGTTTCAAGTAGTCTCATATTGGAAGTCATCCCAACATCTGCCTCAGCACATGAAACTGCTGTCAACGCAGCCAAGGGGTCCTGCGATCTAGTCACACTTGATCTTGAAGCAATCAATGAGGGTGAAGATGTGTGCCAGGAGACAACTGTTGTGTATAATAAGCTGGGAGAGCTGGGCTGTTGGTCTGGGTTTCCCCTCTATCAAGCATCAACCACACTGTAACCCACGACTGTTAATACCCCAACTCCCCAGGCAATATTCTGGGACCGCAGAGGCATATGTGAGTAGGATGGCAATATACATACTGCTGATGAGCCCTAATCAGGATGTGATCCACTAATTTACCAAGAAGCCTTAGGCTTAAGATTATCACCCTTTATTGAGGGATATGGGTATAGGCAAGGGGTGTCATGCGCTGTGTACGTAAAGTGTTTCTCTGACCTACAGCTGTCTCCTTTTTTTCACCGTAGATGGCGAGAATGAAATTCCTGAGCACCAGACAGAGGATACTGTGCGGGACTCGGGTGAGACACTGGAGGACACAGATCAAACTCCAGGTGAGCTGAGCTCTTACATGGCATAGATGGCCACCAAGCTGGTCTGCGTGTGGTTATGCATATGTGTTGTAGGGACTACGCAGCTCCCAGTCAGCATGTTTCCCCTGGGCCTTCCTAACTCTGCACAAAGTGGTTTATATTACCCTGTTGTACTGAAGTCTTGGAAACAGTAATGTAACCCCCCCCCCCCAATTCATTATAGGCATCTCAGATGGATCTCCGGGACACAGCGAGAGAGATCCAAACAGTGAGTATGGGGTTGCCAAGTCTGAGCTGTAAAATAATATTGGTTGCTCATCTCCCTATGTAATAAATCTTGGACGGTGGTGGCAAGTCCCAGAACATTCCACACACCACCCAAGCCCTTTGTCCCATGTTCCATGAACCGTAAGGTGTCCTTACTCACTGGCTGTGAATACTCGCATGCCATTAAATGGTTGCCGGCCCTCGTCTCCGCCCTCTCCCGCAGCCAGTGTGCCCTGTCAGAAATCCTGGCAGATGGTTTTTTGCTCCTGAGGAAGGCACTTCTCCAGCTTCCTTCCTGTGGGGGGTGCCACTGTTACCTCAATGGCTGATGGTAGGTGAAATTATGCAGTCGAGTTACCTGTGTTTATAAGAGGGGCTTCAGGGCACGGCAGAGGTTGCAGTTGGGGGGGGGGGGTAGATGGAAACCAGAAGAGTGAGGGGGAAATTAAGGCAGGTTGATGCCTGCCTGGGAAGGAGATGGGGTTCCTGGAGATTTGAGGGGTGGAGGCTGGAGACATTGAGGTTGGAGGAGGTGTGGGACCTTAAGACAGGCACAATACCATGGGCTCTGCCCTCCGAACCAGCTGTTCCCTATTGTGGAAACAATGCAGCCAATCTCCAGGTGAGGGCTGGAGATCACTCAGAATAACAACTGCTCCTCAGGTAGCATTCCCACAATGGGCCGTATTCCTGTAGTTCATCTATCATTTTGTATTTCTACCCCGACCTCCCCATGAACGGGCTCAGGTCCTGGGGGCTTTGGGGAGTGGATTCAGGAGAGGGTGGGGTTTGGGGATGGGAGGAGCCTCAGCATGGTACAATGCCATAGAGCCTACCCTCCAAAGAAGCCATTGTCTCCAGGGGAGCTGGTCTCTGTCAGCTGGAGATCAGGTGTAAAAGCCAGAGAACTCCAGGCCCCATAGCACCACAGCAAATCTTGCATACATCCTATGATCAGTTACCATGCCAACACCACCACTCTATTGTTTCTTATCACCAACAGGCATTCCACCAGGAGCTGTCATGCGTGACCTGTCCCCAAAATCTCGGCTGGCTCTGACAAGGGCGAGAAAGAAGAGAGTGTCTGCTCTCCAGAGGGTGGGGGACGAGCTTATTCGACATTCACGGATAGAGCATGACACACTGCTACAGGCAGACCATGCGGAGAATAATCGCTTCCTACAGGAGATGCAGGTTGCAAGAGAGGAGGAGAGAAATCGGGGGGAAGCCATGCTTGGCCTTATGAGTGCAGCCCTGGGGACTCTTACGGATATTGCCAGGGCATTATCACAAGATAGGTCCACAGTTAGTACCCATGCGATCGGTGTGCACGACACCGAGCCCTGTTCCTCCGCCTCTGGTTCTCGGGGACAGGCAGACAGTATACCCATAGGCCAGCAACCTGCACCTGTTAGACCCAATCGCATCCGGAAGAGGAAGCTCCCCTTTTCACCCGTCTGAGTGTGTGTGTGGATTTCTCCCCCCACCTCTATCCCCTGGTTAAGCTACGGCGTGTTCTGACTGTTAAGTCATGTTAATTCCCATTGCACATTGTTTTTTGGGGACTCTGGTAATAAATTTTTGCACTGCTGTGGCAATGATGTCCTGTTGTCCTGAAACACTGGCTTAGTTAAGAGAAACATTTCTGACAGACGCAGAAGATACAAAACGCAAGACCTGTATTTTAAACAACCAACAAACTGTATTGTAAAAACCCACCACGCACCCGCCACCAGAACAATAAAACAAGTAACAAACAGTTCCTTTTCAACACTCCTCCCTGCCTCTCCCACGCCTTTAAACAACAGGCCGCTCCTCCACTTCTGGATTTGGCTCCTCTCCTCCTCCTCCTCCTCCTCCTCCTCTTCCAACTCCTCTTCCTCCTCCTCTTCCTCCTCCTCTTCTGCCTCCTGATGAGCCAAAAGGTTTGACAGGCGGAGCTGCACAAAGCTTTTTCTTAGCCTCTTCAGCCCTCGCCCATGCATATTCAGTCAGTAAGTGTGGCGATCAACTGCAATAAAATGAGATTGGAAAGTAGTGTTATTGAAAGACATTGTATTTGCTGTTAGAAACATTACAGAACTAACCAGCATGTCTCCTGCCTGGTTGCAATCACATTGGCAACACAGAGCAGCCATTCATGCTGGGTGCAGGGCCTGATCCCTGCCCTCCCAGGTTTCCAATAACAATGTGCACAGAGTTAGGCTCAGGGGTCATTTCTTAGAGAAAAAGGTGCCGGAGCTCAGTAGCACAACTCAGTTGCAAAACTTATATGCATATTGTAACCCACCTGACACTACCACAATTCCGCCACAAGGCAAGAAAAGAAGAAGAGAGTGGGAGCGGAGGGAGGTGTGGACAGATCAAGAGAGAGAGAGACAGGGGAAGGAAGGCAAGAAGGAAGGAAGGAAGGACAGAAAGGGAAAGGGAATGATAGCCCGCAGAGAGGCTCAGAAATACCACTGTTCTGGGAGGACAGCTGCAGTGGTGGCTGAAGCCTTTGGGGATGGGAGCTGGGGGAACAAGGACCTTTCCAGGGGACGGGGACATTTTGCTGCAGCCATGACACAAGCAGGCATTCCCCCATAGTGGTGGTGGTGTTGGGGTTTTGCCCCAACTCGCAGAGCTGAGCTCCTCCAAGCTCCAGCTAGGAATGACCCCCGCGTTCCGACAGCAGCGTAGAAGAGCTAGGTCATGCTGATGGCGGAAAGGCTACTTACATGTCCGCTGCATGGAGTCCACGGAGGTTTGCAGCTTTCCAACCTGCTCCCTGAGCCCGTGCACCGCTGCCCACAGGTGACCCTCTAACAGGTCTCGACTCGGGGGAGATGTTTCTCTTTGCCCTGTTTATAATGGGTGACAATAAGTACAGTTCTGTACAAAAGATGGACAATTGCTGTTTGGGTTAAAATAATCGGGGTAGCTGTGAGTCTCCCACCTTGTGGGGATTCTGGTGCCGAACTAATTAGTACTGGACCCGCAATTGCCGGGCTCGAGCATGCAGCCTCGGCCTCCAAGGGCTGCCCCTCAATCCGGCGACCATGACTTGGTCCAGCTGTGAAAGAGAACAAAAGAGCTGGTTAAGGTGTATCCCTCTCCCGTCTGCAAGACATAAGGGCATGCCACTGATGCAAAACCGCACGGTGTTAGCTTGCGAATTGCACACTGGCCTGTGCAGTGACCAGCCATGAACCTAATGCCCACATATCAGATGAGGCCACAGCCTGTATCTCCGTTAAAAGAGGGACACCTAAGGGCATGGCTCATATCCTTGCAGGTCAGGAAGTTCGTGATGAATCCTGAGATGGAGGACAGTCAACAATGGGTCCCGAAGATGCAGCCACAGGGGCTGTAATGTTGAACCTGCCAACTTACCCTGTGCGCTCTCAGCACTCATCGCACCCTCTGCTGACTCCACAGGACTGCCTGCTCCAGCTTGGGGGACACGTCTTCTTTTGCGGCGCTCAGACCCTTCATGTGGGAGGAAAAAAAAAATTAGAAATGCTAGCTAGACCTGCGGATTTCGACCCAATTGAGATTGAGATTGCTAGAATAAACCACTCCCGGAAACTAGGTTGACGGGGAAATTTTTGGATATTGGTTAGGAGTATGAACTGTAGTATGGGAGAACCAGGAAGTTTCTCTCAGCCCCACCAACCAGTTAAAAAATAGGAGAAAAAAATTTGGGGTTTGTGTCCTCAGCAGGGAACCTGGGTGCTCTCCAGACCTCGCCTGGAGGCTGGCCCCAGCAATGCACTGGGGGGGGGGTTTGCAGGGTTGGGGGTGGGTTTTTTTGCCCTGGCCTCTCTGGCTGGAAATGGCAGTGCAGAAAAATGGGGGGGGGGGGGGTTGGATGGTGGGCTTGATTTTCCAATAGTACTCACTTGGTGGTGGTCTCCTCTCAGTCCAGGGGGGGTCTTCCTCCTTGCTCCCACAGTCTGCGGAAATCAGCAAAATGTGGGGGCCGACTGCCTCTTGGAGGGATCCCATCCCACTCCTCCAGGGTGTCAAAGAACACAGCCTTTTCTCTTTTAAACTTGGCCCTACATTGGCTTGCTGTCCTGCTGTATCCTGCCCCACTGAGCTGCTCAGCCACCTGCTGAAAGAGGGAGAGGCTTTCCAAATTTGTGCTGGGCATGACTCTTCGCCCAGCACCCATCTCCAGAAGTATCTGGAGCATTTTTTCCAATTCTGGCTCTTGCCAATATACTCCTCTCCTATCCCTTTCAGCCATGCCTCGTGCTTTTCCTGGAGCAAGGCAAATTTTTGGTTTCTGTTCTGCGCGTGCGCACAGTCGTCAACGCCCTCTAGCTCTGCATGTGCGCACGTGCACGCCCTTAGCTCCGCACGTGCGCACACACGAGGGAATAAGGAAGCGGCATGAGGGAATATGGAAGTGCAGAGGTGGCTTACCTTCTTGTATATGATGATGGTGGGATGAAATACCCCATTAGCTATCAGCATGCAAGTTTTGCAAAGGGTATCTTTGGGGCTAGGAGTGTTAGGGGGATTGTCTCATGTGCTGCACTTTCAATGGTCCAAGACCACCTAGGGATGCCATACTCCAGGGCTGTCCTGGAGATCTCCCACTCTTACAACTGTTCTCCGGCTGATTGAGAACCACTCCCCTGGAGCAAATGGCTGCCTTTGACAGTGGACTGTCACCAGCACTCCCCATACCTCACCCCTATCCCACATTCATCCATACAGTTCCCTGGTATTTTCCAAACCAGACCTTGCCAAACCTAAAACCACAACATCGCCACCACAGGCCAGGGGTGCCCACAATCAGGAGAGAAATAATGCCTACCCTTTTATGCCAGAGTGCTTGTAATTTGGGTTTCCTCCGCCTTAGCATTTTTTATCTGGGCACATGGCACAGAAGTACTGGAGAAATTTCACCAACCCTTCAGCAGCTTCCACCCCATCAGTTTGGTGTAGTGGTCAGGAGTTGGACTCTAATCTGGGAGAACTGGGTTTGATTCCCCACTCCTCCTCCACATGCAGCTGCTGGTGTGACCTTGGGCCAGTCACAAGTTCTCTCAGAGCTGTTCTCTCATGAGCAGTTCTCCAAAGACCTCTCTCAGCCCCACCTACCTCACAGGGTGTCTTGTTGTGGGGAGGGGAAGGGGAAGGGATGGGCGGTGCACATGTCCTGGGTATCTCAAGTCTACTTGAAACCTGGTGGTTTCAAGGGAGCAGGAAGAGAATGAAGGTGTGTTCTTTATGCTTATTTTTATTGCACAAAGTATTGGATGGGGAAGGGAATGGAGGAAGAGCAGGTCAGTTTCACTCACCTGTGGAGTGGTGCCTGAGGGGTGGGTCTTTTCTTCTGCCGTCTTGTGAGGGGATGTGGCATATGGAAAGGAGTTATGCAAATGAGCTCCTGCTCCTCTTCACCTAGGAAAGGACACCTGCTTCCTAACCTTTTATACATTGCTGCTGTACATTTCGGTTTCCTCTGCCACCCATTTCCCACAAGCCAGGCCTCTGTAACTGTATCCAACTCTGTAACAAAGGCAGGGAGGTTGGCCTGCTGAGGAAACCTTCGTAAGTTACTTGGTATCCCTAAAACATAACTTCCTGGTTTCAGGGCAACTACAAGACAGGGATAAATACAGTGGTTGCAAATTTTGAAACTGTAACATCAACATCAACTTTATTAAACAAACTGTAATGTAAAACAGTATTCAACAAACTGTTATGTAAAACTGTCATGTATGTATGAAATCAATATCAACTTTATTAAACAAACTACTGTGAAGCAGAAGAAAAACTTCAACCAAATTACCGCCTGGGGTGCCTTTGCAGCCACCTGGCAATGGCATCCCGAACTGCCCTCCCCTCTTCCAGGTGCCTGTCATTCCCTCTCCTTGGCTGGGCACAGGCTTCTGGTACAGCAGCCCTAGAGAGGTTCCCAGGCTTGAAAGAAATTCCATGTCCTCGGTCCTCACAAAGATTGTGAAGAATTACACAGGCAGAGATGACAGCGCTGTGATTCTCCTCCTGGACTGGCAGCTTTCCTCCAAGGCACCGCCACCTTGCCTTCAACCTCCTGAACGCACACTCCACTGCGATTCTGGCATGGCTATGTACCCTGTTGAAGGCCTGCTGCTGCCGGTCCAGGACTCCACTGTAAGGAGTCAGGAGCCACTTCCTCATAGGGTACCCGGCATCTGCCACTATTAATGGTGGTACCTGGACCCCCTCTATTGTCACTGTGGGGTTTCCGGGAAGAAATGTCCCCGCGTCCATAGCCCTGAAAATGTTTGAGCATCGGAAAACGTGGGCATCGTGGTTTTTTCCACTCCGTCCTATGTCCACGTCGATAAATCGTCCCCGGTGGTCAACAGTGGCCTGGAGCAACACCGAATAAACATGTTTCCTATTTATGAAGTCATTGCCAAGGCCAGTTGGGGCGACTATTTGGATGTGTGTGCCATCCATTGCCCCCACACAATGGGGGAAGCCTCGAGCTGCGAATCCATCCATTACCTGTGAAAAAAAATTGCAAAATCTGTAAGTGCAGGTATGTTATACCAGTTACATAGCTATCCTAGGTTGGGAGTATGCAATGGGAACCAACCCCAATTACATATCGCATTAACAAATGGGGCTACATGCTCACCACTCCTGCTGGTCCAAGGCGCACCACACGGCTGAGGAGCTCCACCTCCATGGCCAGACACACCTCGATCACTATGCCAGCGACAGTGGACCTGGCAACCCCAAATTTGTCCCCAACCAGTCTGTAGCATGTGGTATTGGCCAGGTACCAGATGGTTATGGCCACACGTTCCTCAATGGGGATGTGCTCACGCATCACAGTGTCTTGCCTCAGGAGCCTCCCTCGCACTGCCTCGACAATCCAGGAAAAGGTGCCCCTTGTCATGCGGAAATGCGCAAGCCACTGTTCGTCCTCCCAGATTAAGCAGGCAAAGGTCCGCCACCACTGAGAGGAGCGTGGATAAACCCACCATCTGCGAGGAGGACCCTCTTCTGCTATTCGCAGAAGACATCTCTGGGCAAGGGAATGTCTGCGGAGATGTTGCCTAATATGTCTCCTGCGTGCCAGGTGGCGCCTGAGGAGATTTGCCCTCCTGGCTCTGTACACCTGAGAACAGTGCTCATGTAGCTTTTGAAACATAAAAAATAACTGGATGCTTAATAGCAGGATCCTGGCTAATGTCTCCATGGGCTCCATCCTCAGCACTTTAGGCAAAAAGAGAGAAAACTGACACACAGGTTTCCTCACAACTGTCAGGTTGGTTTAGGGGACAGAGTGCTTTGGGCGGAAGGATCAGCCGTCTGACAGCTGTGCTGCACTATTGAACATGCGCATGCGTGCATCCGCGCAAATCAATCCGCTATACACAGCCACTAGTGCGCATGTGTGTTTTCGTAATGGTTTGCCGGTCCACTCGTTTGCACATGCGCATCCGTGAATATTTTTTTTTAAAAAAGGCACGGGCTTCGTGTTTACAGCGCGGTAAGGTCTGGAGATCAGCAACGGAAGAACTGCGCGCTGAGGTAGGTGATTCGTTTGCCGTCTGGATGTGATTACATTGGGATGAATTCCTTCGCACTAAAAAAACCCGGGCTGCTTCCTCATTAACGCTGCCGTCTGAACACAGCCTGGGTCCGCCAACACTCTGCCTAAAGCACTCTTTTTAATTCTTTTATAGGGTTCACTTTTAAAGTAACATCAGGTTGAAAAACAATGGCCTGCATGAGAGCTTAGGGGTTCCTTCAGTTTGCATGGTCATTTTTCTTCATTCATTCTTCACTTTAGTATAATTATTTTGAGGGGTCAAAATGTTAGCAAAATGCTAGAAAGTGAGTGCTCAGGGTAAGGTTGCTAGCTCTGTTTTGGGAAACACCTGGAGATTTGGGGGGTGGGGGGGCTTGAGCCTGTGGAGAGCAGGATTTTTTTTTTTTTTTTTTGTAAATAGTTTATTGGGTTTTACAGAGATATTATTATTACATCAACTTACATCTTATCTACATAGAGCCATATTATTATTTTAACCAATCATATAAATTCGCCCAGATTACAGCTGTATCCAATTTTGCTTGCGGGTTCAGAAGATATCCAAGTTTGTCCAACTCCGCCCAGTTCAAGAGTATTTTAATTAGTTCTTCACGACTTGGCATACTTGTTGACTTCCATGCCTTCGCCCGTAAAATACGAGCTGCTGTTATTATATATGATATTAGCCTTTGGTTTTCCTTAGATAGACCGTCCGGTAACAAATTTAACAGAAATATTTCTGGGTTTAAAGGAACTTCTATATCCAAAATTTCCAGCACCATTTTTTTAACCATTAACCAATATGATTTTACTTTTTTACACATCCACCACATATGCAAAAACGTACCTCTACCATTCCCACAGGCCCAACATTTATCAGATATATCCTTATAGCATTTATGTAACTTTTCTGGAGACCAGTGCCACCGGTAAAACATTTTGTAGATATTTTCCTTATAATTTGTAACCTTTAAATACTTTACTGACTTCCAGATCTTTGACCATCTATCTATATCAATATTTCCACCGAAATCTCTCATCCACTCTATCATTGTTGGTTTGATAACCTCTTCCTGCATTTCATCATTTAACAGATATTTATAAAGTTTATTAATTAATTTATCATCAGTTTTTAACCAAATCTCATCTAGGTTATTAGGTTTAGTACTAAAACCAATTTTTGTATCTTTTTGATATCTAGATTGAAGCTGTACTGATTCCCACCAAGTCAGCTGTATCCCTAGTTCTTCCCTTAATTGTGTGTTTTTTTTAAGCATTCCCTTCTTATCTAATATGTTGTTATAACTCACCAGGGTATTGGCATTAACAAGCGTTGGTTTTACGAAGGCTTCTAAAGGAGAAACCCAACCGGGGATTTTTAAATAGAACTTATCTTTCATTTCTAACCAGATACTCAGTAATGCAGCTCTCAGTTTATGGGCTCTAAAGTTGGAATGAATCTTATGCTTCCCGTACCAAACATACGCGTGCCAACCCATATATAAATCATGTCCTTCTAGGACTAGCGTTCTACGATTTTCTAACACCACCCAATCCTTTAACCACACTAACGCAGCAGTTTTACCGTATAACTCCCAATTTGGTAGTCCTAAACCTCCTTTATCTTTCTGTTCTTGTAAGAGTTTCCATCTGACTCGTGGTTTACTTGGTGTCCAAATAAATTTCCTAGTTATACTATTGATTTCTTTGTAAAATTGGGCACTCTTTTTTAGTAACGGGACCGTTTGAGCCAAAAACAAAAATCTTGGCAAGATATTCATTTTGATGGTTGCTATCCTTCCAAGCCAAGATAAATTCATATCCTTCCATCTATTTAAGTCTTCTTTACTCTTCTTCAAAAGCGTGTTATAATTATCTTCGATTAAAGAGCTTGTTTTATTAGAGCAAACAATCCCTAAATATTTAATCTTTTTTACTATCTCCATCCCAGATATATGATTTATTTTAGATTTCATCTGTTCTGTACAGTTTTTAACTATTATTTTTGTCTTTTGAATATTAATTTTTAAGCCAGCTACTTTTCCATAATCATTGATTACTTCCAGTAGTCTTCCTACCGATTCAGTGGGTTCTTCCATAATAAACATCAGGTCATCTGCGTATGCGCAAAGTTTATATTCTTGTTCTTTACATTTCAAGCCTTGAATTCCTTTATCCTCTCTAACCTGGTTACATAGAAATTCTAGCACAAAGATAAAAAGCAGTGAAGATAACGGGCAACCTTGTCTTGTACCCTTTTCAATATAAAATTCTTGCGAAATATCTCCATTAATCCTTACCCTTGCTAGTTGTTTTTTATATATTGCTTCTATCATTGATCTAAAATAATTTCCCGGGTCGCATTTTTCCAGCATTGTTAGCATGAATTTCCAGGATAAATTATCAAAGGCTTTCTCCGCGTCCATAAACAACAGGGCTACTGCCTTTTCTGGGTGCGCTTCATAATACTCTAGTGTGTTTATTAGAGTCCTGATGTTGTCCTTAAGTTGTCTTTTTGGAAGAAAGCCTACTTGATCAGTCTTAATTGTTTGGGAGAGAACATTTTTAAGTCTATCCGCCAATATACTTGCAAAAATCTTATAATCCGCGTTCAAAAGTGAAATCGGCCTATAATTATCGATTAGGTCTAGTTTATCCTTATTTTTTGGAATTAGGGTTATTAAGGCCGAGTTCCATGAGTCTGGAACCTTACCTGTCTGGCTTATAGATTTTAAAAGCTCTTTATATATTATTGAAATTTGCCCTTCAAACTTCTGATAGAATTCACCCGGCAATCCATCTGGTCCAGGTGTTTTATTTATTTTTTGTTTTTTAATAGCTTCTACTACTTCAAAGATTGCTATAGGGTCACTTAACCTTTTCTTTTGTTCCTCTGTAAATTTCTCCAATTTTAATTTGTTTTTTATGTATAAATCCAACTGTTCTTCATCTTCATTTTTTTGCTTATATATTGCACTAAAATATTCTTCAGCTATGTTTTTCAAGTCTGCTTGTAAGAATTTACTCTCCCCTTTGCTATTTTTTAGTGAGATTATTGCTCTTTTAGCCTCTTCTTTTTTCAATCTATACGCTAACCATCTTGAGGGTTTATTCGCGTTTTCAAAAAAAAATAATTTATTAAGCTGAACTCTTTTCCCTACTTCTTTGCTCAGCAATAAGTTTAATTTGTGCTGCTTAACGAGTAAGTTTTGTTTATTTCTGTCTCCTTGTATTTTATGCCTATTTTCCTCCTCTATTTTTATCTGCTTAACCAAATTATTATATTCTAAGTTATCTTGTTTTTTCTTCCATGCAGTATAACTAATCAATTTGCCTCTTACATAGGCTTTAAATGTATCCCATACTATACTAATAGGAATCTGAGGTGTTAGATTAATTTTAAAAAATTCTTTAATCTCTTCCTTCAATTTATCAACAAAGATGGTATCTTTCAGTAAGTATTTATTCATTGTCCATCTGGTGTTTTTCTTTGTCTCCCTAAGAGACAACAATACCGGGTTGTGATCAGCAAAAGTCAACGGTAAGGTCTCAACATCGTTCATTTCCAGGATCAAAGACCTGGATATCCATGCCATGTCTATCCGTGACCAAGATTTAAACCTTGCTGAGTAATATGTATAAGTATCTTTATTCATATATTTGGTTCTCCATGCGTCCAATATATCATGTTCCTCTGCTAACTGATAAAAATTGCTTGGTAGGGTTTGACCTTTTTTCTTAGAGTTATTGGTATTTTTTCTATCTCTCCTCCTATCTACCACCGCATTGAAGTCTCCTAAGAGACAGATATTATTATATTTTTTCTCCCTCAATATTTCTGCTAGTTCTTTAAAGAAAGGTTGTTGGTTTGCATTAGGTGCGTAGATATTAATAATTAGATAATCTTTTCCTTGTCTTATTATTGATACCACAACGATTTTCCCATCTTTGGAGGCATAGACTAATTCTGGATGTAAATGTTCCTTTATAAAAGTCACCACTCCCCTCTTTTTTTCGATAGGGTCTGCAGCTACAAATGCGTGCCCCAATCTCTTATAGTTTAAGTGTTTCATATGTTCTTTTTTAATATGTGTCTCTTGTAAACACACCACATCAACTTTTAATTTACTTATTTGGTGAAATATCCGGGATCTTTTCTGAGGTGCATTCAAGCCGTTAACATTTATCGATACCAACCTGAAGTCTTTAGTCTTCTGCTCCATCTTTCAAATTTTGTTCTTGCTCCTTGGTCTTTGTCTGCTTCCTTGTTTGGATTTGTAGCGGTAAAATAATATCAGTCTTTTTCTTTCCTTTCTTTTTCTCTTCTTTCTTTTCCTTTTCTTTCTCTTCTTTCTTCTCCTCACCTTCCCCGTCACTTTCTGAGTTTGTTTCAATGTCTTCTTCTAATAATCCAAAATCCGCCCCGTAGTTATCCAGAAAGTTGTCAAGTTTGAAGACCGAGTCTAACTTGTGCCTTCTCCCTTTATATTCAAAGATCAGGCCTTCTGGAATGTTCCACCTATAGAGGATGTTATTTTCCCGCAATGCGTTTGCCAATTGTTGATATGACTTCCTTTTCTCTTGGACTCTCCAAGGGATATCTCTCAAAAATTTGATTTCTGCCCCTTGTAGGTGAGCTTTGGTCTCATATGATGCCTTCAGGATTTTATCACGAATATTCCTTTTATTGAATCTTATTTGTACTTCTCTTGGGACCTTAAACTTTTTTTGCGTACGCCATATTTCTTCTAAACATGGTCTCTATCTCCGCTGCAATTTCTGTTTCAGTTCCCACCTTGAGTTGTTCAGCAATTACTTTAATTATTTCTTCTTTCCAATCCGTACTTAAATTTTCAGGAATATTTTGGCATCTTATGGTCAATGCTGCTTTGTCCATTTCCAGTCCAATTAGTGTCTCCTCCAGACTTTCATTTTTTGCCTTCATCTCCTGCATGTCTAGGTCCAGCTCTCTTACTCTCGAGTAAGTCTGTCTTCCTCCACTTGCTAGCTTTTGGATGTCTGCTTTGTTAGATGCGACCTGGGTTTTAACTTCATCAATCTCCGTTTTAACTTGTAGTGCTAAGTCGTCAATTTTCTTATAAATTGGCTCAAGTTCATTATGAAGTTCTTTTCTGATAATAGATGGGAGTCTCTCTTCTACTTTGTCAAGAACCGCTGGGATAGTATTTTCTAAAACTGCCTTGACTGCCGCCGTGACAGAATCATCAATCATGTTCTTGATGTCTTTGTTCGTGTACGTGGGGTTGCTTGAAGCAGGCTTCATTTGGCTCAGGAGGCTCAGGTTAGATGGAGACGGTAAGGAGCTTTTCCTTGTATTTCCAGGAAATCCAGATGCCATAAACCTTATATGGTCTTTATATTAAACCTATTTATACAGTCAATTAGTGTCAATTAGTATAGATGTATTTCATTTTATCCTGTTTGTATTTATTTTTGACCTAAAATATGGCTTCTATGACACGTTAAATAAATAATAATTAATTTCCCCAATTCTTTAGATGTTTTATAATCAGTACCCTATATATGAAGCCCCTGAATCGATCTAATAAATTTATTGTAATTTAATCTGATTTAATCTAATTTTTAGATTAATTTAATTTAATTTGAATTAGTTTATATTTAAAATCTGTCTTTATATCTTGAAATCCCCTACTGGAATTCCACCAAATTACTCTAATAGAATTACTTACACCAATCTAATAAGTATAAACAGATATTAATTCATTGTTAGCTCACTGTATAAGCAATTATTGTCTAATTAAATATTTATATATAGTTCACGTCTTAACCCCACCAAAACCAATTAATTACAATAAATAAATATTATTAAGATCTATTTCTCCAGGTACTTACAAACTCTTATTCCCCCTTTAATGCTACACAATAGATATATATTCCACTAAACTGGTAGACACTACAATCAGTGTCAATGCCACCTTCCAATCAAACCAAAGATAAACTTTGTTTTTATAAATACCAAAAACCAAATGCTGTTTGATGCACAATCCCTCCCCTATAAAGCCATCTTTTCCTTAATAACCCCTCCTTTTACTTCCTATTATTTCCTTTTAGCCTAAGTTCTTAAAGTCCCGTCATCCTACTGTCCAGTATATTGCAGAGCTCCCAGGCTTCTTTTACTGGCCGCTTCTCCTATCTTGCTCTCTTCCTCCCGTCCGTTGTTTTCCACGTCTTCACCTCAGCCGGTTCACTGACGACCTGTAGTTACGCGATAGCCGTCTCTCCGCTCTCCCCCCAATCTCGCGCAGGCGCTGTTCTCTTCACCCCCCGGCGTAGACTTTCTCTTGAGCCGTCCCTCGAGGATATTCTTTTTAACTTCCTTTTAAGCTCCTCCGCTCCTCCCAATTCCGTTAATGCCGGTGCATACAACTACAAGAAACTACAAGAAAACAAACAAACAAAAAGGTTAGTGCAGCATCTCGCGTTCTATCTATCCCTTCCCCCGGTCTATTGTTATGTTAAAGTTGCGTCAGCTGGCCGCTCTAACCCGGGGCGCACGCTCACAGTGCCCAGCAGCTATTCAAAGGGCTAATATGCTTATAATTGTTTAACTAAGAATGAACCCGACTTAACATTCCAATCCTGGGTCTGTCCGGTCACTCCGGTCCTCTTTTTGGCTCCGTTTGGTTCTCTTCCCTCCTCTTCAACCCGGGGCCGCAAAAGCTGCGGCGTCGGTACTCCTCCGTCGACTCCGCTAAAAGCTGGGAAAAAAGAGAAAAAAACTACCCAGGGAAGGCAGCCAGCCCCCCTAGGCAGTCCCCAAGCTCTTTGCTTCCCCCCACTCCACAGGTGGAGGGAAAGGCAGAAAATTTTGCCTTGAAAATCTGGAGGTAACGCTCAGCAAACTATGGAGCTCAAGCTCCCTGCGTCTGCTAGGTGGGTGGGTGGAACCGGAACTCTCCGAGAGCAGGATTTGGATAGGGGAGCAACCTCATCAAGATACAAGGCTGTGGAGCCCACTCTCCAAAGCAGCCATTTTATCCAGGGAAACTGATCTTTGTTGTCTAGAGATGTAATAGTGGTAGATTTCCAGGCCCCGCCTGCAGGCTGGCAACCCTACCTCGGGATGGCTAATGAGGCAAAAAGAAATTCCAACTGCAGCTATAGCAAGAGAAGTGCAGAGTGGTCCAGAGATTGGCCTACATCAGAGGTGGGAAGAAACCCTTTTCTGTCTGCTCCTTTCTAATTCTTATAATTCTGTAACTGTTCCTGAATCCCCTTTCTTAAATATTTAACAGTCATGAGCGTGGATGAACAAAGTCACTTAATTCTGGCTTGAGTGTTTACAAGAACTGAATATCATATATGATAGTGTTGCCAGTATGCTTATTTGCAACAAACCAAATGGGTCCCTGAGAGGAAGGTGCCATGGTTGCCAACTCTAGGTTGGGAAATTTCTGGCGATTTAGGGGTGAAGCCTGGGGAAAATGGGGTTTGGGGAGGATAGGTAGCTCTGAGGGACATGATGCCATCGAATCCACCCTGTAGGGGAACTGATCTCTATAGTCTGGAGATCAGTTGTTATACTGAGTGAACTCCAGGACCTACCTAGGGGCTGGCAACTTTTGCAGTAATACAAGTGGAGGGAACTCCTGTAGCCGCTCTGGAAGGCATGTAAAGAAAGATGTAGTGGGCCCATTCTCCTTTAGGTAATTTTACCATCTTTCCGGCACAGGTCTTTGAATGGTCCCTATAACACTGGCCAGCTGTGGTTCTATTTCACAGGCATTAGACAGAACATGGTGCCCTGCTTCAGCTCTTAGGAGGGCAGGAATGTTACATTAACTGTTTTAAATATTATCTTTGCGTGAATAATAATGTTTGAAAGCAAAATTAAGGGTCTGTACTTTGGAGAAAGTGACCACAGAAATAATATGTTCTTTCTGTAGATCAGGTCATGTACAATTATTCTTTCAGCTGGATTGATTCCTGGTAATCTTCTTACTGGTATATCCTGGAACCAAAATGTTAGATTTTTCCCGGTGTGCAATTTTGTGCTTTCATGTCACCATAAAAACACAGCTGGGTGTTAAAGAAGATATCAGTAAACTTTCTTTTTTCTTCCCAACCCATTGTATTTTCCAAATGTTAATCTTAGCCGATACAGCATTAAAAAAAACACAGTTACATTTTGTTTCCTCATTATCTGCTCACTGTGATAAGGTTACAATTATTTCCACTGGAGTCTAATAGTTACTTATTTATTTAGATATTTTTATACTGCCAGTCTAAAGGTGCACTAGATGTAACAATGTTTAAAGCCAACCACAAAACATCACAATCAAAATAATAAACAGTAACCTTGTTTCTAGAAAATTATTTGTTTTTGGAGGCAATGTTCTTAAACTGCCTTACCACATTTTTGGCAAGTTACAAAGTCTATTAATATTAAAAATTGAATTCCAGGGTGGGGAAGGGTAGACTAAACAAAATCCACCATCCTGCTTTCTGAAAGTGATGGAGAGAATCCCAACACAGGCATTTCATTTAAGACTAGCTCATGTTTTTAAAAATGAAAGTCACTCATGTAAAGCTGCCCAAACCTTAGCAAACATCCTAAACAGACTGGATCCATCCAAGGTTTTTAGAGGTCTCCTGTAAGAACCTGCCCCTTTGTTACAGTTACCAACTGAGGCAGTGCTTCATGTACCTCTGCGTTCTGAGGTGAGTTGGGTGATTTGTGTTTATTTATCTAACCTGTTCTTACTCTACTTTTCTCCTCAATAGAGTCATGGCACTAAATAAGCAGAAAAAATCAAAGTACAATGAAATGCAATGAAAAGTGTGTTAAAACTTAAAATAAATCACAATATACTACACTGCTGATGGTGGTGGGGATCCAGGAGCCACAGTGATCAGCCCAAGAGCCATGGGTTGTGAGTTAAGGTTGAAGACCCCTTTGGCTCTTGCAAAAATGCTTGTGCCTCTGATCACACCCAGGCTTTAATACCTGCAAACAGGAAGGGGGTCAGGAAGCTTAGGCTAGATTTATATGGCTGGTGGAGATGTTCCCCAGAAGTCCCCTCTCTTTGAGATTAAGGAGGACATGATCATTTCTGTTGTGGCATCAAGGTTATGGAAAGCTCTTTCCTCTAACTTATGCCTGATGCCAAACCAGATGTCCCCCCCCCCCTCCATGCCAGGTTAAGGCACCTATTTGCCAAAGCATATGCTTAATGTGCTAATGAGTGAGTGACTCTTTTACCTGTATTTGTTTACCTATGTTTAATTCTGCTGTTTTAATCTAGTATATTCTGTTTACTTTTTTTTGCTACCTTTGTTAGTTACAGCTATTTTATGGTGGTATTTTAACAATGCTGTAAAACATATTTGAATTTTTTTTTAAATTGAGAAGGTTGATATAAATGTTTTAAATAAAAAATAATAGAAAAATTTGTCACGGGACTGAAAAGCCTATGGTTGCCCAGGTAGAAGTGGTGGCGGAATCCTGTGAATTTTTTGGGACCTCTCAGCAGCTTTTGCTTTGATACCATCCATCATGGTATTCTTCTGGACTGCCTTTTGTCGTTGGAGCAGTGTTTTGCTGTGGTTTTGGTCCTTCCTCAGATGTAGGTGTCAGAGTATCATGCTGGCAGACTGCTAGTCTGCCCCTTGGCCTCTGGCATATGGGGTTCTGCAAGATTCTGCCTTGTCTGTCATGCTCTTCAGCATCTGTGTAAAGCTTGCGGGAGGGGTCATCTGGAGATTTGGGCTGAGATGCTGACCAATATGCAAATAACACTCAGCTCCACCTTGTGCTTCCAGCAGATTCCCAGAGGCTGTGGCTCCTGGTGCCTGGAGGCAGTTTTTAAATGGATGAGGGCTAACAAGCTGAAACTTAAAGTTGACAAAATGGAGGTGCTACTGTGAGAGGGGGAAAGGCTTGACCCAGGAATGGGGTCTCCTGTTCGAGTTGAGGTTGCATTCCTCCTAAAGGAGCAGGTGTGTACCTTGGGGATGCTGCTCTCCCCTGGCCTCCTGTTGGATAAACAGGTGGCAGTAGTGGCCAGGGGTGCCTTTCACCAGAATCAGCTGGTGAGCCACCTGCATTCCATGCCACTGTGGTGCATGTCTTGGTAACATACAGGTCTGCCTTTAAAAACTGTCCAGAAGCTATAGTTGGTACAGAATTCTTTGGCCTAGGGTTGCCAGGTCTTACCTGGCTGCTGGCGGGGGGCTGGTCACGATAAGAGTTTTTAGCCAAATGCTAGAGCATCCCCCTCATGATGTGCCTGGAGTAGATGTCACCTCTGGGTGATGTCATCAAGCTGAGCATGTTGGGCATGCCGGTATTCTTCAGCTGGCTGGTGGTAGCTTGGCTGGTGGTAGCTTGGGCCTCCCCAAAGTGGGGGCCTCCACTCCCATCGAGGGATGGCAACCCTACTGCAGCCAGAATGTTGACTGGAGTGGGTTGCAGGGACCATATCACTTCAGTCTTTTCCCACAGACAGTAGCTCCCAGTTTGCTTCTGGGCCCTGTTCAAGCCCCATATGACATTGGGCCAGCATATCTTAAGGACTGCTTTCCCTCATGTGAACCTACTCATCAACTCTGGTAATCTTTGGAAGCCTTGCTTCGAGTGCCCTCGCCATCTGAGACTAGATCTGAGAAAGGGCCTTCTCAGTTGTGGTACTGAAATTTTGGAACACCTTCCCCCTGGACATTCATCTCCCTCCCTCTGTCATTGCCTTCCACCAGCAGATGAAGACATTTAAAAATGATTTATTTGGCCCTCCTCCCTTGTTGTGTTTATATGTCTATGTTTTTATTGTAGATCAAATAATGTCTGAACTCTCCCTGTTAACAATAGGACATTTTGAAGGTCATTAATACATAGGGTCACCATATGTTGGAAGTAATTTGATAGCACTTAACACAGGTGTTTTAACTGATTGTGAAATATTTTACATATACATTTAAAATGTGGTTTTAATGTTTTCATGGATTGATGTTAGCTGTGTTGGGGATCCTTGTTGGGTTGGAAAGGTGGCGTAGAAATGTTTTGAATAAATAATATAAAATAGACAGTGATACTTAATATATACCCTAGCACATCTCACACAGATATATTAAAATTTGGCTTCTTTCAACCACGAGGAGATGCTAGCATGGGAAATAATGACTTCATTGGCCCTGTCCATATGTTTGTCCGAACACACTGTAGGGTAGCGACAGCTACATCACAGGGCAATGCAGATCTCATGCTACTGCAAGTATCGTGTGGACTGCCCATTAGAAAAAGTGTGAAAGTGTGGAAAGGGTTTGTTTAAATTGATGGTAATTTTCCATGGCCTCACTGCCTTGGCTTTTCTTCCTAGCTGTGCAGAGACGGATGTGACTTATTAAGTCAACAGGCTGTTTTTGTGTATTTAAGGAACTTTGGAAACTGTAATTTTGCACAGTAAAATGTTAGTCTTTAATGAGCTCGCTGGCAGCTTGGTCATTATCTCCCTCATTCATTAGGCAGACTCTACCAGGCCAGAAATCAAACATTTGAACTTTTTGAATGCTGTTTAGAATGTGCGTCAAGAATATGAATGTATTCAGAGTAGATGAAAGGAAAGCACTTTATGCATCTTCTGATTCGGTACTCTGTCCCGTTCACCCGTTGTCTTCTTTAGTTTCTCTTTTTGTTTTGGAAAAAATAATTCAGATGTCTTTCATGTTGTTTACTTCAGGAAACATTTTGAGCATTCAGTAATAAAACCAAGGGGGAAATCCTTTGCTTCCTCTATGCCTCCTAGCTAGTAACCACATCAATGCGCAGCAAGCATGTTTTTGGTACTGACCCAGCGCCATAGTTCAAAACATAGCCACAAATACTTTCAAGATGTCTTGAATCAGATTGGTGACTGAAGAAAAACCAGCATGTCCTGCAAACAAATTTTTCTTTCTATACAGAGGTATTTTTTCAATTGTATGAACTTCTCCTAATTACAGAAATGTAGAGGTCGCAGTCACTTCTTTTGGACAGTTATCACAGACTTGTACATGACTGTTCTGAAGCACATAATGTTTGCGCTGTAACAAAGAGAATTAATTTCTGAATGATCATTTTTCATACAATAAGAATATTACTTTGGCTTTTAGTGCAATGTTTAATAAACCTCATTTCCTTTGGTGGAAAAAAAGAGACCTTCAGTTAAGTTTATATTATACAAATTACCTGGGAGACACAAAGCCACATCTTGTTAGGTTTTATTACATTAAGAACATTTTCATAAACATAATGTGTTTTATTGCTGGTAGAAAGCACATTGCCAATACGGAGTAAAAATGCTGGTTTTCTAAGAATATGTGAACTTGTATTCTATCACATTTTTATTTCGTACTCCCTCCAAAGAGCTCAGGGAAGCATGCATGGGTCCCTCCTTATTTTTATCATCAAAACAACATTGTGAAGTAGGCTTTATCCGAACAACAATAATTCAAGATAGGTTAGGCTGAGATGAAGTTGTTAGCCTGACTGCTCTATTATATTATCGATATTGGGGAAATATTAGCTCTTAATAATCAGCAGTAGGCGTTGCAGATCATCACCTATGTATATAGAGGCTGGGCTCAGACTTCCAAGAAACTGACACGGAGACTCAGTTCAAGGTTAAAAAGTTTCTTGTTTACTTCACAAGAATAAAATTTTTCGTTCAGATAATAGACAATCGTACACACAATTATACAGATCTAGGAAGTTAGGTAGAGTAAAAGGGATGGTTGCATTAGAAGGTATATTGATTGTATCCGTCAGGGAGATATTTACCTGTACAGGAGTCTGGTGAGGTCCTGCTGGAAAAACGGGAGGATATTTTGGGACAAAAGGGAGAGAGGAGCGTGGATTCTGAACCTGCAGAAAACACCTGTCGGGTCCCAATGGTGCACCCAAGAACTCGGGAGGAAGGAAGAAAGGAGGAGGGAAGGCAAGAGAGTGCGTAACTCTTGGGAAGCTATATTTATTAGGGGGTGTTACCGGGGGTTGGCAAGGTCTGGAACCTCCCCTGGGAATGCCTATGGATGGTCTGTTCTGTGTCACTAGCTACTAAGAGGGTCCTATGGGAGTGGTCAATGTTCGAATCTACCTGATGGTCAGGACAGGATGTCGACGTCATCTGCTGCAGGCATTATCTTCTGGATGAAAGTGGACCCTGGGCAGCACAACCAGTTCCTCAGGAAACGTCCTGCTGTCTTCACACCCCTGTGTGATGTTCTTTGATGTGCCAAATGGGGGAAGTTGGAAGGAGGGGGGATAAGCCTGTGAATGTGTATGGAGTTTATATCCTCATGGAGTCAGTGGGTACATGTCTCTAGCTGTAAATGATGACATAGCTCTTCTTGCATGTGAGTGTCTTTGTGCTTTGTGACAACCTCCTGGCCTGGAGATGGTAACCTCAGAAAATAGTACTTTAAACCTCTGCTGGAAGTGTTTGCAGTCATTTTCCCTCTGGTTACCCTGTCCAACAGTCCATCTCACACATTCAGCAACATAGTCCACTTATTTGCTCTTATAGATCCCTATAAAAGTGCAGAAAGCATCGTGCTGGCTTACAAAGTGATTGACCTTAGGTAAGGCTCGCAGCCAGGGGGCATTTGGGGGGGAAATGCCCCCCCACAGATAAGTGCCACCCCATGAAAAAAAAATGAAACATTTAATTGTTTAAAAAGAAATTAAATGTAAGATGTGTGTGGGGTTTCCAAAATGCCCCAGGGCACAGTCAGGGAAGCTTCAGTCTCATTTCTGTTTTCTGGGCCGAAAAATAAATAGGTTTTTAAAAATGCAAAATAAAATAAAATAAAATTGCAAAAAATAAAATAAAATTGCAAAATGCAATTTGTTCTAATTTGTTCAGTGATTGATTTCTTGAGCTGATTTGGGGATTTTTTTGAGAACGCCTCCTGAGGCCACTGCCACCCAGTTGAGTCAGTCTGTGGCCTGAGGGGCAATGCTGGGGCCCCTGGCTCCCTTCTCTCACCCACTGCCTCACCCCCAATTGCTAAACGAATGAGAGCTGAGCCCTGTTTGGCTGTGGGCTGATCGTTTGACACTCCCCTCTGAGAAGCCAGGAGGTTGGCTCTGCAACAATCTGGCCAGTTCTTTGCACCAATACTGCGCTCTGCTGCCATCGCCTCATTCTCCAGAGCCTCATCATGAAGCTTTCGGGTGGTGGTGGGGGTTGTAGTCAGGGGTCATTTCGTAGAAAAAGAGGTGCAGGAGCTCATTAGCATAACTCATTAGCATAACTCATTTGCATATGCCACACCCCCTAACATACCAGAAGTGTGTCAGAGGGCAACACCCACCCCTCAGGCTCCACTCCACAGGTGAGTGAAACTGATCTGCTCTTCCTCCATTCCCTTCCCCATCCAGGTTTTTCCAGGATACTTTGAAGAAACTAAGAAGTTTGCTCCTATATATATTTTTGAATTGGATCAAGAAGCTGACACCTCCTTACAAAATGCAATAATGAATTACTCCTGAGGAAGACTTCTGTGGAAATGAGTTTAAACCGGGTGCTCATTGTAATATTGTAATTTTGTAATATTGTAAAGTTAAGTTGGTTGAACAAATTGCTATTTTGGATAAGTAATATAAATTTTATCAAATGTCATTTGTGTCACAGTGTGATCCATGGGTCTGACACCATTTTATAGAAGAATTTGGCCTTTTAAAAATGTGAGGGCCTAATGCTGATTGGGCCCATGGTAAGGTGGGACCATGCAGTGTTGTTTTCCCCAGTATGCCTTTTTATGTTGTGAAACAGTCCTTGAAAAGGCACACGAAGGAATTGTGTATGGGGGAGACAATAGCTTGGTCCTGCTGCATCCCAGACCCATTTGGCTCAAATGTTTCCAGAAACGGAAAAGGTTGATCTTTTTTTCTTATTGGATGTCGTTAATTCAAAACCTGTTCTCGACCCTAAACTCTGTCTAACTTGCATGCAAATCTAGATTAGGGGGTTGCCTAAAAATGCAAGCACTGTGTGGGCAGCAATGTATGTAAGAGATTAAATCTGCTGAAGAAACATGTGGAAAGCCTGCAAAGCATGTCTGGAGAAGTGTTTGCACATTGCTGTTGTTAGCCTGATTGCCTTTGGTTATTATTAATATTGGGGATTTTGAGAGTTTATAATCGAGCAGTAGGCAATAAGGGAACAATCAGCTTTGTATACAGGGGTCCCACTTTATCTAGATACACCAGAAATAGGCATAGAGACCAGTTTTAGGTAGAAATGGTTTCTTTACTTATAACATGTTCTCAAACAAACCATACACACACACACACACACACACAAATTATACATCTTCTAAGAAAATAGTTAGAATGGGATAGTGACAGTTGCATTAGCAGGATATTTCGTTGGTATTATCGAGGGCAATAGTTACCTGTCTGGCAAGATGATGCGATCCAAGATGGAAAAATAGGGGAAGGTAAGAGGGAATAAGGATCATGTTCTGAACCGGCAGAAACACATGGAGATTCTGGCTGCAGTCCAAGAGTCTTAAAGGTAGGGTGGATGTAAAGGTCAGAGGGTAAAAGCTAGAGAGCAAGCACGTTGCTGGGTGCCCTCTTTTATAAGGGGGCTTTGGGGGAGGGCTTTGCTGGCCACCTCCCTTGGTACACCCTCCTTGTGGTCCATTCCCAAAGTCATGTTTGCAATGGGGATGGGGCTTAAGGGTTGGTCAATGTTTGAACTTCACTGAAATTGTGGTAGAGACACTGGGCAGGATGCAATGACTTATTGGCTAGCACTCACTGTGGTGCAGATACATCCTTTGTCTCAAGGCAAGCAAAACCGGTTCCTCGAGTGGTTTAGGAAGGCCAAGTCCTTTGTCAACAAAAGGCGGGAAAGAGTCTTTCGTGCCTTTGTTGTGGTGAAGGTTGGAGGGGGGTTGCCTGCATGATGAAGGGCTTCCCCAATGGCGGCAGGAATCCTCTGTCTGAACAGCAATGGTAAGTGGTGGTTCTGGATACTTCGTGCATCTAGGGATACATCTGGGAACAGGGCGAACTCAGGACCCACTGGCACATCATCTCAGGAAAAAGCAGCATATCCTGCTGGTGTATGTCTGCAACTGGCATCCCAGTCTGGTCATCATCTATATCAGTTCCTTTTTGCACATGTACAGGCTCAATCCATTTTATCACTTATAGTCTATAAGAGTGCAATAAGCACCTTGCAGGGTAACACTGTATCGAGATCTATGCTTGTATGAGGGCTGTAAATGTTTTTTTTAATCGAATAACTGTCTTTTTGTTACAGCAGAACAATTAATTTAATGTCAGTTAAACTCAATATTGTGCTGCTTCAATGAGTAATATTTTAGGAAGCTTTTTTAAAAGCATCATTTTTTCTCCTTGACAGGCAGAGCAATCCTGTGCCTGTGCCTGTGCCACGGCTGCTCTAGCCCTTTCCCTATGGGTATAAGTTATGCAGTGACTAGCAGACACATTTGGTGGGTTCGCAGTGTTTTCTGACTGTAACTGGGGTAACATCTGTAGCAACTGCTGCAGTCAGTGGAGGTGTTGTGTGGAGGCAGTGGCACCGGGATGGACAGGGCAGCCGGAACCAATCAGGGGTCATGTGGCAAGGTGGTGGAGTCCAGCATCCATCTCAGGCAGGGGTTGGAGAGGGGCAGGCCACAGGAGTTCCACTTGTTGTCAGCAGCACACCCTCCACCCCCTTAAAGGGACCAACTCCTGTCAGTAGGTCCAGGCACCTGACAGCGGGGAGGGGGTTTGAGCCATTTGCTCCATGGACATTCACAGCTGCCTCGTTGCCCACACAGAGCACAGGGCCTCTGAAGGGCAGAAGGGGAATGGGGGGGGGGGTTCATTGCCACCCTACACATTTGTGTGTGTCCTTTACTCACTGGTGGGTGTGCTTCCCAGCAACCCAGCCACATTCCCAAGTGTACTCCTGCACCACCCTGCTGGTGGTGGAACAGGAGAAGGGGCTTGGATATGGGGGCCTGCAGCACCACCCTTAGATCCTCCAGTTGCCTCCTCAATGGGCAGAAATGGTCTGGGCCTGGAGTGGCTGTCATTCCACTCTGGGCACTGTCATTCCACTCCCAAAACAATCGGTGCCCAGAGACTGTAATCTGAAATCCATTCTGCATTCATCATTACTTCCAGGCGTGGTAATGTATTGCAGTGGGACCCAGGCAAGTCATTTGGCATTCCTGGCTGCCAGTACGGCCAATGGTCATTCAAGCTTCCCCTGTTGTTCCCAATGGGCCATCTTGTCAGTTGCTTTTAGTACATACCCTCCTGGCTGTCCCCAGTGTCCTGTGTGTCATCATCAGCTCCTCCATGCCCCAGCAGACAACCTCTCCATGCCCCAGGAGAAAACATCCCTCCCTCATGATAGGACTGCATCTGCTGCTGCTCATTTGCCACCCTGCAGAGCCAGCAAGGGCTCTGACTCCCTTGCCACAGCATGCAGGATCTGACTCAGGTACCTGTTTCCCCTACCAGTCCCCTCCCCACCCCCTTTCAAAGACACTGAGTCTGCCTACTACATTGACTCCCCCCCAGCCACTGACTCTGAGGACCCCCATGATCCCTTGCCCCCTCAGTGATATCTTCACAGACGCCTTCCCCTTGGGTGACAAAAGCCCCTCCCCCTTCCTAGAACAGACATACAGTCATGAACTCCATTCACTCACTCTATTCATTTCCCACCTTTCTCTCCCATGGGGACCCCAAGTGGCTCCCATAATTCCCCCTCCTGTTTTATGCTCACAACAACCCTGAAGCAAAGATCAGTTGGCTCCCTGGGTACTTCCCCTCCCCTTAGGATCACACTGTAAATAATGTAGAAAATGAATTTAGTGTTGCAAAATGCTAATAATACCATTACTTTTCATAAAGAGATGTACATGGACTTATTGTACCATAGCCAAAAATATTGAAATAAATATTCATTGGGTATAAGCTTGGATAAAAATTCATATTATATATATATATATATATGCTGTTATGGCAATATATATAATTTTACCATTTAAAAGGGTACAAAATTTAAAAGGGACAAAGGAAAAAGTGAGAAGCATAAAACATCATTTGTTAAACACATTTTAAGGACACTGCATAATATAAGAATATAAAACATGGAAAAGTATCATGACAAATCAAAATATGGTAAGCTAATGAATATTTCAACGTAATATATTTCCATATATAGTTCCATTATTTCCTATCTATAGTGCTGGCAGGAAAGCATATACACAAGAAACATAAAAAGAAAAGAGTAAAAAAGAGTTAAAACCCCCCATTTTTCTTATACTTACACAAGGTTTATGCTATCATTTAATAGCTAGTAAATATAAGAATATGATTATACAATTTGAGTATTAATCAATTTAAATTTCTTTGTAACTCCTCTAAAAGCTTTATCTAATCTAGGTAGTTTGTCTGTAGTAATTATAAAAGACTCTCCACTTATTCTTGAATTTGGTGATTGGTTTTTTATTTATATAGTTCTTCATGTTTGCCATAACAGCATATTCTTCCATTTTGTCTCTCCAGTTCTCAAATTTGGGCAGATTTCAGACTTCCACTTGGTTGCAAATACTAGCTGTGCTGCGGTTAACATATATCCAAACATGAATAATACCAATTAATTATATATTTTTCAGCCTAATGTATGTATGTGTGGGCGTACCTTCTGCCCATGTCATACATCTCTTAGGATTTTTTTTTTTAAAAAAAGATTCTAACAACTTGTATTTGGTCAATAAAACAGTCTGATGAGCAGACTATTGCTCCTTTATGAAGAGGCTGTAATTTAACTGTAAACAGAATGATTTCTTCCAATGTTCAGCTGATTCAGAGCCTTGCAGCTCGCATCCACAGAAGCATGCCTCAGCTTTGTGGGCATTTGTGTCCTTTGTGCACTTTTCTTTCAACCAGTAGTCTATCACAGCCAGGTGCAAGACATTAATGGAACTGCTAGCAAAAGCTCCCCCCCCTTGCATCCACACTCAGGCAGTAAATTAAAGGCAATCTATTTCAAGCATCAATAAATCTTGTTCCAAGTGAGATGCCCAGCAGTTACCAGTACACAATTTGAACACCTCCCATTTACAAGTTATTTAATGTGTAATCTGTTTTTCTATGTAGCCTCAATAAAAGAATTTGGTTCTGTCATTGAGTTCAACAGAGATCTTTTACTTTGAGTTTTGTTTTCTTTTATTCAGCTGAATGGCAGCCCGTGGGGCGGGGGTTGATGATAATCCTTCATTTTTCCAACTTGTGAAATTCAAGTTAGGGCTACCCTGTAAGACTTTTTGAAGGAGGCTCACAACAGCTTGGTTCAGATGATCCTCAAAACCACAATTTGGAATTGCATGGGAGCCACTGACTTGAATGCTCCCTCTTTCCCTCTTCATCTGTGAGCTTTCCTTTCAATTTCTTTTCTATGACATTTCAGTGGGTAAACAAAAATCAGAAACTATTATTCAAACTAGTGGTCTGAATCTGATTTGGAGAAAAGGTGCTAAATATGGTTCGTCATCGTGGATGATAGTGAATGTAAGAAATGAAGGTGTAAAGGAAGCTATAAATGGGTCGGGAAGGGAAAGAAAGAATATGTGAACCAGTGGCTCATTTCCAATCTGTCAGACCATGGGGTTATGTCATCTCCTACCGGGTTGAGGATAGAGTTGCCAGTCCATCACTGGCAACTGGTAGGAAATGAGGGAGGCAGGGACTTATGGCAGTGGTGTTGCTACTAGCATGATGGATGTCACTGGTGGTGTGACCTAGAAGTGATGTCAGCACATCAGGGACAATGCTGTAGCATTCAGCCCAAACTATATGGTATAACCGTACAGTTTTGGGTGAATGGTTGAGTGTCCCCTGATGTGATGATGTCTCTTCTGGGTTATCATTGCACCAGGCAACGCCAATCCCCCCCATTATGTCCTATCTATAGTGCTAGGCAGGAGAGCATATAAAGCATTTCCCCCCACCACTCAGGCATTTTCCCCACCACTCAGCTGAATGGCAGTGGGCAGAGAGGTAGGGAGTGGGAAGTTTCCCACCAAAGCAGGACACCTAGTTGTCACGGCTGGGCCACAAGGTTCACAGCAAGCAAGAGACGTTGTCAACAGTCCGAGTCAGCAGGGAGTTCAGTTCAAGCACAAGAGGTGCAAACAAGTCCGTGATTTAAGAGAGCAAGCAGAGTCAAGACGTGCTGGAGATCATAACCATAAATCAAACCTGAATCCAAGGGACAGGGCTGATACCGTAGTCTAAGAATGCCGAGGTCAGGGATGCCAGAATACAAAGCCAGGAGCAGACGGGAGTCAAAGTACAAGCCGGGTCAGATGCCAGAGAGACAAGTCAGTTCCGAGGGTTCGAGACGCAGAGTTTGGTACTGCCAACGAAGTCGCCAGCATGATTTGCTCACAGCAGCTGGTCTCCTAAATTAGCATGCTGGCTTGTTAGCTCATTACCTGCAGTCCTGGCTCATGCTAGTACTCAGGACTCACAGATCGCGTTCCCCGTAGGTGTGCTATTTTTCTCCTGACTTTGAGTTCTTGCCGTCTCCATTCACGCAGCCGGCTTACAGGTGGGGGAGAGTCTGGAGGTGATAAACTTGGGCCGGACAGAGCCTGATCAGCTTCAGATGGGTCTAGCTGCAGGCTTGATTCCCCAAGACTTGCACCTTCTTCTGTTAAAGGAGCCAAGTCCACTGGGTCAGAGGCTGAGTCTGGAGCAGGCATGACACTAGTAACCCTGGTTGAGGGTGCTGATGAGAGCACACAGATACCAATCTACAGTGGGGTTTTTTTGACTTTAAAAGCCCTACATGATATGACTCCTATATTATAGCTCTTCTTCCAAAAGCCTTCCTATGGTTCTACTGTCAACAGAAGGCAGCCTTTTGGTAGAAAACCAATATTTTAAAATATATAATGTTGAGGGTATACAGATAGAGGGTAGCCAGTGGTGGTAGTGCAGCTCTAGAGCTCTCCGTTCCCCAAAGTTTGTCAAAAGTTTCTGTAGCAGGTTCTTTTGATGTATATATTCACCAAAGGTGCTATTAAGGAAGCATCACAAGAGTGCGAGGGAGAGATCCATGTCTGTGAACAGGTACCAAGGAGATGTGGGGCACTTTCACTCTGCTACCTTATCCTGATTCTGCTTCCTCTTTCTCTGAAACTAAGTGGGAATGGAGATTTCAGACAAGAAAGAGGAAGGAAAGGGGGAATCAGACCTTATAAGGAAACACTGCAAAAGTCCTAGCTTAGCCTATAGGGACAAAGTAGCCTCTTCAGTGCTGCTAATTTATTGCTAAGAAATGATGTCTGCAAAGGGAGCTCTGGTTTTCAGAGGCAATACCATGTAAAGGAACAGGGCAGGCAGTTATCTAACTGGTATATTTAATCAAAGGTGGTTTGGAAAACCATGGGGGACAATGGCGAACACATAGAAGGAAAACATAGAAGGTTAGACAACTAGTGTGAGAAAGATACAAAAAGCCATGCTGGACTTTGACAATGAAATCAAGGCAAAAAGCCTATTTGAAAGCTCTTGTGATCACTCTTAGCCTCCCCCCACCCCACCAAGTACATACAGCAGGGCATGTCTGCTGTATTTCCCTTTATGGTTACAGACATGTATCTTTTACTACACTTTACAGTAGAACAAAGTTGGAGTCCAGTGGTACCCTTAAGACCAACAAAGTTTAATTCTTGGCATAAGCTTTCATGTGCATGCACACTTCTTCTGATATACACCACACTACAGTGTTCACTAGGCAACACAAAGTGCAACACATGCTAAGCCTACTTTAAATGTGTGGTGTGAATCAGCACTCACTTTATATGTTGATTTTTTTTAGTTTAAATGGACATACATTAATCTCTCTTAAATACTACAAATCACCCCATGAAAATGGAACTTGAACAATGTATGAAATAAAATGCTTCTCTATTTCTTCTGGGTGACAGAGATAAAACAGTTAGTTGGCATCATATTACTTCCAGTCTCACTATTGGCATACAAGTGCTGTCACTGTCATGTGCTATGTGGGAGGGGAAGTGAAGGAGGAAAGATGAAGGGTCATATCCTGACATTCCTAACTTCCATGGCACAGCAAATAGCATGAATTCTGGGCAATTGCAACAGTGATCTCCATTCATACAGGGAAGCATAACAGACTCCCCCCCAAGCTTTCAAACATAGATTAATTTACCACAGGCTGTGTAATGTGAATTCAGAAATTAAATTCCAAATGCATTCTATGTGTTCTTTAACCATGAAGAAGAGACCATAATCTGCAAAGGGCTTTACAGTACTTGTCCCACTCAGCTTTCCAACGTTTTAAATTAAAGCACAATGCTATGCCAATAAAGGTCTGTGATGATGGTGAAGTTCAAGCACAAGTAGCCTGCTGCTCCTGTTCTCTGTGCCAGTGCAGAAACCAGTAGCATTACTATTTATTTACTTATTTATGTTGTTTATAGTCCATTTTTCTCACTGAGATTCAGTGCAGATTACACAATATAAGTCAGTGCAGTCACTAGAATAAGTCATCTCATAAGTGAAGTAATAGGACTAGGGTTACAGAAATCTAAAAAAAAATCAGTGTTAGACATACATTAAGAATGGCAAAAAGTGGAATCACAAAGGTAGATAACAATGTAGTGAGAGCAAGATGATACAGCAAACATGATGTGCACTGTGCACAGTGGTATCACCCACAGCCCCATTCTCTTCATTAAATTTCCTTCTTGAACCATTGCATCATATTGCCTGTACCAAAAAATGCCCTCTTAAACAATTTTGTTGTTGAAGAAGAAGAAGAAGAAGAGATTGGATTTATACCCTGCCCTTCACTACCCGAAGGTGTCTCAGAGCGGCTTACAAACTCCTTCCCCTTCCCCTCCCCATAACAGACACCCTGTGAGGTAGGTGGGGCTGAGAGAGCTCTGAGAGAAACTGCTCTTTTTCAAGGACAGCTCTGACAAGGACTAGGGCTTGCCCAAGGTCATCCAGTAGGTGCAAGTGGAGGAGTGGGGAATCAAACCCGGTTATCCCAGATTAGAGTCCGCACACTTAACCACTACACCAAACTGGCTCTTCCGTAGCTTGTGGAATGCCAGAAGTGCAGGGTCCTTCCTGACCTTCTCAGGCAGGCCACTCTATAAAAGGACGTACTACTGCTTCAATGAACAGGGAACCCTTAAACAGTTCAAGATCCACCAACCCCTCAGACTCCATCTTCAGGCCTGCTTAGCTGGCCTACACTTCTGTCAGTGGAGTTTAGGGCAACTGCAATTTGGCTTCAGTCGGGGGAATCCAATATTCTTTGGTATGGGAGAGTGTCAGCTCCAGGACTTTGGGGGTTAGTGGCAAAGAGTTCCTCAGTAGTCCCCTTTAACTGGGAATTTACTCATGTTGACCTCTTCATGGGAGTTTCTGTGCATTCTTCTTTAAGTAGTGATGTCTGATGCTTCATTAATATATGCAATGAGAGAATAGCATATAATCACTAATGAGCTCTACTAACTAGGCTCCACTCTTTTTAATACAACATCTGAGTTGCCTCCAAAATCTGAGGTGTGTATGAGAGACTGTGTGTTTGTGTGTGTATATATACATATACACACACACACACATTCTCAGAGAGAGAGAGAGAGCGAGAGTGAGAGAGAGCGAGAGAGAATTCTCTCAGTCATATTAGTTCACTGGACATAATAAACATGGCACCTCTGTTCATATGATGAGCGCTTTGCAGTCCTGGAACCTGATAAATGCCTGACCTAAAACCTAATCTGAGTGGTATGCTGCATGGCGTTTTGCAAGATTCACAGTTTGGTTGAAGATCTGCTGTTAGATGCTACCTGCATCCAGACAGCTTTTGATCTTGTGATATTGTTGCAGCATAGCAATAATTCATATCTGGATTTTCCTGTATGGACAAGACAATACAGTTGAGCAGGATTACGACAGTGCAGTGATAGCACAATATCCACCAATGTGCAGATGATGACATCTTCAAATTCAACTGCCAGGAGCAATGGATTGTAACAGCATTTACTTTGGGTTTTTCCCCCACTTTTTAAAATATACTCTGCAATAAGCAAAAGTAAAATCCTGAAGAATGATCACATTTGGCCCTGAAAAGATATGTGTGTACTTAACTGTCTCTCTCTGAGCCAGTGAGCCACAGCTCAGCACTAACAAGGAGACCCAGCAAGGCAACTTCCTTTGATTTTAGAGGTGGACCTGTTCTGTTCTGCTTGGCTTGTCCTGCTTTGTGTGGGAAGCTGTCATAGCCATTTTCATAGGGATTTGTACTTGAACCACAATAGCTACCAAATGTGATTGGATGAGACTGCCCAGTTTTGCTGATAAGGGAACTGAAATAACTTAACTCAAAACCATTCAGTGAAGCCATGGCTGGGGGGTGGTGGTGGTTAAAACTCATAATCATGAGACGCTACATGCACTTTCCCACATTCCTGGGATAACTGCTTCTTCAAGGCACCTTGAATGGCCAGAAGTGAGGTATTGCATTCTTGTGGTGAAATCCAGGCAGATGTAAATGACTCTACTGGTTACCATGGGAACTGTAGAAATTGTAGCAAAGACCTACAGCTGTTTCATTAGAATGTATATGGAAAATGAAGTGGTGATAAAATTACAGTGAAGTGTGAGAGACATGATGAGGACTCCCAAAAGCATGCTTAAGACTCAAACACACACAATTAAGAGCAAGAGAATAGCTAGTTTGAGTTTACAGGACTTCAGCTAGTGTAATATTCACCAGGTTTTAGGTAATGCATGTTTCTAGACCTTTGTCTAACATTTTACCCTAATCTTCCTCCAAGGAGGAAGTCAAATAATTTAGAGGGAATGAATTACCTGACAAAAGCAGTATGGATGTAGCTATTGGTCCATAAGGGCTCCTTAAAAGCAGAGCACCTAAGTTGGGGCTGATGGAGGAGTAAATAAGCAAATAATATTGTGATACTGGGTAACTTCAACTACCCTCACATTGGCTGGGTAAAGAGGTGCCTGAGTCTAGGTGTAGTAATGAGATTTCTAGATATCATAAATGACCAAGCATTGGAATAGTTGGCCATAGAGCTAAACAGAGGGATAGTGATCTTGGACAGTTTTAAGTGGGGTTCAAGACCTGGTGCAAGAGGTAGATGTAGTTGTACCAGTACTGAACAGTGACCACTGTGCTATTAAGTTCAGCATTCATGTCAATAGAAAGTTATCACTAAAGTTCAAAATGGTAACATTTGATTTCAGAAGAGGGAACTTTACAGAAATAAAGGATTAGTTAGATGAAAGCTGAAAGGGAAACTCAAGAGAGTTAAATCCCTAGAGAATGCTTGGAAGCTATTTAGAACCAAACTAACTGAATCCCAATGGATTTTCCACATTACAAAAGGTACTGCTAAGTCTAAAAGGATGCCTGTGTGGTTGGTTACCCAAGTCAAGGAAGTCATAAAAGGCAAAAGGCTTCTTTTTAGGGTTAGGGTTAGCTACTGTTTTCTGGAAGGAAGTCTGAAGAACTGAGTCAAACTGAGGTTATGAACTATTGGGGAAAGTAAAAACTCATAAATCTCCAGGTCCTGATGGCATATACCCAAGAGAAGGAACTCAAATATGAGGTTTTGGCCACTCTTTTGTCCCTATAGCTTTGGGTTCCCCCCTTTTCCACATGTGTGTTGCTCCCTCTGGGGCTACTAGAGAGAGCAAAACACACTGGGGGACCCCCCCCCCCCTCCCAGAAGCAATAGGGACAAATGAGTGACAAAAATGACAGTGTGAAATTCATGCTTGTAGCCACCTCCTCCTCCTGTGGCAGTGAATTCCATGTGTTCCAGTACAACATAATGTGCCCAGCAGTGAAAAAGGCAAACTCTGTGCTGGGAATTAATGGGAAAGGGACTGAAAATAAAATGGCCAATGTTATAATGCTAATGAGACACAGGGAGGGGAAACAAACTTGACCCAAAAACCAGAACAGCCAATGTTATAATGCTCTTGTATAGTGAAGGCTTATTTGGAATATTGTGTACAGTTCTGATCACCATATCTCAAAAAGGACATTGCAGAGCTGGAAAAAACTACACTAGAGGACAACATAGATTATTAAGGGGAGCACCCTTCTTATGAGGAAAGACTGAAGAGTCTAGCACTTTTAAGAGCTTAAGAAGAGCCCTTCTGGATCAGACCAATGGTCCATCTAGTTCAGTGTCCTGTCTCACACAATCGCCAACCGGGAGGGCCAACAACGGGACATAGAGGTTGAGGTCTTCCCCTGATGTTGCTTCCTGGCACTGACATTCAGAGGTTTACTGCCTCTGAATGTGGAGGTTCCCTTTAGTCACCATGGCTAGTGGCAACTGATAGATCTATCCTCCATGAATTTGTCTAATCTCCTTTAAAGTTATGCCTGCAGCCATCATTATATCTTCTGGTTGTGAATTCTTTATTTCACTTTCCTTTTGTTCATCCAATTTGACAATGTCTTTTTTGAGATACGGTGACCAGAACTGTACACAGTATTCTTAATGAGGCCACGCAGTAGATCTATATAGGGGCATTATATTATTGGCTGTTATGTTCAGTCCCTTTCCTAATAACCTGTAACATAGAATCTGCCTTTTTCACTGCTGCAGCACACTGGGTTGACACTTTCATTGAGCTATCTACTACAAACCCAAGATTTTTTTCTCCTCTCAATCTCAGCAAGTTCAGACCCCATTAGCCTGTACTTGATATTGGGATTTTTTTGTCCCAAAGTCCATCACCATTGGCTTACCAACACTGAACTTCATTTGCCACATTGTCAACCACTCACCCAATTTGTGGAGATCCTCCTGGAACTCTTCACAGTCATCTTTCGTTTTCACCATCCTTAACAACTTTGTGTCATCTACAAACCTTGCCATTAAACTATGCACCCCTAGTTCCAGGTCATTTATGAACAAATTTAAAATTTTCAGTTTAGGAAAGAGATGACTGAGGGTTCATTGCAGTATGCATGGAGCAAAGAAAACCTTTTCTCCCTTTCCTGGAGAGCCAGTTTGGTGTAGTGGTTAAGTGCGCGGACTCTAATCTGGGAGAACAGGGTTTGATTCCCCACTCCTCCACTTGCACCTGGCTGGATGACCTTGGGCAAGCCATAGCTCTGTACCAGCTGTTCCCTCAAGGACAGCTTGGGAAAGAGTTCTCTCAGCCCCACCTACCTCACAGGGTGTCTGTTGTGGGGAGGGGAAGGGAAAAGGAGTTTGTAAGCCGCTCTGAGACTCTTAAGTGAGTGAAGGGCGGGATATAAATCCAATCTCTTCTTCTTCTTCTTCTTCTTCCCAAACTACTAGAACTTGATGGCATCTAAGAAATTGATGGGCAGTAGAGTCAGGACAGACAAATGTAAATACATCACACAACAAGTGATTCAAATATGGAATTTGCTGCCAGAGGGTATAGTGATGGCCACAGGCACAGATGACTTTAAAAGGGAATTAGACAAATTCATAGTGGATAGATCTATCAGTGGACACTAGCCATAGTGACTAAAGTAAACCAGTGCCAGGAGGCAACATTAGGGGAAAGCCTCAGTCTTTATGCCCTGTTGTTGGATCTCAAAAGGAACTGGTTGACCACTGTGTGAGACAAGATGCTGGATTAGATGGATCACTGGTCTGATCCTGCAGGGCTCTTTTTATGTACTTACATTATTAAGGAGCTTGGATGGTGTGTGTGGATGGTGTATCAGGATCATTTAAATTAATTTAAATTTTTACTTTGAAAGCCATCTCAGACAGACTGCCCAGAGACAAGGAATAAAAAATTTCTGAATGAATGGATACAAATGTCACAAAAATCAGCCATATCAGGCTGAGCAGGGGTTCTGCTGCATATGTGGCTGGCTGCTGTGTGAAACAGAAGGCTGTACTTAATGGCCCTCTGGATGGTATTCATAGATACTACATATTAATGGTTTTCCCATCTTGCCACTGCTGTCTGACCTGACCAATCATAAGAAATACCCTTTACACCACTAAGGTTATGAGAAAGACAATTATTTCTCTTGATCTCTGTTAACAGACCTGAGACATGTAGCTTACCTGTGTTGTTTCCTACTCACTGCCCATGTAACCTGTATGATTTTGGTCAATGTACTCTTTTGCCATGTATAGAAACAACATTTTGCTCATACTTACTCAACTGATATGCAGAATTTCAGTTTGCGCTTATGGTAAATGAACCAATGGTGTGATCACTGAACAGCCACTGTGGGCCCAGAAAAAAAAGGCAGCATCTGTAAACAGGGTACTCGTGTCTCCCCCGCCCTGGCTTTTTTACTCACTTGCATATTTGCATCTTTAGCATTAACTGGGTTGTATCTTGGGTGTAAGGGGATGGTCTATTTTTTTTTTGATGGAAAGGCTATTATTTCAGATCTAAGAGCTATTAAAGAATTCATGAAAGTTGTTTGGGTTTTGCTTTCCTCTTTTTCTCTTGGCTTGATGCTGTAAACGGTTTAGTGCTTTTGAATTATTACTCAGGCCCTTCTCGTTCGGTTTCATTTCGACCTTGAGCAATTCATTTGCAGGGGTTTAACTAATGGCCTTTTTAAAAATGGGAGCAGTGACACTGGCTAGGCTCTTTGATAAGAAGTCTGGGACTCTGCTGCATATTATTTTAATGTTGCTTTATGAAATCTCCGTTATAGTATCATTATAATTTTTCATACTTTGGGCCCTGCCTTTTGTCACTTCTACACTATTTCCCCCATTCTTACAAAAATACATTTCTCAGCCAGAGGTAATGTAATGACCAGGAGTTGACCCCCATTTTTATGTTTCTCCTACTGTGAGGAGAAATTGAAGATGAAATGTATAGAGAGCTAATAGCTTCGTAGCCTTAGTCAATCTAGCAAATATAAAGAAGCCAGTCATGGGACACAGTTAAATATTAAAACTGTATTATGTTCGCCAAACAATTTCTGATGCAACTCCCCAGCATGCTTTTAACTATCTAAGAAGTTATTGCATTATGTGGCTTTAATTGGAAAGTTCCCATCTTTTACTATTATTATTACTGAATGAAAACTTTCCCCTGATGGCATTTTTGGTGAAGCTAGCCAAGCATAAAGATGTAAACCTTTTCCTCAAAGTACCTTTTCCTCATTAACTTATACATTTATTCAGCCTGAACATATTTTAGTGTATTGAAATTGTGAGTTCTCTTTCTGTACAGCTCCTAACACACAACTGGCACCAGTATATAAAATAATAGCATTGGGACAAGAGCGGAGGTTATTCGTTTGATCAAAGTGAAAAGCAGTATGTTTAAGAGAGTACTTCAACATGTGAAGTATGCTAACTTGTATCATCATATTTCAGATTGCTTCCCCTTGTTATGTTCCATCAAATAACCCAGCACTAAGTGCATAAATAGACCTACTGATTTTCTCTAGAATCAAATTAATCTAGGGACTTCCTAGAAATGAAAGGAGTTATTCAACCTTTCCATGTCTAACTCACAGCACTTGGTTGCTTCTCAGTCCTGTCCATTGGAGGCAGGAGATGCTGTCAAAAGGTTTCATGTATACCAATTATTCTTTGGGCTTCTTCTTTCTGGTGTCTCACCTCTTCTTTCTAGTGTCTCAATGCTTTTTGCATTGACTACACCAAAGGCACTGTTAAAGATCAAGTGGTCAAGATAAACCTCTCAGTGAAGATTTCACCACCCTCACCAGTGATATTTGGGAAGATCTCTACGGATTCTTTTTTGTTTTGCTGCATAGAGTTATTGATAAAGAAGGCATCTGGGGCTGGGCTTCAGAGTTATACTGAAGTCTCAATGGTTTCTTTACATGCTATATTTTCATCCCAAGGCTGGACCTAGTTGAGAACTCTGTATATTATGGCATATGAAAGCAGAAAAATTAGGACACTGTGTAATGAGAAGATGATGAATAGGTATGTGTTTGTATGGTGGCATGCTACAAAAATTAGCAGTGAATACAGCTATTGAATGAAGCTACTGTCCCATGTCTGTTGAATTTCTTAAGGCCCTAATTGGCCAAAGAGTAACTTTGGTCTGACATTTTGATATGCTAAAGTGCAATTCACTAAAATTCTGCTGGCAGTTATACGTTTGTGTGCTAAAGTCATTGGAACGGGACCTTTTTTAAAAAAATGACAGCCTCAAGAAATAGAATATTTGAAGCTGAAGAATAGTATATTTGAATGCTGAAGCAGAATATTCAATGGTACGAAGAACCTCACCACTTTTGAGTAGGGTTGCCAGCTCTGGGTTGGGAAATACCTGGAGATTTTAGGTGTACAGCCTAAGGAGGGTGAAATTTGGGGAGGGGAGGGACTTCAATGGGATATAATGCCATAGAGTCCACCTTCCAAAGTAGCCATTTTCCCCAGGTGAACTGATCTCTGGGACCTGGAGATAAGTTGTAATAGTGGCCGATCTCCAGTCACTACCTGGAGCTTGGCAGCCCTACTCTTGAGGCATTGGTGAACTCCAGAATCCCACTGCAAACATTTTCCCTTAGGAAATAGCTTATGACAAAAGCCTATTACCTAAAGAAAGCAGGTTTGCTTACTTGAAGTAAATTATACACATTGTGGGAAAGTATGTGTGGTATATCGCTTTCTTGGTACTGGTTTGGTCTTAAAATAAATTGTAGGTTATTTCCCCCCTGGGGAATGGTAATTCAGTTTATCCCCCATAAATAATTTTAAAAACCCCTACCCATTTGTTTTTCTATGCCCGTAACTCCAGCACATTATAAAATTATTTTGTACTTCTAGACTAGTTTGGTCCGTTTTAGACCTAAGACACATTCCTTTAGTTAATAAAAGGTCAGGCAAACTAATCTCCCCCCCTCCCACTTCAGTAAGCAACTGCCCTTCCTAACACCAGTCAAATGATTGCTGTCATTATGACTCTTTTATGATCTTGCTAATGAAGTCCACCGTTTATGCTTCTTGTCTGATTAATAATGCCAGAGAATTAACCAAGCAAAGATAATTCATTAGGCTGAGCAGAGTTCTTGGCAACTGTATTGTTTTCCTTTTCATTAGTTCTAGAAAAATAATATGGAGAATCTTTCTATCCATGTATAGCTGTATAACGCCAATGGAAAGGTTTAAAGATGTACTTTAACAGATTACCAAATAGTATGTAATCAGTACGAGTCATGGATTCAAACAATGAAAACACAAAATACTCTAGCTATGCTGACAAAATAAGTGTAGATATAAAAGAATGAATAATTAGAACTTCAGCAAATAACAGAAGCATTAATATGTATGTCTTGATTGTAGTATTTTGTGATGCAAATTACAAAAGCTTTCTTAAAGTAAAGGTTTATTTTTTAACATTGACGATTTATTCTGTAAAATGTAGAGAACTCTTATACTGAATTAATTGAGGCTGGCTCATTTTGTCCAGTATGATGTAGAGACTGCATCAGATACATAAGAGAGATCAGGATTGAAAAGAGCAATGGAGATCTAGGCCTTCAGTGCAGGATCATTCTTCCAAATCCATTTTCTTATACCTCTGCAATAAAATGGCTAGAGACTTACTTTAAAAAAACAACACCAAAGCTGGGAATCCAGAGAATTTAACTTTATAACTACATAACAGTATTCATTTGTCAATACAAAGCTCCCCAAATGGTCGGAGGGGAGAAGAGATGGCTGGCACAGGGACAAGGGCACGGAAAATGGCTGTCATGTGGGTGGAACTGGGAAAATTCAAACTTTCTCACCCAGGCTTTGCTGTAATCTTTCCCAAAACTTTGCAACAAAATAGTTTTGTGAAGATCAGAGAAAAGCTGGGGAAACCTCAAGACATACAAAAGTGCTCCATGATGCTGTGGGGAAACACGAACCCCTCCCCTGCTTACCACCAATATTGAACCTGGGGCAAATAACTCAGGTGGAAATGGCCTTAGATTCAGCAGTGTTTTCTACAGCAGTCATCTGCAAACCATCCTCTGATATATTTGTGAATTTTATTTGTAGACTGCTTTGATCAGCACACTGGAAAACAGGGTATAGATATTTTTGATAAAATAAGTATATATAACACTCTACAATTCTAAGCATAGTACATCCTTCTAGGTCCATTGAAGTCCACTTGCTTAGGACTGTACTGTAATCTTTTTTACTACTTTTCATGTTTGCCTTCCCTGTTACATAAGTGGGATTATGCAGCACATGGGATTGGCAAGATCTAAAACTTCCAAGGTTTCTTGCCTAATCAGATAAATCCTTGCAAGCTCTCCTGTAGAAGCCATGTCAGTGAGTCTCTAGGCAAACAGCATTATGGAAACGAGTTGGATGTTCATCTGCCCGTCCAAAAGCATAATCAAAATATCTAGTTCTCAGCTTGGCCCCATCTCTGGATACTCTATCTAGAGATTGAGGCCATGGACAGACAAAACAGATCTTTCTACAAACCTGAGAAAAGCCCCAGGTTTGCAGAAATAGATAGAGGAAACAGTGGAGAAGAGCAAAAATGAGAAACCCCCCCTCCCCTGCAATTTCTTGCAGGTCTCACACTTATTATTGTATAATGCTTGCTTCTGCAGACAAAAAACCTCCTTTTTCTTGCTTTACAGAATGGGGTGCCTGAGACCATGTCTGCTACTTTATTCTTAACTTTTCTCAGTCCTCTTATAAAAACAGTCCTTCATTAATAAAGACTGAGTATCAGAAAGAATCACCACAGAGCTATTGAAGTGACATAGGCATTTTGTGAACTCTCTGACCCTGCTAATCAATAAGATTTCTTTATGTAAAGTTCTAATATGAAATCCATTAGAGTTAATAAAGGAGCTCTTGACTTGCCTGATGTCAAGGGTCAGGAGAAGTTTAAAGACACCTTTGCCTAACATTCCTATCATACCAAGCAGCTTAAAAATTTCTTAGTAATTTTCCATAGACTGGATTTGCTGTAAAATGAAGGAGAACATTCCTTACATTTGTAGATGGTATAAGATTTCAGTCTTTTTGATATCTGTTACAACTTCTGCTAAAATACTTGGTCATAAATTTAATTAATTAATTAACTGAATTTATTAATTGCCCCATCCCTGCTATCACAGGGTGATATACATAGGGTGATGTACATAGTATTAAAACAATAACCAGATAAAACAATAAGTAATTTTAAATTATATTAAAAGGCAGGTGGTGACTAGTTATACTTAGTTATTCCCATATTACAGACTGTTGTTTCATGGGTGGAAGAAAGAGGTTGAAATGAGCATGGAAAACTGAGGAAGGTGCAAGCTGAGATAAAAAACTATTGCCGTCCTCAACCAAAAGCCTGGAAGAATATCTCTGCCTTGCAGGCCCTGCAGAATTGCATAAGGTCCCACAGGGCCCTGATGGTATTTGGCAGAGAGGTCTACCAGGTTGGGGCCAGGAACGAAAAGGCCCTGCTCCTAGTCAAGGACAGCTGGATATCCTTAGGACTGGGGATCACCAGCGTGTTGTTATCCAAGAAGGAGATGGTCCTGTAGGTACGTTGGTCCCTGACTTGGCCTTATAGGTCAAAACCAATTTGACTTGGTATTCCATTGGGAAGTGTAGCTGGTGCAACACTGGATGTATATTTGTCCTCCATGATGTTCCTTGTCACTTAACAGCTACTTAACGGGCTCCACTTAACAGCCACTATAAAGCTTTTGCCCAAAAATACTTTCCATAGTAAGTAATACCCAACCGACCATAATATTTAGATGCACTTCTTGGGTAGATGTACTATGCTGGCCATCTCTGTGCTTCTACTCCATGTTCCTGGTAGTTGTCAGAGAAAGCATAAGTATCAAAACATGATAGCTCAAGCTCTATGCGGTAATCCTCTTTCAACATGGTGGATAAGAAGGAATCATTTGTCATGGGAAGGCCATTTTGGATACAGGAACATCTTCTCTGTTCTTTCTGTCAGCAGTGTTGGTCACATCAGTACAAATGTTTGTGTCCACAGATTAGCACCAGTGGCTGTTGTGTAATCCTTTTACACTTATGTGCATATTGGCATTAGTGCAAAGTGCATGATTGGTACTAACATCCGGTTTTCCTGCTGTACTATGTTGTATATGATGTGATACGTGATAGTACACCCTTTAATATTCCTGTTTTAGGGCATTTCATCCCTCCAAGGAATCCTTGTCATGAAGCATTATGGCATTCATGACTAAAAAGGTCTCTGGTTTCTGTGGTATAACCAATTGTTCAGATTACTCCTGTGATTAATTTGTCAGTCTTCCAGAAAACCTGGGCCATGTATAGGTAGTGGTAAACACGTCTTGATCTCTCAAAGCAAAAACAGGTTTTCATTGTTGGCAATGAAACCTGTCTTAACTTTGTGACATTTCATAAACTTATAGTTACCTCTCAGAGAATAAATACGCAGGGGAAAAGGGGGCACTTGTCTGGACTCCAAAGTTAAAAAATAATTTCAAAGGAAAAGGAGGATTCAGCTGTTTGGCTTCCTGAAGGACAAAGTATTAGGTATAAAAAGGCCCTTGTTTTTGTGAATTTGAGCTCCCAATACCACTGTAAGACCTAATTTACTGGAAAGAGAGCAAGTTGCTTAACTAGGTTTCTAGGCTTCTTGTTATTCCCTGGTAGAATTTTTTTTTTTTATCATCCTGGCCTTTGTGGATGAGACAGCAAAAGTGCATTCACATGCTAATGAGACAATCAGGTGCTGAGGGAGAAGACACTACTGTGAAGCAAAACCTGTCACAGGGTTAATAAATTAAAAGAGGCCATCAAAGTCAGAAAGAAGAAGGGGGAAAAACTGTGATGGGCTTTTCACCTTAGGGGGGGTCCTGTGACGTGGCAACTCAGCCAATGGTTTGGGAGGGTTTGTAGACTGACAGTTATTGACTAACCACCCAACTATTGATTGGCATTTTTCTAAGAATCCTAAAGTAGGGCCTGCACCTAAGATTAGTTTTCAAATATTTTAGCAACTCTCTTGACAACTTGGAACTGTATTTTCATACTTGGCATTGTGTGTTTCTATAATCTCTAGGCAGTTACACTGACAAAATTAAAATGAATATAAAATGCTGATGACATCTCATTAGATGTCACATGTGTTTCCAGGTGTTGGTTTATGAGTGCTGAAGGAATGAAATTAAAGGTATGCCACAGACCAAAGAAAAAGTGAAATACTTAAGTGCTTTGTTTTCCCCTTAAGGCAACATAACTCTTATTAGTGTAATAGAAACCTTCATATATGAGCTAGGCCCCTTACGTATTAGCATCTGTAAAATGCTGCAGATACTATATGGGCATTAATGTTCTTAGCAATACATTTACTTGAAAGTTCAAAAGACGGAACTATACATTTTTTGGTGTCATGAAGAACAGTCTTCTGATTAAGGTATGAAGGAAGAGGAGTAGCAAATATAGGACAGAGAGTTCCTTTAGATCTATGAAAGGGCTTATGCATCAACACAACCAGAGAATGAGTACAAGGTCCTGGAGGTGGTGATGTGCCTGCCCTTTCACTCCCCCAGAATGGCAGACTGCCACAGCTACTGTATTTTCTCCATTTCTATTGACTTTTGAGGGAGCAACTATGGTGACAGCTAATACGTCTTTTGGCATCCAGATTTGGTTTTGGGAATACTTGCTGACTTTCACCACACATGCTAAAAACACAGTATTAACTCTGCCACATCTGTTTTTGTCTTTATGCTCCCTAAAAAGCTGTTTTTGAAGGTCAGGAGGGATGATTCCCCTTGGGAATCATATGTGAGGGAGATGCAATGGAAGGGGAGTTGCAGAAACTGTGTACTGCCTTTGTCCAAGTGGAAATGCCTTCCATGCATACAAAGTGTGAAGAGGGTTAATTTTATCTGTTATTATTAATTAATTACATGTATACAGTAATATTAGTGTACATTATGCCTTACAGATGTACAGAGGCAACACAGGTCTCTGTTAAGCTTGCCAAGCATAGCCTGCCAACCAGTGGGAGGCGGGGGAGCAGGGACCTCTGTTTGGAGAGGGGTGGTTGGTATCCTCAGAGCAATGACATCACTTCTGTGGTGACCAGGAAGTGACACCATCATGCTGGGGGTGATTTCTGTAATGTTTTGGCCATATACTAGGGTCCTGTCGACAGGACTCCTGGGGGGCCCCTGCCTGGCTTCTGGGCTCCCCATACCGCTTCCTGGGCACCTCTGGTTGCTGCAAGCCCCATCACTGCCGCTGACTGAGGTCCCTGAGGTCAGCCCAACACCTACCCGGAGGCTGGAGTCCAGAAAGAGCCGCCATGGCAGACCATCATAGGGTTGCCAGCCTCCAGGTGGGGCCTGGGGATCTCCCGCTTTTACAACTGATCCCCAGCTGACAGCAGTCAGCTCCCCTGGAGAAAATGACTACTTTGGAGGGTGGACTCTATGGCATTGTACCATGCTGAGGCCTCTCCCCTGCCCATACCCCACCCTCTCCTGGATCCACCCCCAAAGTCTCCAGGTTTTTTCCAACCGGGACTTGGCAACCCTAGACCACCACCCTGGCCTAAGGTCACCCGGCGAGCAGCTGAACAAATGCTGGGGCCAGCCATGCTGCCCAGAAAGCCCACCCATACGCGAGAGCCCACCCATACCAGAGAAGCCCGTGGCTGGGGAACCGCGATGGACCGGGGCTAGGCCCAGAAGAAACACTGATGCCAAGGCCACTTCCAGGGCTCGGCGTCCTGGATTAAGAGGGGAGGCAGGACTTTGGGGGAAGGAGCAGGGAGGTAGGATGGAGGAAGGCTGCTGGGAGTAGAGAGGGAATTAAAAGAGTGCAGGAAGCAGGGTCCAGGGAGGATTTTCCTGGCATTTGGCAGAAGGGCAAGTGGTGTGAGAGAGAGACCCCAGCCAGCCAAAAGGAACGGGAGCGAGGGGTGGTGACATAACCTCCCTCTCCTATCCACATATCTGAGGCCCCTACTGCCCTGTGTGTGTGTGTGTTTGTGTGTGTGTGTGTGTGTGTGTCACAAGGTGGCAGAGCTACTCCAGAGCTCCAGGTCAAGTGATAGTGGGGGAGGGTCAGTGTACCCTTGTGACAACTAGTGTCACTGGGCAAGACAACATCACTTCTGGTTCTCACCAGAAGTAATGTCATCACCTGGGGACATGGATCAACCCACCCATTCGTCTAGTAATGCTGACTGGCAACAGACAGCTAGAGTGGGGGGCATGGCAGGAGACTCTTGCCCCTAGCAGGTAGCTGGCAGCCCAAGTCTCTGCCTGCAAGAATGTTACAACAACTGAGGGAGGGAAGAGAGAAACAGGGATAGGGAAGGATAAACCTGGGCCAAAGCAGTGACATTGAAATGTGGATACAATGGGGAAAAGGAAGATGTATCCAAGGCTATGTAGAAAAGGTGGGTCTCATGGAGAGAATTGAGGACCATACACTCTATGAGGAGTGGGAAGTTCCACAAAGGAATATGTAACATTCTGGAATGGTGCAAGATGGAGAAGAGTTAGAGTAATTATTTAAAAATAAATGGCAGGGATTTTAATGGAGATAACTCACGATTAATATAGCTTCTTAGAGCAGCTTGCCATAGTGGCGTGGGGCAAAGATCCAGATGTGTGAATTCTTATGAAATATTAATAGATGTATTTGGATATGGATGCACAACTCCCTAGTATTTGAACTGTTTTAGAAACTCCTGAGAATGGTGTCCCAGTATCTCTACTCTGAAGCAAGTATCTTCAGAATAGGACATGTGAAATAAACTACTCAAATGCCTTTAAAGATTTGATGGATGAAGCAGGCATAATAGCTGTGCAAATTTTCATCATAACGAGCAAGCAGAATCCAATATACAAAAAGGAGAAAGTATACACTCCCTCTAGCAATCATGTATATCAAAACAAAAGAAGTTTCTCTGGCTGTTGTCATTGTTATTATTATTGCTGTGCTTGTATTCCAACCTCTATTTTTATTCCTCTGCTGAAAGGAATGACTGAGGGATGCTACAAGTTATTTCTTCAAATCTGCTTTGAAAAATCACATTACTACCAAGATTTGAAAACAGAATAAATCTTTAATTTTTAGAAGTTTATGTACCAGCAAACAGGTTGTTAAAGATTTGTACTGCAGGTAATAATTAAAGCACGTCATTTTACGACTTGCTTTTTTATATAAAGCACATTATGCTAATCATGCTGTATTCCATTTTTCAATAAAAGGTCAACAGTGCACTGTTTGTTCAGAATATGCAATTTAAACTTCATGTCTGTCATTAGAGATAATCTGGGCTCGCTGTATCAAGTGGGGTTGTCATAGTAACTAGACCTGAGATCTCTGTTTACAGCCTTTGGAGAATAAACATTTTGCGTTTCTTTTGCTTTAAAAAAGCCTCCCTCAAACAATTAAATAAGGTTTGAAAACAAAACCATAATAGCCCAGAAAGAGAGAGACGTCATTAATCAAAAATCAATATATGTGATGCAGTTGGTGCAAGTTGAAGCATTCATGCGATTGACTGACAGCTACAGTGAAATATTTCCCCTGGGATGGAGGAAGTAACTGATAATGTATCACAATGCCTGGAAGCAGAATTCATTTAGCTTTGCTAATGGGTTTTGTTCCAGCTATTATAACATTGAAGAATATTTGCTTAAATTTCATTTAATGTCAGCTAAAAGCTTTTCAAAATGTTTAAAACACTGGGTGTTCTTAATTCCACAAAGAACTTTTACTCTTGTTTTGAGTGATTTTTTTTTGCCTTTCTTCTGAAGACCATTCAAAGAACGTTTGGACTTAGGGTAGCTTTGAACATTTCTTTCAGTGTGTGTGTGTGTGTGTGTATGTGGGGGGGTTTCTTACTTCTTCCCATCCCACCAATCATACAGGCACACGTTCAAGATGGTAATCTCCAGGCGCAATTGGCAATGCACAGTGATACAAGTGTGAGATTGCTCTTCAGTCGTATGCTGGCTGACTCTGATTTCTAAAATTCTGGGACATTGGACAGAATGACTCTATACATGGGCTGTTCCTCTTAGAAGAATGAAGATTTTCCCTGCTGAGATACTCCTCAGCATGTGCAGAGTGCTGATTTCAGAGTTTTACTTTGGAAAAGTTGTCCAAATAGACATTGGTGTCTGGATCCTGAAGCTATGTCATCTTACAGTGAGAGCTGAATTGTATCCAGATGGATTTATTAAATTTATTTTAACCAATTCACACATCATTTTAGTATAACTGATTTCCTGTACTGGATTCTCTCTCTGCTCCAGTAGTCCATCTCAAATGCAGTGTAAAAACTGCCTCCCATGTGGTTTGTGTGCACTGCATTGTTACATCATGCCCCATGTTACATGCCCCAACCCTAGTCTGATGTGAAATACCTCTACCTGAGAGTATGGAGAGCCACTGCTGGCCAGAGTAGACAGTATAGACTTTGATAGACCAATGGTCTGATTCATCAGCCCTCAGCATATGATCCCTATGTATGCTGAATCAATGTACATATAGGGGGAGTGGGTATAGATCCACTGGCCTTGTCTCTGCCTATACAATTATTGTTGCATAGAAGATGTGTACACATGTAGTTCACATCCCCACACTGCTTTTTGAGCATTCCTGATCATGGAAGGAGCTAACATGTGTATACTTCCTCATGCATAAGCTCCATGCTCATGAGCTACCAAACGCACATAGAAACAGGGCAAACCAGTGCACTCATGTCCCCTCTGCCTCAACACTCATTGACTGAATGTATGGCTTGTGTGTAGAGCTCTGGTCAGTTGTTATGATTTCTGTGCTCTAATCTAATGTAATGGGAATACATGCTATCTGTAATATTCCCAATACATGTGATTACCATTTTATGTGAACAGGGCATCATGTGTACTTTCCAGCTTCAGTATGCACAAATGCATACCCTCAAATGCATGCTAAGGTAGGGTTGCCAGGTCCCCCTTGGTTACCAGCGGGGGATGAGGGGATAGGGTTGCCATATCTAAGTTGGGAAACTCCTGAAGATTTGTGGATGAAGCCTGTGGTGGACAGAGTTCATAGTGGGGTACAATGCCGTACAGTCTGTAGTATATGGAACCTGTCTCTTTAAGAGACAGGCATAGGTCTTAAGTGGAACCTCCTCTCTTCATATGAATGGGTGTGTCTTCTGGATATACTAGTTAGAACTATTTAGACTCCAGCCCTTATTAAGTCTAAGTTGTTCCTTGTCTTGCTGTTCTGTACATTAAAGAAGTTTTTGAAGACATCTCTGGCCTTAGGGCAGACCATTTACCCACCTCCACAGTGAGTGCACTTTGAGGAGGAACCAAACACCACATGGTGTCAGCTGTGGGATTGGTCCTTCATGGGGTTGACATCCCCCCAGTGGGGCCAGGGGATCCCCTGATTTTGGGCCCCCCAATCTGCCACCAGCCAGCTGGCTAGAAGGGGAAGCCCCACCCCTGAACAGCAGTGTCCTGCAGGGACACTGCTGACGCAGTGTTGTCACCAGTAGTGATGTTGTCACACTGGAGCTGTCACACAGCGATACTCTAGCATTTCTGGAGGTTAAATTCTATGGTTACCATAGAGTTTTTGCCCTGAATGCTAGAGTGTCACCACACAACACCCCTAGTGTGATGACATCTCTACTGGTGACATCACTGTGTAAAGTGTGCATGGCTGAAGAGTCCGAGCGAGGAGCCAGAAGCCCCCCACCACAGCAAAGGTGAGATTTGGCAACCCTAATCCGTCATCAAGCCTGACACAGCTCTCCCAGGGCATGTGGTTTCTGTTCAAACCCGTAAGATGCAGTCTTTCAAGACTTTGTCTGAGTTGGTCTTGACTGGCATTTTGGGAGAGAACTGGAGGAGATGGGAGCAAAAGCTTTGTCTTTACCTCCCAGTATCCAGTGCAATAAACAAACTAGAAGAGTGTAGGGCTGCATTCACACACACTAAATAATCCACTTTCAATCCACTTTCCAACTGGATTTTGCCAGTTCGCACAGTAAAAATCCAGTTTCAAAGTGGATTATTTAGTGTGTGTGACCGCAGCCTAAGATTGCAGTCCTACTGCTCTGCATTGATAATAAAGCCTTGGAAACATACAATAATATGCAGGATGTGTTTGCAGATCCAGCCAGGAAAACCCTGGAAGAAGTCCTTACACCCTTTAAAAATTATTGTGAGCCCAGGAAAAAACAACCTTGTTTTTGAACATTACCAGTTTTGGCAGCTCAGGTTCAGTGAAGGAGGCCTTAATAGTTTTGTCACACAAGTGAGGTACAAAGCTCAAGACTGTGAATTAGGAGCAGCAGAGAACATTATGACAATGACAAAATTGTCTTTAGCATTACTGATAGTAGGCTAAAAGAGAAGCTGCTAGAACTTGCTGATCTCACCCTTGCCAAAGAAACTGATATTTGCAGAGCTCCAACCTGAGCTCAAGCACAAGCCCTAGCAATGGCTGCAGAGGCCCCAGTGACTTTGCATGCAAAGGTACAGAAACAAAAGCAAAAGCCGCCAAGACACAAAGTAACCAAGTTTCCAAGCAACACTCCAGCCTCAAGAGACCGCTCGTCTGCACAGCGATGCTCTTACAAGAGGTGTGGCCACAGTCATGAGCCCAAAGCCTGCTCTACTTTTGGAACTACTTTGCTGCAAATGTGGAGCACAGAATTGTTTTGCAAAGGTTGTGCAGGAGCAAACAGGCCCTCACCCAGTGAGAGAAAAGTTTGAACTCCTTGTTCATGGGACTGATTACAATACTTCAGACTAGGGGAGAACCTACCAGTTCTGAGCCATGGTTTTCTACCGTTAGTATAGTGGGTGTTCCTGTATTGTGCAAGCCAGATAGTGGTGTTCAGCAACCAAATATTTTACCTAAAGGCATAGTCTCTATTTTTCCGGAAGATGATGAGCCACCCCTGCTTGGAAAACCAGCCTGCATGGCCCATGACCTTCTTAGGAGAGTCCATAGTATGTCTCTGCCCACCTTGGCTTCTAAAGATGACCTTTTGCAAACCTACGCAGATGTCTTTCAAGGGATCGGAGAGTTCCTTGGCAGCTACCTTATGCACATAGATCCTGAGATACCACTGATGATACACGCTTGTCACAAAATCCCCTATGCACTCAAAATCTGCACTCAAGGAAACCATTTCAGGGCTCTTTTTCAGCAGGAACGCACCGGAACGCCGTTCCAGCTGGCATCTGAGCCTGCCCTGCCCCCTCCCTGCCGGGCCTGAGCTGTTTACACTTAAAGGATAAATTCCTGCAGACAGCCAGCAGGAAAAAGCCCCACCCGGCGCTTTCCCTTTAAGTACAGAGAGCCAGCAGGAGAATGCCCCGCCCAGAGATTAAGCACGGGGCTAGGCTCTTTGCGCTGAAAGGGCTGGCTCTGCATTTGGCTTGCTGATGTTGCGTCACTCTCCCCGCTCCAGTAAGTGCCTCCCCCATCTCTTTTCCTTCTCTCTCTCTCCCCCCCACCTTTCTTTCTGTCTTTCTTTCTGTCTGTCTCCTTTCTTTCTCTCTCTCTCCTCCACCTTCCTTCCTTCCTTCCTTCCTTCCTTCCTTCCTTCCTTCCTTCCTTCCTTCCTTCCTTCCTCTCTCTCTCTCTTTCTCTCTTTCCCTCCCCCTTCCTTTCTCTCTCTCTCCCACCTTCCTTCCTTCCTTCCTTCCTTCCTTCCTTCCTTCCTTCCTTCCTTCCTTCCTTCCTTCCTCTCTCTCCCCTACCTACCTACCTACCTACCTATCTAATCTCCTTCCTTCCTTCTTTTTTCTCTTTCTCCCCTACATTTCTTTCTTTCTTTCTTTCTTTCTTTCTTTCTTTCTTTCTTTCTTTCTTTCTTTCTTTCTTTCTTTCTTTCTTTCTCCCTCTCTCCCACCTCTCTCTCTGTTTCATTTTGTTCTTTGTGTTTTTATAAAAAAAGTTATTGAAAAGGGGGAAGATGTAAAAAAGCAGAGAGCCCAGGAAATGCTGCTTTTGACAATACCTTTAATTTTTGAACATCTCTTTCATTTTCTCTTGGCATCTTCTGCTTAAAAAGAGTATGTTTGAAGCCTGAGTTCATTGTTGTGTCTTGTTGGGAATGGATTGCAAATATATGTGTGTCTAAAGTCTGTATTAAAGTGGTTTGGTGCTTACTGCCATGCAAGAGAAAACATCTGAAAAAGTAGCTTCATTGTTGTGTGTGTTGGCAGAACACTTGACTGATGCATGGGGGACTTTGGGGGACATCTGCAGAGAAACAGAGATGTAACTAAAAATGAGCATGGTCAGCAGCACTTTGGAGATTGCCTGTTTTGTGAAATTTAAAAAGTGGGCAGAGTTTCTGATGAAGATGATTGTCCCTCTTCTCCTGCCACTGGGCTGACATCTGCCTTTAATGGGCCAGCAAAGTTGATGTTCTTAAACCTCCTAATAAGAGAGATTTCTGCTTCTGAGGAGTTGACTTCCAACGATTGGTGATCTTGTGATGGTAGTGATACTTTTATGTGGTAAAGACCACCTGTTTACAGGATAATTTTACCTGTGGGACAGACTCTGCATGGTAACCACTCCACTGGTACATAATTGCTTGTAAAAAGTATTATAGCGTAATTTATTTATTTATTTAAATTTATATCCCGCCTAACCACCATAGTGGCTCTAGGCAGCTCACAGCATTAAAACAGTACAACAATAAATTAATACTCTAAAATACAATAAAATTTCACTTTCAATTTCAACTGGCGGCATAAAATACAATATAATTTAATTTCAGTTGGTGGCAAATTCCAGATATAATTGGCAATAATTTAAGGTGCCGATACCAGGGCAACAACAGCTCCCCCCCGCCAGGAAGCTACCACTCTCTGTTATTCCGGGCCTGTGTGCTTCTCTGGCCACCTATGGGTGGCCATTTCCCCCAGCAGCGGCCCCAAAAGCCTGGCGGAAGAGCTCCGTCTTGCAGGCCCTGCGGAACTGCAAAAGGTCCCGCAGGGCCCTGATGTCTTTCGGGAGCTCGTTCCACCAGTAGGGGGCCGCTACTGAGAAGGCTCTGTTCCGAGTGGTAGACAACCTGGCCTCTCTTGGGCCAGGAAGGGCCAGGCGATGTTGCGTGCCCGACCGTAGTGCTCTCTGGGGTATGTATGGGGAAAGGCGGTCCCTTAGGTAGGCAGGCCCCTGGCCATAAAGGGCTTTAAAGGTTAAAACCAGCACCTTGAACCGGATCCGGTATGCTATAGGCAGCCAGTGCAGTGCTCTCAGCACAGGCCGGACATGGTCTCTCAAAGAGAGGCCCATCAGCAGCCTGGCTGTGGCATTCTGCACCAGCTGCAGCCGCCGGAGCTGGGACAAGGGCAGCCCCATGTAGAGAGCGTTGCAGTAGTCAAGTCTAGAGGTGACCATTGCATGGATCACTGTAGCCAGGTCATTGCGTTCAAGGAAGGGAACCAGCTGCCTAATCAGCCTCAGATGGTAGAAGGCTGCCTTGGCAGTGGCTGCTACCTGGGCCTCCATAGTCAAGGAGGCATCCAGGAGCACCCCCAAACTCCGAACCCTCGGGGCTGGCACCAGTGGAGCCCCCCTGAAGGCCGGTAATGGGGTCCCCACGCCCGAACCGCTCCGACTCAGGCACAGGACCTCCGTCTTCGTTGGATTCAATTTCAGTCGGCTCAGCCTAAGCCAGCCCGCCACGTCCTGCAGCGCCCGCTCCAGGTCCTCTGGGGTGGCTCCAGACTGGCCGCCCAGCAACAGATACAGCTGGGTGTCATCCGCATACTGATGACAACCCAGTCTGTGCCTCCGGGCAATCTGGGCAAGAGGGCTCATATAGATGTTAAACAGCATCGGGGATAGGAGTGCCCCCTGAGGCACACCACATACCAGTGGGTGCCTCTGGGACGTCTGCTCCCCCAGCACCACTCTTTGTCCCCGATCTTGGAGGAAGGAGACAAGCCACTGTAAGGCAAGCCCCTGAACCCCCGTATCGGCGAGGCGGTGGGCCAGTAACTGGTGGTCGACCATGTCAAACGCAGCCGACAGATCTAACAGCACCAGTACCGCCGTACCACCCCGATCCAGATGCCGCCGGAGGTCATCTGTGAGGGTGACCAGTGCTGTCTCCGTCCCATGGCCCGGTCGGAAGCCGGACTGAAACGGGTCTAGCACAGAAGTGTCATCCAGAAAGCCCTGCAACTGAACCGCCGCCGCCCTCTCCAAGATCTTGCCCAAAAAGGGCAAGTTGGAAACCGGCCGATAGTTAGCCAATTCAGCCGGATCCAGTGATGATTTTTTCAGAAGAGGGCGGACCATCGCTTCCTTGAGTGCCCCAGGGAACAGTCCCTCCGCGAAGGACTTGTTCACAATCTCCCTGAGGACACCTCGCAACCCTTCACGGCCAGCTCTTACAAGCCATGAAGGGCACGGATCAAGGCTGCATGTGGTTGGGCGTACAGTTGAGAGCAGACTGTCAACTTCTTCAAGGCTGAGTGGACTGAAATAATCCAGAATAGAACTAGAAGACGTGCATGGAGCCTCAAGTTCGCTCACTGTTTCAATTGTGGCTGGGAGATCACGGTGGAGCCGCAAGATTTTATCTGCAAAATAGCTCGCAAAAGCCTCACAGCCTATATCCAATTCCCTATCATTTGATCTGCCCTGTGGCAGCTCTGTTAAAGACCGAATAGTTCTAAATAATTGTGCCGGGCGTGAGCTAGCAGATGCAATCGTGGCCGCATAGAACTGTCTCTTCGCGGCTTTGACTGCCACCTCATAGGATCTCATAAACGTCCTATAAGATGTTCTTGATGCTTCATCGCGGGCACGCCGCCACCGTCTCTCTAGACGTCTGAGGCCTCGCTTCATCTGCCGTAGCTCCCCAGTATACCAGGGAGCACGCTTGGAGCGAGGGCGCAGAGGACGCCTGGGAGCGATCTCCTCGATGGCTGACCAGAGCCGGCTATGCCAGTCTTCAACCAGCTCATCTAACGAGCCGCCAGGGGGCATGGGATCCCGCAAAGCCGTCAGAAGCCGCTGTGGGTCCATTCGACTCCATGGGCGAACCAAAATAGGCTCGCCGCCTACACGGGGTCTGAGAGGAATGTTCAGACGGGCCTTCAGGGCATGGTGGTCTGACCATGGTACTGCCGTAGCAGTAATCGGACTCACCGAAACCCCCGCCGCGAAGATCAAGTCGAGCGTGTGTCCGGCCTGATGCGTGGGCACCGTTACATGTTGGGTGAGTCCTAGTGCCGCCATGGCCGACACCAGGTCCATCGCCGGGCCAGAAGCCACCTCATCAGCATGGACGTTGAAGTCACCCAAGACTATAAGACGAGGGTGCTCCAATGCCCAGCCAGAAACGGCCTCGACCAGAGATGGCAGGCTAGAGGGTGGTGCATTGGGCGGACGGTACACCACCCAAATAGCCAAACTCTCCCCAGCTTCCCACACCAGGCCTGAACACTCTATGCCCGCAAGTCTCAATGGCGGGAGCGCCCTGTAGGAGAAAGCCTCCCAAATGAACAACGCCACTCCGCCCCCCCGCCCCTCAGTCCGTGATTGGTGAAGGACCGCAAACCCGGGTGGAGCCATCTGGGAGAGAGCCACTGTCTCCCCATCTCTCACCCAGGTCTCGGTCACGCAAGCCAGGTAAGCCTCATGCTCAGACAGAAAATCCCGCAGAGTGGAGGTCTTGTTCTTTATAGACCTGGCATTACACAACACCAATGTCGGAGGGGGGTTAATCCCAGCCCCACTGCCTGTCACCCTCAGGATGGGACAAAGGCTGGAAGGAGGCTGAGCTTCTCTATTTCTCCGCCCCCTTCCCTTCTTCAACTGCCTAGTCCCACCGCTATTCCTTCCCCTCCCCAGGAGCACTGGTATCCTTAGCCCACTCTCCCCCATCGGGTGGCCTCCGCACTGACAACAGCGCCCCTGGCCAACCACAATGGTCAGTAGTCACTGCGTTGCTGCCGTAAGTAAAGATCCAAAGTGCCCTGCTCACTAGCCTAAGTTTACTAAAAAATCCCTCCACCACCCTGACCTCTCTTCTTAATACCCGCCCCCTCCCACCTGCGGTAAGATTAAACACTGATTTTAACTTAGGGTGGAAAACCACCTACTAATGGTGGCCACCAAGGAGGAAGATGTTGTTATTTCAGACTGTGATTCATCCAGTCGCTCTGACACCTCCACCCCCCACACCAGCCCCTGTACCCCTGCTTTCGTCCCAGGAACCACACAGCCCTCCAGGTTACAGCTACGGGCAGGAGCCGGTGATCTTATAAGGGCAGAGGCAAATAACCTTATAGGGGCAGCCTCCAGCCCACAGCATGCCATCCAAACAGTCTCAGCCAGTTGCGGTAGCTCTATGTAGATCTCAACAATGGGCCTCGGGTGCGCGCGCCAGTTACTCAACACCGATCTTTGGCCCAGCAGACAATAGAGGATGACAGTCATCATGAGCCACCAAAGCAGCCCTTGTTGGAAGTCATAGACTGCACCGATGGCAACAGGCCACAAGGGGGAGAGCTGATGCCCAACAGTCAGCCGAGGGGCCAGAATAGCCACACCCCCACAGCTCCGTAACTCCAACACCGCCGCCTGCAGGGCCCAGCCAGACCCGAGCCACTCCTTTGCACCCACTCCTCCGCAGCAGATTCGTCCCCACCCCTCTCCGGTGTTTACTGCTGCTCTCTGGTGCTTCCAGCAGTCTCCCGGCCGTCTCCCGGCAGTCTCTCGGCCTCCAACAGTCCCTCGGCTCACCTTCAGTAGTCCTCGAGGCCTCCCACTGTTCCTCCGTGCTGGACGAAGCTCTGCTGCCTGCTCACCGCCGCTCTCCAGCGCTTCCAGACATGTCGCAGCCGCGGCAGGCCCCTCGCCACTGCTCTGCCGCTGCTCCTCCACACCGCTCCACGCTCCGCGGCCGCGGCCAGCCCAGTGCCTCTTCTCCGCACCACCAAACAGCCCCCAATCGAGGCAGGCTCGCCGCAGCAGCAGACCCAGCCCAGCTAGCCCGGCGCTCTCGCTTGCTCTCCGCTGCGGCAGGGCCCGATAGCCCCCGGCACCGCCCAGGCCTCGGCTCCAGCTCCCGCGCCGTTTCTCGAGCCCCCCAGCAACCCGGCAGAGCAAACCACAGGCAGCCCCGCTGTAAGTTGGCTTCACTTTTTCTTCTGCCGTCCTCATTCCTCCAGACCAAATTAGCATCAAATTTCAGTTCCTAGGCAGGGAAACTACCAATATCGGCGGAGCTCTGTTACTGAGCGTCTACGCCGGCCGCCATCTTGCCGCCTTTTCGTAATAATTCAGGTGGATAGCCATGTTGGTCTGAAGCAGCAGAACAAAGTTGGAGTCCAAAGTTTCATCCAAGGTATAAGCTTTTGTGTGCATGCACACTTCTTCCATCTGAAGAAGTGTGGGTGGCACATGAAATCTTATACCTTGAATAAAATGTTGTACCTTGAATAAAATAGTCCACAAACTACTCCCGTTCGGTGCATCCACAAACCTAGAAGAAGAAGAGATTGGATTTATACCCCGCCCTTCACTCCCCAAGGGAGTCTCAGAGCATCTTACAAACTCCTTTCCCTTCCCCTCCCCTCCCCTGTGAGGTAGGTGGGGCTGAGAGAGCTCTGAGACAACAGCTGGTATAGAGCTAGGGCTTGCCCAAGGTCATCCAGCAGGTGCAAGGGGGGAGTGGGGAATCAGACCTGGTTCTCCCAGATTAGAGTCCGCGCACTTAACCACTACACCAAACTGGCTCCTAGCATTGTTCTGCCAGTGAACTATGGTTGCCAACTCCAGGTTGAGGAAATCCCTGGAGATTTGGGAGTGGAGGGTGGGGTTTAGGGGAAGGAGGGACCTAAGCAAGGCATAATGTCATGGACTCCACTTTCCAAAGCAGCCATTGACCTGATCTCTGTAGTTTGGAACTCAGTTGTAATTCCAGGAGATCTCCAGACCCCACCTGTAGGTTGGTAACCCTAAAAAATCATATTCAGCATACTAGTTCTGCAGGAAGGCAACCTGATTTCCATGGGAACCTAACCTTTAGGAATTGATTCCAATCCAGTGTGGGAATAATTGTTGGACATAAGATATTGGTTCAGGCAAGATTTTGAATAGATGGGACAGAAAATAATGTTTTATTGGTTTTGTCAAAACTGTTTTGACAACAAGGTAAACAGAATAAGAAGCAAAAGGTGGATGTGGCTGGATGACCCCACTTCTGGTAACATTGGGTGTGGCCTAATATGTTAATGAGCTGTGCTGTCAGGGCTGTGGCCTAATATGCTAATGAGTTCCTGCTGGGCTTTTTCTACAAAAAGAGCCCTGCCGTTGATCATCTGGAAAAGACCAAAGTCGTCTCTAGGATGGCAAAGCCAGCTGCATGGGTAAATAGTCTTTTCATTACTCAGAAGAATGGATCACTTTGCCTTTGCCTAGATGCCAGGGCATTAAACAAAGCCATCCAGCAGCAGCACTTCTCTATCCCTACCACTGAGGTTGTGCAACAAAGTCAGGCTGGCAAAAAATTCTTCACAATGTTGGATGAAAAGGATGGCTACTGGTCGGTCAAATTTGACAAGGAATTTGCTGAACTGTGTACATTCAACACTCCATGTGGTTGCTACCATTTCAATAGTATGCCTTTCGGCATCAAGACAGCCAGTGAAGTTTTCCACCAAAGGAATCATGAGTGCTTTCGTGACATCCCAGGTGTGCACATCATCATAGATGATATTATCATTGCAGCCTCCATGGAAGCAGAACACCATCAGATCCTTGAATGAGTCCTGAAAAAAGCATACCAGAAAGGTGTGTCCAACCCTGACAAAGTTCAGTTCATGGCTGACAAAGTCAAGTACATGGGGCACATTATCATAAAGATAATGATGACATCAAAATACAGGCTATAACTCAGATGTCCCTGCCAACAGATAGAAAGGGCATACAATAAGTCTTGAGTACCATACAGTATCTCTCCTGGTACATCCCTAATGAATCAGCCCTGAACACACTTCTATGTGTGCTCTTGCAGAAGGAGACATCCTGGCAGTGGGTCCCAGCTCATCAAGATGCACTGGACACTCTTAAGACAGCAGTCACCACAGCTCCTGTGCTCAAATCCTTTGATTCAACAGAGCAGCTGGTAGTACAAGCTGATGCCTCCGAAGATGGCTTGGGTGCCTGCCTGCTCCAAAGGATGAAGCCCATTGCCTATGCCCCTTGAGCACTTACGCAGGCTGTGCAAAACTGTGCACAAATAAAAAAGAGCTTCTGGCTATTGTGTTCACCATGGGGAAGTTTCATCAATATGTTTTTGGTGTACTAGTGGTGGTCTAGTCAGATCACAAGGCACTATAGCAAACTTTAGTAAGCCCATTGGCAAGGCTCCTGCTAGCCTACAGAGGATGCTTTTGCAACTGCAATGGCATGACATAAGAACTGTCTGTACAAAAGGCAAGTATATGTTTGTTGCTGACACATTGTCCAGAGCCACCATAACCACTCCACAAGAAGATGTAGATGTTCTCCTAGATGAAAAAGTAATCCATGCAATTACACAAACTGATCCAATCAGCAATCATTTGCTGCACCAGTTGTGAGAGTCCACCAGCACTAACTCTGTCCTGCAGCGCCTCAAGGCTCAACAACTAAACCAATGGCCCCTTAAGCAGAAATAACTCAAACCAGAAGTTAGAGCATACTGGCTTCCAAATGACCAGATTCACATTGAAAATGACTTGTTAATGATTGGCCCAAAGATAGTCATACCCCCAAGGCATGAGACACGACGTGTTGAAGTTATTGCACTTACCACATCAAGGAATCCAGTGCACTGAAGCATGGGCTCTCTCTCTCATGTACTGGCCCAACATGAGTGCCCGTATTGAACAATGGGTTGCCAGCTGCCCACAATGTCTGTACTTCCAACCTGCCAGTGACATGCTGGCTACCATATGCAATCCCTGACCTCCTTTGGTTCAAGCTGGTAGCTGACATTTTGAACTTCAAGGCCACTCTTACCTCTTGGTAACCAATTATTATTCTAAGTACTCTTAAGTATTTTTGCTTCCAGACAAAACAGCCACTACTGTTGTTGCCAAGCTGAAGGCTCTCTTTGTGCATCATGGCATTCCCAGGGAAATGGTTTCCCAACACATTGCTTTTGCAAGTCAAGTTATGCAGCAATTCGACAAGGAATAGGGTATCATCTTGACACACTTCAGTCCTCATTATCCTCAGTCCAATGGTTAGCTGTGCGCATGGGCCAAACTGTTAAACATATGCTCCTAAAAGGGCTCCAAGAGGGCACCAAGTCCCATTTGACCTTGCTCAACCTCCAGGATACTCCATTTATGGGACTTCCCTTCTCTCCTGCCCAATTGTTAATGGGGCAACTTTTGCATAGTATGTTGCCTGCAACTTCAGCAGCATTGTCCCCAACACGACCCCATGGAGTATGTACATGCACAGCTTCATCACCTCCAACAGTGACAGAAACTCTACTATGATAGAGAAACCAAGTCCCTGCCACCAATCTGAGCTGGCGATGAAGTCCATGTGGTAACAAGCAAAGGCTGGGTACTAGTGACTGTCACTGTGGAGAGGGATAAACCAAGAGCATATATAGTGAAAAGCCCTGGTGGGCCAACTTTCAGAAGGAACAGGAGGCATTTAAGAAAGATTCATGTACTGATGCCCCACACAGATTTGGGGGTACCATAATCTGCTCTCACAGGACTCGTCCCTGGAAAAGATGGCACCTTCATGTCCAAGCACTGTCCTGATTCCTGTAAGTCCCCAGAGGTTACTCCAGCACAGAACATTGGGGTCCATGCCTGAGGACACTGTTTATTCCACAAAGCTTCCAGAACTGTCAACAAATCTACAACAAACATTCACGCAGACCAGGAGCAGGCAGGTCATGCTACTGGCCCCAATAAATATACTGATTTTGTTATGCAAAAGTGAAAAGCACTCCTCCCTACAAAGAGTGGTGTGTGCTTGAACCTCTGACCCCAAACTTGTGATAGATATTTCATTTGGGGACATGTCACACTAGGTAATACCCATGTAAAGAGAGGGAATGTAGTATATTGAAATGTATTTACATTGAAATGTATGGTTTTATTGGTTTTATGTAAGCTGCCCTAAGCCCGCTTCAGTGGGGAGGGTGGGGTAAAAGTGGCCTAATAAATAAATAAATATATGGAACCTGTCTCTTCAAGACGCATGGAACTTCCTCTCTTCACATGAATGGGTGCGTCTTCTGGATATATTAGGTAGAACTGGGTAGTTGGTAGTTAAGACTCCAGCCATTGTTAAGTCTAAGTTGTTCCTTGCCTTGCTGTTCTGCAAATTAAAGATGGTTTTGAAGACATCCTGCCTGCTGCGTCTCTTTGGCGTTAGACCATTTACCCACCTCCACAGTGAGTGCACTTTTATGGAGGAGCCAAACACCACAAGAATCCACACTCCAAACATTCATTTTCTCCAGTGGACCTGATGTCTGTAGTCTGTAGATGAGCTGTAGTTCCGGGGATCCCCAGGTCCCACTGGGAGGCTGGCATCCCCCTGCCAAGGTAAAGGTCTTAATGGTCTGAAGTAAATAAAGTCCCCGGTTCCCTGTTGATAAAATTGGGGCCAGGAAAACTGCACTAAAGTCAGTGTAGCTCTGTGCAGTAATGTTTCCTGTCAAGTCTGAAAAGCACTACTCACATCTATGCTGCCTGAATAATTGAGAAGAACATCACTACAGAAGAATATGAACAAGCTCTGTTAATGGATTTGCACTGTACTACTTCAGCTGGGAGTTCCTTGACTTTTGGGAGTGACAAAAATTACTGGTTGACTTTCTACATGCAGTTTAGCTTCATTTCCCTAAAGGAGAAAATCTTCCCGGGTCTGATCTGTTTGTTCAATAAAACAACCTGCCTGCTAATTGTATGCTCTATATGTAGTGCTTGAGCTTTGCTGCATTTATGACACAGAAAAAGCTTGGCAATCAGGAGCTGGGCTTATTAAATGACTGTTTTGACAACTTTTGAAATTGGGCTGAATAATCCAGTGTTACCAGTCCTAAGGCAAAATTCTTACTAGTTAGAATTTATTAAATGGTTGTCTTGGTGTGGGTAAAAATGGGCTACGAATTGTTGCCAAAGGCAGAAAAATGCAACAAGTTAAAATATATTTTATTTTATCTACTTCATTTATATCATGTCTTTCTCTCAAATGGGGATCTAAAATGGCTTACATCATTTCCCTGGCCCATAGCTATAGCTGGGCATTTTGGGGGCTGCCCCCCACTTCCAGCCAAAGCCCCCCAACTTCTATCCAGCCCCCAGGCCCCCAGCTTTCTGGGCCGCCCATAAGACTTGACTCTCTGGGCTGCCCAGAAGACTCCCCACCACTGCCCCTTCCCCAAGCGTGGCTTGCTTCCCCATGTAGGCAGACAAAGTACAAACACTGCAAAAGTGAGTTTTTAAAATTTTTATTTTATTTTTATTTTATTTTATTTTTTATTTTGTGATGTCAGTGCCCCCTGACTTATTTAAAGGTCCCCTGAATTACAAAATCCTGGCCATAGGCCTATTTCTCTCTTCTCCATTTTATCCTCACAAATCTGTGAGGGAGGCTAGGCAGAAAGTGTATGACAGGCTTAAGGTCACCAAGCAAGCTTCCATAGCAGAGTGGAGAGTCAAACCAGGGTCTCCCAGATCCTATATCACACTGGTTCTATGCTGACAGTTTTATATATGTATATATTAGGCTTACCACCCCTGCCAGCTCTTCCGCCACTACTGCATTAGGAGACAATGGGGGTGAGGATGATTACCCAGGTGTGGCAAAGTCACTTCCAGTCAGCACATCCATGATACCCTAGGAGTTTCCCCAGTCTCTGTGGTCTCTCCATGGAAATGAGGGGAATTCTTAGAGTGGGGGAGCTACTGTCAATCAAAAGTGACATTTCCATTCAGCGATGCTTCGCTTCCCCATGTTCCATCCTCCAAAATCTCCCAGGAGTTGCCAGTTCATGGCTAGTTTCTCTAATTCATATAGACAGTTGTATAAATACATAGCAAACAGTTATATAATTCTTCACATCTGTGTTACTAGTGATATGCAAAGAATTTTGGAGAGGGTGAGATGATATAGGAATGGAAGCAGAGATAGAGCTAGGCCAAACAGATGCTTCGACCTGAAGAGACTGAAGGTCAAGCCAGATGAGATTCTGGACTTCCACATCTGGAGTTGCCAGCGCTTTTAAAATTCAGTTATCAAATGCACTGATACCTGATTTGTATCGGGACCCTTATGTGAGGGAAGAGGGTTTAAGCTTTTCTCCTGTGCCATATTCCCAATCTAAAATGGCCCCAGGGAGTTGATATTTGCCCCATAAGGATATCAATGTTGGTGTCTCTGTTATGGTAAATAATGGCTCATCAAGGCCATTTTAGATTAAGGGCAAAGGATTCAACCCTTCTTCCAATCAAACCACAGTCCTGATCTAAACCAGGACTCTGTGTGGCTAATTTTTGTTTTAAATTGTAAACACAGTGTGCTCTGGACATGGAACTCTCTGTTTGTCATCTGGTTTGGCTCTGAGAAGAATTCACACAAGCAATTTACTTTAAGAACTGTGAGATGACATTTTTCTTTCACAGCACAGTCTAGAAGATCCATGTAGAACTGAGCTGTGAGAAGTTATAGCCTCTGCAATGCAACTCTCAATTAAAAGCTTGGCCTTGCACCCTGACCTGAGTAGCCCAGGCAAGCCTGATCTCATCAGATCTCGGAAGCTAAGCAAGGCTGACCCTGGCAAATATTTGGATAGGGGACCTCCAGAGAATACCAGGGCCAGGAAGCCAGAGGAAGGCTATCAAGGCTCTGAATGTCCTCTGTGCCCCAGTAGGAGTTGCCAGAGGTCACCATAATTTCCAGGCACCAGCACCCACACACACACAAATGCAAAAGTACAACAACAACAACAACAACAACAAAAGCTTGGCCTTGCAACCTGCTTAGATGGGAAACAGGTGAAATAATAGTAAAAATGACTACCTTTGGAACATTTTCTTCACTCATGAGTAAAGCAAAATTAGCACTCATTCATATGTTTGGATTAGCCATGACATGAATAAAAATAGTGCTCATTTCCTTTTCACACTGATTCAAGTAACTACTTTGTCAAGTAACTACTTTGTCTTTAGCCCAAACCAACTGTTGTATCCAAATCATTGAACTCTGATTTGCACTTGCTATCCAGATTTTACTACTGAATATTTCTTACTCCTTGGATTTAAATGAATTGTTTAATAAACTACCTTTTAGATAGTTGGAGTCAAGAGGAGTCTAGATTGAGATCCTTCCTAACACAACCCCATCCAGTGAGCTACATAGCTGAGTCAGGTTTTGGATATGGGCTGTGGTGTGTGGAACAGTTCTGTAAACAGTGTTATTGTGTATTTAAGGCATGCTTTCTGTTTGCTCTGGCCTAGAAGTTCTAGCTTGGCAGCTGCTGTTAACAATGTGCTGTAGTTCTGACTGTCCATGCATACTAGTCACTCTCTAGTTACTTGTAACCTAATCTTTTGGTCTCCAGTACAGTTGTCTATATTGTCTTCTTGAGAAGCTGATGCTGAACATGGACTTCTCACTTACAACAGAAGAACCTGATGTCAGCTGAAACTTTTATGTGATACAGTTCTGCTAATGTCACCAGAAGCAAGGCTGCTATTTTGTTTTAATAGACTAGTTCCTGTGTGTCTGCTGCCTGAAAAAAAGTTGTACCTGCTGAATTTCTGCTTGTCATACAGCTGTGAAAATTGTTTAAAAAATTAAAAACAACAAAACAAAAAAAAACCTTAAGTTTTCTTTCATAGAAGATTAGAGAGTAGGTGAAGGCATTGCTGGAAAAGTGAGGGAGAAGGAGGTGGCACAGATTTTATTCTGTCTCTGGCTCCATTTCCAAGTGAAGACCTGAAACCCAACTTTTTAGTTAAAGATTAAAGATTTAGTCAAGATTAGTAATATGGAGATCTCAGCTATCCATGCTGTGAATGAAAGTTTCTCACTTCCTGTTGCTCCCTGAAGACCAGAATGCTTTAATTATTATACAATCTAACTTGCCTCTGAGGAGGGAAAGAAGGAAACTGTCTCAGAAAGTTTATACTGGCTATGAAGTGAAGCAGACTGCCAATGTGCAAAGTACCTTTCCTCTGCAATGGGAACAACCAATATTTCCTATACATCTGGAATAATAGGGCAAGGGCTCTGTTTGGATTTCCTATCTTCCCTTCCTCCCCTCCTCCCTCCCTCCCTTCCTTCCTCCTTCCCTCCCTCCCTCTTGTTTTCAATAATACCTTGGATCTGGCATGCAGTAGTGTCTAAGATGAACAAGATGAGACCCAAAAAAGAGTAACAGAAAAGGCTGTGAGTGTCTGACAGTGTTTCAGCTACTAGCAAAAACAGAGGTTTGTCACCAATAGGAACAAAATGAAAAAAAAAGGCGTGCGGGGGGGGGGGATGCTCAGTATTGATCAAAGTTATTAAATGCTTCAGGCTTTGTTTTAATGTGAAGTGCTCTTCACAAAAAACAGCAGGGGTCTGGGGATACTGCTAGCGTTTGTTAACTTCTCATTTACTTCCCCAAATATCTGGTAACACCATATGGTGCAGGGCTGCTGAAAGACTGGAATGCGCGGAAGGCGAGGACAACCATAGGCAGTCTCCCCAGGGCTTCTCATGAGAGGACAAGAGAAGTTGAATCTCTGCAGGTAGCCTGAGCTTTGCCAAGGAAGAAGCATTTAGAACAGCAGTGATGTCAAGGAGGAGTTGAACAATTTTTTTAAAAAAATGTGAATAGAGTAAGTGGAGTAGATTCCTAATGCAGTTGTAATGTACTGCTCATTTGTACAACACCCAGAGGCATGCTTAATCTGTTGCAATGTTTTGTTGTTTTATTTGGGCTTTAATAATAATAATAATAATAATAAAAACCCTTCCTCATCAAAGGATGCTCATCCTTACCCAGACATCTTGGCAAAAATGTCAGGGGGCAATCAGGAAAAGTCCCACAAGCTGTCGGGTTTAGAATTCATCAGCAGTACTTAGTATGCCTGAGTATTAAGTGTTGTCTAGGTAGCAAAGCACTTTTTAAATTGAGTAACTTTATGCGTGTGTAGAAGAATGAATCAGAATGGTTAAAGAGCAGTGCTGGAACAATGCTGGGGCTGGAAGCTTTAAAGAAAACTGCTACGGTTCAGTGTCTGTTTCACTGACGAGAGCAAATGAGCACCATTTCTAAAGATGCTTTCAAATGGACTTCATGGGGGCTGATGGCAGTGCCTCTCGTAGGCAACACAGCAGTGGCCAGTGTTAAAAACTTACATATCTGAGAGAGGTTCACTACCCCCTTTTGCACAGGATCTGGTGAGGAAAGACTCCAGACAGTGGTGGCTAAATCAGTAGAGCTTGTGTTTCTGTCTGCCTTGTTTCACCCTCTCCACCTCAATGCCCCCCCCCCCCCGCCTCTGCCTGGAAGCTGGAGCTTCTCACACGCCTGCAAAGTTCCTTCCTGGCACACAAATTTGGACACAATTTTTGGATGCCTGTTGTCAGGCCTGGAGGAGCAAAGGTGAAAGGAGGTTAGATGTAGCTCTGGTGCAGAGGCAGAGATGGGGTTGGGAGTGAAGTGATGGGTGGAAGGCAGGCAAATGGTTGTGCGGGACACTTCCAGGAAGTGCCTGGAAGATGCAGTGCAAAGAAATAGGAAAATACCTATTTCCAAACACCTGGCTTGTTCCTGAATCCTTGTAAAGAAACAGCAGCTGGCTACTGACTGAACATCAGTGGGTATCTTGCAGAATACAGTACTGCAAAATATCTTGAGGGTTGGTGGTGCCTTTTGTAGGTAATAAAGCTACCATAAAGTGTGCTGCTGGGGGAAAAATGGTTAGATGCAATTGTCTCTGTAAATTAATTATATTGGAAATAATAGCGTTGCCAACTGCCTGGATTAAAAAATGTCTAGTCCCTTTAACAGAGGCTTAATGGGATGCTATTTATCAGGTGATGTTCATGATCTCCATGTCATGAAAAGCTTCACTTATCAATTTCCACATCCTAAGCCTCGATTAAAGGTGCAGGACACTCTAATCCGGGCCTCTTGGCAACCTTAGACCCTAAGGAAGGTTTATGATCCACTCTGTCTGTGGGTGGGTTTTTTCCAGCTTTATTCCAACTGGGTCTGTTCTTTGCCTGAGCCATTTTGATGTTTGCTTGATTGCAAGAGCAGGCAAAAGCTTTCCTTGTACTGATTAGAAGAAAGAAGGGAGTTTTTGTATGTGTGCATAGAGGGGGGAGGGGAAACATAGGCATAGGATCTATCCCGGTCCTAGTCTCCTCCATGCAAGCCTGCCATTGGGCATCTTCAGGGAAAGCCTGTATTCACTGCAGATTGAAAGGGTTGTTGTGCAGTTGGAGGGGCAGGCATAAAACCAAAGCAGTGTGTGTGTGCTCTTCCTCTGTCTCACTGCCCACTTGAAAGAAATACTTTGCCTGCTTGACTGAGTGGCAGCTAAGACATCTGTCATTTATCCATTTTAAAAATACACTCCAACACTAGGTGAGGTGAAAGATGGATGTTTTCTCTTTGTGCATGGATGTTTCCTCACACAGAACCAGCCATTCATGAGCCCTTTTGCTCACATGACAGGAGGGGTTCTGTGTTGAGCCCTTGGCTGTTTGGAACACTTTTCTCCCCATGTATGCACAACAATTTTTTAAAAAATGAATGTCATCTAGAACAGGGCAGAGAGGAAGCTTAATGAAGATGTGTGACATCATTCTAGGACTCCCATTTCTCCTAGATTCTACGGTACACCATGGAGTCTCAGTCTCCCCTCCAAAGCTGCCATTTTCTTCAGAGGAACTGATCTCCGTAGTTTGGAGATCAGCTTTAATTCTGAGGAAAACCCTGTTTCCACCTGGAGGTTAGTAACCATAAGGAGAGGGTCCTCTGGGTGAAAGGCACAATCTCTGAGAATTTCATCCCAGTACATTAGGAGACAAAAGAAAAAAAGGTACAGGGAGAATATATTTCCCACTGAAACCAACGGACAGCAACAGAATACATTGGCTATTCTGAAGACGAGCCATAAGTTTATGAACGAACCAGAGCAATGTTTTTAACAAATGCAATCAAATAAATTGTCTGTGCACTCTGTGCACTTTTCAGCTGGCCTGTCTGCTAGGTATGTTATTAATTAATTGGATGACATGGAACAGGAGAGAAATAACTATCTCTTAAGACAGGTGTTCTCTAAAATGCCACTGACAGCATGCGTATTCATCTGGAAGGAAGGGTTTTGTAACTGAAGAGACAATGGGTGTGAAACTGTAGGGATGTTACTCTTTCCTGTAAGGTGACCAGTCAGCCTGCTGCCAGTGAAATCTGGGGCCACTTTTTAAAACGTCACAGGGCCGGGCTGTCACAAATGTAACTCTAAAGTGGGTTCTCCATCACAGCCAACAAATGTATTTGCCAGCTGGCTTTTTGGAGAAGGTAGTGAGAATCAGGGGACCGCAGTTCCACCTGACAGCTGCTTTCATCACAGTTTCCGATCCTTCACTCCTTTTGCTACACTGTGATGCTCTACCCATCTGTCTGCTTATATCCACTTGCTTTTCTATTCCCCGCCTCTGTTACCTATTATCATTTTGCTTTCTTTTCTTTTTTCTTTTAAAAGAACATTTTACTCAGTTTGTGTGGGTAATTTGTGAATCCCCTTGAAAAGATGTCAGGTTAGAATTTTTTTAAAGAAATGAATAGCTAAGTAATGGTTGGGTATAGGTATACTTCATCCTCATGGGCAGCCAGGGGAGGAGCACTGGGAACATTTTTTTTGTGAGCTGAAGGAGATCTGGGCTGAGCTTCTGCTTCTCCTTTGTTGCAGGTACTTAGCCCTGGGGCTAGCTCTAAACCCAGCCCAAGAGATGGAGATGTGCTTTTTTTGGTTTAAATCAGAGGTCCCCAACATGGTGCCTGCCAAGTGTTTTTAGAAAGTGGGCAGGGTCAGGTGGGGCTCTTGCCCAGCAGGGCTTCTGATTGGTTACTAGAGATCTGATTGACTGTGCAAATCAAGATAACATTATTTTGGTGACAACTACCATGACAGTGTTGGTTTTATTCTTTCTCTCACTTCTCTTTCTCAGTGTATTTTAAAAGTTACTCCTCTTGTCCCCTGGACTTGGACCCCTCCCCTGTGTGTGTGGGGAGGGGCTGGGTCATTTTATGGTTGTGGCCATTTTATGGTTCCACAAACCACCCTGTGTCTGAATTCCAAAGAACGAGGACCTTTTTCTAGTTTTTGTAAGCCTCTTTGAGTCCCCAGTGGAGAGAAAAGGGGGACACAAATGCCTAAATAAATTAATAAATAAAAGTACAGTTAAATTAAAAATACAGTTTACTTTCTCCAACCCAGGTCATAATAGAAGGATACTTTTGTCAATTATGTTGGCAGGTGATAATCAAAAGCTGACTAGGATAGTTGCCAATTTTGGTTGGTTGGCATACCAAACTAGGAAAGAGATAAAGAAGTACAGATAGGCCTAGATTTATTTTTAAATTTTGATCTTAATATCAATCTTACCATTTCTGTATTTTAAATTTTTAGATTCCTATTTATAATATTAGATGGTATTAGATTTTATAATTTTATTGTTCTTTTATCTGTTATTTATTTGCCTCCTATTGTATTGATTGCTGGTCAATGACCGTAATAAAATCTAACTGTAACTGTCAGAAACAAAATTTAACCCTTTTCTGAGGACTTATAGCCTTTACTGACTGCATGCGACTGCTACCCCTCCCCCATCCTCGAGAAAGCCCCTGGCACATATGGATGTGCTTGTTTAAAGTTCCCGAGAGGACCCTGCATGCATACCACTGTAAGTACATAGGATCTCTTCAGATCTTTGGCTGAATGTATGAAGAACGGGGATGGTGCTAGCTGGTATTACTGTGCTCTGCATTCAGTGAATGGGGATGTTGAATGAGCAGGGATCTAAAGCTAAGGCCTTAAGCCTTGGGTAATCTACTGGCAACAGTCATAAAGGGAAATGGAGGACTGCAGGCAGCAGAAAAGTGAGGAATGGTGAGAGATTACCTGACAACTACTTCCTCCTGTTAATGGCCCCATGTGTCCTGTGCTTGCAGGTTGCTGAGCACTACAGTGAAATAACACCTTTGGGGTGCAACTGAACAATATGAACTGTGTATCATAACTGCCAGCAGTTAATGTGGGAAGTGTTGTTGTTGTTGTTCAGCTGCACAGTCAAGTCCGACTCTTTGCAACCCCATGGACCACATCATGCCAGGCCCTCCTGTCTTCTGTCGTGTTTCGGAGTTTGTTTAATTTCATGTTCATTGCATCAATAACACTATCTAACCATCTCATCCTTTGCCGTCCCCTTCTTCTTTGACCTTCACTCTTACCCAGCATCAGGGTCTTCTCCAGTGAGTGCTCCCTTCTCATTTGGTGGCCAAAGTATTTGAGTTTCAGCTTCAGTATCTGTCCTTCCAGGGAACAGTCAGGGTTGATTTCTTTTAGGATTGACTGATTTGATCTCCTTGAAGTCCAAGGGACTCTCAGGAGTCTTCTCCAGCACCATAATTCAAAAGAATCTATTCTCCAATGTTCAGCCTTCCTTATAGTCCAACTCTCGCAGCCATACATTACTATTGTGAATACCATAGCTTTGACCACACGGACTTTTGTTGGCAGGGTGGTCAGAGCTCCATTGGGGCCGGGGTGTGCCGGGGCACCGCTCCGGGAGAGAGGAGGCTGGGGTGCGGGCACATAACCAAGCCCTGCCCCCCAGCTTGCTTTCCCGGCCTGCGCTTCGGTGCGGAGCCAGAGGAAATCCTCCCTCCCTCCCCGCTCACCCTTCCCGGGCTGCGGCAGGCTGCTGGCCCGGGGAGAACCCCCTCCCCTCCCCCTGCTCACCCTTCCCGGACTGTGGCAGGCTGCCACTGGCCTGGAGAGAAGTGCCCCTTCCCTCCCCCCCAACCATTCCTGGGCCGCGGGGGCGGGGAGGGAGGAAAAAGCTGGGCCTGAGTGGTGTTAAGCCACTCGGGCCCAAGCAAGAGCGGAAGGTGGGGAGGGACGGAAATGCGGGCCCTTGTGGCTGACAGCCACTCGGCCTGAGGGGGGAGGGGAGAAACACCTAGTCTATCTGTCTGTCTTCCTTCCTTTCTTCTCACTCTCTCCCCCCACCTACCTACCTACCTTCCTGTTCCTTCCTTCCTTTCTCCCTCCCTCCCTCCCCCCTCCCTTTCTTTCTTTCTTTCTTCTCTCTCCCCCCACCTACCTACCTTCCTTCCTTTCTGTTCCTTTCCTTTCCTTCCTGTTCCTTTCCTTCCTGTTCCTTTCCTTCCTTCCCCCCCTCCCTCCCTCCCTCTTTTTCTTTCTTTCTTTCTTTCTTTCTTTCTTTCTTTCTTTCTTTCTTTCTTTCTTTCTTTCTTTCTTCTCTCTCTCCCCCCCACCTACCTACCCACCTACCTACCTACCTGTTCCTTTCCTTTCCTTTCCTTCCCTTCCCTTCCCTTCCCTTCCCTTCCCTTCCCTTCCCTCCCCTCCTTCCTTCCTTCCTTCCTTCCTTCCTTCCTTCCTTCCTTCCTTCCTTCCTTCCTTCCTTCCTTCCTTCCTTCCTTCCTTCCTTTGCCATCAGATAGGCTTGCCAGCTCTGAGTTGGGAAACACCTTGGAGATTTTTGGGGTGGAGCCTGAGCAGTGGGTATTGCCTTCTGACACACTTCCGGTGACGTCAGGGGGTGTGGCCCTCTGACATTTCCAGTGACGTCAGGGGGTGTGGCATATGCAAATAAGTTATGCTAATGAGCTCCTGTGCCTCTTTTTTTACGAATGGACCCCTGAGGGTGATGTCTCTACTTTTTATTATGCTGTCTAGGTTTGCCATCACTTTCCTCCCAAGGAGCAGGCATCTTTTAATTTCATGGCTGCAATCACCATCTGCAGTGATCTTGGATCCCAGGAATATGAAGTCTGTCACTGCTTCCACGACTTCCCCTTCTATTTGCCAAGGTATTACCAAGGTATTTGCTAAAGTATTACTCCTCTCAATAATTTAAAGTATCTTAAAAAAACAAAAACAATGTAGGCCAAAATGTGTCAAGAGGATGCCACATGACCTAAATGCAAAGGCAACCTCAGGCAAGTTACACTTCAAGGACAATATCCCATTCATTCCCCTTTGGAGCCCTGTATGCTCATTACAGGCCCTCAGTCGCATGGACTGTCAAGCTTCTACAGGTCTTGTACGAGCATCTGTTAGCCACTTGGACCCGCACAGTCAGAAAGCAACTTGCCGTTGTGTACAAGGGGGATTGCTGTTGTGATGGGATGCATCTGATTCCTGAAAACAGGATGGCCTGGACATGTCCAAAGTTCCCAAGAAAGATGCTACTAATGAAACACATTTCATTACATGTTGCCTTTAGAGGAAGGCAGCTGCTGAAATTAATAGGCTAAGTAGTGTGAGTGAAGAGAAGGAGGGTCAGAGCACTGCATTAGGCAATTTAAATTAGAGTCAGGGAGAGGAAACAGAAACCATTAACCAATTATTGACTCTTTCTTTCATCATCCATATTTTATCTAACACCTGATGAAGATCAAAACTGTTGCAATTAAGGATACAGCATTTGTTCGAAGGCATCCTGTAATTATTTGTCATCAGCAGCCATCCCGGTTTATGGATGCAGGGCACAAAATACACCATCCCACTGGGGAAATATCTTGTTTCTGAACTGATTTGTTGTTGTAAAGTCCACTTTTGAAAACAGGAGTAGAATCCAGCTCATGATGAGTGTAAATAGCTTATTGCTTTAGCGAGAAACAGTCCCTAGCTCTCCATCAAATTCCCAGCATGTGATCAAGAGGCATTTGCTAGATGAGGATGTGTTTCTCAGCTGCTGTAAAAACTCTGTTTTAATGCAAGAATAATGTGTTAAGTAGTGGCTACATGGTGGCACTCTAATCACATTTCAGCAAGGATTGTGGTTTAAGGGGCGAGGTGGAGATTATAAATCCAGATGAAATAGTATAGAGGCCATACAGGGAAAAAAACCAGGCTAGGATCCACATGTTGATGGCTGGAGCTTTGGCTGGGCTGACCTTACAGCTTTGGAAACCTGTTGTTTGTAAAAATCTAATAGGAGCAGGGGTCATTTTGAGCTGGAATGTGCAGGAATGCTGTTCCGGGAGTAACAAGCCCAGGAGTGGGCACATATGGTGATGCACTTTGGAAAAAAGCAAAAGCATACTAACTTGATCTGTATTTTCATGCTTGTTGTAGGGTAGCTTCCCTGCAAGAGCAAAGGAAATCTAAAGTGTCTTTAGTCAAAGTGTCAAGCTGGCTCACCAGCTCTGAGTTGGGAAATATCTGGAGATTTTTGGGGTAGAGCCTGAGCAGTGGGTGTTGCCTTCTGACACACTTCCGGTGATGTCAGGGGATGTGGCATATGCAAATAAGTTATGCTAATGAGTTATGCTAATGAGCTCCTGCACCTCTGTTTTTACAAAATGACCCCTGAGTAGGAGTAATGTTCACAAAGGAAAATCTCCAAAGCAAATGGTTATAATAGCGCAGTATTCAACAGAATGTGAATGCTGCTCAGATTTCATTTGGGTCATTCGTTTCCAGTGGTTGAACCCCAGTCCTCTAGTGGCTGTCTTCTCCCCCTTACCTTTCTGCATATTCTTCTATATCCTTTATGCATGTGTGGTGGCAAGCTCCATTTCAACTATGTGCATTGAAAAGTATGCATAGCTCCAATACACCTGGAGGTGTTGACGTGTAGGGCTCTCTCTACACGATTGGTAATCCTGAAAAAGTAGAGTTTTGCTGAGCAGGTTGTGCTTTATATATGATTTGAACAGATCCAGATTTAAGCAATCATCACATGTATTTAGACCTTAGATGGCTTAACAAACGAGGTCTATCAAATATACCTAGTATAATTCATTAGATCAACTCATCATATATAAAGTATATTGTAGATAGTAAGCACTAAAATAAGGCTGTTGGCTTATGACTATATTGACTTCAGCAACAGAGTCAAACAAGTGATATATATCAGTGAACCTTTGCAGCCTTGAAAATCTGTTGTTTGTGTAATTCTAATTGCATAGTGAGGGGGAAGACAACACGGTATGGCCCATTCTCATCAGCAGGGGTCCTTTCATAGAAAAAGAGGTGCAAGAGCTCATTAGCATAACTCATTAGCATTTCTTATTTGCATATGCTACACCACCTGACATCACCAGAAATATGTCAGAAGGCAAGAAAGAAAGGAGAGAGAGAGAGAGAAAGAAAAAGAAAGAAAGAAAGAACGAACGAATTGGCAGAGAGGGGACAGCTACTAATCCAAGCCTCAGAAATACCACTATTCTGGGAGGATAGCTTCAGTGGTGGCTGAAGCCTTCAGAAGGCTGGTCGGAGGAACAAGGACCTTTCCAGGGGATGGGGTCATTTTACTGCAGCCATGACACAAGCAGGCATTCCTCTGCGGGGGGGGGGGGGGGGGGGCTGGCACCAACTCCCGGAGCTGCGCTCCCCCAAGCTCCTGCTCGAAAGGACCCCTGCTCATCGGATCTTGGAAGTTAAGCAGTGTCAGTAAATGGATGGGAAGACTCTGCAGAGGTAGACAATGGCAGACCACCTCTGCTTAAATCACTTGCCTTGAAGGCCCCTTGCTGGGGTGCCATAAGTCAGTTGCAAAGTGATAGCACATGTGTGCATAACTGCAATCTGAATCTTACAAAGGGATCTACTAGACGCTTCAATATATCTGTATTAAGCAAAAATATTGCATGAATGAGATATCCCAAGAGCTCATATGGTGATGGGAAAAAAACCACCCTGAGAAACACAGAGAGATTTTATATTACATTGCAAACCAACACAAGTGGACGGAGTCATGGAACATGTAGGCCCTCAGAAGGTACCAACTGAGAGAGGGTAAACTGACATCCTGTCTACTCATCCAACTAATGCATACACAAAACATAATGGGGAGGTGGTGTGTGTGGTCTGAGGGACTCATTCTTCTCCTAGTTATTTGTTCAGAACTATTGCTCAAGAATAAATTTGCAGTTCAAGGGACCTTTAAGCAAGGCAATGAGCTCCTAAATGACTGGGGACTCCTTTTAGTCTCTGTTGTAATCTCAACCATGAATGTATGAATTTGGCTACCTTCATATACAGATACAACAGAATGGGAGCAGTTTCCCTAGAAGTGCAGTTCTACATGACAGGGAGTATATGCAAATATCACAATAATTTGTTCGATTCTAATTGCATGGGTTTTCTCTATCTTATTGACACCTTGCCAGGATGGAAGGTATCAGTTGGCTGATGTACCCTTGCCATTAGTGTGGGATCACATCGAGGGGAAGTGGTTCTTGAGCAACTGCTTGTGTGCTTATACTGCAGACGGTGTGTGTGCATGAGGCAGGGAAGTGAACAGAAGCAGTTCTTCTTTCCCTTTAGTGTGCTGCAGGCCTCTTCATTTGTTACCTTGGCATGCGAGGCACCAAATACAGCAGTACAGGTAAACAAGTGAAAATGCCTTATTTGGGATTATCAATCTCAAACTAACTGCATTTGTAACAATCCCTGATTGTGTAAACAAGCCCAGCTGTCATGTGCAAATCCATACAGAAAAAGAATGGAACTTTCTTTCTTTTTTAACACACAAGGCAAGAATAAACTATTCAATCAGTCCTGCTGGTTAAAAAAAAATACTGCCACTCTTAGCACTGATCTAACCTTGAAGTTGTTTCTGTTGACCCTAGGTCACAAGACCATAAATTGGATGAGAACTAATTAACTGTCAAAACTCAGGGCAAAAGACCATAAACTCTGACTTCACCTCCTAGCGGGCTCCAGTCCTTTCTTTGATGTGACAAGTTGTCCTCTGTTCCTTTTGCAAACAACTTAGCACAGCAGAGGAAATGCAATATACCATCAGGCAATCACTTATCAGCGACAGCAAATCAACATGAAAAATGGGCTTTGAAACTCTAAAGGACAATGATCAGAGAGGCTTCTTCTTTTATCCTAAATCATTATGTTTAGTAGTCGGCTGGAACGCTATAAGTTATTTATAAATGTCTTTCCTTGTTAGGAGATGGATGTTTGGCTATAGAGATAAATAAATGTTTTTAATCAGATGATAAATGTATGTGCTCTACATAAGAATCGAGTCCCTCCCCTTCCCAACACTGTAACCATGTATAGCAATTGACAGATGAAAATACTACCAGATGCAATGCACTTTACTGCTGCATTCTTCGGTTGTTTCAGCTGTGCTGTTGTTTGCATAGCTGTGCTGATTAGGTTCTTAAGTGAAGCATAATGAATGTAAATCATCAAGCTTTCAAAAGCATTCTAACCACTTGTTTTCCCCCTTTGCTCTGCTACAGGTACAAAAAGATTTCTGGGTAATTTCCACAGTAATGTCTTTTCTTCCATGAGATTGCTTTGAAAGGCCTGCAGAGATGAATTTACTTGGAAGATTTTTTTCTTTGGCCATTGATTTATGGCTACCCTGTTGGGTTTTCAAGGCAGAGATGTTCAGAAGTGGTTTGCCATGGGGCCTGGCTCTGCCTAGAGACCCTGGAATTCTTTTGTGGTCTCCCATCCATATACTGAACTGCTTAGCTTCCAAGATCTGATGAGACTGGGCTAATCTGGGCTATCCAGGTCAGGGTGCTTGGAAGCTACTTGATTTTTTATATACACATGAAGTGTACATAGCTCCTTAAGTGTAAGAACTAGGGTTTGTTTCTGTTAGAGGTGATGGCCAAGATACTAAAGCAAAGTCTTTGCAGAACATGATATTACATGGAAAGACTAAAAACCCAATCCATGCAGATTTCTCATGAAATGGTACCATTAACCATTTAGTGTTCTGCTCACATCCTGCAAAATTCCAGGGACAACTATACAGTGGAACACTATGAAGCAGCCATTTTGAGTGGCAGATTTCAGCTGGAATATTTTTTTCTGGTTTCCAACTCCAGAGTTCTTTTTTTTTGGGGGGGGGGGGAAGCTTTATGTCATTAAAATAAAGATTCCAGACCAGTACAGAGGACAGTGAGCATAGCAACATTTGACTTTTCTTTTTTGGGTAGGAAAAAGTCCACTGTAAAAACTCTCATGGATTTTCCATTTCCATGTAAGGATTCCTGTTATGGTTACCAGACACAAAACAGGGCCTACAATTTTCTCACAGTTCCAACTGATCTCCGGATTACAGAGATTCCACTGAATGAAATGTGGAATGCAATTGGAATGAAAGTGGAATGCAATTCCACTGAATGAAATGACTGCTTCAGAGTCTAGGAGAAATGGAAGTTCTAGAGTGGCCACAGAGGGTGGATGCGCTAAGACTTCAGCTTGTCTTATGATCATATACCATATAAAATAAACTGAATGATAGTTGCCTGAAGAAAAAAAAAACACAGTAAAGGCCAGAGGCCAGTTAGGGATTGAGAAAGGGATTAGGATGCCTGTAGTGGATGTTCTTCTATAGGTTTTCAGAGTACACTTTCCCACCTTAACACTGAAGAGAAGAAGAAGAGATTGGATATACCCCGCCCTTCACTACCCAAGAAAGTCTCAGAGCGGCTTACAAACTCCTTTCCCTTCCCCTCCCCAAAACAGACACCCTGTGAGGCATAGGCGTCAACTACACGGGGGCTCAGGGGCTCAGGCCACTCCTGGAATTTTCCAGGGGGGGACTGAGCCCCCCCCCCAGGTGAAACGGAGTGTCCACTCACCACCATGCTTCCCTACCCCCAGGCTTTAAGAAGCCGCCGGAGCACCCCCCCCCGCACGACTCCCCCGCATGGCTCCCCTGCACTCACTCCTCCCTCACCGGGGGCAATCTGGGCAACTTCCCAGTGTGATGACATCATCCAGAAGTGACATCATCACGCTGGGCATGTTGCCGGGCGACACTCTAGCAATCGCCCTGGAAACTCTATGGCACCATAGAGTTTCAGGGCGATTGCCAGAGCGTCGCCCCAGCAACATGCCCAGTGTGATGACGTCACTTCCAGGTGACGTCATCACGCTGGGCAGTTTCCCGGAGCCCCCGGAGAGAGCGAGAGTAAGGTAGGAGTGGGTGGGGAGAGGGGTGCAGGGGAACCAGGTGTGTGGGGGAGAGGCTCTTGCGACAGCATCATCCTGGCACTCGCACACAAATTGCACATGCATGGGACTCCTATTTCCCTCCCCCCCCGGCCCAGCCCACCCAGGAAATTAGAAACTCTACACCCTTGCTGTGAGGTAGGTAGGGCCGAGAGAGCTCTGAGACAACTATCCTTGAGAGAACAGCTGGTACAGAGCTATGGTTTGCCCAAGGTCATCCAGCAGCTGCTAGTGGAGGAATGGGGAATCAAACCCAGTTCTCCCAGATTACAGTCCGTGCACTTAACCACTACACCAAACTGAGAAAACTCTGAAGAGGATTTTATGAGTTCTTTTCAGGTTGAGTCCAACATAACTGCATAACAACCAGTTATGTGGTAGTGGAAGGTGCTGTCATGTTGCAGGCGATTTGTGGTTATCCTGTAGGGATGTCAAGGGGAGAGATGCTCAGAGGTGGTTTGCCATTTCCACAGCTAGTTGTACCAGCACAGATATTTAAGATCAAATGGCTATTGTGACATAAAGAACACATGAATACAGAAACCTGCAAGTGATTTAGGATGGGAGGAAAAGGCCAGGGAAGAGATATAAGGATGGCAGGGAATTTAAATTTAAAACTTTAATTTTGGTGTGAGGATATGACCTCATGTGAAGGGGAGGAGTTGGATGAGGTGACCTTTGACCCAGATGTGCCATCACAGAATGTGATGTTACATAACCACTGAATTTCCTTAAACATGCAGACTCTGCCCACCCCAGTTACTGCCCCCAAATCCTCAGGAATTTCCCATGTTGGAGCTGGTAATCCTAATTTCCATGAATATTCTTGGGAAAAGAAGGAAAGGCTGGGGAAATACAACAAGGTGGTACTGTGTGGGAAAGGAATTTGAAAGATGCTTATAAAGCTGAATAAAAAGTACCAATAACAAGAACTCCAACTCCATTCATATATGCTATCACAGATTCACAGTCAGTTTGTGAATGCAATTTTATTGCTTTATCCAAATTAGATTCAATGTCTGTGACCGATTTCTTGCTGGGTCACTGGGATGCCAGTCTAGTTTCCATTCTGGTAACACTTCCATGTCATGGCAATCAGTGAATGCATATGAATACATATTCATTGATTGCTATGATGGGAAAGTTTATATTTAATTTCTATGAGATCAGATTTTGTTCTTGGAATGCTTTAGGAATTCAGACATTTGTTAGTTTTGAAAATCTAAATACTTTCCAATAGATCTACTATTTCACCTGATACAAGCTTGCTGTCGTAGTGTGCATTTTTCCTGCATGTGGCCCCATGATGATATCCTGTTTCCAGACCCCAGGGTTGCCAAGCATGTTCTGACAACTAATGGGAGAGGTGAAAGATACAGGCTTAAGGTTGGGGAGGTGATCAACATCCTTGGTGCAATGATGTCAATTCCGGCATAACCCAGAAGTGACATCATGCCGGGGATGATGCTGTAACATTCAAGCCATAGTTTTTTGGGTGAATGCTAGAACATCGCTGACATTATGACATTCCTTCTGGGTCATGCTGGAAGCAACATCATCATGTTGGGGACAATGATCACCCCCCATTTTGCTAAGGAATTTCCTTTTGCTGTGCAGCTGAGTGGTGGTGGGCAATAGCCCTGGGGTTTTTTTAATGAGAGTTTTCCAAATATACCAGAAGACCTGGCAAACCTATGACCCATCCCCCAAAGAAAGGCTTCTAAGACATCTTGTTTTTATAGGCATTCTTTTGCTGCTATGTATCAGCCCAGGTGCAGTTGTCATTAGTGTAGCAGGGCCATAAGATTGGTTTGCCTTTCTTTGTATGCAGGAAATGTAATTTGTTTATCCCCAGGAGTCATTTGTGGCTATGCCAGTCTTTGAGCATCACAGCAAGCAAGAAAATTGACTTTTATTCATTCTTCATTTTTCAGACCGTATGATATGCCAAATATTCCAGGGATTCCTTTTTTCCCTATCTTTCAGTATTCTTCTTTCCATCTGCCTCTTTCAATATGCTCTTTTCCTACAGCTATAAAATAATGTGCAGGTAACATGAGATGGGTTAATCTAGATAGCAGTTTCAAAGAGACACAAATACGCATTCAGCAGCTCCTTCTCTTTGCCGTCTCTTTCATGTCATTTCCTGTCTATGTCACTAAGTGAGCATGGGACCAGAGTGGGCCAGGAAGTCTGCATGACCGAGACAATGTGATGAGTTTGTAATTAAAACAGAAAGAAAACAGAAGCTGCATTTTTAAGTTTTCTGGCTTTTGGATTTCCGTCTTGTGCACGGAAAACATCTTTTTATCTCCCCTAATCCTTGCAAACTTTATTTCTAAAATTAATACATAAGGTAACACTGATCATTATAATTGATAATTGCATTGGTATGATTTCTGCATAAATTAATTTTTTTATATGAGTCTCAATACAAAATGGTGTCCCAATTTAAATGGTCCACTCTTGGAGATTAATGGGTCCTTTTGATTCCCAAGCAGCTCTGGGGGACCTGAGAGCCTCCCTGATGGCTCTGTAGAGGCCCTTGTAGCTGCAGGGAATAATGGGCTAGTTGGGGCCATAGACACAGTTTTCCCTTTGTGTCCTTTCCCATGCTCTGATAGGCCCCTGGCTCTGTGGTTTATCAGGGAGCTAGGGGATATGAAGCAGACTGAGAGACAACTAAAGTCATGCTGGTGAAAGATTCCAGGTAAACCATACAGAGCATGCCAAACATTTTCTGCCTAAGAGGAGGAGGAGGTGGGAAAGAAGGCTTTTGTCTCCATCACCATTGCATCAACTGGATCCCATCTGGCTCAATTGTTTAAAGTGGCTTCTGATTTGATAACACCTAAGTTCAGCTCTGTCTGGCTATGGTCAGATGGGCAGTTTGGCCCGATATAGTTGCACTTCCTGGGCTAGGTCACACAGCCACATCTGGCAGCCATTCCCCAGTCATACTCACCCGATTGTACAATGAGTTGGATATGGAATAAGTAGCCCTCAGAGGATATCTGGTGGTTTCCAGATGGTCTGCACTTCCACTCCTCTTTTTCCATGACTGAACATCTCTGTCACACATGCAAGCTGCATGGGGAATAGGAATGGTCAGATCTGTTTCTGAGTGGTCCCCCCCAGGTCTTGGCCCAGCCATATTTTTAAAAAAGACAACATGCTCCATGGTTGAGGCACCACAGTAATGTGGACACTCAACCATGGAGCAAGTGTAGGGGGGGAGCTGTATCTGGGTGTGCTGTCTGCTCAATCGTCCCGGCAACAATGTAAATTGGAGCACTTAGAGGTTGCCGCTGTATTGCTCCAAGGCTCCAGTCTGACTACAGCCTCAGTAATGTTAATTTAGTTCCTAGCTGTGACATTTTTTGTGAGACTCTATGCTGATAAAATCTTTCTTATCCATTCCTACTTGGAGGCCAAGTTGAAAGTAGATCCAGTGCCTGAGGTGTCAGGAATACCTGCTTGTCCTTTAAAAATGGATAGCTTCAGATTCATCCTGCCAATGGATTGTCCTTGGAGTATGACAGTCACCACTTGTGCTCCTGACCTATGCCTGTCCTGGCTTCTAAAACTATACCAAGGGGAAATTATTGCAGTCATTGGTTAAAATACTTAATGCCTCACTGACTGAGGGGGTGTCATCTATAAGTGGATGACACCCAGCTCTATATTTTATCATCCAAATATACAGATGTGTCCAACTTGGCTCTAAACTGGTGCTTTGAGGCTGTGGCTAAGGCAGAACAAGCTGAAGGTAAAGTCAGACAAAACAGAGCTGATGCTGCTTGGGAAGGCTGATTTCAGAGGTTTTGGATGCCCTTGTTTTGGATGGAATGATGTTGGCTTTTGCAGAGCCCATTAACAGCTCTGAGTGCTCTTATACTCATCTGTGCTGTTTGAAAAGCAGGTTTGCATAGTGGCTAAGAGTGCCTTCTATTAGCTGCATCTGGTTTATCAATGGTGTCCTTCTTAGACTCTTCCAATCTGGCCATGTTAATCCATGCTTTTGTAGCCTTGCAGTTAGATTACTGTAATAGGCTCTATGTTTGGGTTGCCTTTGAAGCCAACCCAGAAACTACAGCTGGTTCACAATGCAGCACCCCAATTATTGTCCCTGGCCATTTGATAGGCACAAATCTTGCCTGTCTTAAAGCAGCTACAGTGTCTACCAGTTTGTTTCCAAGTCCAATTCAAGGTACTGGTTGTCACCCTTAAAGCTCTGCATGGCCACATAGCTAAAGGGCATCTCCTCCTCTATGTCTCCAAGCACCATCTACTGTCTTCAGGCTGCCATCTACTGGTTGTTCCCTCAGATAACGTGGCCTAGCATCAATCAGAAGCCACCTTTCATGGGTGCTGAGGTCCGTTGCCAGCTCTAGCAGAACCCACAGCTGGCCCCTCTGATGCTGCAGAGATCGGCAGTTTACCATCACAACCTGCACTGGCTCAGAGATGGCTGATAAGAAGCAGACGCAGCTGGAAAGCTCTCCTGATTCACCCCCAAGAGTTGCTCCCTTACGAGACCGACTCCAGCAGTTGTTAATCCAGACTCTGCCCCCTCTGGAAGCTCATTGGCCACATCTAGGCCTTGCCCATTCTGATGCCACACACCCCTGGGACTCATCATTGGGCCAGGTGATCTATTGTTCTCACCTGAGACCAGCCCCCAAGACCTTCCATTGATCTGCATTGTTTTCCAATGCCTATATCCATGACGACATGGTTTTAGACTGTGTGCTTCTGCCCTGCTGCCAACTAGCAAACAACCACCCCTAAACTCCCTGGGTTTAGGCCATAATCCTTTCTTCATGGACCTCTGCACATCTGGACAGGTAATATCACCCCATAACTGATCCCTCTATTAAGCTATCAATCATCTCTGATTCCTTAGTTCTGTATTGTGTGTATGAATGCTTGATTTAGTGTTTGTCTTTTTAAGAATCCTTTAGTAAAGAAATCACCGCTTTAGTAATTTAGCCTCTGCATCTATTTCTGGGTTCTTGGGAAAAACAACTCCAGTATACACAGGTCTGATCCTATAGTTACGCCAGTTGCACATTAATATTATTATTCCCCATCTTTATGAAAGAACAGAGCAATTTAGCTAACAAGATGACCCTGGAAGTCCCTTCCAATTCTACTGTTCTATGATTCTAAGGAGGCAAGAAGAGCACAGTCTTAAGAAATCTTCAGAAAGTGCTCTAAGGTGCCAGCATTTTCATTGATGTATAAGCTGTAGGCATTTGGGGAGGAAGGGGTATCTGGGGGTGTTATTTTATTGGTTTAACTGTGAATTGTGTAATTGGTTTATTGCTTTAACAGTGATTTGTATGCCACCTTTAAGCCACAAGGAAAGGCAAGATACAAATGTTTAAATAAATTTAAAAACAAAATACAGATTTATTTGTTGAGAAAATGCCTACTCAAGAGGTTGAGTAGCAAGAACATAAAATAATAATATCAATATTTATTGCACAGTGTACCAGGTCAAAGTTAAAAACAACACACATACATGAAGAATGAAAATATCATATACAGCAATAGTGATAACAGGTTGATTTCCAGGTTGGGTTTGTTTCGCTTTTGTTGTATCTGAGAAAATGTCAATGTCAGGGGTGTCAAACATAAGGCCTATGGGCCAGAACCAGCTCCTCCAGGACTCTTATCTGGCCCACAAGCAACTGGTCACTACAGAGGCTATGCATTATGTCCCTGTATACTGTCCAATCGCTCATGAGTAACAGGCAATGGAAGTCGGAGGGAGATACTTTGAGGAAATACTGTAAGAGTGTTAATGTTTCAAGCATGTTTATATTTTGAGCAAAAATAATATTGTTAATTGGGTTTGCCTGTGACCTTTATAAAGTTTATATCTCTGGTACATTTTATGGCACACATGGCCCAGCATGACAAAATGATACTTATGTCAGATCTGGCCCTCATAACAAATGAGTTTGACACCTCTGGTCTACATCATCTCTCCAGAGAACCTGCTGAAGGTGGCTTACAAAGTAAAATATAATAAAAAACAAAATACTTTCTAAGGTTGTTAGTAATTTAAAAATGAGCAGAATAAAAAACAACAACATAGAGTATTGAGCAGCTTAAAATGAGTCTCAGAACAGTTTAGGCTAGAAGCTGACTATAAAAACATCAGTAAGCCTGGGTGAAAAGAAACATTTTGTCCTGGCACCCAAAACAGTAGAGTATACACCAGGCAAACCTCTAGGGAAAGGGCATCCCACAGGTGAGATGTTACTGCTGAGAAGGCCCTGTCTGTGATGGCTGTCAGGCTCAGCTCTGAAGGAAGGGGCACAAAGAGAAGATCTTGCTTCTGAGGAAGATCTCATCTATCAAGTTGGACAGTATGGGAAGAGGCAGTCCTTCAAGTACACTGGCCCCAAGCTGTTTATTGTGAATGTCTACGACATCTGAGATGCCTGCACTAACTCCTACAGCAAGGTAAGAGGACTGAGCCAAAGGGTTTGTGGAGTTTAAAGTGCTAAAGGGGTGTCCCACCATGCTGATTCATTTGACCCTTCTTTAATGTGGCATTTTATGTACCCATGAGATCTTATAATTTCTTGCATAGCTTTTTGTTCTGCTGCCTGAAAATGCTTAGCTGCCTCATTTTACTTTTTGGGTGGTGACTAAGAAAGAATTGGAGGGGAGGCAGAAAAGAAATACATAGCTGCAAATAAACAAGCTATCATTCATGCTCTTTCTTTTTTGACAGTGTTCAGCCCTGCTTGGCTTCCCCTCTTTGCAATTTGTGTCTTTTTTCTATTCTTTCATTAGATCATTGCAATACAGAGTTGAAAGGACAGCATGAAAGAAGATGTGATCTGGTACTCACTAGAGAGGTCATATGTGAATCTTTAAAGTAATGTTTATCAGTGTGCATTTTTATATTACTTGTTTCAATTCTTCTTAAAAATTAGTTTATCTTTATGAGTCTAGTATGTTTCTATTTCTACTACAAAGTGTGTTAACGTTTCCATTTTTGTGATTCCACACTTAAAAAAACCCCTGCTCTGTAAACACCTGGGCTGTGACCAGACGTGCAGTTTGATCTGTTGCCATTGCTGTTCCCGTCAGGATTTAAAATGCACAATCAGATAGCAACATCTGTCTGTCGTGCCCCAGTCGTCTGTGTCCCATTCCTTCCCCTTTATTGCATGTTTCTTTGATACCTGTGAAAGTCAGGTCCTTTTAGGCTAATCTTGTTTCAAACTGTACTTCCTGTTGAGAACCCAAGCTGTCAGGCAGGTCTGACTGGTCTCTTGTTTTCCCGGCCACTTTTTTTTTTTACTAGTTAGCGATGTACTCATAACTGCATGTTCACACCTCTCTCCCTCCCTCTCTCTCCAAAACTTCCAAAGAAAGACACCTGTGTGTAGCAGCTTTTTTTCCTGTGCTTTGTGGCACATGGGGTGGGGAAAGGGTTAATTGAAAGATGAGTTTTTTCATAGAGGGAGGGAGGCAGTCTAAAAACGATGCCCATGACTCCAGCTTTGCTCCAAGCTTTTAAATAAAAATGCCGGCAGCACACAGGACACAGGATGAGGCTTCTCTGTTCTCTCCCTGCGGCTTTGAAATGTTTGAAACATTGAATTTTTCAAACGCAGTTTCAAAAACACTTCCCCCATGCTGGACTACATATTCTAGCAGCCTCCTCCAGCAATTTCATTGGCTACAAGCTGCCACCATTCTGCCAGGAGTCTGAAGTGCTGCTTCTCATAAGTGCTTGTGTGCATGCTCAAAAGACAAATGATTAAAAAATGCCCACCATCTTACTTGGTGGCTGCTGTGTCTGATCAATCAACCATAGTGTGAAAGCTGATTGAAGTGGGTTAAGGGGGAGTGTCAGATCAAATCTCTCAGTTACAAAAAAAACACTGGATCAATTAGAAACAGGGCCACACTGGTCAAACTGTAGGTCTGACCACAGCCCTGGACTTCCAATGCCTTTTTGCACCATGATTGTGATAAATTTATCAGTGGATTTACAAAGTATTTTAAAAGGGCACAACAAAATTTTAACTGGGGCTTCAAGCTCAGTTTTTTAAAAACAGCCTGTTACAAGTGGGGGAGCCTCTAAAGTCTGTTTTTCCTCCTCCACTCTGTCCTTTTCCCCTTCCCTGAAAGCCCCTGTCACCTCTCTTCTTTTGCTGCTTCCTTTTTTCCCTCCCACCTACTGGCCAACTTATCTTCAGCTGCCCCCCAGGGATAAACCGCAGGAAGGGGCAGATTTGGGCCTGCACATAGTGGTGCTCTCTCTCTCTCTGTCCCCAGAGCACAGAATGGGGAGGGCCCCTAGTGCCTCTGCCCCTCACTGCAGCCAGCTAGCTGCTGGTGAAGTGAGGGTGTGGGGAGGCTGGCTGACTCTTCTCCAGCTTCCCTGGCCAGGCTTTTATACTTTGGGCTGCTGGCTCTTTCTCTGGCTCTTCTATTTTATTTTGTTTTTTATTATATTATTTTAGTGATATCATAAGTGAGGTCATGCCCCCCAGTGCCCCCCCAAGTTATCTAGCTATGGGGTTGGGGCCTCATGAGACCTGCTTGGGGGAATCCCATATCCACCACCCATCGCTGAGCCTGGTGAGGCTCTAGGTCCCACCACCTACCACTGAGCCCGGCTGCTGGCATCCTCCCTGGCAGATGCTGTAGTCTGGTGGCGCCATGTCCTGGACCATAGCAGCTGATAGCATTCACCACTGTCATGCCTAGGTCCAGAATGGCTGCCAGCATCCACCTGGCCCATGCACTGAGTGGCTGCCAGCATGCTGCTGGCTGGGTTCTGTTGGGCCTGAAGCTGTTACCCACATCCACTGTGTCCACCGTGGCCACAGGGCCTGAAGTGGCTGCTGGCATCCACCACTGCCACCGAGGTAGAGCAGCTTCCTAAGTAGTATTGGAGGGAATTTAAACCCCCCTCTATATTTTATTTTTGATTTAAGATTTTCCTGCAAACTTGGGGAGTCCCTCAAATTTGTAGGAAGATCTGTTTAGTGTCCGTGTCACCCTGATCCACAGATTTAGGTATTGGCAGATGCGTGCCACGCTTCGCTACTAGCATATAAAGAGAAAGACACGTGTCCCTCCTCAAACCCTCAGGGAGATTCTGCATTTGGATTTAGGTAGACCTAGGTTCAAAACTGCACTCAGCCATTTTGTTTGTAACATGTGCTTGGGCAAAATGGTATGCCTCACCCTAGCCTACCTCACAAGGTAGTGTGAAGATAAAGTGAGACAAGCACATGAAGATTTTTCTATACACAGGTAATGGGAAACCCCTTTAGAAGAGGACTGTGTCTGGATGATGCTGTCACCAGTCAGTGCATGACTTTTCTAGCTCCTCCTTTACTCTGCAGAAAATACAACACTTGTTTTCTGTCTTTGTTTCTCCTCATTTTCTCCAGGCCAGTGGGTGGAGCATCTGTCTGGACACTCCCCAGTAGCCAACCCAAAGAGGGAGTAGAGCTAAACTGTGCCTTCAAAATGGCAGAACTGAATTCTACATTCCCTCTACTCAGCCCTTTAAAGGGCTTTTTTCATTCCTTCCCTAAGCTTTGCTGTAATACTACTCACTGCTACTGTTTTTGCTTCTCTGTCTGAAAACACCCCCCTGAGCTTCTTTGAGAAAGAATGGGATCAAATGCAGTAATTATGGCACCACTGCTATTTCTTAAAAGAAGCATCCTTATCAGTTACTTAATGCATGGTTAAAACACACACACATACAATAATTCTTTGTGGTCATTCATGTATGTATTGCAAATGACCCATTGGCACAAATTAATCCCCCCCCCCTCACTATGTTTTGAGTTCTTGATGTGATTACATCTCACAGTTGCACAAGACACTGATCAAGAAACGGGCCTCTTAATCCTCCTTTCAGTTTTAATGAAACACTGTAAAAACTCCTTTCACCAGTGGATGTCAAGTATCAGTTGTACAGTCATTAACATGCTTTTGTGACAGGTTTACCATTGTGTTCTGTGCACGGTTATTCAGCAGCTAATTTAAGCTGTCTGTCAAGATGGAAATAACTACAAAAGGAGCATTCTTGCCCTCAATGGCATTACAATAGTAGACCTGTGTATCTATAAATACTGATATTTTTGAACTCTCCACATTAGGGTATATTTACCCTTCACAACAAAAGGATATAAAAGCAAATTACAAGCCATTATTAGTTTCTGTAACAAACAGGACACTTTAGCGTGGTATATTTATATTAAATCTCATACATGTAAATCCAGTAAAAATCTATGGACCTTGATAATACACTGCACTGTTAAACACAAGTATAGATTGTATTTTTTTGTACTTGCAGGTATGTTCCAGATATCTTCCTAAATTGCAGTGATGTCAGACTAGAACCAGTATTGTGCTGGTCGGAGAGTGGGGGGTGGGTGAGTTAGGTTTCTGTATCTGACATATTTCCTCTTTCCTGCTGTCTGTAAAGTTGAAACTAAAACTTTCAATAGACGCTTTGTTAACTTGAGCTTGAAATCAGTTTATCTTCTCGTCTTTTTATAACCCAATCAAATGTGACTCCTTTCTATGAGCTCTGAACCTCCTGGCGGCTTAAAGCCAAGACCAGACGAATCCTGCTCTCTGAAATCGGAGATGGAGAGGCCAAACCTTTCATGGAAGTTGGTTTATTTTTAGCTCTTTTGTAAGCTAAACTCTTGAAAATATAACAACTCCCAACTGGTTTGTGGGATTAAATAGAAGGGAAAATGGAGTTCAGGGGAGCACACACAGCTATCTGTGTCAATATCTGTGCAAGAGGACAATGCATCTTTTAAAACTAGAGGCATGTGCTGCCTTGTAATGGATATATAAAAGATACACTATCAAGATTTATCTGGTAAATACGTCAGTATAAATCAATAGTTTAAGTAACTGTAACAAATAAACTGTTAGAGCATTTATTATATTTTATTCCATCCTTTTTTTACTAAGTTCAGAGTCACATACATTTATACCTAATCTATCTATATATCTAATAGCCAAGTCGCCCCCTTCGTGTGGATATCTAAATCCGCATGGGGGAGCACTTTGGGGGACAGGGAGATTTTTCTGCACATGTGGGGAACTCCCCACGTGTGCAGAAAAATCTGAAAAGTAAAAAAAAACTTTTGGGGGATATTTAAATCCCCCCAAAAGTTAAAGAGCGTTCCCTGCACATGTACAGGGAATGCTTTGGGAACTGCTGGGGCAAGAGGGGGCGGGAGGAGAGAGGTTGGTGAGGCCCGCAGCTCTGTGCCACACAGGCCTTGCTGGGCAAGTGGGGACGGCAGGGGGGGGGGGGAGATTGGCGGGCCCACTGCACCACTGTCCCTGCTGAGGGGGGTGGGAGGCTCAGCAGGCCTTGCTGCCGCTGCTGTCCCTGCTGAGGAAGGGGGGTGGGAGGCTGGGCGGGCCTCGCTGCTGCCACTGCTGTCCCTGAGGGGGGGGTGGGAGGCTCGGTGGGCCTCAACACCACCGCTGCTGTCCCTGCCGAGGGGGGTGGGAGAAGGATTAGACTACTTCCTCCCCCCGCAAGTATTACAGGTCCCCATTCTTGTCCATTTATAATTAGGGATGCCAGCCTCCAAGTGGGGCCTGGGGATCCCCTGAAATTACAGCTCATCTCCAGACTACAAAGATCAGTTCCCCTGGAGAAAATGGATGCTTTGGAGGGTGGACTTTATGGCATTGTACCCCACTGAGGTCCCTGTCCTCCCCAGGCTCCACCCCCAAATCTCCAGGAGTTTCCCAACCTGGATCTGGCCACCGTACCTACCATCCCCAGCCGGTGGCGGGGGAGGGGGGGGGACAGGACCTGGCAACCCTACTTATAATACATACTTTAGGTGGTTAAAAACATTACATTTTTCTTTCCGCCCTAACCCGTCCCACTGTATCATCACAGTTACTCTGTGAGGTAGTTTAGGCTGAGAGACGGTGACTGTCCCAAGGTCATTCAGTAAACCTCATGGGAGAGCAGGGATCTGAAGGTATTCTGTCCATTACTGTACTTGTTCTCCTGTTTAGCTTCAAATCTTTTCTGAAGCATGACCCTCTTAGGCTTGTCCCACTCATTACATTGTGGCATATACAGAGGGCATCTTAGTTGTTAAGGCAGTGAGATAGCTTGTTCCCAGTTCAAGTGTCACCTCAGCCATGAGCTCACTAGGTGAGTTTAGAGAAGCTGTTAGGGCCTCCCTGCAGTGCCTTTTACATCACCTTACTGCAGTGTCAGATTGATGTCTCATATGGGTGCAATAGCTGTTCACTAGTATATGTTTGTAAATGAACAACCATTGCCATTTTTGCAAGAGAAGGTATCATAGATTTTGGCTGATAGAACTGTTTCCTCATGACAATAAGCAAAACTCAGTGATGGCTCAGGGAAATCTCTCTAGTGATATAGCTCTTGCCCTTTCCAGTAGTGAAAATAAACCAAACAATATAAGACACATACATGACAGAAAGAATGAAATACAGATACTGTCTTTTTGTTATATAGTATTCAAGTTAGCATCTGCCCTGTGGTGAAAGGAACCTTGGGGCCAGTCCACTAGAACTTAGTGTGACTAAGTCCCATTGAAAGCAGTGGAATGGCATGTATTCATGACTAACAAGTCCTGTTGATTTCAAAGAGACCCCACACTGCCCAAGAGCATAGGTCAGGGGTGGCCAAACTTGCTTAATGTAAGAGCCGCAGAATAAATGTCAGATGTTTGAGAGCTGCAAGACATGAACAAATATTACAGACATGTTTTTATTGAAAAATATCCAAATTTCTTTTTTTATTAACATTAAATGAGACTGCCAAAAATAGAAACAAAAGGGGTAAAAACAGATGTTGATAATTATATTTATTTGTCCAATGATAATTGTAGCTTGGGGGGGGGGCTTTTAGAATGCATTTAAAGTTAAAGTTGCTTTCTTTCTCTGCTCCCCCCTGCATCAAGCCTATCAAGGAAGGGGAACACTGGCTGGGGAAGGGAAGACCGATTGGGGAGGCATGCCTCCCCTTTGCTTTCCCAGCTGCCCTGCCAGGAGCCGCACAATATGTGTGAAAGAGCTGCATGTGGCTCCCGAGCTACAGTTTGGTCACCCCTGGCATAAGTTATCCAAATATGGCTGCATGGATGGCACCTGGAGCAGATGGACCCTCCTTCACCATACAGATCTCTGGAAATAAGAAATGGGGCATTTTGAGGCTCCCTTGTCCCACAAGCACCAGGTGCTGACTGACCTGGCCTCCTTGCATAAAGTTTTGCCCAGCACAATCTTCTTCTGGTTGGATTGGCTGGAATGGAGGTCATGGCGAGGAGCAGCTCACCCTAAGAAGGTGGATGTGGTGAGGCGGAAAGTGTCTGGCAGACTGGGAAGGGAGGTCGAGTTAGCAGGTGGTCTTTGGATCCACCACCCTGACATCTCACATGGGATGGAGGCCTTGTTCTGGGCGGATGGTATGCATCTATCTGCTTGGGGCATGGATATCTGGTTACATGGAGTCCGTCATTTCCTACTCTCTTGGCTGCAGCTGTAAGGGCATTGGCGGGAGCAGGACAAAGGGGTCTGACCTGCTCTTGTGGCGGTAACAGCATAGGGCCAGATCTGTTTATGGAAATCGACCTGCATGCCATTTTCCGGAAGTGGGGACTCCCCCTTTAAGGGTCTTGGCGTGAGGGCTGAAGGGAGCAAGAAAACTCAAGGACTAACAATGATTGCCCTCACTGCCAGATGGCAGGGGAGTTCACGAAGGGCCAGGCATCCATGTGAACCCCAGCAACCTGCCATCCCACAGGTTCTACCCATGCTGGCTGGCTGGGTAAAGATACCTCAGCTGGCATATGCTCAGCTGATGGGTTAGATCCAGTGGACCCATGCTGTGCCAATGCCTATTACAGCTGTAACCAATAAACTTGTGGCCAGTTTTATCCACATAATTTCCAACGAAACAGTTGTGTATGTGGTCAATTTAAACAGGGTAGTGTAGGGCTGTCCAAGCCTCTCCATCCCAAGTAAGACCTGGAACCACAATATGATTTTGATGCATACCCTAACACTCCAACTACCACTACGATAGGACTGGAATCCATTATGTACGGTATGGAGCAGTCTTGTGGTCTGACCATGTCAGTGGCCTAAAATGCCTGTATAACATCGACACAAAGTAGCCAGTGAGGCTGAGAGATCTTTTCATATTAATATTGGGGGGGGGGGACTGTGTGTAACAGAAGGGGATTTAGCTTGTGACAACTCTGAAGGGCAGTTGTCTGTTAACATCCCTATCTCTGCAGCAATCGCTTTCCAATGTGGTCTCAGGTTCACGGTAGCTTGCATGGAACTGATCCCTACTCCTACATTCACTAATCACACAGCGACAGACTGGTGATGGTCCTATGTTAGCCATGTAGGAATGGAAGGAACCAATCCTGCTGGCATGCCACTGTGCCAAACTATACACAGAAGGCAAACCTAGCCATGTGGTGCTCTTAGTAGAAGCTCTATAGATACTGTGCTTCATGAGTACCTGTCGGTAGGGGGCTGAATCCCATTATTCACACAGGGAATGGAGGACATCCTTGCCTCATTACCTGTTGTAGTCAGTTTTGGTCTGGGAAAAGCTAAGAGGTGCATAGGGGCAATAATGAATAATGCTCAGCATTTGTAACAGATAGCATCTAGGCTTGGGAACTTAGTAAGTGGTGATAAACAAGTGCATGAGGGAGTGGCACTTCCTAGGTGATCTTCCAGTTTTTGTGCCTCATCCTTCATCCACCTGGTGGCTGACCAAACTTTGGGCTTGTGCTGTTGAGGAAGATTTTGGCATTGATCCCATGGTAAAGTTCTGCTAATGGAAGGGGGTAACAATTTTTGACAGTTCTCTCTCTCCTGTTGCAGACATCCAGTTTGCTCATCATGCTATTCAAAGGGGTTCCTCAGGAACAGCCTTTTGGGGAGCATTTTAAGCTGCAGCTGGTGGTGTGGGAGTCCTTTTCCATTGACAGAAATGCCTTACATCAGTGGAGAGTTACCCTGGGATCTAAACCTGGGAGTCCCATGCTTCCAATCGAATTCCTAGGAACACAAAGGCCTCATTTGGATTGGGATGGCGGTGGGGGGGGGGGGGGAGAGGGGGCTTAAGCCTCACCCATGCTGTTTTCCTGACTTGACCTGAATCATAGAATCATAGAGTTGGAAGGGACCTCCAGTGTCATCTAGTCCAACTCCCTGCACAATGCAGGAAATTCACAACTATGTCCCCCTACACCCTAGTGACCACTGTTCCATGCCCAAAAGATGACAAAAATCCTCCAGGATCCCTGGCCAAACTGGCTTGGAGAAAAATTGCTTCCTAACCCCAAAGTGGTGATCAGCATTTCCCTGGGCATATAAGAAAGGGCCACAAGAATGAAGCACTGAGGCAACCCATTCTGCCCTCCCTCTCATGATCTGCCTAAGTTCACAGAATCCACAGTGCTGTCAGGAAGCCTCTGTTTGAAAACCCCCAAAGAAGGTCCCTGGAGCCATTGAGTGCCCTATTAGGGCATGTGTAATCCATGAATACACATCAGGTTGGGGAAATGATGTGTGTGTGTGTGTGTGTGTGTGTGTGTGAGAGAGAGAGAGAGAGAGAGAGAGAGAGAGACTAAATCTCTCTCTCTTTGCATGCTGCCCGCAGGTGACTGAGAATTGCAATCAGATGACTGGGCCCTCAGATGTCTGAGAACTGTTGTGGTCACTGATCTCCCAGCAAGCATCTGGTCAACAGGAATGGGAGGGAGACACAGTGTGAACCCCTAAAAATGTATTGTGTAATTCAGTTCAGTACTGTGGCTTTCCAGCTGATGAAGCAGGATCATAGGATAGCACTGCAAATCATTACAACAAATTCCATAGACATCATGGCAGCCTGGGAAGGTGTTTAGAAACAACTGGTAACAGATTAATGATCACTGTAATATCCATAATTGTAAATGACTGGCCAATTAATCTCAGCATAGAAGACTGAAAAATTGTTGTTGTCCCATTAAATGGACAGAATATTCATTAAGTCTGAAGAAAGAGGTGTGATTATTTATAATCATTCCACTTGTTAGAGGACATTATTTTCACCTAACCCTCCCTAAAAAACTCTACTGTACTCATGCAGACCAAATTATTTCTTTAGCATTTCTCCAAAATGTGGCTTGGTTTTGACTTTAAAAATCCATGCGTAATAGTTTGAACTGTCTAAAGGTTAGGGAGCCCAGTGGGCTTGTAGAAAAATATCCTGCCCCCTTCAGCCACAAGGAAAGGTGGGGTATAAAGAATTTAATAATAAACATTAACAATAAGTTTGTGTTTATTTGTGGAAATGGGCACTTGAAGCTTTTCATGACATGGAGGTAATGACATGGAGTGCCCATTCATAATATTTTTCTCCAGGCCTGTTGACAACCTCACTAAAGGTTGGTAGCCCTCACATGGCTTTTGGGGGAATTTATAGCATGCAACAGAGAATAAACTTTAATCTACAAAAGACAATGCAAAAACATTGTCCTTATAGCTAAACTTACTTGTCCTGCAGATTCCTTAATAACCTCAGGTCAACTCTAGGTGTTATGGTGGGAAAACCTTGTGGAATGGTGAGGTTGCCACTAGTTGTATTCAGTGGAGGTAGGGATGGCACGTCCTTTTCCCGGGTAGGTTTTTTCCCCCTTGATTGGACTTCAGAAGTAATCTCTAGTGGGATGCAACAACTGGAGAGAAGTTGGGGTTTGTGGGAAGGGGAATCAAAGGCTGGTTGCAGCTCAGGGTTTAGCTCCCCCCTCCTCCTCACCATGGTTTAAATTGTCCCCATGTCTGTTTTATATAACTTGGTCATGAGAAAAGCTGGCCATAATGTCTTGTTCATACCACAGTGAGTAAGAACCCATTTCTGCTTACTGGAAGGCTAGCTGAGTCAAATTGAAGCATCTGGGTCACTGAAGCCAAATGTTTACCCTTCAAAGCACACTCTGACTGAATGAAGGCTGCATATAGCTAGTCCAAATGGCCACTGGATCAAAAGAGAGATAAGAGGTAAATAATAATTACTTTGGAGGAGACAAATTTCAGTAAATAACCCCTCTCCTCTTAATGTTCAGGGATCAATGGGACTATTTCTAGTACACCCCTCCAAGTCACTCTTTGAATCTGTTCCAGTCGAGGGAAATGTAGGTTCAGCTCTGTGGGCAGGTAGATCTCAGTTCACAGTAGCTAAAATAAGATCCTTGTATAATTTGTAACACAAGAAGACTAGATACAAGCAATTGTGACTGTCCAGATTTCCAACAAACAACAAGAGCCAAAGTATCAAAAAACTAACAATATATATATATGAATGTAGAGTAATAAACAGAATCATACTGTTATTGCTGAGATCACTTCCATAAGAAGAGGATGCTGCATTATTCATGGCAAAAGAGATCCTGATCAAATAGATGGGAAATGGTTGATATCTATAGCAGGACTCATTCCCCACACTCCCCAGCTTTTCAAACCTGTAAATACTAGAAGCAGAGGGTGAACATTGGTTGACTGGCTGCTGATGCCACAATGGCTTTTAATGCTGTATCGCGGGGCATTTTCCTTACTGTTGTTTCTAGTGAGATGTTGCAGTTTGGAGGCTGTGTTCCATGCGAAAGATCACATGTCTGTCCCTGTCTATTTCTGGCATTTTCTCTCCTGTCTTGTGTGACTGAAATGAAGATTGGCAGACAGGTATGCAGAACTGGAGCATCCAAAATGTATCCAAACCACACTGGCCTTGGGATCACATTCATATAAACTTATTCTTGTCTATTATTTAAACACAATTTAAATAATGTGTGTTTGTCATGGTAATATATGATTTCAGGTTGTTAAGTGTAAATTACCAACCTGTGAATGAGCAGACCGCTAATAGTTGGAAGGAGATGGAACTCTTGGCACAACAAACTTACTTGGTGGCAGAAACACTTAGGAAAATATTTACGTTACAGGAGAGGACGTTAACTATGCTAGAGGAATTGACGGATGTGAATATTGTTGATCAATCGGTCTTTTATTAGCATATGTAGACATAAAACTATCCAGTTACATGTCTATTAAAAAGCAATTAGGAAAATCCATAAAAGCTAAATTCCACCACCTGCAACAAACAATATATTGGGGAATTAAATCATTTTCTTTCTTATTCTGTACCCTTTCTGAGAAAAAAGACTTTTCATAACTCAAAACCCCTTTTTTAAAAAAGATAAACATTTCTTTTAAAGAAGTAAAGAGGAGGGAGAAATGTGATAGCTCTGCTATGTTGCCTGCGGTTCAAATTGCCTGAGGGCTACAGATGGGAAGGACACTTTGGGTATTGAAATTACAGAGTAAAATGAATGATCTCTCGAAAATGATCCTACATGCTATCACAGTAAAGGAGGAACAAATTCCATGGACGCACTTGACAAGTGTATAGTCTTTCCTGATGTTTGGTTTTGGCATACCAGCTGTGCATAACAGAAACATGTACTCTGTTCCCAATAGACACCATCCCCATTTTGTGTGAATGGGGCAACATGCACGTTTTCTGTGCATATAGAGCTTCAATACTTGTGAATGGAGCCCCACTTTTCTGAGGGAATGTATTTGTGCATACCAAAGCAGTATGAGCATGGGAAATTCATACATTGCCTCATTCACACAAAATGGTGACTGTGTGTATCAGGAGGATCATTTGTAGTGCATGTTCCTGTCACATATAATTTGGAGTGCCAAACTTGAAATCTGAAAAGATCTTCTGCACGCACCCTTACATTGGTGGAAATGCGGTCACTGAAAAGCTATTACCTTTCATTTTTCATGTCATTATTACATTTCATTCATCAGCCATTTTTATGAATTGGAAGGGACCCAAAGGTCATCCAGACTAATCCATTATAACATGGTAAGACCAGGCCCTCCAGGCTCCCTCCCCAATTAACCTGTGTAATTCAGGCCACAAGTGAGGTCTGTTGTTGTGAAGGCTGTATCAAATACAAGAAACCCGAGTACAGTTCCTTGCTATTTTTGAAGCAGAGTGGGAGGAATGATATTAGCTTGACTCAATGAGACAATAATAAATGAATTTTGAAGAGAGAGAGAGAGCAATTAAAATTCTGCATGAGGCACTGCAGAGAAAAATTCACCTTCTTTTTTGTTCCACTGTGTTTTATGGCGCAAAATGTGTCGCAGCACTGTCTCTGTTTGAAGTGAAACAACACACTGGATTGTATCCAAAATGGCTGGCTCCAGACCTGCATTCCTAGTGACCTGAAATGTCAGCTGTGACTATATTCTGCTGATGGCCAATCACTGCAGTCGCTTTAGAAACAATCTTGAGCAAAATGAAAGAACCTGCATCTCAGTGCCTCACAGCGTCTGTGAAGTATGAAAGTCAGGAGACGTGATAGTGCCTTTAATTCAAGCCACCTCTCCTTCTGAGCAAAATGAATTGTTAATCTCCTGGTTATTCTTGTCGGGAGAGTGCTTTCTCGGCAAGGCATCATTTGTATTTGCTCGGTCCAGAACTCTACTTGACCTTTCCCCACCCTCTTCTGCGCTGTTAACAAAGGAAGAATGGATAAGTAGTTCTTAATAGCCACTGTATCATATAAAAGTTAACTTGTTCTTAAAACAATTGTTATATCCAGCCCAGGGATGTGGTAACAGTATGATCTGCAAAGCAGCCTGCTTTGAAACCGTGCTCATCAGTCCTTTCCACAGAGCTTTCTTCTATTCTTTTGTGATATGTTCACTTTCCGCTCCAGCTATTCCCTGCCCTGGCTGTTCACCACTTCGCTGTAGAATTGCCATCTCTCAGAACAGAGGGAAAGCCATCCATGTTTTGCTTGCAGAGGCCAATTAATTTAAACACGGAGAAGTTTAAATTTGCTTAGTGATGAGCACTGAGGCAGAGCCAAAGAAAAAACTGCCAAGTTGGTTTTTTTTTCTGTTGGTTGGTCTCAGCCTCCAAACAAAACATTTATAATGGATACTCTGTTCCACGGAGTCCAGGATAACAGAACAGGAGGAAGGCACCTAGCATCTTCGGTAGAGGGCTGGAAGACTCCACCCCAGCAGCCTTCTGCCTCTAAATCAGTGTTGCAATTGGCTCTCAGTAGTGAAATCTTTACCGAGCACTGGCTGGTTGTAAGGGACCTGAAATGGAGAGAGGCAGGCTCAGTGCCATCGGGCAGCCTGGTTCTGGCTGAAGTGGGAGAAGAGGGAAGAACTGAGAGTCCTGGGAGACTGGCAAGTAGCCATCTTTAATGGACCTTGAGCTGTAGGTGTAGGAAGCACTGGCCCTCTTTTCCTGGAGAGAACCCTTAGTGAAGGTTGATTCCAGAAGACGAGAGACCCTTTGTGTGTGGCTAGGGGAAAACACTGGGCTAAATGGCCCCATCAAGAGGCAGAAGATCCAGATTGGGATATGCTTCTCTCTAATGTACTTGGAAAAAACCAAGAGTGTCCCCCCTCCATTGTATTATCTGACAGTTTCCTCAGGAATTCATGGAGGTAGTTAGCAATTCCTAGTCAAAAGCATATTTCACAGTTGTCATGAGAATGCTGCTGAAAATGGCTTCTCTGTGGTGAATGTGTTTCCAGTTGTAATGTACTTAATGGAGTGTGGAAGCTGTAGAGAGGTATGCCTAGTTCTCACTGAGGTGCTAAACCTGTGTTTGAGCTATGTTTCCTCAGAATGTGAGTGGACACTCATACGATTGAATACTTCTCCTAATCTAAGCAGACAAAGGGCTGGCATGGAAAGGGCTTAACACCAGTTCTATGCCTGCTGGTCCACAGCTACTTTGCACTTTCAAAGAAAGCACTGGGGGGAAAACCAACAGAAAACTGTTTCTTCATGGTCTATCATTACGTTGTGAATATCCAGTCCTTGCTATGTATTCCTGGGGGAGGCACTATGCTTGTTTGAACATTGTCTCCACTATATTGACCACATCTGAGCCATTGGGTAACAATGGTGATGATGGTACCTGCACACTATTTATTGCCCAAGAGGTCTTCCACACAGTGATAGTTCAATGTGGGTTTCTTGTTGACATGGCAGCTGCCAGTTAAGGACAGCTGGGACCCACATGGTGGGTTTCCCTGCACTTTTCTTGCCCTGACTTCCCAAGAGCTGACATTTACCTCTGTGACACTGGTGGACTATTTTCCTTAATGGTAATTGGCATATTGCTATAGCAAAATTCCAGAAGGCACATGAGTGCACCATGGTGCTGTGTAGAAGAGGGGAGAAGAACACTAGCGTGGAAGACACTCTCGACTGTGTCATCCTATCCAATTTGCTGTGCTGCACTGTACGTGGAACGAAACGAATCCCATGGTGGGCTCCAATGGCTTGGGCTGACTTGGGCTGTGTGAAATCACTTTAAGCTTTAAAGGGGTTTTGCTGTTGCCTTTCTTGGCTCTGCTGGTGGAAGGAAAGGATGCCTTAGATGAGAGCACAGCCAAATAAGGGACTGCATTGCAAAACATTTGGTGATATGCACCACTACTTAATGTGAAACAGCTCCTGATGGATGAAGCTCATGACTAACAGCTGACCTTTGAGGGAAGAGAAGAGCAGTGCTTAAAAAGACTCCAGAAGAGTTCTGTGTGTATAGTTTGAAAAGAGATGAAATATTAACATGGGGTTTTTTTGTGCATGAAGACGAGCTCTTTTTTTTTTTTTTTTTTACATCAGAGCTCTTACAGTGGTGCCTGCTAGTGTTACCCCTAAAGGAAATTATATTTAATCAAAGTGATAAATGCTAATCTACATTACTAGGAGACGCTCATGGTTTAACCGAAAGGAATCATCTGTTGTTTTGGAAAGTAACTGAGCAATCTTAATGGAGGATGAGAAGATTTAGGGCTTACTGCTAATATTTCTCCTATATGTATCAAAGGAACATGAACTGGATGCTGGAGTTCTATTGCATTAAGTCTAGTTGAACTGTACAGTTCTGAATGAAGTTTGAGTCTAATGGCACCTTTAAGACCAACAAAGTTTTATTCAAGGTATAAATTTTTGTGTACAAGCACACTGTATCTGAAGAAGTGTGCTTGCTCATGAAAACTTATACCTTGAATAAAACTTTGTTGATCTTAAAGGTGCCACTGGATGCGAACTTTGTTCTGCTGCTTCAGACCAACATGGCTACCTACCTGAATCTATGTACAGTTATGAGACAGTTAATATACTGTTTTAGAGAACTTTGGAGTTTTAGCATAACAACAGCCATGCAACATCACAGCATCCACATGACATTGTCCCCTAACTGACCAGTTTCTGGGGTTTGCCCTTCTTTCCTCCAAGATTTCTCCCAGTCTGATCAGTGAAGATTTTCTGTTTCTCTGTCTTTGCTGCTTGGAATGCAAAGATGTTCACAATGGTAATAGTCCATCTGAATAGGAGTTTTAGATGAATTTCCTCCGTCAGCCACCATTTTCTTTGCATTTCCTCCCTGCTGTTACCAAAGGGTTTTTTCCCTCCCCAGGCTTAAAAAAAACTCTGGTAATAGCTATTGTGGAATTCAGATGAACTAGCAGATTGTAGCAATGAATCATTATATCACCATAATGCTAGAGTGCAATAGCAGTTATTGATTTTAAAAAGCCCTCTAATGGCACAGGGGTGGGGAAATACAGAATAAATGGCAACGGATGTAGGAAAGTATGTACAAATCTTCCATGTAGATGTGCAATTGCCAGTATGAGCACCTGTCTATTCATAGTGGTGAGGACCAAGGGTGTTTCCACACTGGGTTTTTGCTCCAGCTTGACTTTTTAATGGTATCAGTTTTTCCCCTCTCTTATATACAGCATAATTTGTCAGTTTTTCCTTTGTTTTTTTCAGGCTGCTTTTGCACTGGTCTAAACATATATACACACACACATACACAGTGGAAGTTTGGGGAAAAAAAACAGGGAGAGCAACAACCAGCAAATGACACTGTGCTCAAGGGATGAGAAAAAACAACACAGTGCACTTAAAAAGCCAAGCTGGAGCAAAAACCTAGGGCAGAAAAGGGGAAACAGAATCCTCGCCACATGGACACAGCCCACCAGTCCAATCCAACCCAGTATTCTACTTCCAGTCAGATTACCAGTTGCCTCCGGGAAACTGACAAATTGAGCATGAAAGCAGCATCCATTTCCCACTGCTTGTCCCATTGCTTGCCTGGCCTTCAGAGATATCCTGTCTTCCATTTAGCTATCATGGCTAATAAGTATTTGCATGTCAGGGTCTTTTTGACTGCCATCTGGAGCCAGAAAGGAATCTGGGGTCAGACAGCCAGGAGATTAGATTGTTTGTTGGCCAGGGGAGCAGTTGATCTTCTCCAGTAATATAGCACATTTGCCTAAGCTCCTATCATAGATACATATCTTGCCAGAAGCACATGGCTTCCTCTTGCTTTCAGTCTGTTTCAGGATCCTGCTAATCTGACATGGGTCTTGGGATCTTAGTGTCTTCTTGCTTCTGTCCTTGGAATATGGGCTAAGCTACATGTGATGCTTGGTCACATGTTATTTTTGCTCCCCGAGGGGAGTGTGTGTATCTTCTTAACTAGATACAGCCATAGCGACTTCAAGCTGTCTTGCAAGACTCACCTACAGGGAAAGCGTATTTTCACTGTTTCCCCTCTGGCTGAAAATGGCCTCCTCCCAGATGCTTTTTTTTTTGGTGTTGTTTTCTGTGTTGTTGGCCCACTAAGAATAATATGTGGGGAGGTACTTCAGAATGGGTAGAGTTAAATGAAATACCTGTGTTGGAGCAATTCAGCTACATGATGCAAAACCCTGAATCAAGATGCATTTCAAATATTTTTAAAACACAAATATTTTAAGTGAGGGGCATTTTAAATACAAATGCTTCAACTGAGAAGCATTTTAAAGACAAAATATATACAAATCCATAATTCATTTTTGAAATATGAAATATATTCATTCAACAATGTATTTGTACCAGTTCTGTAATGCTCCTGCATTTAGGTTGGATTTATTTAGAATTTTATTTGTAGACTTTGACTGCAGTTTTAAACAGACATAAAGACCCCAGGAACTTGTCAGTTCCTATCTCTACCTTTATATGTACCTGACTTCCTACACTCCCCTCTCCTGAGTTTTTATCTTCTATTATTATCTCCTTTTTTCCTTAGGTGTTTTCCTCTTTCATTGTTGAAAGTAGATTTGAAACTTGGGGGTGCTATTATATTTGGGCTTAAAAATGGAGGTAAAATATAACCTGCGGCCTTTGCCCAACTTCAGTTGATGCAGTAACTGTGGTCTTCCTTTGATAGGCATAATCTGGCCATAGTGCTCCATGCTCTGGTCACATCCAAATTAGGCTACTGCAATGGACCCAACACAGTGCTGCTATTGAAGCCCATTTAGAAATGGCATGATTGCTGATGGGCAATAATTATTGGGACTATAAAGTCTTAAAAGATCTGTTCTGGCAGTGTATCTGTTTCCAAGTGCAATTCAAAGAGCTAGTACCCTTTGAAGCACCAAATGAGGTTACATTAAGACTGCTTGTTCTTATATGAGCTGCCCTGACAACTTCAGTTGGCCTGTTTGCTGTGCCTTCAGTTTCTGGTGGGTGGTGGCTAGAGGAACAGCCTTTTCTGTAAAGGCCACTCAGCTGTGGATTGCCTTTCTCTTCATATATCCACCTGGCATGTGGCAGCAGCTTGTAAAGTAGGGTGTAGGGCTATCCCAGTCTTGACCATTATATGCCAATGAAATGTAGGGCTGCCAAGTCCCCCGGTAGGGCGGGGGAAACACCGGTTTTTAATGCTTACCCCCGCTTTTTCAGAGTTGTCCACCGGGGGACAAAATGGCTGCCAGCAGGAAGTCGGAGCCTGCCCTGCTGTGCCTTAAAAGGGAAATGTCTGCAGAGATCCTGCCCTGCAGTAAAAAGCCTCACCAGACATTTCCCCTTTAAGAAATCAGCAAGAGAGCTTCCACAGCAAGAGAGGTCTGCCCAGAGATTAAGGAGGGACTGAAGGGGCTACTTTTGCATGTGGCTTGCAACGTGGTAAGTTTCTCTTCCAGCTCTTTTCCTTCTCTCTCTCTCCCCCTCTTTCTTTCTTTTTTCTGTCCGTCTGTCTGTCTCTCGCTCTCTCTCTGTCCCCATCCAGCAGAGGTCTATCAGTGGCTATTATTAGCCACAAGGTCTAAATGGAAGTAAGTGCCTCTGCCAGTTTTTTTCCTTCTCTCTCTCTCTCTCCCTCTTTCTTTCTTTTTTCTGTCTGTCTGTCTGTCTGTCTGTCTGTCTCTCTCTCTGTCCCCATCCAGCAGAGGTCTATCAGTGGCTATTATTAGCCACAAGGTCTAAATGGAACCCTTTGTCTGGGGCAGTGATGCTCTGAATTCTTGGTGCTTGGGGGGCAACAGTGGGAGGGCTTCTGGAGTTCTGGCCCCGCTGCTGGACCTCCTGAGGGAACCTGGTATTTTTGGCCACTGTTGTGACACAGAGTGTTGTACTGGATGGGCTGTACTGGATGGGCCGATCCACTGTGGCTTCTCTCCTGTTCTTATGATATGAAAATCATATTTAGCACTTGTGTAGCACTTAGTGCTTCATATTCTGCCAAGATGAGGAAGGATTCAGTAGGGCCGTTGCTCAGTGATAGAGCATCTGCTTGACATGCAGGAGGTATCAACTTCTTCAGCTAAAAAAAGGATCAGGTAATAGGTGACATTAAAGATCTCAGCCTGAGACCCTGGAGAGCCACTACCAGTCTGAGTAGTCAGTACTGACCTTGATGGACCAATGGCCTGATTCAGTATTAGGAAACTTCATGAGTTCATGTGTCAGCATGTGGAAGCAACATCACAGGATGTGACATCACAAAATGATGTCACTTCCTTTCTCCTGGCTCCACCCCCCAAAGTCTCCTGGCTCCACCCCCAAAGTCCCCAGATATTTCCCAAGTTGGACTTGGCAGTCCTAATGAAATGGAAGGGAAAGGTGGTACCCTTACTGGCATGGGAATGGAAAAGGTGATGGAGTTGCTGGGGCTACAGCTGTAGCACTGTGCAGGCACATGGCTTCTGAGTGGCTAGTGGAACCTGGTACAAGCACAGGGCAATGATGCCACTTGCTGGCACTTGCTTCTGCTAGCTGCTCAGAAGCTGAATGTCTGAATGGTGCTGCAGCTATGGCCCTCACCTGTCATTAAGGGTGTCACCTTTAGAGTTGTCAGGTCTTACTTCCTCGCTGGCAGGGGGTGGGAAGGGAGCTCTCTGGGAGGGAGGGTGACATCACCCCGTGTGACATTCCTAACATGATGATGTCATGTGGAAGTGATGTCATCACACCAATGATGTTTCATGGCAACAGTGTTATTTTGGGCAAAACTCTATGGTTACCACAAAGTTTTGCCCAAAATACCAGAGCATCACTGTGTGATGTTCCAGCATGAAGACATCACTTCCATGTGATGTCATCACACTGGGGACATTGTGCCAGGTCGTGGCTGTTGGGGGCGGGGCTTCCCCCACTGGCCAGCAGGCCAGCGGTGGGCAGGAGCCCACAAAATTCAGGGATCCTCTGCTCCCACCGGGGGGCTGACAACCCTAGTCACCTTCTCTTCCCTCTTCAGTCCTGCACAGTGTCAAGAGCTGGGATATTCCCTGAATCCTACCCCACAAACTGCTGTGCTTTCATCTAGAGTTTTAGGCACCAAGTAAAAATTTCCCTGTTGACCCAGACTTTTGATTTTTTTGTCCAACACATTTTGAAATATTTTGTGGATCCTGACTCTCTCTTCCATTACTTTTAATAATATTTATTCTTGCACAAAGCTCTTCTGCTGGTGCAAGGCCTTTTGTGCAGAACCACCACAAGTTCCACTGAATCCATGTCAATGGTTATCCAGTGTCAGTGGTTATGTTTGCTGTTTTTACTGTTGTCTATTGATTGGGTTTATTTTATATTCAAAGCTGCCTTGAAAATCTTTTGGGATGACAGGACATAGCTTCTAGGGTTGCCAGGTCCCTCTTGGTCACCTGGGAAGGAAGGGGGGCATAAAGTTGCAAGATCCAGGTTAGGAAACTCCTGGAGATTTAGGGAGGGAGCCTGGGGAGAACAGGGACATCACTGGGGTACTGTGCCTTAGAATTCACCCTCCAAAGCATCCATTTTCTCTAGGGGAACTGACCTCTGTTGTCTGGAGATGAACTGTAATTCTGGGGGATCCCTGGGTCCCACCTGGAGACTGGCATCCCTATTTTAAATAAATAAAATAAATCCCCAGATTACTTCCAGATTATTATAACACATAAAACACAGAAAGATGGGGCCCAATGCCACTGGCAAAGTGAATGTCTTTTCTTTTCCACACAGTGTATACGTGGACTAGGTCACAGAAGGGAGGGTACAGGTGAACCTGTTGCTGAGGGCACTGAAATCTGGAGGAAATAGAGGTCAGAAGGTCTGTCACACATCCAGGAACTGTATCCTTGAAAAGACAGCCTGAATACAAATTACATACCAGGCTCAGAGGATCTTCTCAGCAGCCTTGAGAATATCATGTAAACTGGGGTAGAAGCACAGGGCCTTATATAGTTAAGTTCCAGTTTTATTAGTCAGCCCAGAACACCTTTACCTTGTCTGCACAGATGAAGGAAGATCTTGCATCTGATGCCTGAAATCTCATTGTAAAAGATACCACAGTTGGTCTGTGTCATTTTAATCTAGTCTAGTGCCATCCGTGACAAGGACTGAGACAGTGATGCTAAAAAGACATTAGACTCTGAAGTATCCCTGTGTTTATTTATGTAGTTGTTTTCTTTCCCTATAAGCATGGAAGCAGATCCTGTTCACCAGTCATATCCTGTAAATGAAACTGGGTTTTTTTTACCCCTACCAGGCTGTTAGCTGTAATGATAGCTGTCTCCCTAGAATTGCAGTGCAATATGGAAATATTGTGGTCTTTGTTGAAGTTTTCTGTGATTTTTCACTGATGAAAGCCTTGGGAGAGCACAGTGGCTTCCTCACTTACATTTGCTATCAAATGACAGCAAAATATGTGCGTAAAAAACCCAGTTGTCAGTTTAAACAAAATCTACAATTGCTCTGTACTGATGGTTTAAGCAAAAAAGGGGGGAAGATTCCTATGGGGGAAAAAATCCTGAAGCCATTTTCTAAATGCAGGACGTCTGCCCCTGGCTCTTTGCATTATGAATGTATCACCTGTTCTAGCTACATGGATGCAGGGATGAACTGTCATTAGGCAAGATTTAGTGCTTGGCTAAATTAAACATTTGTTGTGCTGCTCTCTTGCTTATTGCTTCACCAGCACTTTGCAAAAAAAAAAAAAAAAAGCCCCTCTTGAGCTTGCCACCAACAGATATTTTAGGAAATGAAGTTGGAAGTACCTGTCAGCTGTGTTGGAGAAACTTGACAGAGGAAAGTAAATGGGAAATGTTCCTGAAAGAACCAAAATTATTGGAGCAAATGGGATTTAAAGCAAAACCTGGGTCTGCTTATTATACTAGGGAGCCCAGCCTCAACACATAGATATGGGTTACATCATGAAACAGCTAGGGGCTTGCAGAGCAGTTTCAGGCATCCCTTCTACCTCTACAGCAAACATGCAGAAAATTGGTTTCCCTATAGTCACATCAGTTTACTTATGGAAGCTATTTACATACTACTTTTCTACTAGAAAGGCACTTGAGATGACTTACAAATATAACTACAACACCTCTGTTAACTAGGGTTGTCAGGGGTTGACCAGCGCGCTGAGACAGAGAGAGAAAAACCTCTTTGTCTCTGTCCCAGGTGAACTGTCTAGGGTGTCAGCCTCCTGGCATGGGCTGGAGCTGGCTCCTATCATGAAGAAAGCACATGGCCCTTCCATTAAAGGCAGCCCAAAGTTTAGGCTTATGAATCTCATAATTCATAAGAGCACTAAAAGTGCCTTGCTGGCCAACATTTGTGCTTGAAAGCACGGAAGAAAGTCCAAATCAAACTCTGAAAGCATACCTAGCTTAAACTGATGTGCCTCAGCCAGGTTTCTCCTTTAACTACCTGGAGACCTGTGCTGTTGATCTGTTCTTAGAAGCCACCCTGTAAATCAATAAATCTTTGTTATTTATATACAAGTCCTGCCTCAGTGTTGTATATGCTCACCACCAAACTTACCTCACAGCAGTGAACTCAAAGCCTTTACACCTGCTGCCTTAAGAACATCTGGTAACTGAGGGGGAATGTTACAGTTCAAAACAAACCTGCCCCCCCCCCAAATTGTAGGAGGCTGTGTGAGCCCTCTCAATTGATAGAAAGGGCCTGTCACAACCACTGCTATAACCAGAGTGCCTCCAGAGTGAGAGTTCTCTGTCTAGACTGTAGCTACCAGTCTAGTTTCTGAAGTCAGGTGCACTCAGATAAGGAAGAAGATCTCAACTGGGGATAGACTGGTAGCAGCTGTTCAGGTTTAATGAATATCTGGTGGGAAAAGGAAGAAATGGGGCAAGGGCTTTCAGGTGTTTTAAGGGGAAACCATAAAAGACAGTGGTGGGGAAACTGTGATAAATCAGGCATCATTGTGTACTTCAGGGTGCTTATTCAAACCTGGGGAACTGCAGCTCCTGAATGTACTGCTATTACTCTATCTCCATACTTTATTCAATTCAAGCATGAACTCAGATATGCCTTTATTTTTGTTTTGTTTTGAGATGTTCACAATCCATATATAGACCTCACCTCAGTCCTTTAGATTATTTTTTCTTGCCTTGTACAGATAATTTGTACTAGGATGGGCAGAGAGAGCAGCTGCAAGATGATACATGTTTCTGGTATTTCCCCCCTCATATACATGAGCTTTTGCATGCATTCTTGTTTTGCTGGAAAAATGCATTGGACAAAAATCTGGAAAGCGCACTGGTCTAGCTGGTTTTTATCATGAAAGCAACCATGAAATTACTTTCCCTTGTGAGAATCACCTCATAATTACTACAAAGACATATTTATTTATTTTTGTGTACTGGAAACCAAAGAACAGCTTTTCTGGTAACAGAGAAGATTCTCTCTCTCTCTCTCTCTCTCTCTCTCACACACACTCACACACACACACACACACACACACACACACACATCAGTGTAACACAATCCTTTCAGATCACAAATGGACTCCAAAGACAATATCCTGATTTATCTCTGACTGAAAACTCCCGTCTTTTCACGTGTTTCTGAGAACCCCCAAACCATCTTTATAGTAAGAATGTTATTCCCTCTTTAAATGTACTCTTGTAATAACAAAACAAAATAATTAACAATGTAGTTTCCTTTTGTTATGTTAGCAAACAATAAGTACTTGACTGAACGCTCTGTTCTGCTTAAGGTTTCCATTCGTGAAAATAAGATTTAAAATATGGGTATATAAACAGATAGCTAGCTAGCACACACTTTAATGAGTTGAATGAGTTTTAGACTTATGAAAGTGTTGCAACTGATGTAAATATTGAATGACTTTGCCTAACGCTGTCTGAGTATTTTCATTCTGCATTGTCTTAAATTTAAAAAGCATATCACTAGTGGCAGGGGAGTTTTATAATTCAGACAAGAAAACCTGATTTCAGATTCAGAAGTAAATCTTAAATGACCCCTGTAAGCATGAGAAATGGATGCTGCTGTTGATTTTAAATGATGAAAATTAGCAGTACCATCCTAAGCAGCATTATACCCTTTTAAGTCCATTGGCTCTCCTTAGGGTTGCATTGTAGGGTTCTTAAAAATGGTGACTGGAAAAAAGCCCACAGAAAACCCCCCACAGACATAAATGCTCACAGGAAAAAAGCCCACATGGGAAAATGCCCACATAGAAATAAGCCCGCACAGAAATAAGCACACAGGGGAAAAAGCCCATACACATAAAAGCCCTCAGGGGAAAAAGCCCACATGAAAAGAAGCCCACATGGAAAAATACCACGTAAAGTGCCATAGATATTTATAATGGTGGATAGCTATTCATCTCCATTTATGAGAATGAACAGGTATTACCTATATTCACATGCAACAATTTGTGCTGTGATTTTATCAAGTATAATTGAATAATAATTTTGCTATGTTATTAGGCGACCTGCCAGTGCATTAGCCAGTGTTAGTTTGTGGCAAGTGAGGTCCCGCTGCAGTCCATCATACAGAGACAACACACCAGGGTTCCCTCTAAGCTGAGTTAGTGTGAGCTAGCTAGCTCACAGTTTTTTAGCCTCCAACTCACACATTTTTGTCTTATGTTTAGTTTGGTGGATGGGGGTACTTTTTAAAAGAAAACAATATAATCCCAGGGCTAATGTTGTTGTTTTTAAAACTTTTTTTGCCTTTTTTAGGCCATGCTTCTTGTAAGGAAATAGCTGGTGAATTTGCTACAGATCACATTTTTGTGGGGGATCCCCCCCCAACTCAGTGTTAGCCAATGCTGTCATTATTTTAAAAACAGATCGTGATTTCACTCTTTGTTTTTGGGTGGTGGGTCTTTATTTTTAAACTGACTACCTATTTAGAAAAAAAAAGTTTCTGCTGATGGCTGTCTTCCTATTTAGGTCAGGGTGGCAGCACCCAAAATGGAGGTGATTAGCTGGATACTTCCAAGCAGGGGCGTAGACTTTTGGAAATTCGGGGGGGGGGGGTGCTCAGCGTGCACGCGAGGTGCGCTCGCTCGCTGGGGCGATGTTCTCCCCCCCGGGAAACCGCCGTGCCTCCCTGAGCCCTTCCAAAGCCTGCCAGTCGCTGCTGCCAGTGCCTCTCTCTCCCCCCCAGGCCATCCCTTCCCTCTCCCTCTCCAGCAGCGGTGGCCGGGCCTCAGAAGGACCCGGGGAGGCGTGGCAGCAGGGGCTCTGTTTTGCCAGGGGTAGCTGAGCCCCCCCCCCGGAAATTTTGGGGGTGGCTCGAGCCCCCCCGTATTCTACGCCTATGCTTTCAAGCCCTGGAGCCACAAATCTAAAGGAGGAAAGGCAACTTTTCCAAGCTTATGAGAAGCTATGAGACACAAATGCACTCAGACTGGTAAAAATATTTGAATTTACAGGGAGTTTTGTGGTGTTTTCAGTTTTGTGTGGGTGGTGTGTGTTAACAATTACATTGCCAAGGAATTTAATTTCATTTTTCTCTCCTAACAGAGCACAACTCTCTGCAAAGAGCCTCAAACCAGAGCTGGGTACTTCAAGGCCCCAGTTTGGGCCACCAATCTGAAAAGCCCACCTCCTCCACTTGTGAATCTGTCTGCAAAGCCATGGCGCAGCAGCCCATGCAATAGACAGGTATAACAGGATCATCAAACCCACCCATCCCATGCGGTAAATCCACAAGAACACCCCCCCCCCAAAAAAAATGACTGTAAATGAAAACAGAAATGAAAACAGGTTGTTTCACACCACCCTGTAAGAAACAGAAAACTGACATTACAAGTTCTGGTGCTGCTTTTAAAGCTTTGTGTGAGAACATAGCAAGGCTAATGGGTCAGATGGGCCACTTCCACACTCATTTTTGTTATTCATTTGTCCCTATTGCTTCAGGACCCTCCCCCCATGTGCTTTGCTGTCTCTAGTAGTCCCAGAGGGAGCAAAACACATGTGGAAAAGGGGAGGGAAACACAAAGCATTAGGGACAATTGGGTGACAAAAATGACAGTGCGGAAGTATCCCATATGATCTGGCAAAACAAGCTATGGAGATCATGCAGGCTGCAACAGGGTCTCTTTTCTGTGTTTTTCCATGGTCTGAGAAGGGACAGGAGTTTGGGGGGTGGGGAGTGTCATATACCTGTGTGCCAAATTGTATTCTCACGGTTGTAATAAACAGTTACTTGACTTAAGCCAAGGTATATTAGTGGGAGGGGGGGCTTTAGGAAAGGAGGCCCTAAACACTGAACTTGCCCTTATTTCCAACTCCTGGGTTACCTTATAGCTTTATTTTTTTCTCATAGTGCAAACACTGGCGTTTTCAAGAAACCAGAAGAACAACAAAGTTATGATTTATTTGGTGTTTGAATATCTCTCTTTTCGTGCTACCAATGGAGTGGTGACTTGGAGATGCAGACAGAATCGCTCTATAAAGTGTCATTCGATTATAAAAACAAAAGATGGTAACATAGTTCAGGAACCAACAGAACATTGTCATGACTCCTGTCCTAAAAAAGCAGCAGCTAACATTGCCAGAAGCAAAATGAAGCAAGACATGACAGCAATAAGTGCTACTCCTTGCAATGTGATGGGAAATGTATTGTCCGGGTTAAATAATGATATATTGGGCCATATGCCCAGAAAATCATCCCTTGCAAGAAGTCTTTGCTATCACAGAACAGGCAGTAATTTGCCTAACCCAAAAACCATAAATTTTGACATTCCTGAGAAGTATAGACAATTCATACTTCACGATTCTGGTGCAGAAAATCCAGACAGAATTCTGGTTTTAGGTGATAGAGAACTTATGCTTGAATTAAACAAAGACACCATCTTTGGAGATGACATGTTTGATAAAGTGCCAGATATGTTTTACCAACTGTACACATGGCATGCCAAGGTGGGTAATTCATATCCACCATGTATTTACATTTTACTTCAAAAAAAAGAACACAGACACCTATAATAGAATGTTTGAAATAATGAAGCTATTGATTCCAGATCTGCAACCTCAAAAGGTTTTGGTCGATTTTGAGAAGGCTTGTATGAATGCAGTGAGGATTGCCTTTCCACATGCTGAGGTAAAAGGGTGTTATTTTCACCTGCGTCAGAGCCTCATTAGGAAAATCAACAGTATTGGCTTGAAGACTGAATATGAAACTAATATGAACATAAAAATCACACTGAAATCTCTTGCTGCATTAGCCTTTGTCCCAATGAATGATGTGAGAACTGTTTTTTATGAGCTTGCTGCCACATTTCCAGATGAAGACAGCTACAATGAGGTGCTCACATACTTCTTTTCTACATATATTGAGGGTACAGCAGTAGAGATCCTCAGTTTCCTACAAGAATATGGAATCATCATGATGCAATCCTGGAACGGTCACCAAAAACAACAAACTGTTGTGAGGGATTTCACAATTCTCTTAGTTCCCTATTCCACTGCAGTCATCCCAGTGTGTGGTCTCTATTTGATGGACTACAGAGGGACCTGTCCTGCCATAAACTAACACTGGCTAATGCACAGGCAAGTCTCCTAGAGGTGAAAAAGAGGAAATATGAGGCACTACATGACATGGTTGCCACTTCTGTGCAGCAATATGAACAGGTGGAAGATAAACTTAATTACTTGAGGAGATTGGCTAATTTGTAATGAAGAATTATATGAGAGTTATTATTATTGCTGTTATTAAAGTATTGCTATTGTTATTATTGTTGTTATTAAATGTTGTAGTTAAATAATTGTTGCTTTTACTATTATTTGACTAGGAATAAGGTCCGTTGTGGAAATAAATATAATGGGCTCTAGAAAGAGGCTCTGGCCTTGGGCACTAAGCGTCAATTTGCTGTGGTGACCTCAGCAGGGTATAATGACACAGAGCTTACTGTTTTCTCCAGGGGAACTGATCTCTGCTACCTGAAGAGCAGTTGTCATTCTGAGTGATCTCCAGACCTCCCCTGGAGATTGGCAACAATGGTTTCCCAGGAGGAAATGGCTAGTTTGGAGGGTGGAATCTATGGCATTGTACCTCTGAGGTCCCACCTCTCCACAAACCCCACCCTCTCCAGGTGCCATCCCTCAAATCTCCAGGAATTTCCTAACCTGGAGTTGGCAACCCTATCTCCTTTCCAGACAACCATCAACCTACTATTATCTGCCCCTGATCTCTGCCATCTGGAGTGACCTCCAGCCCTCACCTGAAGATTGGCAGCAATGGTTCCCCAGAAGGAAAAGTAGTCTTTCTCCACAGTGGAAACCAAAGTAGATTATATCATTCTCTCCCCCTTTTGATCTGCACAACAACCCTGTGAGGTAGGTTAGGCTGAAAGTCTGTGACTGGTCCGAAATCACCTTCTCAACTTCTACAGCAAGAACCTGGGTCTAGCAGACCCTGCTTTGAAGTGCTAACTGCCATGCCTAGGGTAGCCAACCTACAGGTGGAGCCTGAGGATCACCAGGTATCACAACTGAACTCCAGACAACAGATCTCTTCCAACCCTGGAGAAAATAACTGCTTTGGAGGGTGGGCTCTATGGCATTCTATTCAGCTGAGTCCTCTCCCCTCCCCACAAAATCTCCAGGAATTTCTCAAACTGGAGCTGGCAACCTTAGTCAGGATTGGCCCCAATGAGTTCCTCACAAAGGCCTGGAAAGGGTTTCCTTCCTTTGTCTTTTTACTGACAGAACTAAGCTTGATTGCCTAGCAACAGCCACTGAGGGATAAGTTAGTCCCACAGGAGTGGATCCAGCACCCAGCCAATGGCACACGAGTACTCTTGAATGGCCAATGGCTGATGGAGTGCATAGCTGGAAATGGCCAACATGGAAGACAATTATATATATAGGATTATAGGCAATACCTGTTCATTCTCATAAATGGAGATGAATGGTTATCCATAATTATAAATATCTATGGCACTTTCCATGGTATTTTTCCATGTGGGCTTCTTTCCGTGTTGGCTTTTGTGTGTATGGGCTTTTCCCCCTGTGGGCTTTTTTTCTGTATGGACTTATTTCCATGTGGGCATTTTTCCACGTGGGCATTCTTCCATGTGGGCTTTTTCCTGTGAGCATTTTATGTCCGTGGGTTTTTTTCTGTGGGTTTTTTTCATGTGGGCTTTTTTCTTGTGGGCTTTTCCCCTAGAACCCTTAAAAATATACCAAACACTTTTGGACCACTTTAAATGTCTTGTCTGTCTGTCTATTTATATCACACTTTCTCCCCACATGGGGACCCAAAACAGATTACATTGTTCTCCTCCTCTCCATTTTATTCTCTCAACAACTTCCTGAGGTAGGTTAAGATGGGAGAGTGTGGCTTGTCCTAGGTCATCCAGTAAGCTTCCATGGCAGAGTGGGGCTTGAACCTGGAGTCTCCCAGATTCTATTCCAACATTCTAACCTTTCCACCACACTGGCTTAGTAAATCAAGTATTAATGTTGACCTGGTCTTCCATTTTGGGAAACCCTTTCCTAATATAGCATGCTGTACTCCCACATCTTGTAAAAATATCCTAGTGGTGTTTAATAGTTATTGGTAAGCTTACTTAACAACAGTCTATTAGCCCTGCCTTCCAAGACCTTGTATTATAGTAAATGCCACTGAAAAACTCTTGATGGTACCCTTCCAAGAGCCTCAGAGTTTCCCTTTGCCTGAGACTGGGCAAGATAAACCTCTCTCTCTCTCTCTGTGTGTGTGTAAAGTGCCATAAAGTCACAGTTGACTTATGGCGACCCCACAGAGCCTTCAAGGCAAATGATTAAGCCGAGGTGATTTGCCAGTGCCTTCTTTTGCAGTCTCCCTTCGTTGTCTCCCACCAACTTAGTGACCCTGCTTAGCTTCCAAGATCTAACAAAATTGGGCTAAACTATACTATTCCACATCCTTAGCCTATGGTATGACCAATATATGGCACCTCTGTATATTCATATGAGATTTTGGGATGGCCTCCCAGGTATGGGGCCGCAGTCAGAACTAGGGGTTCAAAAGCCTTGCTATGTATGTGGCACTTGGCACATGGCAGCTTGGATCAGGGTAATTTCCATTGTGGTCTCTTCTGAAGTCTGAAGAAGTTTAGAGGTCTAAAGTTTTCTCCAAAGCCCATTTAAATGGATTAATTGCCAGAAGACATGATTTCATTTCAAACATCCTTTTTCAAACCTCTGACAGAGAAAGATTGTAGTCACTGGTGTCTCTGTTGAAAAGGCTCCATTAGTTTGCCATTAGCTGCTAATAATATATCATAATTATTCTTGTAGGGTTAAGCTTGCCTGTTTTCTTTCCCACCTGCCTTGTAGTGATAACCTCTAAAGAATATGCTGAAGGACTCTCTTTCAAAAATCTTTTGCTCTAACTGAATTTTCTAAACAATTAATTACATACAAAAGACGGGAGCAAATGTAAAGATACAAACTTCAATTCCTGCAATTTACATTCTTGTATAACTGCACTGAGCACTTCAATCAGAAACTGGAATAATTTAATTCCTTTCTATTATCACAAGGCAAGAACATTCCCATCCCATTTCAACCTCCTGCACAAAATCCATGAGCACAAAATCCAAGAGCCAGTCATGGAAAAGACCATAAACTTAAAAAAGAAAAAGAAAACAAGGAAATAAACATAAAAGAAATTAATCTTAGTAAGCTGTCATGCTTGCATTTTGACAGCACTGAGATTTATAAGAGGAGGTTATAAGGAATTATTTTTGAGAGAGATACCAGTTCTCATCAACACAAGCTTGCAAAAAAAAAGTGTGGTGCTTCTGGGTACTGCCAGGAGCAGACTGGCCAGTGAAAATGGCCCTGGAGCAAGTCAAGCTAAAAGGCCCCTGTGGTGCTATGAGCCAGCCCTTCAGAGGGCTGACAATGGGCAACAGAATACCCCCAAAGCAACAGAGATGAAAAGCTGTGTAACAAAAGACACTACAGAGTAATTTCCAGAAAATTAATAACAATATAATGCAGAATATACCATGAACTATGCTGATAATATTAATTCAATACATAATATAATCACAACATAAGCACACAATGAAGATACACAATGTAGTCACAGCAGGCAACGAAGGATCCAGATATACACTTCATTTCGAAGTCCTTCCTCAAAAGTGACTAAACAAGAAAAACATTGTTTAAAACCATAGCCATATATACAAAAACACAGAAAAGTAAACTGCAAATTTACATACCTAATACAAATGCTTCTAATTGCAAAAATGCTTCTGATGGCAAAACAATCTGAAGACATTCATGGGAACAATGTTTTCTGTAAGGACATACACATATGTATAAACCCACACTGATAATAGCATAATCCCCTTATCAAAAATTATATAAGAAAGAAATCAAGGAACTCACATACCTACTGCAAATGCTTCTGTGAGGTAGGTGGAGCTGAAAGAGCTCTTTCCAGAGCTGTCCTTGAGAGAACAGCTCTGACAGAACTATGGCTTGCCCAAGGTCATCCAGCAGCTGCAAGAGGAGGAGTGGGGAATTAAATCGGTTTTCCCAGATTAGAGTCCGCACACTTAATCACTACACCAACTGCCATTGCTTATGAGAGGTCTGAGCCAAGAAGTCCCTGAAGCTCAGCTTTGCTTGCTTCTGACCACCAGCAGCCTTCCAAGTCAGTGGCTCACAAGGAAATTTCCCTATAAGTTAAATGGCCAGTTCACCCCTGGGTACCACTCTTAAAAAAACTACAGCCAGGAGATACCTTCTGAAATAAAGGAGCTAGAGTTCAGTAGCACCTTAGAGACCAATAAGATTGGGGGGCGGGGGTAGGTAATAAGTGTTTGAGAGTCAAAGCTCCATTTGTCAGATACCAGATGGATTTCTACCCCGTGGGGCTGAATGTGGTGTTTTCCATTAGGACGCTTTGAGCATAGCCATGCTGGCCTGCAGAAGAACAGCTAGATTCAAGTTCAGTAGCACCTTGGAGACCCACAGGATTGTTTGGGTATGAGCTTTTGAGAGTCAAAGCACCCTTTGTCAGATAGCTTTGACTCTCAAAAGCTTATGCCCCTCAAATCTTGTTGGTCTCTAAGGGGCTACTGGACTCGAATCTTGCTGCTCTACTGCAGGCCAACATGGCTACCCTCTAAAATGAAGCAATTATTTTTTAAAAGAATGTTCCAGTACATTCTAGTGCTGTTGACATCAAGGCAGGTGTGTTTTAAGGTTATACCATTATCTAAGACACCACTCACACAACTCAGAGCTCTAGCAGTGGCATTACAGTTCTTTATCCATCCTTGGCTAAAATCACTATCCTTCACTGCTGGCCCAAGAAAGTAATTCTGTACAGTGCAGGGCACAGCACTTTGTCAAGGCAGGATAACCACAGTAGTTAAAGTTTTGGTAGAATGCATAACATGGATTAGGAAAGATCCAGGTGGGTAGCTGTGTTGGTCTGAAGCAGTAGAACAAAGTTTGAGTTAAGTGGCACCTTTAAGACCAACAAAGATTTATTCAAGATATGAGCTTTAGAGTGCAAGCACACTTCTTCAAATACCTGATATCAGAAGGAGGAGGAGATCAGATTTATACCCCGCCCTTCACTTAGAGTCTCAGAACGGCTTACAATTTCCTTCTCTTCCTCTTCCAACAACAGACACCCTGTGAAGTAGAACTTCCCTTGAGAGAACAGCTCTGAGAACTTTGATTGACCTAAGGGCACCCATCAGCTGCATGTGGAGGAGTGTGGAATCAAAGCGGGTTCTCCAGACTCCACTGCTCCTAATCACTACACCAAAGTGTGCCTGCACATGAAAGCTTGCACCTTGAATAAAACTTTGTTGGTCTTAAAGGTGCCACTTAACTCAAACTTTGTCCTACAGATTAGGAAAGTTACTATCAAACCCAAGAAGATGCTAGCATTGCTAATAACTTATTTTTAACTACTGTGTTAATTGGGGAAGACCTTGGCCTCTACGACCTCTTTGTTGGCTCTGCAGAACAACTGGTTGGCTTCTGTGTGAAACAGGATGCTGGACCAGATGGACCACTAGTTTGATCCAGCAGAGTTCTTCTTATGTTTTACATTAATGAGCAGCCAAGAAACCTCAAAATGCAAGAAGGCTTAAAGTAGAATTGTTGTCTGAATGAAGGGAACAAGAATGAGCACAAACTTTGGCAAAGGAAATTTAAATTGAGAATAAAGTAAGTAAAAAGAAAGGATTTAATTAGATTGTCATTACTTGAAATTGTCATATAGCTGAAATGTTGAAACAAGCAATAAAACAAACAATATATCAGAAGAAGTCAGGGTAGTGGTTGGGCTATTAGTTGGCAAAGGAGTTAAAGAATTCCTTAAAAATACAGGGGAATTGCAGAGAAGCAAATTCTCTGCATTAGTCTTGATTGTAAAAGACTGTAGAAGAAGGAGTCTTCTGTACCCATGCCAGATATAGTCTTTGTAGGCAATGCATATGAAGAAAAGAATCAGTGAAGTTCTAGAGTCTTGGGATAGAAATTCATTTTCTACATGGTTGTGACCTTAAAATATTCACATACAGTAGCTCTAAGCATTTGGAGAACTAGTCATCTGCAGTGAGATGTGCATTACTAGTTGTGCCTACTTCTCCATGAGTGTGGTAACATCCATCTCAATTGTGTGGTGGGATTGACAGATCATGTGATTAGAACCACCATGGAGACAGATTTCAAGGCCCGGGGTTCAGAATTTTAAACACAAGAATCCAGAATATGGGTAACCAAGATAATCTTCAATAGAAATTAGGTTTAAGTATTTCCCAAATTTGGTAGATATGTTTACTGGGGCTAGTTGGAGGAGTGGTGGTGGTGGTTACGTGTCAGCGTGCAATTAAAAACACCAGCTTTTCAGCAAAACTTGGGACTGTTTGACTGGGTCTAAATTTAAGTATATTAAAACAACATGAAGAATACATGGCACAGTCTTCCAGATCATTGCTATGATGCGCCAGGTCTTGGCTCAGCAGAGTCTCAGGTTGACGCACAAGACTTAAGGTGTCAGTAAAAAACAAACAGGTGGCAGGGTAGGAAGGAGGATGGCAACACAAGTACTGAGATGTCTTGGCACTCTTCACAGCCAATGGCCTCATATATTTCATAGTTAATAAGAAGCAGTAATGAGTATAATCATAGCACACCACCTGCTTACCATTTATTTTTGAAAGAGAATGTTTTATTACATATTAATTTCCAATTAAGTCATAGCACGCTTGTAATCACTGTTAATTCTACTGTTGCTTGAAGACAGAGGTTGTATCCCAGGGCTGTTTTGTTAGCCACCACATAACACAAGATGGTATCTTTGGCTTACTTAATCCAGAAAACTAACACTTCCTTGTTCCTCATGCACAATTACTAAGGCTGGCTCACACACGGAAGTTCATTGCTTGATGGCTGTAGCATCAAGGGGTGACTTTTCTGCCGGAATGGGCCTTCATGGATCCAACATTACAGAGACCACTTACATGTGTAGTGAAATGTGTTGGTTTTCTCAGTAATCAGACTAATTGCACATCAGAAGTCATCTATTAAGTTATCAAGTGATGAATAATGAAGAGATTACACATGGCTGTGTTGACCAACTTAATGGACAACAGAGCTGGATGCAAACAGGGAAGATTTCATTTGGGAAATTAAAAGATCCCTTCTCACCCTTTTGATGACTGTGGCTTCGGACAAGCTTGATGCTGGTCTAAAAGCATTTCCTGCATGGATGCTTTCCCATGGTATCTATCCATAAAGAACATAACTCATTTGTATATTGTCATTTTTATTATGTATAAATGTTTGCAGAATATACTTTTCCAAATATTTTTGTCAGGACAGCTGTGAACAAAAATCACACTGTCATTCAGCTGTACATCTTATGTGATGTTTCTTGTTACAACCAGCTTTTAGAAAATGAATGCTGGAGCCTTGTACACTAATATCCCCCATGAAGAAATTAGGATAGTAGTTGAGAACCTATTGGAATCAAGACAAGATCTTAGTGTGCCCACTTTCTTTCTTATAGAGATCCTAGACATTATCTTAGAAAAAAACTATTTCAGATTTTCCAATGATTTTTATTTGCAAATCTGTGGGGTTGTCATGGAAAGCCCATGTGCTCCCAGTTTGGCCAACATTTTCATGAATTTGTTTGAATCCAAATATATTTTGAACAATGAGGCAAACAAGTTTGCAAAATGCATTTTTATTTATCGTAGATTTATTGATGATTTGTTCATGATCTTTACTGAACCGGTTTTGTTTGAGGATTTTTTGAAGTGGCTTAACAGTTTACACCCTACTATTAAATTTGAGGGCAAAGCCAATGAGATGGAGATCAATTTTTTGGATACCATCATTTATAAGGATCATCTGAATAAATTGGCATTTAAACCTTATAAAAAGCCCACTGATAGAAACACATACCTGCATTTCAAATCGCATCATCCTATTCATCTTAGAAAAAATTTACTATACGGGCAGTTCCTGAACATCAAAAGAAATTCTACCAACTTTGATGATTATAATAATGAAGCTAAGATCATGGGAGCCGATTTTCTTGAGCAAGGATACCCAGATGATGTAGTAATTAAGGCAAAGAAAAGAGCAGCCTATACTGATTGGAAGACTCTACTTCAGGATAGAGGCACTCAAAAAGCTAGTGTCTTTTGCTCTTGATTTTTCACCAGTGGCTAAACAGATTGGTCATATAATACATAAACATTGGCATTTAGTGTCAGGAATTGAAGGATGTTTGGGGACTCCAAAAATTGGATATAGAAGGGGTAGAAATATAAGAGAAATCATCATTAGATCTAACTTTCAGACAGAGAACAAGGTGACCCCTATGACATTAGGGCATCATAAATGTTTTCAGAATTGTGCAGCCTGTAAATATTCTCTGGACATTAAGGCATATGCACATCCACAGAATGGAAATATGATTCAACTTCCACATTTCTCTAATTGTAGAACATGCCATTCTGTGTACATTTTGGAATGTGAGTGTAAAAAGCAATACATCGGCATTTCTATGCACATGATTAAAGTCAGAATTTTGGATCACCATTCTCGAATTAGGAATTCTATTATGTCAGCTCCTCTTGTTGAGCATTTTGTTATGACTCGCCATGACCCAGAGAAGTTGAATTTTTTTGTTATTTACAAATGTACACCACAGAAATATAATTGTCATGACATACAGAAATTTTTATTACAAAAAGAAGCAAGGTATATCTTTGAATATAGAACTTTTTCACCTTATGGTTTGAATAATGAACTTGACTTTTCCTCTTATTTGTAGTTTTGTACTTTGTGGTTTATATACTCTGACTTTAAATGCAATGTGTGATCTGAAATGATTCAGGCACGGTTAGCTTTAAATATGCAAACTGAGTTTGTGTAAGTAAAAACCACTTTGCCGTCAGGAGTGTAACGAGCCCATGTGGGAGCAAGATAAGGCATATAAAATATGTAAACTGTGAGGGTAAGTCGGGTTTTAAATTGTTAAACAACAAGGTTTTGAAGTGTTGTAAATATCTATATACTAGATGTTTTGCTTGCTTTATATTAGTTCCATAGAATATTGGCTCTGAAAAAGTACATCGAAACTCTCTCGGCCGACAGGAGACGTTAGCCTGGTGTTTAGCCTCCCTGCAGACCTGGAAGTTGGCAACTCAGAAACAGCCAAGAAGACTACAGTGTATATAAGGACTGTGTATTTCCTTTTGGTCTTGCTTGGGGACGTTTTTTGTATATGTACATTTGCCTTTAGCAATAGTGCTTTAATAAGTTATTTGTTGTTTCCATGGAGTATTGTGTATTTTGTCATGTTATTGTATTTAGAAAATGAATAAGCAGAAAAGGTTGTAGATTGTGGCAGTCTGCAGCACAATGAAACAAATAGCTTGAATATCCTTGTTTTGCAAACAGACCTTTGTGCTCTGCTCTTTCCTGTGCTCTTGCCAGGTTGCTGCATGCATCATCTAGCATCTCTGTCCTCCTGTGCATCTGTGCTTTCTTTGCCTATCCAGTCTCTAACTGTCTTCTAGCCCCAAGGTTATCTATATCCTGGGATCCTGTTCACATGCTACCCTTCCCTCCCATTCAGTACGCAGCTCACTGCATTGCTAACTTTGGCCTTGTAGCTGACCTTGGCTGTAATCCTGTGCATGCTTAGGCTGCTGACATCAGTGGGATTTAAGTAGCCTTCTGAATAAGGCCTCATTTGCAGTCTTTGCTGACTTCCATTTAGTCCCAGGATTTTAGATAGGAACCCCCCGCCCCCCCAGTTTTAGATCCTTTTCTGACATTGCATTCATTTTAGCTTACTGAATGCCATCAGATCTGGGACTTGCCTTCATCTCCGGTGAGGCCAACCTGGGTAGTTACCCTTAGGCAAGTCTGCCTATGAGAAGGTTGCAACACAGCCTGCAGAATATTATTAAGTATGCCATTTTTAAAAACAAGAGACAGAATGCAAACTTCGATTTAACTTGCAAGACAAAGACTATACTTTATGCATAAAAATAGGACGCATAGGATACTATTTAAAAACAAGGTTGGCAGGGGCAGTCTGTTCATTGTTCACAAACTCTGTTTCCTCAGGAAGGGACCTCATCAGAAGAATCCCAAGCATTGCCCCCATGCTGGGAACAGCCCAGCACAAGAATGCAAGTTCATTAGATTTTCTTAAAACAGTACTGTGTTGCAATAGCAAGAGAAAGGCAAGGTCTGGGAAACTTGGCAGGAAGTTGTGCCCCACTATGTTATTTTTCACATGACTTGGTGATGCTAATTGAAATTTCTGAGGCCTTTTTTTTTTTTTTTTAAATGCTGACTTTCAGAGACAAAACAATCTTGAACTTGTCCAGTGAGGTTGCTTGGCTGCTATCAGTTGATGAGCACAAGACTGGAGGAAACTCCTACCACTGACCTTTTGAACGTCTGGGAACTTTCTTGCCAGAGAACAAGGAAAGTTGCTGTTAGCATGCAAGGGACAGCAGCATCCCATCTGAATGCTGCTAGCCAAAGAAGGTGGACGAAGTCACTTTGATGGGAAAAGTTCAAGGCAAGGAAACAAGAAAATGGCACAAAAAGAAAGAATCTTGGGTATGATTTGCAGAAGGGAGACATACTACTGAAACAGGGATTCTGGTGTTGAAACTGCAGGGCAGAGAAATTCAGCATCATCCCTAGTACACACATGCTTTCTTTCAGTCATGGATGTGCTGCAGACTGTAGTGACTATAACAACCTCCAGCTGGGGCCTGGAGTACTTTTGGAATTACAGCTGTTCTCTGGACTACAGTGATCAGTTCCCTTGGAAGGAAGGGAGGAAATGGGAGTTTCAGAGGGTGTGCTTTATGGCAGAGGTTCCCACTATAGTGCCTGTGGATGTCCTGGTGCCCACCAACATGTTCCCTCGTCCCCGCCAAGTGTTTTTGGAAAGTGGGAGGTGCCAGTGAGGCATCTGATTGGCCATTGGAGATTTGATTGGCTGCAAAGATTGTTTAAAAATGCTGCATTGGAAGCAACAGCCACCACAGCACAAGGATTGTAACTCTGTTACTGGAGGTATGCTGCGGCAGCATCATGCTCTGCCAGAATTCCAAATGTGCCCACAGGCCCCCCAAAATGGTTTTGGACCTCTGCTCTATGAAATCCCTGCTGACATCTGTCCCCTCTCCAAACTCAACTTTCTCCAGGGCACCCACCTTCCAATCTCCAGGAATTTCCTGAGCTGGAGTTAGTAGCCCTGCCAGAAATTAGCAGATAGAAAACACTCTTGAGGGCTGCATAAGAATGGGACTTCTGGAACTACCAGAATGGCAGAAATAAAGACTAAGTGGGTTGCAAGACGGGATCTCACTGGTATCTTAATGTGAGGTTTAGCCATTAAATGTACAATTTAGACATAGTCTCTTATATTTTACAGAGTTAAAAATTTGGTAATTTGTGGGCTTGGCCTAATATTACATGATCTTAATTCTAGAACAAGGGTTAGAGGCTGTTGTACAAAATGTTGTAATTGCTAAAAAATTTAAACCACAGAAATAAGTCTCATTTTATTCAATGGGGCTTATTCCCATGAAAATGTTTTTAGGAGTACAGACTCTATCCTTGAACCCAGCTATACCATGAGAGGCAGGGCCTGTGGTTTCATGTAAATACAGAAGTATCACCGATGTCATTATCAAGTTCTGAGTCATGCCTAGCTGCAATATTTTTGTCCTTTACCTTAAGCCACATTGGCTTTCTGTTGCATCCAGAACTTTGTTGCATCCACAACTTATTCCCAGTTAGTTCCATTCACTATAAAAGCACTCTAGGAATAATGGATTTTGGTTTGTCGCCTAGGGGCTTCAATCTACACACACTGACTTACAACTAATATACCACATCCTAACCTGGATAGCCCAGGCTAGCTCAGTCTTGTCAGATCTTGAAAATCAAGTAGGGTCAGCCCTGGATGGGAGACCATCAAGGAAATCCAGGGTTACTATGTGGAGGCAGGCATTGGCAAACCACCTCTGTTCTTCTCTTCCCGACTGAAAACCCTACAGGATCACCATAAGTTGGTTGTGACTTGATGGCATTTTCTGCCACCATCAACTATACCACAGTTCCATTAATATCGGTGAATTTTTAAGTGTGTTTAACTTAAGGGCCAAACTATATATTATAATTTAAATGATTTTGGCATGGGAATAATGTTTCCCACCTCCATGGCTCCTGGATCACATTAGCTCCAGGAAATGGTGCAGAGGGAGAAAGGCAGGAGTCTTTTCTCCCCCTGAACCATGGTCCCAATCCAAATCAGGTCCCTGATGATCTTACAGCTTTTACACAGGAGTTGCCATTGGGAATTCACAGCTGCGGTATGAGAGCTAGTCTGATGCATAGGCGTCAACTACGGGGGGGCTCGAGGGCTCGAGCCTCCCCCGAAATTTCCGGGGGGGGCTCAGCCACCCCCGGCAAAATGGAGCGCCTGCCAGTGGGGGAGGCGGGGAGGGCCACCGGGAGCCCGGGGGTGCCGGGCGCAGCAGAAGGCAGCCGCCGAGGAGGGGGTGGTGGAGGGGGGGGGCAGAGCTGGCCCGATGGGCGGGCACAGGGACTCTGCCACGCCGGCTGGCCCCCCAACCCAGCCAGCGAGCGGGCTCTGGGGCAGCAGCTGGGTGGCCTGGCGTTGGCTCTGGGCAGCGGGCAGCTGCAGCGTCGGGGGGAAGCGTGCTGCCACGACTTCAAGGACCCCTACGGGGCAGCAGCCCCCGCCACCACCCCCCGCTTGCCCCACCAGGTCTGCCTCCCTGGGGCCAGGGGGCGGGGGGAAAAGTGGCGGGGACATGGTCCTGTGCGCGCGCGCTTTGTGCGCGTGCACGAAAGAGCCCCCGCCCCCCCGGGGGTTTACAAAGTCTACGCCCCTGGTCTGATGTAATGGTCAAGTGTGTGGACTCTAATCTGGGAGAACCAGGTTTGATTCCCCACTCCTCCACAAGCAGCTGCTGGATGACCTTGGGCAAGCCATAGTTCTGTCAGAGCTGTTCTCTTAAGGACAGTTCTGGAAAGAGCTCTCTCAGTCCCACCTGCCTCACAGGGTGTCTATTGTGGGGAGGGGAAGGGAAAGGAGTTTGTAAGCTGCTTTGAGACTCCAAGTGAAGGGCAGGGTATAAATCCAATCTCTTCTTCTTCTTCTATGGCTGCCAGTTCCTGTCGGCAACTTGGGTAAATACAACATATAGTTTGGCCATCATGTCAATTTGTGGCTACTCTTTGGTCCATAGCATCAGATCATGTCCCCCCCACCGCCAAATTAACAAATAGCTAAAAAGATATTCTTTCAGCAACATCTCCTGTGTAAGTTAAACTAATTTTCCTGCCTGCTGCAAGACAAAATGGACACAGCAAATGGAGAGAATGGCAGACACGAGGACCTGCAGAGAAATAGGATGGATGGGGGGTGGGCACAGCACTTGCACCTTGTCATAGAATTTCTGGCTATTTAAGTGGATAGCCTCTCTTGGAACGATATGTGTGACCTGTGTTCTCATTTGGGTTTATTTTTATAATCTCTTTTTTGTTGTTGTTGGTAGTAGGATGTGGGAAGACAAAATCCTTCTAGGTCATACATGGACTCTCAATTCTACTCACCACTGTCCTAACGCAATTATAAGTTTTTAAGCAATAACAGGTCCTAAATGCTGCCATCTAGTGATGGAAGGAGAGGAATATCAGATCTAATCAATGTAGCTTGGCAGGGTTTAAGGAGCAGTTCTATAACAGGTAGTGCTCAGGTATGTTGTAATCATTTCAGTCTTTGCTATAGAGAGATGATTGGCACAATTCAGCCCAACAAGAATGTGATCTGTAATGCTGGGGACTAAACATAAGCACTTGTTCAGAGCCTGGACTTTATATGAAGCAAAGTACTGTTATTGGAAGCAGAGTTGCTGAAGAATTTTGTCTTGATTAAGGATTAAGTTCAAAGGTCAAGGCAATGGAGCCAACACTACTAGAGCTTAGATGTTGTTTCAGCAAAGGCTGAGGGTGAACTGAGGCTTTAAATGCTCCTGCAAGGAGGTGGAGATACAAGTCCTGCCCCTTGAGCAGCAATCTGCTAGTTCTTAAAGGTGCCACACATGGTTGCAGTGCTGTGTACTCCATCAGAGTTGAGATGGTTCATGGCTTTGTGAGGCTTGTGGGATTAACTGGGGAGAGACCTTAGGTGCTGCAGTGGGTTATGGAGTGGGAGGGTTCAGGGTCCACGTCAGAAGGTAGGTTGTATTGTAATTTGAGATGGCTGGCTCAGACTTCTCTTGTACATCAGTTGGCAGTCCTGGCAGTGCCTCAACTGCTTTCTTCTGTGGTGGTGACAAGTGCTCAGCCCCCCCCCCCCTCATCTGAGTCTTTGATCTCTCTGCCTGTATTCTGGTCCATGACAGATTGTGAACAAAGTGCAGAAGAAGCTTCATTCACAGTACTTGACATTCTTCTTGCTTGATCTATCTAAACCGTGTTTGTCTTCCTCTGCAAGTTTCCTAAACTTCAATAATCTCACTGGTATGGCCCTCTCTTTCCACTATTTGTTTAACTTCTACTGAGAGGTTTAGTGTAAGCTATCAGGACTTCCTTGAAGTAGTCATCTGAGTGTGCCAGATGTGGTCACTGAGGCTAGCTAATCCAAACATTAAGGTGTCCATCTGGCAAATGATGTTGTGTGGTATCTATCCATGTGGTCTACATAATTTAAAAGACACAAGCCAATGTGGATTCCATAATCATGTAGGGTATAAGTTTTGAGAGTTAAAGTTCCCTTCATCAGATAGATCCTGGAAGTTTTGTTGGTTTTAAAAGTGCTAGTGGACTTAGAGAAGAATCCCAAGCAGGTCTACTCAGAATCCTACTCAGGACTATTCAATGGTGCTTACTCTCAGGAAAATGTTCTCAGGATTGCACTGTTAATCTTGCAGACCAACATTATTACCCACCTGAAACTATCCTGAGACCTAAACACTTAGAAGAGGCTTCTTTCTATTCATGCTGGGGCTCACACAAAATGTAGTTTCTAGTGCTTCTCAACTCAAAGGACAGAAACAGAGGCACTGGGGACTACATTTCCCATGTTCCATGGCATTAAAGCTTCCAGATATTAATATTAATGAATGCAGTTGATCCTCTGAGCAAGGGTTCTGGTCTTAACATCTAAGCTATCTTCAGTACTTTTTGGGAAGGTTGAGGGACAGACTGGGAGGCCTGGGTGGATGCTCCCTTGGACTTATAGTGCACCATTATTACAAGTCAGAAGAGAACCCTCATAACCCCCCTCCCCCACTTTCTCCGAGACATCAGAAATGTTGAGAAGACTGAGCCAAGTATGCTACAATTGTGGGGCTGGGGAAGTCATCAATGAGTAATTTTCTGGATGGGAGGCCAACACCCTGAGACATAGCCCTGTTTACTGGCTCTGTTGTTGGTGAAAAAAGGTTGTATATGATAATCAAAACAGCACCTTAAAATATAAATACACAGTCATAATCTAATATGCACTAGACTGATTCACCATGATTTATGCTGTAGCAAACACCAAAGAGATAACAAATGGAATTATTGTTGTTTCATTAGGGGTTTCCAGGGTGACAGTAAGCAGACTGTAAGCTAGAAAAGTCCTGCAACTAGAGGCTAACTTCCAGAGGGATGCATTTCAGTGCAAACCACATGACTGACTATCAAATGCAGTCTGATCTGGCATAAAGAGATCTAGGGCACAGAGAAAAAAGGAGTAAAATAGAATGAAATGTAGAAATAAGAAGACAATGAACTAAACAATCATGTTATGTTTTTGAAATCAGCTGAGGTAGATTTCAAAGTCATGTATTCAAAGTATGTGAATATATATGTTCAGAGCTGGGTTTTTCTGTAAAAATATGAGTTAATTGTTTTAAACAGTGTTGCATTTCCCAGGCTGGCTTTTTATTTTTTAGAACATTATTTGACTTCATAAAATCTCCCGTTTTGTTTTTTTACACAGAGAAGTGCCCTGCCTATGTGTATCTGTTCAGGAGCAGAAATATTTCCTTGAAAAAAAATCCTTAATATGAAAATGTTCACCCTTTCCCAGTATTTTTCACCTTCATTATCCTACCTATTGGCTGCTAATTGGCACTACTTTCCCCTTGAATCACTGTCTGTCTTTTCTGTCCTGGATCAGTCACATGAAGCATCCCAGCCAAACAAGGTCTATGGAGATCTGATCTAGCTACAGGCTGATGCCACGAAGGGCCACCAAAGTTGAGTGAAGGCACCTGCTGTTCAGGCAGGCACTTCTGGGCACTTTCAAAGCAAACACTGAAATAATTGACAAAAGGACTATAAAAGACTGTTTGGTGCTATCATGATAGTCAGAAAAAGCAGCAGAGAATGCTCAAGAACGCCATTTATCTCACCCGTTTGCAGGGTGTGTTGGGGTGAGCTACTTAGCATGCCTGGACATTGGAGGGCGCTATACCACTCTAAATGTATATGTGTTGTCTCCTTAAATGGGATGCCTCTCTTTGTCTCAATCTGGGAACTGCTCCCTGACTCCTCCTCTCTCTCCCTCTCTGTCCTTTGTTCTTCCCATTCTTCCCATGGCTTTTCATGGAGTCACACTGTCACACATCTCTACAGGTCTCTCCTGTAGAAACAATGCCCTCATACTCCCATATGCATAATGCCAGAACAGCTGGCCACTTGTGATAAGAAAAGTACTCTTTAGGTTAGGCTTCTTTCTCTCCTTTTGACTGCAACCTGAATGTGAACTGAATCAGCTTGAATAAAATGTAACTTTTACTTTTTGCAATATACTTCTTGGGATATTTATTTACTGTGCTCACTATCATGCTTTTATGACTGGGCAAACTCTGCTGTATTAACCAAATATCCCAATGGGCTGGCCCCTACAAAAGATGAGTCTGCTTCTCTGACTTCTTCTAAAAGTGTGAATACCTATGATTCTGCCTGTATGAGCTGACCATTGCCTCAGGATGCTCAGATTCAAGCATGCTGAGTGGCTAATCCCAGTCTTGAACTTCATTTACAATCCCACCTCTGTGTTTGCCTAGAGATTTCTGTAACATCTGGCAGACCATTCTGGATTTGGCAAAGACAGCTGGGCCAAAGGATGGCCAAAATGGTACTGTGCAATGCCAACAAAATGGAGGCATATTGGTTTGGGCAACAACTGTTGCATTTCAGTGTTTTCTCTGTTGCCCTCCTGTTTTTTTTTTAAAGGATGACAACTCAATTTATTTAACTTTCTACATAATTAAAGCATGACTTTCCCAGGTGTGTACTGTTACAAAATTGCTGCTGTAACTAAAAAAGATGAGCAGAATGAAAGACAATGGAAGCTGTGTATAAGCTGCTAAAGAATTTTTTTTCAGAATGTAAAGAAAACTTAAGGCTAATAACAAACAACCCTAAACATTATACAAAGGTTCAATAATGATGATGGTTCAAAGGTTCAAATGATGATATTTGATGAGAATCTGAGGAGAATCTTCCATTGTCTTTCATTCCACTTGTATGTCAGCTGTGTTTCTCTACCTGATTGTAACTAAAAAAGATGACAGGTCAGAGGATGTGGTTAATGACTCTACCTTTTTGCATTATTCCTTCCCCCATTTCACCTCTGTTTCTTCCACTGTGCAAGGTGCACCCACTCTACTCTATAGTGAAACTGATGAGATGGAGGGATTAATGAAAGTAATGTTTTCAAACAATTAAAATGTTATACTAGCATATATAGACACACATGCACTTGAAAAAAGAATCACAGTTTTGAAGACCCCCAAATTGCCCGATCATCTCTTCCTGTTAGCATCGGCAATGGTGTGGGTAGGGAAAGATACAGATAAGTAAGTTTTCTCTAGCTATTGCCACTATTCTGCTAGGAGGAGGAGAGTGGAGCTGAGATGGTGTGTCTTACAATGAGTATTGGTGTGAATGGAAAGGGTCACATTCTGTCAGCTACTGCTTTGTCAAGACTTTCCTTGCCTTCTGTCTCCCTGAAAGAGAGTGATTGGTCCAAGTTCAGACAGATTGGGGATCTGAACATGGTGCTCATGGATCTCTAATCATATCTACAGTATAGAATGGGACATCTGTGGGCTGAGAATATATGCATTTTGTTACCATAGGCCCAAGGATGAACTGACTTTAGTCTTGCACAGTCTGCTTTGTTTTAGAATCCCCATGGTCTGCCAGTAACTGGAAAGTAAGACTGCACACTCAGAATCTTTCAGCAGCTGACTTCCGGCAAGACTTGTGAGAATGGCGGACGCTCTCCTCCGCAACTGCGGGGAGCGCAATCCATACCCGGCGGGAAGAAGGGGCTCTGGACTGGTGCCGAGCCCCCAGAGACCCCAGTGAGGGGGCTCTGCCTGGGGTGGCACGAAGGGGATCTCTCCCTACGGTGGCGACTGAGGGATCAAGATCCCTTTTCATCACCCCCATAGGTTCCCCCGCCATGGGAGCCGTATGGCTGAAAGCACAAATCCGTGAAGCAGCAGAGAGTGCGAAGCAATGAGGCTGGAACTGACAGTTACGCATGGAGAAAACGTGAGTCTGAAGTAAGAAAAGCAGAACATAGCGGGAAGACGGCGGGAGGAGTGAAACCCCCCCCTCCGGGACTAGCGTACTTACGAGACTCTTTACGTGGCGTTACTGCAGGAATAAAAGCCCATCCGCCTTGCTAGATGGCGGCATCGCTCACTTGGAGATATAAACTTTAGAAGGACATAAGTGCTGTTTGAAAATTTGCTCCTTTCGTTCATCTTATCTATCTATAAACAAAGAGCATAGCCTCAACAATGACGGGGAAACCGAAACCTTTCCCCAAACTAGGAAGTACAGCTCCGAGTTCAAAGGTTGATACCACGGAGATGAGTGCGGTGTTCTCCTCGTTATTGCAACCTCTAGTGGACCAAATGACAGCTCTCAACGTTAAGATGGACAAAATGCAGCTAGAACTAAAAGAGTCGAATAAATCCACAGAGAAGCTGCAGCGAGAACTTCTGGAAGTAAAAACTTCAGTAAAAAACCAAGACGCAAGACTACAAAAGGCAGAGAAGGAAAAGGCCTTCCACCACGATCAGCTTTTGAAATTACAAATGGAAAGATCGAATTTTTTCCTAAGACTTCAGAATGTGCCAGAAAACACGGGAGAAGACCTTAAAAATTTGCTAAGTGAAGCACTTGAACCAGTGACAGGCATGAAAGCAGCGGATATAAAAAGCGATATGGATATGGTTTACAGAACCTATCCAGATTATACTAAAAAGAAAAGCCTGCCTGGTGAAATTATGATAAGGTTCTCCAAAAAATCTACAAGAGACGTGGTGCTTAGGACCACAAACAAAGCAGCTCTGAAGATCCTGGGAGAAGAAGTAAAAGTGATGAAGGATATCCCATTTGAAATAAGGAAAAGAAGGAAAGCCTATGGAAAATTGACATCTTGGCTCCAGTCTGAGTCTATCATCTATCGTTGGAATACTCCAGAAGGACTATGCTTCAGCATCAAAGATAAGAAGTATAAGATTGACTCTGTTCAACAAGTGAAAAAATTTCTGGAAAAAAGCAAAGAGCAGAAAACTGGGAGAGACTCGGATGGTTCACTGGCCTCGCAAGAAAGCATGTATGGATTTGATAGCTCAAAGAGTGAAGAAGAAATGTCTGACTCGGAAAAAGGAGCTGCAGCTCCAAAAGTAGTTGAGACTGTTAAGACAAGAAGAGGACGAAAGAAGAAATAGTGATTAAACTGTTTTATTAAGCATTGCACTTATGTATTATAAATTGTTTAATTAACCGTATTTCTCTAGGTGGGCGTACCCGCCAAATAGTTTTGATATTTTTTATAGTAGCAGTAACAAAGTAATTGAAATTTATCCAAGGTTCTAAATGCTTCATAATTATATTATGTAATAAGGTAGTATTAAGCAAATGATAAAGTACTCTCTGTATAAGGTATATGTAGCTTAGATTGTAGCGTTATAGTTGTAGTTATAGGGAAAAATCAATAAAAATTTATATATATATAAAAAAAGAATCTTTCAGCAGCTAAGGAATAACTAATTTTGATGGAGTGGTTCTGGATACACACTCTTGCTTCAGCACGTAAGAAGCACCTTGCCAAATCACAGGCTGCAACCTTCTTTGCAGGAATCCCAGCTACCAGCTGGTACTCTACCAGGTGATTCACCAGAAACATTCCAGTGAATTGCAGCCTATTTTTCACCCACCCTCTGTAATAGGAGCTAAATCATCATACTCACTGGATGTGTAGCCTGTCTCCCCTTCACCACCATCCAGCTCCCACGCAGCTAAACCTTCCTAGCAGTTGTAAGAATCAGACAGTTGCCTCACTGGAATATGAATCACAGCAGTGCTGTGTACAATTCCCCAAAACAATGTTTATCTTAAAGTCTATCTTCAATCAAAGTTTATCTTCAATCAGGTTGCTGTATCTTATTAGCTTTGACATCAACTGATTGCAAAAGGGAAGCTCATTGAAGTCATCCTACAGGCACCTCATGCATGAAGTACCAGAGTTGCATATTCTCTGCCACTGGCTAATCTGATGGAAGTGAAGGGCTTCCTTCCGGGTGGGCCTTGAGATACCTTGGTCCCAGACCATTTAGGACTGCACAGGTGAGGAAGGGACAGCAGATTGAAATCTTTTAGGATTCTCAAGATTTGTTCCCAATAATCTACTTCTGCCAGTTACCTTATTTGCTGCTACCTTCTGAACCAATCAAAGGTTCTGATCAACCTTCAAAGGCAGTCTCCACATAATGCAGATTAATTTGGTCTGGATAGGATCAAAGTATAAACAACTGTGGACAGGTATTTATTTTCAAAGAAGGTGTGCAGCTTCTGTACTAACCAAAACTAGTGTAGGGTACAATGTACCAGAAATAAAAGCTTATCCTCCATCCTCAGATGTATCCCCAAACTGTGAACCTTCCCTTTCAAAGAAAGTGCAGCAACATCTCATACTGATGGGTTAGCTAAATTATTTACCAACAGTATTCAGTCTTATCTGGTCTGAACTTCAGTTTATTGGCCATCTTTCAAGCAACAAACTAATTGAAAATGAAGAGAAAAATTGTTTGCATACTGATGACACTTTAGTCCAAACTATCAGTCTCTCCCAATGGGAGACAAGATGAAAGCCTTCAAGATCTTACTGCAAAAGTGCCAAGAACTTGAGTAGCTGTCCATAGTACCACTTCCAGATGGGAATGGAAGAAGAGAATGGTGTCCAGATACCTATCCCAGACAACCTGGTCCAGAAGAATACCATTGCTGATAATCAGAGATCCACTGAGAAATCCAGAAGAATCAACAGGGTTGCACTCTCCAGTGTCTCTCTCTCCTAGCAATGACTAAGCCCACTTAAATGCCAAAACTGGGCTGAAAATTGGATTGCAATAATTGTAGATAATCTATTTCATCCAATAAAGTCTGGAGTTGCACTGCCACTGTCTACTCAAACATATCAACCAAGAAATGGATATTTACAACTAGCCAAAAGTTTTTGAGATGATTAAAGTCCAGATGTTTGAGGGGAGACCTCAGGCAATCTGTAACTATCTGAGGTATCTATATAAAGTCAAAAGTTACCCAAAAGGACATAACTAAGAGTGGCAGAAGGGCAAGGGACAGAAGTGCTTTTAAAATTCCATATTCTCCTGCCTGAATCTGGGGGTGTAATTCCTTCAGATTCATTCCTATCCTATGATTCTGTGATTTGTAGACCAAGGAAACAATATAAATCACAATTAAGTGTGCACTTACGGCAATTAAACCCTATTAAAACCAGTTCATCTTAAATGCACCTAACTCTGGTACTATCTTTTGGCCGTAGTTTAGTACATCTGGAATTCCTGTGCTCTTTGCAAAAGGAGGAAATATATCAGTTTAATAGCAAATCTTATAATTTGCAAGTAGAGAAGTGATTACACAAGCAATATATTCCCTTGTAATAAAAATATATATAAATGTGTTAGTTTCATTCCAGTTGCAATTTGCATGTGTATGAGGGTGATAGCTTTACCATCCAATAACTTCAAGATCAAGGGAGGAAGTTTCTTTGTAGCTTATCACATGAACTCATCTAGGACATTGAACTTAATGAGGTTTATAATTCACTCCAACTGCATCAGCATCTTTAATTATGCTTAGCATTTAATCTTCACTGCACCACTTAAATCACAAGATCTAAAATTAAACCTTCTCAAGACTAATCTAATAATAAACACACATGACATTTTGTGGAAAAGTGTGTGTGCCTGATTAGAGTGGCATGCCATAGTGCAACTAGTTTAAACAGCCAGTCCTAAAGAGCCATTTGAAGCCATGTGGGTGTTGTGCTGGATGGGTTCACGTGAAATAGATGCACTTTCAGGTACATGGTTTTTCATCTTGTATGGGTTTTACTTTGCGGGAAAAGGCTAGCGGTACATACTGAGCAAAATGAAGCCCTAAACCTACAATTAGCAAAAATTGCCTAATGATGAGAAACACTGGCTTCACTGATGCTCTTTATGGAAACAGCATTTAACCAGCTCACAGGCAATTACAGACTCATGAAAGCAAAGATTAGTGTTGGATCTGAAGCAAATACAGATTCCTTCTCCCCTCCATCAAAACATTTCACAGCCGTGAACAGTTCACCTCTTTGAAGCTGTAGCCAGGATCTTCTTTGAACAAATCTTTTTGGATTGTGATAATTGATCAACATACAGCATCTGATCATTTAAAGTCCTAAATGTGTGATTCTGATTATGAAATCAGTGTTCAAACAGTTGGCAGCATTCAGCGAACTCAGGACAAAAGGTATATTCTTTTTATAATTTGGCAGATGTCAAAGTGATGGATGTATTTACCGTGAGGAACTGAGATCTCAAGATGAGGAAAATGTATGAAATGTAGGAGTTGTATTCCAGTATCTTATCTGTGAAGCAACAGGCCAGGAAGGGTTTTTCTCTGCACATGATGCTTGGTTCATTTCTCTCTCTTTTGTTTTAGGGTAGAAAAAATGGATACCACCAAAATATTATGAGTGTCCTAAACAGTTCCTTTGGGAAATTTCAGAAAATGATTTGCTTGTGTTTATAGAATGATGGAAGGGGCCACAGAGACCATCTAGTCCAACCCCCTGCTCAATGCAGGATCAGCCTAGAGCCAAGGGTGTAGACTTTCCAATTTCCTGGGGCTGGGGCTGGGCCAGAGACATTACAGGCCATTGTCTCCAGGGGACGCTCAGCACATCCTGGAAAAGTTGGGGGGGCCCTCCAGCTCCCTAGCCTCCCTGAAGTTGACGCCTATTCCTAGAGCATCCCTGACATGTGTTTGTCTAGCCGCTGCTTAAAGTCTGCCAGTGAGGAGAAGCTCAGCACCTCCCTAGACAGCTGATTCCACTGTTGCACAACTCTTACTGTAAAAAAGTTTTTCCTGATATCCAGCTGGTACCTTCCTGCCCTTAATTTAAACCCATTATTGCGAGTCCTATCCTCTGCTGCCAACAGGAACAGTTCCCTGCCCCCCTCTAAGTGACAGCCATTAAAATACTTACAGAGAGCAATCATGTCTCCCCTCAACCTCCTCTTTTCCAGACTAAACATTCCTAAGTCCCCCAGCCTTTCCTCACAGGGCTTGATCTCCAGGCCCCCTATGATCCTTATCACTCTCCTCTGCACCCGCTCCATTGTGTCTGCATCCTTTTTGGAGTGAGGCCTCTAGAACTGCACACAATACTCCAGGTGTGGTCTGACCAATGCAGTTTACAGCAGGACTATGATATCTCACAGTATGGATGTTATGCCTCTGTTGATACACTCCAAGATCGCATTAGCCTTTTTGTCGCCGCATCACACTGGCTGCTGATATTTAACTTACAGTCCATCTGTACCCCAAGATCTTGCTCACACACACACTGCTACCCAGAAGTGTATCCCCCATCCAGTATGCATGTTCCTCATTTTTTTTTTAACCAGATGTAGAACTCGGCACTTATCCTTGTTAAATTACATCTTGTTCACATCTTGTTGAATTCTATCTCTATCTGCTGGTGTGTTTGCTGCTCCTCCCAATTTGGTGTCATCTGCAAATTTAATGATTAGCCCCACCACACCCTCATCCAGATCATTTATAAAAATATTGAAAAGTACGAGGCTCAGAACTGAGCCCTGTGGCACCCACTGGACACTTCCCCCCATTCAGATGAAATGCCATTGACAACTACTCTCTCTGTGTGGTTCTTCAGCCAGTTCCCTATCTAGATAACTATCCTAGAGTCCAGTCCACAGTCCTCTAGTTTACCCATCAGAACATCATGTGGAACCCTGCCAAAAGCTTTACTGTAATCCAAGTAAACAACATCAGCAGCATTCCCTCAATCCAGTATGCTTGTCACTCGATCAAAGAGGGAAATTAGGTTGGTCTGGCAGGACCTATTGGGGACAAATACATGCTGACTTCCCCAAATCACCAAGTTGTCCTTTAGCTGCACGCAGACTGATCCCTTTAAAATCTGCTCCAGTATCTTCCCTGGGACAGAGGTCAGATTTACTAGCCTGTAGTTTCCTGAGTCATCCCTCCTTCCTTTTTTGAAAACTGGGATAACATCTGCCTTCCTCCAGTCTTGTGGGCACATCTCCCATCCTCCACTCTTCATTGGGCACAGACCCAGATGGACAGCCGTGTTGGTCTGAAGCAGTAGACCAAAGTTTGAGACCACTGGCACCTTTAAGACCAACAAAGTTTTATTCAAGGTATGAGCTTTTATGGGAACACATACTTCTTCAGATATAAACCAGTATCTGAAGAAGTGTGTACACACACAAAAGCTCATACCTTGAATAAAACTTAGTTGGTCTTAAAGGTGCCACCGGACTCAAACTTTGTTTCACTGGGCACAATCCAGCACAAAGTTCTATAGTGTAAATAAAACTGAAATGAGTGGTAGCTATGCAACAGCACTAACTTCAAAGGGTCTTGTGCCGAACTATTTCCATAGCAATTATAATCTCTGTTTGGTAGTTGGGAAGGAATTTCTTCCAGAGCAGATTAATTAAAGATTCTTGGAGCACAATCTAGACACTTAAACATGATTTCATTGGGGTATAACATGAGTTATACCCTTCTAAATCCATTAATGAGTTTATAAAGCTATAGCCCTTTTTAGGATTGTACTGCAAAAGCTTCCAGTATAATACCATTGACTTTAAATTGCCCTTTTCTTGGTTATCTTTAAGAGATTTGTATTTAGGATTTGCCTTCCCTTGTATGCACCTTGGGTCAGCTTGCTTAAATCATGAGGAGGCACTGAGAACCAGTGTGGTCTAGTGGTTAGACTGTTGTAGTAGTATCTCTCTCTCTCTCTCTCTCTCTGTGTATGTGTGTGTGTGTGAAGTGCCATCAAGTCGCTTCTGATTCATGGAAATCCTATGAATTGATAACCTCCAAAACATCCGGTCATTAACAGCCTTGCTCAGGTCTTGCAAACTGAGGGCTGGGGCTTCCTTGACTGAGTCAAGCCATCTCATGTTGAATCTTCCTCTTTTCCTGCTACTTCAACTTCGCCTAGCATTATTGCCTTCCCCAGTGACTTTTGTCTTCTTATAACATGCCCAAAGTACAATAGTTTCATTTTAGTCATTTTAGCTTCTAGGGAGTGTTCAGGCTTGATTTGGTCTAGGACCCACTTAGTTGTCTTTTTGGTGGTCCATGGTATCCGTAAAACTTTCCTCCAGCACCGCATTTCAAAGAAACCAATTTTCTTCCAGTCACCTTTTTTCATTGTCCAACTTCCACACCCATGCATAGTAATGGGGAATACTACAGCTTGAACTAACTAGATTTTGGCCACAAGTGACACATCCTTATGCCTGGACCTTATGGTTATGGAGAAGATATTTTTAATGGTTAACCCTACGGATTCAGGTTCTAAGTTATCTCACTCTTATTTCTTATTTCAAAAGAATAAAGTGTCATAAAGCTGGGGAAATCCTCTCCAAATATAGGTTCCCTTTTAATGATTGTTCGGTCTATATTTCCTGAAACAATGTATTTTATTTGCTTGTTTTAATGAGCATAGGATTTAACATTATGTCCATAGTTTTCGCTCTTATTTGTTGTGTTCCATTAGATTTCATGTATGTTGGAATTTGTTTCATTATTAAGAGGATTGCATTATTTTTTAAATTAAAACCAAAACAAAACCAGTGACACATCCTTACACCTAAAAATCTTTATGAGTGCCTTAATGGCTACCCTTCCAAGTCTCAATCTCCTTCTGATTTTTTGGTGGCAGTTTCCTTTCTGGTTGATGGTGGAGTCAAGGAATAGAAAATCTTAAACCATTTCAGTTTCTTCATCATCAGCCTTGTTCAGATCTCTACTCTGCTATGGAAGTTTGCTGGGAAACCTTGAGCCAGTCTCAGCCTATCCTGTCTCACAGAGATTTTGTGAGGATAAAATGGAGAAGAGGAGAACAATGTAAACCACTTTGGGTTCCCATTGGAGACAAAGGCAGGGTATACATGAAATAAATACATAGGTACCTTGTGCTTGTATGATATTTTATCATTTGTCTTACTGATGTTTTCATACTTGGTATGATTTGAGAGGTCAAAAGGTGACATACAAATATTTTTTATAATGACACATTCCCCCACCACCACCAGGTTTCATGCTATGATCTGGAATGCATGTATGATGACATGAGAGATGTAGGGATGAAGCTGGTAGGTCTTTCCTTCAAGCAGGACAAAAAAACATAGCCTTGTTGGCTCAAACCAATCCTCCATCTAGTTCATATTCCTGTACATGATCTCTGAACATGAAGATTCTGTTTATCCATAATAATTAATAGCTGTTCATTGACCTATCCTCTATGAATTAGTCTGTCCTCTTTTAAGGCCACTGATGTGAGTAGTCATTGCCATATGACAAGGCAGTGGACATATCATAGAGATTAACCATAGACTTTGGAGAGAATCCTAGAGTATTACCCCTACCATAACATCACTTCTTGTTTTTACCAGAAGTGACATCATACAGCACTTGCACACCAGTCCCCACCCCATATTCTTCCTGAAGGACTGCACCCCACAAGGTAGTGAATTTCACATATTAACTTTTGAAATATTACACAGATTTGAGACCTAACTTTCAGCAGAAGTTACTGCAGTGGTTTATAAGAAAATAATTCAAAAACAGTGCAGCAAACAATTCAATCAAACTGTCAAATCATGAACAACACTACATGTTGTTTGAATAACTGTTTTCTGATGTCTTTACTGATCAATTATATTAATTGCTCCAGAGTTACAGTATATTGGGACAGGAAGAAAAAATGAATTCATGGAATGCAGGGAGGTGGTGTATATGATTCAAGGGGCATTGCCCCCATGAGCAGGACTAAATCATACCAACAAGTGGAAAGATACATGGTTTTGAGTGTAATATGTAGTTTGGCCCTGGGTGTCACTAAATCTGCATCTTCTACAGTCTTCTTCAGAATGGTAATAAACCAACACACCTAAAACTTTGGTGAGAGACCATTTTAAGGAATGTTATAGGTGGTTTTAGAAAAAATACTGCTTCCAATATTTATTGATTTATACCCCACCCTCCCCGCCAAGGCAGGCTCAGGGCTGCTTACATTAAAAGTTAAAAACAGATGAAAACAGGTTAAAATTACAAAACGTGTATAAGGTACAGGTATCCAGTGGTTGTAAAACTAGTGACCAAGCCCTATACAATATTAGTACACATGGCCATGATGGATTCTAGGGTAAGGCTCTTGACTTTATGTTAAATTATTAAATGCGGCTCCTCAGTTGAATGCCTGGTGGAAGAGCTCCATCCCACAGGTCCTGCAGAATTGTAATAAATCCCGCAGGGCCCTGATATCCTTGTGTCATATTGATGACTCTGATCAAACAGGCTTTGCAGAATTTTTGTAACTAATAATCTCCTGCAAAACCTGTTTACCAAAGTATGATGAAAATTCACACACCTGGAGCAGCAAACCCCCTTTATAATTGCTTTTAGCAGTGCAGTCCTAAGCATGCTTACAGCCGTTAAACCTGTAGCATTAAATGGGCTTAGAAGGGTGTAAGTCTGCTTAGAATTGCACTGTTAATGTTTCACCTAAAATGATCATTTGTCCCCCAAGTCCCTCCATCTTTCTCTTCACATAAGGGAGTTTTAGAGTTAGGTATGGAGTGTGCTCTAATACACTTTAAACCCAGCTTAGGAAAAGGTAGCAAATAATGAATACTTTGAGATCCTGCTGAGATGTTCTCTGAAATCCTGGTAACAATAAAAAAAAGAAAATCTTTCATCAGAGTCTGATCAGCACGATTCTACATCATCTGGGTCCGGGCAAATCACTTTGATCAGCACAGATGAAAGGTTGATGAAATTTCCATTGGGCAACCAAGTTCCTCACTACTGTATTTTGCTGCCTAAACAAGACCTCACTTTTCAACCATGCTGTAATTAAATAAGAAAAGATCAAAAGCATACAAATCCTTCATGTATATGAGCAAATTTAAAGGTACAAATTCTCTCAGTAGAGAATTCTGGATCATTCATAAGTAAATGTTTTCCCCCTTCTCTGATGATTCAGATCAGCAGCTTTGGATCAGGTACTTGCCTAGAGAAGATCTTTTTCAACTTTTACCGCAATATTTTGATTTATTTATTAGGTTGGTTTGTTTTTAGTTGCTTTTACTACATGCCATTTTCAAGGCTTTTAAAGCACACAAGTTTCATATTCTTTAAAGTGCATACATAAACTTCAAAAAAACCCATCAACATCTAATACCATAATTTGCCTTTATAGAAAAAGAATTGATGTAATTGAGTTCATAACTGAGTTGAATGGTACGTAATAATACTAAAAAATGTGCTGTTAAAATTCAGAAGTATCCAGTCTTTCTTCCAGATTGCAAGGCCATCCTTTATTGAATGTTTGAGAAACAAAGTGGAAACAAAAGCATAACTGTCGGTCATGATCTAGGTCTTTAATTATGATGGATCAGATTGCTTCATTAAGAGCCCACCCACCTTGAGACCAACCTTGAAAATGTATTTTGGGTAACTGTTTAACAACATCTTTAATATGAACTTGGACCACACTGGAAAAGACTCAAAAGTAGAGTAGGAAGGCTCAGAAGAAGACAATTTTGGTGTGTATCTAAAATATTACATGACTGGACCTCATAATTTTGAAGGAATGTTTATGTTAGGCATTAAAGGACATTTTAAAAAATTATTTAATTTTTTCCTTCAAGCATTTTACAGTTATTCACGCAGTTTATAGGACCACATTTGGTTGACTTCAGTAATAGAACTATATCTTGAGCCTTCTGGCTATTCTCTGGAACACTGGAGCAATCATGGAAAAATTTTCTTTATTTTGCTTAGAACATTTCTATACTGCCTTCCACCCAATTCAGAGTCTCTATGGCCCCAAATATTAAAATAAAGAATTTCAGACATTTCAAAAAAACCAAGTAAGTTGAAGGCTTTTGCCCTAAACTTATTTATTTGGAAGTTAGGGGTACTGAAACAAATGAGAATCAGTTTTCAATCAATGTGGTTGGGATTTGCTAGTGAATACATTAAAATAGAGGGGGAAGTAGATAATTCATGGAATATAAGTCTATGCATACCTGTTAGGCAAGAGAGTTAAAAAAAGATAGTATACTTTTGAATACTGTGCAGGGGGGAAACAAAAGGGATGGCTATGTCTTTTGTACACTGCTCATGAGCTTTTAGACCGAGTTTGTGGACTAAATGAACCTTGGTCAGATGTCATAAAGTGAAATATGATAATTGGTTTCTAACATATTAAAAGAGATCAGAAAGAATGGGGACAGTTGTTCACAGGGGTCCGTTGGAGCGGGAGCGCACAGGAGCACAGCTCTGGGAGTGAGGAGCCCAGGGGGCGGGCACATGACCAAGCCCCACCCCCTCCTCGGCTTCCCCGAGCAGTGCAGAGGCGCAGAGCCCTGGGGAAAGCCCTGCCAGGGTCTTTATTGTTTTTAATGTTTTGTTTTAATATTCATAATTTTATCATTGTTCCTTTTATGACTGTGTGCTGTTTTTCCAGAGACTTGCTCAAGGTGGCATATAAATTTTCTAAGTATACCATTTTTTATCTGGGCACATGGCACGTAAGTACTGGAAAAATTTCACCAACCCTTCAGCAGCTTCCACCTTATCAGTTTGGTGTAGTGGTCAGGAGTTGGACTCTAATCTGGGAGAACCGGGTTTGATTCCCCACTCCTCCACATGCAGCTGCTGGTGTGATCTTGGGCCAGTCACAAGTTCTCTCAGAGCTGTTCTCTCATGAGCAGTTCTCAAAAGACCTCTCTCAGCCCCACCTACCTCACAGGGTGTCTTGTTGTGGTGAGGGGAAGGGGAAGGGGAAGGGATTGGTGGTGCACATGTCCTGGGTATCTCAAGTCTACTTGAAAACTGGTGGTTTCAAGGGAGCAGGAAGAGAATGAGGGTGTGTTCTTTATGCTTATTTTTATTGCACAAAGTATTGGATGGGGAAGGGAATAGAGGAAGAGCAGGTCAGTTTCACTCACCTGTGGAGTGGAGCCTGAGGGGTTGGTGTTGCCTTCTGACACACTTTTGGTATGTTAGGGGGTGTGGCATATGCAAATGAGTTATGCAAATGAGTTATGCTAATGAGCTCCTGCACCTCTTTTTCTACGAAATGACCCCTGGTTGTTCATGATATCCTCTGAGGATAGGACAAGAAGCAGTGAATCAAAGGCTGCAATCCTGTGTATTTACTTTCAATGAGACACTAAAAGGATCACATGATAAATGCATGAAATAAGCATAAACCAGTCAAAATCAAGCTCATTGAAGTCCCACTTATTTCAGTGTGAAAGATGTACAGCTTAAACCCAAGACACAGGTGCTGATTCAGTGCCAACATTGGCACTATTATTTAAAACATTTATTAGCTGCCTTTCTACCTTACAGGACTTCAAGGTGGCTTACAATATAAATAGCAATAAAATACAATAAAAACAACAAATACATAAAAACCACTGATTTAAAGTCAGTGATTTAAAACTGCAGGTAGGCAGAAGAACAGAACAGAACCTAATTAACTGCCGTCATGAATAAAACCATATGGCCCTTGGATGCCATGCCCGTAGTGATTTAGCTCTGGGCACCCTTAGTGATTTCAGCTGGGCAAGCAGAGTGATTTCGGCCGTTCAGTTAGGACTGGGATCCCATCCTCGTCGCCAGTTTTAAGTATTGAGCAGGAGGCGATGAATTCAAACAAACAGGCTTTTATTCAGTGACATTGTTCAGCTCAAAAGACAGCTCTATGAGAGCAGCACTTTCATTTATACTGTTCCAACACATAACTTTCAACAATGTAACTATATACAAGCAATACTATTGGACCCAAGCAGGGCTCAGTGATTGGGTATCTAGATTGGCTTCAGGACCAATGGGGAGTCTTTATTAATCAGCCAATAGGAATTGGAGCTTTAGGATACCAGAGCCCTTTTCAAGCTATTACCGCTTCATATTCTAAACAAACATAACAGTAGTTATACTATTAATGTTCCTTAATGGAAAGTTGTTCAGGGACAGCACCACTAGGATTATTTTCTTTCAGATGAGAGAGGACTAGACACTGTCTTTCTAATATCTCCTTAATCTCCACTTCTGTGAGCCAATTAAGTAAGTGCCTGCAGCTGGCTGTGCAGCAGCTGATTCCCAGAAAGCCACCATTTTGGCTGCCACCCCCAGGGTTGTACAACTGGCTTTGCACTGTTTGCTTACACTTCCTTATAGCTTGAGGGTATCATCTTCTGAAGGCTGGAGAGACTTCCCAAGCATCAGGGAAATATCCCCTGCTATTAAAGAACATTTTTGCTTCTTTTGTTAGTCCCTGGCTTTAGTTTCAGCAGTTCAATTTGGGGCAAGGGAAAAATGCAGGACTTTGAAGCTTGCTGCAGAGACTAAGACTGAAAGGTCATTGCTTTCAGTAATGTGTAAGGGGTTGTGAGAATACTCACTGACTGCTTGGGCTTGTGCTAATGTGTTGCCCAGCTGATCCTGCCGACATACGGTTTTCTCGTAATTTCATTTTTACCTTACCCTTCCTCTAAGGAGCTCTGGATGGTGTGTGTGGCTCTGTCCTTCTCTGTTTTATCTCCACAGCATCCCTGTGATATAAGTTAGAGTGAGAATTAATGGCCCAAGGTCAAACAGTGATTTTTGCATGCCAAGATTTGAACCTGGGTCTCTCCAGGCCTAGACCAATACTCTTTCAGCACTGATCATTGCTGTAGTGGTCTGACCTGAATAAATGGGAGAGGTTGAGAGGACTCTGTGTAGAGGTGGGGTATTTATTTATTTTATTTGTATCTTGCCCTCTCTGCCAAGGACAAGCAGGTGGGGGCTGAGGAAAGGGGTGAACTTCCTCTCCCATTGAAGCAATTCCCACTGGGTGACAGAACTCCACACCAGAAGAGATTAAGCAGCATAGTTGCCTTCTAGGAAGGAAGGTGCTGGGAACACTGAGCCTGGCTCTGCCTAGCACCTGGCTTTAGGATCCTGTCTAGCAGGGAGGAAAATCTTAGGAATACAGAGTCTTTTTAATTTTAAAAAACGTTTCTCAAAAAAAGTAGGATATAAAAGGGAAGAGGGGATGGGGAAAATATAGATTCAACAAATTTATCAAATATTATGAGTTGTTACATACAACAAGTAAAACTAGAGGTATTATCAGATGTAATACATATTTCAAATTTAGAAGCAGACAATAAAACATCAATATTACAGTGTTTTGGGATGGGCTCTCTCTTTAAAAGAACGAACAAGAACTTTCCTAACGTCTGCGATAATCTATTAACAATAAAACAGATTAAATCTTTAACAACTGAACAAACTTCATAGAGAGTCAAAAACGGAGTCATGATGCCTATATGAGTAGATATGCAATACACATGCAAAATAGTAAAATACATAAGTCAATACGCAATAGGAGAATCACTCAACTGAATCTTTCCCTGATTTGTGCATAACAGAGCCCTTGATCTGTAGGCTCACCTGAGCTTGATCCCCTACCTTATCCAGGGAATGTTACATTTTGCTTCAGAACTAGCACTCTCCATGTGCCTGCTTTCTTCCCTCCTGTTCTACCTGTATATTGGAAGCAGATATTAAAAAAAACAACTCAAGTCTCCAGTACAGGAGGCTTTCCTCATGGGGAGACTACCCCTGGAATTGCTTTCTACTCTAGGAGGCCCACACGACATGTTCTGCTTGTAGAGAAAGAACCAACAACCTGGCCTCAGGTCTGAATTCTATAGGGGCCCCTTCTCTATGTATGTGTCACTTTCTTTTCGTAATTAATGAACCATCACAGATTCAAGATAGGGCTCCTCCCTCGCATCACATGACCTACGAAAAGCTCTGCCATCTTGGAAGCTGGCTGGCAGGTTGTTCGGACAGACACCAATTGTCATCTTTTAGCTAATCAGTTTGCAGACTGGAACAATGAACTGCAGGTTCCAAACGACTGGCAGTGGCAGTAGATTTATTTTGCAGCTAACAGCCTTTGTAATGCTCAGACCAACTTTATCTCATTTTACTGTGGCTTCTCAGAGATAATTGCTGAAGTACTTTGTTAAAAAGAAAAGCTCTCTGCATTTCCATTAACTCGCTGCATGGTGCCTGTTTCACTCGAGTGCTCTAGGTACCACTTACAGTTCAGTTTTACAGTCATGATGGACTGAAATGTATCAACCTGCATTCTTTCCAGTCCGCTAATTGTATGCATTAATCAACAGGAAGATTCAGATGATTATTTTTATTCTCTCCCTCACCCCCTAGTCCTTCTTTAGTGAGTCTCCTCTTCAGAATAAAAGCACAAATCTTATTGTCAATGAATTCCCAACTGCCACAGGATTAAATAAAGTACCTTCTTACCACAGCAGGGTGTATTAAGTTACCGTTTGATGGGAGCAACCCAAGCATACAGAAGCTGTTGAAAATTAAAACAACAATAACAAAGAAGAGCATTGTACAAGGTAAATCGACAACATGTATGTGTTTACATAATCATGTTGGAATTTGCTTTGAAATTTTGCCTGGAAAATGTATTAAGTCTGAAAGGGGAAGATTGAAATAGCTGAGCCCTCAAATAGCCAAAACAAAATAGGAAAGCCGTGTGGTGGGCTGGAAAAAAAGAAGATGCCAGGAATCCCTTTTGTAATGGGTCAAGGCTGATGTGCCACTCAAAAGCTAGGAGAGATCAGTATACAAGCCACGGGAAATGCTAATGTTGCCCGCATTCCTCCATTTAGTTGTGCTTAAGGTGATTAATTTTTATGTTTTCAAAGAATGGCTTTTGAGCATGACTAGTGCTTGCCTGTGTATAATTGTATCAACTGTTTGTACAGGGGGGGAAATTGAGAACCGTTCCACTCCCACTGACATGCTTTAAAGCATGACATGGAAATCAGAAAAAACCAAGTACTTGCCTTCTGCCAAGGTTTCTTCTGTCAAGGAAAGATCATTCTGGAATATTCCTGAACTCAACAGTATTTTGGATGTACGAACAGCTGTAACTCTGGCAGATGTTAAGTTTGTTTCAAACTGAGGACGGTAAATGTTTCCCAACTTCACCGGCATATTTACAAAGAGATGGCAAGAGACACTGATGGAATAAAGCCCTGCATAGTTCATGTGCTTTCATTCCCACAATGTGAGCTACAACCTGAGGTTCAGAGTCCTATTTCTAGACTTCTGAAGTCATGAGGTTTGCTTGCAGTATCATTCATGACCCTACATTCTGTTTGTCTATTCCTGGGGGCTCAGGGGTGGAGTCCAGGGCTGCAGCATTCTCCAGGATTCCCTTTTTCTCAGTCAGTCCTTCAGGAGAGTCTATCCTGCTGCTCCTCAGTCCTTCCCACATACACCTAGTGATGGATCTGGCTCTTCCACAGCATGTCTTTTAAAGGTTCTCCTGGGGGAAGCAGCCTCTCTGGGCTCCTCCAATCCCCTGTCTTGCAAGGAAAGGCCTTCCTGATTGGCCTTTGGCCCACTGGGACACTGTCTGATGATTCTTCTTTCTGGGCCCCAACCCCTTGAGCCTCTTTCAAGGGCTGAGTATTAGCCCTGCCTGGGCCTAGAAAGCACACATCTATCCATTCCCTGCAAAGGCCCTCCACCCCTCCTCCAGGTAGGGTTGCCACCCCCCCAGGGGGCCAGGGGATCCCCCAATTTCAGGGCCCCCAATCCACTACCAGCCAGTTGGCCAGTGAGGGAAGTCCCACCCCCAAACAGCAGCATCCCACAGGGATGATGCTGACACCATGATGTCACCAGTAGTGACATATCATGTGGGGGCTGTCTTGTGGCAATGCTCTAGCATTCGAGGGGAACTCTATGGTTACCATAGAGTTTTTGCCCCAAACACTACAGCATCACTGTGTGATGCCCCTAGCGTGATGTCAGTACTGGTGATGTCACCATGCTTTGCACAAACTGCACATGTGGCAGAAAAATCCTGACAAGGAGCTAGGAGCCTGGCAACCCTACCTCCAGGCCTATTGTAGGTTGTAGGGCCAGAAACTGACTCACTGCCAACAGAGCTGGCCTTGACAGCCAACTTCCCCAGCCTGTCATCATGCTCCTCACCAGGAGCATCCTCCGACTCCAGCTACCTCCCCAATGTTCCCATGGGCCTTGTCTGCCTCTCTCCAGGTTCTGTACCTTGACTCCACTGTCTGCTGTCCTTGACAGAGCAGGGAGGGGTTGCCAGCTCTTCCTTCTAAGGAGGTAAGAGCAGAGGTAGGGCACAGGCCTCTCTGTATACTGTTTTTGGGTCAGAAACAACTAAGTATTTTCATTGTATGAGCAGTGGCAATCTGCTTTTTATGCACTTTTGCATGGTCTGTTGTGTTCAGCATGTTTTGTTGTTGGAAAGTGCTGTCAAGTTGTATCTGACTTATGCTGTCTCTGAAGGGGTTTCAAGACAAAAGACGTTCACAGGTCATAGGCGTAGACTACGCAGGCCCTCGAGAGCCCTCGAGCCTCTCCCGAAATTTCCCGGGGGGGTCTGAGCCCCCCCGGGAAAATGTTGTGCCTACCGCCACGCCTAGGGCTGCCAAGTCCCCCGCTTGGGCGGGGGAAACACCGATTTTTAGAGCTTACCTCCCGCTTTTCCAAAGATGGCCACCGGGGGGACAATGTCTGCAGAGAGCCTGCCCTGCATTAAAAAGCCTCGCCAGACATTTCCCCTTTAAGAAGTCAGCAAGAGAGCTTCTTCCACAGCAAGAGAGCCCCGCCCAGAGATTAAGGAGGGACTGAAGGAGCTGCTTTTGCATGTGGCTGGCAAGGTGAGTTTCTGTTCCAGCTCTTTTCATTCTCTCTCCCTCTTTCTTTTTTCTGTCTGTCTGTCTGTCTCTCTCTCTCTCTCTGTCCCCATCCAGCAGAGGTCTATCAGTGGCTATTATAGCCACAAGGTCTAAATGGAAGTAAGTGCCTCTGCTAGTTTTTTCCCCTTCTCTCTCTCTCCCTCTTTCTTTCTTTTTTCTGTCTGTCTGTCTGTCTCTCTCTCTCTGTCCCCATCCAGCAGAGGTCTATCAGTGGCTATTATAGCCACAAGGTCTAAATGGAACCCTTTGGCTGGGGCAGTGATGCTCTGCATTCTTGGTGCTTGGGGGGCAACAGTGGGAGGGCTTCTGGAGTTCTGGCCCCGCTGCTGGACCTCCTGAGGGCACCTGGTATGACACAGAGTGTTGTTCTGGATGGGCTGTTGGCTGGATCCACTGTGGCTTCTCTCCTGTTCTTATGATATGAAAATCATATTCAGCACTTGTGTAGCACTTAGTGCTTCATATTCTGCTGAGATGAGGAAGGATTCAGTAGGGCCGTTGCTCAGTGATAAGAGCATCTGCTTGACATGCAGGAGGTATCAGCCTCTTCAGCTAAAAAAGGATCAGGTAATAGGTGACATTAAAGATCTCAGCCTGAGACCCTGAAGAGCCACTACCAGTCTGAGTAGTCAATACTGACCTTGATGGACCAATGGCCTGATTCAGTATTAGGAAACTTCATGAGTTCATGTGTCAGCATGTGGAAGCAACATCACAGGATGTGACATCACAAAATGATGTCACTTCCTTTCTCCTGGCTCCACCCCCAAAGTCTCCTGGCTCCACCCCCAAAGACCCCAGATATTTCCCAAGTTGGACTTGGCAGCCCTAGCCACGCCTCCCTTCCGAGGCCGGCAGCTGCTGCTGCCTCTCCCCCCCCCTGCCTGGCCACTCTTCCATCCTTCCCTCTCCCTCCCTCTTTTCCCGGCTGTTATGTATTGACCATGCGGTCGCCATGTGCTCCCATAATGGCGACCGCCATGTGGCCAGAGCACATGGCCAAGAAACTATCTGAGCTTCAGCCAGGTAGAACAAAGGCCAGGTGGATTCAAACCGGCCATCAATCATGTACCTAGGTTCCTCCCAAGGAACCTATGAGATGTAAATAGACTTATAATAGCCTATCAGGCCAGTTGGGTGAGGTCAGGGGATTGTCCCTGACCAGCATAAAAGAAGGGCTTCGAGCCCTGAGCTGTATGCTTCATCTGGACCAGCAATAAAGATCTAGCTGTTTCACTACTCCATGGACTCCCGACTCCAATACTTATCACCGGCGAAGGGAGAGGGAAGGACGGGGGGAGAGAGAGAGACCCCGGTAGCAGCAGCTGGCAGGCCTCGGAAGGGCCTGGGGAGGCGCAGAGGTTTCCCGGTGGGGGGGGGGAGACATCGCCCCAGTGAGCGTGCACGCTTTGCGCACGCGCTAAAGAGCCCCCACCCCCCTGGATTTTACAAAAGTCTACGCTCCCGTCACAGGTGGTTTGCCATTGCCGGCCTCTGTGCTTTGTCAAAGCATATTTTAATTGAATATGTGTTCCTCATGATTCTGCTAAATATGTTATTTAACTACATGGATGGGGAGGGGCTGGATTGCTTACACTGTCTCCACATCTGCTCTGCATTCACTGATTTGAAGGCCTACAGCAGGGGTGGCCAACCTTGCTTAACGTAAGAGCCACATAGAATAAACGTAAGAGCCACATAGAGATGTCTGAGAGCCGCAAGACAGGAACAAATATCACACACACGTTTTTATTTTTAAAAATATGCAAATTTGCTTTTTATTAACGTTAAATGGGACTGCCAAAAATAAAAACAAACGAGGAAAACCAGTTATAAGAAAGAGAGAGAGAGAAACTAGGAAAGCAAATAGATGGGAGGGAGGAGGGAAGGAAGGAAGGGAGAAAGAGAGAAAAAGCATGCCTCCCCTTTGCTTCCCCAGCCGCCCTGCCAGGAGCCGCACAATATGTGTGAAAGAGCCGCATGTGGCTCCCGAGCCACAGGTTGGCCACCCCTGGCCTACAGCATGTATTATCCATCTCCCCGCCCCACACACTGAGCGCCTTTGTAGAATGAGGACTTGTATACCTCAGTGTGTCAAATCCATGATCCCTACTATTCATTCAAAAAACTTAGATACATTTTCAGACAGCCTCCCTTATACATCATTATTACCTGACCCAGCTATCCATAATCCTGGGTTAGAATCAGATCATTTACTGCTCAAGTGCCAGGGCCACCACATGACAAGGAAATGAAACTTGACCACTACAAAGAAACGGAACTCCACCACCGCAGCTTTTGCATGGCTGCAAAGGTGGTTGGCAGGTGTTCCAAGTGGATAGCAGACAAGTGAACCAATCAGAGGTGGATGCTGGATGATCATGGCTGTTGAAAATGGAATGCTTGCCTATCAAACATGTTTGCTGCAAGGTTCACGGCATCCCTGTTAGATATGCCTGCAGAAAAGATCTGTTTCCTCTTTGGATATTACGCTGTTTCCAGGTATGCAGGCAGACACGTCTCCAAAAACATGTACAGCCTCCCTGGTCTATGCCATATCCTGAACATTAATTATGTCCCTCTGCTTTTTGTCATTGAAAAACACCATACTCCTTCTCTCCCACCCTATTTGATTTTTTTTTTTTTACTATCACTGTGTTACACTCAGACTTACATATTTCTACATCAATCTAATTTGGCCCACTAGAAGATACCAGGTTAACTTGGTTAATTCCTGTAGGCCAACATAGTAACCACTGTAGGGAAAACACAGAAAGTGTCATAGTAGGTTAACTGAGGATAGTAAATGTCTTCCTCATGGAAATATGGATGTCAAACTATAGTGGAAATATGTTTTTAGTAGTATATCCGTACCAAAATCATGCTCTTTGATTTCGTCTTTCTTCCTCATGGTTTTCTTCAGGATGACCAATATATGTGAGTAATATTGGATGCTAAGCCAATCATTTGGTTTTGATTCCAGTTATTACAAGCTCTTTGATGCAAATACCACCATTCAACCTTTGACACAACAGCACAAGATTTGAAAAGACTGCTCTTATAGTGATAAAGCTATTTGAGGCTCCATTGAATTCTGCCTGGAAGGCTGCATCTTATTCTGCTGCCTCTAAACTGCTCTGATATTTGATATGACTGGAATTTTGACCCAGAGATAATTTTAGATTGTCATCAACGGTGTAACTGCCCAAATGAGGGATGCAGTACTGGAGCTTATATTGCTATTTGTAAAACAAACCCATTTTAGATTATTTTTAATATATCACTAATGTTTTAGTAAAGAAAGGCAAACCATTTTAGTTTTTTTTTTGTGCATGAGCATTTTATCCAAGAGCAATCTCAGACAGAAAGAAATAGCTGGGATTTTTACTTTGTGTTTGAGCAAATGCCAGGAAAATATGCTCTCACTCCAAAGAAATGCCACCTGTCCAAAAAGCCAATTGGTTTGCCGCTGTGATAAACCACCTGCAGCACTCAGTGGCAACATGTGATTCATCTTCAGATTTGGCTATTGCCACAATCAGGTTCTTTTCAGACTGTAGCTAAGGGAATCTAATTACACTGTTTGAACTGGGATACACCAGGGTATTGAAGCTCCTTTTGAAAGTGACAGATAGTTTTCTGAAATACCTTCATAACAGCAGGCTATTATGCTAAGGTAAGCTAAACTCTTTGGTGGATAAATGACATCATCCCATGCCTGACAAGGCACACTGATGTCTTGTTAGAATGATAGTACTTTGGACAGGGGCGTAGACTTTTGGAAATTTGGGGGGGGGGGCTCCTTAGCGTGCACACTTTGCGTGTTCGCTCACTGGGGCGATGTTCTCCCCCCCCAAAACCGCCGCGCCTCCCTGGGCCCTTCCAAGGCCCGCCAGCCGCTGCTGCCGGTGCCTCTCTCCCCCCCTCCTTCTCCAGCAGTGGCAGCCAGGCCTCGGAAGGACCCGGGGAGGCGCAGCGGCAGGCACTCCATTTTGTCGGCAGTGGCTGAGCCTCCCCCGGGAAATTTCGGGAGTGGCTCAAGCCCTCAAGCCCCCCCCCCCCGTACTCTACGCCTATGACTTTGGATGTCATGAAATGGAGGGGTAAAGAAACAGGAATTGTGAGTGACCTCCACTTTCTCTTCTCTATATTTTCTACTGAGTATGCATGGGTTTGGATTCGGCAGAGCGTTTCCATGGGAGGAAAGATTTCCACATTCAGAGGACAGCTTTCTTGAAGGGTTGCCAGGTCCCCCCTGGCCACTGTCACGGGATGGGGGGGAGGGTTGCCAGAGCTAGGTTTGGAAACTTCTGGAACTTTGGTAATGGAGCCTGGGGAGGACAAAGATCTCAGTGGGGTACAATACCATAGAGTCCTTCTTCCAAAGCAACCATTTTCTCCAGGGGAACTGATCTCTGTAGTCTGGAGATGAACTGTAATTCCAGGGGATCTCCACAATCCATCTGGAGGTTGGCATCCCTACTTTCTTGCCTTCCCCTCTTGAATGCCCGCTAAATGCTGTTTCTGGTAGACAGGGATTATATCTGGGGGACATTTGCAGCTATAGTAGGAAGGGGGAAATGAGAAATCATGCTCCAAGGGCAGAAAAGCTCCACTGAATCCAAACCTAAGTGTTAGCTCGTGAGAGACTTGTCAATATTTTCATACCTCATAACATTTTGCAGATGAAAATAGGGATATACTTATAACTCCTGTATTTTCACACAACAGGCCACTGCCCTAAATCAAACACTGCTGAAGGCATTACTCTGTCCGTTCTTTGGTGTACTCTGAAATACCCTATCTTTCTTTGAAGCAAAGAGGGTGATTTTGGTAAGGATTTACTACTGGAAAACATATTTTCACTACAGTGTGACAGCCATATTTTCAAACAGAACCCAACAGGGGCAGTGTGTGCAATGCCAGGGTGTACACTGTATAGTATTTTAATGTTTATATGCATGAATGTGCACTAGAGGTGTCCACTCAGAAATTTAACTGCTTTAGACTTTGATGATATGGACCAGGCTTACTATTTACTTGCTGACAGTGGGCAATCCTCCACATTCAATATCCTGCCCTCAGTGATTTGAAGAATAGGGAAAAATGGGAAGGAGGAATAGCATCAATGATGACACTCTAGAAATCCCTCCTATCTCTGTTGGAATATAAACCATAGAGATTGGAGGGATTTCTCACCCAGAAGTGACCTCTAAACCGTGACTCAGAAATGATGTCACATCCTCCACAATCTCTTTACCATAGAGATTGGGAACATTCCTAGAGTGTCACAGAGGATGTGACATAATATCCCTTGCAACTCCCCCCTGCCTCTGCCCCCCCAAATCTCTCAGTATTTGCCAGCACAGGTCACAACCCTCTAATGGACAGGTATGAGAAAATAGGGGAAATCTCTGATAAATAGAAACAAGGTATGCTTTGCTCCAGGCTGTGCCTTTTATAGTGTATTTTAATAGCATTTAGTAGTTACTTTTTATACTTTATTACAGTCTCTGAGATAGGTCAATGTAAGGAATAACAATCTATCATCTGAAGGTTGGAAAATAGAACAGAACTCTGTGTTTCCTAAGTAGCGGCGCTTGAACAGTCTTTTTTCCTAGACTCTGCCTCTGTGCTGAAAACAGGAGACAAAAATAAGGCATTCAGCTGATTGTCTCTAAGTTGAATGTGCTGCCAACGTAACAGCACTTAGTGCTTACAGCACCCTTGATCTTCAAAGTCCTTCATAAACAAAATCAGGACTAACATAAGCTGGAAAAAAGAAAACCTCCCCCGATTTCAGCAGCAAAGAGCTTAGGAGGTTCCATAAAAGGATTACACACTGGCTAAAATAACAAACACAACATTTAAATCAGCTGTTGTGCCAACTAAAATGCAAATTCATAAGGAATAACAGCCTTCATGCTTGATGCCATAATCCAGTCACTGTTTGCAAAGGGAGGAAGTCTGGAAACCAGCTTCCTTGACAGATAGCTTTGCTACGTCATTCCGGTGTGCTGTCTCCAGTGGCAAGAATCTAGCAGGCTAGATCCTAGTGCAAATGTGGCAGGTGTGAGCCCAAGAACCTTAGCAGCCTTTGCCTTGATTATGCTGCCACCTGGAATCTGCTTCCAGCATTAACACTATGCATCCTGAATGTGCCAAGCTAAAATATTCTTCTGATGCTCATTCTCTAGCTAACCTCTTGAGAAATTATTCTAGAGCAGTCATAGGATTTCACCTGAAGTGAACTTTGAGGGGAAATTGGAAGAACCCGGTGATGTGAAAAACTGATGGGAAGCTTGAAGAGAGCCACAAGTATTTAGGTAGGATTTATGGAAATATGTCAGGAAACTTCTGCACACTTTAAGTGGAATCTTGATGGTCTTGCCCTGGCAAAATGTTGACAAGAATTTTGATGAGAGCTACAAGAATATATATCTCAGAGGTATTTTGGACACCTCCACCTAAATGTGACCTGGAAACAAAACAAAACACTAGGTGCAATAACTGTGAAGTAATATTCACCTTGGGAGGTGGAATAGTATAGTATAGCCCAATCTCATCAGGTCTTTGAAGCTAGGAAGGTTCAGTACTCGGATGTGAGACCACCAAGGAAAACTTTGCAAAGGAAGGCAATGGTAAAGCACCTCTGCTTAATCACTTGCCTTGAAAACCCTGTGGGAATGCCATAAGTCAGCTGTGACTTGATGGCACTTTACACACACAATGGCTGTGGTCACACTGGCGGCTTGGTGCGGTATGGTCTAATTGAACTAGTTTAAAGTGTTGCGGGACATATCAGCCACACAGCACCACCCTGCTGCGGGTTACCCACGGATACATCCCATGGTAAAGCATCCACATTATTGCAGCGCCTCAGCCACAGAGTGCACTGCCATTTTTTGTGATTCATGCGCACACATAAGTGTGCATGCATGCACATTGCACACATGCACTCAAGACCATGTGTGCACATGCACATATAGGCATTTTTTTTTAAAAAACTCCTTAGCGGCAGAATGGATCTGTGGGTTGAGACTTGGCTGAATCTTTCCCTTAAACATGCTGTGGGGTCGATTTAACAATATCCCCCCTTAAGAAAGACTCTGCAAATGTTCCAGTATGACCCCAGATTCAATTTTCCATATCATTCTGGACTGCCAGCTGCACACATCCTCACATATGAAATTCTTATCCCTTCGGCCACACTTGTTTACTAGTAATCTTTAAACTGTTCAGCATTTTCTGAATGATGTTCATACTGATACTACAATTATGGTTGCAAAATTTTAAGCAGAATCAGCCGCACTTAGCTACAGATTTTTTTAGACATCTGGCCATGCACAATGACTGCACGGGGAACCAAAAACACCAGTTGTGATGTGGTGCCTTTTTAACCTGGCTCCGTCGTATGATGGGATAAGTATGGCTGGGGAACACCGGACAGATGTGGCTGTCTGACTGTGCCCATTTGATCCAGAGGGGAGGAGTGTCTGTGTCAGGCCAAACTGCTTGTGTGATCACAGCCAATATTTGCCTTTGCCATTTCCACACACGTTCATATAACACGATATAAAATCCAATTTGTATAACCATTGTGTGAACTTCTTTTTAAACTGTTGTGTCTTTTTGCTAGTCTATACTAAATGTGGATATGCTGAAACAATGGTCTAGGGCTTCATTCAGGTAATATCACATGCTGACATTAATGCATGATGTTTGCATACCCAGCTCTTTGCTCTTCCCTTCTCTCTCCATCCTTCTTGCTGTTAACTCGGCCCTGAATTGGCACAGTTACAGCCTCCATCTTTGAACAAAATGGCTTTCAGACCCTGACTCTCTGTAGTTTGCCATCAGAAATTGTGACTTTTGCTGAGGACACAGTGATACAGCACAGAGTGATTGTTGTGCATTCCATGAGGAACATCTAACCACAAGTAGCTGAAAAAAAACTGGAGATGCACCTCTCAGTATTGAGAGAAAATGTTCATTCAGGTGGCAACTTGCTCAAAGCTTGTGAATCTTGTCAAAATGGATTTTTGGAATAGAAGACTTCTCTGACAAGAGGATGCCAATTGTGTTCGAACCTATATGATATTATTGGGTGAGGAGACGCATGGGTCTTATTTTGTGTGATTGTACCGAAGGCTTAGGGGAGATCTGCAGATTCAGCTCAAAGAGAACAGAATTAGTGTGTCAACTGGAATATTAAGTTTGCCAACTAAGGTAAGATAAGCAACTGCTGAGGTGACGAGAACTAGATTGCACAGGACTGGGTTCCATACATACGGGGAACATCTCCTCCCAACTGGTTTAGGATTCTAAACCTGGTTTTGAATTCTAGTTTGTGGAGTTAGCTTTTTTCCAGGATTATCATAGGACAAAGAAGGAAGCAAGGCATTTATGGGATCCCAGCAACAAGCCAGATTTGTGCACATCCTGACTTCATGTCAGCTGGTTGTGACATCTGAACGCAGCCTTAGTATCCATACAAGTGTAAATGTGGCAATGTACTTTAAAAAACCACATGACTAAGTTTCTAGTTATCATGCTTACAGAAGAAGAAAAAATCCCAAACACCGAAGAAGATGGTATCTCACTGAAAAGCAGAACAGGTATAATGTGACCTGGCAGATTTTCACCCCTTTCCTGGCCATTGTGAAATACAATGTTATTCTATTCCTATACCTTTGCCAGACTTTTATCATCTAGCCTAATTTATCCTAGGTTCTTCTCCTAGAATACCATTGAATTGGAACAATGTCCTTCAGTGAGTTATATACAATGCAAGAAGTTCCTGAATATTAACAATTCGTTTTGAACCTGATAACGCATGTAGGCAATTAGGATAATATTTGTGTCCCTGTTCTAGAAGTGTAGCTTTGTTAGTCTATAGTTGTAAAAACAACAAAGATGTTATATGGCACCTCAAACATTAATAGGTATATTGCAGGCTGCAGCAAGAGAGTGATAATTTTTAAGGTGCCACCGGAAATTTTGCTATTTTTACTAGGAATGCTCGAACACCCACCAGTTCAGCTGGTTGCAAACAGGGAGCTGATCTATCAGTGATCAGTTCAAAGTGGTACTGGGTGATGGTTGTTTGGCCCCATGGCATTTATGCTATAGGGTTGTACTGGGTTCCCCCTTATCCTCCATGCTATTTAACGTCTATATGAAACCTCTGGGAGAAGACATCTAGAGATTTGGAGTGAGGTGCCACCAATATGAGGATTGGGGCTAGGTTACCTGAAGGACCATCTCTTCCCACACTATCTAGCCCACTAGTTAAGATCTACCTCTCAAGCCCTGCTCTCTGTACCCTCACCTTCAGAAGTGATGCACAAATCTGTGCCTGCATGACCCCTTGGCCGAATTGGAATCACAGTCGGAGTTCAACGAGTTAGATGAATATCTGTTTAATGAATTCATAACAGGGAATACAGGGCTGATGAGTGTCTTAGCACTTCAGCAATTCAAAAGCTGTATTCTGCCATAACCAGGAAGGGCAGAAGGTCTTATACCCCAAATGACATCACATATAGTTTACACATTAAAGGGTCTCTAATTGGTACCAGGCAGTTAACATCATACAAGCACAATTTGACTCAGTGTATCTCTCAGTGCTTATCTTGTCTTCAGAACACTAGGAACTTTAGAGAACACTGGGTGACTTCCTGGGCTCGCATGTGGAGAGCTAGCTGATAAGGACTGTGAATCATATTAAACTTTGCTCTCGGCGGCCTTGCAACTTCTAAATAGCATTCCATCTCTATTGCATCCTAATTCCATCTACAGAGGCTTTTAATAATACTTTTGCTTAATATGGCTTCTTATACAAAAAGTGCAATTATAAAATATATATAAACTATAAAATATATATTATAAAATATATATGTTCGCTATAGGTTTCTCTAATCAGAAGCTTCTCGGTTACATACCAGGATCTGGATCTATTATAATTTACTTTGACTTTGGCAAAGTGACAGCTGTCAATATCTATATCTATATCAAGGAGAAAGTATCAGAAATCACATTCAGAAATCACAGTCTTTTTCCCATGTCCTACAGAAGTGAGGTGGGTGGCGACTAGAAACAGGGCATTTTCTGTGGTGGCACTTCACCTTTGGAATGCTGTCCCGCTTGACACTCACCTGGCACCTACTTGACTCACTTAGGTGCCAGGATGAAATGCAACTTTTTACCCAGGCTTTTAATTAAGGGTTGTATTTTATCAGCTTTTTAATGGTCTGCTCTGTTCTATTGACAGTTTTTGTGCTGCTTACATCAAATGACTTGTGTACTAGTTGTAAGCCACCTTGAGCAGGACTCTGAAGAGGCAACATAGAGTTTTCTATATAAATAAATATTAAATTCAACCGTCTGCCAACCCATACATGGCTATTTTGCAGACTGCTCCACTTTGTTCCCTCCTAGGCTTCAGTGCTATCAGTTTTTCAAGCGCATGAGTTCTCCTACAGCTCAGTTGAGTTCTACTGCCCCATCCTTGCTGCATAATTGGTCTGGTAAGCAAGGAATTGTCTAAATAGACAATTAAATCAGTCATCAATTAATCATAAATGCTATATTTTAATAAAATCCTACCTTTTGGTTTTCATCTAAGACTTTAAGTAGTACTGCTGGCTGCTGGTTGGTTTAAATTGCCAGTGAGTTTGTGCATGCAGTTTTGCAAAAACCTGGGGCAAACTTTTTGGCAGATGTTCACAGCTGTTCAGAATGAACTGGACAGGATGGGTGGTCAACTTAATTCTGATCAGCAAATTTGAACAAAGTAAATTCAAACACATATGTGGCAAAAGGTACAATATTCCAAATTTTTACATTTACCAATTCAACCAGCAATTTTATTGCCTAGTTCTTTCTCTTCATGTGTCCCCAGTAGGGTTGCCAATCGCCAGGTAGAGTTGGAGATCTCCTGGAATTACAACTAATTTCCACACTACAGAGATCCATCCCCCTAGAGAAAATGGCTGCTTTAGAGGAGGGACTCTGTGGAATTAAACCCCCTCCCCAAATCCTGCCACCAGATCTCCAGGAAATTCCTAACCCAGAGTTAGCAATTCTCATTTCCAGGTCCTCTTAGAGATCTAGAGAGGCCTGAGCCACATTCAGCTTTGGAGGCCCCAACAATAATAATATTTAAAAAAATGATGACACTTGATGTGCATGAAAACAAATTGCTGAACTTATCAAATGCCAAAAAATTAAACAGTGTTTAAAACTGAGGGTGCCTTTAAGTTTGAGGCCCAGGCCAGGTAGCCAGGAGGGCCTCCCCTCTGATTAGGGTTACCAGGTCCCTCCTGGCAACTGGTGGGGGATAGGGGAGACTTACCAGGAGTGAGAGGGAGACCTAGAAGACATTGCCAGTGATGTGGCCATGTTACTTCTGGCGTGCACCAAAAGTGACATCATCAACCTGTGACATCATGGTGACACTCTGGTATTTGGGCAAAAACTCTATGGTTAAAATGGCTTCTACTATACAGTTTTTGCCCAAATACCAGAGTGTCACCGCAATGTCACTGAAATGATGTTGTCACTTCTGGTGCATCCCAGAAATGACATTGCCACGCCACCAGCTGTGTAGCCTGGGCCTCCCTCCCTCTCTTGGCAAGTCCCTCCACTGACCAGCTGATCAGCTACAGCAGGCAGGGCCTGGCAGCGGGGGATCTGGGGATTCTGGCAACCCTAACTCTGATTGGTGCTCTTTATCCCCTTGGTGACTTTGAAGTGCTGCTTCTGCTTTCAATAATTTTCTCATGGCTATGAATTTAGCTAATTCATCACTCAGATTTGAGATTAGTAATGCATGTTAACTAGAATCCAGTGCAGATTTTTCTCACTAATTCACATTTTTAACATTTTGGTCTCCCACCCCCAGCATTCTGGTATTGCATATTGACTCTTGGTGCCAGGTCATCATTAGTCACAGTTGCAGTAGTCTCTCATTAGCTGCCCCTTTAAGTACTGCTCTAATGTCCATGGCAATGCTGTGCCTCTGGGGGCATCTAGTTCATTGGGTGGCTCTTAGAGGCTATATATCATGTTGCCAGCTTTGTATAATTATGGCCATCTTCCCTGACTGCCTTTTGTCTTTCCAGCTGTTAACAGACTTTCCTCTTTGCCAGCGAATCTGTTTGAGCAATGGAAAAAGTTGCTACAGTTAGAATGCTAATCAGAGTGACAAGTCATAAAAATATGTTAATACCCCTTAAGCCCGCCATTTCCATCATCAGAAAGAACTGGCTTGCAGTGCATATCCTAAAACTCCTCTGTGTTGTGCAGTGGGAGACTGCAAGGGATCTGTCATGTAATCAGTGGTTAAAGCTTATCTTTAAAATACAAACCTGAACAAAAAAATGAATAATAATAGCCCTCATACCATGCCAGGCAAGACTCAGTGTATGTTTAGGATTCGGTTGTCTAATAGCTGTAATTCTTCCTTTGTTGAAGGAAGCTTCTTTTATGCATTAGAATATGGTCCAGCAGCATCACATGAAAACTGAAGGACTGAATAATGGATTAAATATTACTTTTTGAAAACATGTTCCCAGCCTATGTGGATCTGTGTGATCAGTGAAGAATGAGCTGTCTCATCTGGCTCCTAAAGAGCTGGAAAGACCATTCCAACTCAAGGCAAAAAAAGGGTGGGGGGAAAACCTACATTACTTTAATAAGATGTTATGCTAATTTCTTTTCACTTTTGTTGTGCTGCAAGTCTGATGCCACTGCTAAGGTATCCATGTGCCTTTTCTAGTCATATTTTAATCTTGCTAAAGCAAGCTTTTAAAAAAATTCTCCTTAGGAGAGCATTGCTTTGTGCACCATGAGTATTGTGCTAGACAAAGTGGGAAATAAGAGTCCTAAATATTATCATTGTGTTAGATAATTCCTCCAAGGAGTTCAGGGCACTCCATGGCTCCCTCCTGCTGACTTTATTCTCCCATCAACCATGTGTGATATGTTAGTCCTAAAGATAGTGACTGGCTCAAGGTCCCCTGTTGGCCAGTAAGGCACTTCTAGTGCTCTTATGGATTGTAATATCCATAAGCCTGAACTTGGGTTACCCATATTGGAAGGGCCATGTGCTTTCTTCATTAGAGGGGAAGGCTCCAGCCCATGCCAGGAGGCTGACACCCTAGACAGTTCACCTGAGACAGAGACAAAAGACTCCTTCTGCCATGAGGTTTCTTTCTGTTTCAGCACGCTGGTCAACCCCTGCCCCCTCCAACATACCTGCATAGTTATGCTAACACAGTTGCCTAGCAACTAATGTTCAGGCCATCACCCAGTTGGCCAGAGCCATTGACTAACAATAGACTAACACCTGCCCAGGTGTCCACTTCCTGGTGAGATCATAGTTTTGCAATATTGTCCATCCCCCGGCCCTCCTCCTTTTTGTCCACCTTTAACCTATGGAAGGGTCAGAGAGGGACGGACCGCCTAAGAGGTGTGTCAGTGGGATGTGGTCTAATCAGCCCGCCCCAAGACCACCTAATAAAAGACCTTGCACAGAGGCATTCGGTCTCTTGAGCCATCGTCCCCTATCTGCTTTACTACCCCTTATGCCCAGCTTCCTATACCCATACCCTTGCCTCCATCTTTAAATCTCTGGACTCGTGATCCAAGAGAACCACATGGTCTTGCAAGTTCGAGCCTCGTGTCCCATAGTCTTTCTATTTTTCTCCCCATCCAATTCTTCCATCGATCGGACAACGCATCTATAGGTAACGGACTGCTTCCCCACCAATGAATTCCTGCTCATGCAAACGTGCTACTTTCTGTCTTTATTTCCTTAGGCCTGTGTGATTGTGTGTGTGATTACGTTTTTGGTGTGATTGAACAACATTGCCCAGTAAACTACATTTAACTGGCTATCTGCCTCACGTGCCTCTTTCCTTGAGAACTCCCGGGAGGGGTGGGACCCTGGTATAGTTGGCAAGAACCTGGTATTTTGCTGATTGCTAAATGTAAATTAAAGCAATTCAGCTAACACCCCCACTGATATTCATAGCAGATTGACTACAGGTAATCTATAGGAAGATTAATCTATTACAGTTAATCTATAGGAAGACATCCCAAGTGGTGTTTTCTCAGCTTTCCTGTCTCAGCTTTCCCTGTTTGATCACTCCTCCGGTGTCAAGCCACTTCCGATAGTTTAAACCCCCTTCCGCTTTTCGCCTGCCATTTTTTTGTGCGTTGGCGGTATGCACATAAGAAGAGCTCCGCTCCCATGTTTATAAAACCGACATTTAAATGGGCACTAGTTTTGAGTTCAGGATCCCAAAGAGGCCAGTTTCAGGTGAAAAGTTTAAAGGGAAGTCTTCTGTCACAGCGGTGAAATCACAGTGCTCTGTGGGACTGTCAAACAAAAGCCATGATTCACCCTTGTGGTTCTGCGCATGCACAAGGATAAAGTTTTTCAATTCTACAGATGAGGAGTTATGCACATGTGCAAACTTAGAATTTTTTTTTAAAAAAAAAAACCCTGACACACGCTCCTGTGTGGTTGCAATTGCCCAGAGTAAAAATAATCGCAACAGAGCGGGGCCATTTAAACCTGATTAAATGGCTCATCTGAATGCACCCAATGAGTCAAGAAGGCTTTGATGGTTTCTTCTCGAAAGGTCTCATGCTTAGGACAGAAACTTCTGAGTACTCTGGGATGGATAAAAGCTAGATGATATGTTTAGGGGCTAGAGGCATTTGCTCTTGAGGATGGGTGTCTGAGGTTCAAAATGGAAGCTGAGAGACTTGGGCTGGCCAGAAAACAAAGACTAGTAAGTTGTTTAGTGTCATTAAGTCTCTCCTATAATATTCCTGGTTTTTGACACTGACAGACTTCAGAAATGGTTTGTGTGATTCCTTAGTTTTTGTTTGTGCTTTTGCCAGTGCACTACCTATTATCAACTTTTCTGCAAAGGTAAGGAGTTTGTGTGCCCTACACCATTAGCCATAAGTACTTTTGGCTGCTTCATAGATATGCTATATTCATATTATATATGTGGGTGGGTGTGTATAATTTACAGTGCAATCCTAAGGAAAGTTACAGCTTTCTAATCCTTGCAGCACTGCAGTATTACTGTTGCTTGCTCTCTTTCTGTCAGTATACAACAGATGCGAGGCTTGAACCCCAGGTGTATTATTAAAACATAGCTGCCCTAGATTTGACTCAAGAAGGCAACTAGGTGCCATGTTCAGTTGTCTTCTCTACCTATCTTAGAAAAGGCACAGAATCTAACACGGCCAGTTTCATACTATGGAGAAAACAAAAGCTTACCTTTAAAAGTAAGAAAGCCCTTCTGAAATAAACGGTGAAGAAATACATGGCTATAACTCCACACTTACTGTTTCATGAACTGCATTAAAAGGAAAGGCACCAGCATCCTAATCCCAAGGACATTATTTGTAAGCAAGTTCTTTTGATTTTAATGGGACTGACTTTCAAATATTAGTGAGTGCTGAGAAAGCAGCTCATTTGTTTTCCTAGAGTTGCCCCCCAGCTTGTAATACTGGGCTATGCATGATAATGCACTGCCCTTGGAACTGTAGTTTGATTTCTCTTGCCCTGAACCCACCTCCTAGCACTAGCCATTGTGCACAGCTGCTTTGAAATTAAAACAAACATGTCTGGAAACAAGAGATGGTTTTAGATACTGGGGGGAGAGGACACCATAATTGGTGAAACAATTGAGCATCCTTAACCAACCAGGAAAGACAAAAAGGCGGCTTGAAAAGGATACAGCGATCACTGAGAATGTCTTCCAAAATAAGGATCATTAACATGAAGGGATTTCAATGCACATCCCTGTAAAGAAGTAGCTTGCGGCACCTAGTTTTATTATTGTTGACTATGCATGCACAAAATATGCTTTAGCATTTCAAGATGGATAAGTTTTTTTTTGGGGGGGGGGGGGGTAGTACAGTTGAGGATTCTGACCAGGATAACTTTGCATACCATTCCAGGTAATTATGAATTTCAGCATAGCACCAGTCTGAATGGCATTTACTTTCAAATGAGAATATTAGAATAGCAGCGTACAAAAATAGCAGCCTACAAAAATTCACTGTTTAGGCTTGTTTGTTTAAAGCCCATTTCATGGAGTTTATCTAAGTAAACCTTTCTGTGGTAGGGGTTCAGTTCCTCCAAAGAGCTACTTTCAGTTAAACAGATCATGAGAGGGAGGTGTGAGAGTCCTACAGAGTCGATCAGCAACAAGTATCCTTAAAGAAGGGAAGTCTTTATTGAGAAAGGTCTGTTGTGGTCATCCACATGTTCTGTGTTAGTAATAGCTGGCATGGCCCTCAAGCAGGATAATTATACAGAATTCAAAAGAGGGTCTGGTAATGGCTTGCAACCAATCATAAGAGCTTATAAAAGGTGTCCAAATACTGGCCCGAGGTTCCCAAGGAAAAAGTGGGAAGAAACAGAGTCAGACAAAAGAACAGATACATAGGCAGGCACGGCAGTCTTCCAAGGTCAGAACGGCGCAGGGAGTGATAAGCCTGCCATGAGAAGTATAACATAACATTCCACACACCCGATATCACAGCGGCACACATCCCACCTCCCGGGCAGGAGATGGCAGCATCAGCTGACAGGAGGGCAGGAAGGGTTGCATCAGTGCTTAGTTCTTGTGGCCCTTTCTTACCCACCCAGGGAAATGCTGATTGCCACTTTGGGGTCAGGAAGCAATTTTTCTCCCGGCCAATTTGGCTGGAGATCATGGAAGTTTTTTGTCATCTTCTGGGTGTGGAACAGTGGTCACTGGGTGTGTGTGTGGGGGGGGAGGCATTTGTGAATTTTCTGCACTGTGCAGGGGGTTGGACTAGATGACCCTAGAGGTCCCTTCCAGCTCTATGATTCTATGAAACCTAAGGGCTTGCATTAACCGAGTGGGAATTTTTACTCTTCCCCCCCCTCTTTTTTTCAATTGTTACATGGATGAATGAACCTGCTTTATACTGAATCAAACCAATGCCCTATCAAAATCAGTATTGTCTTATCTGGACTGCAGCAGTTCTCCAGGGTCTTGGGCAGAGGTCCTTCACATCACCTGATTCTTTTCACTGGAGACACTGGGGACTGAACCTGAGGCCTTCTGCATGCAAAGAAGATGCTCTACTGCTGATCATTCTGACCCCCCCCCCCCCAATCTCATACAAATGCAAAGAACAAAGTGGACAAGATGAGTGGGTATCAAGGCCAAAGGAGCATGCAATTTATTTCTGTTTCATAGGAATTCATATTATTTCCCAGAATAATATCTTGTATTCTGCAGGATGACAGACTGCAAAAGCAGATTATGGTTAGATAAAAAGTAAACCTTTCTTTTAGAGCATGACTCATTCCCCCTACCTTGTCTGTGCTAAGCTTGATCTTCTTTATATTTTTATCCTTTTGATCTTCAGTTTTTATTTTCACATCTTTCCGCTGATAGGGGTACAAAATGCTGTTCCCATACCTGCCCTTATCAACATCCAGTTTGTAGAAATCTGAACAGTATTAATGTTTGTTTTTCAAGGCTGCATCTTATTCTATTTCTATGCCTGGTCAGATATTTTGTCTGAGATCTCTCAGCAGAGACAGGTAATGGGGAAAGAAATAAACCAGGTGAAATGTCCTGATAAATTGATCCTTCCTTATTCATAGCAAAGTTTATTTCACTGAGATTTAGGCAATCAATTTAAATCTCTGGAGGAGAAGAGACTAGAAACACTAAAGCTGGTTATTACCCTGTAAATCTGGGAAGAAAACTGTAAGTAGCATTTAAATTTAACCACCTGCAAAGGAAAATATAGACAACTATAATATTTCACAGAGTCATAATCCATGGCATTAGGAATGTATCTTGCTTTGTTATAATGTCAGGGAGCTGTTTAATGTTTATGTTTTTTTTAAGAATTATGTTGTATAACATTTGAAAATGCAATATTGCAAAACAGGCTCAACATTCACCACAAAAATATGGGCATTAGAAATTAAATCAGAATTCAAGAAAAAAATTAGGGGACTATCTCATGTGTATTCCTTCATCCCCCATCCCATTTGATGCATCCCCCTACCATTAAGCCCTGCAATGGGCAGTTGGGATTGTCCACAGGCTGTGCACACGCCTTTCTTTATTTTGGCTGACTTTTGAATGTGCAAGCGGGAGGCATCTTCTGTTGACTGAAGAACTGTTTTGCATCAAGCCCTAGAATGTTGTGTGAAAAAATGAAGCCAAATCCAAAGCTATAAAAGTCTCTCTCTCTCTCTCTCTCTCTGAACTTGTGTGCCAATTCCCCTCCTGTTTCCAATTTTGACTTGTGATTCCACCACCCAGAAATGCATGATCCACCTGAGCCATCACATGAAACTTTTGAGTCATGGCTCTAGCTCTATGGAACACCCTGCCTTTGGAAGTTAGGTGGGTGCCATCTTTGAAAGTCTGAAAGGCAAAATTATTTAGGCAAGGCACAGGGATGAGGGTTGGTATGTAAGCCAAGCCTTTTGAGTTCTTTGGTGGTATATTAGTAATCACGGGTCATTTTGTAGAAAAAGAGGTGCAGGAACTCATTAGCATAACTCATTAGCATACCTTATTTGCATATGCTACACCACCTGACATCACTGGAAGTATGTCAAAAAGCAAGAAAAAAAGAGAAAAAAAGAAAGAAAGAAAGAAAGAAAGAAAAAGAAAGCTGGCAGATAGGGGACAGCTACTAACCCAAGCTTCAGTGGTGGCTGATGCCTTAAGAAGGCTGGTTGGAGGAATAAGGACCTTCCCAGGGAATGGGGTCATTTTGCTGCAGCCCTGACACAAGCAGGCATTCCCCTGCCGAAGGGGGGGGGGGCTAGCACCAACTCCCGGAGCTGCACTCCCCCGAGCTCCTGCTCGAAATGACCCCGTTAGTAATAGTTATTTTTAACTGTGGAATATTTTAATTGCATTATTTTTGCTACTGACATATGCCATGAGTTGCCTTGGGCCCTTTGGAACAAAGGTAGTGATAAAATAAATAAAGAAGCTTCCAAATGAGGGAATAAGGTAGCCTTCAAAGTTGCTGTAAAACCTATCCATCAAGTTTCTATATGACTTCCTACTAAAAAGCTTCAGCAGCAGTACTAGTGCCTCATTCCCTTTTGATCACAGTTATTTGTCTCTAACTCATTGTTTTATGTCACCTGTCCAAAATCCACTGAAAGCCACCCAGATCAAGAAAAAAAAACCCCACAATTAAATAAACTAATGAATATAAGCAGAAATAAAAAGCAACAGAATCTTTAAAATATAAAACATCCAGTCAAAGACGTTGCAAAGAACAGATGAAAAAGGAAGGCTTCCCAAACATTCCTGAATGAAAGTGAGGTGAAACAATTAGTTAGCTCTAAAGGGAGATAAACAGATCATTCCACAGCCCTGGGGCATGACTCCAAAGTTGCTGCACATGAGTGTGGATCTATTGATACTATCTGAAGCAGTAGGCCTGATCTGACTAACAGAGCTTTGGGGGTGGGAGAGGCACGTATCTCTAAAACAGATGAATCCTAAACTGTGAAGAGCTTATATGTCAAAAAAGACAATGCCTTGAATTGGGCCAGGAAGCCAAAAAAAAAAAAAAAAAAAAGGGATTGTTGCCACAGATAGAATCATATTGCTAAAGATAGAATGCAGAAAACAATTCCCTAAGAGTAATTGAATGGCTTCACTGAAAACTCCCACCAGTGATCAAAATAAGCAGCAAAGCAGACCAGATTAGTTCATAATTCCTGAGAAGTCCTTTTTATTGTAAACAACCCTTTCATGAGCAGATATTTTTACTACCACTGTTAAATAGTTGGAACATTGTCAACCTTCCATATCACTGAGATAATTTTTTTGCTTCTAGAGTGACTCTCCCTAAAAGGTTCTTCGTTTTTCACTTACAGTACTAACAGCAGAAAAAAAGCCAAACATCAGCTCTTTCAAGGACAAATCCAATCAAGAAGGAAAAAAAGTACCACTTTGAAATGACCGTTTCCCCTCCTGAACAGTGCTCTAACATCACAGTGCCATAGTATATGAACTATATCACTTGTGTTCTTTAAAAATAGTGGGCTGCCAGTGTGGTGTAATGATTGTAGAGTACTGGACTTGGACTTGGGAATCCTCAGTTTGGATTCCCTGGATTCAGGGCATGAAGTTTACTGGGTAACCTTGGGCCAGTTGCTACTTACCTCACAGGGTAGTAGTAGGGTTGCCAACACTAGATTGGGAAATTCCTGGAGATTTAGGGGTGAAGCCTGGAAAAGGTGGGGTTTGGGGAGGGGGCGGAATTCAATTGGGTTCAGTGTCATAGAGTTCAGCCACCAAAGCAGGCACATTCTCCAGGGGTACTGATCTCTGTCTTCCAGAGATCAGATGTAATTTTGGGAGATCCCCAGGCCCCACCTGGAGGTTAAGAATAACTCTATAGCTGAATGTGCACTGAATTGATTAAACATAGTGAAAAACATAATAAGTAAGGTAATGCAAAAATATAAATTTAATACAGTAACAAGTAAATGGAGGTTCAAAAATAGGTCAATGAAGCATCCGGTAATATTTTCCATTTCTGAAAATCTTCATCAGGCGAGGACCATCATACAACATAATGGCATCATACAAGGAGATTCACATATGGCTATACATTGCTTGGAAAGCTTTTCAGTTTAATTAGCTTCCAGGGGCTAATAGCAGCTTGGTGGTGAGGAGTGCAGTCCCTCAGGGAAATGGTTCTGAGGGGAAAAGAGCTGTGGTTCTGATTCAGATCCTCCTTCCTGCATCTTCTGTGCTGAGGTAAGAAGGAAAGCTGACAAGCCCACCTGCCATTTCAAACAGAGGCGGTGTGAGATATTGATTAGGCTAGAACCACTCTGGAGTAGGATTGGGGAGACTTGGGCCAATCCCCACTCACCTATTCACTGCCACAGGAGGAGGTGGCGGCTACAAGCATGGACAGTTTCAAGAAAGAATTAGATAAACATATGGAACAGAGGTCCATCAGTGGCTATTAGCCGCAAGGTATAGATAGGAACTCTGGGGCAAGTGATACACTGTATTCTTGGTGCTGGGGGGGGGGGGGCAACAGTGGGAGAGCTATTAGTGTCCTGGCCCCACTGGTGGACCTCCTGATGGCACCTGGTATTTTTGGCCACTGTATGACAGAATGTTGGACTGGATGGGTGATTGGCCTGATCCAACATTGGCTTCTCTTATGTTCTTATGAAAAACTTGGTGGTCTGTATCCTACCACTGAGCATAGTTTGAAGCTTTCTTCCAATGTAAGGAGCCTTCCTCCAACTTAATAGGCTCTTCCTTCAGTGTAGGAAGTTCCTGCAAACTACTGCACCCAGGGTTGTTTGGGTCATTCAGTCAGCAGTAGCACCAGAAGGCACAAGTTCATATAGAGCTGCAAGCACTGGAGTGGGCAAGGCTGGGCAGCTGGTCTTCATCAGCCATGGGTGGAAACACTCTTCCCTGGAAGTGGCAGGAAACTCCTTGGTACAAGTTCTTATAGAGCCCTGAGCACTCTTACTTCCTTGGTTTCATTCTAGGCAAAAAAGAATTGTGCTAGTCAGAGGAAGGCTGTGGAGGCCTACTTTCTTCAAAGTTAGGTGATGACATATTGAAAGAACTTTGCAGTGTTATGAGCTTTCCTAGGGTTGCCAACTCTGGGCTGGAAAATTCCTGGAGATTTGAAGGTGTAGCTTAGGGACAGTGGAATTTGGGGAGGGAGCACATCAGGGATGTGATGTCACTCCAGGGCTGTGGAAAGACTGGCAGGTTGGTGCAATTTGGGTGTGTCCTTAATTACTCAGTTGCATTTTGTGATGGGGAGTTTCACCTGATATGGCCACACTGTGCACCTCTTCTGTGGGTGACCATTCAGATTAGAGTTGCGCATCAACCATGGAGCACATGGTCTGGTCTTTGTTTTTAAAAAACAACACAACTTTGACCTTTTAAAAAAATATTTGGTGCACATGTGCGTCCATGTGCATATGCACTACCATTTTAAAAAACAGAATGGTGAAAACAGAACTAAAGGTTCACGCTTCCCAAATGGTTTGAACTTGCACTGGGGGAGTTCAGACATCCAGAAATGCAGGGTGAATATGTGGGGATCTGTTAGCACCAGAATCCAACTACTGTCTATTTACTCCACCTCTAACTTGTCTTATGATGGGGTGAGTACAATTGGGGAACGGCTGCCAGATGTGGCTCTGTGAACCAGCTGGTTTAATCTGTTAGAGAAAAGCAACTATATCAGGTCAAACTGCACATCTGACTGCAGCCTAGAGACTTCAGTTTCCCCTAGATTATGGCATACCACAGAGTCTGCCCTCCAAAGCTGCCATTTCCTCCAGAGGACAATAATAAAAACAAAATACACGGGGGAGAACACAAATTACTCAAGGTCAGATAACATTCAAGTGCTACTTAAAGGCACATGTCTCAAATACAATTAATAAAAAGATCATGCATGGAGATTAGAATGTAAATCCTTTTGTATGATCCACATATACTTATTACCGTATTTTTTGCTCCATAAGACTCACTTTTTCTCCCAAAAAAAGTGGGGGGGGGGGAGTGTGTGCGTCTTAAACCCCCCTCACCTTTCCCAAGCCACAGCACCGAGCGGAGCTAGGTGTGTCTTATGGTCAGGTGCATCTTTTGGAGCGAAAAATACGGTACTTGTTAAAACACTGAGGCTTTGAGACGAATACACAAATGCAAGTATACACACAGAAACCTTCCTACAGCAAGACCGGTAAATGGGCTGCATGCAGTCCTTGAGAACAACTGTCATCTTCTTTACTGCTTCTTACTTTCCAAGCTTTCTGGTCTGCAGAGAGGCTGAGAAAACTGGCTGACGTTTCTTGACAGCTGCAAAAGTTTCCATTCTTCCTCTTCTTCAGAGCCAATATATTCTTATGGAACCACAAAGTTTATATATTTTGCATGCCTTATCATACTCCCACATGGGCTCAATTGCGCTCCTTTTGGCAAAGTGGTTCTCCTATCTGGATGTTGGCAACCCTGAACTACCTGTGTCTGCTAAGAGTGGAACCCACTGTTCATGGGAGCCTGAGTGAATACTCCAGCTCCGGAACCCACAGACATGGGGAAAACATTACAATAGTGAATCTCACTAGACATCCTGATGCAGGAAGTTAACCTGGATTGATTTAGAATTCAGACAGTATGGAAGGGGTGCCCAGTAGAGGCAGAAATTCTTCTGTAGATGAGCATCCTTTGGATCAGCTGTTTGTGGTCTCAGAAGAGAGACTGAAGCCTTATTTGCCCCTCCTGGACATGCCCTCCCCTTCCCTCAGTGGCATTTGAATGGCTGCGCCATCACAGAGGGCCCATGAAGATGAGAGCTTGCTCGAGATGGCAGAGGTAAGCACAGCCACATTCTACAGCTTCTTTAGTATTCTGTGGGAATCGGGAAACAGAAGACGGAGCTGTGCCTGGGCTGAAAGCCAAAGGTCAAAAGGAACAGTACATCAGTTTGCCTCTCAAGAGGCCTCAAGGAACCTTCCGCCATAGAAAGCACCATGGTGATGACAGTGTCACAGATGCCTAAAAAGGAAGAGTAAGTTAGCACAGCAGTTCTTGAGCTGGGTATGAATGCCTTTATTGCACACATGTAGGGTTGCTTTGGAGATAAGCTAAACTGGCCCATAAAATTCTCAGAGACAGAACAAGTCAATTAAAGCACAAAAGAGGCTGCCTGGGGGATTGATTTGGTGCTGATAGCTTGGCCAACAGCAGCCTCTCTCTCTCTCTCTCTGCAGATAGAGCTAGGTGCATCATGTGGCATCTGAAGCAGAGCCTTGCAGCCACAAACAGAAAGACAAAACCAGGAATAAGGGCCATTGTCACTGTTAATTCTGGGTATAACGGGCACTCAGCGGGCTGACTCCAGGCATTAAGCAAAGCCTTCTCTTTTTATTTTCACTAAAGAGAATTATCCATTTTGTTTAGCTGTGTTTGACAAAAAGAATGATAAAAGAGATCTGTCCTGTTCAGAAACTACTTAATAGGTTCAAACTGTTTTCTCCTGGGATATTTGGTGCCAGTGGGGGGAGTCGATTGGCTTCCTAATGACAAAGGGATGCTTTGGCGACATGCTGCTTTTGGCAGGGAGGTGTTAATAACCCACTGAGAAATTTACCGATGAAAATTATATACGAGGACAGGCAGAAATGCTGGCCGTTTTGTCTTCTAGAAGAAATTAATTGCCAGGAGGCCAATTTGAATCATCTTTATTTGACAATGAAACAAAGGCAACTGTTTCCTGCTGGTCCACATCAACAGCAAAATGGCTCTTTTTAAAGGGAATACGCAAAGGTTATCTGCGACCTACTTCTCAGAGGTACAAATAAACCTTTATAGTAGCAACAATGGAAGGGGCTCCGCTCTGAGGAAAGGCTGCATGATGTGTCCTGTTTGGTGCTGAGTCCCCATCATCCTTTCAAAAGCATCTAATCCTTTCCTACGCATTCCTTTCACTGACCTGCCAAGCACAACTAAAGGGCTTGAGGCACCAATAGGCAGCTGCAGAATTGTTGCTTGCATGGCAACTGTGCTCAGGGCCTTACTTTTGGGGTATTTGTGTCTTTCTTCCCAGTTTCCTGCCACAGCAGAAATTGGATTGCAGGATGAGTGCTGGTTTGACCAGCACCGGGCTATGTCTTTTTCCTAAGGGAAAGTGTAACATTCATTCAACTGAATGGTTACTAAAATATAGAGGGTTTTTTTTTTTATAACACAATATACATATGCCCCTAATCTTTCAGCAGATGATGGTAAACTATACATCTTCATAAAGTTCCCAAATAAGATAGAAAGCCTCGAGTCCCCCACCAGTTGCAATCTTGACTTTTGCTTATGTACTCACATGACAACTGTGGTGTCACCGTGGGAGTGATATTGTAGTGCTAAGGATTTTCTTTTAAAATCTGCATAAAGTAAAACATAGGTTCTCCACTAATCCAGATGCACTCCTATTATGAACATATTTTTAGAGTCTCCATTTATATGAATTTGCTCAGCTTTGGTCATGAAAGGCTTTGTTTCACAATTAATTTGGGTATCAGCTAGATCTATTTTTCTCTCTAATAAAATGTATGAGCTTCCTCCCATTATACAGGTTTGCAAAAATTGACCAGACTGTTGTCAGACCAAAATGCTTTCTAAAACTCTGAATCTGTGAATTTTGTATTCAATTATAGACTGGATTTAATCTGAAATTTAGAATATCAAAACTTTAAAAAACTAAAAAGTTAGTGTGGAATTACTATGATTTGTTTGGTCATTTTTAAGAACAATCTGGATGATGTTGCTATGATATTAAAAACAGAAGTGAAGCCTTCCTCCTACCATTTGCTGGCAGAGCATAGTAAGGAATTGATGTTATAAATGGAATGCTTACTGTCTGGGCTGGCTGAACTACATCTTATTCCCCCCCCCCCAAAGCTCCACAGCAGCTGTGGGCAACTCCTTGTTAAGGGACCACCCATGTCTGACTCAGCACAGGCCTGTGGCAAGGGGGCAAGTTCTTCTGCTCTCCCCCCATGCTGTTTCTTGGGAGAGTCATTTGCCCCATTTTGAAGCTGCATGTATAGAAAGGGCCTGTAGCACTAGCGTAAAGATTTCCGTCAGGGATGGATTGAGCCCCTCTGATTGCTATTTCTCAAAGACTGAATGTGGCCAGGTAGACCTGTGAGAGTGTCACTCTGACAGTGTCCTACATAAGCCTCTTTTCCATCTCATTTGCAGTGTTGTTTTCTCAGCTTTCTTCACTGTGCAGTTCTACTCCTGCACAAAATATGTACCACATTTTCTTCCTCAGTCATTTGAAGAAAGCTGTGATGCAGTGGTTCTGCCAGTGTGCATGGGTATGGTACAGCTCCATTATCTTCCCTATGGACTTCACACATTTTGAGAAGTTACTTCCAAAACCTTGTGTCACTGGATTTTTTTGTTCCTTTGCTTCAAGAAATGGTTATAGGGCTGCCAGCCCCCCAATGGGGTCTGGGGATCTCCCGCTTTTACAACTGATCCCCAGCTGACAGAGATCAGCTCCCCTGGAGAAAATGGCTGCTTTGAAGGGTAGACTCTGTGGCATTATACTATGCTGAGGCCCCTCCTCTCCCCAAACCCCACCCTCTCCTGGCTCCACCCCCAAAGTCTCCAGGTATTTTCCAACCATGACTTGGCAACCCTAAATTAGAATTTGTACTGAAGAAGGAGAGTTCTAAGACAGTAGTAGACAAACATACCCTGTTCACATATCCAGACTTTGGGTCGAGCTACAGGGTCTGTGGCAAACTTGGGTCTGGTAACACCAACCACGAGCATTGCTAGCCTAGCTCTGAGTTGTGGTGGGGGCATTTGGGGTGTGTGTGGAGAATTCAAAATGGCATTGCATTATACTGTGATCCTGGCCTGTAGCTACAATGGGGCATTTCGGGCTACCCAGAGGACTCCCCACCACTGCCCCTTCCCCAAGCATGGCTTGCTTCCCCACATAGGCAGGCAGAGTGCAAATGCTGCAAAAGTGAGTTTTAAATTTTTTTATTTTAATTTAATTTTTTATTTTGTGACATCAGTGCCCTCTGACTTATTTAAAGGCCCCCCGAATTTCAAAATCCTGTCTATGGGCCTGCTGTGATGTCACTTTTGGCTAAAAACCAGAAATGAAGTCCACACAGTGTAGCAATGTCCTAGGATTTTCCCCAGTCTCTACAGTAAAAACCGCAGTGATTGGGAAAATTCCTAGAATGTCATCACATTGCACCAACATCATTTGTGGGATCCAGATGGAAATGATATGTGATGCTGCCCCCCTTTTTTCCTGCCTGTCCACTGGGCACCAGCAGGAAAACAGGAGTGCTGGTGGGGATTTGCCTGCTGTAAGAGGGCAAATGTCAATCCTATGACCCACTGATTTTGTGGTAGTAATCAGGCCATTTGCAGCATAAGAGAGAATAAGCCTTCCTCTACCTACCACTTTTCCTGTGCACATACCCTCCCATCCACTTTTCCCTACAGCTGGGGTTCTTTGATGTATGGAATCAAGTGGGAGGACCTGGCTGTGGCAGAGAGGATGTAGACAAAAGGATATAGAGACAAGCAGTGCATGGAGGGACAGTTAAGTACCTCTCCCACTCAGAATGTATACACTACAACACACCTCCCACTCCCGCCATTTGACAGTGCAAAAGCAGCAGCTTGGACTCCTAGCCCTATGTTTGATGCCGCTAAGTAATTCCATTCACAGTTACTATGGCAACTCCCTCCCCAATGCATGCAAGAATGTGGTTTTCCTCCTTTTCCCCAATCCTCCCCTGCTTCTCCCCACTGCCTTAATAATGGTTGATTCTCCATTCCATCCTATTTCCCCTCAAAATGTCTCCCCATCCACTTCGCCCTCATGCTCCACTCTTAATTCTCCACTATCATTCTAGGCCTTCCCTTTTTTCTTGCCAAAGAAAAGGGCCGGCTTGGAATGTGCATTAATCATATATGTTTTTCATGAATAACAATGATAGTTTGGATTCCAGAAGATCTTTTGGACTTTCCCCTAGAGCCAGTCTCTAATCCCAAATCCTTCTTGAGGAGTGACTGCCAGCATTTCCCCTGTGTTGCTGTGTATTTCTTCTATTGTTCCCCCCTCCCCGTATCTGTAAATACAGTTCTCTTTTGTATGGAGAATTCTTCTTTTTGACTTTGAAAGCTGCGGCAAGGCAATATTCATAGAAATGTTTTTATACACTTTGGAATGTTGGCAGGAGAATAAGTGCACAGAGTTCAATTACTGTGGAATTTGGTTTTTTCATGTGTGACCAGATATCATTTCATTTCCCCTTCCAGACTGAAAGAGAAAAAGACATGGGGGGGGGGGGGGGGTTCAGGGGGATGGTGAATGTTTTGTGTCAGAAGTGACAAGAGTCACTTTTGGGAAATGGGGATATTTCCAGGAGGACAAATGTTTCTCTTTTTTCATTATATGCCTTGCATTGGTTGCCATTTGCTATAAAACTTCCTGACATTTTGACATTGAAATGGCTATAATGATAAAGTTAATGATAAAAGGACACTGTTTGCTTCTGTAGATGAAGCTGCAATTTGCTTTCAAAGCACCTAGTTCTGATAGCAGCGCTGACTTCGATTGTGTATGCTGGGTAGGCATAGTATGTTTTCTAACAATCTGGGGCAGTGGTTGGAGAAGTGGTTCTTACTCCATGGCTCGTGGAGAGACACATCTTCCATTTCATCAGTCAAAATAGCCACATTTCCTTCTATCCCTGGCCTGAGGCACTTCAGGGAGGCTTGTAGCTTAACTTTTCCTCTGCTGGTGGATGTTTCAAGGTGGGAACCAACTCCCAACCACAAGCCCCAGCAGGCAAGGGCCTTGCCCACCTTCCTGAATCACAGGGAAGGTGCTACATTGGGAACAGTGCATAAGGCTGTCAAGCCACTGAGTGAGTAATCACTGGGTTGGGGTTTCAGACTAGGACAGGGAAGACCTGGATTCAAATTTGTACACTGTCATGAAACACGCTTTGGAGTAATCCCCATCTCTCAACCTAATGTACCACAGAGGGCTGTTTGAAAAGACAGGACCAAGGCAGACATGTTACAGTCCTCATTCTCCCAGTGTGCTATTTATGAAGAGAAAACATACTGAAAATCCAATCATAGATCTTCCAGCGTTTTATCTGGACCTCAGTTTTCTTTAACAGCCCTTAAGGTGGGTTAGGCTGAGAGATGTAGTCTGCTTCATGGTAGTGTGGGAATCAGAACCCAGACCTTCTCGGTCCGAGTCTGAAAGTCTAAGCGCGGCAGCATATTGGCATGCTACAGAGCATCCTATGCTAAGGCAGTGTACATACTAGATATTATTGGAGCTAACAGAACTTCCAGTTCCTAGTACCATTTTCATAACCTGAAATGACCACCAGCAAAGTCCAATCTCCTGTTAGAGGAAAGTTACAGGTACGTGATGTAGCCTCTTAGTACTCACAATTTTCCCCAGTGGGCAAATAGCAGCTCCCTGAGGCCATTTGAGGTGGGCAAAATGGCCTAAGCGGGGGAATGTTAAGCCCATTCTCCCTGTGCACCGTGACTGAATCTAGATTGGGCCCATGCACACCTGGGAATTGTTCCAAGCACAGAAGTCCTAGTGCAAGTGCAGTTGACAGGACTGGGGTGGATGTGGAGGGACATAAGGACTGTGTAACGTACAGTTAGGTCCTTAGTTATTTGAAGTACACTGCGGGCATGTTTGAGGAAGGGGCTGCATTGATTTGCCAGCATCTCTAATGGCTTGCTTTTCCCAGATGATCATCATTTTCTGCCTTATCAGAGCAAAGTGGAATGCAGTCACAGGGAAGCCCCTTCTTAGTGAGGATGCTTTGGTGTGAACTGTGCAGAGATGTCCTTATTGTTGCAAAAGCTTCCCCACAAAAAGCAGTGAGCCAAAGAAAGCTATTTTGTTATTACATAACAGAGTAGAAAGTATAAATCCATGAGCAAGACAGCAGTACTTACAACATATGGCAAAAATCAATGCTGATTTGAAATAAGGCGAAAAACCACAAATGTCAGGGGTGATTTCTAAAATGACTGTACAGCAGTCCTGTCTCATTCACACATTGCTTGTGGCCTAATGAGTGATATGCAGCTGAATGTGGGAACTGTTGCATAATTGAAAAACATTTTGTCTGTCAAGTGACATCAGATGATGCTGCAGTCAACAAGGGATGAACATGTCTGATTCATTCACAGTCAAGGATACCAAATACAAATGTATTGTTTCACTTTCCCTTTAGTCTGGTTTAACAGCCCATAAGCCATAGACCAAGAAAAACATTTAAGAATGAAAAACAACAGCAAAGAACAGCCGTGCAAATGGAACAATGAAAGAAAATGTGCAATAACAAATCAACCATTGACAAGGAGCAACCACAAAAATATTCTGAAGGAGTTCCAGCAAAATGTCTCTTGCTTAGATGAAGTGTAGTATCTGTTATTATCAGTTTAATACAAGTGTATCTTTCATTGCAATAACTTTTCCATAGGCAACCCAATATCTTTTCCAAGCTTTTTTTGTGTGTGATAGGGTAATTTCATGGGTCTGCAGTGGCTCAAATGGTTAAGACGCTGAACTGCAGACCAGAAGGTAGGTAGTTCAGCAGTTTGAGACCCGAGTGCTGCATGCCAGAGTGAGCTCCCGTCTCTGGTCCCAGCTCCTGCCAGCCTAGCAGTTCGAAAGCAAGAAATTGCAAGTAGATTGGTGGGAAGGTAACGGCATTCTGTGCACCTCGGCGTCTAGTCATGCCGGCCACATGACCACGGAAATGTCCTTGGACAGCGCTGGCTCTTTGGCTTGGAAACAGAGATGAGCACCGCATCCCTAGAGTCATATTCGACTGGCTTTTGAACAAGGGAAACCTTTACCTAGGGTAATTTCCTCCCCCTCCACTGTTAATGCTCAATGGGAGAGCTCATAAGGAATTATTACTGTTAACTTCCAAGATCCTAAGAAATCCAGTGTACTATTTTCAAAGCAGGAGCATTCTCAATAACCCAGGCTTCTGTTTTACCAAGATGAACTAGAAGTGCCATCCAAATGGGATTATCTTTAACCCATCAGCCCTTTGAAGTGAAAAAAAGCTGTCGCTGGTGGGGGCAACAGGAAGCAGAGATCAGTGTGGAGGAGATGTTTCCTCCTTCCCCTAACTGCCATGTCCCTATTCCAAATCCCACTTCCCCAAGTAACTTTGCTCTCTCAGGGTGTAAATTCATTCCCTGGACCTCTGAAGCAAGACTGTTATCTATGCCTCAATAAGGGCCAAGCTTTTGAAACAGAGTCATCAAGCTTCTTTAGATCTGTGAGATCTGTTGTGTTTCCATACCTGGCAGAGGGGAGGAAACCTCTCATCTGTTGTCATTTTATGTTGTATTTTTATTTTTTCCAGCCGACAAATCCAAAGCATGCCAGCAGTTGTAAAAGCTGAATAGCAGTTTGCTTAATATTCCAGTCAGGGTTTACCATTACGATACAAGTTATCAAAAGTGACTTAACCAGAGTTTGAAGAATGGGTTGTGTTTGAATTTTGAAGGCAATCAAGCTTCACTTGTGCAAATAAGACCACCACAATGAAATCTTCTCCTCTGGCTGTTGACAAACTTTGGCGAGCATTGCCGTTTGCCTGATGCTTTTCTGCCAATACAGCAACATATTGCAGATAAAACCTAATGAGCTGAATTTAACAACAACAACAAAAAAATGCCATGTGGCTTTCATACAGGGATGCCCATCTGTTGGCTTCAGCAGTGAGCAGTGTGCTGCAACTGTATTCCCCCCCCCCCCCCCCGATCAAATCTGAAATAAAGCTGTGAACCCTAGAGTCAGGTATGATGAACAGGCCAGCAAATTGCCTTATGTGGGTATCATACAGCCTCTGATCTAGCTCACTTTGCAGCTCTACATAACCAGATGGCTTTTAACGGTGGGTGAAAATCTCTCTGTTTCTGGTTTTCTTGGCATCCGTGCAGGAGGGAGTAGATCCAGAGAGCCGCTGTCCAAACAAGAGCTATTCAAATTGGACTGGGGCTGAGATTAGCAGCCTCCAAAGAGAACTTGGGACATTTAGTTTCAGCTTTCATTAAAACAGAGGGAAAGGCTGATTTAGACCAGGCCTGGTTGAACAAAAAGGGCACTTATCCTGCCCCACCCTTTGTCCCTACCACAGAAAGGTTTTGAGAGCAGCCGTTTTATACACAATAATAGAAAGGCTGGCTTGTCTCCAGCCATCATGCTGGCTGGTGAAGCCCAACAGCTTTCCTTTCCCTCTCCTCAACAAAGTTGCTATTGCTGGGCACAACAGAGGCTCAGAAGTGCTTGGCTCTCAGCTCTCTGGGCGTTCACTCTTTGGTGAATTTGTCCAAAACTAAACCAACTGTTGTGTTCTAGTGGAGACTGTGCACACAGTCGGGATCGCACATGAGGTATGGCGAACTACTGGAGCTTCGCTTCGGTAGACAATAGCCCAGGCGGATCGTAATTTGGGCCAATAGGCCACCCAGGATCCTAAAGGGGACCTATGGTCAAAGGTGTCTTGTAAATAACCCTATCACAGGGCTCGGGTGTGACCAAGGGTGTGGTTTGTACCTGCATATAAGCAGACCCCCGAGCCCCACCAGGCAGTTCCTGTTTTCCATCTGTAAATAAACCATGAGCTGATTTCACTGCAACGCATCTGGACCCCGTATATTATACTGGTGATGAAGGTGGTATCCCGGTGAGCGACAGGTGAAGTGCCTACAGTTTGGAGTCAGTATGGCTCCTGGGATTTTCCAGAACTTGATGGACAGTCTGTTTAAGTGAATCTCTGGCGTGCAGCCATTTTTGACAACATTTTAATTGTGGCCCCCGACGCTGAGACCTTTGCCACACACCTGCGGACCATTCTTCAGCGCTTCAACGATGCAGGACTGAGGGTTAAGCGGGAAAAGTGCCTCCTGGGAGTACCTTTGGTGGAGTTCCTGGAGTTGGCTGTCGATGCCCATGGCATTCACCCGACACCTGAAAAGTTCCGTGCCATCACTCACGTGCCAACCCCCTCCTCCAAGGTGGAACTCCAGGCATTCTTGGGCCTACTGAACTAACTGCCAGACCCCCCCAGATGCTGTCCCCCCACATCCTGCGTTGGTCTATATTTCTGGCTGGATACCAATACGTGCTGGTACACCACCCTGGGAAAGTGATGGGACACACAGACGCCATCAGCCACCTTCCACTGCCATCCTGCAACCCGGACCTGGCTCCTGTGCACCACATCGCTGCTCTGGAGGACCTGCCAGACCAACCCATCCAGGTGGCAGACATTTCCCACCACACAGCCCAGGATCACTCCTTGTCCCGGGTCTTGGGCTGGATGGGTAGGGTTTGGCCCCACAGCCCGGGGCCAGAATTTGCCGCTTACTCATCCAGGTGGGATGAGCTGTCCTTGCACAAGGGGTGCATGCTCTGAGGAAGCCATGTGGTCATGCCCCCTCTGCTGCACAAGTGAGTGCTTACCGCTCTGCACGAGACACAGGCGGGCATAGTGAGAATGAAAGCACTGGCCAGGAGCTATGTATGGTGGCCAGGGCTGGACCAGGAAATTGAGGACCAAGTCAAGCGATGCCAGAAGTGTCAGGAGTCTCGCCCAGACCCATCACAGGCACCAGTGCGACTCTGGGAGTCCTTCCACAAGCCATGGGCCAGGCTACACTTGGACTTTGTGGGTCCCTTCCAGGGCAAGTTATTTTTCATCTTGGTGGACGCATACACCAAGTGGCTGGAAGTGATTCTGGTGTCCTCCATCTGTGCCATGTGGTGAATCTTCAGCTCACATGGCATCCCTGATACCCTCATGACTGACAATGGCTTGGCCTTTATGTCTGAGGAGTTTCAGGAGTTCGTGGAATATTATGGGATTTGGCACATACGCTCTGCCCCATTCCCTCCAGCCACAAATGGCCAGGCCGAGCGCATGGTGTGCACTACCGAAGAAGCCCTGCACCTCATGGAGCATGGTGACAGGAACTACAAACTTGTGGCATTCCTGTTTGGCCAACAAACAACCCCTCACACCGCGACTGGGCACAGTCCTGCAGAACTGCTAATGGGGAGGCAACTATTTATTTATTTATTTATTATTAATTCACATTTTTACCCCGCCCTCCCCACGAACGAGCTCACTACCTGATTAGACTGCCTGCACCTAAACCAGCCCCAGATCAACAGAAGGCCCCTTGTGGGTTCTTCCCTGGGGACCCGGTCTATGCTAAGAACTTTGTGAGGGGTCCTGCCTGGCTGCCCGGCCGTTTGTGGCAAAGCATCTTCTGCATCGTTCTCCTCTCCTCCATTTTATCCACACAACAACCCTCTGAGGTAGGTTAGGCTGAAAGTGTGTGACTGGCCCAGGTCACCCAGCAAGTCTCCAGGATCCTCTTCTGACACTGCAATCACCACCTCCACACTAGCTCTGGAAAAGGCCTTCTCATGCTCTGAGGCCTGTCTTTTCCCAAGCCACTCTATATACTTGATCAAGAAGGAGCATCTTGGAAGGGTTGACTCACATCGCATCTCTCTCCGAACATCATTGCTACCCCCCCCCCCCCCCAATCCTGTAATTGTGGGGATGAAGTAGATTCCTTACACATTATGAATGAAGGAGGAGAACATAGAAGAAGATGGGATATCTGGAGTGAAGGTGAGTCTGAGGATGGAGAGAGAATATTGGAGAGGAAAACAACTGCCCTGTGAAGGAAATTTCCTGCTACCTAAGGTCAGGCACAAAGAAGGCTGGCAGATTGGAGGGTGTGTGAGCAGAAGTTCTGAGGTGAGTGACCATGACCTGACCAAAGAGTAAGGAGGAGGGAATTTCCTGTGCTAGAAGTTTTCCCATCTAGGCTTCTCACTTTGCCCCTTCATTACAGCTTTCTTGGGCTCTCTGCACTCCTCTGCTCTATCAAGATGGTTGACCTTGATGATGCCTCCTATTTTCAATAACTGCTATTTTTAACCTTAAAAAAACCAAAGAAATAGACCTTTGTTGCACACTGCTTCATATATATTGTACTTAAGTTAAAAGGCCAATGTTTGTGGAAATTGCCTTAAGTAATTCTCGGTTTAGAATGATATAGTCATAAAATTCACCACAAGACATGTTACAATTGAATTTGCACTGATTTAATTTGCTTTATTCCATCAACATGAAGATAGTACCATTATTTTATCCAAAGATTGCCTATTATGGAAAACAGGCATTTCATGCTGCTGTTGCTAGAAGGCACAATGTATTCAACAGAATTAGCCTCACATTTTCCAAAACAGTAGGTTCATGTAACTTTCTTTGGATGAATTTCCAACTAGGACTGTCACAGATACCCCTTCCCCCCACTAGAGTACTATGGACACAGTAGTTCCTTCAAGACGTTTGTTCTGCTTTCATCACTGCTGAGAAATGATCAAATTCTGAAGTGAAATCATTGTTACAGTGCAGATCAGCTCAGGGGAGGAGGGTTTCTTGTATTCTTTGTCTGGTGAAGTGAAGGTGGCACCCTCCCACACCAATAATGGACTGTTGTCAAAACCTAGTTTATTTTTTTTTAATTATTCAAATTCATAAAAGATAGGTCTGCCAATGACTGCTAGCTTGATGGATAAATTGAACATCCAAGTGCAGAGGACCTGGGGTGCTGAGGGAGTGCAAGATTACAGGCCACACACTACACAAACAGTAAATGCTGCTGAAAGTGCATAGGATCACATACATAAGCTATGCTGGTGTTGTGCTAGGCTTAGCATTTACCCTGTGTAATGAACAAATGCCTAAATGGTGACAAAGATAAAACTGATTTCTGTATTCAAATATTTTAAGATTTTTTTTATTATGACTGTGTATTAGTGACAAGTTCAGAGGGCATATGCCTCCGCAATATAAGGGCCAGTTTCCATGACATGGATCGCATGTGGTCTTCTGCAGTGGCCAGATAGCTCAGTCCTTGGACTGTTTCTGTTTGGGGTAACACCAGTCAGGGAGAGGGGAGGCCAGAGTTTCTTCTGTGTGCTGCCACAGTCCTGACTAGAACATGAACAGAGTGCATGAGGAACTGAGGAGAACATGCAAGTAAGACGTGACTGTGTCAGAGTTCACAGGCAGAGTTTGGCATTCCCAGCATTTCAAACTCTAACTCTGTCTCATGGTTCTGGAGATATGCTTGCAAGTCTCCTAAGATCATTGAGCCTGGCCACTCTTATTTTTCCTATTATATAAAGCCATTTTCAAGATTCCAAGGGGCAAGATTCCATGGGGCACCAAAATCAGGCTGAACGGACTGCCACTCAAAAGGGGATCCCTGGCCACTGGCTGCATTCTCTCCCTGCTTTGCCTCAGTCCTGCCCACAGAGCCACCGGCCAGCATCCCAGCCTCAGTCTGGAGGGAGCCAGTGAAGGGGAAGGACCGACTGGGTGCTGGGTCCACTCTTCTCCTCCGCCCACTGCCAGGTGGGTCTAACTGTCCCCTCAGTGGCCTGCTTCTGTCAGTGAAAAGACAATGGACTATCAGCATAACCCCCTCCCCCGCACACTGCTAGTGGGCCCAGAATAAACTGTCAGAATAAACTGTCAGAAACAGGGGGCATTTCAAACAGCACCCCGTAGCGCTTCAGGACCGGTACAAGAACTGAAGAACGCTTGGGAGGAGGTTTCAAGGTAAACCAGCTCAGGAATGCTTCCCCAGTGGGAGAGGCACGTTTCTGTATGAAAGGGCCAATATGTTCCATTAGGGAACTGGTACTAATATGGTTCTGTGTGAAATGCCTGACAGAAACCTTTACTGAAGAGTTCCAGAAACGGAACATATTGGCTGTGTGAAATTCCTCAGGCTCTTTCTCCTGCTTAGTGCCCATTGCTAGGCAACCAAGCTTGCTTCTCTGAAAGCCCCTTTCCATACCTATGTTGGGCTCTGGGAGAAAACTCATTGGGGCCAGCTGAACAGAATGCCATAGAGGCCACCCTCCAAAGCAGTCATTTTCTCCAAGGGAGGGGGGAAGATCGGTTGTCTGGAGTTCAGTTGCAATACCTGGGGATCTTCAGGCTCCACCTGGAGGTTGGCTACCCTAGGGGTAGCAGTCAGTGCTTCAGAGCAGGATCTGCTAGACCCAGGTTCTTGCTGAGTGGGTGATTTCGGGCCAGTTACAGACTTTAAGCCTAACCTACCTCACAGGGTTGTTGTTCAAGTCAAAAAGGGAGAGAGAAGAATGATGTCAGCTGCTTCGGTCCCCATTGCAGAGAAAGACTACTTTTCCTCCAGGGGAACTATGGTTGTCAATCTCCAGGCGAGGGCTGGAAATCACTCAGAATTACAAGTGCTCTCCAGATGGCAGAGATCAGTTTCCCTGGAGAAAATGGTGGACTCTACTTCCTTATACCCTGACGAGATGGGCCCTTTATGACAGCCAATGTGACATAGCAGGGCTTCAGAGCACGGTGGAGGCTGCAGGGGGGGGGAATGGAAACTTGAAGAGTGAGGTTGATGATTGGCTGGGAGGAGATAGGGTTGCCAACTCCAGGTGGAAAATTCCTGGAGACTTGAGGGATGGAGCCTGGAGACAGTGAGGTTTGAGGAGTGGGACCTCAGACAGGTACAATGCCATAGACTCCACCCTCCAAGCCAGCGAGTCCCTCATGGAGAACCATTGTTGCCAATCTCCAGGTGGGGACTGGAGATCACTCAGAATTACTACTGTTCTCTGGGGGGAGTGGAGAGGAGATGGAAAACTGAAGCCAGGGGGCAGATAACGATACATTGACAGTTGGCTGGGTGGTAGGGTTGCCAACTCCAGGTTGGGAAATTTCTGGAGATTTGAGGGGTGGACCCTGGAGAGGGTGAGGTTTCAGCAGGGGTGGGACCTCAGACAGGTTCAATGCCATAGACTCCACCCTTCAAACTACCCGTTCCCTCATAAGGAACCATTGTTGCCAATCTCCAGGGGAGGGATGGGGATCATGCTGAATTACAACTGCTCTTCAGATGGTAGAGATCTTTCCCTGGAGAAAATGGTGGACTCTGTGTCATTATATCCTGCTGAGGTTGCCACAGCAAATTGACACTGAGTGCCTGAGGCTGGGGCACTCTCCCAAGGCCTCTTTCTAGAGCCCGTTGTATTTATTTCCACAATGGGCCTTATTCCTAGTATCTACATAATGCTGGACTAGGGAAGAGAGGAAAAAACACTGCCCTAAGCATTCGCTGCGTGTGTAGAGTTGTGCACATGACCTGTCTGGGTGATGTTGCTGCCATCTCTGCATATTGGTTGTGGCCTTCTATGCCAGCATAATTTGGGGTGTTACTGACAAGCACTGTTGTGATTTATGGGTGCAATTGCCAGGAATGATGTGGGGGTGGTTGTCAGTGTCGATACATCAGCAGTGGTGGTGTTGTGCTGTTGCTGCTGAGGGTGCATAGGATCACATAAACATGTTATGCTGGTGTTGTGCTAGGTTTAGCTTTCACCCTGTGTAATGAACCAAATGCCTACATAAATGATAAGTGACAAAGACAAAAAAGCTGGTTTCTGTATCCAAATGTTCTAAGATTTTTTATTATTATTATGACAACATATTAGTGTTAATATGGCATCATCTCTTTCATGGGGACATCTTTACTGTTATAAACAGAAGAATGTTGTTTATCTCCGTTTGGACTGAGTCTCAAAGACAGTGATGAGTGAACCTTTGATAAGGGCTGTTGGATGGTTTATCACTGCAACCCATTCCTCTCAAAATATTTTACTCTTACTGACAACTAAAGTGATTTTGATAAGAATGTGTGGCCATAAAAGCATTAGCAGCATATCAAAAGACAATTTAGACTGTTAAAATCATTTCCTTCCATTTCTGAGATGAGTTTATCCTGCATACTGCTGTCAAGAAGTGTTACAGTTTACTTATAGACCCTTTATCTCACCAAACTGGTGCATGATTGTGGCTCTGTTATTTGTAGAAATTACTCACAGCAGAAACAATGGACATTCAGTGGGTGTGGGGATTTATTTATTTATTGTATGGCAGAGTGACACACAGGACACATATAATAATATAAAATATATAACCAAGTAGATACAATGGGTATGCAGACAGATTGAGCAATCCCCCTAAATACTAATATCTAAATTTTCAGTTCAGTCAGTTGCAGCTGGGGAGAGTACAAAGAGCTCTGTCACATCTCTCTGGAAAGCACAACACTCACATTCCTGTGACAGATTGTTGGCCTGTTTGCTTTAATTTATGTTCAGCAATCAGCACTATAATGGGTTCTTGCCAACTATACCAAGGTCCCACTTCCTCGGAAGTTCTCAGTAAATAGGCGTTGAGGCAAAGCGGTTTCTATAAATGATGTTTACAGAGGGATGTTATTCAAGCATACAAAGAATAATAATAAAAACACATACATACAAGGTCTAGGGGAAATTAGTTAGAAAATAGCACGTTTGCATGAGCAGGAGTATCGTTGAGGGGGAGTCATGTTACCTGGCTTGATAGAGGTTGAGTCACTTCCACGAGAAGAATGAGGAGGGATGAGTAGAAAAATATGGGGAACGAGATCTGAACCTGCAGATACATGCTCCAGTCCTGGCTGCGCAAACCAGGGATTAAAGATGGAGGCTAGGTACTGGGTACAGGAAGCTGGACATGAGAGGTTGGTAAAGCAGATAGAGGTTGAGGAGGGCAGAAGCCTAAAGCTAAAACTGTGCAAGATCTTTTATCAGGTGGCATTTGGGCGGGCTGCGCTGACCACATCCCACTGTCACACCCACTAAGTTGTCCGTCCTTTCTAGTCTTTCTATTGGTCAGTGTCATAGTTAGGAGGGGGCAGGAAGGAGTGGGCAATATTGCAAAACTAGGTGCTAATCAGGAACTAACACCTGGGCCATCTGGTCGGTCTTCTTGGCGCCAATCTCTGGTCTCATGATGGTTTTGGCCAGGTCACTTGATGGACGACGATTAGTTGCCGGGCAACCTAATCTCTTACTGGAATTGTTGGGGGCAGGTGTGAAGAGGGCCAGCGTAGAGGAGAAAAGGACTCTTTGAAATGGAGTCTTGGTCTCCTGAATGGTGGTTGCATGTGAAGTAGATGTGAGAGCTCTTTGAAATGTATTTCGTGTTCTTCATGAGAGAGAGTTCTTTGAAATGTATTTCGTGTTCTTCATGAGAGAGTTCTTTGAGATGTATTTCTGTTTCTCATGCAAGTGTGAACTCTGAAGGAAGTCTCCCGCTGTGGGCTGGAGCCTCTCATGGCTGTAGAGAGTGCTTTTGCCTTAGGCAGAGAACCAACCCCAAAGGTCAAACTTATGTTGTTAAAGTTCATAAGAGCATATAAAATGCCTTGTTGGCTTACAAGATGGAAAATAATTTGGCAAGCTGCACCACAATCACATTTGGGTCCTGGTATTTTGCCCCATTTAAACAACAGGTCTGCACAACTGCCAAAGCCTGTTCATATTCTATTAGTTGTCTTCCATACTTTACGTGGCAAGTCAAATCCCAAGGGCCTCTCGTTGGTGTTGATCAGGTTATGGATATCGAGTGGAACTGTTTGCATCCATGTTTGCAACCGTTCATTCTCTAGATCAAAATTTTGTGATTGCAGCATTTGTGCAGATCTGATTGTTGGGGGTCTGGACTTTGGTCTGAATAGGCCTGCGTCAGCCATGTCTTTGTGGATGGGCAACTCTCTGTTTTCAATTATCTTTGTATATTCACAAAGAAAAGCATGTTTTTTTTCGGAGATGCAGAGGAGCGATGTGGCACAATGTAGGTAGCCAATAGGTCAGAGTGGGTTTAATATATCTGCTGATGGTTCTCATTGCTGTATTGAGTTGGGGATGTGAGGATTACATTTGCTGACTCCTCTGATGTGTCTTCTAGGTTAGTGTATCCTGAACGTTTGAGCATGAAGCTGAGTGTGTGTGTGAAAATCACATTGGCTCACCAAAACATGGCAGTTACTTGCTATCTTCAATTCCTTGGTAACCTATTTTGGACATTTCTCTCTTAGCTCTAGTAAGTCAAGATGGCTTTCTCCTAGGGACGTGCACTAACTTATCAAAATCAGAAGCAAATACATCCCATTCTTTAATACAGTTATCTCAACTAATCTGAGTGGGCAATTAATTACATTTGACTATAATGAGGGACTCCTGCCAACCTAGCAGTTCAAAAGCAAGAAATTGCAAGTAGATAAATAGGTACTGCTTTGGTGGGAAGGTAACAGTGTTCTGTGTGCCTCGGCATCTAGTCATGCTGGTCACATGACCACAAAAACTTCTCTGGACAGTGCTGGCTCTCCGGCTTGGAAATGGAGATGAGCACCACATCCCTACAGTCGTATTCGACTGGCTTTCGAGCAAGGGAAAGTTTTACCTTTACCTATAATGAGCGAAAGTTGTTGTCCCTCTGTTTGGTGTCTCACTGATGCAGTTTCCATTTTGGCAATGGGAAGGGGAGAGGGGAAAGAGTGGGTCAGCAAGGGAGGTGAAGCACTTGCTCAGAAACCATTTAGTATGTTCTGCTTAGTCCTGAGTTCTAGCTACCAGCCAAGACCAGATGGTAAATTGTACTCTGCCACAAAACTGGAGTTGGGAGGGAAGGTGACGTAGCCCAATCTCATCATATCTTGGAAGCTAAGCAGGGTCAGTATTTAGATGGGAGACCATCAAGGAAGGCTTTGTAGAGGAAGGTAATGGCAAACCACCCCTGCTTCTCATATGTATGTAAAGACTGGTGTTAGCTAGGGGAGCAAAAGGGGATCAAGGCAGTTTTTTAGGTGGGATGTTTGCCAGCCCTTGCCCATTATTTCTCTCCTGGCAGCTGCAGGAGCAGCAGAGGGAAATGGGAGCCAGGGATGGGGAATCCCCTGCCATGGCAGGAAACTGGCAAGCCTTCCATAGAATCACAACCATTCTGTGCTTTTATTACACCATAATGGTATCATGTTAAACCAATTTGTGGCCAATTACAATTATGTGATAAAAGTGGCAAGATTTTGGTATTATGCCACTAGCCTTTCCTCACCAATTAAACCAGTGAAAATTTTTCATTAGGATGCTGTAGACAATGCGGACAGTGCTGGGAAGAGAAATAATAATCATCCTGAATTAACCAACACATGGATAGCTTTGTGGATTCTGAAGTGCAGAGGGAGAAGTGATATTAATCCATTACAACATTTGTAGCATTTGTATCAGGTATATTCTCTTTCAGCTTTAGTCCTGAATTTAGCAGACAGGAAATAACAGTTTAAATATTATCTAGTGAAATTATGTTGTCAGCAATTGGCCTGGTTGTTTTATCGATCTACCATGTGCAATAGTGGTGTGAAATTTTGAAACCAGATGGATGAATAAGCACAAATCATAATGTAGAACAAAGTTTGAGTCCAGTGGCACCTTTAAGACCAATGAAGTCTTATTCTGGGTATAAGCTTTTGTGTGTAAGCACACTTTTATAGATACATTGAAACAGAAGTCACCAACCATTACATATAGATAGCCAGTGAGGAGGATGTTGCCAGAAAGGGCCAATTAGAGTCAAGATGCACAAGTAGCAGTAACTATAGCTAAGAATGGATTAAGGCAATAGGTAAGACCTGTGAATAGGTCAAACTGTATGCCAAAGGATAAATGGACACAAATCTGACATCATGAATCATAAAACTGAGAAACCTATAGGAGAACACTTCAACCTTCCAGTACGTTCAGGCTGCTGTCAGATGTGCCTTTAGATCCAACTCAGCTGTGAATTCCTTTTTTTTTTTAAACATAATTTCTTTTTATTAATCACATATATATATAAACTTAAGTTTTCACAACACTTAAAGGAGAAACAAAACGGTGGTTACATGTTGCTGTCGTGTCACTTGTTCAACATTTTTGTCTATAATTTACCCAGATATTTTTCATACCAGTTGTAAAAAGTTTCCCATTGAGATATAAACAATTGATCTCTTTTGTTGTTGAGTTTCGTAGTCAAATTGTCCATTTCAGCAATTTCGAAGAGTTTGTTAATAAATTCCTCCCCTTTTCCAGTATTTAGCATATAAAATTCTTGCGGTGGTAACTCCGTGTAGGATCATTCTTTTCACATTTTTCTCATAATCTAACTGAATAACATTTAAAAGAAATATTTCTGGTTTAAGAGGTATAATTTTTTGTGTTATTTCCTGGAGAAGTTTCTGAATAATTAACCAATATTTAACTGCTTTCTTACATAACCACCACATGTGATAGTAGGAGCCTTTATTTTTTTTACATTTCCAACAAATGGGTGATATAGAACCTGAAAATCTAGCCAATCTTTCTGGTGGGTGGTGCCACATATAGACCATCTTGTATATATTTTCTTTAAATGTTGTGGCTCTAGTAATTTTGATGTTATTTCGCCAAATTTCTAGCCAGGAATCTAATTCTATATTATATCCTAAATATTGTGCCCATTTTACCATATTAGGTTTTACCCATTCATCTGCCATTTTATTGTTAATAAGAAGGTCATAATTTTTTTTTATCGGTTTGGATTCTGACTCTAACCATGCAGTATCTAGATCTGTATTTTGTTTGTAGAAACCAGTCTTTTTGTCCACGTTATATCTTGATTTTAACTGGTTTAGTTCCCACCACGTAAGGTCAATGCCTAGTTCTTTAAGTGCTTCTACCGAATGTAGTTCTTGTTTTCTATCTAATAAGACTCCATAGGATGTCATTTTTTCTTTTAATACTAAAGTAGGTTTAATAAATGCCTCAAGTGGGGCTACCCAATTTGGTGTTTTCTGATAGAAGATATATCTAATTTTTTCCCATATTTTTAATAGCGCACTTCTTAAAGCATGTTGGTTAAATATTTTATTCTTTTTATTATACCATAAGATTGAGCGCCAGCTAGTTTCCATGTCATGTCCCTCTAGTTTTAGTAGTCTTAAGTTTTCCAAAGTTGCCCAATCTTTTAGCCAGGTCATTCCGGATGCCAGATAATAGGTGTGCCAATCTGGTAGTCCAAACCCTCCCCTTTCTTGTTTGTCCTGTAAATGTTTCAACCTAATTCTTGCTTTTTTCTTTTGCCAAATGTATTCAGAAGTAATTTTCTCCAGATCTTTAAGAAAAGTTTGGTTTTTTAGTATAGGTAGATTTTGAAAAATAAAATTAATACGTGGTAGGACATTCATCTTTGTCAGAGCTATACGTCCCATGAATGAGACCTGTAATTTTACCCATTTTTCTAAATCCATTTTAATTTCCTTTAGTATTTTTAGGTAATTATCCTCGTATAACGAACTGCATCTATTCGTTAGATAGATACCAAGATATTTGACCCTTTTTGTAATCTCAAATTGTGTTTTTCCTTCTATTTGGGCTTCCATTTCCTTAGAGCAGTTCTTCGTGATAATTTTAGTTTTGGTGTTATTAATCACAAAACCTGCCACTTGGCCAAACTCACCTAGGGTAGTAAGTAGCGGCCCTATTGAGTTTAGGGGATCCTCCAAAATAAAAACCAAATCGTCGGCAAATGCAAGTAATTTAAAACATTCTTTTTTAACATTTAATCCTTTTATCAAATTTTCCTCTCTTACAATATCACATAGGGTCTCGAGAGTAAAAATAAAAAGCAGGGGGGATAATGGGCACCCCTGTCTTACCCCTTTCTGTATGGGAATTTGCTCGGTGGAATCGCCATTAAACGTTATCACTGCCTCTTGATATTGATATATCGTTTTTATCATCCCATAAAATTTGTCTCCACATTCCCATTTAATAAGTTGTCTTGTCATATATTCCCAATTTACTTTATCGAAAGCCTTTTCGGCATCTAAAAAGCACAGAGCCATCTGTTTATTGTTATGTGCTTCATAATACTCTAAGACATTCAGGATTATTCTTATATTATGTCTTGACTGTCTATTGGGTAAGAAGCCCGCCTGATCTTTCTGAATTGTTTGTATTAAAATCTTTTTGAATCTATCAGCTAATAATATGGCGTAGATCTTATAGTCCATATTTAACAGAGAAATTGGACGATAATTTCGTATTTCGACGGGATTTGTCCCTTGTTTTGAAATTAAAGTAATTGCTGCCTCTTGCCATGTTTTTGGAATATCTCCACCTTCATAAATGCTCTGTATTGTATGGCATAGATGGGGCATAATTTGTTCTTTAAATATCTTATAGAATTCCGCCGGAAGCCCGTCGAGACCTGGAACCTTCTTTATTTTTAATTTCTTAATACTATCTAAGATCTCTGCTATCGTAACTGGGGCGTTCAAAATAGCTTTCTGATTATCACCAAAAAAAATTTTTACGTGTTTCTCGAGATATCTTTGAATTTTATCTATAGGTTCATCTTCTTGTTTGTATAGAGCCCTGTAAAATTTTTCTATAATTTCTTTTAGTTCCTGAGATTTTGTGCATATAATGCCGCTATCATTTTTCAGTTCTTTAATATAACGATTTGCTCTGTCTTTTTTAATTTTGTAGGAGAGCCACCTTGTGGGCTTATTTGCATTTGCAAATAAATATTGTTTATTGTAAATCAATTTATTTGCTAGTTCTTCATTTAATAAACAATTGAGGGAGTGTTGTATTTTCACTAGTTTACTCTTGTATTTTAGTTTATTAGGTTCCTTTTTTAATTTCTCTTCCTCTTTTTTAATTTGTTTTAGTATTTCTATATATTTACTTTTCCTTTGTTTTCGCATCCAACTTTCCTGGCTCATCATTTTTCCTCGTATGTATGCCTTAAATGTATCCCAAATTACATGTGGTTTAACCTCCGAAGTAACATTCCAGGAGAGAAAGTCAGCGATATCTTCCTTACACTTGTTGACAAATGCTTCATCCCTCAAAACCCATAGACGCATTGACCATCGTGTTTTTTTTGGTGGCTGGGAAAGAGTTACTGTCACTGGATTATGGTCAGCAAAAGATGCTGGCATAATTTCCACCTCCTGAATTTCCCGTAACATGGTTAAGGATGTCCACACCATATCGATGCGTGACCACGAGTTGTGTCTACTCGAAAAGAAGGTGTAATCTTTTTTATCGCCATTTTTTACTCGCCATGCATCAATCATAGAAAACTCCTCTGCCAAGCTATACATAGTCTTAGGTAACTCATTTCCTTTGGTTCTACAAGGTTTAATTGTTTTCCTGTCAATCACATTGTCTATTACAGAATTAAAATCTCCCAATATACACAGGTCGTCAAATTCAGTCTTTGCCAACTGAGTTTTAAGTTCGTCAAAAAATTTTTCTTGATCTTGGTTTGGAGCGTATATATTTGCTATCATCAATACTCTGGCCTGTCTTTGTATTCTAACAAACACCATACGTCCATCATCTGCCTTATAAACTAACTCAGGATGTAAACTTTGTTTTACATAGGTTACCACCCCTTTTTTTTTCTTGTTCTTATCGGCTGAAACAAATTTCTCTCCTAATTTTTTACATTCTAAGTATTGGACATCTTTTTCCTTAATATGTGTCTCTTGAAGACAGACAATGTCTGCCTTCAATTTTTGTATTTGCCAAAAAAATTTTTTCCTTTTTTGCGGTAAATTTAATCCATTTACGTTAATAGTTAAAATCTTAACTGCTCCCCTATTCATGATTTTTGTTTTTGCCGTTTTCCTTCTTTGCCTGTTGTCTGGTCACTACCTGGGATGGAGTATATTTTCGAGAATTTTTGTTTTTTAGTTTCCTACGTGAATCTTTTCCCTTACCTTCCTCCTGTATTTCTGTTCCCGAGCCATTATCTTCCTCTCCTGATAATCCTAGGTCTTCTCCATGTTTCCTATTAAAGTCGTCCAACTTAAACAATGAGGTAATATTACATCTGTCTCCCTTATAAAAAAAAGAAATTCCCTCTGGTAACAACCATCGATATGATATCTGATTTTTCCTTAACGCAGCGGCTAGACTTTGATAATCTTCCCTTTTTTTTCTAATCCTCCACGGTATATCCCGGAGTATTTGGATATCATTTTCCAGGATCGTGAATGTGGTTACTTTAGCTTTTTCAAGTATTTTTTCTCTTATATTCCTTCTATTAAACTTCACATGCACCTCCCTTGGAGTACTGTTACGTTTAGCAAATGCCGTATTTTTCCTAAATATCACTTCTATATTATTGTCTAGCTCACTTGCGTTTTCTATATCCAACCATTTTGTCAAAGCCAGTACCATTACATCTCTAATATTTTCTGTCTTATTTTCAGGCACATTCAAAAACCTGAGCAAATACGCCGACTTATCCATTTCAAAAGATATCACTGTATTTTCTAATGCTTCATATTTTTCTTTTAGTTCTATGTACTGTATTTCTGTTTCATCAATTCTCTCATCTGCCCTCTTCCTATCTTTCTGAAGCTCGCTTATGTTTTGTCTATTCTCCAGAATCTGGGTTTTGAATTCAACCATTTGTGTAGTCAACTGCTGGGTCATTATATCCATTTTTTCCTGTAGTGGCTCTATTGTCTTAGTAATGATATTAGGCAGAGTGTTTTGCGTGAATTGATTCATTGTATCTGCCAAATTTTCACTTATTAGGGAGTTGAGTTCCTTTATATTTACTTGAGTTGTCCCTGGGGTACCGGAAAAAGACATTTTCCTAGCACCTGTCGCCATTTTCTAAGATTTCTTTTATTCTATAACTTAATCTAAGTCTATCTATATCTATGCTAATTTCTATCTATACCTATCTTTGTCTATACCTATCTCTATTTGTGCCTATACCTATCTATATCTATCTATATCTATATCTAATTTCTATCTATATCTATCTCTATCTATACCTATCTCTGTCTATGCCTATACCTATCTATATCTATGCCTTGTCAATTCTGATATCTTACAGTGCCTTTTTCTCTATCTATAGCTAACTATATTTCTAAATAGACTTCTACTGTATCCGTATCTAGTTCTATCTAGTTCTATCTAAGCTTATCCGTCTAATTCTAGCTAGATATGCCTAGTTTTTTAAAAAATTATTGTTTATACATGGACATATTCTTAACCCAATTTTCCCCGTTGTCCTCCTTCCTTCCCACTCCCATACAGCTTGTTGCCACTTATTATCTTAATTAGTCACTACAAAAATTCCCCCCCCCATGCACTTATGACATCAGCTGGTAACACAAGGGCATAGGAGAGGGGAGAGGCATGTAGAAAGCTTTACAAAGTAGGCATAAGTAGTATGCTTCCCTTAGTTTGTCCCTTGTATTCCCAGTGCCGCCACAGTAGGTTCCCAAACACGGTTTTTCCTTCAGTCTAGTAACTTTGTTTGATGGCGGGACAAAAGTAAATTTTTCAAAGAAATTTTTTCCCTTCTGTTTTTTTCTCTAGTCTAGTGTCTTTGTTTGGCAGCACGTTTTCAGCTGATGAAAAGGAAACAAAGAAGAAAGAAATCCCGGCGTCTTCCTCAGCAGCCTCCTCAACCGACTGCCAAAATGACCACGGCCCAACTCATTTGTCCACAGACCCACCTAGCCGATCGCCGTTCAGATCCCGAGGATCAAATGCCGACACAAGACCTTACGTCAGGCCAGTATCTAGTCTTAAATTCCCTCCAAATTAACCTTTATCGTTCCTTCGGGTAGCTTACTTCAGTTCCCGAAGGTAATAGGGTTTCTAGTTTGAATTTCTGAGGCTTATTTGTCACCAAGCAGTCTTTAAACAAACCCGGGCACCTTTTTTTCCCTTTGAAATCGCTAGTTCATCCACCACTCCAACGCTCGACAAGCTGTGAATTCCTGACGAATCTAAAGGGCACAGTCAGAGAGCAATATCTGGGAAAGGTCCCATAGTCATCGGCAACCCATGCTGCTCCGTCACAGAAGCTGAGTTAAAAGACACCGGGGAAAGTCCGGTCCTAATGCTTGCCGACAAGCTACAGACAGGCTTTCCCCTGTCTGATCACTCAAGGATGCTCTCATACCATCAGGATAGTCTCTTAATTCCATCCGGCCTCGGTGCCATTTCCCCCCCCCCCTTGCTTGGCAGTATTCCATGGGGAACCCTCAATGCAGAGGTGCAATTCCTCATTTATGTGCATGAGAAACAAAAGGCAACCCCCCCCCCTCGTCCAAATGTGCCATCTGATTGGGCAATGATGGGCTGAGCCCGCAGCTACAAAGGATATGTGTTCTCGCAACGCTGTGTCAATTTCCACCAGGGGAAATAGGCTCACTTTTCCTCTGCACCAAATGGCACGTCTGACTGCAGCCTCAGTGGGGCACCTCAGAGTAGCTATTTTATTGTAAAGGAACTGCAGAAACAGACCAGAATGGGAGACTGCTGAGTTACATATCTCCTCACTTTTTGGACTGAATACTGGCAATCACATTTAGCTCTCTGTCAGTATTAATGGGTATGTGACCCACATTCACAAAGTTTGCCTCCAGTTGTCAATGTTCCCATGTAACAAATCTCAATATTCAACAATCTTGGACATTCATTACTATATAGCAGAGAAATATTGAAAGGAAATACATTCTATAGCCTGGAGAAAAAGGAACTAGGGAATAATTTGGAAAGAATGGGAACATTTACAGCATCTAAACAGAACTTCTTTCCATTAATAGACTCTTGAAGATCCAAGCTATATTCAAACTTTTTCTGCAAATCTTATGAGGACTGGAATCTTTTTAGTAAAGCCACATATCTTGGAATTTTACAGCTCTCAGATTCAATATTACCGGATTTGCTTGCTTGCTTCAGTCACCTAGATCTTTTGCTCCACAGGCAGCTTCTTTGTGAGCTGAATATGATAATTTGAGGTCTAGACTGCAGAAGCTAATATGAAGGCATGGTCCTTTTTTTGTGTTTGATGAGAAGTACCAGCTCTATGAACTACAAAATAGCTTCCATGCTTTGTGCCATATACCTCTGTGTATACCGAGACATATCTGTTCCATATAGGTTTAATGTACTGTTGGGGAAAGCTATGCCATGAATGTCATGTGTTTAATGTGATGTTAACACAGTGTAACAGTATGGAAACCCTTTTAAAATATTGAAGAACCTTTTGGAAATTGCTGTTTTTTTACATATAATTTGCCTAAAAGCTGCTTGAACACTTTGACTTCCCTCATGGTATTTTATTCATGACTACAATTTCTTTCCCCTTTTAGCCAGACCAGAGTTAGGAGAGCAGAAGGGCTGAGTTAAATATAGCACTTGGATTGAAGGATAATAGACTGTCCTGGGCTCATGTCATAAAAGAGACAAGAGATTGCTTCTGTGAGGATTAAGTACTTTCTCAAAATAAGGAAGCGGTTGGAACAGCATGTTTTTCTTTTTTAAATGCAATTTTATAGACTGACCATGTAAATTAATGTGGTGGTTCAGCAGCTAGCCTAAATGGGAAGGCCATTTCAGAATTACTGAGGGGTGACAGGACTTTGTTTAAGTACCTAAAGGTAATATAGATAGACATAAGCAGTACTTGCCTGCTGCTTCAGTTCATTCTAATGGATGTTGCGCTCAAGAAATCACCGACACCACCTGTGGTTGGGAACATATCCCTCAGCTCATGCTTGCATGGGCAAAATATGCCACCTCTCCAATTTGCAAATAGACAAGCTGTGAAATAAGTTTGACAAGTTCTCTGAATTAATTGCTTTGGTGGCATGGGCAGGGCTACATGGTTGTAGTTTAAGCTGCAAGAATTATTCACGGGCCAGAGTTATGATAATACAAGGCCGGTTTTTGGCATAAGCTTGAAGTACCATTGTTAACAGGGGCTACCCTTTCACCCTGGTGGTCCCTGGCTTCCTCCACTGCCTCACCTTTCAGTTCCCCTCTGGCCCTCCTATTTTCTGGCTGTAATCAGAGTGTGCCTTGGCTATCCATGGGAAGTGCCATTCCGTCCTAAATATTAGGGGTGGGGTGAGCGCCGAAGAATAGATGCTTTTGAATTATGGTGCTGGAGAAGACTCTTGAGAGTTCCTTGAACTGCAAGGGGATCAAATCAGTCAATCTTAAAAGAAATCAACCCTGACTGTTCTCTGGAAGCTCAGATACTTAAGCTGAAGCTCAAATACTTTGGCCACCAAATGAGAAGGGAGCACTCACTGGAGAAGACCCTGATGCTGGGAATGATTGAAGGCAAAAGAAGAAGGCAAAGATAAAGGATGAGATGGTTAGACAGTGTTATCAATGCAATGAACATGAAACTGAGTGACCTCCAAAGGATGGCGGAGGGCAGGAGGAACTGGCATGATGTGGTCCATGGGGTCGTGAAGAGTCGGACTTGTCTGTGCAACTGAACAACAACAACAACAACAACAACAAAGACACTTCCCAAAGCCTTTCTCCATTGATGTCAGGGACAAGAGTTGGGAGCAAGGTAAAGATGAAAAATGCTTTCCTCTTTAACCTCCTCCCAGCAGCTGCCCTTGTTCCCTTTGCCCTCCTCCGCCCTTCCCCTCTCCCTTGTTGGGCTCCATGACCACAGGCAATTTTTTTTATATAATATTCAAAGCTTTTGTTCCTACTGTTTCCTGAACCCAGAATGTAATAGTATGGGCAGCAGGGAATGGGGTGGGGGGAGGAGAGCCACCTCTCAGCCTTGCTGTAGGGTTACTAACCTTCAGGTGTGGCCTGGAGTTCTCTTGGAATTACAACTGATCTCCAGATGGCAGAGATGCCAGGCTTCGGAAAGTGGATTCTATGGCTTAACATCACTGCTGAGCTCCCTCTCCAGGAATTCCTCAAGCTGGACAAGACAACCCTATGTGCTGACTCAGCAGGGTTCAGGACCAGACTCCCAAGGTGGCATCTGGAATGTGACTTGGACCCTGCAAAAATGGCAAAGGCAGGTGGCTGCCCCCACTACTGCCCTGGTCCTCGGTCAGGTGGCAAAAGAGCTGGCCTCTTCAGGGTGTCTGAATGGCTGGAGCCAATCCTCTCTTGCTGGCAGCATTTTGTTTTTTTTTGTAAAGAAATTTTTATTTTTCAAAAAAAAAACATCGAAAATAATACATTTAACCTTATACAAATCCCTTTTTCCATATTAAATAACATTTTGTTCTATTTGTACATTCTATTTTTATCTTGTTTTGGTGGTTTCCCACCACATCTGAAGCATAACACATTTTCCATTTTATTCAAAATAGTAATACTTATATCTATGTTTCGTTTCTGGTAACGGTTATATAGCTTTAAAATACTTATACTTATACACCAATTCTTATTTTCTATACTCTTATGTATTTCTAAATAAAAACAGTTTCATTGTCTAATTTTAACTAAAACATTCATATAATATATTTCTATTCCTTTATGCTATTATAACCATGTATAGATATAGTTTTTCATATCCCAATACTTTTCAACATATTCTTTCAAATCTTTCCAGTCTTCCAGAAAGGTCTCTGAGTAAAGATTATTCAATTTTCTAGTCCACTTATCCATTTCAGCCATATATAACAGTTTTTTCAACCATTCCCACACCTCTGGTATTTTTTCATTTTTCCAGTTTTGTGCATACACCATTCTTGCTGTTGTAATCATATACCATATTATTGTCCTTTTCTTTACATTTATCTCTTCTAGTTTAAGTCCTAGCAATAACATTTCAGGCAACTTCTTAAATGTACATTTCAAGATTTTTTCCATTTCTGCATGTATTTTTGACCAATAAGTCTTTGCTTTATCACAAGTCCACCACATATGATAAAAAGACCCTTCTTTCTTTTTACACTTCCAACATTTGTTAGACATATTTTGACCAATATTTGCAATTTTTTTTGGTGTCATATACCATCTATACATCATTTTAAAACAATTTTCTTTTAAGTTATAACACGTAGATATACTCATAGCATTTTTCCATAAAAATTCCCAAGATTCCATTTCAATGTCTTTGTTAAAGTTTATCGCCCATTTTACCATTTGTTCTTTTTGCACCAGGCAACTTGGGTTATATTTTTGCCTCCGATTTGCTGCCTTCTTTGCAATTTTATCACTCACTGTTTCCCTTTATTTCCTCTAAAAATTTATTTGCCAGTGATTCTTTGGTGTAAATCTACAGAAGAATGGCCAAGACTGGTCCTGGCATCCCCAGTTAAAACAGGGGCCTGCAGCCTTTTGCAGTTAGAGCCCAGCTACATGAAAGTTCAGAGCAAGAAGTCAAAAAAGAGCCAGTATAAGAAAGCCAGTTTGCATTGTTTGAAGTGAAGGACTTTGCACTGTCTCTTAGCCTCAGACTACTGAGGAAGACTACAAGAGAGTCAGAGAGAGAGAAAGGCTAGGGCCCTAAATATCCTTCTCTCTCTCTGATGCTGTCCCTTTGATGTGTAGATTGCTACTCTTAAGGAATGTCTCCTTCCTTCAGAGCACACTCTCTCACCACACACAATGCCATCCTGGCACATGGCTCCTGTATCTCCATCCATCTAGCTAGTTAGACTAGATTAGAGACTTTCCTGTCTGTTATGGAGTTCCCTAAAATTAAAAACAAACAAACATTTGTTTAGGAAGATAAAGAGGCTCTGTATAACTTTGTTCCTGCAGCACACACACTGACCAGATGAGCTCTGCTGTGTTGTTAGCCTAGAGCACTCTGCTAAACTACTGGAAGTAATTCCAACATGCATAACTGAAAATATACGCTGTAAAATGACTGTTCATTGACATATTGATTAAAGATCCATAAGGTTTCCACTGCTCAAATGTGGGTTACTGTGAGTCCTTTATTAGAGAGTGTTATACACGAGATCTCACAGCATTGCATATATTTATTACATCTACACAGGAGAGCCTGTGCAATTGTTTTAGTGCACTGGTGCAAATCTTGGCATGGTTCACGTTTGAATTACTGGCAATTGTTCACCTCTGTCATTTCTCTTTCTGTAATTCATCTCTAAGATAAAATTCTTTGCCTGCCATTCCCTTCTTTGCCTAGCATCCCACCTATTCCTCCAATATACCTTAAATTGAAGAGTTGGTTTCCTTTTTTACAGAGGCATGTTTTTAAAGAGCCACAGATTGCAGATCCCCTCATTAAAGGTCCTAAGATAGCAGTTGCTGGGAAAAACCTTTCTTTTTTTAACAATATAATTTTATTTTATAAAACACTCCAAAAGTAATCAACAAAGTAGAACTGTAGAGATCATACAGAATATATCTACAACACTTATAAAACAATCATTAATACCAACATATAACAATATAAACTAAAACTCTTACAAAAATACATCTTCATCAATAGCCTCCTTCCTAATTGTAACTGATATTCAAATATTAAAATTCAACCTTTAATAAAATACAAATTTCAGGTATTTCACTGGAACTTTATACTTTTCCTTTGCTTTGATTGTTGAGTATTGAAAAAAGGAGTACCATCTTTCCAAAAATGCATTTTGTTTGTTTGGATAATGTGAAGTTAATATTTGACTAGATAGTTTATCAGCTGCTGCCATGTCCCAACATTTGGCTATCCATTGTCTTAATGTTGGGATTCTGGTTTGGTTCCAAGATTGGGCTATCAATGTTTTGGCGGCTGAGAACAACAACGTCGCTAACTCCATTTTAGTTGAAGATATGTTCAAATCCTGCCAATAATTAAGTAAGACCGATTCTATGGTATTAGGAAAAACTTGACCACAAATTTTTGACACTTCCTCCAGTACCGAGACCCAGAATTTATTTATATATTCACAACCCCACCAACAGTGGATAAAAGTGCCTACTTGCTTACATCCTTTCCAACAGTTTGGAGTTGTTTTAAATTTACAGTGAAAAAGTCGAACTGGAGTCAGGTACCACCTGGAGTAAATTTTAAAGGATTGGAGTTTAACCAAAAGGTTGTTTGTTTTAAAAGGAAAAGAACTCCAAATTTTGGTCCACTGGGAGGTATCCCTAATACCTGGGCAATTCCCTTCCCAAAACTTTTGAATGGCTAATTCTTGTTTCCAACATTTTTGGTTCAATAGCTTATATATAATACCAATGAGACCTTTAGACTTACAATTACCCGCTAGTAAAGTTTTTTCAAAAGAGGTTAGGTTCCTATCAGGGTCTGTTGATTTTTCTAAGTCCAAAAACATGTGGGAGAGTTGCTGATATTGAAACCAGGTTATTGTTATTGAATATTTATTTTCTAAAAAGTCTTTAGTGCCTAACTTATGGTTATGCATCAAATCCGCAATTCTAAAAACCATTTTTTCTCTTAAAGTTACAAACTCAGTATGTGGTCTACCTGGATTGAACCAGTGTTGTCCAAGAAATGCCATTGCAGGCGAAATATCTGGAGCCAATATGTGTCTAAATTTATCCCATACCTTTAATGTATGGGCTAAAAATTTATTTTGTAATACTGGTTTTTTTCTATACTTAGGGAGGTTCCAAATCAATTCGTGTAAAATATCTGGAGCTAAAGAGGTACCCTCTATTTGTACCCAGGTTTTATCTGACGATGGATTTGCATAGTAACAAATACATTTTAACTGGGCCGCAACAAAATAAAAATATAAGTCCGGTAAGCCTAGGCCTCCCTCTCTTGGGGGCTTTTGTAGTAAGGACATTTTTATCCTGGCTTTTTTGTTTCCCCAAAGGAAATTACATAATAACAAGTTCCACTTTGTAAAATCAGCTTGAGGAATAGAAATCAGTAAATTTTGAAAAAGAAAAAGAAATTTCGGTACCAAAATAATTTTAAATAATTCTATTTTTTCTAGAATATTTAAATTAAGTTTATGCCACTCTTGAAAAGTATCATGAAGTAGGGTTGCAAGAGGAGAGTAATTGACCTGGTATAAGTCCTTAAGGTCTAAAGGAAAAAGAATTCCTAGATGCCTCCATTGTTTTGTAACCCACTTGAAGGGAAAATTAGTAGAAATTGTATTTTTATCTATTTCTGTTAAATGAATTGGGTAAATCTCCGATTTTGTAAAATTAATCAAAAATCCAGAAACTTTACTGAAATCTGAAATACGATCCATAAGAAATTTTAAAGAAAGCTTAGGGTTAGATAAATAAAAAATTGCATCATCGGCAAATAAGCTCATTTTACAGGGTTCCTTTAAAATATCAATACCCCCAATGTTAAAATCATTCCTTATGGCACAAGCCAAAGGCTCTAATGAGATAGCAAACAATATTGGGGAAAGAGGGCAACCCTGTCTTGTGCCCCGTTTTAAAAAAAGGTCCTCCGATCGAAAGTTATTTACGCTTATCTGGGCTGTCGGTGCTTTATAAATTGCTTTTATTGCATTCATAAAAGCAGGTCCAAATTTCATATAAGTCATTAATTCAATCAAATAAATTGGTTCCACACGGTCAAAAGCTTTATCTGCATCCAAAGAAAGAATTGCTGAGTTTATTGCCTTAGATCTGCAATATTCAATTAGATTTAGAGTTTTTCTTATGTTGTCAGTAATTGTGCGATTCGGCATGAAGCCAGCCTGATCTCTATGTATATATTCAGTTATAATTTTATTAAGACGGGAAGCTAAAATAGATGAAAAAAGTTTAAAATCATGATTAAGGATAGAAATTGGGTGGTATGATGATGCAAGAGAGGGGTCTTTACCAGGTTTTGGAAGTACTATCACCCGTGCTTCAGACCATGACTTTGGCAGTAACCCATCCTGTAATATTACATTCATTGTCTTTTGTATGTGATCCAAAATTTCGATTTTAAAAGTTTTGTAAAATTCTATGGGGATTCCGTCCCTTCCAGTAGCTTTATTATTTTTTGAGGCAGATATAGCCTCAATTATTTCTTGTTTAGATATAGGTTGGTCTAAGAAGTGAGCGTGTTCATCAGAAAGATAATTGTTAAAATTTATTGAACTTAAATAAGAATAAATTTGGTGCTTGTCAGGATTAGTGGAAGAATACAGTTGCTTATAGAATTTGTAGAAAACAGAAGTAATCTGTTTTGCTGTATTTAAAATGTTTCCTTTCTCATCCCTTATAGCATAAATTAAAGAAGAGGATAGTTTTTTATCTACTCTAAACTTTTTATGGATTTAGGAGTTTTAGTAACATATTTTTGTTTAAGCATAAGAAGTTGCTTTTGGGTGGCAGATGTATCCAGTACGTCCAATTTTTTTCTCTCTTGATTTAGTCTCTTTAGGGTTTTTTTTACCTCCATATTGCATATGTCTTTGTTCCAGCTTTTTAATATTAAAAAGAAGTTCCTCTATAATTTTCTGTTTTTCTTTTTTATAAGAGGAAGATGCTGATAGGATGTGGCCCCTTATAACCGCTTTAAAAGTGTCCCAAATGATAGATTGCGGCACTGCACACTCTGCATTAAAATTAAAGTGTTCAATTACCTGTTGCTTGATGTATTTAATAGCATTTTGATTTTGTAATAAAAGCTTGTTCATAGACCAAATCGGACCTTTGTCATCAGTCTGTTGATTTGTAATTATACAGTTAACCCAAGCATGGTCAGACAACGTTATTGACCCAATATCAGGCAATTTAAGAACTGGGAGCAAAGTTTTTGTAGCCAGTATGTAATCAATTCTCGTGTAAATCTGATGTCTAGGGGAGAAGTATGTGTATTGACGGGTTCCAGGGTTAAAAGACCTCCAAACGTCTCCCAAATTAAAGTAGTTAAAAATTTCTTCCAGTTCTGTTTTAAGGTGAACCTTTCTTTTTATAGTTGGAACTTTTTGTGTTTTATCTAAATTGGGGTCCACAATATAGTTTAGATCACAACCTATTAGTATTTCACCATGTTTAAATGTTTAAATTCTAGCAGAGATTTTAAAGTTTCCCTAATGAACTCTACTTGATCAGAGTTAGGTGCATAGATGGAAGCTACTGTAAATGGTTTACCATTAAGGAGACCCTTAATAAAAATATACCTTCCCTTAGGGTCAATTTTAGTGTCTTGAATTTGAAAGGGGACATTTTTGGAAATTAAAATAGCTGTACCTCTAGATTTGGATGAGCCTGGAGCTTGGTATTGCTGTGTGAATCATCTGGTGGGTAGTATATTCTTATTTTTGCATTTTTGGTGGGTTTCCTGTAAGCATAATATGTTAGTACGTTTTTTTGCCCAGAAGTTAGAAGTTCTCCTGCGTTTGACAACATTATTAAGACCTCTAGCATTCCAAGAGGCTATTGAAAACTCTTGAGTCATTAATGATAAGTAGTTTACTAACTATCCTAAAATTTTAAAAACCTCAACTTTCCTTAAAAATAAAAAATACCAACTATAACTATACTATTCTATACTATATTCAAAAAATAAACTAAATATGGATACAAAACTATTATCCAATATTTTAACCTTTATAAACTACAATAATGACCCTATAGAAGGGTAAGAGTTTAGAAAACTAGAACTAAAGTCCAGTTAAAAGGGTAACAATCAAGTGTCACCCTTTGCTAAGACACTCTCTTAAAACTAAAATGGAGGTTGTACGATAAAGTAATTACTCAAAAGACATTTTCTACCTTCCTCCCCTCCCTTCAAAAATGTTATTTCCCATAACAATAGCCATAATTATTTAAATGAGATATAAGGATTAACCAAAATCATAAAATTACATAATGATCTACTTTTGTTGAAATCATGGTAACCAAATAATAAATACTTAAGTGTTAAGCAGTCTGCCACTATAAATTCCTCTTATAGGAAAAAAAGAGAACATACACTTTTATCATCTATCTGTTCTTAAATATAGATACTAAGCTTTCAAATATTCTTCATATAAGTTATAACAATAGTTAACTGTAGACAACAATATTGTCTGTTATAGACTAAAATATCAAAAGTTTATATTATTCAAGTTGAAATCCTATGTTAATTAATACTGACATTATATATCCATTAAAACCAGTAACAGAACTTAATTTGAGGTATATTTAAACTACCCTTAAGACCTAAAAAGAAGACTCCAATAATACATAATACATAAAAATATAATTTTAACATATATATTGTAAAAGAAATTACAATAAAATAGCATTTATAAGCCTAAAGTTGTGTAATCACTAAGGACTTATATTAGTCATGCTAAAATCCTATACTATTTATTACTAACATTATTCCTCTATTGAACCCCCCCCCCACATAAAAAAAGAATAAATTTCAGGCTTATTAAATCAGCCATTATAAACTGTAAAACTCCAATAACAGAAAAATAACATGGTTATTTCCACATTATTATCTATGATAATATATAAACAATAAAAAACCCCCCAAAGAAAATACTATAATTCAGTTTAACTAAAGATCAGTTTTCACTGATATTTCTGAATATCCCATACATCATCTTGAGCATAGAGGAAGAATTTTTTCTTCTTCTTGGAATTAGTCATTCATAGTTCAGCTTGCCAGCAGGTTTTCTTCTTCAGACTTAGATAGTTTGACTCCCAGAGAGTTAAGGAGAGCTTTGCCAGTAAACTTGTCTGATGCTTGGTATTGCAATCCATTTTTGTAAACCAGGATGTCTGAAGTTGGAGACCATCTGAATCTGATCTTGGCATCGTTAAGTTTAGCTGTTATAATCTTCAAATTCCTCCTCTTCTCTAAGATTTCCGGTGGCAAATCCAGAAGAACCAAAAATTTTTGGTCTTGATACAATAGAGACTTTTTTGCTCTTGCTTCCAGCAGGATTTTATCTCGTGCTCTTTGGTAAAGAAATTGTATAAGAATGTCCCTGGGTCTGCCTTGCCTTGCAGAGGCTATGGGGCCTACCCGGTGTGCTCTCACTATAGCTGGGGCTACTCCGTCTTCCAACTCCAGGACTTTAGCTAGCCAGTTCGAGATAAATACAGCTAGGTCTCCATTTTGCTCAGCCCCCTCCTCAAAGCCCCGAAGTTTAAGGTTATTCTGGCGCCATTTACTTTCCAGTATTGCCAGTCTTGTTGAAGTGGATTGTTCAGAAGTTTGTAATACTCTTACCTCCTCCTGTAAGTTCAGAGCCATCTGTGAGGTGTTTTCAGCCAGCTTAGATGCTTCTCTGATTTCTTTCCGGAGGTCTTCTATTGAGAGTTGTACCGGTTTAAGGAGATCCGCAACTAAAGTTGACATCGAGGTAAGGATTTCTTCTTTAAAGGCTCTAAAGTCCTGTCGTGTGATTTGGGCCTCATTGTTGTCTATTGGAGATGGTGAGGTAGCCATTTTGTCGGGTTCCACAGTCTCTGCAGGAGGCGATTTTGAGGCAATTACCGGCAAAAAATAGCTTTTTACAGAGGATTTTCCTGGTCCACTATTTTCCAGTGTGGTTCCCAACTGCCTCCTCAAGCTTTTTCTCGGCATTAGTGATGAAATAAGCGTGTTCCAGACAACTTTTGGGAAGGGAAGAAGGGAGCTCAAAACTTATGCATCCACCATGTGTTGCTAGCTCCGCCCTCTCCGGGAAAAACCTTTCTCTGCCTAAAACCCTGGGGAGCCACTGTCTGTCAGAGTAGACCACACATCCAAATGTGATGGGTGAGACAATGGTGTGACTCAGAATAAAGCAACTTCATTTGTTTAAAAATCAGCAGTTTATGCTGTCATTTGTTTTTCAGTAGAAAAGAGTAAGAGTCCAGTAGCACCTTAAAGACTAAGAACATTTGTGGTAGGGTATGAGCTTTCGTGAGTCACTGCTCACTTCTTCAGATACAGTATTTTCCCCAGAATACCTAGGATCATTTAGTCAGTGTAAGCCTAAGCAGAGTTACACCCCACAGGGCTGCCAACTCCAAGTAGGGAAATTCCTGAAGATTTGGGTGGCAGAGAGTAGGGAGGGCAGGGCCTCTGTGGGCTACAATGCCATAGAGTCCATGCTCCAAAGCAAATATTTTCTCTAGGGGAACTGGTCTCTGTCATCTGGAGACCAGTTGTAATTCCAGGAGATCTCCAGGATCCACCTGAAGGTTATAGCATCACAAAACACAAGTTATTGTGACCAAATTCCTAATGCTATTTCAAATATATTCAATAAATTTCAAATATAAATCTCATGTACAAAAGTTAACCTTTATAGAGTCATATAACATCATTACAGTCCTAGTCTAAAGGTATGCTGATGCATAATGGAGAGTCCCAAATAGGATATAACTTCCCACAGCCTCTGCAAAGTGATACTCTCCAGACTACTTGAGTGTCAGTTTAAAAAAAAAATCCATGATCCATATGATAGAAAAATCAATGGTCCCAATGATGTGCAGTCAACTTGGAACGCCTGTTTCACTCCTGGTTTCCTCATGGCTGGGACTCCAAACAGCCAAAGGTTTAAACACAGACACAAAATTTCCAAGATGTTTTCTCATCAATCGGCATTCACCCTCAATCAAGTAGTCTGGAGAGTATCGCTTTGCAGAGACTGTGAGAAGTTATATCCTATTTGGGACTCTTCATTATGCACTGGCATACCTTTAGATTGGGATTGTTATGACGTGACTGTCATGATGTTATATGACTCCACAAAAGTTAAAAAATGTATTGAATACATTTGAAAAAGTATTAGTAATTTGGTTATGACAACGGGGGGGGGGGTTGTGATGCAGTAACCTTTTTTTCATGACCTTCTCTTGTGTTATCTATCCACCTAAAGACTGGCAACCATCAAAGAGAGTTATAACTCTTAAGATTACACTAGTAGTCTCTTATCTGCTCCTTATGCATTGGTGAAGGAGTGAAATCCTTACTTAAATGTGGTTTCTTTACCACAGTGTGACCTAACTGTGATTCTGTAGCACATGTGACTACTTCACAGCTGCAAAACTGCTGCAACATTGTGGAGCTATGAGCAAAACCGTAACGGTGATCTAGCAAGGGAGTTCAGTAACTGTGAATGGCGATTGCTTTCATGTTGAAATTCTCTGCACCTCTGTTCTGTAGACATGCAGAGATTTCTTTATTTGAAATATGAAATGTTAAAAAAAGAACTAGGTATTGGGATATTTGGTTAATACAGCAGAGTATCGCCCATTCATAGAAGGGTGATTCTGAGTGCAGTAAAGAAATCTCCCTAGAACTACACTGCAAAAAAGTTAAATTTACATTTATTCAAGTAGTTCCGGTTCACATTCAGGTTGCATCGAAAGGAGAGAAAGAAGCCTAATCTAAAGAGTACTTTCTGTATCACAGATGGCCAACTTGTCTAGCTTTGTGTCTACAGGAGAGACCTGTAGAGACCTGAGTCTCCATGGAAGACCATGTTCAGAGAGTGAGAGGACAAAGCGAGAGAGAAGGGGTCGGTGGGCAGCTCCCAGGTTAAGACAAGGAGAGACATCCCATTCCTATACACCTATACACATTTTGAGTGATGTAGCACCCCCCAATGTCTAGGCATGCTGAGTCGCTCACTCCAACACTGGGTTCAGTTCAAGGCCTTCAGACTATTTGGGCGGATATGCTGCTAATGCAGCCACACAGGAACTGAGTAAGAAATCTGGAGGGATCCATGTGGATTTTGTCACACTCGTTTAATTTAGAAATTCAGAATTGGGGGAGGGGACTTTGTCAGTATAAGTCAGTATAGTTACTTTGATAGCAGCTCTCCAGGGTCTCAGGTAGAGGTCTTTCACATTACCTTACTACCTGCTCATTCAACTAGAGATTCTAGGGATTGAACCTGTGAGAATCTGCATGCAAAGCAGATGCTCTGCCACTGAGTCATGGCTCCTCATACTGGTTGCACAACTTTTGATTGGCTGGGATTACTGTTCCAAGCAAAGAGAAGGTGTTGTAAAAACAAATGTGGCAGTGAACACAGACAAAAGATAAACATTTAAGAGGTTGTTGGAACATTTCAAGTCTTAGGAAAGCCTCCCATAAAGCCAGCAGGGAAGATGATACAGCAAGCAGCCTTGTGTAAGGGTTTCCATTCAAGGGTGGACTGCTGAAGTCTCGTGAGTCTAGGTGACATGAATAGTAAACAGAAGGAACTAGCAACACTCAGCAGTAAATATACATACAAATACAGTTGTTAAATTGGACTCATACTTGTGTACCTTTAATTATCTTAGTCCAAAACATATTACGATGAAAAACAACTACAAACTCTGTTGGAAACAAGGGAGAGACAAAAATGTAGCAGCTTTCACTTTGGACGGCAGGTTTACCTCCTACTAAATAAATTAAGCTACATGCCCGCTTTGTAAAAACTTCTGGTGGCTTCCCAATAGAATCAGCTGGTGTGGAGAAGCTTAACAGTTTTTTTACTTGTGGAGAGAACTGTCTTTTAAGATGCAACGAGGGACGTAGTACATCCAGGACCTTGAGACCTATACACACAGATCTGAAAAGTTACACTGGACATTTTTGTCTCTCCCTTGTTTCTGACAGAGTTTGTAGTTGTTTTTCATTGTAATATGTTTTGGATTAAGATAATTAAATGCACACAAGTATGAGTTGAACTTAACAACTGTATTTGTATGGACATTAATAGCAAGACACACTTTACAGATCTGTTTTTCATTTTGGAGGCAAGCGTAATAGTAAAGCCAGTTTGGTGTAGTGGTTAAGTGCGTGGACTCTAATCTGGGAGAACTGGGTTTGATTCCCCACTCCTCCACTCATAGGCGTCAACTACAGGGGGGCTCGAGCCACCCCCAAAATTTCCCGGGGGGGACTGAGCCCCCCCGGGAAAATGGTGCACCCTCTGCCATGCCTCTCTCAGCCCTTCGTAGGGCCGCCGCCGCCGTCTCTCCCCCCCCCCCGCCTGGCCACTCCGACCCTCCCTCCGTCCATCCAGGGGCCAGCTAAGCAAATGCTTAGCTGGGATGGAAGCAGGAGCGGTCAGGCGGGAGGGGGGAGGAGGCGGCGGCATGGTCCCGGCAGATGCACGCACTTTGCGTGTGTGCACGGAAGAGCCCCCGCTCCCCCTGGGAGTTTTTAAACTCTACACCCCTGCCTCCACTTGCACCTGGCTGGATGACCTTGGGCAAGCCATAGCTCTGTACCAGCTGTTCTCTCAAGGACAGCTTGGGAAAGAGTTCTCTCAGCCCCACCTACCTCACAGGGTGCCTGTTGTGGGGAGGGGAAGGGAAAGGAGTTTGTAAGCTGCTCTGAGACTCCAAGTCAGTGATATATATATAAATCCAATCTCTTTTTCTCTCTCTTCTTCTTCTAAAGGCTAGGAGAAAGCTGCATCTGGTAGCCTAAAATTATGAGACAGGGATGTATACAGGGATCCTATCAGTCTTCTTACTGAGAATGAATTTGATGCAGAACTGCTGATGGTTGTGTGTGCATTATATATATACACACACGCACACACACACACACACATTGTGACATTCACACTACTTGTCATTTGATCATATACTTCACTTCTGGAGGGAAAGCAGCTAGGCAAAGAAAATAAGAAATGGTAACTGTGTTATTACATTAATGGTTGAAAAAGTAATATTTCACTCTTTCAGCTGTCACAGGACAAACAGACACTTCCTGATGACTTTAAAAGTCAAAGAACACATTGTTATTGATATGACTATGGTTTTCTTAGTTGTTATGAATGGTTTTGTCATTTTGGTTGATAGGTTGGTTGGTATTTTAGTTGACAAAGGGGATCAGGGAGTTAGCAAGAGACTGGATGCTCTTAGTGTCTCCAGCCTTCAGTATGCAATAGCCATCAGAGTTTGGGGAAGGTTCGGAGAGACAGCTAGAAGCAGGTCTTGACAGTCTGAACTGGCTTACAGACTGAGACAAAAGACTTGAGAGGTTTTAGCTGAGGCTGCTTGGGCTACATGATTGCCTTGCCTTGCTGTTGCATGTCCCCCTGAAGCCTTGGGAAAACCAATACCAGTTCTTCCCCCAGTCCTGTTTTTGTCCCTGCCTGCACCAGCATTTTTTTTTTTTAACAAAACTCCTCTTAGTAAGGAAGTGGTTTTACAGCAGGGCCTAGAGATATAAATTTTGAAGCCATGTAAGAGAGTTTTTAAAAATTCCCTTTTTTGGGATGGGGTGGGCAGAAATAAACTGGGAGATGAACTGAAATATATGTAATACTTATTTTCCTATCAGACCTCTGCTTCTTTTTCTGATTAAAGGGAACCATTATAACTTAACATGTAAAATTGTACTGTTTAGCATATTTATAGAATTTAAAAGTATAAATGTCTTTATTTTCTTTAAGAAAGATCACAGGTATGCCCAATACTTGAGAAACAGTTACAAATTGCTTCATCCTATGCTTCCATTGTACATGTATTTTTAGTTTTTTCTATCTAGGAGGTAGGGGGGAAAGGTGAATGTAGAAAACAACTTCTGTAGTAAACAAAAGAAAGTGGATTATTGGGGTAGACATGCTATGAGAATGTTGTTTGGATATTAAGCTGAATATTATAACATTGAAAACACTGAATTCTTTAATAATGTAGTATCATTAAACACATTATAGCATGCTAATTGTCAAAATTATTTACATTTAAATAAAACAAATTCTTGAATATTATATACATCTGTAGCATAAGAGGAGGCTCCATTGGCTCAGGGGGTTAAGTTGCTGAACTGCATGCCAGAAGGTCGGTAGTCAACAGTTCGAGACCTGAGTGCTGCGTGACGGAGTGAGCTCCCATCTCTAGTCCCAGCTCCTGCCAACCTAGCAGTTCAAAAGCAAGAAATTGTGAGTAGATAAAGAGGTACAACTTCGGTGGGATGGTAACAGTGTTCCGTGTGCCTCGGCGTCTAGTCATACTGGCCACATGACCATGGAGATGTCTTTGGACAGCGCTGGCTCTTCAGCTTGGAAACGGAGATGAGCACCGCATCCTTAGAGTTGTAGTCTACTGGCTTTCGAGCAAGGGAAACCTTTACCTTTACCTATAGTATAAGAATTTTAAAATCAATGCTCCACAAAATTTCCCAATTTTTTCATTGACAAAATTGAGCAAGTCCTCAGACATTTTTCTTGCTCTACATTTGGAATGAGTGAAATGCTTTGTAAAGCAAGATTTTTAAATTCAAAATGGAAAAATATTTCATGTGAAGTTGTTGTTCAGTCGCACAGTCGGGTCTGACTCTTCGTGACCCCATGGACCACATCACACCAGGCCCTCCTGTCTTTTGTTGTGCTCTGGAGTTTGCTTAATTTTATGTTTGTTGCATCAATAACACTATCTAACCATCTCATCCTTTGCTGTCCCCTTCTTCTTTGACCATCAGTCTTTCCCAGCAAGTGCTCCCCCAAATTTCCCAGTGGAAAAGCTGAAGACCTCATACTTTTTCATGCTATACATTTTGAATGTGAAAAATATTGTCTTATGAAGCATTTTGCTCAGTCTAAAAAATAAAATATTTCATAAGACTTCCCTCCCCCCAGTGCTCTTCCAAATTTTTCTATTTTTTCATTAGAAAAATTATTTATTTATTTATTATTAGACTTATAGGCCGCTCTCCCCGCTGGGCAGGCTCAGACTTTAAAAAGTCCTTGTGAAAAAATGAAGAAGAAAAAAACCCCTCCCAGTTCCCCCGTCCCCGAATGTTTCTATTTTGTTTTGTTTCCAGGGCCTTCACATTTCTAGCACGGCCACTTTGAACAAGGATAGCTGGAAGGTCTGATTGCAAAAACACTGCTCACTATACCCATCCCTTTTGCAATTGGGCTTGCAATATGGGGCACCTCCTCCTCAGAAAGCTAGTGTCAAGACCTGCCCTAGCCCCACATGCACATGGGACAAAGCATCCTCAGAAGTCTCCTCAGACAAGGACCTTCCCATGGCTACCACTATGGCCAAGGCTATGTGCAGTCCAAAAGTTCTGGGGAAGACCCCATGCCTCCTCTTCAACAGCAAGCTCTTGTTCCAGCAGGCAAGGAAACCCCTGAGTGGACCTCGCCACTTCCTGCACCTCCAGAGTCTCTTCCAGAAACCTGGGAATGGAAAAGGCAGTGAGCCAGAGCAGAAGCCTGAGCCAGGAGGAGGAGGAGGAGGATTGTGCATGCCTGCCAGCTCAATACCTCCCACACTTTAGTTTCTTTCGGGAGGAAGAGGCAGTTCTATAGATCTTGGCATGATCAGGGACCTAGCCCTGGCTACAGGAAAGAGTGCGACTCTCAGTTCCCTCTACAATCCTACAGCTGAGTCCCAACCTTTGCTGGTTCAACACCTCCTTTAAACCAGCTTATGCTTTTGCCGAGAGAGCAGCTGATAGCTAAACTCAGTTGGCCAGGGCCTGCTTGCCTCTGGTAGAGCTCTCCATTCATTCATTCATTCATTCATTCACTCATTCCTTCATTCTTTCATTTATACATTTATACATTTATATCTTGCCTTTCTTCTTGGTTCAAGGCAACTTATAGTAATAATTAAAACATCCCCAACTAAAACCAAAGATAAAATAGCAAGTCCCAAATCCCTCTCCCCTCCCTGCTTAAAAGATGCCTGCCAGTTCAGACTCCCTCAAAAGCCCTGGCAAATAGGCAGGACTTTCAGCACCTCCTGAAAATCTCCAGTGAGGAAGCCCACCTCACCTTCTTGGGTACCCTATTCCACAGAGCTTGGAGCCATGATAGGAAAGGCCTTGGCTCTGGTCAGTGCCAGATGGACCACCCTAAGTGGTGGGATAGCCAACAGATAAGCCACCTGGTGACTATAGCTGGCACACAGGGATATATGGAAGGGGACGGTACTTCAAATTTGTGGGTCCCAGGTCATGAAGTGCTTTAATGGTTATAACCTATACCTTGAATTATGCTTGGAAACAGTCTCACAGCCAGTGTAGCTGTTTCGAAATCAGCAGTGTATGTTCCCAGTGGCTAGCCCTTGAAAACGGTTGGGCTGCTACATTCTGGACTCATTGTAGTTTCCAAATCATCTTCAAAGGCAATCCCACATAGAGCTCACTACAGTAATCCAAACATGAGGTTAGAGAAGCATGAATCAGCATGGCCAGATCATTTGTGTCTAGGGAAGAAGGAGAAGAAATTGGATTTATACCCCACCCTTCACTCAGAGTCTCAGTTAGTGGCTTACAATCTCCTTCCCTTCTGCTCCTCACAACAGACACCCTGTGAGGTAGGTGGGGCTGAGAGATCTCTTTCAAGAACTGCTCTTGAGAGAACAGCTCTGAGAGAACTGTGGCTTGCCCAAGGTCACCCAGCAGCTGCATGTGAAGGAGTGGGGACTCAAACTCAGTTCTCCCAGATTAGAGGCTGTGCTCCTAAGCACTACACCAAACTGGCTTTGGTTTTATACCCCACACTTCACTACCTGAAGAAGTCGCAGAGCATCTTACAATCACCTTCTCTTCCTCTCCCCACAACAGACACCCTGTGAGGTAGGTGGGGCTGAGAGAGCTCCAAAAAAGCTGTGGTTGTGTTCTGCCACTCTTAACCACTACACCAAACTGGCTCTCAAGAAAGTTGGTGACTCAGATGCAGCTGATAGAAGGTGCTGCTGTCTACATGTAATTTGATTTTCAAACAGGAAGGCAGGGCCCATGAGCACCCCAAGCTCTGAATAACCTGCTCTGAAAAAGCCAATGTCACTCCATCTAGGACAAGTGAATTCGGTCTCTCTACAATATTAGCCTTCCTCACCAGCATTACCTCTGTCTTGTCAGGATTCAGCTTCACTTTTTTTCTGCCTTAGCCACCTGACCACAGCCTCAAAGCACCAGTTCAGCACCAAGACAGACACATCTGGACGTTTGGATAATGAACTATAGAGCTGGGTGTCATCTGCAAATTGATGACATCCAATTCCAGAGCTCTGGACAATCTCATTTGGTTGCCTCATATGTATGATAAAGAGCGTGGATGGGAGAATACAACCCCATAGGATAAATTCTATTGATTTGGCACCTCCAGTGGTGATTCTGGTCTGTCAGAAAAGAGTGGAACCACCAAAGGGCTACACCCTTAATACCAACTCCATATTCAAGATGATGGATAAGATTAGAGTGTTTGACTGTGTCAAAGACTGCTGCCCAACTTTAAACAAAGAACGTCCACCAGTGCAACTAAAACTGTCTCAGTACCAAACTCGGGTCTGAAACCGGACTGAAATGTGTCAAGGGCAGATGTGTCATTCAGGAAACCCTGAAGCTGCTCTGCTGGCTCATACTCTATCACCTTCTCTAGAAAAGGTAAATTGGAGACTGGTCCATAATTGGTCAACTCATCTCCAGCCCATGAATAAGTTTTGAGCAGAGGTGTAATAACTGCCTCTTTCAAAGGCCTAGGGAGATCCCCCTCAATCAGAGAGGAGTTGGTTTTCACTAATAGTTCCAATACCTTTTCCCAGTAAGATTTTAAAAGGAATGAGCACCCGTGGTGGCCCTCACACTCCCAAGGATCCATAGGCAGGAGCAGTTTAAAACTATAACAGAGGGCAAGCAGGCACTTCTGACACCACCACAGACACCGGATCTGCACTGAACTTCCAATTCAGAATAAATTAACCTTGTCAACAAAGAACCTTGCAAAATCAGCACAACTAGTCTCTAACTTCAGCTCTTGCCTTGACCTTTGGATCCCACCCCACTTGTTTCTTGCCTAACTGCTTGCTTGTGATCCTTGAACCTTTCTACCAGTTTGCCAGACTAGGGTAGTTTGAAAACCTTGCAGCAGGTGATTTGGATTTTAAATATCAGTACGTAGGGTTGCCAACTCTGGGTTGTGAAATTCCTGGATATTGGGGGGGGGGGAACCTGGAGTAAGTAGGGTTTGGACAGGGGAAGGACCTCGATAGAGTATAGTGCCATAGAGTCCACCCTCCAAAGCACCACTTTTCTTCAGTGGAACTGACCTCTGTAGTCTGGAGATCAGTTATAATTCCAGGAGATTGCCAGGTCCCGTGTGAAGGTTGGCAACCGTAATAAATAGATAATAGAGATGACTTCTGGTTTCAGTGGTGTGCACAGTTTTTTTCTGAAAAGGTGGAATACTTAATCCAATTTCAAGCTACAGTTTGCAAGATGAATTTCTGCAAGAAAACATCTTATTCTGTGAATATAATCAAAACGCAGGAAAAGCAGGTATGCTGTTCCTAGTGCTTATTTTTCCAAAATTCAATCTCTTCTCCTCCACTTCAAAGTTTTTTGCAATTTTCACATGGTAGAAAAATGTTCTTCCCTGTACGTTTGAACATAGCATGATGTGGACCTCTCTACAGCAGATGGAATCAAAACAAAATTCCCTTTTGTGTAATTTGCTTTTAGTAAACCAGAGGTATTTTTTAGCTTCTGGCTTGGTTGCTGGAATAGCCGTTTTTCATTTCTTCCTTCCTTCGATCTAGTAGATGCTTTATCTAATTTGGATCAGCAGAAGAGAAAAAAGATTATGAGTTCATTTTTTCCACCTAAGTAAAAGGGGGGCAACAGTTCATAAGGTCTCTTGCTAGACAGTTGGCCTCTAAAATAGAATTTTTGTTTTAACTCTGTCTCTTCTGAATAAATCTGATATTTTGGGTGTTCTCCTTGCTGAATTGTTAAAATGCAATCACTGAAGTAACAAGGAACTGAAGGAGCTGTAGTTAGTGCTGCAAGTATTACTTGTTTTGAGGCCTGAAAACCAAGATACAGATACATGCAAATAAAAATGCATCCTTTTGCAGCTGATTTAATACTATTGGCCAAGCACAGGTAGAACTCCTGTACAATGGCCCTAGCTTTTCTCTGAAGGATGTGAGACAGAACTTTTCCCTGTATCATGGGATCCAGAGATGAGGCTTAATTTCCACTGGCAAAGAGCATTTTGCTTGGACGCTTTTGAGTTGTACATGTGTTTATGTATGGAGGTCCCATCTCACTTCTGTGCCAAGAACAGCTGCACTTAGGGGGATGTCTTATGGCATGTACTTCCACCACTGAAGCGAATGAAGAAACGCTTGGCACACACAATCTTCATAATGTACACTGAATCGTCCTTCCGTGTAAGCATCAGCTTAATTTATCTGGCACATTTTGACATATGTCAGAAGATAACTTGTGCGGCTAACTGGAAATAAGATGAGAGAAGGTGAAATGCAATGACCCTCCTTTTTGCAAGGGGAAATAAAAGGTGGCAATTGTTCTCTTGGCTGGGTTGAAGATGATTATATAGTGTTTGGTTGAATTATGCGAAGCAAATTAAACCCATAATAGCAATTTATGCATGACAGTTATCTTATAAAGCAGCAGGTAGAAACTCACTTACACTGTATGATTCTTCACATTTCACCTCGGTGGAAAACAATTTAAGAGAAACATATTAAAGATAATTAGATTTGATTTAGATTTCCTGCTGCTGTGGTAGCTGATTGGCACACACCTACTTTTTGTGTTCGCTTTCTTTGCCGCTGAAGTTCTTGGGCTGAATTGTCATACAACTTTTCCAAAGTATATGACCAAAGTCAGTCATCTAAAAAAACCCTGAATAAATTTTACTGGACTGTCAGAGTGTTTGGTCATGCTTTGTCTATAGAACAGTGCTGTCGTAAGCACTGTGCATTTAAATGGCCTTAGAAGGGTGACGCTTTGCTTTGGCTGCCAGTGCAAATGCTCCACAAATCCAGGTTTCTATCAATTTACAGTGTTACCTTAAACCCATGAAATGCAATGAAGCAACTGATTTAAAATATCTCATTATAATTGGGGGTTTTGTTATCTCCTTTGTACAGGTTTATAATTTGTATAAAAAGAAAACTTAAAAGAATTATCCAGGTTAGTAACAAGGATTGTTTACAGCAGAGCAATTGATTCTGAGAAAAGTCATCTCAAAGGGACAGCTTTCATGAAAGCCCAGGGTAATGCCATACCTGGCATTAAGATGGATGGACTTCCAGGCAGATTTGAACTCCGAAACTCTTATATTTAATAAATTGACTGTAGGGGGGTATTAACAAAAGGCTAGATGAGACTCAGAATCAATCTAGTCCAGCATCTTTCCCCAGAGTGGCCAGTCACATGCTTCCAGAGAGTCCACATATAGGGAATGACAGCAACATTGGTTTCTCTCCCCCCCCCGCCCCCGCAATTGATCTTTAGAAGTATGTTGCCTTTGAACATGGAAGTTTTGTTCAGTTCTCATGGTTAATTGCCATTGATGGATTCCATTAATTTGTCTGTTCTAAAAGTAATCCAAGCCATTTGTTATCAGCATATGTGGAAATGCTGGATCCTATCAGTCAAGAATGCATAATGAAATATAATACTTTATTTTTTTTCTGTTCTGAACCTGCTACCAATCAGTTTCTTTGGGTGGGTGACCTTGGTGGGAGAGGGAAAGAAAGATCTCTCTACTATTTCTTAAACATTATTCATAGTTTTATAAACCTCTGTCACAACCCTGACACCAATTCATTTCTCCTGCAGTTCTGCCCCCCTTTATCCATTGCTCCATCTCTATTCCCACCGACATACACTAACATTCTCAGTTCATTGATCCTTCTCCCCCCAATCAGAAGAAGAAGAAGAAGAGATTGGATTTATATCCCGCCCTTCACTCACTTAAGAGTCTCAGAGCGGCTTACAAACTCCTTTCCCTTCCCCTCCCCACAACAGACACCCTGTGAGGTAGGTGGGGCTGAGAGAGCTCTTTCCCAAGCTGTCCTTGAGGGAACAGCTGGTACAGAGCTATGGCTTGCCCAAGGTCATCCAGCCAGGTGCAAGTGGAGGAGTGGGGAATCAAACCCGGTTCTCCCAGATTAGAGTCCGCACACTTAACCACTACACCAGACTGGCTCTCTTCACAGTTTCTCCTGTTGCCTTTCTCTCAAGAGTTAGTTTATGCCTAAGAAAACTACATTAATAAGAAATCATGCTCTGGACCATCAAAATGCCACCATGACATCATACCCATACAACTGCCTGATTTTCTGATGTCTGTTGAGTATGGGATTGCCCTGCCCCATGACTTGGACCTTCAGTGTGCAGAAAGTTCACAGAATATCCCATCCCTACAAGAGCCTAATATGTGACCACAGACTGAAGTAATAATGGAGTAGCTGGAAATTTACTAATGAAGATCTAATCCAAAACAGTGTTCATGTATCTGTAGCAGAAGTTCCAGATCTGAACAGGAACAGCTGGAAACCTTCAAGCCTTGTAGCTGTTCCTCTGCCTTGCTATCTGGCAGCAGGAGATGTGAGGATAGATTGATTTAACAAATACATGCTTTAGAGGGGCATCATCGAACCAGAAAGGCCAGGGTACTTTGGGTAGGTTACAAAAGAAAGGATTTTATCAGAGCTGGATGCAGTGATGGTAGAAGATAAACCCAGAAATCTGCTACTGGGAATTACTATGTAATTGGCTTCCTAATACGACTAGCTTTACAATCCAGCATGATTTTAAAGAATGCACCTAAATCAAAAAGAAAGAGGCTATGATTTGATTAGTGTTTCACTGTAGTTCAGTGCTGGAACACACAGAGTATGAAGCTTTTAAAGAGACTGGTAGGTGAGGAGCTAATATTTAAAATGACAGCCTCTCCTCTGACCTTACCTGAATAAAGTACTTAAAATACTGGATTCATTAGTGGGGGAGTTCAGAGACATAAAAATGACTAAGACAAATCTCAAGAATATGATGTTTGGTTTGGTTGATCAAAAAAAACCCCGCAACAACTTGTACTTTAGTTCTCTGCTCTTATGACTACAGTCTTGAGCATTAACAAAATGACAACAACTTTGGTGGCTGATAAAACAACGGAGGCATAAAGCTATTGCCAACTATTGAAATAGGGAAATGCTCTGGCAATCATTCTAGTTACTCAGTGAGAATCCGATGCAACAGACTGAAAGTGGATTGATTTAGAAGGCAAGAGGGACAGGAATAACTTGATGTTCTAGGGTCCCCTGAGAGAGAGGCAGACTGATATGGAGAACTAGTGTGGCACAATGGAGACCACAGTTAGGGAGACCTGGGTTCAGCCCGCACACCCCTGGGTTGCTGGGTGACTAAAATGGAGAAGGTGAGAACTATATCTTTAACTCTTTGAAGGATAGAGAAGCTGAAATAAAAGCCAGTACATCATATTTGAAAAAATATTTGGAAGCTCCCTTGGTCTGGTTTGGATTAAAACCACTTCGCCATCCCTCTACTCCAAACTGCAGCCCTGGCTCAAACTGGGGCTCTGCCTGGCAGCTATTTGCCTGAGAAGCTCCAGTCAGAGTTCTCCCTGTATCTTGTTTGTTTTGGCCTTCTGAGAGGAGTAATCTCCTTGCTTCTAGTAATAAGAAAAATATAGCTGAAAGATTAAATTCATTGGAGCAAACCTTACAAAATTACTATTCTGAACCTTGTCCAACTCAGTTTAAAGAAATCAGCAGTTTACAAATTGAAATCGACTGAACTTTTGAGGGAATATGTAACATTGCTGTAATGCAAAACATTGTTTTAAAAACAAAAAGGAATCTTGTAGCACCTTTAAAAGTATTTTATTTGGGGCATACTTTTTTTTAGTAGAAGCGGGCGCTTCAGGACGTTGCGGACTGGCTCAGACTGAGTCGACTGAAATTGAATCCAACGAAGATGGAGGTCCTGTGCCTGAGTCGGAGTGGGTTGGGGTTGGGGTTCCCACTTCCAGCCTTCGGTGGGGCACCATTGGTGCCAGCGCCGAGGGTCAGGAGTTTGGGTGTGCTCCTGGATGCTTCCTTAACAATGGAGGCCCAGGTAGCAGCCACTGCTGCAGCAGCCTTTTACCATCTACGGCTGATCAGGCACCTGGTTCCCTTCCTCGAACGCGATGACCTAGCCACAGTGATCCATGCTATGGTCACCTCGAAACTTGACCACTGTAACGCTCTCTACATGGGGCTGCCCTTGTCTCAGATTCGGAGGCTGCAGCTAGTGTAGAATGCCGCGGCCAGGCTGTTGATGGGTCTCTCCATGCGGGATCATATCCAGCCTGTGTTGTGGTCGCTGCACTGGCTGCCTATAGCATACCGGATCCGGTTCAAGGTGCTGGTGCTGACCTTTAAAGCCCTATATGGTCAGGGACCTGCCTACTTGAAGGACCGCCTTTCCCCATATGTGCCCCAGAGAGTACTGAGGTCAGGCGTTCAACACCGCCTGACTCTCCCTGGTCCAAAAGATGTTTGGCTGGCCTGTACCAGGGCCAGGGCTTTCTCAGTGGCGGCTCCACACTGGTGGAATGAGCTCCCGGATGACATCAGGGCCCTGCGGGACTTATTGCAGTTCTGCAGGGCCTGTAAGATGGAGCTCTTCCGCCAGGCCTTTCCTTAGCAGCCGCCACTGGGGCGATGTAGGATATTATTGCCCAATCTGCTGAACCTTCTGCCATCGCCTCTCACCATGAGAACCCTGTTGCTGCCAGTATTGATTGTTGCTTATATTGTTTTATTGTTGATGTTGCTTATTTAAGTTTGTAAACCATTTTATGGTATTTTATGGTTGGTAGCCACCTTGAGCCAGCTTGCTGGACAGGCGGGATAAAAATGTAATAAATAAATAAATAAATAAATCTCATCAGATGCAATGGTTTTAATCAAAGACATTTTGGGAATCCAGGGGAAAAACTGGTAAACTCTTAGTTTATACATTGACAAATTAGGTATAAAAGTCCCATCCAGCCATCCAAATCCTGATAAGAACAACAACAACAACAAATAACCGGTTTCAAAACTGTTATTGTGCTTTATACACTGCAGAATTTTCAATCTCTCTGAGATGTCTTTGTTAAACTACAACTGCCAAGAACAGGAATTGAATTTTTAGAAGTACAGCAACTGAATCAATGGGTAAAGGAAAAGTCACATATCAGCTAATAAAAATATAAACTGAGACTATTTCTGCACAAGTGCAAACCCCCTCATTGGCATTTTTAAATCATCAAAGTTTGCAAAATTTACTGTGCAACATTTTGCCTCCCCAGGAATATATTCAAAGTGAGTGCCCTCTTACCCCACATTTTCTGAATCCCCCCTTTCCACAATTTTTACCCTTCGAATCTAAATTCACAGTTTTCCAGCAAGGAATCCCCGATTTCAGATTTTGTTTCCCACCACTCTTTTATGTCATTGGGGTCATGTGACCCATCTGCCTCCCAATTGCCTGCCTCCCCTCAGGTTGTTCCCCTGAGCCATCCATTATTTTTTTAAGAAATGTTGTATTGATTGCATTACAACACAGTTTTTTTCATTATAACAGAGCAAATTATAATGTAGGAACAAAACGGCCAGTGGGGTTCCATGTAGACTTCTCCATGTGCTTGCCTGTACATGAAGTTCCTTTGCTTTGCTTTCATTTCATGTAGATTTCTATTCTTTGTGGGTATGTTATGCCACATCATGCTCCTGGTGTTGTTGTTTTTGTTCCCCCCAACATTCCAATATTTCGTTGTTCATTTGTCCACTCTCCCAAACATTCCAACGTTCAACATTCCAACATGCCAATATTCAGTTTGAGTTTTTGGAGGTCACCTGTAGAAGCAATAATTTCTTTGCAAATGCCAGACATTTTGTCAGCTGAAATGTATAAGGGGGTTAGCTCTCCAGACTACTCCACACCTAGGTTAGAGCATGAGAGAGAGCTAAGCTAAGTGGCCTGTGACTATGGTTCTTGTGTGGGTCATGGGACCAAATAGACAACTGGTAGTAAAACTGCTCTTCTGTGGTGGTGGGGAGGGATGACAATCCATTAAAAACCTGAATGTTCCCTTGAGTTCATTGATGGCAGGACCATTAATCTTGGGAGCTGGGATGAATACAATGTGTGATGGGTGTGCAAAAAGACCACAGTTCATGCTACAGTGCAATCTTTCGAACCAAAAAAAACTTAGCTTTTTCCACAAAATTGCAACATTCTAACATTGTATGGGGGAGGATTCCAGTGCAACATTTGCAGAAGGGCACCACAAGCACTGAAAACTCACTCCTAAAATGGGGGAGGGGAGAAAAAACATGTCCCAATGGAGTGACATTACAATGTTGTATGTGTTGGGAAAACTAAATTTCACAGATTGCAAGAGGGCGCTATCAACCATGAAAAAACAGTACATTTGGGAAATATGTGTGTCCTTGTGCAATGACCTTTGGACAGGGGGGAGACTTTGCTGGGTGGGTGAAGGCTCACAGGGGACACTTGCTTACCCTCACAGTGCATGTCATTCCATTTCAGCCTCCCAGCTGCTTCCCATAGCTCCATTATCTTTTTGTGGTGAGTGATCTGCCCACTCTCACAGGGGATCCTCTGCCAGGCCTCCAGGCTGGTCATGAAATCACATTTGATGCATTGAATTTTAACTGGCACTAGTCAGGGGTCCACTGGAGCCTACCCCCTGGCAAGACCTCCTGGAGAACCCCTGGTAAATCCAGAAAATATCGTGTTGGGTGGCATTTTCATCAGAATAATGCTGAAACATTGTTAAAGGCATAGGCATCAACTTTGGGGGGACTCAGGGGCTGAGGCTACCCCCAAAAATTCCCGGGGGAGGCTGAGCCCCTCCCCCCCGGCAACCAGCCTTGCAAACTTAACCACTGGCTGCCACCCCCATTTTGAAAGCAGAGGGATTTTTCCCTTGCTTTCTAAGACTTCTGGAAGAAGGATCAACAAGCTCCACCCCCAGCTTCCAGAACCCCTTATTAGGGCAGGAATCTGAAGGCTGAAGCATGAGGTTCCCATTTCCCCAGGCAAAACAGGTAAGGAGCTCTGTTGTTTTGCCGTGGGGCGTGGGGTGGGGGAAGCCGGCATCCATGGTGGATGGCCAGCCTCAGGGTTCCTGGCCGTCACGGGGCGCTTCTGCAGCCCTGCAGCGGCCTTCTTCTCTGGGGAAGGTGGTGGGGAGGAGGAGGCCGGCATCCATGGTGGATGGCCGGCCTTGGGGTTCCTGGCTGTCGCGGGGCGTTTCTGCAGCCCTGCAGCGGCCTTCTTCTCTGGGGAAGGTGGGGGGGAGGAGGAGGCCGGCATCCATGGTGGATGGCCGGCCTTGGGGTTCCTGGCCATCGCGGGGTGCTTCTGCAGCCCTGCAGCGGCCTTCTTCTCTGGGGGAGGTGGGGGAGTAGGAGGCTGGCATCCATGGTGGATGGCCGGCCTCGGGGTTCCTGGCCATCGTGGGGCACTTCTGCAGCCCCGTGGTGGCCTTCTTCTCTGGGGGAGGTGGGGGAAGGAGGAGGCCAACATCCATGGTGGATGGCCAGCCTCGGGGTTCCTGGCCATCACCGGGTGCTTCTGCAGCCCCGCAGTGGCCTTCTTCTCTGGGGGAGGTGGGGGGAGGAGGAGGCCAACATCCATGGTGGATGGCCGGCCTTGGGGTTCCTGGCCGTAGCGGGGTGCTTCTGCAGCCCAACGGTGGCCTTCTTCTCTGGGGGAGATGGGGGGGAGGAGGCCTGCATCCATGGGGGATGGCCAGCCTCAGCAGCCATGGTGGATGGCCATTGTGGGGCACTTCTGCAGCCCTGCAGCAGCCTTCTTCTCTGGGGGAGGTGGGGGGGAGGAGGCCAGCATCCATGGTGGATGGCCGGCCTTGGGGTTCCTGGCCATCACCGGGCGGTTCTGCAGCCCCGCGGTGGCCTTCTTCTCTGGGGGAAGTGGGGGGAGGAGGAAGCCAGCATCCACGGTGGGTGGCCGGCCTCGGGGTTCCTGGCCGTCATGGCCTTTTCCTCTGGGGGGAGGAGGAGGCTGGCATCCCCTGTGGATGGCCAGCCTCGGGGTTCCTGGCCATCGCTGGGCACTTCTGCAGCCCCGCGGTGGCCTTCTTCTCTGGGGGAGGTGGGGGGAGGAGGAGACCGGCATCCACGTTGGATGGCTGGCCTCGGGGTTCCTGGCCAATGCGGCCTTTTCCTCTGGGGGGGAAGAGGAGGAGGCTGGCATCCACTGTGGATGGCCAGCCTGGGTTCTGTCGCAGGGTGCTTCTGCAGCCCCATGGCAGCCTTTTTCTGTGGGGCAGGTGAGGGGGAAGGCCGGTATCCACCAATTTTTACTCTGGGGTGGATGGCTGGCCTCTGGGTGCTGGAGTATTTTTGCACAGTAGGCCAGGCTGGCGTCCCCCGCCCCCCGCATACTAGGGTTGCCAGGTTCCTTCCTGGCCACTGGCAGGGGATGCCAAATCCAGGTGAGGCAGCTCCTGGAGATTTAAAGAAGGAGATGAGGGTGGAGTAAAATGCATCAGTTTCCTCCAGGGGAACTGATCTCTCACATCTGTAGGTTGTATCTGAAGTGTGTGTGCACAAAAAAGTTCACACTAGGGTTGCCAGGTCCCCCTTGGCCACTGACCGGGAATGCGAGATTCAGGCTGGGGATACTCCTGAAGATTTGAGGAAGGAGACTGGGGGGGGGTGGAGTAAAATGCCATAGGATCCATCCTTCAAAGTAAGAGTTGAGAAAGGAGATGAGGGGGGTACATTGCCATAGGTTCCACCCTTCAGAATATCAGTTTACTCCAGGGGAACTGATCTCTCACATCTTGGCCACTGGGGAAACTTCTGGAGATTTGAGGAAGGAGACTGGGGGGGGGGGGGGTACAATGCCATAGGGTCCACCCTTCATAATAACCCCACCTAATGGAAGCACCGGCCCTGGTCACAGCACCGTTTGTTTTGGGGCAGTTTTTTTTTTTCACAGCTGGAGTGGGGGGAGGTGGAGGACTCCTTGATAAATTATGCAAGGGGATTTCTTTCAAGTAATTAAGTTTTGATTTCTTGCATTTCGGTTAGTGCCAGGAAACTCAGGGCAACACAGACTGCAAACAGCTTAATCGATTGCTCCATACTTGAAGTTCAATTTTGTGACTTGACCACTGGAGGAAAGGTAAGTTTGGCAAACAGCCAGGTTCCTGCCAAAAAAGCCTGGGGCTCTCACGGCCAGTTTTGTGCTTGGATACCAAGGGTAACTTGGTTGGCTGCCATTCTGTGCCCTCCTATGGTTTAATGTGGGCTGTGGGAGACAGCCATCCCCAGAAGCTTTTGTGCCACAGGGAGCGTGTTGTTCCAATGGCCCAGAAAATCATGGGGCTCACTCCATCCTGCAGTCAGTGCAGGGAGGGGTGCTTTCTCTCTCTCTCTCTCTTTTTCTCTTTTCATCTCACTTCCAGTCCTTTCTCTTTTTTCCCCGTTGAGGCTTGTGAGAGCTGGAAGCGAAGTGAGGCTGAGGAGCTGCTCCCCCCCCCCCATGCATGCCAGGCTGCTTCCCTTGCATCCTGACTCTCCTTTTTTTCTTGCCTTCCATTCTGTCTTTTGCTTCTCTGTTCCCATATATTTGCTTTCTTTCCATCTCTCACCTCCCTCCCTTGTTTAAACATCCCTAGTTAGGGTTGCCAGGTCCCCCCTGTCCACTCTGTGGGATGGGGGGGAGGGGTGGCCCAATACTGGTTGGGAAACTCCTGGAGATTTGGGGATGGAGCCTGGGGAGGACAGGGGCCTCAGTGAGCTACAATGCCATAGAGTCCACCCTCCAGAACATCCATTTTGTTCAGGGAAACTAATTTTTTGTAATCTGAGCTGTAATTCCAGGAGATCCCCAGATCCCACCTGGAGGCTGGCACCCCTAGCTCCAGTGCTGAAACTGGAAGCTCTGGTTCTGCTGTGTGAGTTGGTGCATGCAAACCAATGGCATTGGCTTGCATTTGCCAAATCACCCTGCTTCACATAAGATGCACAACAGCCAGGTGAAGGAGGGGAGGGGTGTATTTTATTTGGAGCTATATATCCTTGATTGAGAACAGTTGTTTTTTCCCATGGTAATGGGGCGGGCGGGGGAGGGGGGGAGCCGCTTCAGTCACTCCGTAACTCTTCTTTCAATCTCCATTTCATTTAAGTGGGAAGTCCATCTACATAAACAAGATTGGGGGGGGCATGCAGATCAGAGGCCTTTTAAAATTTCCTTTTGATCTGTGTGCAGCCCAGAGAGAGCATTGGTAAGGGATGTGTACTCTATGTTCATGCTCTTTGTTTTGCTGTTACTTAAAATGGTGTGGTAGTTTCAAAGGAACAACCAACTGGGATATACTAAAAGGGACGACAGGATTGCCCATTGGAAATAATGAGAGAGGCTTGAAGGCCAATTGGAGATAATGGGAGCCAGAAATGCCAATTTACTTGCATGGGCACTGCTAATATACATTGCAGCCAAAAAAAAGTTGAAAAAATGCAGAATGGTTTTTCCAATACGGTTTTTGAGCCTGTAATGACAGCCCCCAGAGTGGAAAAACAGTCCCTAGCAATAGAATCTGTGTTCTGGGACTGGAATGACAGTTCACAGAGTAGAATGACAGCCCCTGGGTGTTTCAGAAGCAGTCTGGAACTATCCTTCCACTCTGAGGTTTGTCATTCCAGTCCCAGAACACCTCTGCTACTCCCATGGGCCGTCACTCCACTCTGGGGGCTGTCATTCCAGTTGCAGTTGCAGAGCACTGAGCCTATTGCCCGAGGCTGTCATTACACTCTGCAAATTTAGAAGCTGCAGGGATTACATGATTAACATGGCTACCCCCTCCTATTTTATTATTTGTAATTTCTTCTCCTTCAGAATCCTGATATTTTCCTTTGCATTATTTTCAGTCCACCATTCCATTCAATTTGCCATGGATAGATTTCTAATCAGAAAACGGAAGGTCCCTTCTGATGCTGAAGATTCCTCTTCTACACTTCCAACATCCTGCAGTATAGACCTGGATGAGAGGCCTGGAGGCATCCCTGCCACGACTTCCTTGACAAGTGATTCAGCCAAGGGGGAGGGAGACTCTTTAGAGATGAGTGCTCCTAATGTAAAGTAAAAGCCAGGATGGCAATTCCAAGATAGTTGGAAAAGAACCTATGAATGGCTCTCTTATGACGTGGCTACAGAAAAGGAAATTGTGACATCTGTTGCTCAGCAGCAAATGACATGAATGTTCCTCTTCCAAACACATCAAGAGACAAGGTTGCACGTGACGCTTTTATTCATAATGGCTTCTCAAACTGGAAGAAGGCACTGGTCAGATTTCAGACCCATTAGAATTCTAACTTGCACCGTGCAGCCGTCCAGGCAATAGCCTCTGTTAAAGCAGGGATAAATGTACATAGTAAGCTTTCAGAAGGCCATCAGAAGCAAATGCAAGATGCTAGAAAAGCACTGATGACAATTTTGTCATCACTAAGATACCTTGTCTGTCAGGGCAGTGCAATACATGGCCATGATGAGGAAGACTCAAGCCTGAAACAGCCCTTGCTGCTACGTGCTGAAGATGTTCCACAGCTGAAATTGTGGCTGAATCGCACAAGCTACAAATGGATTTCACCTGACACTGTGAATGAAATGATTGAGATCATGGCTCACAATGTTCTACGTACACTAGTGAGAGAGATTAAAGCAGCTGTTTATTACAGTGTAATTGTTGATGAGAGTACAGATATCACCACTCAAGATCAGGTTTCATTTTGCTTCCGCATTGCTAGAGAAGATATGTTTGTGGAGGAATTATTTTTTGGGTTTTACAAAACTGAATCCACCACTGCTAAAACTCTCTCTTTTGTTCTGAAAGATGTACTCTGTTGCTTTGATCTGCCTCTTGACAGATGTCGTGGCCAATGCTATGATGGAGCATCAAATGTTGCTGGACGTCTTAGTGGAGTACAAGCTCTGGTAAGGGCTGAACTTGGTGGTACAAGATGTGTCAAAAGATGTTATTATGTGCAGGAATTTTCTGAGTGAGTTATCTGACATGATCACTTTTGTAAAAACTTCACCAAAACGTCTTGCTTTGTTTGAACACTTTCAGCAGGCAGAGAGCATAAATCTGAGACAATTTTACCCCACTAGGTGGACTGTTAGAGCAGCCTCCTTACAGTCAGTGGCTTCAAATTATAGGGAGTTGATTCAGTTTTTTGAGAATGTGACTTCTGAGGAGGACGGAGATCCTGGGGCAAAAGCATATGGATATGCACAAAGCTTGTGGAGATTTGCTTCTTACTTCATGCTACAGTTACGGCTGCTTGTGTTTGGTCGTTTGGACACATTAAATACAGCTCTTCAAAAAAGTGATTTACAGTACCATCAGGCAGAAATTCTTCTTGCTTCTGCAAAGGAGAATGCAAAGCAACTGAGGAACAACTTTGAACAGTTCTGGTCACAGACAATCACGACTGCGAAAGACTTAGATTTAGAAAGTCCTACTGTTCCTAGGTACAGAAAGCCTGCACGACGTGTTGATGCTGGATGTGATCCTCACCAGTTTCAGTCTCCTGAGGATTTCTACAGGAAAATCTTTTATGAAATCATTGAGAATGTCAACAGCAGTGTACACAATCACTTTTCCTCAGATGTGTCCCAACACATGAGCAAAATCGAAAAGTTTGCCATAGGAGAAGGTGATAGCACATACATTCAAATTTTTTACAAAACTGACTTTGATGCTAACCGATTACAGCTTCATCGGGATATGTGTTTGGACACTGCAAGGCAGCGAAACATTAAACTTTTAGCTCTCCATGATGTAATTAATCTGTTCAGTGGAGAACAAGGAAAAAGCCTGCAACAATTACTGCCAGAATTAGCCAAACTTCTCAGAATAGGCCTGACCATTCCTGTTTCCTCATGCAGCTCAGAAAGGTCATTCTCATGCCTTTGTAGAATAAAGACCTTTCTACGGTCAAGCATGGGACAGGCGAGGCTCAATCATGTGGCTCTTCTTCATGGACACAAAGAGATCTCTCAGGAGACTGATCTTAATGTTATAGCCAGTGAATTCATTCGAAGAACAGCAATAAGAAGAAACACATTCAGTAACATTTAGGTTCTAAGCTTTATTTTATTGTAATTTTTTAAAAATGTAAAGAAACAGTTTGCATTGTTAATTAAAAGTTAAAGTTGTATTTCAGCTGTCTGAAGATCATCTGTTGAAGCCAAATGTGTTTTGCAAGTTGAACCTGAAGAGCAGGAATTAACCATGCACTGGAATGCAGTCATTTCCCGTAAATTTAATTATGTGATTTTTATTAATCATTTATTTTGAATGTCTGCATTTTAAGGTGGAGTTTCTAAGCAGTGTGCTAAGAAGGCACCTGTTCCTGGGGTTAGCCCAGCCCAGGGGCATTGCTGGGGGGGGGGGGGTTCCCAGGCCTCCCTAAATTTCTGGGAAGCCTGTCCCTGAATCCCACATGGCTCCAACTCCATGGCCTGTGAGATCACTAGCTCCTCCCTATAATGTCATTGGGTCCAAGTTCTTTTAATGACTTAGCAATGCCTCTGGCCCTGCCCCAGCCCCTGGGAAATTGGAAAGTCTACGCCTATGGTTAAAGGCATGTTAAAACATTTCAAACTTCATTGTTGAATGGGTTCCCCATCCCCACCCACTCTTCTCTGTTTGCGCTTCCAAGAACACAAGGGACATTTTAACCCTTAAGTAGAAAGTTTTTTTTTCCTTTCAGGGAAACAGCCCACCCACATGGAAAGCCTACAGCCCACAGCATAATTTTTTTAAAATAGTTCTAAATATTTTTTATTAGTGGTAAATGACAACAGAAACCATTACTAGCAAATCTACAACAAGAACTCTTTATTAAATATAAGGAAAAATAATAGTGGCAGCTGGGAGGCTTGCGATCACAGTAAAAGAATGCCATGGGCACACAATTTTTAAAATGAATTTGTCATCTCTCATCTCTTCATGCTCATCTGCGTTAGTGAAGATACATGAAGTTTGCCAGGACATCTTGCACATGCTTGCCTTCGGCAGGATGCCTCTTGCAGGCTTGCACAAAGTCCTCTTCATCCTCTGGCACCAGCATGTTCTCTTGATCAGCTTGTTGAATAAGAACATCATGTCCCTTTTCTTCACATATGTTGTGAAGAATCACGCAAGCAGTAACAACCAAAGTAACATTTGCAATAAATACCATAAGGCGCACAGGAAGACAGCACCAACAAGCCTTCAACCACCCAAATGTTCGCTCCACAACATTGCATGCCCTGCACAGTTTCTGGTCAGAGTTCTTTTCCCTCATATTCCTGGTGTTATTGTGTGGCTTCATCAGCCAGTGCTGCATGGGGTAGGCACCATCAGTGATTATCAGGGCAGGAACACTAATCCCCTCCAGAGTTATTGTTGGGTTGCCAGGAACACACACCTCTACATCCATTGCAGAGCACAAGTTGGAGCTGGTAAACATGAAGGCATCATGAGTGCTCCCACTACACCCAACCTCTGCATTGATGAATTGGCCAAAGTAGTCCACTGCCCCTTGGAGAAGCACAGAGCAGGAAAATGTTCTGTTTCCATATAGATTAATTTTCCTTCCAGGGGCACAAATGGCGAGGTGTGTTTCATCAGTGGTGCCTATGCAGTGTGGGAAACCATCCATTATTTGTATAGAAAGAAAAGGAGACTGTGAGGACCCTTCCCCGGCTGTTCTATCAGAATCACAACTTATGAAATCCTTTTAACATTTTTGATGGGCTTTAACTTCTATAACAAAATAAATGCTATCACTTTTTGCACAGTTAGCAGCTGTTATTGTGTTGTTATAGTCAGGGCTTCTTTTGTAGAAAAAGGCCTGCAGGAACTTGTTAGCATAATAGGCCACACCAAACAGCAGAAACTCATTAACATATTAGGCCATACCACTGACAACACAGCTTATTAGCATATTAGGCCATACCCCCATGTTACCAGATTAGTGGTCATCCAGCCACACCCACCTTTTGCTTCTTACCCAGGGCTTTTTTTGTAGCAGGAATTAATTGGCATGTTAGGCTACATACCCCTAATGTAGCCAAACCTAATGAGTTCCTGCTGTTGGGTGTGGCTTATTATGCTAATGAGTTTCTGCTGGGTGTGGCCAACTCAGGAGCCAGCCGGAACTCCATTCCTGTGCATTCCTGCCCCCAAATAGCCCTGGTTATAGTTATACTGTAATGTAATTAAGATCATGATTTTTTTTTTAAAAAAAATGCTTAAAAACCCATGAAGACCCTTTCCCAGCTGTTCTTTCTGAATCTCCACTTATGAAGTTATTTTAACATTTTTGATGGGCTACAATATCTATAACAAAATAAACGCTATTGCTTTTAGCAGTAAGCAGCTGTTATTGCAATGTTATAGTGATGTTGTAATATAATTAAGATAATTGGGGGGGGGGAATTTAAAACAAGAGAAAGAAAGATTACCTTTCCAACCTTGTCACCCAGGCAGACACCTTATTTCACAGTTCCACCTCCAACACGAAGCACACTTTAAGGACAATTTCATCCACTGTGGATGGTCCTAGACCAAAGTGCTTTCACACTTCGTGGTAGGAATTAGTGATGGCCAAATACCAAATGGCAACATGACTTACTTCTCAACTGAAATTGGGGCGCACATCCTGGTTTGCTGTCAATCCAGCCTTCCTTTCAGCACAGAGACAATTTCCATGAAAGTTGTGTGGGTCATTTGGAAATTGTACAGCCACTCCTCACTGCTCCACATCCTGAAAACAAAGCTATCTCACCAATCACAGCTTCTGGGGTAGGCCCAATAGCATTGTGGAAAATGCATGCCAGCAAAAGCACGTCATCTCTGCTGAGGCCGGTAGGTGTTCCTCAGATGAGTGGAAAGCACACAAACATGCTTGGAGACAGAGGAAGCATGCAGGGTACAGCGGAGCTGTTTTCTCTTCCACAAATGACACAAATAGGCTGAACAGGCATTCATTGAAGACAAGAGACAAAGTAGGATCATATTGACCAGGGAAAGCAAGGGAGTGACCAATCTGAGCGGTCTGAGCAATCTGAGCAGTCTAAGCAATCATGTTTTTGCCATGTCTGCCAACGTATGCAAACCAACACAAAGAACTACAATACACTAGAGAACCACAGAGAAAGGCAAGGATCAAAATGGAGAATCCACATGGTAAGCAGGGTATTTTAAGCTTAAAGACTATCTCCCATGGCAGGAATCTCTGTGGCCAATCAGCACTGGGCTTTCCTAGATGTGAAATACAGGCTTTTTTTGGGGGGGGGGGGGAGTGCAGTGATGTAATAATGTTACTACACATGCACAAAAAATACTTCATCTGTGACACAGTGGATAAGGAGATGGCCGCCAAATCCCTATTTGACAGAAGTGTGGAAAACATGCTGTGGTTGAGCCCTGAATGCTAAGAAAATGATCCAAAGGAAATGCCCTATTACGGAAGTAGGGCTGCAAAGTAAGGGCATCTGATTCAGGATTCAGCTTGCCAGAACAAGCAGTAAGACCGTGGTGCAGAAATGGTCTGAATCCCCTCTTATCTTTGTTTATTAAATATAATAAATCCATTTACTAAAATTAATGGCAATAACCTCCAAAAGCCCTTGGAAATGGTCATTATTGTGCTGTTTCACTCTGCTTTCTTTTCACAGTTGCCCTAGTGACACAGCAGATAATCTAAGTGACAAGGGTGTCTTCCAACCAGATGAGGTAGCGCCCCACTGCAGCCCCATTTGCTCACCTGTCCTTGTCATTCTGCTCACTCACCCCTCCCCTTCTTATAGCTCTGCCCACCTGCCTGGGTTCTGCTTCTCCTCCCCTGTCCTCCTCCTTGCCCAACCACTTGCTGTGCAAGTGGCAAAAGAGGCATGACGGCTCCTTCTGCCCTTCCCCACTTCCTTGCTTGCTAACCTGGCTGGCTGGTGTGGTAGCTCCAGAAATGAACTGAAATCCTTCCCCACCTGCCTGCCCACCTATATCCCTTGTTCGCAACAGCTGCTCCTGCCTTTGAAAAAACAGGAGCTGAGATTTGTGACACAGCACCATGCAATCTTTGTATTTTTGGTTAAAATGCTAATTTTGGTTTTTAAAAAATTTCTTCATATTTTTCTGCAAACCTGCAGAGATCCCCCAGGTCTACAGAAAAATATCCCCATTGGTACCTGGCCCCATTCTGTGGGTCTATCGATCTGCACAGGGGTCAGGTTCAGAATTAGATATAGACATAGATATAGAATTTTGTATACTAACACAGAGCAGTAATCAGCTTCACTTCAAAACATTCATTCAGGGTACATATAGTTTGAAAAAAAATCTAATGCCATGTCACTTGCGTTGTTTATTTACAGTCATCTTGGAAAATGAAACTAGATTAGTCAATTTCACTCCCGGTGTCTCAGGCCCCAGAACAATACTGCTTTGGTTAGCTTGGGGGAAAACAACCTTTAAATGGAAATCCAAAACGACAGCAGAAATAATGTGGTCGTATTTAGATAAGAAAACAGGATGGAAAAAAAGTTTTCCTGTTGATTTTATTAAACATCTTTCCACTTAAAAACAAAACACTAGCAAACTGTTTTTCAATGGCAAGCCATCGTGCATCACTGACGGATAGATACTGCCTCTTTCTGATTCTTAATTAATTCAGGAAACCAAGATTAATTACCTGGATGTCCCCAAATTAACTGTGGGCACAGCAGACCCAATTTGGGTTTGAAAGGAAAGGTGAGGCCCAGGAGACCTGAAAGCCCCTTCATACAGCACCTAAGTATGTTATCAGGTGGGTAAAGTGTCTGGAGTCTTGGGGACTGCCCAAGCAATTTCTGAGAAGGTTTGGGGCATCACTGTCTGAGTTGATCCCCTTCGTAGGCGACAGCACAAGGATGTTCTTGTGTTTTATTTAGAGATTTACAGCTACTGTGCAGCTGGAGACTCCTACAGAACAGCAGGTCCTAGGGGAGGGAGGGATCCTCTGCCCCACGGTGCTACAGATAACTCACAAATCTCCAACTGCGTCCGTCTCTCCTGATGGTATTGTCAGGTTCACTCACACACTCATATCTTCTCACCACATTAAGGTATGGATCCAAGAGGGAGACTTCTACTATTGTTGGTTATATATTTTTATGAATCAATCTATGGGCAATTCTGCATTGCCTTTTCCCTCTGATGTTTTACCAAACCCACACTGGAACAGAAATTCTCCTCTGCATTGCATGTTGCTTTCATTTCCTTTGGCCATCAGATTTTATGGTAGCCTCCACACTCCATGGCGCTTTCACTTCCTTTGATCATCGGTACTTTCTGCATAGATTTCTCACTGTTTTATGGCTGTTTGGAGGTGACTTTGCAGTCAGTGGGGCATTGGCCCTGGGTATTTGAATGTGGTTTTGAGCTGCACATTTTCCCTCCCACCAGTTGAGAAAATGTGGAGTGAATGCTTGATGCAGGATTACCCTCTGCCTCCTCCAAACTCAACCTGCTATTTCATCACACAAACACACACATGCCTCCCCCTCCCTTCAACTGAGAAGGTCATCTTTTCCAAAATCTGATGGGTTCTTGACAGAGCTATCACTTAACAATTAAGATCCTTTATAAAAATACGACTTGACCATTCTTACACGTTAACCTACTAAAGAAATGGTCAACTGGCAGCCAAGGCGCTGCTCGGGCACCTTTCAGGTCCATTTTGGAATGGAGGGATTTTAGCTGGTCTTCACAAAAAAATCCAGTGACTGAATCTGGTACTGTAATTCCTAGTATGTTTTAAATAAATCACACTAAATTAAGACACTGAATGTTATGCCCTTATAGAGGCATAATTTCAGTTGCTGCATTGCTCACAAGGAATGCATTTATACTTTTAAAAGCCATCTAAAAAGAATTCTGGAAATACTGTGCTGGCAGACTGTTATGACAGATACCAAGTTCCATTTTCAGATGCTTAAAGATTATTTCTCCAGCATCAGATATTTTGGCTGGATCTGTTTTATGCTTCCCTCTCCTTTATCAAAAGAAACTGAGAAAGAAATGAAGTCCTTATAGCTACCAGGAGCAAGCTAGTTTCTTTCCCCAAGAAGTCTTGTGTTTCCTTTGGGCTTTTAATCAAGAAAGACTTGCATGATAAATGGAGGCGCTGTTGAAAGCTTATAATGGGCTGGCCACACAAATGAAGGGTTAGTAATGGTGGGAGAGATTACCAGGAAATAATGGAGCAAGTCACATTAGAAATCGTGATGAAACAGCTGGAAATTTGCATGCTGTTTTGGTTGCCCCTCTTCTCCATGCATAAATAAGGCACTGCTGCCATGATAACCTAAGTATAACAATGTACCGTAAAAGTATGCTGCTGGTCCGTGATCCAGCCAAAGTACTTTCTAGTCATTGTAAACATTTTCAGCAATACAAAGTGCCATCACCTTTTTTGGTAATTTTTTTTGACACTCATTGCAAAATTACTCATGCACTTCTTTCAATTGCCTTCACTTACCCGCTGTTTCAGTTGCTCTCACTGACAGCATCATTTAGCAAAATGTGATTGGCTATGTAGCATTCAGGCAATGTCCAGTTCCCAGCATGACCCTGATGGGGGTGGGATCCCTCCATGACTAATTCTGAGCTACAAGCAAGAGAGGAAGCACCAAACAGGATTACAAAACTGACTATTTACATAATCCATATCATTCCTGTCCACAAAATATGGCTAGTTTTGACAGCAAAATAGAAAAAAAATCAATGTTTAGTGCAGACCTTATTTGTATGCTGTTAGACAACCCTTATTGCCTTGGTGAAGAATGCTTGTCTAATGTAATGCCATAATTTGGGATTTTTCAGCAGCCTTGTGTTACCACGGCATACCTGGCAAGGTCTCATGAAGTTGTGATGCAAGGGCTGAGATGACATACAGACCTAGCTCAGGCTCAGTGAAAACAAATGGGTGCCAATTTGTTCCTCTGGAACACAGGTGGTGAGCATTATGCAGGGAAACTGAGCCAACTCATTTTGTGCGGGCAGGAGAGCATCTAAGCCAAGCTTCTGACAGGCAGATAGCTAGCCTTGTGGAGTGGAAATCTAAATGAGAAACTTACAGCAGGCTGGGTTTTAGCTCCACTGATTTAAATGAAGTGTCAATGAAAATAGCATAATGTAACTACTTTCATGCTGGATAAAAGTGTTTGTGAAATAAAGACCCGGTGCAAAAAGGTATCAAACACAGCATGAAAATCCTTCCTTCCTTCCTTCCTTCCTTCCTTCCTTCCTTCCTTCCTTCCTTCCTCTTCCTTCCTTCCTTCCTTCCTTCCTCATCAATGTATAAGTAAGTCTGTAATTTCCAGCATATGAAAATGCAGGGTTGACAGTGCATTTCACACATGCCATCCACTCATGGTTTATCTTACATGACGATATCTGAGAGGCACTGAAAGGAACAATGGCAATGGCAATCTTGTACCTTGTCCTCCTTGAATCTTTTCCTGCTAGAACCTCAGCTCCCAGTTCCCAAGACATAAAAATCAAAGATGCTACCTCAGCCAAACGCCATTTTAGTAGGCCAAGTATTCATTTTTCAGCCAATTCTATTTTCATGTAACTAGCAAGGCAAACAGATTTAGTGAGACCCTTGCCATGAGCCTGTTGGAAGAGTAAGAATATAAACTGTATCAGTATTACTAGCAAGAAGGCTCTTTAATTTTGTTGGCCTGCTTGGATAGCTTAAAGCATCAAGGTTTATAGCCTTCCTGAAGTTCTAATTCAGAAGTTAACACAGGACTGAAATGGACACATATTGAAATTGTATTTCTCCTATTGCTTATCAATGTATCTCAAACAGTGCAGGATGGAGGGTGGAACAGAAGGCTCCTAATGGAATCCAGGTCTGGTTACTTCTTTTCTTGGAAAGGGTATGCAATGGACCTGAAAAGCACAATAGATGAAAAAAAAAGAGAACCAGAAAGTATGCATAGACTGTGGTCACAGGACCACATCCTGGGATATTATCATCAGCAAAAGTATTCTGTACAACACATCTTTTGTTGTACAAAAAAGGGGGGATGTCAGAATGTGACAAGGATGGGACAGGAGTGAAATGTAAGATGCCCCCATCTAGTCTAGATATATATAAAAGGCTAGCTGTGTTCCTAATGACTCCCCTTCTCTACCTGATTGGGCCAGCCTTTCAAGGTCATTTGCATATGTGGGCTGATGGGACTCGCTCCATTCTGCACATCATCCTCTCCCCCCATAGCTAGTCAGATCACAGAGGTCGTTTGCATATGTGGCCTAATTGGCCCTCCCCTCCAACATTCTAAACAGTTTGCTGTTACCGTTGGGAGTCATTGAATGTGTCCTGAGGTAAAATACATCTCCCAGTCTTCCCCCAAATGTTCACTGGGGTTGCCAATCTCCCTATGGAGCCTAGAGATCTCCCAGAAATCAACATGCTCCCCAGCCACAGCACATCATTTCCCCTACAGAAAATTTCCAAGCTATTACAACTGATCTCCAGATGACCAAGATCAGTTCTCCTGGAGACAATGGCTGCTTTGGCCAGTGGACTCCATGGCATTATACCCTGCTGAGGTCCCTCCCCACCCCAAACCCTGCCCTCCCCAGGCTCTACCCCTCAAATCTACAGGTTTAGCCCTCCCCTTAGTATTGCCAACATCCAGGCGGCACCTGGAGATCTCCAAGATCAGTTCTTCTGGAGAAAATGGCTGCTTTGGGCAGTGGACTCTGTGGCATTATACCCTGCTGAGGTCCCTCCTCTCCTCAAACCTGCCCTCCCCAGGGTCTACGCCTCAAATCTACAGGTATTTCCCAACCCTGAGTTGGCAACCATGTAACTGGCTATGGAAGTGCTTTTCAGACCCTTGGAACCCAGAAAACATGGCATAGGAGGAGGTGCTTTTCTACCTTAGCTGCCACTGCATAGCTCCAAATCAACATAAGTCAGGGATGGAGGGAACCATACCTGTTACCATGAGGCTGTCCTCCCATACTACCCACTTGGGACAGCAAAATGATGAGACAGCCCTGCCTTATAGCTAAGCAGAAGGAAATAAACACAGCTTGCCTCCCTCTATTTTCCCCTTCCCTCCACCGCCCCACCAGCCACAGCCGGGACACTCACCTGGAGCTTCTTTCTACAGCCCATTGTATTTCTTCCCACAATGGGCCTTACTCCTAGTTAGATAGATTTATTTACTTTATTTATATCCTGCTGTTCTCCCTAGTGGGAACCCAAAGTGGCTTACATCATTTTTCTCTCCTCACAACAACCCTTTGAGGTAGGTTAGGCTGAGAGTGTGTCCAAGGTCACCTTGCAAGCTTCCATGGTAGAGTGAGGATCTGTACCTGGGTTTCCCAGATCCTAATCTGATACTCTAAGCACTACATAATACATACCACTGAGAAATCTGTAGTGACATATTTTTATGCACCTAATATATGTAAGTAAAATAGTATTAAAACAAATGCATACTGCTGGAAGATAGATCAGTTCTAGAAGAAGAAGAGTGATAAGTACTGGACTTGGGAGGCCAGTAATGGTGAAAACAGCATGGTGGTTTATTGCGGGTTCAGATGGTACATAGAAACCCCGGGCTTCGCGCCCACTTTTATGCCGGTCGGAGATAATCCCCCGACCTCGCCCAATTGTCTGGATAGGACCTTAAGTTCATGGTTGCAGTTCATAGGTTCCCAGGAGGAAACCTAGGCACACGACTGGTGGCCATTCAGGATCCGACCGTCTATTGTTCTACCTGGCTGAAGCTCAGATAGGTTCAGACCATGTGCAAAATGCCATATGGCAGTCGCCATTGCGGGAGCACATGGCGACCGCAGCGTCAATACACAACATCCCTCCCTCCATAGTCCAGACAACCCTGGCACACGTAGTCTTTTAGATAGTCCGGCCGGCGACGCTCGCGTCCCGATAGCTGGAGAGTTGCAGGTCGTGGGGCATCACAGGGTTCTGGGAGCGGGGCAGCTGGCATCTGCTCTGGCGAGTCTCGGGGCAGGTCCGGCAGTTGTTCCAGTGTAGATGTCTCTCTTGGCTCATCGAGAGGCAGGTGGTCCATGGGTTCCGTCTCAGGGCAGGGATCCTGGAGTGGTTGCTGGTCCGGTTGCTTGGGTGCAGGAGTTGCAGGAACTTGGGGTGCGCTGCTCAGTAGGCTCCGTCACAGCTGGTCCATGTGGCATCACCATACCACTCCATCCTCCGTGAGGACTTTGTATGACAGGGGACCTGTGGGACGAATGATCCTTCTGGGGACCCAGGAAGGACCTCTGGTGTAGCTCTGTACGTAGACCGGGTCCTCAGGGGAGAAACCACGGGGAGCTTGCCGGAACTCGGACCCCATGTGGTCGTTGATGGCACGGTCAGGGTGGAGCTGGTCCAGCATGGAGCTGAGGCACCGGCCCATCAGCAGTTCCGCTGGCCAGCGTCCCATGCCAGCGTGTGGAGTGTTCCTCTGGCTAAACAGTAACTCCCAGTCCCCTGGCTCCATGTGTTTGAGAGTGTCTTTTGTGGTTCTCACCATTTGCTCTGCTTGGCCGTTGGTTGTGGGATGGAAGGGCACTGACTGGATGTGCCAAATGCAGAGGGAGTCCATGAAGTGCTGGAACCTCGCGGAGGTGAATGCCATCCTGTTGTCTGTCACGAGGGTGCCGGGCAGTCCGTGGGTGGTGAAGATATGCCATAGCGCTCGGATGGCCGCATCGGTCGAGGTAGCCCGCACTGGGACTACCTCCAGCCACTTGCTGTAGCTGTCGATAATGAGAAAAAACAACTGGCCCTGGACTGGCCCTGCAAAGTCCAGGTGGAGTCATGACCAGGGCTTGTTGGTCGACTCCTAGGGCCGAATGGGGGCATGAGGAGGGTCAGGATGCGACTCTTGACATGTGCAGCATCGATGGACCAGGTCCTCGATCTCTTTGTCCATGCCCGGCCACCACACATAGCTGCGTGCCAGGGCCTTCATCCAGATGATTCTGGGATGGGACTCATGTAGGTCCACAAGTACTTTGGTGTGGAGCGGCCCTGGGATAACTACCCTTGTCCCCCATAGTATGCACCCCTTGTGGGTAGACAGCTCATTCAGCCTTGTGGTGTAGGCGGCAAAATCGGGGCCCAGGTGATTGGGCCACCCAGGAGAGGACTCAATCCCGGGCCGTGTGACGGGCCACATCTCGTACCTAGACAGGTCGATCCGGGAGATCCTCAATGAGAGCTACATGGAATGCTGGCATCAGGTCTGGATTGTAGGTGGGCAGCAGGAGGAAGCTGAGGGCATCAGCATGGCCCATCGCTTTCCCAGCATGGTGCACTAACAAGTACTGGTACCCTGAAAGAAAAATAGACCACCGCAGCACCCACAGGGACAACATTTGCAGGGTTTGGCGGTGCGGAGCAAGGAGGCCCAGGAGCGGCTTGTGGTCCATGGCCACAGTGAATGATCTACCATACAGGTAGTCATGGAATTTTTTCACTCCCACGACTATGGCCAGTGCCTCCTTGACGATTTGGGTGTAGTTCCTCTCTGCCACCAACAGGGTCCTGGAATAATATGCCACCGGCACCTCCCGGCCATTGGGAAGCCGATGGCTGAGGACTGCTCCCATGCCGTAGGGAGATGCATCACACACCAGGACCACTGGGAGTGCCTCGTTGAAGTGGGCCAGGACCGCGTTGGACACCAGCAAGTCTTTGACAGCCTGGAATGCTGCTGAGTGTCTCGGCCCCCACTCCCATTTTCCCCCCTTGTCCAGGAGCTGATGCAGGGCTCTGCTACCACCGCCTTGTGGGGGAGGAAGGCATGATAGAAATTGACGAGGCCCAAGAATGCCTGCAGCTCCGCTTTTGAGGTGGGTGGAGGCGCCTCCGTGATGGCCGACACTTTCTCCTTGGTGGGGTGGATGCCCTGGGCGTTGACAGTGAACCCCAAAAAAGTCACTGATAGCACGCCCAAGATGCACTTATCCTTGTGCACCTTTAGGCCAGCATCCTGGAAACACTGCAACACGGCTCGTAGTCAGGTCTTGAAGGTGGCAACATCCAGAGTCACAATCAGGACGTCGTCGAAAAATGACTTTACTCCTGGAAGGCCTTTCAGAACAGAGTCCATTAACTGCTGAAACAACCTGGGGGCGACGCTCACCCCGAACTGGAGCCGCTTTACTTTAAATGCCCCCTTGTGGGTGATGGTTATTTGTGCCTCCATCATGGCGTCATCCACGGGGAGTTGCTGGTAGGCCTGCGCCAGATCCAATTTACCAAAAATCTTGGCTCCTGTGAGGGAGGCCAAGACGTGGCTGACCTCAGGCACCGGATAAGCGTGGTCTTGGAGGGCCAAATTCGAGGTTGTAAGACTGGGCAGCATCCTTATGGACTTATGGACTCTGATTTATAGGGGCAGCGTATGGACTATGCCATCAGTTATGTGGGACATGAGAGTACACTAGGTGACCAGTGGGAAGATGGGAATAGATGGGAATAGGAAACCTAGGCACAGGATTGGTGGCCGTTCAGGATCCAACCGTCTATTGTTCTACCTGGCTGAAGCTCAGGTAGGTTCGGACCATGTGTGAAATGCCACATGGCGGTCGCCATTGCGGGAGCACATGGCAACCGCAGCATCAATACACAACAAGGAGATTGGATTTATATCCCGCCCTTCACTCAGAGCAGCTTACAAACTCCTTTCCCTTCCCTTCCTTTCCCTTCCCTTCCCTTCCCCACAACAGACACCCTGTGAGGTAGGTGGGGCTGAGAGAGTTGTCCTTGAGAGAGCAGCTGTGACAGAGCAATGGCTTGCCCAAGGTCATCCAGCAGGTGCAAGTGGAGGGGTGGGGAATCAAACCCGGTTCTTCCAGATTAGAGTCCGCGCACTTAACCAGTACACCAAACTGGCTCTACCATGCTTTTATTAAATGCCAATATGCTGCCTGTGCTGACAAAACTCTGCAGACTTTTAAGAACAAGATAGTATCTTGTGATTCCTTCGGACCCAACAATATGGAAGTGCCTTTTTAAATCAAAATTATAAATTATTTAAACAAGGTGTGATGCCCTAACATGACTGATCAGTCCTATCTTTTAAAATGAATTTCAATTCAATCACCATTTCCACTCTTTGAAAGACTTCCTTTTGTACAGTTCCACCTTGCAGGGATCCCTGTACACATCTGTTGAGGCAAGAACTGTCCAGGGTCCTGATACCTTTAGCAATGTAAACAAATGCCCCATGGGGTCCATCAGAACGTAATTGTTTTTCAGTGCCCCACTGTAAATCATAATAATGTATGGATTATTGTGGGCTGGAATAAGAGTGATTCCAAGTATCCCTAATCAGTGTCAATACATTACATCACACCGCTCTACTCCTGATCAAGCTATGTTGTGGGTTAGCCAGGGCTCAGCAATAGTGAAAACTCCTCAGGAGAACAGGAGCCCCATGTAACCAGCCTTGAGTTAACAGAAGTTGACCAGCAAGAGAATGAGATGAAGGCTTGTCAGGATTTACAGCCAACAGTTGGTGCAGAGCCACCACTACCCTCCAGCCCTGATTCAGCAGGTGAACTTCAGTTGGCCATTCCCAGCCCACCAGCATCACCTACACCCTTAGAGCACTGCAGACAGAGGCTGAGAACAGAACTACAGGCAAGAAGGCAGAGTGCATGCCTCCTGGCCTGATGCCAGCTGCTTGCTGATGACAAACGTGAGTAGTGGCTGAATTACTTCTGAGCAGCTGGCCAAGAGAGGCTGTTAGATGTGGATGTTGGATACTGACTTGTTGCCACTGCCTTGCCTGATTCATCCTCTGACCTCAGACTGAACAATCTTAGCTTGCTTACTCTCTGCTCCTCTAACCTCAGACTGAATGACACTTCTTGGTCTCTGGAGCCCTGACTATGGACTGAACAACACTGGACTTTGGAACCTGCCAGCCAGTACACATGTCCTCTTTTCACCTTTTCCCTTTCCACCTGTATTATAGGATGAATCTGCTTTGAGCTGGAGTTTTCAATTGTGTACATCATGGAATACATTAGGATGGATCCCACAGATCATTTCTGCAGATGGGAGGATTTTCACCAACAAAGTGCAAATTTCTTGCCTCCTCCATCTTGCTGCATGCTTTTCCTTGGTACACTGTTCCTAGAAACAGCATTTAGGAGAAATGTAGGGCTTTGGTGGGAAGGAGGATGTCAGAAAGTTGTGCTCTGCTGATGGAAGTTGTAAATGCTCCATAGGGTCCAAGCCAATGCCACTCAGTATAGATTGATTCATAAAAATATATAACCAAGGGGTGTCAAACACAAGGACTAGAGCCCACAAGGACTAGAACCTGTTTAGGGCTCTTATGTGGCCTGCAAGCAACTGATGCAAGGGAGGGAGTGCTGGGGGGAGTGGGCAACGCCGTTCTATTGTGGCTTCAGCATGGCAGAACAACCTCGTCTGCCACAGTCAAGCGTTGTGGGAGGATCTGCACTGCTGCCTCTCCTGTCTACCTGTGTGGGTTTTCCTCTGCACCCCTCTCCCAGCCCATGGGGCCTTGCGGCGAGCTTACCAGCTGCTGTCCTTTATACAGTTTCTATTTCCAGTATCAGACACTAAGTTTTATGGCACACATGGCCCAGCCCGACAAAGTGACATTTATGTCAGATCCAGATCTTGTAACAAATGAGTTTGACACTTCTGATATAACCAATAATAGTAGTGTGAGTGAAACTGAGAGCAATACCATCAGAAGTCTAAATACCATCTATAAAGTTCTAATTAATTGACAGCCCCTGTCTAGCATAAGTATACATGAGGTGTCAGTATTTGGTATAACAAGGATAATTTTAGTGGATTGCTGTATATGTGGTTCCTCATGATTCACTGCCAAGACATAGTGGGAGTTAGCTTCAGTTATGTGTGTTCATATAATTTTCTAAATGGCTGTGCCTTCATGCTTTCTTTTCCTTTTTATGGTTTGGGAAGAAACGCTTTTGCTGATAACAGTTCTGAAGCAACAACATTCCCAGGGCTGTTCCTATAATTCTTATTTGTTAAGTTCCCCCCCCCCCCCTTGACTATTTCTTATCTCTCTCTCTCTGTGCTGAATGGAAAGCTGACATTCTGATCAGGGAAAGAAGCACCAAGCGGGAAATGCGCATGAAAAGGAATTTCAAATTGAAAGCACTCCCCCGAGTGGAAGCATGTATAAATTGTAAGAAAATAATCTCTAAATGCAGCCCTTGGGACTTGAATTATTTACACCCTTTTAATCCTCTTAACTTCAAATCAAGATCACTCATATTGCTTTACAGCCAGGCTTTCAATTGTATTTTGTGTTCACAAACAATTTCCTTGTCAATCATTGCATTTAACAAATTCATAATCCGCTCATGTTTTTATGTGTATTTCAAAGCCGTACACTTTTCATCTTCATCCCTGCTTACTTTTATCAAAATCATATTTTCAGGTTCTCCGCACAGTGGGCAAAATAACAGAAATATTACTGTCGGCAGCAAACAGGAGATGGAATACATTTCCTCCTCTTATAAACCATTTTAGATGTGACACAGTCACAAGGTTATGAAGCAACCTTGAGAGAGCAGCCCATGCATTCAGAGTTAAAGCTGATACTTTGTCTTTAATCAGAAATAAGCTCCTGCTAGGTATGTGTTGCTGTGTTCCTATTTTCTTGGGGAAAGCTCCCAAGAATGGTGCACTGTATTTGGTACTTGTGTTTTAAGAGTTACAAATTTCCCTTACTATGTAGTGTTTTACACATGTTATTCTCACAAGTCAATATTCAACCACATTTTGGACAGGTTTTATGGTATGGATTATTAGCAAAACGAGTAGATCAGTTATTTGAAACTTGACAATACAATGTTTGGTCAAAATAATCATGATAAGAAATGTTCTTATTGGGCAAATGCATGAGCTTGCAAGTACACATCACCCATCCTTATTTTCATTTATATAAAGTCACAATTAAAATAGCCCTTTTCCAGACCTATAGAATAAAACTCTATATCATATAGTCTAGAGACAAGTTATACTGATGCTGAATGTGCAACCCCCCCCCCCCGATAAATATCTGTGTAGTGCTGTCAAGCATTCACATACATTATCTGGTTGTCATCCTTACCAGCACAGTATCACCGGCACTGTTGCAGGTGGCTGTGTCCCTGGCTGGGCCCACCCTCTCTCTACTGACCAGATGACTGCGTGCCAACTCCCCCACCCTGCCCAGGCCCAGGTGGCTGGGTTAGGGTTGCCAGACCTCAAATTGGGGTAGGGTCTCCCCGATTTCAGGTGCTCCAATCCACCCCACCCCTGAACAGCTCCATCCCGCATCAATTACTGCCAGGCAGTAATGACATCACACTGGGCATGTCACATGTTGAGACTCTACCATTTTGGCCAAAGCTCTATGGTTACCAGAAGATCCAGGCACAGAACTGAAAGCTCCCTCCTGGAAGGCCAGTAAGACGTGACAACCCTAGGCTGGGTCCCCTTGGACCTGCCCACTCTCCCTCCACTGGTAAGGTGAGTGCAGAGCAGGGCCAACCCTCCTGCCCTACCTGGGCCCAGGAGCCACCCCAATAGCAAGTGGCTGTGTCTCCCCGCGCCCACCCTCTTCAGGCAAGTAAGTAATGTTAGTTGATGTGCTTCCTTGAAGACCCCTGACTATCACAGGCTAGGAGAATATCACAGTGTCCCACACCTGTGGATGCCGTGGTTTGTGCCACTTTAAAGGGCTGGCCATATGGACTGCCAAGTTCTTGCCAATGGCCTGGTAATTGCTTGTGAATGGGGGGAGGTTGGCTGGCGGCTGCAAGTCACAACACAAGGGAAGGTGACTCAGAGTCAAGACCCCAAGAGAGCAAAGAGGGAAAGAAAAGGAAAAAGAAAGACCACCCAAACTTCTGGACAAGGCCCTGGGGAAAGTTCTGGTGCATGGCAATCACCTTATTAGCAGGGTGAGTCAGATTCTGTGCCCAAGCGCACTGCCACAACAACAAATGCCCAAAGCCCAGGGCCAGGGAGAGAGAGGGATGGATCACATTCAGCAGAAACAGTGGATCAAACCCCTTGCCACCCACCAACATCCTATCCCCAGAAATGGTTGTACAAGGGTGTGCCCTGCAATCAATCACTCTGCCAGTGGTGTGGGCGAAAGGGGATGGTTCTGGAGAGTGGACAGTGGCCTGGGTGGAAAAAGGAACCATGGGAAGTCGGACTCAGTGGGCCTGCCGGGCCTGCCAGGCCCCTGGAATCACCCTGCCAGTGGTGTGGGCAAAAGGGGATAGCTCCAGACCCCTGAAACAAAGGGATGCATGCACCTTGCACAAAGAGACCTTGAAAAGGCAAACTTGTAACAAATCACTGACCAGGTATGTGAACAGAATTCTGGCCCTGTGGCCACCCCAAAGACCAGAAATTCAACAACATCACTGGATGCCTAGGTGACTACCAACTGCCAACGTCCAATTCACAGGAAACATCTTGCCTATCAAATCCAGGTAATATTATGGGGCAACTTGCACAGGCTGCTTCCAGTGCCCTGTGATCACTGGAAGGCCCCCAATTTGCCTGAACATAACGTGATGCAATGATGAGTTACATCTGACATACTATGAGGTAGATGTAGGTTCACGAAGCAGGTGTGGTACTATGAGGAGGATGCTGCTCCAGAAGGAACTGGGTACTAGGGTTATTCTGGGTGAGGTTGATGTTGTTTGGGTTGGCTATGGGGCAAGCCCAGCCCAGCAGAGGCAGCCATCCTCTCACCCAAGTGCCCAGGGTACAACCGCAGGCCAGATCACCCAGAGAGGAGAAGGAATGGGGGGTGGGGGCATGGGAGGATGACTGGAAGCCTGGTCCAGAGTGGGGTGGCCCAGCAAGGGAGGTTGACCTTCAGGAAGGCCAACTCCTCCACCCTGGTCGCATCCAGATGGGAGCGGTGGGGGCTGAGGATGTCTTCCAACTGGGAGAACACCTGCTCATTCTGTATGCTGGTGGGAGGGCATGAGAAGAGATTCATGGCAACGCTAGTGAGGTCTGACCAGATGATGGTCTTGTGTGACCAGTATTCAAGGGGATCAGAGCTGGCAAGCTCAGAGGACTCTGCAAAGTACTTCCTGACCATTACCTTGATAGAATCCTCCACTATTACATGCCTGCCCACCCCGGTGCTGCTGCTGAGCTCCCAATTCACTACTGACAACCAGTAGTCAGGCTTCTGCTTTTCCTGTCTCTTAGGGGGCTGTGCACCCTCCTCCTCTCTCCCTGCCCAGCTTCTTCTGCTTGCTGTTGCCTCTGGGCATGTCTGCCATTCTGAAACCTCTGCACCTCTCTGCAGAGCTCAGCACGCTTCTATTCTACGAGCTGTGTATTATCATCATCCTGTCACAACACACAGATGGACATACTTCTACACAATCCTACATAGGAACACAAGTAGATCCTGCTGGGTCAGGCCAGTAGTCCATATAGTCCAGCATACTGTTTTCCACAGTGACAAACCAATAGGCCTGGAAGGCCCCCAGAAAACAGCGGATAGAGGCCAGTGCCCTCGCCTGCTGCTGCTTCCCAGCACTGGTATTCAAGGGTTTGCTGCTTCCATATATGGAGGATCCCTTTGGTCACCATGGCTAGTACCCTTTAATGGACCTCTCTACCATGAATCTGTCTAACCCTTTTAAAAAGCTGTCTATGCTTGTAGTTGTCCCTGCCTCCACTGGTAATGAATTCCACAGTTTAATTACTCATTGAGTGAAAAAAAAATATTTTTGTCTGTCCTGAACCTATTTCTCAACAACATAATAATTACCACCCAGTGTCTAACTTACCATTCCTGGGTAAGGTAGTAGAGAGCCTAACCTTGTGGTGGGGGAGGGGAGCTGCAGCCACTGGGCAATACCCCCCTTGCCCTGGAGTCTTTGATTGGTGCCCCCCAGGCCCCCTCCCCCAAAACCCCTAGCTATGGGGCTGGGTCTAATGCCATAGAGTCCATCCTACAAAGCACCCATTTTCTCCAGGGAGAAAATTTCTGTAGTCTAGAGCTCAGTTGAAATTCTGGGATCTGCAGGCCCACCTGGACCTTGGCAGCTCTATGCACCACTTGGAAGTTCTACAATATGCACCACACTGAACACTGTTGCCTGCTTCTCCAATTCAGAGAAATCCTCTAGTAGTTCTTCACAACCCACCTTGGTTTTCATCATTCTGAAAAATTTGTTATCATCTGCAAACCTGGCTACTACATGGTTTACCCCAATTCCAAATAATGTACGAACAAGTTAAATAGCATCAGTCCCAATATGAATCCTTGTGGGACTCCCACTGCTTACTTCCCTCCATTGTGAGAACTGTCAGTTTATGTCCTACTCCCTGCTTGCTGGCAGAAGCAGCAAAAGATGGCGCATTAACCAGCTGGCAAAAGATGGCACAGATCCATTTTATGAATGGAGTTTGTCTTGTGATTCTTTGACTCTCAGCTTAATTTATGAACATAAGAGAAGCCAATGTTGGAGCAGGCCAATGACCCATCCAGTCCAACACTCTGTGTCACACAGTGGCCAAAAATACCAGGTGCCATCAGGAGGTCCACCAGTGGGGCCAGGACAGGGGCGTAGAGTTTGTAAATCCCTGGGGGGGGGCCTCTTTCGTGCACGCGTGCAAAGCGCACGAGCACGGAACCATGTCCCCGCCGCCTCTCTCCCCCCCTGCCCTACAGACCTTCTCCTGCTGCAGGCACTCCCCGAGCTCTGTCTCGGTGGCGGCTTCCACACGGATGAGGCAACAGCGGCGGGGCGAGCGGGGGGCAGCGGCGGGGTCCTCAAAGTCGCGCTCCCGCTGCAGCTGGTAGGCGGCCAGGAGGTCGGGCTGCTTGGGCCCCGCCAGCGTGTAGTCGGGCTGTGGCGGCGCCGGCTTGGCGCTGCGGAAGAGCAGGCAGTCGCGGAGCCAGCGGGCCATGGTGGCGCGCTTCCCCCCCGACGCTGCAGCTGCCCGCCGCCCAGAGCCAACGCTGCTGCCCCAGAGCCCGCTCGCCGGCTGGGTCGGGGGGGTGGCTGGCACGGCGGAGTCCCTGTGCCCGCCCATCGTGCCGGCTCTCGCCCTCCCTCCACCCCCCTCCTCGGCAGCTGCCTTCTGCCACGCCCGGAACCCCCCGGGCTCCCGGCGGCCCTCCCCGCCTCCCCCACCGGTGGGCGCTCCATTTTGCCGGGGGTGGCTGAGCCCCCCTTGGGAAATTTGGGGGGAGGCTCGAGCCCTTGAGCCCCCCCGTAGTTGACGCCTATGGGCCAGGACACTAGAAGCCCTCCCACTGTTGCCCCCCCCCCAAGCACCAAGAATACAGTGCATCACTTGCCCCAGACTCAGAGTTCCTATCTATACCTTTTGGCTACTAGCCACTGATGGACCTCTGCTCCCTATGTTTATCCAACTCTCTCTTAAAGCCATCCATGCTTGTAGCCACCACCTCCTCCTGTGGCTGTGAATTCCATGTGTTTATCACTCTTTGCATGAAGAAATACTTCCTTTTATCCATTCTAACCCGACTGCTCAGTAATTTCATGGAGTGCCCACGAGTTCTTGTATTGTGAGAAAGGGAGAAAAGTACCTCCTTCTCTACCTGCTCTATCCCATGCATAATCTTATAAACCTCGATCATGTCACCCCTCAGCCATCGTTTCTCCAAGCTAAAGAGCTCCAAGCGTTTAACCTTTCTTCATAGGGAAAGTGTTCCAACCTTATTATCATTCTAGTTGCCTTTTTCTGCACTTTTTCCAATGCTATAATATCTTTTTTGAGGTGTGGTAACCAGAACTGTACACAGTACTCCAAATGAGGTCGCACCATCAGTTTATACACGGGCATTATGATAGTGGCTGATTTGTTTTCAGTTCCCTTCATAATAATCCCCAGCATAGCGTTGGCCTTTTTCATTGCAGTCACACACTGTCTTGACATTTTCATTGAGTTATCTACTACAGCTCCAAGATCTCTCTCTTGGTCAGACTCTGCCAGTTTGGACCCAATCAATGTGTATTTATAGTTAGGATTTTTGTCTCCAATGTGCATCACTTTGCACTTGGCCACATTGAACCCCATTTGCCACGTTGACGCCCACTCGCCCATCCTCAACAGATCCCTTTGGAGTGCCTCACAATCCTCCCGGGTTCTCACCACCGTGAACAACTTCGTGTCATCTGCAAATTTAGCCACTTTACTGCTTACTCCTAGCTCCAAATCATTAATAAAAATATGATTCTTTGATTCTCAGCGGCATATGGTATAATCCACAAGATAGGCAAGAAATCTCAACTATTTGGTCACCCACCCCTAAGGAAATGCTGTATCTGTTGTAGTGTAAGCAATGACTCTAACTACTAAAAAAAGGGCTCTGCCTTGCTGTGGCAATCATCCTTGAAAGACCCATGTCTCCTCCAGGGCTCTGAACCAGTCCTTGTGACTTAGGCTTCATGCAAGTGATTATCAGCCAATCGGAGCCTGTGGAACTCCACTGGTTGGGAGGGGCTGAGCCGACCTCAGCTTAAGAAGGGTAAAGAAAAACTCCCCCCTCCTTTTGACTAAGGATCTTGTGGCTCTGGAAAGGAAAGGACTGTCAGTGTAGCCAGGCTTTTATTTGGCTTTAAGGTAGTGTTTGGGACCAGACAATTGTGTACAATGCTCTCTCGAGAGGGAGTTGTTTTATTTCAGTTTACTTCAGTTTTAGTCTCAATATTTTATATTTATCTTGGTTTTAACTCCCTCCCTTCTCCATTTTAGGAGGTCGGGGGAGAAGTAAGGGTTTTGATAAGTGAAAAGACATGGCAAATCAGGTAGTGGTGTAGTTGAACTTTGTGAAGTGGTTCCCTCCCTGTCTTTCCTTTCTTTTTCTTTCTTTTCTCCCCCTGTGTTTTACTGGGTGGTGGGTCTTTTAACTTTCATCCTCTAGCTTTTAACTTTACTTGGAAGAGGCTGACCTCGATAGGCAATGAGATGCTGAGCACAACTAAGTGTGATAGGAACCATAGGAGAGGCTGGGAGGTTTCTTGGGGGGGGGGGTGCAAAGCAACTACTGTTTGTCAGTTTGTGAGAGGAATCTCACAGAAGAGATACCATTTTATTTTTATTTTATTTTTACCTCTGTTTGTACTTATTTACTAGTTCATTTTATCTCTGTTCTCTTTAGGTAGGGGTAATTGCCTCAGTGTTTTTGAATAGTTTTCTAATTAGGTGTGTCATCTGGAATGAATAAATGTACAAATAATGAATAAATGTACAATGAAGATCCCGGATATTAGCTTTGTTTCAAGTATCTTCTTCTTCAAGGACATTTTTATATAAATGTGCTTGTTGTATTTTCTGTGTTTCCAATCAGTTAGAATACAATATTATTCTTAATAGAATGTAAAACTTCAGTCAGGCAATCAGTCACAAGTTTTAAACAGACCTATCTTTAACATTACAGAGCTTTTCCTTTACATTTTGCTGGGAAGTCCTCTTTTTTTTCCAGAAGAGAATGAGCCACAAGATAATTTTTTGCTCCAGCCTCAAATTTAAGTTTTGTCAGATGCTTCATTTTCTCCAGAGGAATAAAAAGATTTGCTGTTACAGAGAGATACTTGAAAACTCTTGGCATCTCAAATCTTCTTAATTGCAGATACCTTTAAAAAATCTATGATAAGATCTATGCTCTTTCTCATGATGGTAATGTTAATGTTAAAATTCTGATTTTTTTAAGTTAAAGGCCCTCAAGAGATTATCTCCAAAGCTCACGGAAGACTTTTTAAAATGATTTTTTATTGATTTTTTTAAACTACAACAACTACAAACACTACAGTAATTACAACTACAACGAGAGACTTAATCCTCTATATGGAACTTCCTCTAAATCTAAATCTTTTCTGATTGTGGAACCAAATAAAATTTCACTGAGCATTCATTTATACCATGGTAGGGTAAATGAAAGGCTTCCAGGCCCCCTTGGAGAGAATAGTCTTTCATTACATTTTTATAGTTCACATGTCCCTACTCTGATGCTCGCAAGACAACACTCGCTCCAACATCATGGGATTTTCCCAAAAAGATGTTTTCATGCACCTGATGTGATCCCTTTAATTCAATCTAAAACTTCTCTTAAAATTTCCCTTTAAAAAATCCCCCTTCAGGCTGGTTCTCTAGGCTCTATCTGCTTTTGATACCATTTTTATCCAGGATATGAGAATGATCAATGAGATTCACTTTCCTGGGTTTTCATTTCTACCCATCATAATTTGTGTGGGAAAAAGCTGGCTTCAAACAGCAGGACTGTTATGATGCAGAGAAACAATTTGTATCAAATGACTCCTAATCAAAACATGCATTTCCTCAGTAAACTCAACTCTTCAGCACCAACTTTTGAAGTGGGGAATGAGCGGTAGCCCGTTTGTCTTGAACCAAAAGGTTATGGTAATAAATTCTGGACACTGAACTCTTTGGGGAATTTGATCCAGTTGGAAGTTGAGTCTAGCACTTTTGTGCTTCATGTATTAAGAGTTGAGTTTACTGAGGAAGCATTAGTGAAACGAAGAGAAAAAGCTGGCATCTTCGTCTTCCTTCACTGGATACTGTGTTCTGGGAAAAAAATTTCTTGAAGACATGTTCTTGAAGATATTGTGAGCTTTATGCTTTGAGTGTAAAAGACATACTTATTCTGTGAGCTTTGTATCCTATTGCAATACTGTAATAGACATTTTCTTTGCATGTTTTGATTAGGAGTCATTTGATACAAATTGTTTCTCTGCATCATAACAGTGCTTTTGTATTCTTGTTATCTGTTATTGTGATTATCACTTTTGGTGTTTTTTCAAACAGCAGGATACACCCTGGACTGATTTCTCTCAAGCCAAAGTGGTAGTGAGTTCTACCTTGATTCTTCAAAAAAAAAAATGCAGTTTAGAAAAGCATTGATTCTATCTCTGAACCTAAGAGTTCTCTAGGGCTACCAATCTCAATTAAGGATAATTTAATACAATCCTACTGCACTTTACCAGGTTGGGAAATCTCAAGGATAATCTGACATTGATTAGGGGGAGCTATAGAAAAGACTTACAGGGTATACCACCTGCTCAGCCACACTAAACTAGAAATTCAGTCCTCTATCAAATCCACAGGAGGGATTATCCCCTTCCCGTTAAAGAAGTCTTCTCAAGAGCCATCTCCCTTTCATGTGTTGAAAGGGCCTCCTCCTGTGCGCCTAGAGCCAACAATAATAGTATGTTCATTTACTGGTAGCATTACCTCAGCAAGCCTGGTGATTTTATTCCAAACAAATTGCTTAGGATTAATCCAGGTTCTTGGGCAGAAATTCTCGCTCCCTTGTTTACTCGGATAAACTAGACAGGGGTTATTTCAAAATCATGGAGGCACACAATAATTGTGCTGATTTTTAAAAAGGGATTATCAATCTGATCTTGGTTGCTATTGGCCAGTCAGTTTATTGTCAAGTTTAGGCAAATTGTATTTTTCTTATTCGTTGAAGATTCTTGGGGAGTGGCTTAGGGCAACAGAATATTTTAGGATGGGAACAGATCAGCTTCAGACAAGGTAGTTCAGCCCTGGATCCTGCTCTTATCCCACTTGATAGGAAAATATACACATATTCTGGATGGTATTCCTTATGTAGGGTTTATGGACCTAAAGGGGGCTTTAGATTCTGTCACCTAGACTAGATTGTGGAAGAAGATGCAAGGTACCTCAACTGATAAAAGGTTACTATGGTTAATATATTGTTTAGATTCTGACTCTACCACTCATGTTCACTGCTGGCTTGATATGTATTTAATTTATACTTAAATGATCTGTCAAGCCATTTTGATCAATCCTGTCATCCTCCTTGTCTAGCACACCAAAGTATTCATATTTTGCTGTATGCAGATGATGCAGTCTTGTTATCCCATGCTTGTATTGGTTTACAGAGATCCTTAAAGTTTTTTTCTGACTACTGTTGCAAAGAAAGTTTGACAGTAAACTGCCAAAAGCCCAAGGTAGTGTTTTTTTACTAAAAAACCCCCCAAAGAATCCTAAAACATACCATTGGCCCTTAAGGGGAAGGGTGAATTAGAACAAGTTAAAGAATTTGTTATCTCAGAATCTTATTTGTATCTAATCTAAACTGGGCTCTGCATCAAAAAGTTGTGAGAGACAAAATCAAACCCTGGATTGGGGGTATTTCTTTTGAACAAGAGGAAGGAGATATGTATCAGGAGCTATTCAAGTTTTTAATCTAAAGGTAATTCCTATTGTTTTATATGGGTTGGCAATAAGAATTAAGGTGGTTGTGGAATCTATTGACTTTCCAGTTCTTTACTTTCTTAGAAAGCTGCTAAATATACCACACTGTGTTGCTGGTGTGGTTTAACTTACTGAAATTGGTCAGCCATCATTGAGGCTAGGGCATGGATACTTGCATTTAATCTGTGCTTAGAGTTACTTTTCTGCATCAGTGACTATCTGGCCTTGTTGAAGGAGGATTCTTATAAATCATCATGGTTTAAGATCATGGACAAGAAATTGCCAACTCTTGGTTTTACCACTTTATCAAAGAATTGGGGCTTGCTGAATCAGCAATATCAATTAAAAATGGATTAGGCAGATTGGTTACAATTGTTTTATTCTCCATTCTCCATGAGTTTGTTCTTCACAATTTTTAAAAATACTTCCCTCTGATTCTCTTCTATCCTATGCTTATCGTCTGACCTCATCTAGTCTACTCAAGGCTTTTACTTTTGCTAGACTGAATGGCCATTCAGTGGTGGTTATGACTCGAGGCCACTTTTTGCATCTTCCTTACTCTAATAGAATTTGCTCTTGCACTTTTGGTAAAATGGATTCAATCTCTCATATTGTATTGGAATGTTCTCTGCATTCTAATCTAAGATGCCATTGTATTCTACAATGGCTGGTGAATTTCAATTATTTTAATCGAAGCAGTGTGGTCATCTTCCTACTCTCAGATCAAAATCCTAATATAATCTCGGATGTTGCAAATTTTTATTTATTTATTTTGTCTTTGGGGAAATAAATAGAGAATTTAAATGAAATTTCAGATTGTTATACTGCTTAAGGCATGGCATTATAGAACTTTTATTGGACCAAGGAAAGGGAAAGGTAGGGTTTGGCAGTGATCTTAGGGAAGAAAGCTTATTTTTGTGTGACAAATAAGCATTCTGTCTTTCCTAACTGGTGTGTGTAGGTTTTGTGGTAAGGTGCTTTGTGAGAGAAAAGAGCAGCCTTGAACCTGTTGAGGTAACCTGTTCAGGGAAAGGAGACTCAGATTTCCCCTCAGGGATTATTTGCTTTATTTGAGAGCCAGCTTTTCTTTATATATTTAAGTTATCCATACTACATATTTACTTTAATAAATACTTTATTTTCTGTTAAACATTTGTTGCTCATCTCCAGCTGTGTTTTGTCTGTCAAGTCAAAAAATTTAAGAAGCACGGGTATCTATTTACCTCACGTACAAGTCCAGGCTTAGTCTAGTAGTTTTACAAATAAGAGACCTTTAGGGAGCACATAGCTTACATTCCACCAATCTTTAATTTAAAGCTTGTGACCCCTCCTTTTTTATTTGATTGTGGGCATTTGGGGTATAAAGAATCTAGAGGAGAGGCCAGAGTGGGGCACTGGATATTCTTCAGTTCAGAAGACAGTTGTCTCAGAGCCTTCCTCCCCCTCCCCCCATAGCTGCCACACTTGCTGTTGTGTACTAATGGCAACCACGCACGTGGTCGGAGATAGCACACGTGCATGGGCAAACTACCAGAGCTTCGCATCGGTAGACAATAGCCCATGTGGATCGTAATTTGGGCCAATCAGCTCCACAGGATCCTAAAGATGACCTATGGTCAGAGGTGCCTTGTAAATAACCCTATCACGGGGATCGGGTGTGACCGGGGTGTGGCTTGTGCCTGCATATAAGAAGACCCCTGAGTCCTGCTCATCAGTCCGTGTTTCCTGCTAATAAACTCTATGAGCTGATTTCGCTCAACGTGTCTAGATCCAGTATATTATACTTGCTTTCCAAGAAACTCCCACTACCCTCTATTACTATCACATTTGGCTGACTTTCATGATAGTTTGCTTCACGAAGGGACAAAGGGGGTTCTTGTTCCTTTCTACACTTACTGAACTGGTGCAGTGGCACTTGTACAGCTGGATTGATGGCATCAAGTCCAGGGTGCACAAGTGAGTCTCTAGCACCAGATTTTATAAGCCACTGTGTGTATGAGACTCTATGACTTGTGAACTCATAGGGACCTGTCATGTACTCTCCATGAGTTCAGAATCCACAGCACACTTAGGAAGAAGTCTCATTGAGCTTAGCAGGCTTTCTTCTGAGAAAATAAGCATGAGGGCAGGTTGAACAGCATATTTATCTGGTTCTTGCTAAAAACTTGAGACATCTTGAGAAATTTCATTGTAATTATTTTTAGTAAGCCTTTAGTTAGTATCCTTATTAGGAAGAATACCAGAATGTGTATCCCAGTGTCTGACAAGCCAGGAGACCTCTAAAGACACCATTTATTTATTAAAAAGACACAGTGGATTAGCATTTTAGATGCCTTTTTTTCCTAAACCCATGTTATTATTTGGAGAGTCTCACTAGCTCATGGCTGATTGATATGAAAACTATGAATGAAACAATTTCCCACAAAGCAGAATACAGGAAATAAAAGATCTTCCAGTGTTCCCTTTGTATAACAATATTAAAAAGCTGACAGTTGTAGCACAGACTGACAGTAAGGTTGGTAATACGGTGGTGTGATTGCTTTCCCTGCAGGTAAATAACATGTAATGCTTCTCAATAGCTGTTGAGAATGATGTGCAGATTCACATATGGGGGCTTTGCAGTGACTAGAAATTGTATTGTGTTAGAAATGGCTTCTTGACTGAGGTTCCAGAGTTTTATATTCACCCTAATGGGCTCCATTGATACTAAAAACAGCAAACCACCTGGTGTACCAAGAGAGCAGTGATGTGAAGCTAATACCAGACAAAGGCAATAAATTAACCCTGTGTTTCTTTTGCCCATGTTCAAACCAGAGACAGCGGGATGTTCAGAAAGGCTAGCCGTAACAGAGGCAACAAACTAATGAATCATGCTGATAGAATTGGTTGGGGATTCTTGTCTTCAAAATGTAGTAATAAAATGTGACATTGTTGTTTTCAGGAGTCCATTTTTTTCTTTGCTAGTGCTGCTGGTTGTACTGGTACACTACTCCTTCTCAGTTCCCAGTGTAGGTGTGATATCAGAGACGCCAGTGGTATTGTGGCAATATCTTTAAGTAGCCCCTGGAGGGAATTCAGGCATATGGACTCTTTTGTTTCTCGGTGTACAGTTGAGGTGGTAGGCAAATGATATGACACTGAAGAATCACACTGGAACTATATAATGAATTGCATATAATTATCATAATTTGACTACCCTTCTCATGAATATGGCAGGTGGCAAAAAACAGTTGATGGGCATAACTGCTGATATTCTAATTCCCCCCGCTGCCCATGAAATTCTAACCCTTGTCCTGAAATTCTTGTGTGTGTGTGTGTGTGGGGGGGAACCCTTGAACTGATGTATGTTTTTAGATGGGAGATAAAGAACAGTTATTTGAGGCTTCTTTTCCTCCCATTAATTTTATTTCTTTGCATCCTGGTTAGAAGAATAGTGCCACTGCAGTGTGTTCAGCATTTTATCAGTGTCATTGCCACTGGAGCTGGAAGTTGTTTCTTAACATGGGTATCTCCTAAGTAAGCCTGTGGGTTGCACAAATATCCCTTGGGAATGGGGCTTGGGGTTGTTTTGGGCCTGAAGCTGAGGTAGCCGGTTAGTAGTGAGGTGCACTGTTGCTTTTGGTGGTGATGGAAAGTGTCATCAGGTCACAGCTGACTTATGGTGACCCCGTAGAGATGAACAGAGATTGTTTACCATTACCTTTCTCTGTGCAATGACCCTGGACTTCTTTGGTGGTCTCCCATCCAAGTACTAACCAGTGCCAACTCTACTTAACTTCTGAGATCTGACAAGATTGGGCAAGCCTGGGTCATCCAGGTCATGCGATTTCTTTTACTGAATTAATAATCCTGGTCACACTTGTGCAGCCCAGTTCTGTGCATGCCTACTGCGATGTACTCTGCTTTATTTATTTCACTTATACCGTACTTTTCTCTGCAATGGGGACGCAAAGTGGTGTTCAACATTCTCCTCTCCTCCATTTTATCCTCAGATCAACTCTGTGAGATTGAGAGTGTTTAACTGGCCCAAAGCCATCCAGCAGGCTTCCATGGCACAGTGGGGATTTGCACTGGATTCTCTAAGATCCTAGTCCATCACTCTAACCCACTAAACCATGGGTTACTCTTGGGATCTGTATGCCTAAGTAATCATGCTTAGGATACCACATGCATATTTACTTTGGAATAAGTTCCACTGAATCATATAATGGGAGTAATCATATAATGGGAGTAATCATATAATGGGAAGCACTATGTGTGCACAAATCCTTTACAAACATTGTCTCAGTCTATTTCTGCACATTCCTATGAGATACATCATTATTATCCATATTTGGAAGCTGAGGTGATGGGATGGAGACAGTGACAACAAAGGCTGTTCTACAGAATCTCACTGAAGAGGAATTTGAATTCAGGTTCACCATACTGGGCAAATATCCTCAATGAGAAGCAGGTACCTTGAGCACTCAGCTGCTCTTGAATTCTCTGTTTGTGCACTGTTGTCTATTTCTACATGGTCATAGGAGTTAAGGAAAGGTACTATTATGCAGGAAAATATTGAAACCTTTTAAATAAAATAGCTGCCCTGGACAGCTGCCTTGTATGTGTAATTTAGAACTGCTTTTAAAACTATGTTAATAATTTTGAATATAAGCAGTGGGTACAATATGACGTCTCAACTGATAAATAGAAATGTTACACCACTAGATGGCGATATTTCCCAAAATGAGTAGTTAAAATGAATCTTGGACTAGAAGATAACTTCTTTTGATTCCAATTTATTCAAATTCTATGACATTGTCTTGAAATTATGTCAGCTGAACTGGAACATGAGTTAGTGACTGGGTTCTTCTGCCTTTATGAATCAGATCTGCCCCAAACTGGTTCTGATGATACTGATGATTTGTGGTAATAGTTAGGGGTGAAAGAGGGAACTGGTCACTTGGCCAAGTAGCCAGGTCAGCACCTGCACATGTTGTTAGAACTAATTATCTCCCCCAGAGTTTTCAAGGGAAAAAAATCATACCTTGCCATGTGGCTTCACAAAGCACTCAGGATAATCTACCACATAAAGCAACACTATTATCAAAATGCATTACAAAAAGCATCAGTCCAGAGCTTCATGGCACCACTATGGCTCAAGAAAACACAGATCCTTATGCTGTTTGCAGAATCCTTTCATATCCAGTATTAACTTGCACATCACATCCATCTCCATGGGCTGTGTAAGATGTTGCAATTTGTGGTGAATTTAGTGTGACTCCATGTAAAAATCAAGTGAACTCAGGAGGATCCATCTCTTTGCACTTAAATGGCTTTAACAGAAAGCACTGGTGGATCCATCTTTTTGTTGGGCAGCCTGAGGACTTGGATGTGCATTTTATGAAATTCCGTGTCAAAAAAACTGAGGAGACCCACGGATCTCGGATCCATGTGTTGGTGCCATAGCAATGTCACAAACCACTGGATGTTTTTGACAGTGCAGTCAATGCACCTGTGAATTAAAATTTAAGAATAGACTTAATCTCATTCTATTTAGAAATTGTTGTACACGGATAGCCATGTTGATCCGTTGTACAACAGCAAGATTGGAGTCCAGTAGCAGCTTATATAGACCAACAGATCTGACGAAGGGAGCTTTGACTCTCGAAGGCTTATACTCTGGAATTCTTGTCGCTCATTTAAAAATTGGGAGCGACCTAAAACAATCGTGCTTTGGAGCCACGCCTTTGTGCCACATTTGCGCTTGGGAAGTACTGGAGCCCTAACAAGGTTGTTATTTTAGCTGCAGCACAGCACCACAGCTGTTCCTCTAGCTTTTTTTTTTTTTTTTAAACCGAGTCTCTAAAGCAAAAGGCTGGGAGGAAACCTCGACGCCTTTCCCTCTGGTGTCATGGCGACGCATCACACAAAACACCGCCCATTCCTTCCCCTTTCTCGGCGGACGGAAGGGGCGGACAAAAACTACAATTCCCACAACTCCTGACGTCAGGAGCATGCCGGCACCTAAATGAACTTCAGGGACTGTCCAAAAGTGTCGCGTTCGTGAGGGCCATTTTACGGCAGAGAGCCTTGTCGCTTCCGGTGGGCACGCTCAGAATCGGCCGGCCGCTGTCGTTCTCGGTAGCTCGGAGACGTGACGGCTGCCGCTTTGCGATGGAGAGAAGCCGATTGTGACAGTTCCCCCCCCTCCCCCGCTCTCCGTCTCTCTCCCCGCCCGGGCCGAGCGGCCCCACCCCGGCCTGTCGGGATGGAGGAGGAGAGCATGGAGGAGGAGGGCGGCGGCGGCGGCAGCATCAGTAGCAGCAGCAGCTACGAGGCCTTAATGGACGACCAAAACCACAACAACTGGGAAGCGGCGGAGGCAGCGGCAGGAGGCGGCGGCGGCGGCGGAGGAGGAGGAAGGAGGGGCAGTTACGGCCACCAACCGCTGCTGCCGCCGCCTCCATCGCTGTCCCCGGTGGAGTCCCGCGGAGAACGCGCCCACAGGGGGGGCCTGGACCCGCAGGAGGATTTCGAGATGCAGATGCTGTCCGAGGCTGCCCACGGGCAAAGGAAGGGCTGCGCGACGGCGCCGGGGAAAGGAGAGGCCGCCGTGGGAATCAACCTCAACATCAGCTCCTCGGCCTCCAAGTTCTGTGAGTGGCGCCTCGGCTGCCCCTCCCCTCCCCTCCCCTCCCCTCACCCCCCACTTCGAGGAGGGGCTCGGGCGCTTTATCTCCCCACCCCAGCCGCCTTCACCACTTTTGTTGGGGGGTACTTTGAGGAGGGAAGGGAGAACCCTGAACTGCGTTTGGTCCCCCCCCCCCCCACTCCCCGTGGCCTCCAGTGAATGCTGTTGCTGCAGCCCCTTTTTCATCTTGTGTGAGTGCTGGTTGTCAAACTTGGGTGGGGGGTTAGTTTCCATGTGCTTTGTCTGGAAGTTTCCTACTACAACAGGCAAAGGGTTGAGTTTTGAACCCATTAAGGTGTGCTATGTAGGTTGCTTAAAGGTAAAGGTTTCTTTTGCTCGAAAGCCAGTCAACTACGATTCTAGGGATGCGGTGCTCATCTCTGTTTCCAAGCCAGAGAGCCAGCGCTGTCCAAAGACGTTTCTGTGGTCATGTGGCCGGCATGACTAGACACCGAGGCACACAGAACGCTGTTACCTTCCCACTGAAGTGTTTATCTACTTGCAATTCCTTGCTTTCGAACTGCTAGGTTGGCAGGAGCTGGGGCCAGAGACGGGAGCTCACGCCGTCATGCAGCACTCAGGTCTCGAACTACTGAACTACCGATTTCCCGATCTGCAGTTCAGCGTCTTAACCACTTGAGCCACTGAACCACTTAAAGAGGGTTTTATGTGCAACTGCTGCAGAACACTGTATAGGGACATATTGAGATGTGAGGTGAGCAATGCTCCCTCTAAGCTGTGGGGTCTTGTGAGCAAAAATTCTACCTTGTGAGCTACTGGCATTAAAATTGTGAGCGAGCAGTTTGGCTACTGCATAAATTAGTTTGCCCTGGAGCCATCCTTCCTGAGCTAAGACAAAAAAAAATGTGAGCTGGAGGCTAAAAAAACTGAGCTAACACACTAACTCAGCTTAGAGGGAACAGTGGTGAGGAGTTGTAGAAAGAAATAATTCCAGCTAGGGAGCCTTGTTAGTCTTTTACATCAAACCCAAAAGGAATCCCTTGATCCCTTAAAAGCTAATAAACTTATGGCACAGTCCTGTACAGATGTACTCCAGTCAGCGACTGGAGTAGCTCTGTGTAGACTTACACTAGTAGAGTGGCGTACACTTCTGTGGACTAGAGCCCATTTGATTAGATCTGTGAATAGTGTACTCAGTTGGCAGACACATGAGTATGTGAAAAGGAAAAAATAAATGTGTGTGTGTCAAAAAGGCAACAAATAATAATAATTGTTATTGTATGGCAGTAGGTGTAATATAGCCAGGAGATCTCAAGATTGCTTAGCAGCCTGAAACTGTAGCTCTTTTTATGGTGAGCTAGGTTTGTTTTTTTGGGCTGAGAGAACTGTGACAGACCCAAGGTCACCCAGCTGGCTTCAAGTGGAGGAGTGAAGAATCGAACCTGATTCTTCAGATTAGAGTCTGCTGCTCTTAACCACTACACCAAACTGGCTCTCTAAGGCAACAAAATGGAAGAGGTACAGCCTGTGACAAAGAAGAAATAGAAAAGTAGGCTTTATATCCTACTTTCCTCTACTTTAAGGAGTCTCAGAATGGTTTACAATCCCATTCCCTTGCTCTGTCCACAACAGGCACCTTTTTGAGGTGGGTTGGGCTGAGAGAGTTCTGAGGAAACTGTGACTGGCCAAGGTCACCAAGCAGGCTTCATGTGGAGGAGTGGGGAATCAAACCCAGTTCTCCAGATTACGGTCTACTGCTCTTAACCAATGCTCCCTCTAAGCTGCGGAGTCTTGTGAGCAAAAATTCTACTTTGTGAGCTACTGACATTAAAGTTGTGAGTGAGCGATTTGGCTGCGGCATAAATTAACTTGCCCAGGAGCCATCCTTCCTGAGCTAAGACAAAAATGTGTGAGCCAGAGGCTAAAAAACTGTGAGCTAGCTCACACTAACTCAACTTATAGGGAACACTGCTCTTAACTACTATGCCACACTGTTCAGTCTTTCTCTGTAATGTTTAAATTTGTCTTATATATAAGTGTAGTGCCCATTCCGAGTAGCATCTATAGGTGCTAATGTAGTACTTCTACACAATCCTAATTATGTAGCTCTAAACTATTCTTCAACATTCTACTCATGCACATTGGACAGTGGCAATTAAGTTTTGTTATCCTGGTGAGTCAGGAGGAGGTGAGCCTCTTTGGCTGGCAACTGGCCACTGGGTGGGGTTAACAAAGAGAAAAATTGGAGTCTGTACATGAAATGTCACTCCGTCAATCTCTTTTTCCTAACAAGGGGATGGGATGACAAGAGAACTGTCTCTTTTGCCCTGCCCTTATTTGGGTATACAGGTAACTTCAGTTTATCTTTAATTTCTTCCTTTTTCTGTGCTAGAAAATGAGGACCTTTCCCCTCATTTCTTCCAGTCCTCTTGAACATACAGAGAGGAGAAGGGTGGATCTCAGTTCCTAAAATTTGAAGTTATACCATGCTCTACCCTTTTCTTGCTTCTCCGGATGTTTGCTTCTCACTTTCCTAGTTCATATTTTACTTAGTTTTTCTTCTGGGTCATTTTTTCTTCTCCTCCATCCCCAATTTGAATCATTGTCCAAGATATTTTCTTCCTTTCTGTTGAAGAACCCAGTGTTCTGTCCCCACCAAAACATTGTGAAATATCTTCTTTCTTTCCAGCAGTGAGATCCTGAAATGAGGGGAGTTCCTCTTGATTCTTGACTTTTTCACCCCTCCCGAGTCCCAACCCCTTTTTAGTCACCACCTTCCACCCATTGCTTTTTTTAATTTTAAAGGGGGCGGGGTTGGTGGGAGTTGATTCTGTTTTCTGGGGGGGGGGGGGAGTTGGGTGTGTGTGTGTGTTTTCCCACTAGAGTAAAATACTTCCCTCCACCCCTCTGTTAATACAGCATGTAATGTGTCTAGTTTTAAAACGATCTTTTTGTGGGTAATTTTGTGATGGGCTTGGATTTTGCAGCTTGCTAGGAAAAATAATGGTTGCCACCAAGGCCAGCTGCAATGGTTGATATATACATACACCTCTTGCATTTTATTGCCTCAAGTATTTATTTTTTCCTCTATTCCTGTGTGAAAGACAGAGTTAAATCTGCTATCAGAGAGATACTTCCTGTTCAATGAAATGAGCTGTAACCCATGAAAGCCTATGCCACAACAAATGTGTCTTTAGGCTCCCATGAGATTTCTGCGGACTACAGCCCATTTGATTAGATCTATGAATCTTGTTAGTGATCACCTTTTTCTCTACCATAAAGTCTAGCTAGTGTTGACTTCTTTCTGCTGCTTTAAGTACAATTGGACATGTATACTGTGAGGCAAAGCTCCCCTGGCCCCCTCTCGAGGGTTAATGTGAATAGTAACGGGCCTAGTTCATCCTAGAGAGCCATTGAGAGCCAGTTTGGTGTAGTGGTTAAGTGTGTGGACTCTAATCTGGGAGAACCAGGTTTGATTCCCCACTCCTCCACTTGCAGCTGCTGGATGGCCTTGGGCAAGCCATAGCTCTGTACCAGCTGTTCTCTCAAGGACAGTTGTCTCAGAGCTCTCTCAGCCCCACCTACCTCACAGGGTGTCTGTTGTGGGAAGGGAAAGGAGTTTGTAAGCCGCTCTGAGACTACAAGTGAAGGGCGGGGTATAAATCCAATCTCCTCCTCCTCCTCCATCCTGCAGGTGTTACTAATTGGTCTCTCAGCCTGTACAGTTGTTATAATCTTCAAGGCTGGAGATGGAGGTGGTGTGATGAGCTTCTCATGAGAACTTGCTATGATGGGTGGAGGAGGGCTGAGGGTGATGAGGTAATCTTCTAGAGGCTTCTTCGGGGAGAGTGTCCTGATTATTTGTCACCCTCACCTGATGTTGCTGGGCCAAAAACTATAATTCAGCCAGGGCTTAAAGTAAGGTTGGACCAGCTGAGATCCTGAAGGCCTAAACTATGTTCTGCCTGAATTGTAGTTGGGAGCAGTGTAGAGAATTTCTGAGCTTTGGCCTGTGAATTTTGGAATTTAAGGTTTGTGCCATCTAATGCACACTCTGAAAGTATTAGACCAGACCTGTCAAGCATATGGCCTGGGGGATGGAACCGGCCTGTCAAGGGCACTTATCCAGCCTGTGAGCAACTGGGGGGGGGGACCAGTTCAAATATGGACTGGAAGGGCCTATTTTACCCTCTACCCTTTCCCCAAATATGGGCCCTCCCCAGGGTCTTCCCACAGAACTCCAGGGATTTCCCAACCCAGAACTGGCAACCATAAGATGGCTGATTTGGCCCCAAGCTCTGTGCAGCCAGTCCCCTTGGGGCCTGTCTGCTGCCCTTGGCTGAGGCACCAGGCCAGAATGCACTGTTTGCCACAGCCGCCGCCGCTACCTCCTCTGGCCAGAGCATGTGGGCCTCCTCCCTGTGCCACCTGGGCTGTTGGAAAGATGGCTAGCTGTTTATGTGCAGCAGGCAGAATCTCTTTGGCCCCACCTCCCTGATCCCACCTGACACAGGGAAGGTGCCTGCAGGCACAGGCGCCTGTGGAAATCCATTGGCTGGCTCACCAAATGTGCCCACTTATGTAAGCATGTGAACAGAGTGACTGGCTATGTTGGGCATGCTGTGCATAGCAGCCTGAGTGAAAGAGAAAAGCCCAGCACTTATGTAAGGGGTGCAACGCATGCAGAATGCCAAAGATCAAGGTAGAGGAGGCCCACCAAGTTGAGTGCGCTGAAGCCTGCTGACCCAACTGTGCATGGCTCCTCTCCTGCCTCTTTCCCTCAGCAGTGCAGGGAGGGTTAAATAAGAGGCAGAGCCAAAATGACATGCATGCTCCCTGGACTCCCTGCATGTACGGGCTGCCTGATGTAACAGTCTGAATGGAAGCTGTGGGGGGGGGGGGTAAGACGAAGGTCAGGGACAGGAGCAGGCATTCAGAAAAGCATTCTGGGTTTGCACACAGCTGAGGACTCCCTCAGCCCTTGCACATGGGGAGTAATATTTTGGGTGATTGGGTAATGTTGTGGAGCTGGCAAGAAGTAAAAGTCTGCAAAAGGCAATTAAAGTAGAGCTGGCATCTTTGGAGAGTGGCAACGCTTGAAGATTGCTCATGTTGCTTGGGAGCCTTGCAGTGCCCCTTGTGGCTGAAGTTTGTTGCTGAGTTTGGGACTTTGACTGAGGGAGGTGTTGGATCATGCGGCTGCTTCACCCTCCTCCCCTCCCCTCCCCAAAGCCTGTTGATGTAGCAGTTTCTTTAAGGAAGGGCTTGTTGGGCTCCCCTGCTCGATGCCACTTGGCTTCCTGTCTTGGGCTGCCGCACCTGTGGCAACGGAATGCAGCCCTTTGTGCTCCAGCTCATCAAAAGCTTCTGAAATGTGTTAGTCTTTGAAGAGCAGTGAGAATCTTCTTGTTGCACCTTGATTGTCAGGCAATTGCTCTCTGTGCTGTGCAAAACTTCTTGTGCATATCAAGCAAAGCGTGGTTAGGTGTTGAGGAGGGCAATGGGTCATGGTCCGTGGTAAAATATCTCTGGTACCTGGCATTACATTTTATGGCACACATAGCCTGGCGCAATAAAGTGACATTTATGCCAGATCCAGCCTTTGTAACAGATGAGTTCGACACGTCTGTGTTAGAGAGTTAAGCTAGTCTTTCTTGTCGTCTTGCTGTATGGTTATAAAGTAATGTATTAGCTATTTAATGAACTTTCACAATTGATGGAACTTACAATAAACTTTATGATTTTTTAAAATAATAAGCACCGGTTGGGTTACTTGTGTGCAACTGCCCTGGGGACCCATGGGTTTTGACGCTGTGGTCTCTGACACATATCTTCTGATCTTGGTGTTTGTTAGTTGCATTTGAAGCCATTTAATGGTATTGCCTTGGTGGTTGTGCTGGTCCTTTTACAGGACAGTGACAAAGTTGCATCTCCTGCTCATACCCTTCTGCTTATGAGAGGAAAGCAGAAGAATAATGGGCAGGTCCCAGTACTTTTCTGTGTTTTCCGCTAGAAACCAGCAGGGTCTTTCTGAGCCTGGCTCTTGGATCTGCATGCACATGATAAAAACTAGCATAAGTCTGAGCAAGGAACATTTATGTCTAGGGACAAGGAAGAAGCAAGTTACCAATTTGACTTCTCAGAGCTTCTGAAAAGCCTTGGCTTCCATGCATTGCTCTGTAAGAGGAAAGGTAAAGATTATTAATATGAGGGATAGATGTGTTGATGGAGTGATAAGATCCACACACTGTACATCCAAAGTTGACTATTGTCTGAATTACTTGTTCCAACAGATATCAGGTATCAGTAAAACTACTTTGGAGTAAGTTGTTTGAAGGTACAATTACTTTGTTCTAGATAGTGATATTGTCCAATAAATAAATGCATGCCTAATATTTGTTTTTGTCAAACAGAAAAATTTTCAGTTGAATTTACAAGCAAAATTGAAACTCTGGTCTTTGATCAAGGGGCCTATCTGCTGTTGACGTCTCTTTTGTGTAAACTTTTCATAATTGTCTTTATTTACTTCATTTATACCCCACTTTTCTTCCAACACGAGTTTCAATGTTTTCTCCTCCATTTTATCTTCACAACACTGCTATGAGGTAGGTTAGACTGAGAGTATGTGACTGGCCCAAGCTTCCGTGGCAGAGTAGGGGATTCGAACCTGTTTTTCCAAGATCCTGGTCTGACAGAGAACCACCATACCACACCTGTTGTCTGAAACTTCACTGCAGCAAAATATCTAAACATTTTACTGAGATCAGGAAACAACTTGCCAACACTTTTTACGTCTGTAAGTGTATGGTTGAAGCTGTATCTGCATTTTACTGCTGTGTGTCAGTACTTCCTTTAATTGGGTTCTCAGTGCAATAAAACCATGTTTCTTTTCTCTTGTAGTAATGAATGTTATTACAATAGAAGATTATAAGAGCACATATTGGCCAAAGTTGGATAGTGCCATAGATCAACTTTTAACTCAGAGTCCTGGTGACTACATCCCCATCTCCTATGAGCAAATATACAGGTGAGGCAACCTTTGAATAGTTTTGTTATGGATTACTGTATTTAGCCTTCCATTTGCAGTATTCTTAGGTACTGATATGAATTCTGGCATTGGATCATAGTGCTTGATTAGCCAGATATCTGGGAATTTTTAAAATCCTTCATGTACCTGGTAGTATGGGCAACTGACTTCAGGTAAACTCTCTACAGTCTTATTTTAGTCTTGTAGTGTGCATTAACAGAAAAAAGGGCTTTCAGCAAGAACTAACCTCTGTCTGTTGTAGCATGTCACATATCATGCTTTGTAGATGATCAGACCAGTTTTGGAGACAGTCATGGAGCCTCAACGAAACAAAATATTCCAAGGTTTGCTATTATATTTAGTGAAGCCACAGTTGAGGGAAGGTTGTCTTCCCGTCCAACATCGTGATCAAAAGTAACTCAGCTGAACGGAATGGGTGTATACTGGCTAGTTGTGGAGGCTGTATTTCTGGTACTTCTAATCTTTTTAAACCAGACCCCCTAAGAAGCTGTCAGTTTAAAAGTCTGATTTGCATACTGTTAATTTCACATAATTTAACAGTATGTTTTAACTTGTAATGGCCAATGGCCTCATACAATGAACTTGACTTGATGATGTAATTTATTAATTCTAGATTCCTCTCCTCCCTTAAGCTTTCATTGGGCAGCTTCCCAGTTGAGAGTGATAATGAGCATCATTGCTTTCACGGCATATGCTCAAACCTCCATGTTAATAATGTGAACTTGAGCAGATTTAGCTATGGTTTGTGTTATCTGCAGAACCTTATTTGTCTGTCTGCTGGTACATCTTCAGCATTAACACATGAACTAGGAGATCGGACTCCAGCCTTCTTTTGTAAGTGGGAGCATTCGCTGTTGCTTTCAGTGATTCTCCCACAGAGTAGTGAAAAGGCTAGGGTTATAAGGCTGTTGGGTCCCTTTCAGTTTGTTATGTGTTTCTTTATATGTTAGGTCGAATTGAGGAAGCTGAGATTTAATTTACAACAGCAATAATCTGTTTCTGAAATACAAGCAAACTGTACCTTGTTTGAAATGTCTAGTTAATATAAATGTGCTACAAATGCTAATGCGTTTGATAAGTGTTGCTGAGATAGAAGAATTCTACAGATCTATTGTGAGGGTGACCATCTATAAATTTTAAAACAAATCGTTCTTGTGGTGCTTCATAGTTTTTCAAGGAGAGTACTTGAAACTTTTCTTTATTTCCTTTGCTCAGATCAGTGAAGCTTAGTAACGGCATAAAAATATCGTTTGACAATCTGTCAATAAAAAGTGTTTGGGGAAATGGCCAAGTACCATTTGAATGGAATGAGAATGCAGGAGGAGAGCTTATGTGGGTCTTGCTGGATAGATGTGCTGTTTCAGGGAGGAATTGACTAGCTAGGTACTTAGTCCCTTAGAATCTAATAAAACATAAAGTATTTATGTGAACACATACTGTGGCATTGGGGGTGGAGGCTTAATATCTTCTAAATTAATCCCTCAACTAGTTGGCTGGGAAACATTATACAGTAGTGTTCCCCTGGGGGATCCCATGTGCATGAAAAGAAGAGTAGAATTCATGTTACTACTTCTGTTCCTAGATTATCTCTGCTTTGCTTCTTATTAAGTAGGGATGAAAATCTGCTGTGATTAGCAGGTTACACATATTCTGGTAGTTACTATAGGTGCAAAATGTTTTACAGTGCTTCTCATGGCGCATTGTGACCACTTCATGAGGCAGAAAATGCTGAGAAATGATTCAAAGCCACCAAGCTTTTTTATTGCTGAGCTAGATGCCTGAGCCGGAGTCCCTCATATGCAAAGCCAACATGCTGTCTAGTGTACTGGCTTCCATATGACCTCCTCCCATCTGGTCCCCTCTATACTTACCTAAGTGAGGAGAACAGAGACTCACCCTTTTATCTAGACCAGTGTTTGGGACTGTGCCACATAATTACAAGAAACATAATACAGCTGCTTCCTCTTTGGTGCCCTGGAAATCCTTGTTCGGTGGCAAAGGAGGATAGACGAAGAGATATATCGTACCTGTGTACAGAACAAAAGGCAGTTTTGAGTCAGTCTTGTCGAATTGAATGTGACTATCCATTAATTGTTGGTGTTGGTTATAATGAAATCTTCTGAAAGTGCTTGTCGCATATAACAGCTTCCAAAGATACTTGTGCTATCCAAAAAGTCAAGATGGACAATAAATAAAGTTAGTTTTTAAACTAACTTCTTGGCTCTGGCACTGAGGGTGGTACTTCTTTTTTTGAATTTCTTACACATGTCAAATGGACTTTTCTAAAAGAAACGGTTGTGTAAATAATTGCAAAATATGTTGGATAAGGGTAAATTTTTTTTAAAAAATTGTCATTAGTTTCTGATTAAATGTAACCACTGCCAAATCAGGCCGCATCTGTTCCGGCTGCTGAATGACCCCCATATGTCAGTTTTGACAATGCAAGCCCATTCAGCCGGCCGAATGTCAGTTTTAGCCCCATTATACCCTATGGGCCATTGAAGTCAATGGCAAAAACTTGTAGGGTATGAGGGGGGGTTTGAGGGAGAGGCTCCAGACTTGCAGGGTAGCTGCTAGGGCCTCTTCCCCAAACACCCACCAAGTTACAAGAAGATTGGACCAGGGGGTCCAATTCTACGGGCCCCCAAACAGGTTGCCCCATCCCCTCCATTGTTCTCTACGGGCCCCACCATAGAGAACAATGGAGGGAATGGGGGCAACCTGTTTGGGGGCCTGTAGAATTGGACCCCCTGGTCCAGTCTTCTTGAAACTTGGTGGGTATTTGGGGGAGAGGCTCCAGCAGCTACCCTGTAAGTTTGGAGCCTCTCCCTCAAACCCCCTCCCCTCCAGCCGCTTTTAAAGCTGCCGCTGAATTTCGGTGGCAATTCGAGGGTGAGCCAAATCCGATCAGAGAATCTGATTTGGCCTGTGGCTGCCCTAGTGCCCACTTCTGGGCTGGCAGAGTGCCGCTCCGCAGCACTCTGGCCCCAAATGACCCCTGCTTATAGAGTTGTGTGATATTTGTCCAGAAAGGAGTACAGTCCACACAATATTATGCGATTTATTCGTGTTTTTATTCCACTTCTAGTTTTTGGTTTTGGGCAAAGCCTTGTATCTCCTTAGAGAGATGTGGGGAGCATGTAAAGATTAGTACCTAGAAAATGGGGACAAGAGTGCTTGTCTGGATATGCCCTTGGAGTGCCTTTACACTCTTGCCTTCTTCAGTTTGCATTTTATAGGAGGGCATCCAAAAACCAGACATCAGCAGTGCAAAAGTCTGTGCTGATCATTAAATTTATTAATAGTAACTGCAAAATGAGGGAGGTGGCAAGCAACCAAGATCATTTATTTATTTTTTTAAAATTATATCTTGCCTTTTTCTGACTCAAGGTAACTAATAACACATTGTTAACTCGTCCAATGACAGTAAAACCCCAAATTCCTCCCCAGCCTAATGAAATGTTTACAACTTACATATGTACGGTGAGAGAGAGTCCTTCAAATATGGGGTTCCTGGGCTGTGAAGGGCTTTAAAAATCATAAGCAGCCATTGAAGTGATCTTGGAAATAAAGCAGCAGTGTGAAGCTGTTTTTAAATGGGCAAGATGTATTTCTGACAAACAGTCCCTAGCAATTATCAGGCCACCATATTCTGAACCAGCTGCAGTTTTCAGGTTTTTTTCTAGGGCAGCCCAAGCTAGAGTACTTTATGGTAGTCCCACAATGAGGTCACAAAAGCATGTATTAGCATGTCTAGGGAATGAGAGAGAGAGCTAGTGATCCAGATGCAGGAAGTAGAAGGCTCTCTTAGGTACCTCCACCAACCTGAGTACCGAGCTCTTGACCTGCTCTGCAAAGGTCAACTCCATTCCATCCACTACTACTGGATCCAAGCCCTCCCAAGCCATCAGCCTTTCCGACCAGCATTACCTATGTCTTGTCTGGTTTCAGCTTATTCTGCCTTCAGCAGTAACTATAGCCTCAAAGTGCTGGTTCAGAGCACTTTGGACACATCTGGTGTAAAATGTAGAGCTGGGTGTCATCTGCATGCCGATGACACCCAGCCCCCAAACTTCAGATGATCTTACTCTACAGCCTCATATAAATATTGAAGAGCCCGGAGGCATCCCACTTGACAGGACTCATCTAGTTGATTCTGCTTCCATTCCTTAATTAATGAAGTTAACTCCACAGCACTGCAATAATATCTCTAATAATACTTGCTTTTGGTTCTGGGCTTGTGGCTACCATGGTAGTGAAAACTGATAGCTGCATGTTAGTGTAACTTCATAAAATTTACTAAGGCCTTGGCATAGTGAGCAGTTAATATGATAAATTCAGTGTCATGCTTAAGGGGAACAATGTTAGTGTGTTCAGAAAAAACAAAATTCCTTTGCAAGATGGTGTCAAGCACTGGATGACCGTAGCTATAGTAATTAAGCATTATTCACTATATACCAGTTAAACAGTCCCTCTGTGGTCACTGATCTCTCAACAGCTTCACACTGGTTTAGTAAGACCACATTGGCCTTAACTTTTTTGAAGTATGCAAGTTTCTGTATGGGGAATACAAACCTGCTGTCTCAGTATCTGTTTACAAGAAGGTTTGTGTTTAGAATGAATGTTATATTTTTGAAGTCAGATTTCTGCTGACTTAACTCTTGTTTTTTCCCCCTATGCTACAAACTGTTGTGAATTCATCATTATTCCTGTATTTATTTCTGCAGTTGTGTGTATAAATGTGTGTGCCAGCAGCATTCGGAACAGATGTATAGTGACCTAATAAAAAAGATAACTAACCACTTAGAGAGAGTCTCAAAGGAGCTGCAGGTAAGAAGCTGTACAATTTTGTTTTCCTGGGATTTAGCATTTTAGTGGGATTAGCATACCAAGGATGATCCGAAGGGATTATTGTCACTGCTGATGGCTATCTGCAATGAATCTTCTGTATGAGAAAAAAATGTAGAGCAATAACCTTCAAATGAAGCTTCTCTTGTCAGGTCACTAAAAAAAGCTATTGTAAACCAGAAACTGAAACATACCTTGTAAAACAGTCCTAAATCTTGTACACATCTGGATGCACTCGGGATGATGTAGAAGTAGGCAGTAACTGGGGCAGTTACTGAAAAATCTCTTTGGGGACAGATTAGTTTCACAGAATATTTTTTTCCCCATGATTATCCAGTGTGGCATATTATAATCTGTCCTGCGTTAACACAAAGAAATGTGTTCTGTTGAATTTTGCCATTATCGTGACAGATGTTTCCAAATGTTGATAATCTGAGGCAGTCTTAGTTATCAGGGCATTGTTTATTTTTACCTGCCAGTCTGTCCAGACAAGTGTGAGTTAGATTCGTAGTTATGCTTCCAGAAGGAGAAGGGGTGGGAAACGCTCTTTCATAGTTCATGAACGTGTTTCTGCCTGATAATTTCAAGGCACTTCTTACTCACTGTAGTAAGGGCACTCCGATCTGAGTGCTGAGCAACAAGCATTTACAATATGATGCTTCCCCCCCCCCCCAATTTTTTTTTTAAATCTCACATATAAAAGACAATATGATGCTTTTGTGCAAATGGAAAAGAAAAAGTTGTTTATCTTTGCCTTATTAGGTAACTGTGTCAAAGAACTAGGAAGTACATTAACAAAACAAGTGTAAATTAAGGAAATGAAAGAAACTGTTAAGAAATGCATACACTTCCTGCCCAGCCCTTGTCATTTAGGGTATAACTTCATATTTATGTCCCATTCTGCTTTTGTTTGTTCCAGATGATTTTAAGTGTATGCAGGGGTCATTTTGTAGAAAAAGAGGTGCAGGAGCTCATTAGCATAACTTATTTGCACATGCTACACCACCTGACTTCTCCAGAAGTATGTCAGAAGGCAAGAAAGGAGAGAGAGAGAGAGAGAGAGAGAAAGAAAAGGAAGGAAGGAAGAGCTGGCAGAGAGGGGACAGTTACTAATCCAAGCCTCAGAAATACCACTATTCTGGGAAGATAGTTTCAGTGGTGGCTGAAGCCTTCAGAAGGCTGGTCGGAGGAACAAGGACCTTTCCAGAGGACGGGGTCATTTTGCTGCAGCCATGACACAAGCAGGCATTCACCTGCTGGGGGGGCGGGTTTGGCACCAACTCCCGGAGCTGCGCTCCCTCAAGCTCCTGCTTGAAATGACCCCTGAGTGTATGTATATCTGGGTAGCCTTATGAAGACTTACCTTCAAATTAGTTACACTTTGTCAACAACAGATAATTCAGGAACTTGAGTAGCAAGACAAAATTAGACACTTGGGAAGGTGCATCTTTTTTGCATTGAAATATGGGATAAAACATTAAAAAGTGATATTTTGCTACACCGGTGTCTTTCTAATGGTAGCAAGATGTTGTGTGGTAGATACCCTTGTTGGATTGTGTTAGTTTTAAAAAAAATTCATGAAATGCCTGTGGTCTTTAGTGGTTTTCTCACCAGCAAATATTTTGCTTCATAGCCTAGTTGCCACCACTACCACCTCCAGATCAGGAAGTCCAGTGAGTCTTCTTGAACTTTGCTAGTTAATAGTCTGGTCTCACAGAACAATAGGTAATGAAATCTTGACATTTTGTGGCTTATGATGAATGTTTTGCCTGTGTAACTATTTTTCCTTTGAAGTTTTGCCAGGGGAGCAATTTAACAGCCTAGAGCTCATTTTTCAGCACATAAAATGTGTTGCAGTTGTTAACTTCTGAACAGTGCTGTGAAAACGCCAGTCAAAGCTTGTGGCAGAGTCAAAATTTGTACTGCATTGCATCCACTGCGATGGGTTAGTTCATAAACCCAGCCAGTCATCTAGTTCATGAAGCAATAAGGTGTGGTTTGGACTAGTGCTGGGGTGACATATTTCTGCTTAGACATGAAACTCATTGAATGCCCTTGGGCCGCTCAGGGGCTCTCTGTTTAACCAATGTCAGCCAGTTGTAATGGGGGGGAGGGTAAAAGGAAAAGGGGGGCATTATGTGCGGAAGAAGGCAGGATAAGAATCTTGGGATTAGGTTTTACTAACTGCATTCAAAGCAAGATGGCTAAACTTTGGCAGTGCTTCAGATAAAGTACCGTGATTCTAACCTGTATGTCTCTATTTATTTTGAATTATGATGTGGCAGTCCTGGCTGATCAATGTGCTTGCTTCTTCTTTGGCACATGATTAGGACTCTTTCAGCACATGCTGCCTCCATGCTGTTGCATATAAGTTCAGGAAGGTGGAGTGCAGCATGATATTGATCTGAAGGAGGAAGAGAGAGCAAAGCAGATGTGGCTCACTGCTTTTAAGTTGAAGCAAGGGCAGGCAGTATAGACAGAGCAGAGAACAAGTTCTTGGATCGTTTCTCCCCACCCATGCATGTTTACCAGTGCTAGAGCTGAACACAGCATGGAGGGAGAGCTGCTGTATTATTGCTTCTTTTGTGCTGCCTTCTTTCCATGTGGCTTAAGCCAGCTGAAGTGGATCCACTGTGCAAACTTCACTACAATGCTAGCCTAGCCTTCTCCTGACAGTTCCATTTCTTCTTTATCGCTTCCTCCACCTAGGCCTGCCCCCCTCCCTTTCAATATGCTTTTATTTATTTATTTTATTTATTTATTTGTTCCACTTATATCCCGCCTAGCCAGGAGGACCGGCTCAAGGCGGCTAACAAATTCCAGTACCATATAGGTTTACAATATAAAACATTAAAATACAATAAAATTCCCATAAAATTTCCAAAGATGGCGACGTCCGAGTTTCCCGGTAAGCGAAGGCGGCGGGGGTACTCCCCCCAGGACCAGGGCGATGTTAAAAACCAGTTCTCCATCCGATGGCGGCTCCTATTTGAAAGCCTGGTGGAAGAGCTCCGTCTTACAGGCCCTGCGGAATTGCAATAAATCCCGCAGGGCCCTGATGTCATCCGGGAGCTCATTCCACCAGTAAGGATCCGCCACCGAGAAAGCCCTGGCCCTGGTGCAAGTCAAACGGGCTTCTTTTGGACCGGGGCAAGTCAGGCGATTCTGTATGCCTGACCTCAGTAACCTCTGGGGCTGATATGGGGAAAGGCGGTCCCTCAAGTAGGCAGGCCCCTGACCATAAAGAGCTTTAAAGGTCAAAACCAGCACCTTGAACCTGATCCGGTACGCTATAGGCAGCCAGTGCAGTGTCCGCAGCACAGGCCGGACATGGTCCCTCAACGAGAGACCCGTCAGCAGCCTGGCCGCAGCATTCTGCACTAGCTGCAGCCTCCGTATCTGAGACAAGGGCAGCCCTAAGTAGAGAGCGTTACCGTGGTCAAGACGAGAGGTGACCATAGCATGGATCACTGTGGCTAGGTCTTCGCGTTCGAGGAAGGGGGCCAACTGCCTAATCAACCGTAGGTGGAAAAAGGCTGCTTTGGCAGTGGCTGCTACCTGGGCCTCCATCGTTAAGGCAGAGTCCAGGAGCACACCCAAACTCCTGACCCTCGGAGCTGGCACCAATGGTGCCCCACCGAAGGACGGAAGTGGATGCCCCAATCCCGATCCGGTCCGACTCAGGCACAGGACCTCCGTCTTCAGAGGATTCAATTTCAGTCGACTCAGTTGAAGCCAGCCCACAACCTCCTGGAGCGCCCGCTCCAGGTCATCTGGGGTAGAGCCGGACTGGCCGCCCAACAACAGATAGAGCTGGGTGTCATCCGCATATTGGTGACAGCCCAGCCCATGCCTCCTGACAATCTGGGCGAGGGAGCGCATATAGATGTTAAACAACATCGGGGACAGGACCGCCCCTTGAGGCACACCACATACCAGTGGGTGCCTCTGGGAGGTCTGTTCCCCGAGCGCAACCCTCTGTCCCCGATCTTGGAGAAAGGAGGTGAGCCATTGTAAAGCAAGCCCCCGTATCCCCGCATCGGTGAGGCGGTGGATCAGCAACTGGTGGTCGACCACATCAAAAGCCACCGACAGATCTAACAACACCAGTGCTGCCGTACCGCCTCGATCCAGGTGTCTTCGGAGGTCATCCGTGAGGGCAACCAAGACCGACTCCGTCCCATGACCTGGTCGGAAGCCAGATTGAAACGGGTCTAGCATGGAGGTGTCATCCATGAAGCTCTGCAACTGTATCGCCACCGCCCTCTCCAGTACCTTGCCCAAATAGGGTAGGTTAGACACCGGCCGATAGTTGGCCAATACAGCTGGGTCCAAAGATGGCTTTTTAAGGAGGGGACGGACCATCGCAACCTTGAGCGCCTCCGGGAACAGCCCTTCAACGAAGGACTTGTTAATAATCTCCCGAAGCGCACCACACAACCCCTCGTGGCAAGCTTTTATAAGCCACGAGGGGCAGGGATCAAGGCTGCACGAGGTTGGGCGTACAGTCAGGAGCAACCTGTCAACCTCCTCAAAATTGAGAGGGCTGAAATGATCCAAGGTGGAACCAGAAGACGTGCATGGAGCCTCAAGTTCACACACTGTCTCAACTGTGGCCGGGAGATCACGGCGGAGCAGCAAGATCTTATCTGCAAAATAGCTCGCAAATGCCTCACTGCCAATTTCCAATTTCCTATCATTTAATGTGCTCTGTGGCACTGTAGTTAAAGACCTAATAGTTCTAAATAATTGGGCCGGGCGAGAGCTAGCAGATGCAACCTCAGCCGCATAGAAATGCCTCTTAGCGGCCTTGATTGCCATCTCATAGGATCTCATAAACGTCCTATAAGATGCTCTTGATACTTCGTCGTGAGATCGCCGCCACCGTCTCTCTAGCCGTCTGAGTTCCCGCTTCATCAGCCTCAGCTCCTCGGTAAACCAGGGGGCCAGCTTAGAACGGGGGCGCAGAGGGCGTCGGGGAGCGATCTCATCAATGGCCGCCGAGAGCCGATTATTCCAGTCCTCGACCAGCCCATCTAATGAGCCGCTGGAAGGCAGGGTTCCCGCAAAGCCGTCAAGAACCGCTGTGGGTCCATCAGGCTCCGCGGGCGAGCTAAAATACGCTCGCTACCCAAACGGAGTTGGGGGGACACCATTAGACGAGCCTTCAGAGCATAGTGGTCAGACCATGGCACTGCCGTAGCAGTCAACTGCCCCACCGTAACCCCCGCCGCAAAGATCAAGTCGAGCGTGTGCCCGGCCTGGTGTGTAGGAACCTGTATAAATTGGGTGAGCCCTAGTGCCGCCATGGAAGACACCAGATCCCTCGCCGGAACAGAGGCCGCATCGTCGGCATGGACGTTGAAGTTGAAGCTAAAGCTTGTCTTCTTCCCTGTGGGACTTGCTCCTTCAACATTAACAGACTCCTTTAGGATACTCAAAAGCCAAATAATTAATTAAGCAGAGGATTTGAAATATCGAATTATAAAATCATTTGTTTGATCACAAAATACCATTTCTTTAGGGACAAGAAGTTTGTGTGCTCCAATTATTTGACCAGTCTAGTAATCCCCAAACCTTTTACTTTGCCCCAATTTAATATTCTACCTTTGGCGCTTTTGCAGGGGAGATAGTCTGGAGTTCTGCTTCAGGAATTTGCTTGCCCCTGTGAAGATGGGGAAGCTGACATTGTTGGGCATGAAATACTGTATTGCCCTTTTTATCGTGGTCTCAGAAGAGATCTTATTACTCCCATTCTTCCAAAAATTCCAGGCTGATCTTAGGATTCATATATGGCCTTTGTTTTCTCCGACCATGATCCTGGGGTGAGGGATAAGTGCCCAGATTCTTTGCAGCTGCTAGAGTCCGTTGTTATTCTGTAGTAAGTTAATGGATGGTACCTGCTCATTTTAATATAATGTATGTATTATTATTATCATTTTCATTTTACCCGTAGTTGAATACAATGGATAAAACATTAAGAATTAAAAATTGATTTAAGATAACATGAAAAACTTTAAAAACAATAGATTAGACCCCCAAAGACCTAAACCAATATTAGTGATGTTATTGCATATATTTTATTGTATGTGTTTTAGAACTGGTATGTGACCATAATAAATAATTCAGTATGCTTTTGGAATGTCATCTTTTACTTATATATTTATAATCTGCCTCTCTCACAGAATTACAAAATTTGGTATTAATAACACTCTAAAACATAATAAATATTGTAATAAGATTTTATTACAAAATCAGAAAACAATGCAATAGAAACAATGTGAGACATGACATAAAAATAAAAAATGGATCACAGAAACTAGAAAACAATAAGTAAAAACAAGAAATGCATGTAATAAACAGACTGCAAATTCTTTCTTTTAAAAAAAATAACTAAAAATCTCTATATTGCTGTATATTTTAATGTCTTTTTTTGTTCTACTTACCTTCCTGAATTTGCTTTTTTTGTGTGTGTGAGCTTTCAAGTCAGTATCCTATCTGGCGTCACAGATGAACACAGACTCAAACTTTGGAAACACAGTATAGTGCAAGAATTCTGCATCTACTGCATGATCTGTGCTTGCTGTCTTCATTTTTAAACCTGTGAATTAAATTGTTCTTTCTTTGCCATAAATGTCTTTGGGCATAACAAACTGTTCTTCTTGACAAAAGCAAAGGTATATGTTCTCCCTCTCATTCACTGATGCTTTGGATGGAGTTTAAAGACTTCTGGTTTAGGAAACCTTCCGTTTAACTCAGGGGTGGCCAAACTTGCTTAACGTAAAAGCAGCATAGAATAAATGTCAGATGTTTGAGAGCCGCAAGACAAATATTACAAGCTTTTATTGAAAAATATGCAAGTTTGTTTTTTATTAATATTAAATTGATAACTTTAGATGGGGAGGGAGGGGAGAAAGAAAGTGGAAAGAAATCAAATAGATGGGGGACGGAGGGAGAGGTGGAAAGAAAGCAACTTTAAATGTGTCCTCCAAGTCCCCCCTGCCCCCATAGCGGCTAGCTTGGCTTGAAGAAGAGACAAATGCTTTCTCCAAGCCAGCTGGCGGGAGGGGGAGGGGGCTTTGAGAATGCATTTAAAGTTAAAGTTGCTTTCTTTCTCTGCACTGGCTGGGGAAGGGAAGACCAATTGGGGAGACATGCCTCCCCTTTTCTTCCCTAGCCACTTAGTGGGAGCCACACAATATGAGTGAAAGAGCTGCATGTGGCTCCTGAGCCACAGTTTGGCCACCCCTGGTCTAACTGCAGTTGTACAAATGGGCCACTTAACTAATGGGTATTCTTGCCTACAAATGGGTGCTGTACACAGCTGAGACCTGGTTTGTAGGCAAAAAACATATCCCAGTTTGTTGAAATTTCCCAAGTTTGAATATCACAATTACAGTTAGAGTGAAGATTTCCTAAACCAAGATGTCTTCATTAGTGGAACAGGGAAGGGAGTATGTGAATTGGAGATGAGTGCAACTTTCTCACCTCCCTCTCCTGCTGTATCCCAAAATGCTGTTCCTGGGGAAGAGCAGTATTTTGGAGGCATGTTGGGCTGCAGTAAGAAGAGAGAGGTGAGAAAGCTGCACTCTGGTGGATCCAAATCAGTACTGAAATGTCTGCATAGCTTTGCCCATTGGGAAGCTTTATAACCAGGTGGGTTATAAAAATGGGTGAGGACCCTCCTTATAAAGGAAGTGAGAATTTCTGTCACCTCTTCTGGTCAAGTTTTTCGCTGTCTTCATGAAAATGAGGGGCTTGATTGCCCTCCTGGCTAGTAAGCTTCTCTGTACCCAAAACAGCTTAGCATAAGAGGTCAAGCAAACTCTGGTTTTGCAGATGCTCATAATTGTGACGTGCTTCAATACAATTTCATGTTAACTTCATTATTATACATTTTTGTCTGAAACATTTGGATTGATTTGGAAGGACGCACATACAGAGATACTGCAGCTTGGATCAGAAGCAGTGACAGTGCAAGCAGCGTCATGCTGGAGGGAGGTGGTTTACCCCGCCTCTCACTGCAGCTGCCTTTGCCCTGCAAACTCATGCTTGTTTGGTTTGGTGGACTGAAGGAATGAGGGGGGAGTTGGGGGTCTGTGACTGGAAGGGGAACTGGCCAGAATCTGTAGCTAGAAAAGCCTTTCTGACAGAGGAGCTGTTGGCCATACCAGTGGAATGGCACTGTAGGATCAAAACCCTTGAGGGTCACTGTAAGCATACAGTGTTGCACTTTACAGAGCAGAATCCTTACATGTACATCGATGGCTTCTGAACTCGTAGGGACTAACTTGGCTAGAAGTCTTATAATTGTAATGAATAATTCTGTGGAAATAGCAACTCAGTATGCATGGCTGGTAAAAAAGGCTCATTACACCCTACCTTCCACCCTTTTTCTGTCCACCCATTCTTTTGGGTTAGTTGGTGGTGCAATGACTTCTGGAATTTTGTGCACAGGTCTGGTCAGCCAGTCTCAAAAAGAATAGCGGAGCTTGAAGTGGTACCGAAAGAGGTCTGCAAAAGATCAGGGTAGGCTAAAGAGTTCTGGATTCTATACTTATCTCTTCCCTTAGCTACCTTGTGTGATGTGTTCAGTTGGTTAGAGGACAAGGAATCATTGCAGACCCCATGACAGCAGACCTTACTGAGCTGGAGAATGATGGTGAGGAAAGTACCCTAGTGCTCTTGCTTCCCCATGACTGATCTCTTGACTTCGTTAGGGTCAGACTCTTGCCTCTGTTTAGATTTGTGCAGCACTTACATTGCACAAAGGACTTGTTATTCTGGTTGCAGCAGTATGCTGGTAGAACTGTAGCAAGGAATTGTCAGAGTCACTTTACATATGATAAGATGGTGCAAACCTGTGTTTGTTCTTCTGCAGCACTTTAAGAATGGCCTCTGTTGTTACCAGGAGCTTTTGAATAAATGGTGGTTTAAATATACATATATTTCAAAGTCACTCCTCTTCTGTATTTTTGGCTTTTCCCAAGCTGACTGGTTAACAAGATAAAAAGTTATACTTGCAGAAAAGCAAGAATGGAAGGTGCACATATTTGGATGGCCACTTCTAGTGTAAAATGTAAGCAAATAACATCTAATGCTTGGGCATTGAGACAGATAGCAAAGCCCTCCTTCCCACTATCAAGCCTGGCAGTGATATTTAGCCTTTGTACCTTTAATATGTGACCCTGGAGCAAAAAGTGAGAACTGCTGTATATCTGAACATGATGCCAGATTATTTCTTGATGTTCCTGGCTGGAATATCCAATCTGTTGTTATTATTATTATGATTATTTTTAAAATGCTCATTGTATTGATGATGGAGAAGCTGTGAAAAATATTATTTTTTAAAAAAATGTATATATAAAAAAACAGACATAAACATCAAGTACACACTCCCCATATAGAGAAACAACCTACAATATACACATAACAACAAAGAAAAAGAAAGAAAAAAGAATAAAGTAAAAAGCAAGCAAATTAAGACATTGGTAGAGAACTCAACGTTCATCGTAAATACAAAGAGAGATCATTCTTTCCCCTTCTTTTTTCTTTTCCTGTAAACATACATAATTACAACATTATTAAAGTGTAGAGAGAGGCTTATTTAACTTTATCCCATAATCTGAGGAAGGGCATAAACATACTTTGAGTATTGTTCTCAATTGTGTATAAAATAAAATTGTTCCAAGTTTCAGAGAAGTCTACAGTTTTGGCTTTGGATTTGATTATTCTAATTTGACTTGTCAACTTTTCAGCTATTTCACTCTGCCATAACTCGGAATACCATGACTGTAATGTTAATAATTCTGCGACTTTCCAATTTTTAGCAATTGTCCTGCATGCCTCCATTAACATAAACACTATTAGTCCTTTAGAAGTCCCCTTTTCATTTTGTTTCTCCCATATTGTTAATAGGGCCAAAGCTGGTGTAACACAAATGGTTTGACGTGTAATTTTTGCCATTTAAAAAAAAAAAAATCTCCCAAAACTGTGATACTACTGGGCACAGCCACCACATATGAATATAATCATCTTGCTTATTACACTTTCTCCAGCATTTTTTTATTATTTGTGTTGGTTATTCTTGCAAGGCGAACTGGGATGAAATACCACCTGTGTAATAATTTCAAGGAGTTCTCTCTAAGGGCTATTGAAATATTCAGCTCTTAATCCCAGTCCTCTGAATAAGGTAATTGTCCTTATTTTAGTTATGAGAACATCTTGAATGGCAGTTGAGCCTAATGGCCAAAGAACTGTCTGAATTGATAGTGCTGTGCTATGTCTTGTCCATCCTTTGAAGAAAATTTCAGCTTGCACTTTTGGATGGTGTGCTGTAGGTGGCAGCAGAATGCTTTTACTGATGGCCGTATTTCCATTCTGTCTAGAGCTAATTCTATCAGCTGTGGAAAACTCAAAAGCCCCTACCCTAGAAACCACTGGAAAGAAAGAATAAATTGAATGGGTACAATAACTGTATTCAATAAAAAGTTGACCAAAGTGAACTGAATTAACTTTTGTGCACATGCCTACCAGGCTATGCCTCATAGACTCAGAAATCCCAAAACATAGTCCAGTTACAATACTGATTTTTCTTCCTTGTCATTGTTACTTTTCATATGTGCACTACACAAATGTACCTTGTACATAATTTTTCCCTTGTTTTCTCTGGGTATTGGTGGGTATGTGCCTAGGTATGTACTGTTAATGCCTAGAGTTAATTTGTTGTGTACAAGTTAAGCTACTGGGGATAATATATTGTAATGGGCTTGCAGCATTGGGTAAAGCAGCTTTAAGGGTTTGTATGTCTGTTATGACCAGGATCTCAAGAGGCCCATGTGTGCACTGAAACCATTTCCATATGTACATGGAATTCTGCCAATTTTTAATTCCTGCCGTGACCATCAATCTAGTTTCTGCACAGGAAAATCTGCTGTTCCTCATGCAGTGATTTACTTTGGGCTGTTTTGAAGAAGGAAACACACTAGTTCTTTGGATCCTACCCTACATTTCTGAAACACTTTATGTCATGGTAAAATAAAATTGTCCTGGAATAATCTATATCTGATCGCCTGCAGTTGCACTAGAGATAGATGTTCAATAAACACATCTATAAACTTACTTTTTAAGAATGTAGGATCTAAATTGTACTTGCTGATTATCTTCTGATTGTTAAAAAAATCTTTTCTCATCTCCAGTTCTGATCCATGTGAAACAGTCCATGAGGTGTCCTAAACAGCTAGCTTTGGCACACTTTAAAACTCAACCTTTGTAATATGGCTTTTGCATATATTTTGTTTGTTCTGTGGGGCATCTTGTCCTCATAGAACTAGTAAACCTTAGTGAAATAAATCTCTTTCTGGTACTGATGGCTTGCCCAGGATCCAAAAGCCATTTAATTGCTTCTATGTCCTTGGGATTGTTCAAAGACTCTTTGAACTGGCAAGAGCTTGTGGTGAACACCGCACTTCCCCTGTAGCCCCCTCTTTCCAGTGTTTCCCATTTCCTCTTCCTGGCAGCCCCCATATTCTCACAATTCCCTGCACCAGTAAACTAAACAAAGAATGGTATCATAATATGGCTAGTCTAACAAAAGGTAATAAGATTTCATGTTCCCGGAATTGCTCACTACTGTGTAAGCTCTATCGTGTCCCCCCCCTTAGTTGTCTTTGTTCTAGACTGAAAAGTCCCTTTACTCATAAAATGGGCTGAAGAACTGGAGACTTTTCAGTCTAGAAAAAAGATGGCTAAGGGGAAACATGATAGGTATGACAGAGGTTTCCTCAAGGAAGGGGCACTTCCCCTATTTTTTGATTTTGACACTTAAAGACACACAGAGCCATGCTGCATCAGACCAGTGGTGCATCAAGGGGCAAGAGCCAAAGCCTTCCCTCTGTCTCCCCCTCCTGTAAGTGGTCATCAGAAGTATGCTAACTCAATCAATTGGTAGCTTCCATTTAATACAAGGTGGGAATTAAATAGATTCAGGCAGGTAGCCATGTTGGTCTGAAGCAGCAGAACAAACTTTGAGTCCAGTAGCATCTTTTAAGACCAACAAAGTTTAATTGTGGGTCTAAACTCTTGCGTGCATATAATCTTAAATGTTGTGTTTTTCGACAGCACTTAGAAATTCTTGCAAAAGAAGTAGTGTTTTTATCTACTCAAATTTTAGTCAGTTATAGTTGTTAGTTCAACATTTGTTACATAACACTGGTTGAGCTGATTTATTTCCACTGTCAAAGGAACTCAACTAATCAATGAATGACTAAATGGGAAAGTGACAGGTTGGCATAGAACGGACTTGAAACTGAAGCCGTGAACACTGAAAAAAAGCTCAGTTTGTCATTCACATTGCATCTGTCATCATGAAGTTTCCATTTCTAAATATTGGTACAAATGAAGGACCCTCAAGGACTTGGGAGAAATTTCATCCCCCCCCCCCCCATTTCTTATTTCACTTTCCTGGAAGTCCTGATTGCCTCTCCTCTTTTCCTGCTTTCTTTGCTCCTTCCCATCCACCAGCCAACCTATCTTTACCTGACCCCTCTGTCTTTAGCTTTCCCTCCTTTCCTCCCCCTGAGAGAAAACTGCAGTTCTGGCTCTTGTGCTGGGCTCAGTTGAGTGGTGTAGCTCTCTGTAGCCCCCTCCTCACACTGCTTCCTCTTTCCCCTGGCAACCCCCATATTCTCATCATTCCCTGCTTCCTTTTCTTTTACCCACTCAACTAGCCTTTCATCTGCTCCCCATCTTCAGCTATATTTATTATTTACTTCATTGATATCCCACCTTTCCCCACAATGGGGACCCAAAGCAACTTACATCATTCACCTCTTCTCCATTTTATCCTCACAACAACCCTATAAGGTAGGTTAGGCTGAGTTTGTGTAACTGGCCCAAGGTTACCCAGTGAACACAATGGTAGAGTGGGAATTCAAACATGGGTCTCCCAGTCTGGAATTCTTAACAACTGTACCACACTGGCTTTCATGGACTGGCTGCTGCTGAGCAGTAGTAAGCCACTGGGCTTGTGTGAGTTATGCAAATTACCTAGCAGTAGCTGGTGGCCCTGGCCTTGATGAGTCCTCCTTCAGAATTCAGAACAGCCCTTGTAAGGCTCCTGCCCCCTTCCTCTAACGCAGAAGTGTTGAACTCATTTGTTACGAGAGCTGGATCTGACATAAATGGCACTTTGACCTTAGGGTTGCCAACTGCGGGTTGGGAAATTCATGGAGAAGTAGGGGTGGAGCCTTGGGAGAATGGGGTTTGGGGAGGACAGGGACCATAAAATACTGGAGGTACTGGAGATATAAACTTTATAAAGGTGATTTCAGATGCTGAATGCCAATAGTGGGTGAATGACAATAGCAGACTTGATTGGATTTGGTGTGATATGCAGAGGGTTAGTAGGCGTGGAGATACCAGCATTGGCAATGAGACAGGAGGCAGCAGCAGCCCCGGAGCAAAGAAGCAGGAGAGAATTTCATTGCTCTGCACTCAGCCCTATGCATATCTACCTGATTTCCTTTTACAGAAACCTAGCACAAGCAGGTTTAAAACAGCCTTTCTTGTCTTTTGCCCATCCAAAACTTGATACATGTCCATTTAAGAATTGCCTTTCCATTTTTATATATGAACATAAACAGTGGGAGAATGGCTGTAAAGTGTTTATTGGGGGGGACATTTCTGGAAAAGAAGAAAAGCCATTTGTAGGATTTACATTAAGGAACCCATAGATATCCAGCAAGAGAACACCTCTGCACAGAGTTGGGGGAAGGGAGAGTTGGGGGAAAACTATTGTTGAAGTGATACTTCCAATAATATAGTTTTCTTCTCTACCACCACCACCTCTCTATAGTTACCACCTTCTCCTCCAAAGTTGCAGCCTTCCACACTGTGGCTCCTTGGCTGGAAGGGTTGGGGGAGGGGGGGAGACAGCCTCCTTCCTTCAGCTTGTTCCCAACCCCCATAAAGAAATATTGTGGCTTACAAAGTGAAAGCAATTCAAACTCCTCCAAACTGCCTCCGTGCCATTGCAACTTTGCTGGCAAAGGTTTGCCGTTTCCAGGGAAATTCGGCATCTTCTGGCTGTAGGCAATGCAATCTCCAGGGGGAAAAGTTCCTCTCCCCCTTCCCAGTCAAGCCACACACCTTTGCACCCCCCCCCGACCTCTCCAAAATATTATTCCAAATGGCTAAAGAGCAAGAAACAGAGGGGGGGGGGGAGAATTGCTCCCCCCCTCCTCTCTCCTCTCCTTTTTTTTTTTTGCATTTTGTCTATATTGCCAATATGTTCTGTATTGGGTATAGAATTTGTTGTACTGACTTGAAGGAACTCTATATTGCTGCACCCTAAACAAATAAATAGTACTAGCTCAGATGTCCCAGATTCGTAATGTTATGCAATTGTGTTTTGACTTAGTTGTATCCAGAAATGTTCTGCTGATGTAAGTAGCACTAACACTAGTGGAGTACCACTTTTGTGGGCTGAAGAGGACAGTTTTTGCAGATTCTCCACTCTGATATTTTATCAACTGCTAGTTTTTGTGTTTTCATTGGGAAGGCTGAGGTGTGTAACCTGACACCAGCACCATTTAAAATGGTCATTCCTGCTCAGTTTTTCACACAGGATTTTTTACAAGAACTTATGACCATAGACTGAGAAATCCCCCCTCTTTAAACTGTCCAGCCAGGTGAAGATTTCTGCAAAACCTGAAAGCCTACATTCTGTTTTGTGTCATTTTGATTGATTTTAATAAAATATATTTCTTGATTTTTGTGTTTGGATTTCCTTTCATAGCAGATTGCCACATTGCTCCCCTGCTTGGTAGGATTTTTTGACAGTGGTCCCCCCCCCCCCATCAGAATTAAGGAAGGAGGCAGGAAAATCCTATTTCGCAACTCTGCTTCAGTATGTTGCATCCCACCACTGATCCCTAGAATATTCCAAATGTATTTTGTCTTGTCTTATTTACTTCAAGTGATATATTCTCATTCTTGAATGCAGGCCATGGCACTTCCACTCATTTTCTTATGTAAGGGTAATCCTATGGCTACCTAGAAACTTGTTTCTGTATTCAACTTGAACTGTGTTGGCTTGACACTAATTCAGAAAGTAACCACAAGTCTCTGTGTTGCATCTTGCTGTCCAACCAGATTGATCTTAGCACAGCATTAGGAAATACATGATTTTAAAATTGTATTGCATTTAAGCGGGTTAATGCAATAATGAAGAATAATTGTTATATTTTCCCATTGTTGAGGTTTCTGTAGACTTATATGTGTAGAAGAACCATTGTCTTTTAGCTCAGCTTTTCCCTTCTAGTACTAATTTTCCCTCAGGTTAAAGGAAATCTGCTGTTTTAAAGATGGTGTTAAAGAAGCAATAGCTATATTTTGCTGCATTTTCCAAAGTGCAAATGGTTGAATGGATTTTAGGATTTTAGTTTTTTTAGTTCATATCTCAACTGAGTTGAGCATCAAGCATTTCAGGCTGTAGAGTGTAGTTTAACTTTTTGAAAGAGAAGGCCCCTGGCTACTATAGATAAACCTCTCTCAGAATTACAAGTGTATAATATAACAGTCATGACCTCAAATAGATGTTGTTTTTTTGCAGCTTGTGAACTTGACAGGTTTCGGTAGATGAGTGCTGGTAGCTAAAAGGACTGTTAGATGGCTTGTATGCAACTTTAGTATACTGAATTATGAGAGAGAGAGCAAATGTTTATGGTGTTTGTTTTCATGATTACAATTAACACATTCTCACTTGTTAGAATGTTCTAACCAAGCGTTTATTTCTCAGAGCCATCAAAGCCAAACTGCAGTTGCTAAAAGTATTATTAAGGCAGTAAGTGGGGCACCGATTGGAGTATGAATGCAGCATGGAAGATGAATGTTAATGTTGATTTTAACAAAGCAAAATTCCATTGAGGCTCTCTAGTTAAGTAAATAATAATGTCAATGCAAATTATTTTATAGAGACCAAATAGTAAGGTACTTTGTGCTTTCAAAAAAAAACCCTGATGCATTAGAGTGTGTATATATACTGGTCTGCAGGTGGTTAAGTCTGTAGGATGCTTTAGTCTATAGATACCGATGTAGTCTGACATTTTTCCTTCTAATGTTTGTCAGTTTATTTTTGCTTCTAGTTTGTGGGTTTTGACAGAATAACTTAGGAATGTTATTGACTGCAGGATCTTATCTTCCAGTCTTTGATGTTATTTAGACTTAAGATTTTTGGATTGCAACTCCAACTAGGATTCTCCAAGAAGGTTTATTAAAATGTACCTTGATGATTGCTATTTTTGTCTCTTCCAGGCCAGCCCTCCAGATCTCTACGTTGAAAGGTTTAACATAGCACTTGGGCAGTATATGGGAGCGTTACAGAGCATTGTGCCTCTTTTCATATATATGGTAAGTCGTTTTAAGAATTGTTCAACTAGTCTAATAGTATGTAAGAAAGGAACTGATGGGGTGCAAGTGCCTTAGTGATCAGAAACTATATTCTTGACGGGCTGATGAACTGAATGCTGGTAGATCTCTGGTCTGGCTTACAGTTCTGCTTTTACAGGTCATATATGGTCTGTAGTAAAATCTAGGTCAGAAAAAGGCTTTTAATTATGATGACTGGTTTTCCATGCAAGCAAACTTGATATTTATAGTGTAAAAATCTGTGATTATTTCAGTAAGAGTTTATATTTTTACTTTATTTGGATGTCGTATTAAGGTAATTATAGCATGAATATTGTGTTGTGTTCTGTCAGCTGTAACTAGGGAGGAAGGCAAATGATACTCAAGAATCTCTTGGCATCAGGAGTTACCTTGCTGAATTTTCATTAGGTTGAAGGAAAACTAGACTCTAGAGGTTTGACTGAAGAGTGCTGCAGCTCAGCCTTCTCTGTGGTTTGCTAGTTTTCTAGTGCAAGGAAGACCAGTCAGTCATATAAACGCTCACCTGCAGTCTCAAGTCATGCAGCCCAGAACAAGTGACTGCATTCAGATTGTCGCAACAAGCTCCGGTTAAGGTTTGGGTATGAACATGACAAGTTGCTGAGTATGTGTATGCGTCACTCTCCGAAGTACTCATGTGCTTGCATCAGGGGGAACTGGAGTTCATGTCAAATCTGGAATCATTAATCATAAGACCGGGGGGGGGGGGGGATTGAGGCACACATGAACAAGCTGTATTTGTGCACAAACCTCAGCACAGAATGATCACAGTCTATGTGTATTGCCAGCACTGTACAGTATTCACTTTATCTGTTCAGAAGAAGAGGAGTTGGTTTTTATACCCTGCTTTTCTCTACTTAAGGAGTCTCAAAGTGGCTTACAGTCGCCTTCACCTCTTCTCCCCATAACAGTCACCTTGTGAGATAGGTGAGGCTGAGAGAACTGTGGCTGGCCCAAGGTCACCCAGCTGGCTTCATGTGGAGGAGCTGAGAATCAAGCCTGGTTCTCCAGACTGGAGTTCATGGCTCTTAACCACTGTACCACAGTGGTGCTCTCAGAACAGCTGAGTTGTATTAACTTTTCCTTTACCTCACAAAATGATCTTGTAGAAAAATGAATCCCCCTGTCCTTATTAGGAATATTTGATTTTAAAATGTACACTTCTTTCATTTTTAAAAAAAAGTTCATAGGAATCTGTATAATATAGGTGATCAGAAAAAGGTGAATCACAATTTTCCTGTTATGCAATATAACATTTCTTCAGAGCAGATGATGCAAGTCTTAATCTGTCCTATCTCTCTTTTGTATGGTACTGGTGGTGAATAGTGCTGGCAGGCTTTGTCATAAAAGCTATCTCAAAAAAGCAGAAAGGTTCTAGCAGCGACCCTAATCTGAACATTTTAAGAATGATCCTGTCTCTTTGCTCCATCGGAATGCATTATGCTCCGATCTCTGGTTTTCTTATTCAGAAAACATGAATTAAAAGTGAGTGATGAATACTGAGATTTTTTTTTACTTCCAGCACTTAGGAAAGGTTTGGTCCCAAGGTGGGCTTCAGCTCATGGGAGGAGCCCTTCAGACAGTGATAGGGCAGATTCACTCTGAAGCAAGTGATGTCTGTACTTTTTGCTATGTCTTTGACTTCTTGTGTTTAGGAAATTTGAAGAGTAGGCTTTTCTACCCTGCGGCAGCCTATTTGAGAACTTGCTTCACTGTCACCACATTTCTTGTTTTCAAGTCAAAAAAGCAATTGTGGAGAAGTAGCTGGAGCTGGAAAATGTATCTACAATCTCTTTTTTCTGAGACTGAGGACAGCTGCTGATTGCCCTCTGGATATAGTGTTGGAAAAGATGGGCAGTAATTCCAGAAAATAAATTTGAATGACACCTGTGGTGTAATAATGTTTTGAAAAGAAAGTGCCAAGAAAGGAGAATTGTTTTGAGAAACAACAAGAGTCTTGGCAGACCTTTGCTACAGCTCTGGTAGAAATATAAGAGTCTTAAGCACAAGGGCTTGTTTATGTAATGAGCTTACTTATTTTGATAACTCTGACTCACTGTAAACCAACATTTGCATGGGCAAGGCAGTAACAGAGCAGTGTTTTAGTTTTTGCTGCAAAGTAACTGCTCGTGTAAATATGACATCAGAGTGGCTTCCAGTGCACCTGATTCAAGTTCATGTAATTAGAGGTTACAGATTTGCGTGGAGAAAGCATATGGCAATGCCATAATTAGGAGTCTTATGCCTTAAGAGTCTAATGATATTCTTTGACATGACACATGCCTTTCCTTGTAGATGTCAGTTCAGACGTTCCACTGCCTCCAGTCCAATTTGTTAGGGAGAAATAATTCTACTGATAGTGGGCCATCTTCTCGGGTCAGTTTCTGCTGTTGTATGTATCAGTTCAGTTCCCCACTTACTCACTGGTTGCCAATCATTTTCTGTCAGCCTACCCTACCTTACAGGGTTGTGGTAGGGACAATATAGGGGAGGAAACAGCCATATATGCCACCCTGTGCTCCTTGGTGGAAGAGCTATAAAGAAATTGGGTGCCTGTTACTCTGTTTACGTTCTCAGCATGTCAGTTTATAATATGATATACTGCACAAAGCCTGCCATTTATTTATTTCCTTTATTTAGAAAATGTCTATGCTGCCTTTTCAGAGTTCTCCTTGAAGTGGCTAATAATTAAAACCACAGTATAAAAGAGCCATTAGACATAAAGAGCATAAAAAACTATCCATAAAACAGAACGACAACATTAAAAAGCTGTTTAGATAAAATTCCTAATTAAAAGCTTGGGTAAAAGATGTGTTTTAGCTTGGTGCCTGCCAGGTAAGCTTCAAGGGAAAGGACATTCCAAAGGTGAGGTGCCAGAACTGAAAATGCCCTATCACTAGTTGCTAGCCTAGAGAGAGACTAGGACCAGGTTAGAGAGATCAGGGCTTGAGAGGCAGATCTTAGCTGGGAACTGGACAGTATAGAAGGAGATGATCCTTCAGGTTCCCTGGCCCCAAGCCATTCAGGGCTTTAAAGATGAGAACCAGCACTTTGAATTGTGCCCTAAAACAGATCAGTAACCAGTACAGATCTTCAGCACAGAGGTGATATGATTAGCCTGTCTGCTGCATTTTGGACCAATTGAAGTTTCCAAACTGTTTGCAAAGGCAGTCCCATGTAGAGTACATGACAGTAATCTAACTTGGATATGATAAGAACATCGATCACTATGACCAGATTACACTTTTAGAGGAACGACCATAGCTGGCAAACCAGCTGGAGCTGATAAAAGGCATTACATGCCACTGAGGAGATCTGAGCCTCCAACCATATGCCAGGATTTAATAGCACCCCTAAGCTACAAACCTGGTCCTTCAGGGGAGTGCAGTTCCTCCCCCCAGGACAGGCTGGCTCTGCAACTCATTAGCAGCTTCTCCATTGACCAACAGCACCCCAGTTTTGTCTGGATTGAGCTTCAGTTTATTGGCCCTCATCCATTTGATTACCTTTTCCAGGTATCTATTCAGGACTTCTATAGACCCATCTAGCTTAGCTGTTAAGGAGAAACAGCTGGGTGTCATCAGCATAGTGGTGGCACCTCCCTCCATATCTCTGGATGACCTGTCCCAGTGGGTTCATGTAGTTCATGCTAAATAGACTTAATCAGTTGTGACATTCCCTCACTTGCCCAGTTCTTTGCCAGCTGAGTATTGCTTGGCCCCCTCTTGAAATGTTTGAACCATGAACATATCTTTGAAAGTATGTTGAATATGTTCACAATACACATATGAATGATCATTATTTACTATCATAGAATGTCTTACATAGTCTTCATGCTATTTATTTAGAAAATGTTCATGCTGCCTCTCCAGGGAACCTGCCTGAGGTCACTTACAAAATAAAACGTAATTAAAATATTAAAAGTTAATTAAAACCCAACATTAAAATATTATTACACATTTTGAATAACAGTAACACCTTGTAGTGCCATTCGTGGAAGATTATCATAATTTCAAGGAGTTAGGATAGTGTGCAATACTTTCTTCATTTTGTCACCCATTGAGTGGCTTCTTGCTGGCCAGGATTAAACACTTCTTTTTTTAATTAATCACGGTGACCCCATTTCTCATTCAGAGACCCTACCACCCTCCACAACCTCTGCCACACAGGTTCAGGTTTATTGGTAGGTCAGACAATCACAGCTAGGAACTGTTTTGTTCTGATTCTGAATGGCCTGTGGGCTGTAATAAAGACTGACTGACAGTTTGGCCACCCACTTTGCCTCTTTTAAAATATATAGAATGACCTGATCCTTTCACACACAAGGTCCCTTCTCTCTCATTTACAGAGACACCACCAGACAGGGTAACCCAGTCCCCTTTAACAATCATCCCTCACTCAGACCTTACACAGAATCGCTGGGGTTGGAACTCAACCACTGCTTTAATCATGCGCTGCCACCATTTTCTCATATCCTAATATGTATTCATATAAACTGAGCTTTTTGGTGTGTATGTGTGTATGTGTGTCTTTCCCTGAGACCATACACATCCAACCCACAGGGTTAAACAAACAAAAATTAATTTTGTTAATTGCTTAAACACAATATTGGAGTAAATCAGGCAGACAAACATGAAGTTCTTAAACTTTTGAGCCTTTTCCCTACTCAGGCATCTGGGATTCTTTGTCAGTGTAAAGCTGCTGTTCTGCTACATGCTGGCTCAAGCTTACTGCTTCTTTTACTCAACCAGGTCTGACTCTAACTGAACTAACATTTGAAGAACAAAGTTTGAATCCAGTTTGTTTAACTGTCACCTTCCCACCAACAATCCTCAGCAACCATTGGTTGCTCTTGGGGAGAAGTGGAACCTAAGCTTTCTGTCATAGTCTTCTTATCACTGTGTCCTTGTTATGGGAAGCAGGGTTTTTTTTTTTGTTTTTTTTGGTATTAAACTTGCTTTCCCTGTATGGGCGTAGAAGGGAGGACAGCATCACTTACCTATATTGGATGCCCACCAATTCCAATCAGTTAGCCTGGGAGAGTCTGAAATGTTTCACTTTTGCCAAGGCCAGTACAAGTAACCCCTGAAGCTAAATATATTTTAGGTAGTATAAAAGTGTAGGAAATGTTCTGAGATTTGAACCTCAGCTCAGACTGAAACCAGGGACCACTGCTGTGCAGTTTGTCAGGGGATCCATCCATTGTTGTTCTCCAGGGGTTCCTGAGAGCTGAAGGGATAGAAGCATATTATTGTCTTGCACTGACTCTTCTGTAGAGGTGGTTTTCTTGTGCAGACTGTTATACTGCTAAATCTGTATATCTAATAGCCACATGGTGGTTCGTCTCTGGTAGTTGTATTCACTGATTGAGGCCACATGGAGAGAAGAGAGATCTTTCTCTAAACTTCAGGAAACCCCCCCCCCCCAAGGTTGCAGAAAGATCTTAGCCCTCTGATCAAGAGTTATGGCAAGTTAAAACCCTCCCAAATGCAGCACTTCTGCAGTGGGGCAGGGGAAGAGGAAGAAGATGTGCAGCTACTTGAGCAGAATCCTCTTCCCCCTCCTAAAGCTCCAGCACTCCTTCTCCCTGCAGTCTGACCAGTTAGATAACCACAGGAAGGCTTAAAAGGACAGCTGAGATCACCACTGCAGAGGCTGAGGTAGGAAGGAGCCTCTTTGCCCACCTCTGTAAAGGCTGGCTCAGCTGTCCTTTTAAAACTTTCTCGATAGCTTTTAACTGGCCAGAATGAGGGGTGAAGCTGTGCTGAGTATGTGTCTGTATGGATTGGTGTTGCCATTGCCGCCTTATCCCTTACAGGAAAAGAACCCTTGCTTCTTGGCAATACACACCTTGTCCTAAATCGTGACAGAGGTGAGTAAAAAGCATTCTGCACATGCTCAGATTCATGCATTCTGTCATGCAGGGAAATTACCACCAGTTGGTTTACAATTACTAATTAAAATCCACGTCAGCTTATGTGAAACTGGCCATTCCTCCCCTTCCTTTAAATTTCCCACTGCAGACAGAGGAATCACCCCCAAATAATACAAAATCTCACTATAATTTTCTGCCTCATGTCCACAGCGATGAGGGAAGATGTTAAAGAGGAGCTAAACAAAACAAATAAGAAGCAGTGGTCCCAGAGAGGAAGGGTGGTGGAAACGAACAGGAAAAAATTATTTGGTCAGAAAGGGAGTCTCTTCCAGAAGTTGTTCTTCCCTTCCCCCATTCCTTCTGAGGCAACCGGGATAAATGACCTCTACATTTTGTCTTGTTATCTCTGTAATGAAAAGGGTTAGAGATTTTTTTAAAAAAATGAAAGCTGAGAATTCAGAAGGGGCATGGCATATTTCTGGAGAGACACTGACCCCATATGTCACTGTGCGACTGACTTGATGAAGCATATCTTGTGATGCTATAGGCAGGAGGATTAACCTCCACAGCTTAAGCTTTTTTCTTTGGTTTCAGTGCTCTACCTAGCAGCCTGTGAGCAATTTCTAGGCCATTTAGTTTGCTGACACAACGGTGTGGGCCTACGTTTCCTATTATTCCAGCCTACCTATGGCTACAAGTCTGTGTGTGAGAGGGAGCCAGAACCATTTAGGCATGTGATTAGATTGTCAGGCAGGAAGTGGAATGGAAGGGAGGGCAACTCAGAAGAATATACTGAATCTGGCCATCCTGTTCTAACAGAGGGAGAGGATTGCCTCATGTGTCTTGCTGTTGCTCCAAGTATATGTTGGAAGGATTTTAGTAGTAAGTTGTAAGGAAATGACTGGGCACTGCAACATTTATTTTCTATTTAGATAACATTTGGTAGAGAATTCACTGAAGTTTGAGTATGACTCATTCACATCATGAAGTTGAGCTTAAAAAAAGTGTAACCTTCAGTTTTGGAAGGGAGTTTTTATGTGCTCAAAAGAACAAACCTTGTATTTCTGTCTCTTTTATAGCAGGCTGTTTGCTGCCTAGGGGATATCAGATATGATGTGGTAGTGTTTGGTTTTAAATTAAAATGGAGCATCTCCTTAGAAGCCCTCAAGCAACTTCACTCATAACATCTGTTCAGTTGTATTTTATTGTAGAACAATCTAGAGGTGACAGAATTTAGTAATGTTGATGTTTGGCAAGTATCATAAACTTTAGCCTTCCACACTTAAATGTAAGAGGCCCTAAATGTATTTGATGTGTGATATAAAGGAGTTTTGGTAATGTATATCACTGGGTGATAGCTCCCGAGGACAATCTGCCACCTTCTCTGCTAACAAGCTGGAGAGCAGCACCTTCTTGTAATTCCTAGGACTGGTGCTGAACTGCGTATCATTTTATGAGGTAGCAAAAGTGGGCAGCAGCTGGAAGGAAAGCTTCTTCCTCAGCTGTGCCATTGCTTCAGTAGTCCCTCTGTCAGTGAGCAGCTAGAGTAATATTCCTTGGGGGATGCTAGAAGCTGGAGTTGCACATTTCTACTTGGCATCTTTTTTTCAGAGCTGTAAAGTAAATCCTATTCCGACGACAGTTGTTGAGCGCTACAGTAAACCTGAGTTGAATGACTTCTGCCAAGCCAAAATTTGTGGTTGCCAGGTCTGCCTCACTTGTCTTCGATAACCATGTTAAGCTTTGGAATTCCTGAGTACAGTTCTTTGACTATAGAATGACAGCCCCCAGAGTAGGATGACAGTCTCTGCAACCAGATCAGCTGCTCTGGGCATTCCAGAGGACTGATTCTATTCCTAGGGGCTACCTTTCCACTCTGTTTGTCATTCAAGTTGCAGAACACTTCTGCTACTCCCAGTGACTGTCCTTTCACTCTGGTGGCCGTCATTCTACTCCCAGAACATTTTTGCTGCTCTCAGGGATGGTCATTCCACTCTGGGGCCTGTCGTTTCAGTTGCAGAATACTTCTGCAACACTCAAGAACCATCATTCCACTCTGAGAACTGTCATCCCAGGCCCAGCACACTTCTGCTACTCCCAGGGATTGTCATTCCAGTCCCAGAGCAGGCTGTCTGGGTCAAGAGACTCGCTTTGTAAATCCATTCTGTATTTTCATTGTAATTCTGTATTTTCATTTGTGTGCTGTAATGTATTTCAGTGTAGCCCATACAAGTCTATTGGCATTCTTGCCTCCCACTATATCAAGTTGGCTATCCTGTCATTCATTTTAGCACATCCCTCCTTATTAAACTGCTTTGGAGTTGATTCTCTGCTTTGACATTGGTTGTGTTAGGCTTGCCACATTACCCCATGTTGTGCTGGGATTCCCTGGTTCTGCATTGGTTCTGTTGGGCTTGTTGGTTCTGTTTGCATTAGGAGGCTTTTGGCTAGTGGCTGCTTTGCTTGCTTTTGTGTTTTTGGCTATTGTTTGCCCAGGATAAAGCATTGAATTCTCCCTCCGCCCACCGCCATAGGAAACAATGGAGGATGACTCAAGGCACTTTGTTCAGGGGCCTATGGGATTGGACTTCTTGGTCCAATTCACTTGAAACTTGAGGGATATTCAGTGGACAGGCACCCTCAGCTGTGTTGTAGTTTTGATGCCATTTGCTTAAAAAAAACAACAAACCAGCCCATCCAGCCCCCTGGAAAGATTCCCATAGAGAATACTGGAGCTGAATAATATAAAATCCTCCCCCCCCCCCCCCCCACACAAGAATGCAGATCCAACTGCCAAACCAGCATTTGGGACCTGAATAACTGCGAATACAGGTAGTTTTGGGCTCCCTGATACATGGATCAAAAAATACCGATTTTTGTGTGTGTGATACATATCCCTAGTATTAAGTAATAGTGAACTTGCACACATTTTATTATTAGATGGAATTAGTGGACTCATTCAGATGTAACAGCCAAATTATAGATCAAGATGGGTAGCCGTGTTAATCTGTCTGTACAGCAGAAAAGAGTAAGAGTCCAGTAGCATCTTAAAGACTAACACAATTTGTGGTATGGTATGAGCCTTTGTGAGTCACTGCTCACTTCTTCAGATACAACTAGAATGGCAGTGCCATTCTAGCTGTCTCAGAAAAAGTGACGGACTCCCATTCTAGCTGTACCTGAAGAAGTAAGCAGTGACTCATGTTTGATCTGGAAATACGTGGTGAAGAATTACAAAATGTACAGGGTGAATTAGTCTCATTCCCTAGATTTAGTGGGGCGTGTTCCTATAGAAAATGCTCTTTAGTGTGGGTCTGTTGTTTAACCAAAAAGAGTACATGCATGGGAGCTATGTCTTCCTTTTTGCCCTGCCTTACCTCATGCTATTGCTATTCTTCCAAGCCCAGTGTTCTCTAACTGTATATATTGGGAATCCCACACTTGGATCTCTTCCCTGGTTTTATCAGAGTCCAACTCGCAACACAATACCTTGCATTTATCCCTGGTTATAACAGCATCCTTTTTCTTTTGTTTTTCAGAATAAATTTTACATAGAAACAAAGCTTAACCGTGACTTAAGAAATGACCTTATAAAACTGTTTACGGAACATGTTGCAGAAAAGCACATTTACAGCCTGATGCGTAAGTAAAATGCTTGGCTTTTCTTTTTGTAAAATACTAGGGCAATAGGATTCTCTTGTGTTGTAGCGTTAACAAAATTTTGAAGTGTATAAATGGAAAAGCAGAATTGATAGCAAGGCAAATTATGTACTAGCACCATTCTGATACCATTTCAAAAGTGCTTAATTGAAGATCGGATTTAAAGGTCAGATGATGGGAGCTGGTGATTCCTGGTATGTTGGGGAAACTGAAATGAAATTGAGTCTGTTCATATACATCTGAAAAGGAGATATGACGCATGCATCCTTGCCAGCATAATGTAGTAATAAACTTTCCTTGCTTCAGAGGAGACAACTGGCATTCTTCATTGAGTTCACTTATGATACAACATATTTAGTCTAGCATTTGGCTTTCTTTGTGAAAACTAACTTTGCATAACCTTCAAAGCTTCCCTATTCCAAAGACTCATGGGAAGTAATGTCCTTTTTAAGAGTTACTTGCAAAGCTTTATTAAAAAAATATATTGTACATACCCTCATTATCCCCTGTAACTAAAGATTGGATCTAAAGATGACCTTAGCCCTGCTGTGTAGGGGAGGGCAGGATAGAAATCCAATTAAATAAATAAATAGAAAAAATAAATTAGTGACAATGGGATGACACCCAAAGGTTTGTAACTTTTACCAGGTCATTGGTCACGTCCCCTGGAAATAAGAACTTAAGGCTTAAATAGAAAAATGTATACATTTTAAAAAAGAAACTGCAAATCCAATGTATATGCAATAATGCAACTCTGTCCATTGATAAAGGACTGTCTAAGATGAGGTTCTAAGAGAGACTGTCCCTACTAAAATGAATACCCTATTCCTGCCCCAGTCAGCACTGCGCATGCCTACTGATGGATGAAGAGTGATATCCTTTTCAGCCTGGCAGTTTCCTTATGATGCTGGTAGAGGGTTCAATCAGATTGCCTTGCGGTCTTCCCTTTGGTCTTGCTGAGGCATCCTTGTCTCTTCAGACAGTCCCCACCACAGATCTTCTAGCCTATTCCTTGACTACCTGTGCTTTTTCTGCTGCCTCATCTTTGATGGTGAATCCTTCTTACCTTCATCCTGTTTCTTATAAGACTTTGTCTGGTAGCTCTCTTTACTCCCCCCCCCTCCCCCAAGATCTTCTGCTTCCTTTCTCCTCCTTGCCTGTCTGTCTCAGTTGCCTGTTATATAGCCACAGGATGGTTCTGTGCAATCAGCTGCTGCTACTTGTCTGGCCTTGTTTTGCTTGATTTTGGAATATTGGGCTTTAGAATCTAAGAACATAAGAGCACCCATGCTGGATCAGGCCAGTGGCCTATCCAGTCCAACATTGTGTCACACAGTGGCCAAAACCCAGGTTCCATCAGGAGGTCCACAAGTGGGGCCAGAACTTCAGAAGCCCTTCCTCTGTTGCTCCCCAAGCACCAAACATACAGAGCCAGTTTGGTGTAGTAGATAAGTGCGCGGACACTAATCTGGAAGAACCGGGTTTGATTCCCCACTCCTCCACTTGCAGCTGCTGGATGACCCCTTGGGCAAGCCATAGTTCTGTACCAGGTGTTCTCTCAAGGACAATTGTCTCAGAGCTCTCTCAGCCCCACCTACCTCACAGGGTGTTTGTTGTGGGGAAATGAGTTTGTAAGCCGCTCTGAGACTACAAGTGAAAGGTGGGGTATAAATCCATTCTCTTCTTCCTCTTCTTCTTCTTCTTCATCTTCTTCTATACCTTGTGGCTGATAGCCACTGATGGACCTCTGCTCCATGTTTATCCAATCCCCTCTTGAAGCTGTATATGCTTGTAGGCGCCACCACTTCCTGCGGCAGTAAACTCCATGTGTTAATTACTCTTTGGGTGAAGAAGTACTCTCTTTTATCTGTTCTAAGCCTACTGCTCATCTATTTAATTGAGTGCCCACGAGTTCTTGTATTGTGAGAAAGGGAGAAAAGTACTTCTTTCTTTACCCTTTCTATCCATGCATAATTTTGTAAACCTCTGTCATGTCACCCCCAATAATTCTTTATCCAAGCTAAAGAGTCCTAACCTCTTTAACCTTTCTTCATAGGAAAGGTGTTCCATTCCCTTAATCATTTTACTTGCCCTTTTCTTCACCCTTTCCAGTTTGATAATATCTTTTGTGTGCTGCGGTGACCAGAACTGTGCACAGTATTCCAAGTGAGGCCGCATCATAGATTTATGCAGGGGCATATACTGACTGATTTGTTTTCAATCCCCTTCCTAATAATCCACAACACAGCATTTGCCTTTTTTATTGTAGTTGCCCACTGAGTCAACATCTTCAGTCAGTTATCTACCATGACTCGAAGATCTCTCTCCTGGTCAGTTACCACCAGTTCGGACCTTATCAACATGTATTGATAGGATTTTGGGCTCCAATGTGCATTACTTTGCACTTGCGCACGTTGAAGCTCATTTGCTTTGTTGATGTCCTCTCACTCGGCCTCAACATATCCCTCTGGAGCGCCTCACAGTCCTCCCTGAACAACTTAGTGTAAGCTTAGCCACTTGACTGCTTACTCCCAATTCCAAATCATTAATGAACAAGTTAAAAAGCACCGAACCTGAGCCCTGTGGTACCCCACTGCTTACCCCCTTCCACTGTGAAATCTGACCATTTATACTCACTCTCTGTTTCCTGTTAATTAACCAGTTTCTAATTCACAAGAGGACTTGTCCTCTTATCCCATGTCTGCTGACTTTACTTAGGAGCCTTTGGTGGGGAACTTCATCAAAAGCTTTCTGGAAGCCCAGGTAAACAACATCAGTTGGGTCACCCGTGTCCACTTTTCTTCACCTGCTCGAAGAACTCTAAAAGCTTAGTAAAACAAGAACTTCCCTTACAGAATCCATGCTGATTTTTCCTCAATAGCTTTTGTTCATCAATGTGCCTACTAATTCTATCTCTAATAATGGATTCTACCAACTTACCTGATCTAAGACTGGCATGTAATCTCCTGGATCTCCTCTGGGGCCTTTTTTGAAGATGGAAGTTACATTAACTACCTTCCAGTCCTTGGGAATGGAGGCAGATTTTAGTGATAGATTGCATATTTTTGTCAGGAGATCCACAAGTTCCCATTTGAGTTCTTTCAGAACTCTTCAATGTACGGCATCTGGGCCTGGTGATTTGTCAGTTTTTAATTTGCCCTATCATTGTAGGACCTCCACTTTCACCACTACAATCAAACGCAGGTCTTTCAGCACCCCTCCTGAAATCGGCAGTTCTAGAGTGGGCATGCTTCTCTGCCATTTCCCTATCATCCTTTAGTAATACTTTCCTCCCTTGGTCATCCAAGGGCCACACTAGTTTTCTGCTTCTAATATATTTGAAGAAATTTTTACTGTTTTTCTTTGTTTTTTGCATTATGTTCCTCAAAGTCCCTTTTTGCCTGTCTGATCACTGACTTGCATTTAATTTGCCAGAGCCAGTGCTCACTTTTATTTACCTCACTCAAACTAGCATCCCATGGCTTAAAGGAGCCCTTCTTACCTTTTATTGCTTCCATTACTTTGTTTATTAACCATCCAAGTCTTTTAATTGTATTTGAGCTTCTAGTGTTGTAGTTTTAAACACTCTCCAAACTTCCTGAAGGGGTTTGACCCTCCTTACCTTTCCTTTCAGTTTCTTCTTCACAAGCCCCCTCATCTGAGAGAAGTTATCCCTTCTATAGTTAAACATGGTTTTGTTGGTCTCCCTATTTTTATAAATGCTAAACTTAATAGCATTATGGTCACTGTTCCCAGCTGGTGCTATCACGTTTACATCTCTCACCAGGTCATGAACAATACTTAGGACCAAGTCCAGGATGGCCTCCCTACTGGTAGGTTCTGTGACCATGGCACAGTCATTGAGAGTATCTAGAGGAAAAAAGAGAATACTGTGATGATAAATTTGTCCTCTGTTTAAATGATTTGCTATTTAATTGGATTGGAAATCCTATTCTCTCGACATTTCTATTAAGCTGTGTTACCAGTTTTCACAGTGCTTTTCTAGCTGTAAAGTCGCATCTGCTACACATTTTCCTGGAAGTGTATAACAAAATAGGATGTTGCTGAGCCAGTTTAACATTCGGGGGTGGGGGGAGTGTGTCTCAGTTCTCTCTGACTTAAAAATGTATTTGGAAATGAGCATTTGAGGATCAAGCTAGAGATAGAACCTGCTGGTAGCGTGGTAGCTTTATGCCTAATATGTGAAAAGTGCTATTTTCCTCACCAGGTAGTCTGTATAATGTGTTTTTATCTAAATATGTTACTCATCTCCCAGGGAGGAGAACTGGTTTCTGCTGTAGCATTAACCTGCGCTAATTTACATGAAGAAATATAAAAGTTTAAAAAATATTATCTTAAACCATGACAGGTTAACTTTAGCATCTTTACAGTTTTTAGCAGGGGGTGCTCAAGCTTCTGATGTGAATTAGCAGCATTTTGAGTCATTTAAAGTTTTAAAGGTTAATATCAAGAAAACACTCTGTTTACTGACTTATTCAATACAATTGTAACTTGAATGGTGGTGCTAAATTCATTTCAGGATTTGGCTTTTGCTTTTAGGCAAAAAACTAACAACTCCTGTGCAAGTTATAATGGTTGATTTAAGTACACATAATGTGGAAAAAATGGCTAGAGAACTTTTTCTCCTTGTACGTTAGAATTTGAGGTCACCCAGTGAAAACAGAGAGAACAGATGACTTTACACAGCATATAATTAACTTATGGAACTCACTAACGTGAAATATGGTAAAGACCACTTGCTTTAGTAGCTTTAAAAGGGTTTAGAAAAATTCAAAGAAGTTAGGTCTGTGAACAGCCGTTAGCCATCAGAGCTGAATTAGCCCTTCAGATTCAGAGACAGTATACCCCTGAATACTCCCTGCTTTTGGATTTCTGAGAAACATGATTAGCCACTGTGGAGGAAAGTTTGCTGGACTACATTGTTCCAGAAAGGCTCTTATGTTTTACTTGAACCAAGAGGTTATAGTTTTCTCAAGCTACATAATGCTACAGAACTGGTATTAAAAGAAAATGTTGAAAAAGATAGAAACCAAGGCCACAGATAATCGAAAGTACTGATTTACTGTATAAAGCTCTGTTGGCTTGACTTGGTCTTAACTTTCAACTAATCTGACTTCATACTGTACACATTTTAAACATCATTTTTGAGGTGTTAATATACCCATGTTATCTAATTTTGATTTTAAAAGCTTAAAATCGTTTCTTAACATCCTGAAAAATTGTTGACAGTTTTAAAGTTCCTACTGTGCCATAGCTGAAATAGGAACTATTTGAAAGAGCCAATATTTTATGCTTCTTAAAGTCTCTTATTAACACAGTTAACTTTTAAGATCTATTTGTTACATTTTTATCCCAGTCTTTTCCCATAGAATTCATGAGTATATGGTTCTTCGCTCCATCTGATCCTCTCAACAACCCTGTAATGCAGGTAGGCTGAGAGTGACTGGCCCAACATCATCAATGAGCCACATTTCTGCCATTCTTGTCTGGCACTATAACCACAGTGTAGATCCAAACCCAACCCATGTAAAAGACTGATCCATGCCTTATAGTATGCCATAAGTAGAATGCAGACAGATCCTAAATGGCTGTCTGTCAAAGGTGGTTAGTGGTTTAGCAAAGCCTGTGCTAAGACTAGAGTTATTTTTGTTAATGTGGCATTATTGCAACTGACCAGTAAAAAGCAAGCTCATCTCTTAGTGCGCTGAAAGTTAGTAAAAAGCCCAGTAGCACTTTTAAGACTAACAGCCTTTATTTATTTATTTTATTATTGATTTTTTACTATTTCTGCAGCTATATCGCTAATAACTACACTATATTACCCTACACAGAGAATACCGTTTGCAATAATCAAGTTAACTAACTTTTAAAGCTGAAAAGCCATATACTTTCTTGGTTAAACAATTTAAGCTCATGTTTCTGCTTCTACCCATAACAAAGCTGATTGACTGGCACATACAGCGACGAAGAAAATGTCTACTATTCCGTTTACATTTAGACATAGTGTACCATCGTTACATATAGTTTATAACATTATTTCTTCTTCGTTCCTCTTCTTGTCTTTTTAATCTCTTTGCTGGGCTTGGGAGCAGCAGCTTCCTTTTCCGAGTCCGATGCTTCTTCTCCACTTTCTGAGCCATCAAAGCCATACATACTTTCCTGTGATTCCAGTGATTCGTCTGACTCTCTCTCCACTTTCTTTTTCTTGCATTTTTCCAAAAATGTTTTGGCTTGTTCTACAGAGTCAATCTTGTAGTTCTTGCTTTTATAGCTGAAAGACAGTCCCTCTGGAATATTCCAACGATACGTGATTGACTCAGACTGTAACCATGTAGTTATGTTCCTATAGGCTTTTCTTCTTTTTCGAATTTCAAATGGAATGTCTTTTAGAACCTTGATTTCTTCTTCTTGGATCTTCAGCGTTGCTCTGTTTGTGGCTTTTAACACCACATCCCTTGTTGATCTTTTGGAGAACCTTATAATGATCTCACCTGGCAGGTTTTTCTTTTTCACAAAAACTGGATAGGTCCTGTAAACCAAATCCATGTCGCTTTGTAGTTGCTCCGCTTCAATACCTGCCAGCGGTGCTAATGCATCACTCAACAATTTTTTAAGATCCTCCCCTTTTTTTTCAGGAACATTCTGCATTCTCAGGAAAAAATTAGAATGTTCCATCTTGTTGCTTTGAAAAGCCTTTTCTTTCTCGATTTTTTTGTAATCTTGAGTCATGCTTGCTTGTTGTTGCTTTTACTTCCAAGAGTTCCTGTTGCAGCTTCTCAGTTCTTTCTCCCGACTCTTTCGTTACCTTCTGCATTGTGTCCATCTTAGCACTGAGAGCTGTCATCTGATCCACTAGAGGTCGCAGCATCGATGAGAGCATTGTGCTCATCTCTGTGGTATCGCCCTTTGCACTCGGAACTCCGCTTCCTGGCTTAGGGGAGGGTCTTTGTCTCCCCGTCATTGTTGCTGTTTCGTTTTGTTTATAGTTAGATAAGAAGAAAGTCTCTTTTTCACACTAATGCGTTTTAAAAGCTCATTTCTTTGCGCATGCGATCCAGCCCTCCAGCATTTCAGGCTGCTCCAGCTGCTTTCAATACTGCAGAAACGCCGTGGGAAAGTCTTGGTAAGCTCCGTTCGGAGGGGGGGGGGGAAGCACTCCACCCAACCCTTCCCAGCCGCTTTATTATGCAAACTCTGTTTGAGACTCACGATTCACTAGTGCGTATCAGGAAGTTTCATTGCTTCTCCGATCGGTATTCTCTGCTGCTTCACGGTTATGCTTGAGTAGCCCAGTGGATTCTGCGGCGGGAAGAACCTACGGGGGTGAAGGAAGGTGCCTCGATCCCGCAGTCGCCACTGCAAGGAGAGACGTCCCTCAAGCCACCCCAGGCAGAGCCCTTTAACTAGGGTCTCTGGGGGTTCGGCACCTGTCTGAAACCCCTTCTACCCCGCCGAAAGCGGATCGCCTCTCCCACAGAGGCGGTGAGAGGCGTCCGCCATTGAGCGTGTCTCTTCCGGAAGTCAGACTAACAGCCTTTATTGTAGCTTTTGAGAAACACACCTCTTCATCAGATGCATGGAGGGTATGAAGAAACTAACTAGAAATATGTAGGTGGTAAGGGGAGGGGGGAGAGGATGCAGAAAGTAAATGCAAAACAGTTGCAAAGTCATGAAAAAGGTAGAATGCGCAAGCCATGCTCCCCTAGTTACCACCAGTATATCTCTGGCTAGTTTCTTCATCCCCTCCCTGCATCAGATAAGCTGTGTTTCTCGAAAGCTTATGCTACAATAAAGTTTGTTAGTCTTAAAGGTGCTACTGGGCTTTTTACTATTTTGTAGCAACAGGCTACCATGGCTAACTCCTCTGGATCTATGCTGAAAGCTAGTTTCTGCAACCCACATGAATTTTCTTATTTCTTCTGTGAAATGGAAATACTGTGAAGCTGTCATTATAAAAGGGCCATGTGATGCAATCATAAGTAACTCTTGAGAAGCACTGAAAGGATAAATATAAGGAGCTGAAAACTCTTAAGCTGTGATCCAAAAAGCCACGTGCAGTGATTCACAGAGCACCTTGACTCTTTTTCTCATCTTCCTTCCAGTCTACTTCAGTGTTGGGGAGCCGATGGAGGAACACTTGATATAGCGTGAAGGGTTGCAATCAGAAAAGAAGTACTGTGACTTGACCGTGCTGTGCCATTATGCTCTCATTTGGGAAAATCCATCTGATTTGTTTGCTGTTCAGCAGACATATGTGAAAGTCAACACTCATTATAGCCCTTTAGTTCTCATTTCAAGAATGAGAGAACACTCTGTAATAATTGAAACACTAGTTCTTGTCCTAGTCATAACCACTTCAGATCAATTCTAATCAAAGTAATTGTTTGACAGCTCTTTGCATTGGGTAGAGATGTAAAATGTCCACAAACTGTGAAGGTATGGGGCAAAATGTGCTTGGTTTCTCCCCCTCTGCATCCTCCATTTTTTCTTGGGATTGGGTAGAATTAGACATTTGAGGAAATTGAAATAGGCATTACTTATTTATCATACCTAAAACCTACTTTAAGAACATAAAATGTATTGGGTTGGATCCAAAAGTTGGTTTCAGTTAAAGGAAGGCACTTCCAACAACAGAGTGGAACTTCTCTTCCACTGAAGCCCAGTGAGAGCTCAGGAGGATCCTGTCTTCCAGGAGCAGCATTTCATGGACATCAGTGTGCTGCAGTGGGACAGGGGTGGCAGAGAAGTTCTATCCTGTTGTTGGAAATGCCTGCTGTTAAAAAAAAAAAGTCTGGATCCATCCAATTATGCACATTTATCATCACAAAGTGTATTGCAATATATTTATGAAATTTAAATGTTTAAAACCCTTAACCAAACAATTTCAAATATCCCCAATATTGAAGATGGAGCAGTAAACTGCTGGACTGTATGTACCGAAACATGTCTTAAGGGTTTACCACCAACTGGGAGAAAATAGGAGCGGGAAAATGTAACTGCTTGATAGTGGAAATCTTGAATCTTTTAGTAAAGCCAGTTTGGTGTAGTGGTTAAGTGCGCAGACTCTAATCTGGGAGAACCGGGTTTGATTCCCCACTCCTCCACTTGCACCTGGCTGAATGACCTTGGGCAAGCCATAGCTCTGTACCAGCTGTTCTCTCAAGGACAGCTTGGGAAAAAGCTCTCTCAGCCCCACCTACCTCACAGGGTGTCTGTTGTGGGGAGGGGAAGGGAAAGGAGTTTGTAAGCCGCTCTGAGACTCCAAGTGAGTGAAGGGCGGGGTATAAATCTAATCTCTTCTTCTTCTTCTTCTTCTAAATGGAATTTGTTATTATCTGTTCTTAGAAAACAAGAAATGTATTTTGAATGAGCTCAGAAAAATAAATATGGCTGAAACTTATAAACTGACAAGAGTTTTCCACTGCCTTTGAAGTACTTTCAGAGAGGCAATGCATCCCATGGTATATATGCATTCTTTTGTTGCCTTATAATATTGCACATCATATTTATATATCTAATAGCCAAGTGCCCCTGTGTGTGTGGATATCTAAATCTGCACACCGAGGGCACTTGGGGGGCAGAAATATCTTAAAAGTTTAAAAAACTAGACCAGGGATATTTAAATCCCCCCCCCCAAAGTAAAAGAGTGTTCCCTGCAGGTGCGCAGAGAACACTTTGGGAACTGTGGTGGGCCAGTGGCTAAGAGCCTTTGAGGCTTCGCCGTGTCGGTGCCCGGGGGGGGGGGGGGGGATCGGCAGGCCTGGCGACTGAGAATTGCTTAGGCCTCGCTGTCAGTGCCTGGGGGGAATCAGCAGGCCCATGCCTTGCCATCAGAATGGGGGGGATTGGCGGGCCTGGCGGCTCACACAGGCCTTGCCGTTGGTGTGTGGGGGGGAGGATTGGTGGGCTTGGTGGTTTAGAGCTGCACGGGCCTCACCGTGGGTGCAGGGGGAAGAAGGATTGGCGGGCCCAGTGACTCAGAGCCAGACGGGCCTCGCTGTTGGTGCAGGGGAGGGAGGATTGGTGGACCCGGGGCTCAGAGCCGCATGGGCCTCGGTGCGGGGGGGAAGGATTGGCGGACCTGTGGTTCAGAGCCATGCGGCAGGCCTCGCAATTGGGGCAGGGGAGGAAAGGATTGGTGGCCCAGGCCTCGCCATCATTACCGGGGGGGGGGGGGAGAAGGCTTATCTGTGGCTGCTTCCTCCTCCTCCACATGGAGCTCCTTCTCTCCCTGCCCTGCAAGTACCATAGGTCCCGCCTCTTGTCAATATACAGGGCTTTTTTTGTAGAAAAAGCCCAGCAGAAACTTATTAGCATATTAGGCCACACCCCTGGCAGTGCAGCTCCCTCCCAGGATCAGCTTCCCCAGGTGCTCCGTGGCTTGCGGGGCGCCTGGGGAACCCGAGGGAAGGAAGGCAGTTTCTGGGTCGGCTTCCCCAGGTGCCCCGCAGCTGCAGGGCACCTGGGGAACCCGAGGAGGACTGCCTTCCTCCCCTGGATCAGCTTGGCCTTCCCAGGTGCCCCGCCAAGGGGGGGAGACTGTAGGCATGGCCAACTCAGAAGCCAGCCAGAACTCCATTCCTGTGCGTTTCTGCCCAAAAATAGCCCTGTCAATATATATAATTCTAAACATGGCCAAATCTGTGGATACTTAAATCTAGAGACTGGAGCCATGAACTAACAGCACAGATCTTTTACAACTCTCTCCCCGCAACCCAGGTTTGTAGAAAAATTGGATTAATCCACCAAAAAAGGGTTAATCCACCAAATAATAGAAATAGTGCCTATAGCTTTCAGAAACAAATGCTATCAATGGCCATTGCTACACAATGACAACAGCACTGCAAACCTTCAAGCCTTGGTTTCTGTCAGTAAAAGGGAGCGGGAAGTGGTAGGGCCCTTTCAGAGCTGTTTTCGCCTTTGAGGAAGGACTCATCAGGTCCCACAACAACAGGTAGCTACCACTTTACTTGCATGACTTACCTGGCTACTGTTCAACAGCACCAACACCATCAAAGCCAGTATTGTGTAGTACTTAAGAGTTTCAGATTAGAATCTGTGAGACCCAGGTTCAAATCCCTTTTCTGCTGCAGAAGCTCACTGCGTGACCTTAAGCTAGTTAGACATTTTCAGCCTAACTTACCTCACAGGGTTGTCCTGAGGATAAAATTGACAAGAAGAGAACAATGTAAACTACTTTGGATCCCATTGTTGAGAAACATGGGGAATTAATAAATAAAGAAATAAAGGGAATAATAAACATAGCTCCAGATGGGGGGCAGATAGAAGGTAGGTTGATGAGTGGGTGGGAATGAGAGAAGGAAGCCTGGAAAGATGAAGATGTAGGGGTTGCTGGGATGAGGGAAAGAGGAAACAGTGGGAGAAAGAAGATAGAGGGGAAATTGATGGGCCTCTCCCTGCAAGTCCTTTTAGATTCCCCACCATGCATCTAGGCCTGGCCTAGTGTCCAACACCATACAGTTGGGCCCAACCCAGTGACTAGCACTGTGCAACTGAACCATAGTTTTCCCAGGTAGAGGCTGCCAAGTGGAGGGAAGGAGGGAAAAGTTAAGACAGGGGGCAGATAAAGGTAGGTTAGCTGCTGGGTAGAAAGAAGAGCAGGGATTAGGAAAAGGGGAAAGGCTATAGGGGCTTAAGGGAAAGAGTAAATAGTGGGGGAGAGAATGAGCCACACATGACCCATAAATCCTTACAGGTCCCCCCATTCATTGTCTTAGGTTGTTGTTAGAAGGAATTCTAAGAAGGTAAAAGACACCAAATGATATTTTGAAAATTTGCCTCCAAAAGCATTTCATTTATCATGGGGGGATCCTAAGGATTAGAGGGAGTCCTATCCTCACCCTCTATTTTTCCAGTTTTCCCTGGGCCTTGATTTTTCTGAACTTGGGAGCTGTAAAGGAAAAAAAATTGTTTGAAATAAAATTTCAGAATGTGGCTATCTTTGTTTATGTTATGTTTTATGGGAGAAAACATGGTTATAAACAGGGGTCCTTTCGTAAAAAAAGAGGTGCAGGAGCTCATTAGCATAACTTATTTGCATATGCCACACCCCCTGACGTCACCGGAAGTGTCAAAAGGCCACACATCCCTGACGTCATCGGCAGTGTGTCAGAAGGCAAGAAGGGAGGGAGGGGGAAGGAAGGAAGGAAAGGAACAGGAAGGAAGGTAGGTAGGTAGGTAGGTGGGGGAGAGAGAGAGAAGGAAGGAAGGAAGGAAGGAAGGAAGGAGGGAGGAAGAAAGAAAGAAAGGAACAGTAAGGTAGGTAGGTAGTTGGGGGGGAGAGAGAAAAAAGGAAGGAAGGAAGGAAGGAACAGGAAGGTAGGTAGGTAGGTGGGGGGAGAGAGAGAGAAGAAAGAAGGAAGGGGGGAGGGAGGAAGGGAGAGGGGAAGGAAGAGGGAAAGGAAGGAACAGTAAGGTAGGTAGGTAGTTGGGGGGAGAGAGAGAGAGGAAGGGAAGGAAGGGGGGAAGGAAGGAACAGGAAGGTAGGTAGGTAGGTGGGGGGAGAGAGAGAAGGAAGGAAGGAGGGAGGAAGGGGGGAAGGAAGGAAGAAAGGAACAGTGGTAGGTAGGTAGGTGGGGGGGAGAGAGAGAAGGAAGGAAGGAAGGAACAGGTAGGTAGGTAGGTGGGGAGAGAGAGAAGGAAGGAAGGAAAGAAGGGGAAAGGAAGGAACAGGAAGGAAGGAAGGGGGAAAGGAAGGAAGGAACAGCGCCGCGGCCCTGGGACTTGGAGGGCGGGGGGGCAGGAGGGGGCCGCTCCCGGGGCCTGCGGCGCTTGCCGGGCCGCGGGACTTTGAAGACGGGGGGAAAGTGGGGAGGGCAGGAGGAGGCCGCTCCTGGGGCCTGCGGCGCTTGCCGCGGCCCCGGGACTTTGAGGGCGGGGGGGAGGGCAGGAGGAGGCTGGTCCCGGGGCCGGCAATGCTTGCCGCGGCCCCGGGAGTGTGAGTGGGGGGGGAGGGCGGGGAGGGAAGGGAAGGGGGTTCTCCCCGGGCCGGCGGCGGCCTGTCACGGCCCGGGAAGAGTGAAGGGGAAGGGGAGGGGAGGGGCTTTTTCCTGGGCCAGCGGCGGCCTGCCGCTGCCGGGAGGAGTGAGCGGGGGGCGGGGCTTTGTTAAGTCCCCGCCCTCCTCTCTCCCGGAGCAGCGCTCCGGCGCGCCCCGGCCCCAACGGAGCCCTGGTTATAAAGTATACTTGCAAAGACTAGTCATTTGGTTAGCTTATCAGTTGTTGCTAAGGGGAGATTTAAATGCATGAAGCTGCCTTACACTGAATCAGACCATTGGTCCATCAAGGTCGGTATTCTCTCTTCATACTGGAAGTGGCTCTCCAGTCAAGGTTTTTCTCATTGTGTGTTGCCTGGTCCTTTTAACTGAAGATGCAGCGGATTAAACCTGGGACTTTCTGCATACAAAGCAGATGCTCTACTACTGAGCCATATCCTCTCAAAAGGTCACTAAGAATGGCTTTCAGGTTCAGATTAGAGTTCCAGTTAAGCAGGACAACATGAGGGGTATTGTTAACTGTGGAACACAGAGACCAGTCAGGCTTGACACATGTCAGCTGTTGATTGGCTAGAACCTTTCTGAGCAGGTACATAAGGAAGATGAGAGAGCTCACAAGGGAGGCAGTGGAGTGGTGGCTGGCAGGCAGAAGTTCTGCAGAAGGAGTGAAGCCAATGTCTTTCAACAGCTGAGTAAATAAGAGTCTGAAGGTTTCCCATCAAGGAAGGGCAGGAGAAAGAACACAGTTAATCCTGTTTAGAGTGACAGGTAGATTACCTCAGTAGGTCCAGAGGGAAAACTGTAAGTCACTTTGAGTCAACCATCCCAAAGAAGTAGCAATATCAATCTGAATGTCATTGTTCATCAGTTAATAGATAAAGTACTGGCTAGAGTGGAGGAGCTGGAAAATTTGGCTGTTATGCATGTGAGGGGGTATATAAATTTGATTTGCAGATATTTTTTTCCCAAATAAGTTTTTATTTCTAGGAATCTGACCAATGTCGCGGTGAGGGATACAACTCTTGGGGTCCTAACTGGGTTACCAGAGGGAGAAGCACCCCCCTCAAATATTGCTGTTTATTTGTATGAGGAACAAGAAATTCTTCATATTTTTTTGGGTAAATGCCATTCTTAGTAGAGCTGAACATTGTCAGTTGACCCCTTTTGGCATCAGTGAGAGCTCTTACAAACAAATTGGTGTACTGTCTTGCTCTGACTGGGCCAGTGCTAGGCTTGTCCTTTCTCCATATGTCAGAGACATATCCTTGGCTCTGCATTTTGTACTTGGTCTTATAGTCTTACATCATGCTTTTGTGGAAACTCTAAACTCCCTTCCCAGGCACAAGAGGAGATTTCTGGCCCTTGATGTAATGCTCAGATTGCTTTTTTTTTTGTGGGGGGGCGATCATGTGGAAAATAGTAACTGGACTGTAAGATTATATATTCTGATAAGAATTACTGGTCAAGTAATAGATTTTTTTCTTTGAATATCCATTTTTCTATAGTGATGTCAGTTTATGTGTAATCTCCACACATCTTAATGGTCTTATAGAACTCATTTTCTATAGTTTCTATTATTGACAGTTCTATTATTGATAGTTCTGATGTTCTTGAAGGGGGCGTTATTTTTGTATCTCTAACTGCTTTCATTCTGCCACTGATTACTATTTGATTTTTTTTAAAAAAATCTGTTTTTGTAACCCTTTAATTTTATGTTGTGAGTCACCTTGTCTGTCCCTTGTGAGAAAAATAAGTGAAATATAAATCTCTAAATGCATATGGAAGACTGCTGCATTTTATTTTCAACTGGTCCATGGACTTAAGACTCGGAAGTTCATCCATGTTGATATAAAATTTATATGGTGTGAGTAAATTACCTCAAAACTGGCTGTTGAGGATGCCAACTCTGCTCTTGATTAATTTAATCATAACAACTGTGAAATGAAATACACCAAAGGGAAAAACACAACGAAGTAAGAAAATCAATAGCTGGCTATTAAACACACTGACTTCAGCCTTTCCTACTCTTATGACATAGGATTAATACCATATGATTAAAATAAATCTTGGTAATTGAACCATGTTAATAAGGAAAAGTTTATTTTTGCCTTGGGTATAACTGAGCACATGGATGTATCCTCAAAAAATCCTTACATTTGACTGGTTACTGATCTTCATAAAATCAGACAGTTCGAAATTGGCCTCATTAATATCAGATTGCCTTTCCCATCTCTGTTTTAGAAAAACAGTGAATTATGTGATACAGATTTCTGATGTTGTGCTGCAGTTTATGAACTCTGCAAAGCAAGAAGAGTGATAGGACTGCTATGCATCACTGTTTCCTTCTAGAGAAGCATGGATATATGTTTTGTACTGGCCAGTGAGTAGACTGAGGGACTCCAGAAAATGAGTTGCATCAGTTCAGTTTTACTTCCTGTAGCTCTTCAGTCTGTGACCATCTTATGTGGTTGGAAACTTCCTCATTCATGTATATGAATTAATCATTTGGTGCTGCAATTCCCAGTGGTCCCAGTCTACAAGAGTGCCAAAATGTGCACCAGAGGGAAAATTACTTACCTAGCACTAACTCATAACTAATCTGACAGGCTGGGTCAAGGTGTCTCCAGCACAGCAGTACACCGGAGAACTTGACAAGAGTTTATCTTGCATCTTCCTCACCAGAAATAGACATTCTGTGCTGGTTGCATTAGGCCTTGGATTCCCTTTGTGGGCTAATAAATCGGTGTTGTGATGCTCCTGACTTTTGATGCTTCAGCTGATGCTGTAACACACACACACACAAACTACTGCCTTGAGACTAGGAAGAAGCTTGCCAGATTGACAGCTTTTCGTTACCTGTCTTTTTTGACCTGCTCAGTGGAAAGCTATCTTTCCATTCCTTCCTGAACATTCCCACCACCTTATTTCTTACTTGAAGGAGCAACTTGCTCATCCAGCTGATGTTTTCCAGTGACATGATGAGTGACATGTTTATCCACCCCAGCATAGGCTTGCCGGGGAATTCCTTGTACTCATGGCAGTAGAAGCCTTTCTTCGTAGAAGGATAGCAAGTAAGAGTTCACATGGAAAAGAAACAAGGGTGGCTGTAGTAGTAGAATCTGTGGGGTTTGTTTCTTGCAAAAAAATTTACATATTCACTTGCAATAAGTATTACAGCAGGCTGTAAGTAGTATTGATGAATCTACAGGGGGAGCAAGCAGTGACTTGTAATGCATTGCAGTTAGATTGTCATTATACTGCTTAGGTCTGTGCTTTTGAACAGGGAACAATATGCAAGTATGCTAACTGTGCACAATATTTAGTTAAAAATTGCAGACAAGTGGAAAATCGCTTGTCTGCTTTTGGGAAAAAGGTGTCCCAAGTTTGCAGTGTCAGGAAGGCAGAATTCAGGAAGGCAGAATTCTCTATAGAAATAAGCTGAAGGTTTTAAAAGTCTAGGTGGCATCCATATTGAGTTGTTTTCAAGTAGGGTTCACATGGTAGGTTAATATTTTGCATGAAGCAGTCTTACGTTGTGAGGCAGTAAATACTGAACAAATCAATAATTGGCATTAAAATTTAATTGTAAATTGGTTTCTCTTCTCATTTCAGCTTTACTCCTAGAAGCTCAGTCCACGCCTTTTTGGATAAGCCCTTCCACTATGGCAAACATTGTGAAAGGATTATATATGCTTAGGCCAGGTAACTTGTTCTTTCTTGAATAGTCTGTAACTTCCTATTGCAAACCAGACTTTTGGTGTGTGTCAGATCCTCTTCAGGGCATAGTACAGTAAAATATCAGTGGATTGTTCCAGCAAGACTCTTTCAAGTCTTGTCAGAATTTCTGTTGATCCTTGAAGATGAATTTGACAAGTGCTGGTGCAGCCAACCTTAACATCAGACTGCTTGGCATTTGTTTTGGCTTAGGTTTGGTTGGCATTGAGTAAGAATTATGCCTGGATAGGGTCACAGTCATTTCTGATGGCATATGAGAAAAAAATATTTGGCTGTCAGAATTGTTCTTGCTTGCCCTGGTGTTAGGCAGAGCATGATTTCATCTAGTAAATGTAGTATGCATGACTGTACAATCCTGATCTCAGTCTTCCTTACAAACTCCCCTGTGAGAACTATTATCTTTCATCTCTTTTTATATTATTGAAGAGCTATAGGTGAGATTGATGCCCAAGACCACCTTGCAGTCAATGGGTGACATATTCAGGTCTCCAAGCTCGACTGTCCATTCCCACTTTCTTTGGATGTAGTTAGGGATGTGTGCTCAGTATTTTTCGGGTATTTATTCAGCTGAATACAGATTTATTCAGCTGAATACAGAGATCTGTACTCAGCTACTGAAGTAGCCGCACCCAAATAAAATGCCTTCTCAGTTCACTTGCTGAGTCGTGCTGTCACAGTGGCACAGTTTGGTGAGTTAACTTTAAATGCTTGCTGACTTCACTCACCGAGTTGCACCGCTGTTGTGGTGCAACTCAGCAAGAGAACTGAGCAAGCGTTTAAACTTTAAATGCCTTATGAGTTTAGTTCATTTGCTGAGTTGTGCCACCGCGGCAGCATGACTCAGCAAGTGAAGTCAGCAAGCATTTAAAGTTTATATCCCTTCTCCATTATATCCTATGGGGATGGTCCCATAATAATTATTTCTCAAATCCCAAAATCATACTGATATTTGGATTCAGGAATATTGGGAAATACTGATAGTTTTCGGGTACGATACACCCAAACACAAAAAATAAGATTTTTTTTTGCATACTCCTGGTTGTAGGTATTAAAAATTGGTTGTATGGTATCATCACCTGTTGATTCTAAAATAGTGAGAATAGAAATGAGTATTACTGTGGGATGGTGTCTATTAATGATTTGCTGGGGTTATCAACTCAAAAAAATGGGAGTGCAAAAGCAATGCAATATTTTTGTTAGTGCCAGTATGGCACTTTGTTATATGAACTACTCCACAGTAGTCATCTTGCCCGGCTTATACAGTTCCATTTTTATAGATAGGGAGCCAAGTTATGAGGGAAAGTGATATGTCTAAGCCCATCATTTGAATCCATAGATAGAGTTTAGATACGGGGTTGAGCAAAAAAAAGACACAGGGGGGCTTTATTTGCCGTGATCCATAATGTTGATTTCTTTTGTTTTCTGCGATGGAATTTGAAATCCTATAAACTAGATTGAGTCTATATTTTTAAATCAAAATTACTAGTATAGGGTGAAGAAGACTTACTTTTATTTATTTAAAACAATTGTATCCCACTGTTCTGCCCAATTGGGGTCTTTAAGGCATCAAACAATTAAAAGAAATTAAAAATAAACTAGCAAGATAGTCAATAAGGGTATCTTGATGAAACAGAAGTCCTTCACCCTCTGGTGGAAGACAATAATCGAGGAATAGACAAACAAGGGGAAATTCCACAATACCAAGAAGCCCATTTTGCAGTTTGCTGCCCCTCTAGCTTCAGATGACAAGAGCACCTTTGAGGATGATTGTAATGATTGGAAGCCACTGCAGATGGGACAAGAGTGGAATGATATGGTCTGTATGAGCCACTCTAGACAGCATTCTTGCTGCAACATTCTGTGCTAACTGTAGTTTTTGGACACTTCAAGGGAGCCTCATGTAGAGCATATTGCAGTAATCTAAACTAGATGTTATTAGGGCCTGTACCACAGTGGCAAGATCTTCCTTATGCAGGAAAGGCCATCGCTGGCTCACCAGCCAGTGCTGGTGGATAGTGCCCTTAGCTACCAATTCCACCTGTTTATCCAACAGGAGACCTGGGTCCAGCAGCATCCCCAGCCTGTAAATCTGCTCTTTTAGGGGGTATACAACCCCATCCAGAATAGGAGCTATCTCAAATTCTTGTATATAGATTGATATAATTATAGACCCTGCAGTTCATCTTGGACACAAACAGGCAGTGACCATTTGATGATTGCCTGTCAAATCAAGTGATTGCCTGTCAAAATCAATTCTTATTTCTTGCTGATAGAGCAAGGACAAGGAAAGCAACAGTAATCCCATCAGTCCATTAGTTGTACCTCAAGAGAAGAAAAATAATCATATGCAAGACTTGCATTCTCTGTTACTGGCACCTTAAAGTACCGTAGCTCCAAGACCTCCTGGTTTGCTACTAGAACTGCTGGGAACTATGGCTAGAGATGTCTTCTAAACAACATTCTCTGTGTCACTCCTGGGAAAACAAGAATCTCACCTAGCTGTAACAAAACAAAACTTTCCCCTCTTTTCATACTTCTCTGACCAGGGTGGCCTGCTGTGATATGTTTATGTGGGGCTTGGATCCTAACTCTCCATTTCCTCTGAGTACACTACACATTGCTTATAAACCTTATTCACAAGGTAGTTGCTAGCTCACATATACTTTAACTGAAGAATGTGTAGTTAAAGTCCATAAATTCTCATTTTATATTGCCTCCCGAGTTAGCATTTTTATAGTGCAAATATCAAGTACATTCATTGTAGGGAGATACTTAAAAAATTAATTTAAACGGGGTAGTTTTAACAATAGGTTCAGTGACTAGGGTTGTGCTGTCTTATACCATTTGGTACATATATAAAATGGCCTTATTCTTTTAAAGGAATCTTAAATGTGATCATTAGTGCAGAAAATAGGGCAATGCATTTTGTAAGGAAATGGATAAAAAACCTCCATAAGTCAGTTGACATAATCTCTGAGACTACTTCTGATTGGGTTTGTTGATATCCTTATGCTTGTGCCTGTACTTACAGTTGGATGGTATGTAAGGCCAGGCAAGGAAGGAAAGATCGGACCACTGTGGGGTGTCTGTTCTTCCAGTCTTTCTGTCAAGCAAAAAATCTATACTTGTCCAGTTGTCTCCTGGATTTAAGCACAACGTGAGCCAAGATTTGGTGATCAGGGCAGTGGATCACTGTGACCAATTGGTATTCCCTCTCCAGGATGCTGCACCAACCCTATTTTGAGTGTCTGTTCCTGGTGTTGACTTAAATGGCAAATTATGGTTTCTGTTGCGTCTTGGTCAGGCACTACATTTTTGGTGCTCCCACCTTTGTATAACAGAAGCAGCTCTCATACATAGTTGCCATTCTGTGTGAAAACATATATTTTACAGCTTCAGTTCATGAGAGTGCATACCTGCAACAAATTGGGCTTCCACTCACATATATCAAAGCTGGAAAACATGTCTGTTGCTCTATGTGAACTAGGAGTGCCAGAAATTTAATGCCTGAATAGCACATCTAGATACATCAACCCCCTAGCATTCTTCTAACATGAGCTGGCAAAGGTGTTCTCATACCACCTGCTATCTTGCCCAGTGTACAATTCAGTAAGTGCATTGCTACAGGAAGCCACAAAGTTTAATGATCATGAGCACTTTGTAACTGATTATTTGATGGTTGTAAGCCCAGTAATTTCCATATTTTCAGAGGGCAATGCATTAAATAAGAATCACATAAATCAACATCTTACACAGACACCACAAATAATTAAAACTAACAATTGAAATAATTTTAGCCCTACAGAACTTTTACCAACCCCTCCTCCCATATAAACACAGTTTCATTTCATTTTCCTAGTCCACTGTAAGACATCTCACATCTAGTAGATGATAAACTAAGAGCCAGTTTAAAGGGAAAAGTTTGCAAAAGCAAAGTGGTTTCCTTGTCTCTTCCGAGAAGTGATTCTTATTAGGTACGTGTTGCTGCCAACGAAGCTCTGTTACTTACCATCATACTCCTAATTTCACCATGGGAGGGAACAATCAACAAGGATTGTTGGGTAGATCTTAAAAGGCACATGGGGTTATGTGGAGAAAAGGTTTAATTTTTTAAAGCAGGGTTGTCAAACATTTGGCCTGTGTGCCAGAAGCGGCCTGTCCCGGGCTTTTGTCTAGCCTGCAAGGAACTGATCATTACCTTTATTGCCAGATGACGGAGGCTGTGCATTATGTCTCTGTATAGTGTCCCAGTGCTGATGTGTAATGTTCAGTGGAAGTGGGAGGATGGGCATCAGGGACATACTTCGAGGAAATACTGTAAGAGTGTTAATGTTTTAAGCATGTTGATATTTTGAGTTTTAAAAAGTATTGTTAATTGGGTTTGCTTGTGTCCTTTATAAAGTTTATATTTCCCATACTTGGCATTACATTTTATGACACACATGGCCTGGCTGAAGAAAGCGACATTTCCATCAGATCCAGCCCTCATAACAAACAAGTTCAACACCTCAAGGTTGAAAGCACCTTGAATTGGGTCTGCAAGCAAATTGGTAGCCAGTGCCACTGCTATAAATTGATACAATTGTGTCCATGATGCCTGTACCAGACAAGCAGTGGGCATTCTGCTCATGTTTCAAAGTTGACTTCAAAAGCGAGCTGCATGCAGAGCATACGGCAATAGTCAAGTGTAGAAGTTACTGGTGCACGGGCCAGCAAAAGTATCTTGGAGGAGTAATAGTTGTTGCTCCATGTGTGTGTGGGGGGAGCACTGTCTTCCACCGTGGCAACCTCTTGTCAGAAAGTTAGCATGGGTCCAAAAGACACTGTACCAGTGCTTTTGTTTTGAGTTAGCGTTTTCACTTTTCCTGCAGCAAAGTTAGATTTCTTCCTTTATACTTAAATGCTTACACTACCTGAGGTGAGTATTAGGATTTGACAGACCTGCCACTGGATTGTCTCAAAGGATATGTGAAACTGAAACATAGAAATTATTTTGTTCTGCTCACTATTACTTTCTGTTTCCCCACAGAATGGGTTCAGATGGCACCAGCTTTATTTTCTAAATTTATTCCAAACATCCTCCCTCCTGCAGTAGAATCTGAACTTGAAGAATATGCTGCTCAAGACCAGAAACTTCAACAAGAACTTATTCAGGAAGGATTTTCCAGGTAAAAGTACTAATATTTGCAAATTCGGGCCCAGATTTTCCAGCATGTTTCTCAGGTTAATGTTCAGAGCATCACAAATCTGAGTGAATTTAGCTTTCAATCAAATGACCATAGGGAATGAATCAAGGTAATTAAACTGAATCCTACTAACAGGACTGTTTGTGGAACGCTTTTGGTACGTGATAGCCCTTGATAAATACAGAACAACTGCAATGGCCCTGGACAGTTCATTGGTGCATTTTTAATGGATAATAGTTCTGATGTATTTAAGTCTGTGCTATATATTTATCAAGGCAATGTTTCTCTCAAGAACAGAATCATCTCCTTGTTGAGTTGAACATGGTTTTGTGGGACTCTACGTTGTTTTACTTCAGTGTGCATTAAAATGGCATATTTTACACAAAACGATGGCATATTTTACACAGTTCATTTGCATTTTAGGACATTATTGCAGCCAAACAGATAAACCTTCAAAGACTGTTTATATCAATCACCTATCAATAAAGCACTACAGAAAATATTTAAATATTCACCACAGGTTTTGTGTGTGTGTGTGTGTGTGTGTGTGTGTATGTTTTACACTGACTGGTGCTTTTGTAGCTATTAACTACAGCATTTCCTAATATTGGGGCAAGTGTCCAGTTATAGCTGTTTCTATAAAGCTTCTTTCAGTTATCTCTCTAATTATAGAATTGTATTATTGCATCCTTTGGAACAGCTTTCTCAGAAAACCATTTGTATATTGTGGGTTGGATCCAGTGCCATGTTTCCACAGTCCTTGTGCTTCAAAAACTCAGTGCCAAATCCAGCCTTGTGTATCTCCCACTTGTTTGTTAGACATTTACATCTCTTGAAGAAAAAGATCTTTTTAGCTTTTGTCTTGTGGTCAATTGTATTGATAGCTTCATTGATGAAAGAGAAACAGTGCAAATAGATGCTGTTTGAACAAATCATAAGAGTAACCATGATGAGCAAAAAGGTAGACATTGATTTCACAGGTAGCAGCTTTTAAGGCATTGGATGCCCATGAGAGTACCTGACTTGAGACACAAAATTAACACAAAGGTAACTTGCTCTGTCCTTTAATGCTGTTTAACTTCCGTATTTGTTTTGTTCCAACAGTGTCTTGTTTCCAAAAAAGTAATGCTTATATGTGAAAAGATAGCATATGGGGAACTGCCTTGTGGTGGCTTTCCTCCTTTCTCCATGGTTGGGGACAGAGGGTGGTGGTTGGGGAGAGGGTTTCTCTGTGTTACCCCCTGGTATTCATCATCCCACAAGGGGTGATCCTCTCCCCGATGCTCTCGTGCCCCCTCGCCCTGTTAATCAGGGGATTTGGGCTTGGCTGTCATCAATATGCTGATGACACCCAGCTGTATCTACGGATGGATGGCCAGCTTGACTCTATTCCAAATATTTTGGCCAGGGCTTCAGAGGCTGTGTCTGGTTGGTTGCAACAGAGCCAGATAAAACTGAATCCAGTGAAGATGGAGATCCTGCACCTGAGTTGTGAGGGGATTGGATTGGGAATCCGACTCCCAGCCCTTGGTGGGGTGTCATTGATGCTGGCCCCAACGGTGAGGAGTCGGGGTGAATCTGGATGCCTCCCTTTCTGTGGAGGCCCAGATCACCAGTGTTGCCAGGTCAGCCCTTTACCATCTTTGGCTCCTTAGGCAACTGGTTCTCTATCTCGTCTCCCCCCCCCCCCCCCCCAAAAAAAAGTCCTGGTAACATGCAGTGGACACTTCCAGGTTAGATTACTGCAACTCAGTCTATGTTTGACCCTTTGAGCTTGACCCAACCAACCTTTGAACTTGACCCAGGAACTTTAGCTGGTACAAAATGCAGCAGCGCACCTCCTGACTGGGATGTCTGTGTAGATGCACATTCAGCTAGTGCTGCACCAATTGCACTGGTTGCCAGTTCAGTACTGGATTGGTTAGGGTTAGGGTCAAGGTTAGGGTTGAGATCACAGCCCCTTGGGATTTATTACAATTCTACAGGTCTGCAAAACAAAGCTGTTTCACCAGGCTTTTGGCTGAGGCAGTGGATGTCCAAATAACACTGGCCTTCCTTACTCAATCTGCTTGGTTTATTAATTAGTTTCAACTGACTTAGGCAACTGCCTGTACCAACTGGGCACCAGTATCAGCCGACTCTGGTTACTCTGAGAGAAATGTGGCACCTCACTTGGCACTGTTGCAGCATTGCACTGTAGTTAGAGATTCTAAGTTGCCATCAGGTATTAACTTAATGTGTTTTATCTTGAAGTTGTTTGATGTTTTTATGAACTATTATTTATTTTTTTACTATGTGTTGTGTGAGTCGCCCTGAACCCACTTGTGGGGTAGGGTGGGATACAAATAGAATAAAATAATAAAAAAAATTAACTGGGAAGTTGTGGATATGACCAATAATTTTCATGATGATCAGAACTGGGGGAAAGGCTGTAACAACTTAAATTATCGCCACATATTTCTGTGGTGACCCATTCCCCATGGCATATGACTCTATGGACAAAATTTACCAAGAACCCTCAGAACAACTTGTGTGGAGAACAAACACTGTGTGGAGAATGTAAGTGAAAGAAGATGAGCAGGAATAACTCCTGCAATGGTGTGAATATTACAGGAGAAAGACATAATCTTCACTTTCTTTGAGTGCTTCTTTGACTCCAGAGAACAGTGACACCTGAATTGTAGGAAGCAGAATTACGAGATCATATGGATATTCCACATGATTTCATTGAGGAGAGGTGAGGAAGAGTATTATATTTCATTTCTCAAAATGTGTGAAAAGGCAAAGGTGAAGCATGCTGTCTTGAACAACCATTACAAAATTACATAACACTGTCATATGAATACAATTACAATAAATGATCTAATTTTACGTATCGATTACATTTGTATCTCATCTGTCATCTGCCGCGGAACTCAAAGTGACTTACATACAGTCGCCAAGAGATACTCCTCCAAGCATTGAGCAGACCCACATCTGCTTATCCTTGGCAACCTTGCTGCCTTGCATACCTTTGGATCATACCACAAGACCCCAAAGTCTAGAATAATGCAATATTTTGCATTAATTTAATAAAGAAACTTGGGCAGAAGTTTTGTTTTTTGGTCCAAATATGACCAATACTTCCCCCGGTTAAAAACATTTTGCTTTGTCTTAATTGGGACCTTTCTAAACTGGTTTTTAATATGATTGTGGAGGAATAAATGGAAACTGGATCCGTTCGTGTTCCACATTGTCATACACACTGTCATTTGTATGTATGTGACTTTTCCCAAGAAATGTAGAAATTCTCCTTGCAAGATCATCATTTAAAGTTTGTACTTGAAACTTTCCAGTCTCGCAGAATGACTAGCTTTGTTGGCCTCCTCGTTTGCCAGCAAAATATTCAAAACTACACAATCATACCTAATCACTTTAAATCTAGAAATCTGATTAAGAAGTTTGTTTCATTTTAATTGAAAATTTTAAATTGCTTTTCCCCAGAGACTCTTGATAAATTAAGCCTTAAATTTGGGATTTACTACTGGCAACATTCCCGGAAGATAATTTATCTATAATGTCATAGGTCACTTACAATAGAAAATAGTGTAACTATGAGTCATATGGATATTAGAACAATGTTAACTCTTCCATGCCATTTACTAATAATGAACTGAATGAAGCAAAAGCAGGCAGTTGTCTTGATATGCATTTCTTTCACTGGCATACCAGTGTGATTTAAGATATTTAGTAAAATCCCTTCATGGAAATAGTGTATCCAAGAGCTTTACCACAGCTATCAGATCAACTGGTGCCTGAGCTGAAAAACCAAAGGGAACTGTTCACGATGATAAAACCACACTAATAAACTAAACAAGCTGGGTCATGAGGGAAATTTTGGTAGATAAGCAGGGAACGTTCTCACTTTGGAGGGCGTCTTACCATAGGTAATTCCCATCAGCCAGTTAGGAGGCAGGTAAACTCAAACTTCCTGTCTCCGTCAGTGGGTCCACCCAGATCCCCAGTTCATTTTCTGCCTTAGGCAGTAGTGACAGTTTTGGAGGAGCTCTGCTAGATCACTTACCTCTTTTGCCTCTTCGTCATTCTTTTTTATTAATTCTTGCTCTAATTTTTCAACTCTACCTTGCCATTATACTGAAATGGCTATGAAACAATAAGTCGACACCCCTATATGCAGTTCGTACAGAGACTGCATAATGAAGGATTTCAGCAGTTATGCTATAGTATTCCATCTAGATTTGCACTAATAAATGGTCTTTATTATTGCTGTTCTATTAATTAACTAATGAATATTGAACCAAACTCTTAGCAGCAAGTATTAACTGTAAATAGTGGACATGTATTACATTAGTTCACAGCATGGTCCACAGTAACAAGATGTGGGTATTTTAACCACAGAACATACTGAGCTCACAACTGTCATGGTGAAAGTATCAAAAGTTTTTGCAAAAGCCGTAACACTCTGATCCTCAGAGCTTGAGAGCCAGTGTGGTGTTGTGGTTAGAGTGTTAGACTAGGGTTTTGGAGATGTGTATGCTACTTTGGGTTTTGGTTAAGGCGTGGGTAAAATGATTCAGGCTGTTTGATGTAGTGATGCAGGCTGCTTGAAGCCTCATTACTGGACCATAGAAAATACCACTGTCTGGGAGTGGGCTCATCCCCATTGCCAGAGCCATCACTAGACTTACCCAGGAGTCACAGGATGCTCACTTGGGAACCCACAGTGTGAGCACCAGGACAGTGGCAAAAAGGAGAAATGGTGCAACAGAGCATAGGCCCTGTAGGGCTATGACTCAGCCACACCCACCAGCTGCCAGGACAACAGCAGCAAGGAGAAGATATGTTGCAACAGCAGTGAAGCAGTATGGGCTTTTTAACCCCCCACTTTAATCACTGCCAACAGCTGCTGGCAGCTAGCCTGATTAGGGCAATGGAAGGGGGAAAGAGGCTGCAGGTGCTTCCTAAGAGGCTTAGAAGCAGGCCAATGAGGAGGTGGCTGATGAAGGCAAGTTAGCTGGCTGAACCCCACAGCTATTCTGCTCTCTACCATTTGCCCCCTCTTCCTGTTGTTCTAGGTTTTATGTACATTAAAGTAGTCTTTGCAGCCTCCAGGGCAGAATGTTTGAGAGTGAGAAAGATATACACACACTCTCTCTCTGTCTCTCACAAAATGTAGCCCTGGCCAGTTGACACTGCCTTGACTGGGGTTGACAAAGTGCCATCTTGTACTGAAATTGTATAATGTATACTGTATGTTTTTATATTGTGGTTTTATAGTGTTTTATTGTGTTTAAAATATGCTGGTAGTTGTCCTGAGCTGCCGAGAGGCGGGGAGGGCAGGGTACAAATCTAATAAATAAATAAATAATCTACAAAGCAGAGAATCCCAAAAGCCCATTTAATGTTGATGGAATAGAATGTGAAATGGTGTTGCCTGTAAATATTTCTGCTGTACTTGGTTGATTTGCAACCAAGATTTTATGTTAAGTCTTGTGATGTAGCATCAGGTGGGTAGCTGTGTTAGTCTGCAGTAATAGAACAAAATCTGTGTCCAATACTACCTTAAAAGAACCGTCACATTTTCCAGGGTATAAGTTTTTGTGAGTCAAAACTTAATTTTATCTGATATGAAGTGCGTATGTTAAAGTGAGCTTTGACTCACAAAAGCTTATACCTCTGGAAAATATTGTTAGACTTTAAGGTGCTCCTGGACTTGGGGTTTTTTGGTGGTTTGTTTTTTTGTTTTTTTTATTTTGGTAATGGAGTTAACTGCTTCTGCATGGTCAAGTAGCCTTTGAAATGAGAACACTGTATAGGACAGATAAATTGAAAAACTGCTTCCCGTTCCCATATTGCCAGCCTAAGGCAGGTATGGTGCCAGCATAGGAAGCAAACATAATCTGTGCATCCTACTTGGTTCCTCATTGCCGATATAGAGCAAGTTCAGACTTCACAAAAAATGCCATATGTGTCATTTGGGTAACCCAGGAGTTGGCTCCAAATGGTAGGGATAAATCTTATCCCTTTTGCAAGGTCTACTCATTCTGAGGCAGGGTTTTCCCTTGAATCACCCACATTGTTCAGAGCCAGTGTGATGATAGTGTTTAGAATCAGATTCGGATTTGGGAGATGGAGGTTTGAATCTCCACTCTGCCATGGAATGTTGCTAGGTGACTTTGGGCCAGTCACACGCACTCTGAGAGCCAGTTTGTGTAGTGGTTAAGAGCGGTGGACTCTAATCTGGATCACTGGTTTTGATTTCCCACTCCTCCACATGCAGACAACTGGTGACCCTGGATCACTCACAGTTCTCTCAAGAGCAGTTCTCTCAGAGCTGTCTCAGCCCCACCTACCTCACAGAGTGTCTGTTGTGGAGAGGGGAAGGGAAGGTGATTGTAAGCTGTTCTGAGACTCTGAGTGAAGGGCGGGATATAAATCCAACTCTTCTTCTTCTCTCTGCCTAAACTACCTCATGGGGTGCTTGTGAGAATAAAATAGAGATGGGGAGAGTGTTGTTGGTTCCCGTTGGGTAGAAAGGCAGAGTATAAAAGAAGTAAGTTGATACTATTCTCATTGGCATACATGGCTGTTATTTAAAGTATTCTCAATAGCATTACTTTTAAAGGGGTGGATCCTACCCCTTTCCTCCTAGTCCACTCAGCAAAGTTGGAAGCTTTCCTTCATCTTAAGGAATCTTCCTCCAACAAGTAGCTCTTCACTGTGACTCTTCCTCTTCGTTGAAGGAAGGCTTCAAGCAGAGCGATAGGATAGGGGTAGGATTCACTTCAGCCATCATACAAGCTTTTTATAATGTACCCTTTCCCATTTTGTTTCAGGGGTGATCAGTCACGTAAGAGACCTGGAGAAGAATTAACCTACAGTAAGTAATCAAGATTTTCATTCTAACTTATTTTGTTGATGAGAGCTTTGTTCATTGTAGAGAGAGGAGGGAATGCCCCTATCTACCTCTGACAGGAAAATAGCAAGCATGCTGCATTATTGCAGAAAGGACAGTGAAAGTAAGATTAACTGAGAAAGGAACTTCAGGGGGTAGGAAATAGAGAAATTCTTCTTCATTGCACCTCTGTGTTATCCCACCATTGGGCCGAGAGCAGATTTAGAACTTTCTACAGCTTTACCTGAGAAGCTGGTATTCCTGCCCACCCCCTGTTCTCTTCTAGGGTACAGATGCAAGCATTTTTGTCAGTATCTTTGTGCTCACAGGAGCAGCATCATTAAAAGTTTTCTCCATTAATTCCTCATAGAGCATTTTCAATTTTAGTCAAGGGTCCTTTTTGCTTACCAGATGTCAATGGCATTACAAATTGGCTTTTAAAAGTGCTATAGAGGTTGTGGGAAAGTTCACTCACTAGAAAGCCAGTGGGTGAAGGGTGCAATCTGTAGATGGCTATGTTCGCTGCCGGAATTTCATCAAGCATACCTGAGCCGTGTAATACAGTGAAGTCAGCACTCTGAGCTCCTTCTAGTGAGGCCTCCAGAGGTGGCTTGAAGTTACTCAGGAAACTCTAGAATTAGCTGATATAGGATGACTGAAGATATCTTTTTGAGGTCAGCTTTATATTTGGTATGTAATTAGTGAGTGGGTATCAGGGTAACTGCTGGAGTATGAGAGGGCAAAGGAGTCTTGCTTGCAGATCCATGAAACAGAGCAGCCTCTGCCCTGTGGAATCTGCTCTAGATGCATGATGTAGTATTGCTTTGCTGGTGGGGTTGTCACATCACCTGCCTACCTTGCCAGCTAATGAAGGGAATGTTTGTTCAATTTCCCAGGCTGTTTCTATAGTTAGGGAATAGATATCCTGCTGGTGGTGCTCTTAAAGGTTTCTTGAAGTGGCTCTATGCTCCTAGAAGGATGAATGGAATACCACATTTCTTGGGAAATGTCAACAACTTTGTTTTCTCTTTTTTCAGATGGCTCAGCATCCTGTGCAAGTTCAAGAGGATGCAGATAATGACTGTACTAGAAGACTTTTGTTCCCAATCAGAGCGGACACTGGAACAGCATTGGAGGGGGAGGTATCCAGAGGCTCAGTTGGGTTCTACTGATGCTCAGGTTCTTTGATGCAAACTACAACCTAGAAGAGGACTGTGGACTTATATCTTGCCATGTAATAAAATACCTGTTGCTGCTAATTTGGAGCTAGCTTGGAAAAATGTGACTGGTCTAGACAAGGGGTTTTTTGGGGGTTTTTTTTTGGCAATACCACCTGGAACCTCCACTGCTTAATAGAACTTAGTAACCAAAAAGAGCAGCTTCCTTTGAAAGAAACATTTGCACTTTTTTGCAGACATTGCTGTTAAAACTTGTGCCCATTTGGTTTTGTCTGTAGCTTTGTCTTAAAAAACCAACAGACATTGCACACATAGGTGGTGTTTCTTTTTCTGCACATGGTTTGCCTCTAACGGTTGGTTTCATACAGTTGACACTCTACATTCCAGACTTTTTTTTTGTTCATTTATTCAGCCCCCTCACCCCAGTCGCCATTTTTTTTACTAGTTTTCACAGTTTCTTCTCTTTGACCTCATCTACTTGTCTTTAGCATATGAAGTTTGCAGTGGCCCAACATAAAATATTACTCTTTAAGCTGGGATTTGATCAGACACCCTGCACAGACTTTTCTGCAGTCCTTGGTTTTTCCTAAGAAAAGAAACCGACTACTTAAAAAAAATCACATAAATATTAATACAAGCCTTAACACTTTTTAATTGGTTTCCATAATTATTGCAACTGATTGAATTCTGAACTGAATGCAGTTCCAGTGTGTGATTTCTGTTGAGAATTGAAACAGACGCACATAGCAATTGAAGTATTTGCCAAGTGATTACAGGCCATGGTTGGCTAATTCTGGACTGCCATAGCACAATATAGTATAAGGAGAGACTTTTAGTCTAATTACTTAAATCAGTGTCAGAATACTTTGGCACTGGCCTTGCCCTAGATTTAAGAGTATTGCTTCAAGTTTGCCCATACTGGTTACTTCTGGGCAGTGATGTACTTGAGGTCACTTTACACATTCAGGAAGAGTGTGTGGTGCAGCTTCTCCGTCCCACTTTCAGAATGTAATGTTAGAATGGTCTCTGCTGCTGTTGTTTTTTTTGTCTCAGCCCTGTATCTTTTTAAAGCTTGAACATAGTTTTGACTGATCTACAGGATGTGAATTTTCTGTAGCCATTTATGCCTCATTAGGAATGGGTCTATATCTCTGCTTTCTGCTTCTGGAACAGAGGCAAAACCACATGGTGCTTGTTTCTCTTCTGTCTTCTATGTGAAGAAGCACCATGAGTATAATCAGACCTAGTGGATATTATGGATTTTTTAAGCCTAATTTTATTTAGAAGATGGAGACTGTTCACTGCAATAATTGGTTAGGTACAGATGCGTTTGCTACTAAGGTGAGCGCCAACTAAGATGCACCTGTGGTGAGGTTTTAGTGCTCAGGGGAGGCCCAGTGTGAATGACTCTGTAATGTAAGTATTGTGCTCATTTAGAGCTGAGGAAAGTTTCCATTTCTAAGCGGAAGATAACGGCAGCTTTTATCACTCATACCTGGAAAAAAAAATGTAACGTATGCTTTTCTCCCTCCTTGCTCTGCTTATTTAATCCACAGAGTAGTCTGTGCAGTTTGAAAACTGTATATGTTTTCTGTTTCCCTATGGTATGAAAGAATCATTACTGAGAACTGTATTTAAAAAGTGGTTGATTATTTTTATGGTAGAGGTGGGAAAAGAACAATGCAACAACAACAGCTAAATAAAAACCGTTTGCAGTATCAAAAACCGTTTGGAGGTGATGGAAAGCCAAATTCTTAAAGTGGTAGTCCAAGACAATGTATACTTGCAAAGAAAATATACCTGTAGGAGTGTCAGGAGAAACCCTTTCTTTTATGCAAGCTGTCTTTCTGTTTTGTACACAATCCCTACATGAATTGACTCTGTTAGGAATAATAGAGCACAGAACTTACAAGAACTTTCAGTTCAATTTGATATAAATTAAGACTTCTTTGTAATGTAATATTAGTTGTTTCATTCTCTTCAAGGTCACTGTATGATGTCACCACATTCCATGTCCATATCCTTTTGCACATTGAGGACCTAGTCTTATGGTAGTGGGGAATGAGCATGCAGTCATGCCTCTAGGATACAGTTGTGCAGTTGCCCTCCTTGAACATGCATTACTTTATCCACCATACCTCCCTTGAGGGCAGAATTCATACGAAGCCATTCTGGTGCTGAAATCATCTGTCTATGATAGTGTATCGGTGTACTACATGAATTCAAGGATATGTACTTGGACATGGAAAAATAAGGTGGAAATTAATGTACGTAGGTTTTCATAACCTAAAAAGATCAAATTTAATAATCTTTTTTAAAAAGAAAAAGCCAGTGACATGATTTGTATCTTAAAAGCTAGTTAACAGTGATATCAAAGCATTTATACATGAGTGGAGGATAAGTAGTTTGCTACATCTAGACAGCTCCTGTTGTTGTTCAGTTCTTCCCAGATACAGCCTTTGTAGGCATTATCTATATGGAACAAGAGAGCAGAGCTGTACTTGCTGCACCATACTGGAAAGTGCTAGGGAATGGGTGCAGATTGAAGCCAGGGGAATATAACACCATATATAGGACCCTTCAGCACATGAAGGGTGTTTACTAAAAGAAAAACTTCCTGCTGTGATCTCCCCAACTAATTCAAGCCCAGCGTTACTAAGACTTGTCTAGTCACACAATCAGTCACCTTCTTGGATGATACAAGGCTAGATTCCACCTCCCCTCCCCAGGCATTTTCAAAACATTCTTATGGTAAAACAGGGATTCTGAAACATGTTTCGGGGACCATAGAAGAAGTTCAGTGCAGAATAATCATTTGATAGTAACATACATGCTTCCATGATGCTCTGGTTTATTGGTGTACATCTCCCTGCTTTTGGGAGATCAGAGGTATGTGAATCCAAAGGGTAGCCAACAAATGCACAAGTGAATCCTCGACTGTATCTTGAAGGTGTGGGATTTGTCTGTGCAAGGCTACGCCTGGCTAGGTCTTCTGACCAGAGAGATCATATAGTTCCTGCTGTTCTAACCTAGTGCCATCTTAAGTTCATCACGCATGAAGTTAGCCCAAATAAGATTAAATGAAAGTATTCTTGGTGGTAGCCATGTAGCCTTTGAACTTCCTTCCCCTGGAATCTTGTCATAGTCTGAGCCTGAATGCCTTTGGTCAAAAGGTCTTATTTAGGCTGGCTTCTGGCTAAGCTGCTATAGATATGGGAGTTTAGCATTTATTTTATTTTTCTTAGGAATCTAACTGGATATTTTGTTGTGGGTCAAATTTTAGCCAACAACATCAAGCCAATGGGGTGTCAATTTAAAATGAGCCCTGTTGGTTCCCAGTACTGTGCCCATTTTATTATGCACTTAACTTGTTGCTGTCTTGTGTTTTTTGTTGTGTGAATTTTTGTTTAATTTTTTTTACTGGTTTGTGCTTTGTAATTAAGCTGTAGAACGTATGACTTTTGTTTCAGGCTATGTTTTATTTGTCACTAGATGTTGAGCCCTACTACATAAACTTTGAAAACTGAAGCGAAGGCAAAACTTTCCTCCAATATGATCAATATTCTTTCATAACCTTTAAAAATGTTTTAGCCCTATGTAGCATCTTGCCTAAATAGAAAGTCTGAGAACTTTTTTTTTGTAAAAAATAAAATACTGTATTATGTTGTAAATTGGTATTAAGATTTCTATGTTTTGGCATCTAATGCTGAAACCATTTGTTTTCCTGTTTTTAAAGGGTTTTATCTTTGTGAGCTGAGCATGAAAGAACATGATAGGACATATAAAACAGTTGATGCTTTGTAAACATTTACTTTAAAACTTGATGGATCAGTGTATTTGGTCTCTAAAGCCATGACTTGACCAAAGCAGCATGGTCTTAGCTATGGTGCTTCTGTGAATTGGATCACTTACCACTCCCCCCGCCCCCTTTCTCTCCATGAGACTTAGACGGCAAAGTTTTATGCATTGGGTATCCTCTTATATATCAGATTTTGTTTCCTGGGAAACTTGCTCTAATAAAATATTTTTAGACAAAACTTTTGCTCCTGTTGACATTTTTATCTTGTACCGGTTAACAGTGCTGGACCATATTACTGTCTGGCTCAGCTGTCATAGTTAGGTCAGTTTGCATTGCTGGCGTCCGAACACTGAGTGCAGGAGTGTTCCAAGGGAAATGGTGCCCTTCTTTTCAGAGAGGGTTCTGCAATAACCAACCAGAGCGTTGCTGACTAGATGACTCAGAGTCTGCTGTTTTAGAGCTATTACCATCAGATTTCAGTTCTAATGAACCATGAGGCTATATGTTCATAATGGACCTACTAGCCAATTGTGAATGAAACGAATTATCCTATTGAATATGATGTAGCATGCATCGGGGGGACCTGGCTTGTTCAAATCCCATCAGTATTGACTACTTCGAAGTGGGGACCATCAAGTGACCTGCCTCAGAGGATTTCAGGGCTGAATGAGAGCTGCTATAACCCCTTTGCATATATTGATCAGACTTCCTGAGTGTCTATTTTCTCTGCCAGACGTAATGAAGCTAGTTTGCCTTTGCTGTAATGGAATAAGCAGGTCATACACAGGACATCAGGATAAAAGCTTTGTGATGTAGACATTTCCCTACGCACTAGCTGATGTGATAAAATATCCCTTTTTCGTTAAGGCTGCAGCATTTTTAAATATGCGGTCATTTTTTTTTTCTTAGTGGTGTGGCTGATGTGGTAGTGATGTGACTTTTTCAATGTCCTAGTCTGACTGACAGCACTGTCCCTAAGCCTGACTGTCCCTAAGTCCCTAGAAGGTTGCCGTGGTTTCCTCACAGAGAAGCAGAGAGGGTGGAGCAGCCTTGTACATGGCAGGGAGTCTGTAGAGGCCAGATTAGTGAGGCAAGGGAGAAGCAGGATACTTGAGGCAAAGGAGGAGACTGGAAAGTATAAATGCTATGCTAGAGGCTCGAGTGGAAGGGCTGTCTCTTTCCTAGCTAGGTGTAAATGGCTGGTGGGAGTTGTTGAACCACCTGGGCACCTATCCATGTTCAGGCTCATATAGGAAGCTGGGATTCGTGCCGTTTCTGGCAGCCTGGTCAAGGTCCAGGTTCCTGCAAGGGGTTCACCAAATGGTGTAATTATGCTGGTGGGTCTGTTCGGGTTCATTTGGATGCATCCAGATAGCTCAGTGAGCAATTGGTTTCCCACTCTCAAGTGGTGAGCAGGATGAGAGTCAAAATGTTAGGTGTTGTAACTACTCAAATCACAATCATTTTTATTTAGGCAAGCTTTGGGAGTTTAAGGAGGCAGAAGTTTATCTGTTTTTCTTTTGCAGCTGTTCTTAGTTCATAGTTTCTACTGTATCTGTTATGATTTTATTATGATTATGACTTCTGGTGACCCATAGTGGGGCTTGGACGTTTCAGAGAGGTGGCTTTCTATTGCCTGCTGCTGCTTCCCAGCCCTGGTATTCCTTGGAGGTCTCCCTTCCAAGTACTTGCCTGGGTCAGCCCTGCTTAGCTTCCGAGATCTGTCGAGATCAGGCTTGCGTGGGCTCTCCAGGTCAGGACAGTATTTTTAAGCATAAAGTGGACTTGTTCATCTAAATAGTGCTTTTGTTCCATGCCAGTTTCTATATTGAGGGAAGTGTGGTACTACTGCCTTATTCATATATTACGAAATCGTATAAATCTCCCGAAACTAGACTAGACCTAAGTTGCCTAAGTTTTATTAAGCTTAGCCTTTGCTATATAAACGTGCAGTCAGATATGGAGTTATGAGGTACTGCATTTCTAAAGTTGTAGGTAAAGCTGCCATGTAGTCCAAAGAGGGTTAGGATTTCCTTGCTCTGTTCGTGTTACAGTATGAATTTTGAATAAAAGAAAATCTTTTATTGTGTTCTTTTTGCCGGAGTCAGCATGTGGGCAACTACTAAGATCCCTGTGTTTCACCTGCGTATTAACTACTCCACCGAGCACAGTGTCAGACCTCGTTTGATAAAGTTATGATCTCATTCTAGCACAAGATTTAATTTGTATGCAGCCAACTTGCTAATGCATGCTGCTTCTCTGACACCCAAAAGGAAGGCCTTGTGACCATGTTGGCATATTCATCCTCTCTTATCCTTGCCTCTTTTTCCTGTCTAACTGTTCTCTGCTCTCCCCCACCTAAACAAAAATCTCCTGGAGGACAGAGATACCTTTTGCTTATATTACTTGGTTCCTTACAAGGTACAGTGATACCTTTTATTTATTATATTTATATCCCAGCTTTCATCCCTTATGGAACTCAAGGTGGTATATGTATGGTTCCTTATCTTCTATCCAGGCACTGACCAGACACATACCTGCTTAGCTTCAGCAGGGTTGCTGTATCACATGCCTTTGGGCTGTTTGCTGCACATATGCAGCTAGCACACTGAACAAGCTATGTAAGTTGTTTACTTATGTGAGCAGGAAAGTTAATCACAAAGAACTAAAAAGCAGAGAAGAACTAAGCGTATTCTATTCAGTAACAGACACAGTAAGTAAAACTAGCAGATCTTCTTCGTGGTCTCTGTGCATCACACCTCTGGGATTAAGTGCGACTGCGCCGATCGGTAATCTTCAAAGCCTAATGGATTTTCGCGCCAGCTCCCTGGTCACGTGCACGTCCCACTGCGCATGACCCGGGGAGGGGCACGAGGATCCCGCCAGTTCTGTTCTGACCGCCGCGTCGTGAGGATCCCCTCTCCGCTCTGGTCGGTAGCTAACCTTCGTTTTTCCAATTTGGAAAGGCCTTTCGGACTGATTTTTCTTGTTTTCTTGAACCTACGGACTGTTTTTCTGGACTCGCTTTCGGATTCTCCTCTTCCTACTCCCCGCCCGGCCTGTTGCCCAGCGGTGGGGTTTCTTTAAACGTTGCCTTAATTGTGGGAGTAAAATCGCTCCCCCAGACAAGCATTCCCTCTGCTTGTTGTGCCTAGGCGAGTCGCATCATGTCGATTCCTGTTCGAGTTGCGCCGCGTTCTCCAAACAAACTCGTAAGAACCGGGCGGCCCGACTCAGAGTGGCTCTCTTGGAGGCAGCATTGTCACCGAAGATGTCCGCAGCTGACGCCTCGGTAACATCCCCATTGGCACCGACGGGCCCAACGTCGCCACCGATGCGAAGCCCCTCCGGTACAGAGAAGTCGGCACCGAAAAGACCCCTCTCACTGCCACGAACTCCCGCTAAGAAGCGTAAGGAGGGCAAAGAGGGTAAGGGCAAGCTGAAGCACAAAACCTCAGGTGCTTCGTCGATGCATCCCGCGTCCGACATGACCCAGCACGGGTCTCCGCAGCTTGACCCTCCAGGGCGCGAGCGACCCCGGGGCAGCCCCGCCTCCCCGATGCCGCGACCCATCCAGCTCACAGATTCGGAACCCGACATCGAGCTGACGCAGATCCCTCACAGCAGTCCCGAGACCGGACCCGACCCGCTGCCGGCACCGAAAGGTGAGCGAGACTGGCGCCTCCCTCCATCTTCGGTGCCATGGGACGTCCGTCAATGGCGATACCTGTATGGTTCCTCCTACCCGCCACCTCCACAGTGGTACCCAGTGGAGTGGGATCGCCAATCGACGTCGTCAAGAGTCTCCCGATGCCGAGATCCCCTGGCTCCGAGACCGACACCGACTCCGATACCGAAACCGATACCGAAACCACCGATGCCGATACCTACCTCGCCCGACGTCGACCTCCCTCCCTACCAACCAGATCCGTCGACCCCTATGTCTCCCTCCGAACGTTCTGACCATTCGATACCCGAATCTCCCGAATCATCCGATGATGAATCTCCCATCCAGCCGTCACCATCCCCTGATGTGGCTGAAAATTTACCAATCTCTCCCTCCGAGGACGTGAAATCCTATGGAGAGCTTATCAAACGAATGGCCCATTCCCTGGCACTTGCCACGGTCCAGCCAACCGCTACCGATGCCATCTTCGACATCGTACAGATGGATACATCCACCGCGGTAGCGTTGCCACTAATTTCGGTGCTCTTGAGCACTGCCAAAGAATCCTGGGGTCACCCCTCCTCAACTCCAATCTCCAACAAGAGATTAGACCACATGTACAGGCTCCAAGAGCCAGGGGCAGAATTCCTATTCATCCACCCCAAGCCCAATTCGGTTGTAGTGACCCCCTCGGCCAGGGGCCGTAGCGGACATTCCTCCCCCTTGGACAAAGAGGGACGGAAATTAGATTCTTTCGGGAGACGATTTTATTCAGCCGGTGCACTGGGCATAAAAACGGCAAACTACACAGCCTGCATGAGCAGGTACCAATACTCCCTCTGGGAGCAGATGACACCACTTCTGGCCCATCTTCCTGAGGATAAGCAACGCCTTGCTAGGAAGATCCAGAGGGAAGGCATGGTGCTAGCAAAGCACCAGCTTAACGCATCGAAGCATGCTGCGGACGTCACGTCCAAGACACTCACTTCAGCAGTCGCCCTTCGCCGCCACGCCTGGCTGAGGTCGACTTCGCTTCCACAAGACACAAAGTCCTTGGTGGAAGATCTCCCTTTCGAGGGTGAAGGACTATTCAGCTCCACAACGGACACAGTCCTCCATGATTTAGATAAGAGCATTAAGACATCTCGTAACTTGGGTGTCTCACAATCGAGACAACAGAAGCAGAAGACATGGCAGAGATCTTGGTCCAAACAGCAACCGCGAAGATCTCCCACTGAACCCCAATGGCAGAGACCATCGTCTACTGCTTATCAACAGAAACCCTATGGCCACAAGTCACGATTCCCGTCCGCTTCCGCTTCCAAGGCTAAGCCACCCAAACGGAACAAGCAGAGTCTTTGACTCCCCCATTCGCTCCGATCTTCCCACCCGTCTATCACCCTTTCTACCAGCATGGCAACGTATCACGACAGACAAATGGGCACTGTCAGTCGTAGCAGAAGGCTACAGAATAGAATTTTTCCAGATACCACAAGAATTGTACTTCGTAACCACACACCCCTCCGACACCCTATCGTCGGAAGTCGAAGCCCTCCTCTCAAAAGATGCCATAGAACAGGTACCAACAAACCACCTTCAGCGGGGGTTCTACTCCCGCTACTTCACGGTCCCAAAAAAGGATGGCGGACTTCGTCCCATATTGGATCTGCAGAACCTCAATGCGTTCATCACCTACAAGAAATTCCGTATGACCACTCTACAGACCATCCTACCGCTACTAGAAGCCAACGCGTGGATGGTGACGCTGGACTTAAAGGACGCATACTTCCATGTGACGATCCACCCGTTGCACAGACCGTACTTACGCTTCGCGGTCGGTCCGCGTCACTTCCAGTACAAGGCCCTACCCTTTGGCCTCTCTACAGCTCCTCGTGTCTTCACGAAGCTTATGGCAGTAGTAGCGGCACATCTGCGACTTCAAGGTGTCCACCTTTACCCCTACCTGGACGACTGGCTTCTAGTCGCCCCCTATACGACTGAACTACAGAGCCACATCTCTACTACCCTTCGTACCCTAGAATCACTAGGGCTGACGATAAACCTCAAAAAGTCCATGCTTACCCCTTCCAGACGGGTTCAGTTTATCGGAGCTATCCTGGACTCCCTGCAATGCAGAGCGTGCCTACCCCCCAACAGAGCAGCGGATATAGTCTCCCTTCTCCTGTCTATCCAAGAGACCAAGGAGGCTACAGCCAAACAAATCCTCCACCTGCTAGGCCTGATGGCCGCAACAACAGCAGTAATCCCCTTCGCCATATTGCAGATGAGACCACTGCAGCTTTGGTTTTTGAGGCGTTTCCGCCCCAACTTCCATCCCCTCTCCAAACGATTTCAGATATCGACCCAGGTCCTAGAGACCCTGAATTGGTGGCTTGTGCCCCAGAATTTACATTCAGGTGCACCTTTCCGGCTTCCACCCCCCTCAGCGACCATCACTACGGACGCCTCCCTATGGGGCTGGGGAGCTCATTTGGACGGTGTAGGTGTGGGCGACAGGTGGCACCCTTCTGTGGCACACAACCATATCAACTTCCTAGAGCTGTTGGCAGTTCTCTACGCAGTGAGATCTTTCCGCCAATCCCTGTCGGGGAAGACGGTGACTGTCCTTACAGACAACACCACCACCATGTTTTACATCAACCACCAGGGTGGGACGGTCTCCCGTGGACTTTGCCGGTTAGCGATAGAGCTTTGGGACGAGTGCCAGGCACTAGATATTCACCTGGTAGCGACTCATCTCCCAGGACTACTCAACGTCCAAGCGGACTTCCTAAGCAGAGGGGGAGCATCCCTACATGAGTGGGAACTGAACCCCCTCTACCTGACTCCGATCTTCGACCGTTGGGGGCATCCATCCGTGGATGTATTCGCCTCTCGAGAGAACAAGAAGTGTCACCTATTTTGTTCCAGAGCAGGAACGGACCCGACCTCTCTCGGAGACGGTCTCCTCTTCCAGTGGACGGGGAAACTATTGTACCTATTTCCCCCGATTCCTCTCATACCGAGGGTAGTCCACAAACTGTTAGCAGAGCGACCGTGGGCAATTCTCGTCACCCCATGGTGGCCGAGACAACCCTGGTTCCCCACGCTCCTCAGTCTCTCACGAGGGACGTATCTTCACCTCCCGACGGACCCAGACCTCCTCGGGATGCACGGGGGCCGGGTACTGCACCACGATGTGCCCAGACTGAAATTGACAGTTTGGCTGATCCAAACTTAGGGTTAGAATCACGCATTGCTCAAGTTCTACTGAACTCACGCAAACTCTCCACTCGGCGTTCATATGAGTCAAAATGGACTAAGTTTTTAACCTTCCTGGCGTCTGTGGGACGGCCCTCAGTCCCCACCGGGCTTAAAGATGTTTTTGGTTTTCTCCTGTCATGTAAAGACAGGGGACTGTGTCACTCATCTATCCGAGTTTACTTGTCAGCCATCTCAGTCAATCATCCTAAGATTGATGGCTACTCGGTGTTTTCCCATCCAACAACAAAGCAATTCCTCAAGGGAATGAATCGCCTCTATCCCCCAGTGCGGACACCAGTCCCGGCATGGGACTTGCCCCTGGTTCTCACTAAGCTGATGGGAAAACCCTTTGAACCCATGGCCTCATGCAGCCTTCAACTTTTGTCGTGGAAGGTGGCGTTTTTGGTGGCCATCACGTCTACTCGACGCGTGAGTGAGCTCTCGGCGCTCCGTTGCGACCCACCGTACCTCACGTTTCATCATAATGCCGTCACTTTGGCTCCAGATGTCGCTTTCCTGCCTAAGATAGTCTCAGACTTTCATATAGGGGCGGATATCACGTTGCCGGTGTTTTTTCCTGGTCCCCAGGACCCAACGCAACGTAGCCTACACACTTTAGATGTCAAGAGAGCCCTGTCTTTCTACTTGCACCAGACAAAATCCTTTCGCAAGTCTCCAGCTCTCTTCATTTCTTATGCCTTGCCCAGGCAGGGACAGAAACTGTCATCTCAAAGACTCTCGAAGTGGATAGTTGAGATGATAAAACTCGCCTATCTTCTGGCCAAAAGGCCACTACCGGCGTCCCTCCGGGCACACTCCACTCGAGCCGTGGCTACTTCCACAGCATTCCTCAAGGGCATTCCCCTGGGAGACATCTGCAATGCTGCAACGTGGGCGTCCCCTCACACGTTTGTGAAGCACTACGCCCTAGATGTCTGCGTCCATCAGCGTACTGTGGTGGGCCGTGCAGTTCTGCAAGCAGCTCAGATGTGAGACCTCCAGCACCCACCTCCAGGTATGTGGTGTGTTTATTGCTCGCTATTCTCCCAGAGGTGTGATGCACAGAGACCACGAAGAAGATATACAGGTTGCTTACCTGTAATTGGAGATCTTCGAGTGGTCATCTGTGCATTCACACCACCCGCCCTCCTTCCCCTCTGCTTTCGGTCTCCCTCACCTTTTTTTCTGGGGGCTGTTAGCAGCGGTCAGAAGGAACTGGCGGGATCCTTGTGCCCCTCCCCGGGTCATGCGCAGTGGGACGTGCACGTGACCGGGGAGCTGGCGCGAAAATCCGTTAGGCTTTGAAGATTACCGATCGGGATCGGCGCAGGCGCACTTAATCCCAGAGGTGTGAATGCACAGATGACCACTCGAAGATCTCCAATTACAGGTAAGCAACCTGTATATACAACAGAACAGAAGATTCAACACAAGCAGCTAACTGCAGATTCATTTAGATGTATTTGAGTGTACGACAGAAACATTGTGGGAGACCAACCAATTGAAATTGGGGCCTCAGGAGGGACCATGATTTCAGTGGTAGAGCATCTGCTTAGGAGGGAGAAGGTCCCAGGATCAATCCTCAGCATCTCACGTTTAAAAGGATCATACTGTGTGTGTAAAGTGCTGTCAGATCACAACTGATTTATGGCAGCAGCAAGGCAAGTGAGAAGCAAGTGGTAGTTTGCCATTGCCTTCCTCTGCAGTGCTTTCCTTGGTGGTCTCCCACTATTGACTGGAGTTGCTTGTGAAGTTGCATCATTCTAGCATGGTGTAGTGAGTCAGGTTTGGACAGTAGAGGCCACTGGTATAAAGACAGTGAGTTAAGATCTTTGTCAACCAGCCACAAAGCTGTGGGCAGGCTACTGTTACTCTGGCAAGCCTCGCAAGAGTGATGTGAGATAGACTGGAAGAAGGCTATCATGCACCATTCTTTGCTTGCTGGCTGAAGGAAGATGGGTAAAATTCCTTCTTCTTGAAAAACAACACAGAGACCCATTAGTGATTGCACTTGCTTTTGAATCTGTACCAAGAGCCCCAAGCCAGAAATCTGCCATTCAAAACGTCTGCTGATCAGGCCATACAAGACAACATGCTCACAAACTCCGCTGACCTTCCCTTCTCTTGTATCTGAACTCTACCATTATAGTGCTTTCCTCCTGATCTGTCTTCAGCCTTTGAGGCTGAAGGGTATCTTGAAAGGTCCAAAGCCAAGGCAACGTGAACTGCTCAAATTGCCATTACTATAGTGCTTGCATTGTTATCGAGCAACAATGCAACAACGGCACCACCCTCCTCAAGAAATAATGCCTGTTTTACAAAAGATCCCTTTTAGGGTGATAAAGGGAAAGTTTAATTTTATTTAAAACTTACTTTTAAAGGACACAAAATGGTAGGGGAGGCATTTTATATTACTCAGACCAATTCAGTCTTCAAACAAACACATGCAATTGGGGATGATTCCACCAAATAATGGTGAATACCATTCAAGTAAAGTTAAATGGTAACAAAGCCACATTGTTGTCTGATGACAGTTTGATACAGAAGTTTGTGCTTGGTATAATCAAGCAAGAAACTTCAAGCAATGAACTGCATGAACTGCACCTCTTAACACTAATAAATTACCTCCACCTCCCAAACTGAAAAGCTAACATTCAATTGAAGCTTGTTCCATGTGCTTCAGTTTTCTTATTTATTGCTTATTTAAAGCATCAACATTCCTTTGGTGATCTTGGAATAGCTGTTCCATCCCTTGGCAAGCAAAAGAACAGTTGTATTGCAAGCTTGGTCTGTGATCACTGTGGCTCAGTCCATCCTGCATGACAAAAGAAATGGTAATGTCTCAGCATCTATATGGGATATAAATCCAGGTGGGCAGCCATGTTGGTCTGAAGTAGTAGAACAAATGTTGAGTCCAGTTGCACCTTTAGGACCAACAAAAGTTTATTTAAGCTCAGACCTTGAATGAACTTTGTTGCTCTTAAAGGTGCTACTGGACTCAAAATTTGTTTTATATGGGATATAAGTGTTGGAAAATGACATTCAAATGTCCATCAGGACCTGGAAAAGATGAACTTCTTGCATAGGTGAAGTGTGAGGCAGGCAGGTGTTTTTGTGAAAATTTATTTATGGCAGAGTTACAGGAAGTATGTAATAATATAAAATTATTTGATGCAACAAGTTGATACAACAGGTATGTCGACTGATTGGGCAATCCCCCTAAATACCAATATCTAGATTTTCAGTCCACTCAGTCGCAGCTGGGGAGAGTTCAGACAGCTCCATCACATCTCCCTGGAAAGCACAACACTCACATTCTTGTGACGAATGGAAAATAGTTTGGTGGGCTATGCCACAATTGCATTCAAATCCTGGTATTTTGCCGCACTTAAACAACAGGTCTGCACAACTGCCAAAGCCTGTTCATATTTTATTTAGGGTTCTAGGAAAAAAGCCCACCAAAAAACCCCCACAGACATAAATACAGGAAAAAAGCCCATGCAGAAAAAATGCCCACATGGAAATAAGCCCACGTGGAAAAAGCCCATACACACAGAAGCCCACATGGAAAAATACCACTTAAAGTGCCATGGATATTTATAATGGTGGATAATGGGGGGGAGGGGGAGAGGGAAGTGGGTCTTCTGGCCGAGAGGGGAAGGCGGGATTTCCGGTGGGGGAGGCGGGACTTCCAGGGGGATGATCCATCAAAGATTGATTTGACAGAAGCAACATACCTATTCCTCCTCATGTTATTGGTCAAAGGTTAGACTAGGCTTGGAGCAAAAGCAACTAAGATTGCCAACTGGCCTGGAGAAAAAATGTCCTGCCCCTTTACCCTAGAGGTTTAAGGTGTGGAAGTGGGCTGGTAAAGTTTTTCATGGCCTGAAGGTAAAGAAAATCCGTGAAAAGTGATACCTCTGTAAGCCTCTTCTCCAGGCCAGTTGGCAATTCTATAGCCAGCTTTGAAGCTGTTTAGTTGTCATCTCATCCCAGCATTTTGAAATAGCTGGTGTGCCCCCACCCAGACAGCAAAGAGGGCTAGCAATGGGGCGGAATTCTGGATAATGGTAACTGATGTCAGCCAACCCTGACAAGTACATAAACTGTCACATGGACTCTCTTGTTGCAGTAATAACTAAGGACTATGCACATCTTCTTGGAAGTAAGTCCTACTATGTCCAATTGGGCTTGTACTCAAGCATAGTATTGCAGCTTATATAGTATGCATGAAACCTAAGTAGTTTTTTTTTCTGTTGAAAACTGATTAGCCATTTCCCTCTAGTCTCTTCCCGCTGCTGCTTTATCCTGAAGTTCACATGCCTGTTTTAGCCTGTTTTCATATTTCCTAGGTGTACCCTTATCATATCACTTTCTTTCCTTTGGGGCCTTCTGTTCTCATCGGACTCTCAGTTTCCTGTGGGCTGGCTTCTTGATCTCTACATGACCCAGCAAAATTGTCCTTTCTTTAATTGTCTGCAACGAAAAACCACCTGTTGCCCCTCACCCACAGTTAGAATCTTAAAACTAACTCTCCCATTTAAAGGAATTTCAGCTTTGATTTTTTAAAATTCTTTGCTATTAGGTCAGCCTCTTTTTGCAAATAAATAAATGATCTGTTATTGAAAAGGCTTTATGCACTCTTGACTGGAATCCTCAAGGCCATTGCCACCACAGCCAGAATAACGAGACAGACAACAGTTTGGAATTAAACAAGGGCCACTTTATTAACTATTTAACCAAACATTGCAGCAACAGGCAAAACTAAGCAAGCACAGGAACAGGCAAGGCAGGCGTCTTTCCTAGACACGGCCTCCTTGCCCTTAGTATGGGCGGGACACCTAGCTCCGGTCTGAAGCCAGCAACTTCTGGCTCGTAACCGGCAGCCCAGCATACTGGCATCCCCCCCCCCAGGAGCGCCTACCCCTGAGACCACATGGACCTTCAGGGAGGAGCCTAGCCTGAGAGGTTCCCAGAGGAGACCACCATTCACCACCCTGGACCACACAGCCCTAGGCCAGTTCCTGATGACCCCCTGTTCCCAATCGGGATATGCCGTAAGGCGCTCACCAGTTCCGTTTTCTTGCTTGCACAAACCTGCCACAGCCAAGGCCAAGCCTCTGCTTTGGTCTTTGCTACCCCATACAAACACCCGTGCTGCAAGTCAAGAAAATAAACCCATGGCCCCCGTTTACCATATGCCCACCCCCGTGGGGCCCATGCATTATGAAAGTATAGCCTCTTTGTCAGGGTGCTGCGAAGCAAACCCAAACCAGAGTCCACAAGTCGCCTCATCTATCAGGTGGCCTTGTGCCCGACATGGTCAAAACACCTGGGGTCCCCAATTTTTGCCACACCTGGAGGGAATCCCAGGTGAACACCCGATCCACATGCCAAGCCACCATGCTCTTATCATTACAAGGTCGACCTATGGCATGGAACACTATCTGTCCGCCAGGCTGCCTTGCTCTTATCCTCACAAGGTGCGATCCCGGCCTGCAACTGATCCGAACGCCAGGTCACCTTGCTCTTATCCTCACAAGGTGCCATGGCCGTGCGAACCATACACCATGCTACCCTGCTCTTATCCTCATAAGGTAACGTGGCTGTCCACAGTACATCAGGCCACCTTGCTCTTATCCTCACAAGGCGCCATGGCCATCTATTGCAAACGCCGAGCAGCCTTGCTCTTATCCTCACAAGGTGCCATGGCCATCCACAGTACGTCAGGCCACCTTGCTCTTATCCTCACAAGGTGCGAAGCTGCCTCGCTCTCATCCTCACAAGGTCGGGCAGGCCACAACTGTAAGACCCGCTCCGCACTTGACGGGTGTCCATCCTGCTTGATGAGCTGACAAAAAAGAACGCTGTGGCCGCCAACTGACCTTTCATCCTGCCTCACTGCCCACAGCATCTGCAAAAGAAATGTGATTAAAAACTGGTTCCATACCCTGAACCGATTCAGTGTAGTAGGCAGAAAAGTGAACGACTTCCCTAAAAGAGGCAACCAAGACTAAAAACGTCCACATATTAACCTTTAAGAATTTTCTCCTTGGTGGCAATGGACAAATAATTGCCCAAAGGCAGGTCAGCATCCCCACTAGGCAGAGCCCCTGCGGGAACCGCAGCGTAGGAGACCACCGCTGGACCTGTATAGCAGATACCCGGCTGAGGATAACTACATGCTGGCCAGGAAACTTGGGGAATAGATGGGAAACATGGTGGAGCGTAGTGTGGGTCCGTTGGAGCAGGAGCGCACAAGTCCTAAAGTGTCTGGCATTTTTCCTGGTGATGCTGTTGCAATTGTGGCACAGAGACCAAGAGGTGGAGGCTGCGGCACTCTGTTTCCAAAAGGAACCACAATCCGCTCCCCCTCCCTTAACTCCTCTTACCCGGAATCTGTAACATCACACAGATTTTATTAAGAAATATAAATCAGAGCAGGCCCCACAGGGTTTCAAGGAACTTACTGCTGTGTCCAGTGTGCATGTACAGAATATCAAATGACGAGAGCAGGGAACTAGTGCTAGAGTTAAGCTAGTGCTTTCCATACATCTCAGGCAAGAAAAACTTAGTTTCCTGCATGAAAATCAAAAGCGTATTTCACTCTTACTTTGCTTATTGTGCTAGAAAACTGTGAGCCAGCCCACACCAATTCATCTTAAAGGGAACACTGGCACAGAGTTAGGCCGCCTCTGGCTATTGACTTCAGGAGGCTTGTGTAGACCTCCTCCTCCTCCTGTGCTGTTGAGCTCAGTCATTAAGATCTTCTTTCCAAGCTCTTTCCCTGCTCTTGTGCCTGCACCAGAAGAAGTGAAGAGAGTGGTAACCATAGACAGGAGCTTCTCAGTGGTGGCCCCTCGCCATTTAAATGCCCTCCCTTGAGGCTAGCCTGACTCCTTCTGTCCTGTCTTGTAGATGTCAGGGCCAAAACATTTCCTTTTTACCAAGCTGTTAAGCAGAGGGTACCATTTTTAACAGCTGTTGTTTATCATCTCAGAGCTGTTTTCAGACATCTTGTTAGGCTGTTCTTATGCTGTTGTATGCCCCGCTAGGGTCTTTATTGTTTTTAATGTTTCATTTTAATGTTGATAATTTTATCATTGTTCCTTCTATGACTGTGTGCTGCTTTTCCAGAGACTTTCTCAAGGTGGCCTATAAATGTATTAAGTATATCATTTTAATCTAGGCACATGGCACACAAGTACTGGAGAAATTTCACCAACGCTTCAGCAAGTTCCAACTTATCAGTTTGGTGTAGTGGTCAGGAGTTGTACTCTAATCTGGGAGAACCGGGCCCGATTCCCCATTCCTCCACATGCAGCCGCTGGTGTGACCCTGGGCCAGCCACAAGTTCTCCCAGAGCTGTTCTCAAAAGACCTCTCTCAGCCCCACCTACCTCACATAGTGTCTTGTTGTGGGGAGGGGAAGGGGAAGGGATGGGTGGTGCACATGTCCTGGGTATCTCAAGTCTACTTGAAACCTGGTGGTTTCAAGGGAGCAGGAAGAGAATGAGGGTGAGTTCTTTACGCTTATTGTTATGGCACAAAGTATTGGATGGGGAAGGGAATGGAGGAAGAGCAGGTCAGTTTCACTCACCTGTGGAGTGGAGCCTGAGGGGTGGGTGTTGCCTTCTGACACACCTCCGACATGTTGGGAGGTGTGGCATATGCAAATGAGCCCACAAATGAGCCAGGCCAATAGGCCAATAGGCTCCTGCACCTCTTATCCCATGAAATGACCCCTGCATGAGGCAGCCGCACCCTAATAACCTGCACACCATGGCCACTGGAGCCCATCCCTCCCGTGGCGATCTCCTTATCTCCCTGCCCATGAGGCACGGTATAAAGTGCCACTTGCTGATCCCCCAAACATTGTGCCAGCTGTCCAGACCCCGCACCTTTACCTTGCTCTTGAGTATCCGCATCTCGCTTCTCCTCTAGGAAGGCTAACTGCGCTAAAAACTTGTGCCAGAAAGGACCCATTAGACTCCCTTTTCCTTGGCACCCCTGGAGGACAAACCTTGCTCTTTCACAAACGCCTCCAGCCGCACAGGAGGCCTTTTGGGAGCCGGCTGCTCACCTTTTCTATTGCCTTGACCCTTCACAGAAGCCATAACAAGGAAATGTTATTAAATGAATCAAATTGGGGAATACGCCCAGGGTGAAAATGGCAGCTATCCAGGAAAACCACACCTACTCCCAAACTTGAACCAGACCCTAGTATGCCAAACAGCCACAAGTAGCTCAATCTAGAATGGCCGCTGTCTGGCTACATAAAATGGCCACCACACATGGGCAACTAGACTTCACTAAAATGGCCACCAAGTGTGGGCCTAGCTCCACAAAAAAGGCTGCCGCCCAAGGACGACTAGCCTCACTAAAATGGCCGCCAAGTGTGGGCCTGAAGCCTCAGCAGAAATGCCAAGTCCACACAATAACTTCTCCAAGCAAGGGCCCTGCTCAAAATGGCCGACCTGAGGGCAAACTAAAAAACCATCCCTAATGGCAACCGGACAGTGCCTGCGTGGCCAGCCATCTGGTTATCTAAGAGGCCGACTTCAAGGCCTGCTGTAGGTTGGGAGGGAGGGGTAACAAAGTTACAGCTAACTTATGGAAACCCCATAGGGTTTACAAGTCAACCCGCCTCTCTGTAGCACCCCTGGACATTCCTTGATGGTCTCACACCCAAGCACGAACCTGGGCCAACTCTGTGTAGCTTCCAAGATTTGATTAAATTAGGCAGCCTGGCATTCACATCCAAGTGCTAACCAGAGACAACATTGCATAGCCTCCAATATCCAATTAAATTGGGCCTGCCTAGACCTGCAGGTCAGGGGGTTTGCAGCTTAAAACAGCAACCTTCCCACGGAAGCACTCCACAACTAGTCGTTCCCAAGGAGGAACCGTAGGTGGATTTTTCAAAAAAAAAAACCCACGTGTACTGGAAGCCTTGGGCGGCCTAGGGGGGAGGGAGGAAGTGCCCCGAAACTCACCCCAGCAGCCCCTCGCCAAAGCGCTGACATGGGGGAGGAGAGGAAGGGGCCCAAAACCCACCCCAATGGTCCCATGCAGAAGCGCTGATGGCCGGGACTCTCAGAAGTTTGTCCATCCCCCCCCCCGCTCACCCAGGAAGCCTTGGGAGGCCTGGGGGGGGAGAGGTAAGGGGGCCTGAAACCCGCCGTAGCAGTTTCACCCCACCCACCCACCCTGAAAGCCTGGGTGGCCTGGAGGGGAGGGAGGAAGGGGCCCGAGAACCACCCTAGCAGCCCAGCGCCGAAGCGCTGAAGCCCGCGCCCACCAGCAGGCACCAACCGGACAGCAGGCACTGCCGATATGGCAAAGGTCTCGCTGAAGCGCTATGTGCCACCCCGCCGCTACACCACGGCAGAGAATAGCCTGCAGGGCGAGCCTCCGCCACGCAGCACACTCTACCACAACACCGCCTCGCTTCACGCCGAAGAAAGCCACTGCCGGATCGTGCCGCCGTCCATGTCGCCGTCCAGGTCCTGGCCTTCCATGCTCAAGTGCGTGCTGCAACCGCCGCTAAACCATTTTTCACAGCAAAAAGGGAGGGAGGCTGCCCCAATCGCCGCGATTAGAAGGAGGGAGGCCGCGCAAATCAGGCCTCAGACACTGCCGCCGAGCAATGCGCCACCTCCGCCAGAAGCAGAAGGGGGGGAATGCCCGAAGCGCGCTGCCCGCCGCTGCTTCGCATTCAGGTAGGCCCAAACTGCAGCTCCCGAAAGGCGCGCTCCCTCTAAAGCGAGCGCTTGGAGCAACTGAAGAAAACGGGGCGGGGCACAGCCCCTTAAGGTGTCCAGCCCCGCCCCTGACAGCTCTGTCCCAAGCAGGGCGCAGCTGTTGCCGTCCCGCCATCTGGCGCAGCGGCAAAGTGGCCCCCCGTGTGCCAGTGGCGTTGTCGGGCACCGGGAAACCCTATTATGCATAGAGCAACCAATGTATTGGCATGACAAGAATACTACAGGTGGTCAGCCATGTTAGTCTGATTGATGAAATCTTAATTGGAAACCTGAGCCTGTTGGAGATTCCACACTGCCTGTAAGCACTTGTGCAATAAAAGTTTGTTTGAATGAACAAATGAAAGAATCTTTTCAGAACAATAAGTGAACAGATTCATCTTAGTAGTCAATATAGGTTGGTTGCTTTAGCAACCATTTATCTACAGTGAGCAGATCTTATGCACCCATTGGAATGACGTGGTCATTTCCACAAGGCCACTGCAGACTTGAAAAATAATATAGCTCAGACTGTCCCCTGACTCTCATTCTATCTGGTAATGCCACATTGTGAGAAATCTTGCATTTGCTAGGAACAGAACATTGTCTTCAGTTTTGGGTTGCACAGGAATGACTTTTGCCTATATCTCTTGAACAAAACCATTTACAATTTTTTTACTTTTAAATTCAAAAGATTTCTAAAGACTATCGTTGCTTACCTTGATGATTTATCATAACTCTGTGGCAATGTAGATTTTACTAAATTGCACTGCTCAGAAAAACATGGTTAAGAGGACCTACAGTATTTTCATTCTTGATTTTTAGGGCAGTCTCAAAATTCAATTTTTCATTTTTATGCAGGTGTACCCATGGGAAGCTGATACTAGACCTTGGGGGGGGGGGGGTTAAGGCAACCTCTGTCTCATGACTGCAGACCATAACACGTCACTCAAGCCTGATTTTGAAATTCTTCCAAGAAAAGTGTTTTTTGCAAGTTCCTTTGGTTGACTTTTAATTTCTTTGCTCCCCCAATCTAATATTAAGATCTTACACAAACTCACTTGGACACTGAAATAATTCAGCGATTATTATTCATGTATAATCCTTTCACAAAGCAACAATGTGTGATAGGTATCATAGATGGTGGCATCAAGGTTAGGATATGTCTTATGCCAGAAACTTCCTCCCTTCCCCCGGCAGTGTTTAAAGAAGCAGTAAAGTTGCATCTGTTTTGGTTGGCTTTTTGTTAGATTTGGAGGCCCTTCCATCCATCCATCCATCCATCCATCCATCCATCCATCCATCCATTAATAGATCTGTCCTTTCCATTTTCAGTTTAGAAAGATGGGGGAGGAGGGCATGGCTCAGTGTTAAAAGTATCTGCTTGTTGTGCAGAAGATCCTAGGTTTACCCCAACATCACCAGTTAAAAGGATCAAGTAGTAGGTGATGCAAAAGATGCCTTAGACCCTGGAAAGCCACTGCCAGCCTGAGTTGACAATACCGACGGTGATGGACCAATGGTCTGTTTCAGTATAAGGCAGCTTCATGTGTCCCTGTGATGGCAAAAGTGTGGCATGTTTCAGTATTTTAAATGATTTTGAATGTGGTCATCTTTCTATGTCCTTAGCTTTGTGAGAGACAGGACTGCTAGTTTCTGCTCAGGTACCTTAGGAGGGGAAAGGTGGTTTTATTTAATTTGTTACTGTATCTTCAAGGCAGCTTACAAAATTTATATTAGTTACCAAAGACAGGATATAAAGGTTTAAAAAACAGCATTCATGAAACAGGAATCTGCAGGTGCAGACTGCTCAAGGACAGAGAGTGAGTCTTCCTTGTGCCCATCTGGCTGCAAATGGAGCTCTCTCTGTCTTCTAGGAGTAGGGCTGGGACTCTCAAGCCTTTCTGAAGGGAGCAGAATCAGCTTCCCTGGGAGCTCCTCGATCTGCTGTTACCTGCAGTCATCTAACTTCCAGGTCATCTCAGAGCATTAGAAAGAAAATGCGCTGATTGGCACTTAGGAGTTACAATACTAACGCAGATCACTGTAACTTCTGGTACAAAATTGAATTAGCTATCATTCTATTTCCCAAAATGCAAAAGATTTCAGCAGAGATAAATGCTGTAGAAAATAGCCAACTGAAGTTTTCAATTGAGTACCAGAAGTTCAGGTTTTGTGTCTTAGCAGCAGCTCTGAAAGTTTTTCTAGTCCTCTTCTTTCCCCTGTTCAGCTGGCCTTCAACCCAGAAGTACTGATCAACAAGTGAGGATCCATGAGAAACTCCTGGCCCCTGCTGGGCCCAAGCCTGGGGATCTCTGTTGCCTAGGAATCAGGCATAATTCTGGGAGATGTCCAGCCACCACCTGGAGGTTGGCAACCCCTATTAATGCCATGCATGAAATGGGACAACAAACTGCCCCCTTTTGGCAGGCAGCTGTGTGCTACCTGCCATCTAGCCCTCAGGGGCCTGACCTGGGGTTAAGCCCATACTTGGGCTGTTGTAATCAAACTATCTGACACCTGGCTGCTGCTGTTGCTGTTTCCAGTCTGCCCTCTGTTCTGAGGCAGCCAGGAGTAGATCACCCCATCCCCAAAGAGTCACTGCCCAGTGGGAAGGAGTTCAGTTGCAAGGCTGCTGCAACTCAGTGAGGGAGGGATTGCATTATGCAACTTGCACAACATCAGAGAACAGCAAAAGCTTGCAAAGCCATCCCACAAGAGCAGGACCATCCCTCCTGGCCCTATGACCCCTTCACCTTTGGATAAATGTTAAACATCACTATCCAAACACTGAGTTTCTAATCAAATTAGCAGCCCTATGAAGCAAAGAGAAGAGCTATCCAGTCACAGATCTCTTTCATCACTTGTGTTTTGGCCCACAGTGAGTTTTCATACAGGAAGGCTTTGGGTAGATTCTTATGTTTTCTCGTACTCGCACACTGGTAGTTGTTTGCACTGGCTGCTACTCAGGCAGAAGTACTGTTTCCATTTAGATGGGGGGGGGGAACCCTACCTGTATCAAAGCCTGCTGGTCATCAGATCCATGGAAAGGGAAAGGTTCAAGTTGGCTCTCTGAGCACCCCTTTCTTGATGCAGTGCTCTCCCCAATGAGAGTAAACACAAAACTAGATTTCCTGGTATGTGTTGGGAGAGTAGAGACAGTGTCAAATTAATTAACTCCCGAGAGAAGTGGTGGTTAATGCTTTCTGTAGTTGCCAGGTGTAGAGAGCTAGGCTTGTCAGAACTGCAAGTGGGAACATGGGACTGAGCCTCAGCATCTTCTAGCACAGGCATTGCCATTGCTTGCCCGAAATCCATAGCAGCAATATAGTCTACTAATTACTATACCTCACATAGCGATCCTGAAATCAAAGTTGAAATATCAACAGCTGCCAAATGAAACACGTAGCAAAATCAGTTGTTGCAATATACTAAGCAAAGATAAAACTTGTGTCGAATTTTACAGTGACATTCTTTCCTGATATAGTGTACCAGATGACTTACTTAGATTCCTTTCAAATACTCGGGATCTGTGTCAATGGATATACAGTGAGGATGCTCTATTAGACAATATGTCAATAACAGTCAAAATATGCACCGTGGTATCAAAGGATAAAGAGGGATCATTTAAGAGCACCCTACTTGACAGATATCACCGTACATGGTCTAAGAGAGGCATTCACAACTCTTCGCTTTCAGTCTATGCCCATTGAAGTGCTGTCTGGAAGGTGTTCTAATATACCACAGGAACAACACATTTGTGTATGTGGAACCTCTGTGGAAGATTTATTTCATTATATAATGATTTGTCCTTTAAACTCGGACCTCAGAAGCAGATTCCTATCTGGAATTTTAAGCCAAGTGCACAATTTATCTGACAGTGAAAAGCTGATCTTTCTCTTGTTGGATACGAATCCTTTGGTCTCACACAAGGTAGCGCTCTTTGCACTTGCAACTAGGAAAGTTAGATCCAAGGCGGCCCTTAGAAATGTTTTATAATGAGTTGTAAAGTACTGACACCATGTTTTTACAATTCCAAATTGTTGTAATTTTGACATTTTAGTTGTATATTGAGTTTTATTCTGAACGCAATGTTTTAAATCATAAGTACTCTTTGAATGCAATTTTGTATTGTAATGGCCAATGGCTGTATACAATAAATCAGTCTTACATCTTACTAATTACTATAGGGGTGAAGGGCATGCAACTCATATCATTTGGAAGGACAGTTCACCCTTTTCTTGACTTGAATTCCACACATTAACTGCGGTAAAGCATTTGTTGCTCTACTCTGCACATAGCAACACCTTCTCTTCTCCCTACTTCCTGGCAAGTCTATCTCGCCCTCGCTTTGTTAGCTGTCTCTCCTCTCTGCACTCCCTATTTCTTTACCTCCATATTTTTTTGCAGCTGTATCTCTGTTAGTCCCCTTTTCTTTGTCTACATAGCTTTTCCCACAGCAGTTGGTTGTTCTACACCCCCATTTATTGCCTCCTTTCCCCCACTATGATCTGACCCCATCTCTCACCGTTCATCCCTTCCTGTATTCCCATTTCTCCTCTTCCTTTTTCTCTGCACAAGCCAAGATTTTTCTGAAAACCCCACCATCACTTGTTATCCCTCCTTTTCTCTTTCCTTCTAGAGAAGTACTTATTTTGGGCACTGCCCTGTCTTATTGCTCCTTCTCTACAGGTCTTTTGGTGGCACTGAGCACCAGCTCCTTTGGAGGGGGGTTCTCCCAAGTCTGGAGGGGCGAACAGATAGAAAATGGTGCAACCTGAATTGAGTACTGGAATGCACTCCCCCCCCCCCCCCCCCCGTATCCCACATCTGTTGGTGGTAGAAAGTGCCATCAAGTTATAGTCGACATAGCAACCCTGTAGGGTTTTCAAGGCAAGAGGAAATTTGCCATTGCCTGCCTTTGCACCAGTAACCCTGGACTTCCTTGGTGGTCTCCCATCCAAGTACTAACCTGGGCCGACCCTTAGTTTCCAAGATCTGAAGAGATCCAGCTAGTCTGGCCATCTCAGTCAGGGCCCCACATCTGTTACCCTCTCTCTTACTTAAGGTGGCCAGCTGACCATAACTAGCTCAGCCTCTGCTTTAGACTTTAAAAGCAGCTTTATATAAGAAATTAGCATCTGAAAGTATTCCTCACATGAAGATAAGCATTGTCCCCGGGTAATAATCTGCCTGTTCTTTCAGATATGACCATGGGGCCAAACTACAAATTTTGGTGTGTTGGGTCTAGACTCCCTTTCTCCCCAGTCACAAAGCAGCTGCAGAGATTTTTAAAGTTTAAGGGGGCCTAATTCAGCACAGGGCAATGGGACAGGAAGGATTTCTGCTTCCCCCCCATGCTCTTTCCCCAAACCAAATAGCACCAGGGGGAGTAATTTGCCACACTCTGGCATGTGCAGTTCCAAAGTGGGGCAAATCACTCCCCTGGGGCCAATTTGGTTCAGGAAAAAGGCAGGGGGAAAATCAGAAACCTCTCTTCCTCATGTGCTTTTGTCCCAAGCAGAAACAGGCCTCTGTAAACTGTAAAAATTATTTCCCCGACAGCTGCTGTGATCCCTAGATCCGATTTGCCAAAATTTGTATAACATGTAGTTTGACTTAGTGATCAGTTGAAAAACTGGCAACTCCCCCCCTCAAAAATCCTGAAATCTGGCTGCATTTCCAGCTCCTTTATACTCCTTTTCTTCCTTCAGATGACGTTTCCTTTACTTCTGGTGATACTAGCAAATGTTTTGTAAGTCTTTCACTCTCCCAGCCACCTGACTTGCTGAGGGAACCTCAGAGGCAGGCTGGCCATGTCATGTGCCTGGTTGGTGCCAAATCTAGTGTGATCGCCACTGCATTTTGAGCAGAAGTATCAGTGCCAAACAAAATGCAAACCTGTTGACTAGATTCTATGGGCTGGGCCACAACCAGTAGCTTCAGGGACAACTCTTGTTATAGGTTGCTGGAGTAATCAAAGACGGGGCTGTAGTCTGGTGTAGTGGTTAAGTGCACGGACTCCAATCTGGAAGAACCGGGTTTGATTCCCCACGCCTCCACTTGCAGCTGCTGGATAACCTTGGGGAAGCCATAGTTCTGTCAGAGTTGTTTTTGAAAGAGCAGTTCTTGAAAGAGCTCTCTGAGCCCCACCTACCTCACAGGGTGTCTGTTGTGGGGAGGGGAAGGGAAAGGAGTTTGTAAACTGCTCTGAGACTCCCAGTGAAGGGCAGGATATAAATCAAATCTCTTCTTCTTCTTCTAGTTTGCCCTTGGGCCTTATGTTGTTGCTGAACAATGTTAACAACATTAGCATAAGAGTTTAGCAAAAAGTACTCCAGCAAATCATTTGTTTTGAAAATGAATGAGTTTTGCTTGTGTTGAGAATTATTATTTAGCTCACCATTTACAATGGGCCATCTGTCAGAACAGCTTCTACTGAAGATCAAATAAAAATCCTGAAGGGTGAATATGTTTGTATATGGAACTGAACCAATGAATTACTTGGTGCTCTCCACCCCAGCCTAACACAGTTTGTATGACTATCATGAAATTTTCCATGTTTAATATTGGCTATTTGCATTACAGACTGAATAGGGTTTTGTCCCCTTGTTAAATACACTAAAAGACCATTTAGGAGCTTTCCTGAACCAAGAATGTTGTACTTGCATTTTTCATATTGGTACCTTGCCCTCTAAATGTGGTACTAAGACAAATTTATGGCTAACAAAGGCAATTTATCTTATCCCTAGATAAAGATAAAGTTTGCCATTTAAACACAGGACCATCCCAAGAGTTCATTTTTCATTTATTTTAATGACACTTTTTTAAAATGTGAAAATTTAAATGGAATGCTTGGATGTTACCATGGTGATTGGGCTTCAGAGCACAGCCGTTTATCTCACATACAAGTGTACTGGCAGGTATCTAAGCTTGTGTTTTCAACTTGCATGCAGCAGAAAAACACAACTACGTTTATTTGTCCTTTCTGCAAATAAGCATTTCTGACAGCTTATTAAAATGATCTTTGTGCTAATATATCCAAATACTGCTAGAATCAAAGATATTGCTGTTCTTCTTTTACAGTAGAAAATTCAGCTTTCTTTGAAAAAATATAAGGATCAACAAGATCAACTATAAAGATTAAAGAGATGCAGCCTGATCTGTACAGGGACTGTAATGCTAGGTTCTTACCCATACCCAGCTGTTGTTTATGTCTTCGAATTCCCTATGGTATTGCAGCCCAATCTGGGATAATGCCACACTTGGTACTGGGTAAGAATCTGTCAATCAAATTTTTGTTTTTACCAAGATGGACCAAAAAGAGAGCAACAGGATTATTTTGAATGCTTTAATTTTCACTAGCAAGATCATGGAACTATATAATGATAGGCAACCAGTTCCATGCTCAGGTGAAACCATTCATATTGCTGCCAAGTGTCCCCATGGAATGCCCAAGTAATGGGCGTTCTTGAGAGTTCAGCGAGATTCTTGCACGCATACATGTGTACAGTCGTGCATGTGCCCACACACAGACGGACGTGCGTGTGCACACACACAGACGGACGCATGCTTGTCCTCTTCCCCATCAGTTTCCCCTCCCAAAGCCACAAACTCTTATTATTAAAGTAGATTTAAGTTCCAACTGGGGCCTAGCTGTCCTGTAAATTACTCTTCCCATTCCTTCTCAGCATGACTTCCTGCCACAGATGACAAGAACGGTAGGTTTTTTTACCCTCCCAAATTAAATTAGAAGGCCATCAGTGGAATCCTAATCAGTTACACCCTTTTAATCCATTGACATCAATGCATTTAGAATAGTGTAATCCTAATTAGGATTGCATTGCAAGACTACTACTGTTTCTACTAACTCCAATAGTCAAGCAAAAGCTAACCACAACAGCTACGAGCCAGAAAAGAATGCCAGTCAGGGTGGTCTTAGTGATCCTGGGGCCCTGAGAAAAAGTCAAGGATGGGGCCCCAGAATCACTGGGTGTGGCAGCTGGGATGGTTTCAGGACAGCAGCTGCCAATCAGCTGTAGGGCAGTCAGAAAGACTCCCCCCCCCCCCAATGACCCTGCATATGATTGCTGCCTGCTGCTTGAGACTGTAGCAGAAGCTGGCAAATGCAGTCAACTGAAGGGCTGTGGAACTGTCGTACAGCTGATTGATGGCTGCCGCCGGACTGATGCCCATCAGCATTCTTGCCTGTGTAGTCACAGTGGTGGAAGAGAGGTCAGCCGTAGCTGGTAACTAGGACATTTTAGCAATTAGGGGTCCTCCCAGCATGCTCCCCTCCTCAGTATGGGGTCTGGGGCAACTGCCCAAACTGCCCCATAGCTAAGATCTTCCATAGAAGCTCACTGAGTGACCTGGGATCCATCCCATTTTCTCAGCCTAACGCTCCTCACAGGGTTGTTGTGAGGGTAAAATGGAGGAGAGGACAATGATATAAGCCGCTTTGGGTCCCCATTGGTGACAGCCGTGGAGTATAAATGAAATAAATAAATAAAGATGCAATGATGAATGCTGTCAACTGCACAGATGCAAATATATTCTAAATGCAAGCAAATGATCAGTGGAAGTGAATGAGGTGAGTTTAAGAGGCTCAAGAGAAAAAAAGGGGATCCACGAGCAGGGGAAATCTGATATTTGAACATGTCATTTGTAACAATCACAACATCAGTAGTCAGCAATACTTTGTCTTCCTACCTATCCTTACAACAGAAAAGTACTTGACCTTTATAAGCTTTAAGCATTCAGTTACTTAATCTGGCAGCTTTATACACTGCTTTATATTGTAAAAAATAGCCAAAGTGGTAAGAAGCAGAACAGTCAAATCCCAAACAGGAAGAATAAAGCAAACAGAGTAAAAAAGCCAAAATTGGACAAAACCTTCAGTTAAGCCTAGGGGAGCCAGCTCTCACTGGGGACATTCCTGGAGGGCAGAGCCTTGGGAGGAGAGAAGGTGGGGTGGGGTGGGGTGGGGGCAGAAAGGAGATGTGATGTCATAAAGGCCACCTTCCAAAATTGCCATTTCCTCCAACGGAACTAATCTCTGTAGTCTGGAGATCACTTGTTAATTCCAGGAAACATCCAGGCTCCACCTTGAGACTGGTAACCTTTAAGAGACAGTGCAACTCTCCCTGAGTTCAATGGAAAACTAGCATTCATTCAAATCTGATTGAGACCAAGGCCTGGATCTCAACGACATACTACTGGCTCAGGCTCTACTTTAGATCTGAGCCGGGCTCCCTTTTATCTTTTTTTTGCAAAAAGAACTGCATAATTCCTTCTGGGATTCTATAATCATATCGAAATTAAGTCAACTTGGTGTTCCTCTTGAAGACCTAGCCCTAACCAATGAACCTCATATGTTTAAACTAATCAAACAATGACTCTTAGACATTGATCTGCAAAAGCTACACCCTACTCAACCTCATATCTGTTCACCTGCCATGCTCAGCCTCTCTAACCATTCAGGCAAGATGCCCCAATGTTTTTATAATCTCGATATCCCTTTTCATCGCAGAGTTTTTCTTCTGGCCAGGGTTAACACATTTCCCTCTAGAATACTCTATGGCAGATATCATCAAATCCCAAGACAAGAATGGTTGTGTTCCTGTGGTCTTAACTCCCAGGACACAATTGAGCACATAATTGATGAATGCCCCCTGTATGAGCTACCTTGAGGAAAATTCCTTCTAACTTGGCTTCATCCTAAAAGTTATTTGGGTAATAAGTCAAAATGTCAACTTCTCTTGAATAATTTGATCCCTGCGATCACTAATGATGTTGCCAAATTTCTTACAGAAGTTCTTAAGGTACAAAATTTTAGATAGTACTATTTGGATTGTACTTAAGTTATATAGATTTTAACTAGCAGCAGTTGAAAACCAACAGAGGCCGCAGCCACATTTCCTAAAAGGCCTTTGAGGCATTTACCAGCCTGTTGGAAGAGAAAGTTGTTCACTTGCCTCGTAAAAGTCAGCAGTGATGATGGCCTCCAAAGGAAAGGAGTAACATAATTTCCAGGTGGATGCTGAGAATGCTCATAAACACATGAAGCTGACTTGTAAAGCGCAGTTATTGTTAAAGGTCTCGTGCCACAGGTTTTGAAAACCATGGGGCCCCTCAAAATACAAGCTTGGCTTTTTAGGAGCAGATAGCTAATAAAAGAAGGATTACCAACATCAGGGGTCATTTAGTAGAAAAAGAAGTGTAGGAGCTCATTAGCATAACTCATTAGCATAACTTATTTGCATATGCTAAACCACCTGACATCACCGGAAGTACGTCAGAAGGCAAGAAAGAAAGAAAGAGAGAGAGAGAGAGAGAAAGAAAAAAAGAGAAAGAAAGAAAGAGTTGGCAGAGAGGGGACAGTTACTAATTCAAGCCTCAGAAATACCACTATTCTGGGAGGATAACTTCAGTGGTGGCTGAAGCCTTCAGAAGGCTGGTCGGAGGAGCAAGGAACTTTTCAGGGGTCATTTTGCTGCAACCATGACACAAGCAGGCATTCCCCTGTGGTGGGGGGGGGGCTGGCACCAACCCATGGAGCTGAACTCCCCCGAGCTCCTGCTCGAAATGACCCCTGACAAACATTGTTTTAAAGTTCACATGCTATGTGTCTGCTCTGTATGTGAGAATTTATCTTGCTTACAATATGAGAATGCTCTCTCCTAACTGCTTGAAATGTGGAGGGGAAAGTCCCTTGGGTGAGTAGTTCACTCAGTCACAGAGAATTTCATCCCAATTACTCTGTGTGTGTGTGTGTGTGTGTGTGGGAATGTGTGTGTGTGTGTGTGTGGGAATGTGTGTGTGTGTGTGTGTGTGGGAGACAGGGTTACATCTGGAAATATGTTCCCACTAAAACCATTTGAAATAAATAGCAGATTGATTTCTCAGTTATGACTAGCCTCAATCCGAATATTAAAAAGTCTGACTTAGATTTTTTTAAAACAACATGCAAACCAACTGTAATTCCAACTCTTCTGTTTTTGGTTTTGTTTTTTTACATATTGCTAGTATGAAATTTCCTTCACTGGAAGGCTCCTCTACCAACACGAACATTTTCTAGTTCTGTTTCCTATTGGATACAGAATGCCCAAATGGTCAAGGGTCAGGGGCGTCGACTTTCTAAATCCCCGGGGGGGGCAGGGGCTCTCTTGTGCACGCGCGCTTTGCGCGCGCGCACGGGACCATGTCCCTGCCGCTCTTCCCCCCCCCCCGCCCAGGGAGGTAGACCCGCGGTGGCGGCAGCCAGCTGGCCGGCTGACTGCCGCCCGAGCGAAGCGCGCGCACGCGCGCCTATGTCCCTGCTGCTCCGCCCCCCCCGGCCCGGGGAGGCAGACTGGCGGCAGCGGCAGCAGCCAGCTGGCCAGCTGACTGCTGCCTGAGCGAAGCGCGCGCGCTTCGCACGCCTATATCCCTGCCGCTCCGTCCCCCCCCCCAGCCCGGGGAGGCAGACCCACGGCGGCAGCCAGCTGGCTGGCTGACTGCCGCCCGCGTGAAGCGCGCATGCGCGCGACTATGTCCCCGCTGCCTCTCTCCCCCCCGCCCCAGGGAGGCAGGAGGGCAGGCTAGGGGTGGGGGGGAAGGAGAGGCGGCGCCGGCTACTGGGCGAGCATTTTGCCGGGGGTGGCTGAGCCCCCCCCGGGAAATTTCGGGGGAGGCTCGAGCCCTCGAGCCCCCCCCGTAGTTGACGCCCATGTCAAGGGTACATAATATTTTATGTGCTGCAGTAATTTAAAGTAGATTTTTTAAAAACAACAACAACACATTGACTACTTATGCAACAGGTTTGTGGTTTTCTGTAGAAAGGCACTTAGCACAAAAAACAATGCATGCTAGAAAATTAAACGAGACAAACTAGAAGATTTAAAAGGCCTGTACATAGACCTCAAAATGAACCAATGATGAACAAAATGAACATCCTATCTTAAAGCTAAGCTAGCAAAAAGCAAATTATTGACTTGTTTTGCAAAAGTACAGTTCCAATCTTGAAGAAGATTGCCAAAGCCAAATCAAGGCTGAGTGGGAGGCCAAAGGCAAGAAAAGGGGGTGCACTGCCTGAAATCTTGCAAACATACATTGCCTACATTTGAGGCATATTGTTTTCCATGAGCTTCATACTGGGAAATCAGAATGGATTCTTCACTGCAAGAGGAAACTTAATATCAAAAGCAACCAGAAATTGAGATGTACAGTCAATGCCTGGGCACATCTGGTCTCGATATTCTTTAAGGACAGTCATTACAACTCCACTATGTAAGAAAGATTTCAAGCACAATGACTTTCTTTCATGGATAGCACTTAATGCGGGAGGGGGGATGTGTAAAATGGCTTATAGATGTGAGAAAAAGTGGTAACCGTGTATGTATGAGTAGATCCCACTATGGAATGAGGTAAAAGGTAAAGGTAATGGTTTCCCTTGCTCGAAAGCCAGTCAAATACGACTCTAGGGATGCAGTGCTCATCTCTGTTTCCAAGCCGAAGAGCCAGCGCTGTCCAAAGATGTTTCTGTGGTCATTTGGCCAGCATGACTAGACGCCAAGGCACACAGAATGCTGCTACCTTCCCACCAAAGCGGTACCTATTTATCTAGTTGCAATTTCTTGCTTTCAAACTGCTAGGTTGGCAGGAGCTGGGACCAGAGATGGGAGCTCACTCTGTCATGCAGCACTCAGGTCTCGAACTGCTGAACTACTGACCTTCCGGTCTGCAGTTCAGCATCTTAACCACTTGAGCCACTGCAGCTCCTCTACGGAATAAGACTATGTCTAAATGTGAATGAGAGTAATTGCATAGATCTTTACCATGGATCATTTGAAACCCTATGGGGCATGACCTTTTTGAAGGAATCTTGTACAATAAAACCACATTTTAGACTGCACTTGATTTGTGTGCCTGGTTAATGAGCAGAGGAAGGCATTTCATCACCTTGGGGCTCAGTATAATTGATTCTGTATGCTATGGAATCTTATGAGGGTCTTCTGTTATATGTACATATGTTTCATGCCCTACCTTTCAGTTCCTACTTACCAATTGATGCTGTTGACCCATCCCAAGTAAGGGTAGTAGAACTATCCATATTTTCCCCACTCTGGGTCTTCAACTCTGAACCTTATGCTATTGAAATAGGGCACAGGGGAGTGCTTGTTAGCTAGAGGGATGATATAATAAATCAAGGACCTGATAAAAGCCAAAATGGAAACCATTTCCTGACGTTAATATTTTTTCAAATTTGGGGAGCTTAGGGTAACCCTTTGTAGGTTCACCTATCCTATGGAGGGTTATGTTTTTTATTTAGAAACATCAAAATTTGCCAGCTGTTTGTTTTGCAGTAGCAAGCATAACATAGTACTGGTAATTCCAAAGCACAATCTGCCTAAACTCTAAAATCTAACACAGGAAAAACCAAAAATTGTTTCCACAAGTTTTTATTACCACAAGTTTTTATTACTCAGTCAGCTCAGACAAGCATTTTCTGTCTTGTTTGCAAGCAGGTCCTATGGATTTGTGTTTCTTAAAATCTGGCATTCAAAAATCACAATATACAGAAAACAGCAGGGGAACATTTCACTTGTCCAGGACATTCTATTGCTGACTTGAAAGTAACCATTCCCATGGCCAAAAAATAAGCTGGAGCTACAACAATGTAATATTGAAGTGACCACTAGAGGAAGCAAAATGTGTGGAAAAGGGAAAAAATGATGCTGGGTGGGCACACAAGCAACACCAATAAGAATGTGGAAAAGCCATATGCAGGGAATAATCCCTTATAGAAGCAGCCTATGTTGAGATATTTTTAAACAACTCCTATGCATTTGGGGTTAGAATTGGACCTAAAGCAGTGGCAAAACTTTCCCCAATCTGAACCATCTTCACTGAAGTTTCAATCCCATTCCCCCAATTGTCTGTAATTGCCAAAGAAAGATGCCCAAACATGTATAAGGCCCTCTCAAATACTTAATGGAAGGTAGCAACCACTGTGTCTTACTGCAGTTCCCTGGACCTTCTTAGACACAGCAGCTGTGTGGCTTCATGGTACACACAGCTTTCAGGAGTAGCCAAAAACTGTTTTCCATCTGAGAGATACAAGAAGAGTGGGAGCTAAAAAATGAAATTGCACAAGGTGTTTTGTCAGTTGAGTGACCAGTCTAATTTTTGTCCCCAGATAGATATTGTAGGTAAGTAGAGCTCAGAGCTGTCTGACACTGTGCCTACTGTTCTCACACTACAATGACAGCATCTGTGGAGCCTTCTGGTTGGGGCAGCAGCTGGCACAGATGCTTTTTGCAGAGCTCTGAGGCCTTAAGGTTTTTTCTTATCTATTAGACTTGCTTTATGAGGCTATTTTTGAAGTAAGAACCGTGTCATTTATTCTAAAGTGAGACAGCATCTGTGGGATTCAGTCAGAATTGCTTCTAAGAACTCTGGCTGTACCTGAACTTTAAAAAAGTGTACTTTAGAAACAGTTTAGGTTTTTAAAAAAGTGGAGCTGTTTCAAAGCTTTGACAATATCACAAAGCTATAATTTATCTCCCAAAATGTTTGGCACTGTCTAATCAAAACATTTTCCGTGAAATGTTAAGTACCGCTGAAAGTATCCCATAGGGGACAGTAATCGGGATAGTTGAGATGTGAAAGACCTTGGGATTGAAGGAAATACCACTCATACAGAAAAAATATACATCGTAATGGGACAGAAGGTGGAGAAAGATAATTTGGATAAGAAAAAGTATCCCTGTACCTGGAGGGCAGGGAAGAATATGCAAACAGCTAGGTAGAAGTAGGGCCAAACTACATGTTTGGGTTTTTTTAATGTTTATTTATTTGAAACATTCATTAGCCTCCTTTCTACCCTATGAAACTCAAGGCTGCTTACGACGTAAGTAAAACAACAATTACAAAAAAAACCCCAACATAAAGATCACAATTTTAAAATCTCAGTTAGGACTGCCAGTACCTAAACAAATAAAAACTAAATTAGACAAATGCAGTCTTAAATAAAGGGCCTCTCCCTGTGCTCTTAATTCCTGGGCAGGAACATGTGGGGGAAGGCAGTTCTTGGATAGCCAGGCCCCAAGCCATGCAAAACCAACACCTTGAATTGGGCTTGGGAAGGGACCGGTTGCCAGTTGAATTGCTATAGAATTGGGTCACATGCTCCCAGTAGCTGGCCCTGACAAGCAGTCTAGCTGCAGCATTCTGCACTAGCTGCAGCTTCCAAGCACTGTTCAAAAGTAGCCCCAGTTAGAGGAACTCCAGTCTAGATGTAACTAAGGAATGGATCACTGTGACTAGATATGACTAAACCAGGAACAGGAGCAGCTGAAATCCCAGCCAAAACTGGGCAAAAACCCTGTGAGCCCCTGCAGCCACCTGGTTTTCTAAGGTGACTGCTGTGTCAAGCAACACTCCCTGGCTGTGATCCTGTCTTTTTCAAGGAGCGTATAAACTCATCCAAGACAGGAGAGATTTCTGGGCCCTGGTCTGCCTGTGGGAACCAGGTTTCCTCAGCCATACTTCAGTTCCCTGCAGCTTCACTGCAGCTGCGGGGATTGGTTTATTAAAAATAAAGGAGGGCCCAAACAGGTTTAGAACGCCACCCTTGCAGGGAGAAAGGGCTCCTGACTTCCCACCAAAGCTGTTTTCCTGAGTCTGAATAGCACTGGGGAGAGTTATTTTCCTGTTTTTCTGCTCCATGTGTACAGAATACTCAACATGAAGCAGCAAAAATGGTGAAATAATTCTCCCTCCTCCCAACACTGTCTCCACGTAGGAAAATGTCTTGGGGCAGGAAAGCAGGTGTTCAGAGCCTGTTTGGGCTCTCTGTTTTTTTAAAAAAAAGCTATTCCCCACAGCTGAAGTATAGCTGTGGGGAACCCAAGTTGGGTCTTCGTAACTCAGACCCAACTCACTAGAAGAATGTGTATTTTGGCCTGGACTTAGCAAATTCTAGGAATCCAAAATCCTTGGTAGTCATACCTTGGAACTCTCCATGTTAGTCTATGGGAAGCTGCATTGTCTGAAGTTTCCTGTTTTATACAACTCCTACTATTTTCTGGTGACACGTATGGAACTCCTGGACTCTGAATTAAGGAATATACTGCTGGCAGACTCTAACCCTCAAGTTATGCTCGCTTGCTCCAGATTTTTGGCTACAGCCTCTAGAATCCACAAAGATTATGTAAAAAAGTGATAAAATATCCCTTAGGCTTTGCACCTTTTTTCCCTTCTTCTTTTAAATACTTCTTAAGTCTTTGTACATTTTATTATAATCTTCCCATACTGTGCACTTTCTGTATTTTATGTGAACTAGTTTGCCTTGATCTATGCTGGCCATGGGCCATAATAAACTACGGAAACTCCTACTATTTTCTGTGTCTCTGGTCATACTAGAAAGAATGAATATACAATAAATAATTTAAAATTGGGTCCTAAATTGTAAACTGAGATTGAAAGTGGGTCTCAGGTCTGATAAATCAAGGTGGGTAGTTGTGTTGGTCTGAAGCAATAGAACAAAGTTAGAGTACAATGACACCTTTAAGACCAACAAAGTTTTATTCAAGGTGTGAGCTTTCATGTGCATGCACACTTCATCAGAGGATGAAATGGAAATTTAAGGTCTACTACCTTAGAGTGTGCGTTGTCCTTAAGGACTCCACTGTTACTGCCATTTCCTTACAATAGGAACTGCACTGAGTGTTAAAGACTCATTGTGAGCTTTGCACAAGTTCTATGTAGTTTCCAATGACTGGATGAATTCATGGAGTCACCCCATAAACAGACTGCCCTTAATAACATGTTTCCTAGTGCTGTAATTTCAGAGAGCTGGGAGGTGAAGAGTTAACTCTTCACTGGAATGGAGAGCTTGAGTGACAGGCTGCTCCCTTCTCCTCCTTCCCTCTGATTGGCCAGTACCAGCTGAGGAGAACTATATGATTATCTGAGTGCTGAGGGCATGGACTTCTTGGGAGTCTTTCAGCCAGTTGGTCTTTGGAGAAGTCAGTCAGTCGGCTTCTGACAGAGTTGGTTGGAATCAGTGAATCTAAAAGAGTCAGTCAGACAGGTTCACCTGTGAAGTGAAGAAAAATGATTCATTGCCTTATCCATTTCCTATCAATTCTGAGGAAGAATTCAGTATCAGAACAGAACATCTAAGAGTCAGCCTAAGCCAAAGTCTGTTTTATGTAGACACCAGAGCTGGGACTGAGATTTTGGTGAGGGCGATTGGGTAGTATGCTGAAACTCCCATTCAGGCCAAAAGAAAGGGGTTATATCTTCTGAGGAGAAAAAGAAGAATTCCTGCCTAGTTACATTGGGGGGGGGGGGGTTGCTCTGTGGAGAACCCTGGTCTGTTGTGAAGGGAACTGGATTTAGACACCTCAGGATATTGAAATAAACTGGTTTCCAAAAGGGAGACATTTTAGGTACACAAATAAAGTGAAAGTCTCCTGGAAACCTGAAGCCATAGGAAACTATATGAAGAAACATTGTAACTGTAACTAAAACAGTCAAATGCCTCTCACTGATAAGATCCAAGAATATATGAAAATAAGCTTCAAGAATACTATTTTGATTGTTAAAAAAGTATACTCTGTATTAATAACAATGTTTACCTTAGCATTTCCAACCCCTGACTACACCTATTAAATCCCTGTTAAATAAAATCGTTATTTCTGTTAGAATGTTATGCCGTCTCAAGTACTATTTGAAAGGGAAAAACAAGAGGGCTCCTGCTTATCTCATCAAGTTCCTAGGCTGGGCTAAAGGACACATTAGATCTTCATGACGGGGTGGGAAAAACAGATTTTTAAACAGTAACTAAATCCACACTACTTGGGGCTGCTCAGTCACAGCTGGGAACAAATTTTTGGTGGGAAAACCTGCCTGATAGTGGGAAAGTGCCAAAGTTCCATCTTAACGTGAATTAAGATGTGCCACCAAAGTAAAAGGGAATGAATTCTGTGCTTTATTTTCTGTATTTGGAAAGGGAGGCTTAGTAAAGTACTGTATAGAGATGCTATCAAATTTCACAGCTCCACTGTTTCATCTTGAAAATCATCAGTTTGCTTTTCCCTTGTGTGAAACAAACCTACAAGTCTTTGTTTTCTGTCTAATCATACCAAATTGTTCTTATTGCATTTATGCGATTTTTAACATTTTTGTACCACAGGCATATCATGTAACAATGCTCTAAAAGAAACAAATGAATTGAGAATGCCAGAAATGAAAAGGAAGGGAAAGGAAATGGTAAGCTGCTCTGAGACTCTTTTGCGTAGGGAAGGGTGGGGTATAAATTCAATCTCCTCCTCCTCCTTCTTCTTGACAACAGACACATGCAAAAATGAAAAGGACATATTTGTACATCCCTAATACTGAGTGCCTTCATTTATCTTTTTAGTTCGCCAGTCCTGAATTCTGGCAACTGGTAATGGCGTATACACTCCTCTGTTCAAATTGTAATGGTTGGCTTTTTGAACACTTACATTGTAATGAGTATTGCAAGTGTTTTGTGTGTGTGCATTCGTTCACTGCTCTCTTGAGGCCCTCCATGTGTACTATCTGCCATGCACCTAGTCTACAGGGGAAAACCAGCTTACAAAAAAGGTGCTTTCTTAGGTTGTCTTAAGTCAGCTGAGATCTAATGGCGGCTTCCTTCTGTAGTATTTTGGCCTGCCTGACTCTCCAGTCTGAGCATATTTATATTAACTGAGTGTACTACATTGGATTGTAAATAGTTTTTATGTTCTTACACTGCTGCCTGGGGACTGTAGTTCAATCCAGTAAATTCTGAGCATCTCCAAACAGAATGAATATTATCAATTAATTAATGTCATTGACTGCACAGATGCAAAAAACAGCAAATACAAAGTTGGGGGTTTTGACATTATGCATAACTTGCCTATGATGATCCTGGGGCATACACAATCCATGTACCAACAGTGGCTATCTGTCCAGGACCAGGCTGAATTCTGCCACTGTGAAATGCAAATTACTTAAAACTTCACACTTTTTAAATAGCAAAGAAATTGTCAATGCAGACATTATGAGGTGCTTGACTTGAAAACAAATAGGCATTGTAAACATGGTCAGTTTTTATGTTTGAATTCACTGTTTATGAAAATCTAATAACCTCTGCTGTCAGCCACTTATTTTCACCTTTGGTAAGAGTGTTAGGGAAAGAAGATCCTGAGCAAATGGAGAAGAAAGGAAAGATTTTGTTTTATTTCCTGGGGTAGATCCAACCTACCATTTTGTCAGCTCTAAAATCTATGATCCGCTTAAAATATTCCAGTGATTGCTGAGAGAAGAAAACATCATTGCTTGTCTAGAAGTTACAGCTACCACAAGTGTCCTATTTTTATATCAAGCACACACACGCACACACACAGACCTTTATTGGAATGTCAGGTTACAGAAAGAAACATAAACAGATGAAGAGGTAACAAGGAGAAATGAGTTAATCATATGCATCTATGCATTGTGCAATCGAACCTTAATTACCAAACTTAAAAATAAGGCAACATTCAGTCGTTTCAGGTGACAGATCATTCAGGAGATGGCGCACCTTCAGAGCATCTGGACAACCTATCATATTGGATAAAATTGGGTCTAAAAGAGTAAAATGTGTATCATCATAGTGGGGACAGTACAGGAGAATATGGAGAACTGAGTCAACTTGATTTAGATTACATGCACAGTCTTGCTGAATATGGAATCCCTTTCTATCTACCATGATTGATAGCAGATGGAATGGCATTACATCTAGCAAGTACAAATGCTCGGCGCAGTTGGGGGCATGGAGGGCTGATAAGTAAGAAACCAGATGACCAATAATTGGGAGAATTCCAAAATTCAAGGGGGAGCAGGATTTATTCGCATTGCTAACTAGTTTCTGCATTTCATTGTCCAGGATTCTGCGTCTAATTAACTGATATGCATTTGTGAGAGGTAACATATACAGAGAATCCATGGATATTCCCAATGTAATTATTTTCTTCTCTATGAAGGCAATCCATTTGGACAAGATAGATTCAGACAGCATTTGGTGTATGTAGCTCCCACAGTCAGCAGTGTAGTGCAATCATAGCCAGTATTTGATTGATACTGTATTTGATTGTACAGTATTTGATTGATTAACCAAGCCCTTGTTTCTATCATGCTAAGGCCTGCTTCTAAACAAAGAGATGCATATGGAATGCAGCATGGCAGACCCATGATTTTCCTTGCAAATTTGGATTGCACTCTTTCAATTCCAGTCTCAAAAGCACTTATCCATGTTGGAATACCGTACAATAACTGTGGGATCACTTTAGCCTTAAAAACTTTTTAAGGCAGCTGGAACAAACTGGTTGCCTCTATTAAAGAAGAAACATGAGATGGCTGATGCATTAATGGTAGCTAGATTAATCATAGATTTGTGATGTTGTGACCAGGACATGTTATAGCTGAAATAACCTAAATATTCAAAGTGCTTGACCTGCTCTATTTCTTTCCCATCAAATGTCCACTTTCGGATTTTGCAGGATTTAGCAAAAACTAATATCTTGGATTTCTCGTAATTGAGGAGGAACTTATTCTCTTTTTTTCCCCTAATATTTTTATTATTATTTGTTTAGTCTGTTACATCGAGTATTTATGGTTATTTACAATTTCACCCCTTCTTTCCCTCCCTCTCACCCTCTCTTTTAATCATAGTCTTTTCGCCCCAGCCACGGGCACAAAGTCTTAATCTTCCACTGAATATCTTTCCTTCTTTCTTTCAGTATCCAATCTAGGTAGGTCTTCCATCTGGTCTTGATTTCCGTGGATTTTTCTTCCCATGATATTCCCTTGTTGATTGACGCCACAATATCTGACTGTATAAAGTCAAACAAATAATTGTGCCAGATTTCTATTGTCCATTTACTTTTGTCTTTCCAACCCAGAGCAATAACCGCCTTTCCCGCCAGTATCATAGCCTTAACTAGATTTTGAATAGTCCTATCCAATAGCGGGCTTCCTATTGTACTTAACAACATTAGATTAAAGTCTATAGTTAATGTTATATTGCATACTTTTCTAATAATTTCAATAATTTCCCCCCAAAAGGTCTTTACTTCTACACATTCCCACCACATGTGTGCATACCATCCCTTAGAATGTTTACAGTGCCAGCACAGGGAACTCAATCCTGAAATCATATAAGCGAGCTGTGCTGGTGTCTTGTACCATTTTGTGAGGAATTTGTATTCAAGTTCTTTAAATCTGGTTACTTTAATCTCTTCTATTCCTTTCATAATTTTATCAGCCATCCTCTCTGTTATCTGACCTTCATGGCACCATCTCTTTTGTAAATATTCTATTATTTTATTTCTATTTGTTATCATCTTTCTATATATTTTTCCTACCAGTCCCTTTTTTTGCTTAGCCATTTCTTTGTATATTTCTTCCATTGGTGCGTCTGTCCAGAGGTCTTCCTTTTTGCTGATCTTTTTAACTGACTTATATAGCCCTGCTATTTTTAACCAGTAATGTTTGCCTATCTCTTCTGTTATTTCCTGTAAGGGTTTTAAATTTACACCACTAAACATATTGCCCACTCTATAATAGCCTATATTTTTTAGCGTTTCCCACCATTTAATTTCTTGCACATCCTTGTTGATAGTTTCAAGGGGTGCCCATCTTGAGACTTTCCCTAATCAGTAGGGTTGCCGTTTCTTCCAAATTTCTAATGATGCTCTTCTAGGGCCTATTATTAGTTTTAAGTCTTTTGTTGTTACTATAGAAAAGATGCCAAATCTACCTATATCACTGTTAATTTCATTCTCAAATTTAACCCACTTCTGTGCCTTTTCCTCGCCTATTTCTAATATTGGTTTTAGTTGAAAGGCTTCATAATAGTTGTTTAAGTCCGGGATTCCCCATTCTAATTCTGATTTGTGGCTATATATTATTCTCTTATGAAACCTACATTTTTTACTGTTAAATATCCACTCTTTTAATACTCTGTTCCATTGTTCAATTTTTTTTCATCGATCCCAGGGGCAGCGTTTGGAATAGGAACGTTAACTTTGGTACCCAGAACATTTTGACACTTCTTATTCTAGATGATATCCCTAGTGTTTTATATTTCCATCTTTTCATGTCCCTCTCTATTTTTTCCATATTTTTTCATAATTATCCTTTATCATTTTGTCAATATTTTTTTTTGCAAAACTATGCCTAGGTATTTAAATTTCTTAACACCCAGTTGTATGTTCGTGCTCCTATTGGAAAGGTTGTAATCTCTTTTACAGACATATTATTATTATTTTCCAGGATTATATAATCTATGCATGATGCCGTTTTATGCCTACTGGATATATGTGTAGGTCTAGGTCTTGTACCTGTAAACTCATGCACTTCCTTCAGGCCCCATTCTCCTATCTTAATGCTTTTATTCTTTGTTATATCAATATTTAGATCCCCTGCTACAATTAATTCTCCCTCTGAGAACTGTTGGGTCTTCTTAAAGACCTTAGTTAGAAATTTCTTTTGCTTTTTATTTGGTGCATAGATGTTCACTATAGTGATTTGTTTGCCTTCCAGTCTACACTTAACTAATAGGTATCTGCCCTCCTTATCTATTAACTTTTCGATATCCTCCACTTTAAGGTTCTTATGGATCAAGGTTGCCTCTCCTCTGGCCTTGGAATTCCCTCTTGCTTCTGCTAAAACCTGCCACTTCAGATCTTTTATCTGAACTTCAGGCTTTCTATCTTTTTTGTGTGTGTGTCTCCTGTAGACACATCAAATCTATCCTTTGTTCTCTGGCCATTTTAGTTAATCTGAATCTCTTAAGGTTTGATGTTAGACCATTTACATTCAGTGAAAGCACTCTTAAAGACCTATCCAGTTTCTTTGTTTGTTTTTTTTATCTTAGGCCTCCCTGGCTATGGGTACTTTATTTTATTTATTAAAAGAAACCCTCCCCACCCTCCCTTCCACTGTGGTTGAGACAAGAGTTTGGATGAAGACATCATCCCGTCTTCCCACCTTCCTGAGTGTATGCACCCCAAACCTCCCCTTCCTTCTTATTCCTAAAGTTAGCTCATTAAACTTTTATATACTTCCCTTTATGTGGTATCCTCGTGAGAGTCCGTCCTCTGCCTTTTATCGTGTCTATTTGAAGCTCCTTCTCCCGGGTCATCCGCATCCTCCATGGCTTCTTCCTCTCTCTGGTCTCTCAGGTCTTCTGTGTCGATACCTAGTTGCCTGAAGAGTTCTCTTGCTTCCTTGGGGTTTCGTGCTATCAACTTCTTGCCTTCTTTGAATATTATTATTGAAGTTGGATACCCCCATGAAAATTTGACATTGTTATCATATAATTTTTGCCCATAGGGTCTCATTTGGTTTTTTTACCTAATAGTTTTTTGGCAAAAATCCTCTTTCACCCAGACCTTTTTCCCTCTGAAGGTCAGCTCCTTCTTTTTTTTTCAAGGTCTTAAATACTTCCTGCTGTAACTTTTCTCTTGTAAATTTGATTATAACATCCCATGGGGCTCCTCCTTCCTTTCTCCTTTGCAATCTATGGGCTCTTTCAATGTCTTGGGGTTGCATCTTAACCCCATTTTCTTCTATCCATTCTCTAAGTGTTCCTTCTAGAAGCTTATTATTTATCTCTTCCAAAATCCCTGCAAGGATAAGGTTTGCTCTTCTGTTCCGGTCTGATAACTCAGTAAGCTGGATAGTTAACTGTTCTATCATCTGTTTGTTATGTGTCGCCAGCTCATTAGCAGCGTTTGCCATCTGCTTTGTTTCTTTAAGCTCGGTTGCCAGCTCTGTAATGGTGTCTTTTACTCTCCTAATTTCAGCTTTTATCTGTTCCTGAGAAGTTATCATCATATTCTGGAATGCAGACAGTTGCTCAGAGAGTTCTTGTATAGTTTTGGCCATTGCTCTCGCTATCTTCCGGAACGTCAGATAAGGGCTGTGAGTTTGGCCTTGGCGTAGCCTCCTTAACACAGTAATAAATAATTGCTATCTTACCCTCTGAGGCCTCCAAGAGGAATTCCTGTATTCCCCAAAGGTTCATACACCGATTTCTTCTTTTAGTTATCCTTGCAGGCGGACTAATTACATTCTTTTTGAGCTTTTAAGATAATATTTCTAAGGGGAGGTTGGGCAAACAACTGGCTTCCTCAGTGCATGCGTACAGTCCAGGAGTAACTTATTCTCAAGAAAATATCTAAGACATCTGTTCAGCAGACATCTGAGCCCCACCCTCAGGCACGAGAGTAGTACTCTATCATCTGCATATAGCAGGATGGGTACTAGAAGGGAGCCCAGTTTAGGAGAATGGTAATCTTCTTCTGCTAAGACGGGGGGCAAATCATTGAGAAATAAGTTAAATAGGAAAGGGGCAAGTATGCATCCCTGTTTAACTCCTTTGTTAAAGAGAAATTTTGGTGTTAATTCCCCTTCAGTTGAACATTTGATTTGGCAGATGGTGGAAGTGGACACACACACACACACACACACATACACACACACACACACACACACACACGAACACCTGCTACCTGCATATTGGCTATGGCATTAGCTGTTTTGCACTTTGGAAAAGCCACAAGGGCCCATTCTGCATCTAGCATTTGCTCTGTTGTTTTACCAAACCCACACTGGAACAGAAAAATATGCAGCTCAAAACCACATTCAAATACCCAGGGCCAATGCCGTACTGACTGCATAAAATGGTCATAATCTATGCAGACAGTACCATAAAATTGAGGATCAAAGGAAGTGAAACTGGCAAGCAGTGTGGAAGCTTCCATAAAATCCAACATTCGAAGAAAGTGAAAGTGGCATGCAATGTAGAGGGGAATTTCTGTTCCAATGTGGGTTTGGTAAAACAGTTGAGTGAATGCTAGATGCAGAATGAGCCAGGGAAGTTGTGTAACCTCTGTGAAGATGAAAAATAGTGCATGTTTTATTATGGTACAATTTTGCTGTTAAACATGAATGTTATAGCTAATATTATGATTCCTTGTGTAACTGTGCTTAAAATTATACATGGTAGATCTATTACCCACAGCAGCTGGCAATAGCAGTCCAGTCGTGTTTCAAATTGTATACTGAACACATTTATCCTAGTCAATGTATTATTATAGCCATGGCCCCTGGGGACACTAAGTATTCCTTCCAAAACACAGCTACCATAGTGAGGGTTAATTTAACAGGAATTCTCTTTACTCAGGCCACACACAGGCAGCTGCCAAACAGTACAACTCAGAGGTAAATTACTGAGGAATGAAATTAAAAGAAAGAACTGTGGATTCTAGAATGTACATTCCATACATATCCAGACAGTTATCCTTTAATAGGACTTTACTACATCATAGTCAGGTGCTATACCTTTAACCTGGTGCACTTTTTTGAAACACAGAGCGGTCTATTGTTCTTAGTGGTCTTCAGCTGATGAAACTCGAAACGATATCCATATGATGAACACATTGGTTCATCAAGGTCAGTGCTGTTTACTATGACTGGTAGCTCTTCAAGTTTTCAGGAAAGGACTTTCATAATCGGATCCTTTTAACTGGAGATGCAGAGGACTGAAACTGGAACCTTCTGCATGCAAAGCAGATACTCTATGACTGATCTTCAGCTTCTCCTCATGATTCAGGAATTGTTTGTCCACCCAGTCCTGATAATATTTACCTAGTACATTTATATCCCACACTCTCTCCAAGGAGATTAGGGTGATATACATGGTTCTCCCTTCCCCATTTTGTCTTCATAATATTCCAGTGAGGCTGAGAGAGTGTATCAGGCGCCAGGTAATCCTGTAAACTTCACGGCAGTGTGACAATTTGAAACTGGTTCTCCCAGTTGCCAGTGTGTTACTCAAACCATTACACTACAATAGCTTTCAACACATGGTGATAGTCATCAAGGTGATTCCCCCCCCCCCCCCAGATGATAAAACAAAATATTCCCATGCCAGAGACACACATTTCTGGTAGCAGCTGACACTGCATTTGATGCAGAAGGACTTGAATAACAGAGTGCAGAGAAGTCATGATGATGGGCTATTTTGAGTTGCTGCTGCATAAGGTGATGGAGATCTGCCCTAAATGCCAGATGGGCTGTTTTTCTTAATATATTTCATTTGTTGCCTTAAGGTTAGAAAGGAACTAAGAGACATAAAATAGCTACTTTAGCTTACAGGTGTCAATTTCAAAAGGAGTATAATTGTTACATAAACCACTAAACAGTCAATATAAGATTTCTTTTCAAAGGCTTTCCTGAGCTCACCAGCTGTCAATTCCTTTATGTCTCCTCTGAATTTACGAACATAAGAGCAGCCATGTTGGATCAGATCAATGGTCTTTCCAGTCCAGCATTCTGTTTCATTGACAGAGCTGAATGGGACTGGATTTGACAAAAACAGCCTTATTTGGTAGAAAGCTGAAACACTAGTACCAGAGGCAAGAAGCATGACTGTAGTCAGTCCAGAAGTCTAGTTGGACACAACAAAATTAGTCACCATGGGCCAAAGAAAGGAGCATAATTATAACAGGCAGGCAGGGGATAGAGTCTAAAACAGCAGGCATTAGGGCCAGAGGAAGGAAAAGCAGGTCATAGAAAGGCAAGGGGCCAAGTCCACAGCGGCAACAAGTCCAAAAGAAGGCAGAGCAGAGCTAGATCCTTCCATGATGGACATCACCAGAACTGAGGAAATAAATCCAAAGAAGAATGTTTATGTAGCCTGAGCTCTGCTCTGGCTGGCTCCCCCAGTTGCATGCCTCTGCTGTTCCTTGTATGGCCATTTACAGGATGGAATGGTGGCTAGCTTCAAGCCTTTGTCAGTTTGTGTTGCCCATGGCTGCAGTGGTGCACAGAGTAAAATGGTTTGCTGTGGTTCTCAGATTCCTGTGTTAGAGCTTCCTAATGGATCACATTCATGAAGCAGCCAATCAGGATAATATCTTCAGAAGGCCTATAAACAGAGCACAGAGAATAAGGACTCCCTCTGTGCTTGCTCTCCAGTTCTGCATCCATCTGAACATGCATGTCTAATCCCATTTTAAAACCATCTAATCAAGTTACCACCACTACATCTTTTAGCACTGAATTCAAGAAGTTAATTTTTCCATTGAGTGAAAAAGTATTCCTTTTTCAGTTCTAAATCTGATGTCAGGAGCTTTAGTATTATGGATGTGGGAGGGAAAGTTCTTTCTATCTACTTTCTTTAATAATATAACAATTAAGGGCCATCAAATGGCAACCAACTTCTGGCAATCCACCATGGGGTTTTCTAGGCAAGAGATGAGCAGAAGTGGTTTGCCATTGCCTTCCTCTGTGTAGCAATACTAGTCTTCCTTGGGGGTCTTTCATCCAAAAACAAACCATGGCCAACTCTGCTTACCTTCTGTACTCTGACAAGCTCAAACTAGTCTGGGATATTCAGACTGTTTTATTTTATTTTCCCCATTCTACCCCTCTCTGGCTGGGGTGGGGTGGGGTAGAAATTTAATAAATCAAATCAATTTTGTAAACTTTTATCATGTTCTCCATCTAGGCCACAATCCTAAAAGCATTTTTCTGGAAGTAAACCTAACTGAATAAAATGGGACTTGCTGAATAGACCAGTTTAGGATTGCTCCTTTAGTTGTTTATTCACCAACCTGAAAAGACCAAAACTCCTTAGTCTTTTATAGCAGGAAGGTGATCTAACATCCTGAACATTTTGGTTGCCCTTTTCTGCATCTTTCCAGATCTACAATGTCCTTTTGAGATGCAGTCACCAGAACTGTTCACAGTATTCTAAATGTAACCACCCCATAGATCTCTACAAGGGCATAATGATACTAATCATTGTGTTTTCAATCACTTTCTAAATAATCCCTAAGCAAAGAATTTTCCCTTTTCCACACTACTACATTCTGGCAGAATTTTCATGAAGCTGTCTATCCAGACTCAAAGATCTTTTGTGATCAATCAACATCTGTTCAGACCATACTGATTCTTTCTTGTCAGGGCTTGTTCTTCTGTGGGCTGGATAATTCTATTTTTAATAACAGTTTCCAAGATTTTACCTGAATCTGACTTAAGGATAACTGGCTTGTAACTTCTTGTAAGTCCTTTGGATCCCTTTTAACAAATTGCTTCCCTTCAAGTCACCCTGGTGAAAAATTGCATGTTGTTGTTAGATCAACAGTTTTGCAAATTAGGATGTATGCCAGCCAAATCCAGCGGCTTGTTCATTTTAAATCTGGCCATTAGCCTTATATCTTCATTTCTTACTAGCTCTATTTCCAATTACTTTCATACGCTCATCCTGAAAACAACAATTCCAAAGGGGGTATCTCCCCTGCATTTACTGTAATGAAAACTGATACAATTTCTCTGTCTTTGGTTAGAACAAGCCTGCCTACAGAAAGATTCCTTTTATCAAGTAGAATTTTCTAAGTCAAATCTGCAATCAAACTCAATTTGCTAAGGGTACTCTGACTAAGCATGTAAACAACATTGCCTGTTACTATCCTTAGGGAAATAGTAACTGTTAAATTATGAAGCTGGACACGTAATTATTTAATTTAGCCTAATGCACAGAGGAGGACTCTCAAACCTAACTCATTCTTTATAATGGTACTCTTCTCTCTCATGCTTTCTCTTTTTTAAAAACAAGCTCCAATGAAATATATTCTGAAACTTCTTAGTGCTGCTTGTTCTTTTGCTGGGTCATCTGGAAGGTAAGAAATAAATCCTATTATTAAATCAGGCCTCTGTTGGTCTAACCTGATGGATGGACTGAAGACATTTCCTTCTGTTTCAGTGCCAAACACAACTATAGATTTGAGCATTATGATCATGTGAATAAACTCTGGCTAATCCAACACAGGTGCCTTTCCTACACTTCCCCCCCCCCCCATTCCCCCCCCCCCATTCTGATGCGAAGATCTGACACATCAGATTCTTCACAGCCCTGTGGCAACTACTGTATTTACTAAACAGGAATACAACCCTGAATGTAAGAAATCCCCCCCCCTCAAATCTTCACAAATCTCCACAAAAAGTTTTTAACTATTGGACATAACAGTAACTTGTATGCAAATTTAAGATGGCTCCTTCCTTCCCTCCCTCCTTCCCTCCTTCCTTCCTTGGAATACTTGGGGGAAAATCAGTCTTTTGAGTAAATACTGTACACTTTGAAGATGCCTTTGCTAATACACCCAGTAAATGTGGGAACTAAATGGGGGAATCAGCACTGATGGCACATACATTTGTGCAAAATTCTGTGTAACACAGTGCTCCTTTGCCATTGGTGTTCCCATCACTTCCTGGTTGATATATTCAGACCTAGTTTTCATTATTTCACTGTCCAAGGTGCATAAAGTTAGATACTTAACCTGGAAATTTCAGGAGACAGGCTGTTGCTCAGTGGTAGAACATTTGCTTAGCATGCAGAAAGTCCCAGGTGCAATCCCTGGCATCCCCAGTTAAAAGAACCATGTAGGAGGTGATGTGAAACACCTTTACCTGGGATCCCGGAGAGCAGCTGTCAGTCTGAGTAGATGTACTGACTTTGATGGACCAATGGCCTGATTCAGTACAAGCAGCTTCATGTGAGACTTGCAAAAGGTTCAAGTAGAGTCTGAGGTGATACAAACAGAAATCATTGATGCAGTCTCTCATATACTTTTATAAAAATTTGAAGTGGCAAAACCAGGTAGAAGATGGAAGAACTGGAGATGTTCCATTAGGGTTATAATAATGTTTAAAAATCCAGTCCTTTAAACTGAAGATGTTAAGGAATGACCTTAGGGGTCCCATTCTTTGGCTGAGGACAGACTGGCAAAATGAAGTGCAAGGGAAGTGGGACAAAAAGACGCGGGCCAAGTTGTTGCGGGGCTTTCCATTCACACTTCGTAGACTGATGCAGGACCATACCGGGGAGGAGACAGAACGGAGCGTTCACACTGTGGCGCAGCCCTGGCGGTGGCATCACAGTGACACACGGCTTTGGTCTGTTTTGCCAACCTGTGCTTAGGCACATGGGTGCATAGGCACATGGGTGCGGCAGCCAGATCAGCAGGTTCACATTACCGGCACTGCTTGATGTGTGACTGCCTGGAAGTGGGATGAACGTACACCCAGACGGCTTGACACCGGTTCCACCAGGTACTCTTTTAAAGCGGGATGAAAGCACTTCAGGACGGGGTGAGTGTGGCATGGCAATGCCAGGCAGCTATGGCTGTGTGAACGGGCTCTCTTAATCCGCTTGCAAAGCGGGCCTATATCAGGCCAAACTGTCAGTCTGAACTCGGCCTTTGTTTTCTTCAATAACCTCTTCTTTACTAAAGTTTGAACTGTAATCAGGTTGATAAACATTTTGGAAAGAGTTGATGGCCCCTGAATCATAAGAATCAGTTATCTATAGTGAGTCTAAAAAACTGGATGGTTTAAATAATGAAGCATTAATTTAAAATGCAAATTTATCTTAATATCTAATTGATGACCTTTTGAAGTAGCTTTATACCATTACCATAATGTTCACCCTCTTATTATTCTACCTGACTTTTGCTAATTGAGTGGGAAGGCAGCCTCTCCTAATGACCTGTGGCCTGAGCTATTCCCAGAACCGATTTAATTAAGGATGGATCTGAATTTAAAAAGGATTTAAATACCACATATTTTTGATATCTCAAATAAACTTTCCTTTATTTCTTAGCCTCAGAGAAATGTACCACTCAGATCTTCTTCGTGGTCTCTGTGCATCACACCTCTGGGATAAAGTGCGCCTGCGCCGATCCCGATCGGTAATCTTCAAAGCCTAACGGATTTTCGCGCCAGCTCCCCGGTCACGTGCACGTCCCACTGCGCATGACCCGGGGAGAGGCACGAGGATCCCGCCAGTTCTCTTCTGACCGCCGCGTCGTGAGGACCCCCTCTCCGCCCCGGTCGGTAGTTAACTTTCTTCTTTTTCCAACTTTGGAAAGGCCTTTCGGACTGATTTCTTGGACTTTACTTGACCTACGGACTGTTTTTCGGGACTCTCTTTGGATTATCCTCCTTCCACTCCCCGCCCGGCCTATGGCCCAGCGGTGGGGTTTCTTTAAACGCTGCCTTAAGTGTGGGAGTAAAATCCCCCCCCCAGACAAGCACTCCCTCTGCTTGCTGTGCCTAGGCGAGTCGCATCGCGTCGACTCCTGTTCGAGTTGCGCCGCGTTCTCCAAACAAACTCGGAAGAACCGGGCGGCCCGACTCCGAGTGGCCCTCTTGGAGGCAGCGTTGTCACCGAAGATGTCCGCAGCCGACGCCTCGGCAACATCCCCATCGGTACCGACGGGACCGACGTCGCCACCGATGCGAAGCCCTTCCGGCACCGAGAAGTCGGCATCGAAAAGACCCCTCTCACTGCCACGAACTCCCGCTAAGAAGCGTAAGGAGGGCAAAGAGGGTAAGGGCAAGCTGAAGCACAAAACCTCGAGTGCTTCGTCGACGCATCCCGCGTCCGACATGACCCAGCACGGGTCTCCACAGCTTGACCCTCCTGGGCGCGAGCGACCCCGGGGCAGCCCCGTCTCCCCGATGCCGCGACCCATCCAGCTCACGGATTCGGAACCTGACATCGAGCTGACGCAGATCCCTCATAGCAGTCCCGAGACAGGGCCTGACCCGATGCCGACACTGAGAGGCAAGCGAGACTGGCGCCTTCCCCCATCTTCGGTGCCGTGGGACGTCCGTCAATGGCGATACCTGTACGGTTCCTCCTACCCGCCACCTCCACAATGGTACCCAGCGGAGTGGGATCGCCAATCGACGTCGTCAAGAGTCTCCCGATGCCGAGATCCCCCGGCCCCGCCTCCGACTCCGATACCGTTACCGAAACCGAAACCGATACCGAAACTAATGATGCCGTTACCCACATCACCCGATATCGACCTCCCTCCTTATCAGCCAGATCCGTCGACCCCTATGTCTCCCTCCGAACATTCCGACCATTCGATGCCCGAATCTCCCGAATCATCCGATGACGAATCTCCCATCCAGCCGTCACCATCCCCTGATGTGGCTGAAAATCTACCAATCTCCCCCTCCGAGGATGTGAAATCCTATGGAGAACTTATCAAACGAATGGCACATTCCTTGGCGCTTGCCACGGTCCAACCAACGCCTACCGCTACCGACGCCATCTTCGATATCGTACAGATGGACACATCCACCGCGGTAGCGTTGCCACTAATTTCGGTGCTCTTGAGCACTGCCAAAGAATCCTGGGGCCACCCCTCCTCAACCCCAATTTCAAACAAGAGGTTGGACCACATGTATAGGCTCCAAGAGCCAGGGGCAGAATTCCTATTCATCCACCCCAAGCCCAACTCAGTCGTCGTGACCCCCTCGGCTAGGGGACGTAGCGGACATTCCTCCCCCTTGGACAAGGAGGGACGGAAACTCGATTCTTTCGGAAGACGTTTTTATTCAGCCGGTGCATTGGGCATAAAGACGGCAAACTACACAGCCTGCATGAGCAGGTACCAGTACTCCCTATGGGAACAGATGACACCTCTTCTGGCTCAGCTTCCTGAGGATAAGCAACGCCTTGCAAGGAAGATCCAGAGGGAAGGCATGGTGCTAGCAAAGCATCAGCTTAATGCATCCAAGCATGCTGCGGACGTCACGTCCAAGACACTCACTTCAGCAGTTGCCCTTCGTCGCCACGCCTGGCTGAGGTCGACTTCGCTTCCACAAGACACTAAGTCCTTAGTGGAAGATCTCCCTTTCGAGGGTGAAGGACTGTTCAGCTCCACGACGGACACAGTTCTTCATGATTTAGATAAGAGCATCAAAACATCTCGTAACTTGGGTGTCTCACAACCGAGACAACAGAAGCAGAAGACATGGCAGAGATCTTGGTCCAAACAGCAACCGCGAAGATCTCCCACTGAACCCCAATGGCAGAGACCACCGTCTACTGTCTATCAGCAGAAACCTTATGGCCATAAGCCGCGATTCCCGTCCGCTTCCGCTTCTAAGGCTAAACCACCCAAGCCGAACAAGCAGAGTCTTTGACTCTCCCATTCGCTCCGATATTCCCACCCGTCTATCCCCCTTCCTACTGGCATGGCAACGTATCACGACAGACAAATGGGCACTGTCGGTTGTAGCAGAAGGCTACAGAATAGAATTTTTCCAGATTCCACAAGAATCGTATTTCGTAACCACCCCTCCCTCCGACACCCTATCGTCGGAAGTCGAAGCCCTCCTCTTAAAGGATGCCATAGAACAGGTACCAACAAAACACCTTCAGCGGGGGTTCTACTCCCGCTACTTCACGGTCCCAAAAAAGGATGGCGGACTTCGTCCCATATTAGATCTGCGGAACCTCAATGCGTTCATCACCTACAAGAAATTCCGTATGACCACTCTACAGACCATCCTACCGCTACTAGAAGCCAACGTGTGGATGGTGACGCTGGACTTAAAGGACGCATACTTTCATGTGACGATCCACCCGTCACACAGACGGTACCTACGCTTTGCGATCGGTCCGCGTCACTTCCAGTACAAGGCCCTACCCTTCGGCCTCTCTACAGCTCCTCGTGTCTTCACGAAGCTTATGGCAGTAGTAGCGGCACATCTGAGACTCCAAGGTGTCCACCTTTACCCCTACCTGGACGACTGGCTTCTAGTCGCCCCTTCTACGACGGAACTACAGAACCACATCTCTACTACCCTTCACACCCTAAAATTACTAGGGTTGACTATAAACCTCAAAAAGTCCATGCTTATCCCTTCCAGACGGGTTCAGTTTATCGGAGCTATCCTGGACTCCTTGCAATGCAGGGCATTCCTACCCCCCAACAGAGCAGCGGATATAGTCTCCCTTCTCCAGGCTATCCAAGAGGCCAAGGAGGCTACAGCCAAACAAATCCTTCGCCTGCTAGGCCTGATGGCCGCGACAACGGCAGTAATTCCCTTCGCCAAATTGCGAATGAGACCACTGCAGCTTTGGTTCTTGAGGCGTTTCCGCCCCAAATTCCACTCCCTCTCCAGACGTTTCCAGATATCTACCCAGGTCCTGGAGACCCTGAGTTGGTGGCTTGTGCCCCAGAATTTACACTCAGGTGCACCTTTCCGGCTTCCACCCCCCTCAGCGACCGTCACCACGGACGCATCCCTATGGGGCTGGGGAGCTCACCTGGAAGGTGTAGGTGTGGGAGACAGGTGGCACCCCTCTGTGGCGCACAACCATATCAATTTCTTAGAGCTGCTGGCAGTTCTCTACGCAGTGAGATCTTTCCGCCAATCCCTAACGGGGAAAACGGTGACTGTCCTTACGGACAACACCACCACTATGTTTTACATCAACCGCCAGGGCGGGACGGTCTCCCGTGGACTTTGCCGGTTAGCGATAGAGCTGTGGAACGAGTGCCAGGCGCTAGATATTCACCTAGTGGCGGCTCATCTCCCAGGACTACTCAACGTCCAAGCGGACTTCCTAAGCAGAGGAGGAGCATCCCTACACGAGTGGGAGCTGAACCCCCTCTACCTGACTCCGATCTTCGACCATTGGGGACATCCATCCGTGGATGTATTCGCCTCTCGGGAGAACAAGAAGTGCCATCTATTCTGTTCCAGAGCGGGAACGGACCCGACCTCTCTCGGAGACGGTCTCCTCTTCCGGTGGACAGGGAAACGGTTGTACCTATTTCCCCCAATCCCTCTCATTCCGAGAGTAGTCCACAAACTGTTGACAGAGCGACCGTGGGCAATTCTCGTCACCCCATGGTGGCCGAGACAACCCTGGTTCCCCACGCTCCTCAGCCTCTCACGAGGGACGTATCTCCATCTCCCGACGGACCCGGACCTCCTCGGGATGTGCGGGGGCCGAGTACTGCACCACGATGTGCCCAAGCTAAAATTGACAGCGTGGCTGATCCAAACTTAGGGTTAGAATCACGCATTGCTCAAGTGCTACTGAACTCACGCAAACTCTTCACTCGACGTTCTTATGAGTCAAAATGGACTAAATTTTTAACTTTCCTGGCGTCTGTGGGACGACCCTCAGTCCCCGCTGGACTTAAGGATGTTTTTGGTTTCCTCCTGTCATGTAAGGACAGAGGACTGTGTCACTCATCTATCCGAGTCTACTTGTCAGCCATCTCAGTCAATCATCCTAAGATTGATGGCTATTCGGTGTTTTCCCACCCAACAACGAAACAATTCCTCAAGGGAATGAGTCGCCTCTATCCCCCAGTGCGGACACCAGTCCCAGCATGGGACTTGCCCCTGGTTCTCACTAAGCTGATGGGAAAACCCTTCGAACCCATGGCCTCATGCAGTCTTCAGCTTTTGTCATGGAAGGTTGCATTTTTGGTGGCCATCACGTCTACTCGACGCGTGAGTGAGCTCTCGGCGTTCCGTTGCGACCCACCATACCTCGCGTTTCATCATAATGCCGTCACTTTGGCTCCAGATGTCGCTTTCCTGCCTAAAATAGTGTCGGACTTCCATATAGGGGCAGATGTCACCTTGCCGGTATTTTTTCCTGATCCCCAGGACCCAACGCAACGTAGTCTACACACTTTAGATGTCAAGAGAGCCTTGTCTTTCTACTTGCACCGGACAAAATCCTTTCGCAAGTCTCCAGCTCTCTTTATTTCTTATGCCTTGCCCAGGCAGGGACAGAAACTGTCGTCTCAAAGACTCTCGAAGTGGATAGTTGAGACGATAAAACTCGCCTATCTTCTGGCCAAAAGGCCACTGCCGGCGTCCCTCCGGGCACACTCCACTCGAGCCGTGGCTACTTCCACAGCATTCCTCAAGGGCATTCCCCTGGGAGACATCTGCAATGCTGCAACGTGGGCATCCCCTCACACGTTTGTGAAGCACTACGCCCTAGATGTCCGTGTCCATCAGCGTACTGTGGTGGGCCGTGCAGTCCTGCAAGCAGCTCAGATGTGAGACCTCCAGCACCCACCTCCAGGTATGTGGTGTTTATTGCTCGCTATTCTCCCAGAGGTGTGATGCACAGAGACCACGAAGAAGATATACAGGTTGCTTACCTGTAATTGGAGATCTTCGAGTGGTCATCTGTGCATTCACACCACCCGCCCTCCTTCCCCTCTGCTTTCGGTCTCCCTCACTTTTTTCCTTGGGGGCTGTTAGCAGCGGTCAGAAGGAACTGGCGGGATCCTCGTGCCTCTCCCCGGGTCATGCGCAGTGGGACGTGCACGTGACCGGGGAGCTGGCGCGAAAATCCGTTAGGCTTTGAAGATTACCGATCGGGATCGGCGCAGGCGCACTTTATCCCAGAGGTGTGATGCACAGATGACCACTCGAAGATCTCCAATTACAGGTAAGCAACCTGTATTTCTAGCCTTACATTGTGCCAGGTAGATGGTGATAAGATTGACTCCCAATTTCTTGTGCTCAAGTAACTTCAAGTTTACCCTGTACAGTAATAATGTATTAGCTGTGTAAATTAAGATGGTGCAAGTGTTTCATTATTATGATTGTATAAGAGTGGGGAGAATGGTAGATGAGAATCAGAGAAGTAGCTGGCTCAGATCAGATGTCTATGGTTCTTTATATCCCAGCTATGAAATCCAGGGGTCCTTTCGTAAAAAAAGAGGTTCAGGAGCTCATTAGCATAGCTTATTTGCATATGCCACACCCCCTGACATCACCGGAAGTGTCAGAAGGCCACACACCCCTGATGGCACCAGAAGTGTGTCAGAAGGCAATACCCATCGCTCAGGCTCCACCTCAAAAACCTCCAAGGTATTTCCCAACTCAGAGCTGGCAAGCCTATCTAATGGCAAAAGAAGGGAGGAAGGAAGGAAGGAAGGAAGGAAGGAAGGAAGGAAGGAAGGAAGGAAGGAAGGAAGGAAGGAAGGAAGGAAAGAAACAGGAAGGAAGGTAGGTGGGGGAGAGAGAGAGAAGAAAGAAAGAAAGAAAGAAAGAGAGAGGAAGGAAAGAAGGAAAGAAAAAGAAAGAAAGAAAGAAAGAAAGAAAGAAAGAAAGGAAGGAAGGAAGGAAGGAAGGAAGGAAGGAAGGAAGGGAGGGGGGAAGGAAGGAACAGGAAGGTAGGTAGGTAGGTGGGGGAGAGAGAGACAAGAAAGAAAGGAAGAAAAACGGAACAGGAAGGTAGGTAGGTAGGTGGGGGGAGAGAGAGACAAGAAAGAAAGGAAGGAACAGGAAGGTAGGTAGGTAGGTGGGGGAGAGAGAGACAAGAAAGAAAGGAAGGAAGGAAGGAACAGGAAGGTAGGTAGGTAGGTGGGGGGAGAGAGAGATGAGAAAGAAAGGAAGGAAGGAAGGAAGGAAGGAAGACAAAGAGACAGACTAGGTGCTTCTCCCCCCTCCTTCAGGCCTAGTGGCTTTCAGCCACTCAGCCAGCATTTCCCTCCCCCCCCTTGCTCTTGCTTGGGCCTGAGTGGCTTAATGCCACTCAGGCCCAGCTTTTCCCTCCCTCCCTCCCCGCAGCCTGGGAAGGGAGAGTGGGGGGAGGGATGGGGGCTTCTTCCTGGGCGGCACTTGCTGCCCGGAAAGAGAGAGCCAGGGGGAGGGACAGCCAGGGGGAGGGACAGCCAGGGCTTAATGCCACTCAGGCCCAGCTTTTCCCTCCCTCCCTCCCCGCAGCCCGGGAAGGGAGAGCCAGGGGGAGGGACAGGGGCTTCTTCCTGGGCGGCGGCGCTTGCCATGGCCCGGGAAGGGAGAGTGGGGGGAGGGATGGGGGCTTCTTCCTGGGCGGCGCTTGCCGTGGCCTGGGAAGAGAGAGCGGGGGAGGGATGGGGGCTTCTCCCTGGGCAGCGGCACTTGCCGTGGCCCGGGAAGGGAGAGCCAGGGAGAGGGAAGGGAGAGCCGGGGGGGAGGGAAGGGAGAGCCGGGGGAAGGGACCGGGGCTTCTTCCCAGGTGGCGCTTGCCGCGGCCCGGAAAGGGAGAGCCAGGGGGGAGGGACGGGGGCTCCTTCCCAGGCGGCGGCACTTGCCGCGGCCCAGGAAGGGTGAGGGGGGAGGGATGGGCTTCTCCCCGGGCTGGCGGCGGCCTGCTGCAGCCCGGGAAGACTGAGCGGGGGGGGAGGCTTTCTTCCGGCTCCACGCCGAAGCGCGGGCCGGGAAAGCGAGTTGGGGGGCAGGGCTTTGTTATGTGCCCACCCCCCGACCTCCTCTCTCCCGGAGCGGCGCCTCGGCACGCCCCGGCCCCAACAGAGCCCTGATGAAATCTATACTAATTTTGTATTGGGATAAGCCCCAATGGAATGGCAACAACCTTAGCAGGATTCTAGGACAGGAACATTATTTAACCTCCGGAAACAAAGTTGGTGTTTCAAAGCTTAAAAGTAATGATGGCTATGGTGCGCTGGTAGCTGTTATATTACGACCACTGGTGGAAAGTGTCATCAAGTCACAGCTGACTTATGGTGACCCCTTAGGGCAGGGGTGTCGAACTCATTTGTTGTGAGGGCCAGAGCTGACATAAATGAGACCTTGCTGGGTCGGGCCACGTGTGTCATAAAATGTAATGACCGGTAGTGGAGATGTAAACTTTACAAAGAACTTTACAAACACTTTACAAACTTTACAAACACAAAGATTTTTGTTTACCTAAAATAAAAAACATGCTTAAAACATTAGCACTCTTGCAGTATTTTAATAACTGACTCCTCTTGCTCTGAATTATTGCATTAAAATGTCTGTGCTGTTGCAATCTTGAGCATGCTGTTCAAGTGTGTATCTGTAAGCTGCAGCACTACTTTTGATTTACTGACATTCTCCACAGAAATCTCACGCTCAAAGTTCTGAGTCTAGGACCCAGGGGAAAAACATGAAATTTGAGCAGTTGAGAGAGTCTGGTGAAGCAAGCCATAATGCAGCAGCAGCAACAGAACTGGAAGCAGAAGATGGCCCGTTCCAGGGTAGGCCTGATAGAAGCCCCCTGGGGCCTCCTCCGCCCCCCCCCCCGGGCCACATGTTTGACACCCCTGCCTTAGGGTTTTCAAGGCAAGAGACATTCAGAGGTGGTTTGCCATTGCCTGTCTCCATGTCACATCCTGGTATTGGAGGTCTCTCATCCAAATACTAGCCAGGGCCGATCTTGCTTAGCTTCCAAGCTCTGATGAGATCAGGCTGGGGGACATATGGCCCTATTAAGGGACATATGGCCCTATTAAGAATCACTGATACTTAGGTAGAATCTTAAGAATATTTATTTTTATTTTAAAAGTTCTCATAATTTTAGACAGGTGCTTGAAAAAATGTGATTACTGTTCTTTAACAGCTGAGAAATTGTGCTCTAAATTAAAGAACTCTAAGCAGACCTACCGACTATTCATTTATAGGCCTACAGATATATGAAAAATAATGACAAATTCGTAGGTGAGTGATGGGGGTGCAGCTGGTCACATTCAGCTCCAGCATTCAACTCCTTATTGTGCCAATCCAACACTTTTCTCAAGTCTTTGTTTTCTTTCATTCTGCCAAGTCCATTATGGAAAAACACGAGGTTTCCATTACCAGTATTTCAAATATAGAACAGCTATTTAAATACTATTTAAAACTTAGTTAAGGTTGAGCTTGATATAAAACCTGTTGACTCAGAAATGCCCCACTGATTTAAACAGCACTGCCAGGTCTGTATTTTAGGATTGCAGTTTTATAATCCCAGACCCTGACTCAAACAGAAGCCAATGCCTCCACTCTGTATGCAGAAGGCTTATGATACTCCTGAAAGCATAGCAGGTGAAGTGTATTTTATCTTCTACTCCTCCTACTCTTTTAAAAAGAAAGTGAATCTTTGTAACTGAAAAGCATTTAGAATTACTCATTTCCCCATATACTAGATTACAAATATGTTTGTTTGTTTGTTTGTTTGCTTCATTTATACTTCATTTTGTCTCCCCGCTAGGGACTCAGAATAGCTTATAACATTCTCCTTTTCTCCATTCTTTTATGCAAAAAAGTGAAAGTCTCTGAAGGAGCTGCATGTTTCTAAACTCAAAGTACAGTTAATTTTCTGTACTACGGTTCTATCAGACACATGGATAAAATGATGTTGACTTTAATTATGGCCTGTAGTTTATTGCTGTCATCTCTGCAATCAGCACAAGCTACTCATTGAAAATTCTATTATTTCTCACTTTAGACATCTTTGCCCCTGTGACTGGTGCATCCTCTTTATAAATATTCAGCCTACAGGAGGTCACTTCTGACACCTCTTTTAATATGAAGGAAAGTAATCTGTATTGGCAGCTGTAAAAGTGTGGCACCATAGGGCAGAGAGGAAAGAAATGCTCTGTATTTGAGAGTATTAACTAGGCTGGAACTTGCATTTCATTTGATGCTAGGGTTGCCATCTTCCAGATGGGGCCTGGGGATCTCCCGTTTTTACAACTGATCTCCAGCTGACAGAGATCAGCTCCCCTGGAGAAAATGGCTGCTTTGAAGGGTGGACTCTATGGCATTGTACCATGCTGAGGCCCTTCCCCTCCCCTCCCCTCCCCAAACCCCACCTTCTCCTGGCTCCACTCCCAAAGTCCCCAGGTATTTTCCAACCTGGAATTGGCAGCCGTATTTGATGCATGAGATCAGCCAGCAAGCCAGTGGGGGAGAAACAAACAGCTAACCCAGGCGTCTAGACTGTGTTCAACATTTCATACCCACATTGTGGGATATTGTGCTCTGCCTCTCATTTGCAACTGAACTGGCTTGTCTGCACAGTTGCAAATGATCACTTCTTGGAACATGGTAGTGATTTTTCTTTTGCCTAGCAAATAGCTGCAATCCTCAAGAAACTTTCCTAAGAATAAGCCACTTTAAATAACATGGGACCTACTCCTAAGTGGACCAGTATAGGACTGCTCCCTATGTTTGCTAGCTACAGGAAAAATCACTCCATTGTTTTTTTTAATATCTCACTGGAAAATTCTTTTTTCCAGAATCCAAAAGAAACAGTGTAAAGGAAGCACGTGGATAGAGAGAATACAGAGTTGAATGCTGTGGCTGGAAATGACCCAAAGCTCAACAAGCCAAAGGTGGAATTTTACAGTGGGATGGATCCAGTTATCCTCCATGGTGCCTTTCTCCAATGTAAGTTTGCTTCCTCCAAAAGAAGGACAACTCAAGTTGGAGGAAGACTTCTTAAATTGGACAAAGGCTTCAAACTTTGCTCAGCGGGGTAAAAGGGTAGGAGTAGGATCCACTCCACTATCTCTGCTTTTGTATCATCATCCCAGCTGTGCTTTTTTTACTTCTGTTTCTAAGAAATGATACATAATACATATACACACCATAAACAACAAAAGAAAACATATGCATGAGTTTAAATACAGTTGATTAAGCCGGTCCATGTACCTTCCAACTGTTGCGAACACTGACTTCTCTGTATTAAAGTAAGTTCAACAGGAGAAGAATATTTTGATTTTGTCAATCTATTCTTGTGGTGGGAGGAAGATCAAAGATTTCCAGTGTCTGATGAAGACTAATTTCACCCACAGCTTGCATGGAAACGGTCCAACATAGTTTAATAAAAACATTTCCAGAGAACCAGTAATTGCACTGCCAAAGCCCATATTCAATAACCCAGCAATCTTAGACCAATACCCCTTTGAGCAGTTGCAAAGCCACCACATATGGGTAAAATTTATGGAAGGTGTTTGACACAACCAACAATTACTGGAAGATGACCCATATATTTTTAGCCATTTGTTTAGGTAAAATATGAAGTCCATAAGTTTTCTTTCATAATAAGGCTTATAGAAAAGGAAGAATTGAAAGATAGCAAAAAAATCTAGACTCTATGTGGAATTTACCTACCCAATGGTCTATTAGGAACCTCCACATTCAGAGGCACTAAACCTCTGAATTGCAGAGCCAGGACCCAATATCAGGGGAAGGTCTTGGCCTCTATGCCCTGTTGTTGATGATTCAGAGGAACTGGTTGACCACTGTGTGAGACAGGATGCTGGACTAGATGGACCACTGGTCTGATCCAGCAGGGCTCTTATGTTTTTATCTTCGTATTCCACCTAAGTTGAAAAGCAAGAGTTGTATCTTGGTTATTAATTTAATTACACATAATTAAATACTATATCCTTGAAAAGACATGGTCACCTTGTTGTACCCACAAAGCCTCAAATTCCAAACACTTTCTAAGTCAGTCTGAATTTTTGCAGATAAGAATTTTTTTGGTTTTAAGTAACCTAAAGAAGAACTATAGCATTACTCCTTTCTACAACTGATTCAAAGAGATTGCTATGTTATTTTCTATCATAGCTTCATAACTGATCGCTGAGGACCCTGTATGCTCCCAATATCAGATTGTAGGTAACATCACTTGGTACGCCATCAGATAGCATTGAGCACTTTAATATCTGTATTATGTGATAATGTTTTATGTAATGTTGTAATGTTTTAACTGTTTTTAACTGTTTTATTGTGAACGAGGTTCACCTAATTATGTAAGCCGCTCTAAGCCTGCTATGTGGGGAGAGCGGCCTAGAAGCCGAATTAAATAAATAAATAAATAAATAAAACTTTCTAAACTAGCTCTTTCTGAGCAAATAAGAGTTGAGGTCATGAGAAATTTTTAGAAGAAATTTTTATTTCCCATTTGAAAGAAGCAAGAGGAGAAAGCCCTGGTGAGATCCTACAACAATATTTAACCCAAACTGCTAATAAATCATTCACTACCATAATGTTACCATCATACACTGTTCTTCTATCTATCTTTTTAACTCAGAGGAAATTTTAAAGAGATCTTGAGAAATGATTGTTCGGCTCCTATATCTAAAGAGCTACCATGCCCTATTAACCATCCTCCTATCCAAGTTAGTTTAGTTGTATCATGGTACAGTTGCAAATTAGGGACCCCAAGCCCTCCTCTGTTGCATTTCCACTGGACTACAGTTGACTTCGCCTTTGGCTTTTTGCTGAGCAAAATAAAATTTTTAATCATTTGCTGCCACTTCTTCAAAATGGTATCATGAATAATTATTGGAAGATTTATAAACAAGCATTTATAAACAAGATTTATAAACAAGCATGTCAGTGTGCCACAATAGGACCACTGCAAAGAGGTGGCCACAAATCAAATAACTTCAGCAGGAAGGAAAGGGATTGGTTTTAGGGTACTAATTCATGATAGATTTTGTGGATTAGTAGTTAGGGTTACCAGCCAACTAGAAAAATGTCCTGCCCTGCTCTTGTGCCTTGATTACCACAAACCAGCAGATGAAGCTGTTCATGACATGGGAAATAAGTATCATCACTTGCTGATATTTGTAAATTAGTCTGCTGTTCATTGTATAAATTGCTGTATAGCATGATAATAACTGCACAGACTACTGGATGCTTGCATACGCAAAAGATTTGCAGTCTAGTTCTATGCACATTTACTCAAAATTAAGGCCAAGTTAATTCAATGGGTTTATTCCCAATCAAGAATGCACAGGACAGTGACCCAAGTTGGTTTTCATAGTTTTCTTAGAATCATCTTGAATTTCAGTTTCCATATTAAAGCAAAACCAGTTTCCTGATTTTTAAGGGTGACTGCAGTGTGTTCTGACATTAGACAGTGTCTCATTCCATTCCAAGGTGATAGTACCTTATTCATGAATCATGATGCTAAAAATCTTAGTAAAAGTGCAGCCTTTGGTAATTTCAAATGGTTAGCGTATTTTGCTGGGATAAAGAGGACTTCATAAATTGAAGAACATAATCTAAGATTTGTTTTGATAAATCACTGGAGTTCATTTAGGGCAGCACTCTCTTCCAAAGAGTCAATTTGTTCTCTAACAGGGCTTCCAAGCTCCACCATGGGCCTCTGGACAAAGATTCTGGCTGGGCCATCCCCCATATGACCCTGATCCAAATCAAACATCATTACAAAACAAATCACTTGGCTGGCTGTTACCACACATCTATAATAATAAAAGGATCCAGGGCTATTTTGGGGCAGGAATGCACAGGAATGGAGTTCCAGCTGGCTTCTGAGTTGGCTACGCCTATAGCCTCCCCCCCCTCATGTTCCCCAGGTGCCTCACAAGCCACAGGGTGCCTGGGGAAACCAAGCCAATCCAGGGAGGGAAGGCAGTTTAAACTGCCTCCCCTCCTCGGGTTCCCCAGGTGCCCTGCAAGCCGTGGGGCACCTGGAGAAGCCGATCCTGGGAGGGAGCTGTGCTGCCAGGGGTGTGGCCTAATAGGCTAATGAGTTTCTGCTGTTGGGTGTGGCCTATTATGCCAATGAGTTCCTGCTGTGCTTTTTCTACAAAAAAAGCCCTGAAAGGATCCATATGTCCATGTCTGTTTATTTGTGGTAGGTATAACTCCTAGGAAAATAAAACTGGGACTCTCCAAATGGGCAACCAACTTCAGGATGATCATGGGAGTTACAGGGCCAAAAATTAAAGGAACCAGAATATCCTGGCTCAAGTTATTTACAGACCCCTCCATACATTCTATTTGCAATGAAAGCTAATCTGGCACCATGGTTAAAATGTTGGATTAGGATATCGGAAACACAGGTTTGAATCCCCACTCTGTCATAGAAGCTTGCTGGGTGATGTTGGGCCCTTTACACACTCTCAAGCTAACCTACCTCACAGGGTTGTTGTAAGGATAAAATGGAGGAGCGGAGAATGATGCAAGCTGCTTTTGGTTTCCCTTGGGGGAAAAGCTGGGATATAAATAAAGTAAATAAATAAGTTTTAACTAGAGATGGGAACAAACCACAAAAATGTGGTATGGCTCATGGGTGAGCCACAAACTGAACCACAAACCCCATGAACCCAGTCAGCTTTCATACCAATTGAACTGAATTTATGACGTTCATACCTGAAACAGCTGAGCTGTGGGGGCAGCCTGCTACCATGGCTCAATTGTTTTGGGGTCTAAGCAGCTGAGTGGTGGGAGCAGGCTGCTCCCATGGCTCAGCTGTTTAAAGGAGCTTTCTTGGGCAGCCAGCCCAGGCTCAGAGCAATTTAAACCCCTACTTTCTGCTTCTCACAGCTTCTTGTGGGGAGCAGAAAGCAGTGGTTTTAATGATTCCCAGACATTTCAACAAAACAGGTGACCTGTTTTTCATGAAGAGCAGAAAGCAGGGATGTAAATTCCTACTTTCTGCTCTTCACAAACCACCTGAACCAGATCAAAATTTGTGAAAGTTCGTGGCAGTTTTTCAGTTTATGAAGTGAGCATTGCTTCACGAACCGCCCAAAATTCATGATGAACTTTAGTTCATCAGCTGGTTTGTGCCCATCTAACAGTTATAACTTCTGTTCCTCGTTTGTTACCACTAAGGCAGATTAACATTTATTATCATGCATATAAAGGGGGGAGGGGGGGAGAAACATTCTGTTACTACTTTATAGATTATGGAAAAATATTAACTTCCCCCTTCTGCTTATAATATTAACAACAGTTTGTGGATATAGTATTATTAAATATGTTCTAAGATACCAACCAGAATGGATGAGAAGCAGTTGAGACTGAAAAATAAATGGGGAGGGGGGTAGAAGAATTAGAAGGGGATAGAAAAATGGCAGATTATGAAAAGAAGAGAGCAAACCAAAGGAGGAGAAAAGTGTGGAAAAGAGTTAGAGAAATTAAGGAAAAGACAACAAAAAGGTTTTAATTTTTTTTTTTTTTTGCTACCACTCACTAACAGGGGTGTCTTTTTTTCAGAACTTGGCTGTGCAGAAACTGGGTGGAATTAAAGGAAGAAGATAACCATAGACTGCTGGAGATTACAACCTTTTTAGGAGGCTGCATCCTGGCAATGACTGTAGCTTGTCCTTACTGGTCTTGCCTTGCTCCAATTCTGGCTTGTCTGATAGGTTTAGCAGGATCTGAGAAACAAGGATTTCCCTCAGCCCTTCAGTAAACTTTGCAGAAAGGCTGAACCAGCAGTAAGAGAGACTGTTCTTTAGGTTGCTCTGCCTTCCCTCCATCCCTAGTAGTGGCCGCCAGAACTGCATCAGGTTTTTTAAAATGCATTCAATGAAAACAGTATGACACTGGCTTCAGGGTCCCGCCAAATTACTTGGGGCCCAGGAATTTTGTCCCCCCAGCCACCACCTCTTGCCAGTCCTATTCTCTAAAACATGCTAGTGGGGGATAATGGTGATAGCAATTGCCTGTTGCCTGTCTCCTGAACCTAAATCAGAGGTACTTTCTCTGTACTTTCTTTGGGTAGTGTGTTTAATAATTGCTGAGCTGGTCTTAAAGAAATGCTTAACCCTTGTTTAAAATAAACAAGAGTCTTCTGACACCTTAAAGATGAGCAACTGTTTATTCTAGCATAAACTTTCCTGGACTGAAGCTCACTTTTTCTGATGAATGTAATGGATCTTCACTAGACGAACATCTATATTAAGTTGAGAAATGCAAAATTTGTATTTGGAATATGAAATTGAGACTTATTTTACATGGATTTTAGACTATTTAAAAGAGTTTGAATTAAACTCCTCTATCAAGCGTTCAAAAACCCATCCTAAGAGGGATTCATTTGAGGCCCATTTCTGCTAGGGACCACGGAGTCTTCCCCCAGATAATTTGATCTTAACTAACAACTGAGATTTCCAAAACAATAACCAACAGGTTGATTTCAGCAATTTACTCAGTCTCTAGGTGACTTGACAGGAAGATTCCAGCCCTTCCTCAATCATGACAAGTACCCAGCCATATATCTAACTTTTCAGTCTCCCCAGGTGAACATTTTTTATACTTCCCATGCACAAAAGAAAAATTCCCCTCTACCACATAAACAAAGGTCTTCTTTTCAGATTGGCTCATCCTTGAAAGATGGATTTTTTTTTCATCATAACTGCATCCAGTGCCAACACCTCTTCATCTCCTCATCCCAGGCAAAAAGATATAAAAATTTACCTCTCAGCCTCAATTTGTGTAGCCAGTTTTGGACTTATCCGGTTACCCCAACCTTATAGTTGGCCTCTCATCTCTCTGATCACAAATCTTTACTCTTTGGACCTGCCACTGTGTTTTCATCCCCTGCCTGGTCAGTTTCATCCCTGAAGCTGTGTCTTTGCCCTGGAAGACAACCCCCCTTCTCCCTCAGTCCTCTTCAGGAACAGGTTCATATGTCTCCTTCTTTTTCACAGGTTCATTTCCCCTTGTAGGCAGGCAGGTTCTCTAGTGAAAAGCTTTTGTGCTTTATTCCCTGTTTTGTGTTTTTTTCATTCTGCAACCTTTATTTTGCTCTACTGTATTGCATAAATTAATTTGGTTTCTCTTCAGTTTATAAAATAAAACCCCCTTCTGCTCATGAATCTTTCCCCCATCATTTTTTCAAGTTGTCTCCAGATAATTTGATCTGAATATGGATCTTGTAGACACAGGCTAAGATCCCAAGTATTGAAGTACCCAACACATGTGCTTGTTCCATTTCAGCAAGGAGATGCCTTTGCATGCTATGACTCTGACATAGGCATATTGATTTGGGTAACGACTTTAGATTTTTCAGAGAGTTCTGTAATACATAACTAGTTCCTAGCAGGTACATAAGAATCTCAGATTACTTTCTGTTGTTCCCTACATAATAATTTGTGTCTTAAATTAAGACTTTTATATAAAGCTTGCCTTAAAGTGCTCTAGAAATTTCAGAACTGATCATTGCAATCCCTAATTTACCTCTGTCATAAGGGAAACAGTTTTTAATTTAAAAAGTTACATATAATGTTAGAAGAAGAGGAGTTTGAGGGGAGACATGATTGCTCTCTTTAAGTATTTGAAGGGCTGTCACTTAAGAGGATGGCAGGGAGCTATTCCTGTTGCCAGCAGAGGATAGGACTTGCAATAATGGCTTTAAATTGAGGGTGGGAAGATACTGGCTGGATATTAGGAAACACTTTTTTACAGTAAGAGTTTTGCAACAGTGGAATCAGCTGCCTAGGGAGGTGGTGAACTCCCCCTCACTGACAGTCTTTAAGCAGCAGCTGGACAAACACTTGTCAGGGATGCTCTAGGCTGATCTTGCACTGAGAAGGGGGTTGGACTAGATGGCCTGTAAGACCCCTTCCAACTCTGTGATTCTATTATTCTAAAAACATATTAAAGCTAATAGAAACAATACAAGGGGGCCCCCACGATATTCGCGGGGGGGAGAAGCTGACAGCTCCTCCTCCTTCCTCCACCCCCTTCCCCCCTTCCTCTGTCCCTTTCCCCCCAGAGACTCCTAGCGGGCCTCGGCGGCTCTCGCCGGGCCCGCCGCTCGCCCCCTTCCCCCCGAGACTCCCGGTGGGCCTCGGCGCCTCTCGCCAGGCCCGCCGCTCACCCCCTTCCCCCTCCTCCATGGGCTGTCGGCTGGCCTTGGTGACTCTTGCCGGGCCATTGCCGTTCCAAGAGCATTCCCCGCGCATGCGCAGGGTACGCTCTATTACTTTTCGGGATATTTAAAGATCCCTTGAAAAGTTTTTGATAGATTTCGGATTTTTCTGCAAGGGGGGGGGGGTTACCCCCCACCTGCAGAACCCCCTCTCTGCCCTCCAAGTACCCCCCCGCATGGATTTAGGTATCTGCACACGGGGGGGCATTTGGGAATTAGATATATAGATTCTTGGATTCTTTATAGGCTAAAACAATAAATATATATGGCTTTATGTTTTTAGTTAGTTTGGGTTGGATCCCATAGAGGATGGAACAGGGTAGAAGGAAGAAGTGTTTACAAACTTCCCCCCTCCTGCTGCATACTTCTGAATACCCTCATGCTGTTCTTGGTCCAAGGGGTATGGGTGGCTGCATTGGCAGCAGGGGCAGGGACATCCCACTCTGCTGATGGAAATTCCTTCCACCAGTGGAAATTATCACTGAATCCAAACCTTTAAGTTGTATACAATGAATGTTCACAATTCATCATGAACTTATAGTGCGAGATAGTCTAAATTTCCCTGAAGCCATTTCTTAATTTTTTCTCCTAGCTTCCAAGAAGTCAGGGAGGACTGTTGTCAGTAAAAAATGTGCTTATTCTTACTATCCTGTGCCCATTCATTAGAGCTTAGACCTTTCATCTGCTGTTTCTCTCAGTTTAGTCCTGAAACTTCTACACTTCTGCCCATTCTAGTAAAGTTGTTGCTGATGCATCATGAGGTTCAGCTGTGGTCCATGACTTAGGGATGACTGGTGACTTAGGGAACATTGGTACAACATGCAACACATTATACACCCCAGTATAAAGATATGAGGCAGAACAAAAAATAATAACAGCTCAATGGAATAGTTAAAACTATTGGAACAACAGCAGTTACTGACTGTACATGGATAATTTGATTTTGTATGTTTAATCTTTTTTTGCTCTGTTCTACATTACGGAAAGTTCCACAGGGCCTGCAAAACAGAGTTCTTCTGCCAGGCTTTCAGTTGTGGCAGTGGGCGCCCACCTGCTATTGGCCTCCCCTCCAGTGACCTCAGACCCAAATGGCCACCTAGGAACAAACTGCTTCTGGTCTGTATATATCTATGCACAAAGCACCTTGGTCTTAATCCAGTTGAAATCCTATACTGGTCTACTCAGAATCCTACTAAAGCTTACTCAGTAAGGCTTGCTCCCAGGAAACTGTTGTTAGGATTGATAGTGTCTTACTGATATATGCTGCTTGTATGTGAAAACTTACAGCTATTTCACATATTCAGTACATTGGGAGTACTTGTATCTATGGTGTGCTTTTGAAGTAGCTGCACCGATTTTATATGTACATGTAATGGATACTGGGGTTAACTGCAGCTTTCTGCTGTGTTAATTTGCAATTGAAAAAGTGTGTAGCAACAGTGAACATCATGGGTTACAGAATATATTGTCTTTATGTTGTTGTGCAGATTTCATATTTGACCTAAAAGCAAATTATCTGTTGAAAACTGTGTGGTGGTTTAACTGATGGCAAATTAGTATTATTTGATGCATTTCACAATATGCAGATACCGCAGGCATCCTAGGTCAGTTGCTTTTGCATCCATTTGTAATCAGAATTCTTGCTTGAAAACACATTCTTCATAAGTCCAGTCTGGGGTTAAATAGGCCCCTGCCAAATAAGTCATACAAATAAAACTGAATAAGTCATAGGCTGCCAAGAAAAACAATAAAAAACCTTTATTAAATATTATCTTCTGGAAGTAAAGGTATAGAACAGCAGCAATATCTGTGAGAACATGTAACAAAATTGAGAAAATATAATTTTGTTGTGCTAATGTCAGCTTCTCTTTCTGTGTAATTGGGGGTAAAAATGACTCCAATATCATCAATATGTATACTAGTTTATTTTTTTTAAAAAAAATTCTAAGGTGGGAGCATGAAACATCACAAGGAAAATTGGCATCATTACAGCTGAGAAATATATAGAAGAAGAAAATGTAGAAGACTGGGGGAAAATGATTTATCTTATTTACTTGTTTCTCCAGATCAATGCAACCACACTTTTTGGATAAGTATTTAATGGTTAGTTGCAATTACTCTGTTTAAAACTTTAAGGAAAAGTCTACTACTTTACTTTTTTCAACAGCTACCTAATTTGTTCTCAAAAGATTTATGTTTATGAACATTCGCTATTCACAATATGGGAATATAATGGAAGAAATTATGAAGAGAGTAGCTAGTAGGAGTTTAATAGGAAAAATGTCGCCTGCTTTTAGGAAAGAAGTGTTCTGGCAACTACCAAATATTGCAAAACTTTTTAAAAAGTATATAGTGTAGGAGGAATAAAAATAGTGTCCCTTTTTAAAAAAGAATCTACAAAACTTTCTGTACTTTGAAAAAGTATGGTTTAAAGAAAATAGCAGATACATTATTATTATTATTTTAGAAAATATGATCTTCACTTGGGAAGGTTGCAGTGAAGCATCCATATGAAACAGAAGTAAAGCCAGAAAAGTTTTGGCCTCTTCAGAAATCAAATGATGAGTGAGACATTTGGCAGAGATGGTAATTGTTCAGACAATGGGTAGGGTACTCTGGAAGCCTTTGTAAAGTCATTCCACCCCTCCCACGAAGGTATCAACTGTGTGCTGCTAATTCATCCACCTTCCCATGAACATCATGGGATTAGCCAGTTGCTTTGGGGACAAACAGGAATGTTTTGGGTTTCCTTATGACTAGGTTGTTAGGGGATCATTTCTCATCTGCTTCATGTTGCTTCCTGGAGGTGGGATAAAGTGGCCTGGTTTTTGGATTGGTTAGGCCATAGCTAGTGATGACAGGAACAGGGTGCATTGCCCAGTGCAGGCAGGGTGAATTGGTGAGTGCCTTGAGGCACCAGCTGATGATGAAAGGCCATCCCTGTAATAGCCTATTATTCATTGTTCAGAGGATTCGCTTGGGCACAAAAAGGCCTTGCTGTTGCACAGCATCAACCAACCCCAAATGTCTGTGTGGCATGTTGGGGGAAGGAGATAAGGCTTGGCACCTCTTGGCACAGTTCATGTGCAGGAAAGGGAAAAAAAGCCAGCAAAAATAGCTGGCCATGCTTGGAGACAGGGTGGAAGTCCGGTGGCTACTGGGCTGTCTAAAGTACCCTGCATTAAATATGTTACTGTAGATCTGCCATTTAAATAAAACTAGTAAAGCCAAGTATGGATGTCTTCTATCTCCATTTGGGGGAGGTGCTGTGAACAATGACATGATAATGAGGTGGGTGTGTTCAAATTGGGGTAGAATGGACTGTTCCACTGCAGGTATGGTTCTCACATTTGAAAATGTTAGGGTTGCCAGCTTTTTAACTGATCCCTTTGGATGCTTGTTTAATATCAGTTTGATCTGCAAGCAATTATCAGGTGACATTATTTTCCTCCATGTCACAAAAAGTTTCAGCTGCCCATTTCTACTCACTAAATCACTATTAAAGGGACAGGGCATTTGTCTTTCCTGGCCATTTAGCAACTTTAGTTCTTTTGCTTTGGCAAAATAGGGCAATCTAGCTCCTTATTCCATTTGTTCCTGAGACTCCGCATATCATATTTATTAATCAAGAGCAAACATTTAATGACAAATATTGCAAGTTTCATTTCATGCATGTAAAGTACTGGGTCCAGAGACATGTTCAGTGAAATCAGCTCATCAGTTTATTTAGAGGTCAGAACAAGACTACTGAACTGGACTCGCAGGTCTGCTTATATTCCCTTTCTAGACTGCACCCATGAACACACCCAACACCTGTGATTGGTTATTTACAATGCCCCTGCCACATATAGGTCAACCTACAGATGTGGGATTCCTCATTGGTCCCCAACTAGGATCCTCTGGGTCTATTGTCCTGGGAGTGAAGCTCAATGGCTTTGTCTGTCCACATGTTTGGCCAACTGCATGCATGGCTTAATGGTTGGGACATAACAATGCATTTGTGAAGAAATGTATTTTTTTCTTTGGAGGCTGGAATGAGCAAAACCTTCACTTTGTGTTTTAAAAGGTTTTTTTTCTCTTTGGGCAGAGGACAGGCAGGGTGAAGGAAGTCAGTCAATAGCTTTCCAGGCTCACCTCAGTTATCTTTTAAGAAATGCTAATAGGTCCAGCTAAAGATAATGGGATGGTCAGGCTCTCCCTCCTCCTCCCTACCCAGGAAACAGAGATCAGGAGTGTAATGATTTAAAGTTTTAAGTGTGTTTCTTTAAATGTTTGGTAAATTTCAGAAGAGAAAGGGTAGGGTGAAAGAGGGGGATGAGTAAGTGAGGTGATTGGTTGGTGGCTGAAAGTGTTTGGGTAGAGCTAAGGTGTGTGTGGAGACAGAGAAGGCAGAAGTTATCAGGCTGTCAGCAGTTAACAGCCAGCCAGCCAGCAATCTATAGTGGCTGGAAAAAGTCTTCTGATTTGAATCCAATGTAGTGCTGTGAAAAGCATTAAGATTCTAAAGAAGAAAGTAGAATACTTATAGAGGGCATATTAGGGCCTAGAGAGAGTCAATTCCTAATATTGTCAAAGTATTATAAGAGTGTAAGAGAAACAAACTGACCAAAACATGAATTAAAAAGGGAAAGAATTTAACTGAGCAAAATATAATAAAGACTGGACATTCTGAAGAGAAAGGAGGAGTTTGAGAGAAAGGAGTGATCGTGAGGAGAAAGAGTGTGACACTTCAGTCAGAAATTAACATACACTGTTTTATTTACTGAAGAAAATTTGTTAAACCTCCTGAAACCATTACATTTCTTGTACAAATAAAGTTTTATTTTGTTTTATGAAAACCTAGAGTTATATGCTATTACAGTGCAACAGACTCATCGTCAGGACCACATATTTTCATGAAGAAGCCTTAGAACTTAGGCACAATACTAAGGGAAAAGTTGAATTAATAAGACTGGAATTGAACTCCTGGTGGCAGCGTTACATACCTTGAGTGAGAGAAAGAAACCACAAGAAATGTAAAACCACATCATATCTACTCACAAATTAAAAGACAGCAGTCATGACAGAGAGGAATTAAGACTAGAGAGACTTCAGGAAGGAAAAGCCTCCTTGACTTGGCCTGACCGGGTCAGTGGGAGAGAAAGGGAGAAGATAAAACTCCTGGAAGCAAGGAGGGAGATCTCTTTTGGTGTTGAGTCCATCAGAGCTGACAGAACTCTTAACTGAGGTCTGGAGGAGGCAGCCATTAACCATGCGCTGGCCTGAAGAGTTTTATAACATCCTAAGTGAAGGAGCCTGTCCTATATTTTAACATATGATAGGACATGTATAGAGAGAGGAACAGAAGAACTGCATTTTGCATATTTCTTTTGAAATGCCCTTGCTCAGTCTGGTGCTGTGCTAAAAGTATGTTTGTGAACATTTTCTCTTTAATAAATATTTGGCAACTTTTGATGCTGGTAGACTAGTGCTTATCTGTACCACACAGACTTCCACCATCTTGGACATGCTATTTTAAAAGGAACGTTAGGAGGAAGTGGAGGGCAGTCAGTTGGCAAGTGGCTAATCCCCCAGTGTTGCACCAAGTGGTAAATTGTCCCCCATGGCAACCAGGCACTGGGTAGTGGGAGACACAGAGGCAAGGTCTCAGAACTTGGAAGGGAAGCTGGGAGTCCTGACCTCCCAGCAGGCAATTTCATACAAAGGTCAGGTGGTGGCAGTGGTTATCCGAGAGAGAGAAAAGCCTCTCCAGGTTTGTGCCAATTCAACAAGCAACATGGGAGAGAGCTTCTTTCCCATGTTCTGGGAAGTTATAATTCCCCTTTGGGAATCCATCTCCCCTTGGGGTCATTCTGATCTTCCTGCCTCAAGAGACTGGCGAAATCTGTCCTTTGAGGGGTGATATTTTAGCAAGGTGTGAAATGGTTATTTTATTATTCTGTTTTGCCCAAAGCCTTTAGTATCTGCAAGCACTGAAGTACTGTGTGTGTGTGTGTGTGGGGGGATGGCTGAATAATTCCTTGCACTGTTCTTCTCTGCCAGCTACAGCTTTTTCACTCACAGATAAAGTCCCAATGTTTGAATTGTTAGGGTGAATTCTAGGGTGGAGGGCATTTCTCTCCATTAATGTATAAATAATGTATAATTACATTACAGATATGACTAGGGTTGCCAAGTCCCCCGGTAGGGCGGGGGAAACACCGATTTTTAATACTTACCCCCGCTTTTTCAAACTTGGCCACCGGGGGACAAAATGGCTGCTGCCCTGGCTTAAAAGGGAAATGTCTGCAGAGAGCCTGCCCTGCAGTAAAAAGCCTCACCAGACACTTCCCCTTTAAGAATAGAGTCAGCAAGAGAGCTCCGCCCAGAGATTAAGGAGGGACTGAAGGGGCTGCTTTTGCATGTGGCTGGGGTAAGGTTGCAAGGTTGCTGTGGTAAGTTTCTCTTACAGCTCTTTTCCTTCTCTCTCTCTCCCTCTTTCTTTCTTTTTTCTGTCTGTCTGTCTGTCTGTCTCTCTCTCTGTCCCCATCCAGCAGAGGTCTATCAGTGGCTATTATTAGCCACAAGGTCTAAATGGAAGTAAGTGCCTCTGCCATTTTTTCCCCTTCTCTCTCTCTCCCTCTTTCTTTCTTTTTTCTGTCTGTCTGTCTGTCTGTCTGTCTCTCTCTCTCTCTGTCCCCATCCAGCAGAGGTCTATCAGTGGCTATTATAAGCCACAAGGTCTAAATGGAAGTAAGTGCCTCTGCCAGTTTTTTTTTCCTTCTCTCTCTCTCCTTCTTTCTTTTTTCTGTCTGTCTGTCTCTCTCTCTCTGTCCCCATCCAGCAGAGGTCTATCAGTGGCTATTATTAGCCACAAGGTCTAAATGGAACCCTTTGTCTGGGGCAATGATGCTCTGCATTCTTGGTGCTTGGGGGGCAACAGTGGGAGGGCTTCTGGAGTTCTGGCCCCGCTGCTGGACCTCCTGAGGGCACCTGGTATTTTTGGCCACTGTTGTGACACAGAGTGTTGTACTGGATGGGCTGAACTGGATGGGCCGATCCACTGTGGCTTCTCTCCTGTTCTTATGATATGAAAATCATATTTAGCACTTGTGTAGCACTTAGTGCTTCATATTCTGCCGAGATGAGGAAGGATTCAGTAGGGCCGTTGCTCAGTGATAGAGCATCTGCTTGACATGCAGGAGGTATCAGCTTCTTCAGCTAAAAAAGGATCAGGTAATAGGTGACATTAAAGATCTCAGCCTGAGACCCTGGAGAGCCACTACCAGTCTGAGTAGTCAATACTGACCTTGATGGACCAATGGCCTGATTCAGTATTAGGAAACTTCATGAGTTCATGTGTCAGCATGTGGAAGCAACATCACAGGATGTGACATCACAAAATGATGTCACTTCCTTTCTCCTGGCTCCACCCCCAAAGTCTCCTGGCTCCACCCCCAAAGTCCCCAGATATTTCCCAAGTTGGACTTGGCAGCCCTAGATATGACAGAGTTTCCTACAGTGCAATCCGAAGCAGAGTTACACCCTTCTACATCTATTGAAGTCCATAGACTTAGAATGTGTAGCCCATTTAAGACTGCACTGTTAGCATAATGGGTTGTCCCACATGGGCACTTTTGTTATCCCAGCTCCCAAAATATGTAATTCTGTTTTTTTTAAAATGTTACATGTGCTGAAAATATCACTACCACCATTAGTCCAGTAGGTCAGCCGAATAGTCTTGGTAATGTGTGTTTGTACAATCATTTTGTTTCCTGATAGGATTATAATATAAAATTGTTGTGAGAACTCCATTAAAGATCATAATGCTCTCAGTTCTATGAGTGATAAATGGCATCTTTGAAAAGGCAGAATGAATCTGTATTCAGTGAAGATATTACATTTTATGAAGCACATTAAAAGCAGGAGGAGAGACTGCATGATCAATCTTAAAGGAAAAGGCGTACATTATATTTTGTATACTGACTTGTTTTGAATGCAGCATCACAGACTTGTACATTAGAAAAAGACAAGGGGAGACCCGCAAGAAACTTGCGGGGAGGGGGCATTTCCCCCATCTTGCCGGGCCCGCTGCTCGCTTCCTCCCCCCATGGGCTTCCAGCGGGCCTCGACGGCTCTTGCTGGGCTCGCCCTTTCCCCCCTATGGGCTCCCGGCAGGCCTTGATGGCTCTCGCCAGGACCACTGCTCACCCCTCCCCCCCAGGCTTCCAGCTGGCCTCGGTGACTCTCACTGGGACCGCCACAGTTCCAAGATTTAAATATTCCCCTGAATTTTTTAAAAAGTTTTTGGATTTTTCTGCACACAGGGGGAGTGCCCCCCATGTGTAGGAAAACCTCCCTGCCCCCAGGTGCCCCCCTGTGGATTTAGCTATCTGCACATGGGGGGGTGCCTTCGCTATTAGTATATAGATACAAAATGTGAACATAGGGTTATCCAGTTTAACTTTATTTCATGATGTGGAATGCAAAAAGTACACTCAAAGCCAAAAATGATTATTTCTCTGGGACCAGGACATAACTGTAGCATACTCATACAAAAACATACACTTCCCCACTGAATAATTAATTAATCTAAAAATTCACACACACATGCACTGTCTCCCCCCATATTTTGGAATCCCGTTATTATGTCAATTAGAATTTAGCCTTGCTAGGAAAGAACAGTTTTGGATTTAGCTTTCAAACATGGAACCAGACCCTGAAGCCCATGCACTCTGTTTAATTAGCAATCTGTTTATCCTATCATCAAATCTTGTTGACTCACATTTGACACAGATGTAGTACTCATATCAGTCAGAGTAATGTACCAACTAACAGACATTTTGTTGTCTAATTTAAGTGATCTTATTTTCCATGAGGCTAGTTCTTTCCTCCATGGCCTAAAATAGTTGGCACAGGAAACAATCCTAAGCAAGTCTACTTGAAAGTAAGTGCCATTTTAATCAATGACACATTCCCCAAAAAGCGTTCATAGATTTGTAGCCACAGCTGCTGGGACGGCTCTCTCATTGGGAGCTGTAGTTAACTGTGAACTGGTTCATAGTGATATGAGAATGGCTGTCTATACTGAAGATGTCAGTCAAATGCAACCAACACAAACCACCTGAGTATTCTCAGATTACAAATATAAGTGAGCATTTTTGGCCATGTGAGTTTTTAATGTGAAACTAGTAGATATTCGAAACACAGGCAATTGAATCATGAGTCTAAAGGAATACATTAGAGATAAGTAAACAGAACACTGGATCACCATAATTTCTGCATAACATAGAAGCCACAATATTAATATTGACTAGGGTAATATAACAGGTGAGCATGTGCAGGTTAAAACAGAGGTTATATAATTAAAGTCTTTTTAAAAAGAGCAAACAACTTAATAAAAGTACAAATATTATCTAGTTGTTTCAGGGAATCAGATGCTTTCCCTTTAACCAGCAATTCCATTGTAAGGATGTCTGTCAGACCTTTTCTGCATGCTTGACTTGCTCCTGACTTTCTTGGCAGTCAATCCACAAGCACTGGAATTGGTTTAGGCACTGTTCTTACATATGTCTGCCCTTTGTTTGCATTTTAACAGTTTTGGGGTCTGTCTATTTTCTTCCACACATTCTTTAAATAATAAAGATTTTTAAGGGAGGCTGTTGTTATTGGTATAGTTGGTGGTGGTGTCACAGCCCCCCCTTATTTATTTATTTTTAAGCCTTAAGATATTAGTATATCAGTGTAGTGTTGTAGTGATAGTTCAAGCAGAATTCCAAGCTTTCAAATTTTTTTTAAAGTATGTCAGCAGCCCCTTCCCTCATGAAGACTCCTTCAGGAATTCAGAGAATGTCATTACAACACTATATTGATACATTAATATATAGATATTTTAGATTTTTTTTTTAAAAAAATGAAAACTGAACCACTCATCTTCCGGGCAGCAGGGGGAGAGTGAGTGGTTTGATTATGACAACTGTTCAATCACTGAAAAGTGAGATGGCGGTGGATTGGACAAAGAAAACCAATATAAATATGTTCAAGGAAAAACTCAAAATTGGCTTCCAAAAAAAGACCAGGGTAAAGGTGATTTCAGAACTAACCCCTCCTCCAAGGAATAGTTTTAAAAAATAAGTGAAAACTAAAGGCACAAAAATGCAGGATAAATCAAAGCAGTATGAGGCCAAAACCGACGGGGGGGGGGGGGGGGACCATGTGGAAAAGCCCTGTGTCATATATAGGACTGGAATAACATGCTTTTTGAAAAAACTCCTGTAAGCCATGAAAACCTCCCCCACTTTCAGTGATTTGCAATAAAGGTGGGTGGTGCCAAAATTGTCTATCCATTTAGAGTGAAAGCAAGAAGCTACACCCTCACTCTGGCTGTGATCACACATGCTAAATAATCCACTTTCAATCCACTTGTGTGAACTGGCAAAATCCAGTTGGAAAGTGGATTGAAAGTGAATTATTTAGTGTGTGACCGCAGCCTCTGAAGTGGCTTTGTGGTGTCACCAAGAGGCCAAATAAATGGTCATGATGTTGCAATGCCATTATTTTTCCTAGCAGAAAGATGACCCAATTTCAACCAAAGTGGGTCTAAAACAGTAGCCAACCAGAGTAGCAAAGATACAGTGCAAAATGTGAGCAAAGGTGTCTTGGGAATATGTCAAACTTCCTGAATTTCCCTGCCTTTTGTGCTGAAAAATAAAATGGACAGTCAACACAATGTTAAATGTTTTGTATTTTAGAAAGAAAAATGTCGCCTCTTCCCATCAATAGTGATTATTAGTGATATATAGTGTTGAAGTTACTGGATTATGCTTGAATTATCATGATGCAATCCTTTCCCCTCCATCCCTGCCAAAAGCTATGAAGCGGCTGAGTCTCCCTCCCTATTGAAAAACAGGAGCACTCTTTGCTGATGATTGTGTGTTAGTGGAAACCTGTGCAAGGCTAGCTATTTCCCCTATAGTGACATTCCCCATAACCTTTTCTTTTAATTTTGATGATTGTGCTATCTCCTTGAAGCACACATTTATTTAAAAAAATTAAACATCAAGCATCGTGAATATAAAAGATGCATTCTGCTTAACCTCTCCCCACACCAAATTCATTGTGAAGGAATGGGATATTGTACTAACATCTTAGAATAGAGGGGGAAGGTAGTTAAACAGCAGAGAGGTGTTGCTGTTCACCCACTTAAAAAAGGGTAGTTACAACTATTATGTATTTGACCCTGCAACTCCTGTTGTTTCTTGGCTCAGAAACAATTCCAGTTGCTGATGAGGAGACTCCTGTTTTCCCCCTGTTGTTTCTCATCTCAGATCTTATGCAGTAAACCACACTCTTTTTTTGTTCCCCAGAAGGTTTGAGAGGAAGCTTGGTAAAGGGATTAGTAAAACAGCAATCTTAATAGTGGGCCAGACATTTTGAAGCACAAACACTGAAGTCCATTTAAACATCACTTGAAAAATCCCATGTTGTGTTTCACACCAATCAAAACATATGCCTAATACCTTGGTAAGAGGTGCTTTTATTCCAGCCTCCAAAAAAGCTGCCCCCAATAGGTTTTGTACTGGCAGACATCATTAAATAGGAAACTGTCAGACAGAGAGATAACTAAAATCTTAAATGAGAAATTTATACAAAAAAACCCCAGAGTCTCTGGAGAAAGGAACACAGCACCACTTAATTAACTACAAAGACAGACTTCAAGACACTTCACTGTAGACAGCAATTAAGCCTCAAAATAAAATGAAGAGGATCATTATGTTTTGGTTTGCAGCTTTTTAGATTCACTTTAGGCCATAGTTGATGGCCTCTGATTAGAGACAAAATTTGTACCTCTGGTCTATATTAGATTTTTCAGTAGTTGTTGATTCTATTGGGATATTGCACTGGCAGAACACTACTTGCTACCACACTACTTGTATGACTCACCCAGGACCGTCTGTTTGCTACTGTTCAACAGCAGCCACCCCATGAATGCCAGTGTAGTGTAGTGTAGTGCTTAGAGTTTCAGACTAGGACCTCAAATCCCCATTCTGCCATGGAAACTCACTGGGCGACGTTGGGCCAGTTACATATTTTCAACTTAACTTACTTCACACCTGGGTTGGGCCCTATCCTGTAACAGAAGAGGAGGCCCAACTTGCCTGAGCCCTGTGTAAGGTAGGGGAAGCAGCAGTTAGCCTGCCTGAGATGAAGTGGAGAGGTGGGACCCAGCATGCCCAAGCCCTGTGTGAGGTTAGGTGGGGGAAGTGATGGCTGGCCCATGTGAGGTGAGGTGGGGGAGGTGGCACTCAGCCTGCCACCCAGCTTTCCACAAAGTGAGGAAGGGGAAGAATGCCTGGTCCACTTGAGCCCTGTACAGTGTGAAGAATACAGCAGTGCTTGCCTTGGCCCACATGAAATGAGGGAGTTTGTGGTGCCCAGTTGGCCTACATGAGGCAAGGGAAGTAGCAGTGCCAGGCCCAGCCCTCCTGAGCTGTGCAAGGAGAAGTGAGGGAAGTGGCACCCCAGCTCCCCTTTCCTGAGCCTAGGATTGCCAGGTCCCCTTGTCACTCCGGTGGGGGGATTTGGGGGCTGTTTTGGGGATGGGTGGGGATGCCCCAAGCCCTGCCCTCAAGCCCTGCCCCAAGAGCTACCACCTTCCCAGCCACCCCTTTTCCTCCCCTCCTGCCTCATTTAAAGGGTTTCAGCTGGTTGGCAGGGACCACATGGCCTGCCAATCAGCTGGAGGGCCCTTAAAATCTAGCAGGAGGGGGAGGGAGAGGGGTGGTTGTGAGCCACACACCTAGCTTGCAAAAAGGTGGGGTATAAATTAAATAAATTAATAACAAATATAGCTGACAATGGGGGGGGGAGATAAAAGTTAAGTTAGCCTTTGAAAGTCCTTATAAGTTCCTCACTATGCAACTGGGCCTGGCCCGGCCATCAGCACCGCACAACTGGGCTAGAGGGTGCCAAGGGGTGGGGAAGAAGGGAGAACTGAAGATGGAGGAGGAGATAAAAGTAGGTTGGCTGGTAGATGGGAAGGAGAGAAGGGGGCAGGAAAAGGGGAGAGAAGCTGTGCAGGCTTTCAGAGAAAATTGATAATGCTGGCAATTTGCCATACTCAAGTTCACGGTGATTCAAAGACCGCAAGGACTTCTTTGGCAAGGAATTTTTGCATGTACATGAGGTCTCAAATGACAACCTGCGCAATTACTCTGCACAGAAAATGCTGGAAGAGAGGCACAAATGTTGCCATTGTCAAAGACATGCTTAGACAACTATTGCGTAGACAACTGCATATAGAATAGTGATAATGGCATTAAGCAGGGGTCCTTTCGTAGAAAAAGAGGTGCAGGAGCTCATTAGCATACTAATTTGCATATGCCACACCCCCTGACATCACCGGAAGTGTGTCAGAAGGCAACGCCCACTGCTCAGGCTCCACCCCAAAAATCTCCAGGTATTTCTGGTACAGACCGATTGCCTATAGCCCAGTTTCCTGTTTTCAACAGTGGCTAGTCAGATGCCACAGGGAAGCATGAAAACAGGGCTGTCAGATGGCCTCACCTGCTGACCACTCCTCAGCAGCTGTCAATCAGTGGAATGCTGCCTCTGAATTGGCTATTGTGATGACAGACCTACCCTCTATAAATCTGTCCAACCCCCCATTCAAATCTATCTAAACCAGCGGCCATCACTGCACCTCGTGGCACTGAGTTCCATGAGTCAGCTATCCATCACCTGAGCCCGCTTGCGGGGAGGGCGGGATATAAATGTGAATAAATAAATAAATAAATAAATAAGAGAAAGCTCTCTGCTCATACCACCATCACGCTTAAATATGAACATAGGAGGAGACATGTTGGATCAGGCCAGTGGCCCATCCAGTCCAACACTCTGTGTCACACAATGGCCAAAATCCAGGTATGATCAGCAAGTCCACCAGCAGGGCCAAAACTCTAGAAGTCCTCCCACTGTTGCCCCCCCCCCAGCACCACAAATGCAGAGCATCACTGCCCCAGACAGAGTGCTCCATCTATACCTTGCGGCTAATAGCCACTGATGGACCTTTGCTCCATATTTTTATCCAATCCTCTCCTGAAGCTATCTACGCTTGTAGCTACCACCACTTCCTGCAGCAGCAGAAGGAAGCTTTGACTCTTAAAAACTTAAAGCCCCAAAAAACTTGTTGGTCTCTAACACATTACGGGGCTCAAGACTAACAAGTTTCATCATGATATGACGAAATTAAAATCTGGTACTGCTCCAAACAAAAAATTAGGTAACAATCTCAGGCCAGCTGTACCCCAGATTCAAGCAGGGCTGCATCAAGCAAGGGGAGGCAAGATGGAACCAAGTCTCCTGGAGTCTCAGCCACCACTGAGGTGTTCATGCCACTGTTCCCTCTAAGTTGAGTTAGTGTGAGTTAGCTCACAGTTTTTTACCTTTTGGCTCACATGTTTTTGTCTCAGCTCAGGAAGGATGGCTCCAGAGCATACTAATTTATGCAGCAGCCAAATTGCTCGCTCACAACTTTAATACCAGTAGCTCACAAGACTCCAGAGCTTAGAGGGAGCGCCGGGAAAAGTGGGGGGGGGGAGTCTTTCCTCAGGAAGGAGAGCTCCAGAGCAAACTAATTTCTGCAGCAGCCAAATCGCTCGCTCACAACTTTAATGCCAGGAGCTCACAAGACTCCAGAGCTTAGAGGGAGCGCTGGCTGTGAAAAGTGTGGGGGAGAGGCTTTTCTCAGGAGGGATGGCTCGAGAGCAAACTGATTTCTGCAGCAGCCAAATCGCTCGCTCGCAACTTTCATACCAGTAGCTCCCAAAGTAGAAGTTTTTGTTCACAAGACTCTGTAGTTTAGAGGGCACATTGCTCCCCACGCCCACTGCCCCGGCCACCCCAGGTTCGACAGAAAAAAATAATCAAGTTTTCTTGGCACCCTTCTTGCCCCACAACTGGAATTTTGCATTGGTGCATGGCTAAGCAAAGAATTTTTTTTGGAATATTTTATCAAATTTATTCCTTTTTTTTCTTGGAGCAACTAAATACAAGGAAGTGGCCTGACCGCATTTGCCACAACTGATCCTCAAAGCTCTATTTCAGACATACTGAAGTGCTCACCTAGATGCTGTCAAATTGGTTTTGCTGCAATTGCCATGACTAGTTGATGCATTAGAGCAGGGGTGGGCAATTGTTTTCGCTCGGGGGCCACTTTGTGGGAGCGGAGGTTAGCGGAGGGCCACACCTTTTAAAATGATTGCATTCATTAGTTAACTTTGCATTTCAGAAAAAGTATAAATTGTATCATAAAAATCAATAAATATAAATTAAATAAAATAGTGGTAAAATAATGGTAGACAGAGAGAGAGACACGGGGAACATAGGGAGAGAGAGAGAGAGAGAGGAAGACACACACACAGAGGGACAGAGAGAGACAGACAGACAAACAGAGACAGACTCAGAGGGACAGAAAGAGACAGACAGACAAACAGAGACAGACTCAGAGGGACAGAGAGAGACACACAGGAACATAGGGATAGAGAGAGAAACAGAGAGAAACAGAGGGACACACAGACACACACACATGCAGAGGGACACAGAGAAAGTCAGAGAGAGAGAGAGAGAGAGAGAGAGACAGGGACAGAGAGAGAGGTCGGCAAAAGCAGATGCCTGCCTGCTGCACCTCTGTGCAACCCGGGGAAGGAGAGGGTGGGAGTGTTCAGGGCTTCCCCGGAGCGCTGCGCTTTGGCGTGGCCCGGGGAAAGTGAGGGTGGGGGCAGGCAGGGCTTCCCCAGAGCACTGTGGCCCCAGGAAGAGGAGGATGGGGGAGGGAAGATAACTTACCTTCCTTCTTCTGCCTCCTCGTCGGCCAACAGGGCTGCTGGGAGCAGGGGGTGGGGCTTGATAATATGCCCGCCCCCTGGACACTTCACTCCCAGAGCGTCACTTCTCTGTGTTCCGGGCCCAACAGAGGCCTGACTGAAACAACGTGGCCGACTGTCTTGGCGGGCCGCAAAAAACTCTGTGGCGGGCCGCATGTGGCCCCCGGACTGCAATTTGCCCACCCCTGCATTAGAGAAACTTTTTCATTTAGTCAGTCACTAGATCTTTCAGAACTGTTCTCTCAAGAGCAGTCCTCAAAAGAGTTCTCTCAGCCCCACCTACCTCACAGGGTGTCTGTTGTGGAGAGGGGAAGGGAAAGGAGATTGTAAGCCACTCTGAGGCTCCTTCAGGTAGTGAAGGGCAGGGTATAAATCCAATCTCTTCCCCTTCCCCTCCTCCTTCTTCTTCATGATGTTAAGAACTCTGCTAGTGATGCGGCTAAATTACAAAATCACGGATTGCACTTCTTTGATCCTATGGTTGATAGGGAGGACTTTTGGAGGAGCTGATGTTGCACAGCAGGAGGCTGCTTAATTATTTGCCCCTCCATGGAGGACTTTTTGGTACTTCGTATCTCCTTCTCTGAGTTCTGCATTCCTAAATACAGTCTGTGGCTTTGCAGTTGTTAACAATTCCAGTTTTAGTTGCACCAGCTGAAAGGAATTTCAGCAAAATGAAATTAATTAAGAACTATCTTTTTAAATTAATTCTTTAATTAATTCTTCTTTAATTAATTAAGAACTTCCTTTTTCTCAGGAAGACAAATCTGAGTGGATTTAGTAAGAGGCCTAATGAGAAAGTAATAGCAGACAATCTCCAGGTCTTTTTGGATAACATATCTGTTCTAGATCCTTTTCAGTTTGGTTTCAGACCAGGTTATATGATGGACACACACATGATGGCTTTATTTGACAACCTCCATCTAAATGTAGACAAAAGCCAGGTCTCCTTGTCGCTCCTATGGTATTTATTTGGCAGCTTTTGTACTGCGGATCATGCCATCTCATTGAGGTGCCTGGAGACAAAAGTAGGCATCAGAAGAGGTGGGCTGGACTGGTTCAAATAATTCTTTATAGACTGCCATTGGAAACCAATTATCATCAGCGTGAGACCTGAGATCTGACAAGATCTGACTAGCCTTGAAACTAAACCCAGGAAAAGGCAGAGTGGAAAGGTAGAGGTCTTGAAGGACATTATTCTCCCCACTTTTGATGGGGTTCACCTGACCCTTGCTGTCTCAGTTAAGAGCCTTGGGGCTATACTGGATCCAATATTACTGCTAGAGAAACAAATTAATGTAGCTGCCAAAAACACCATCTTCCAGTTCAGCCTAACCTGGAATATGGTCCCCTACCTTGAAATGGGCAATCTGGCTGCCTGGATCCATGCCATGGTAACATTGAGAGTAGACTACTGTAATACACTCTTGTGGCAGAACAGTCCTGCTCTGGCCTGCCCTCCTGGTTTTCCCAACACATGTAGGGGCTTTTCTCTCTCTCTGTTCAACTGCCGCCACCACCTGACCTTTGTATGGAATTGCCTGCTGGGAGGTCAGAATTCCCAGCTTCCTTCCAAGTTCTCAGGCCTTGCCTCTGTGTCTCCCACTACCCAGTGCCTGGTTACCACGGGGGACAATTTACCACTTGGTGCACAACTGGGGGAGTAGCCACTTGCCAACTGACTGCCCTCCCCTTACTCCTGGCACTCCTTTTAAAATAGCATGTCTAAGATAGTGGAGGTCTATGTGGCACAGAGAACCACCACTAGGATCAAAAGTTACAAGGTATTTATTTAAAAGAAAATGTTCACAAGCATGCTTTTGGAGTAGCACCAAATTGAGCAAGGGATCCAAAAGAAAAGGGTAAAACACAATTCCTCTGTCCCTCTTTCTATACATGCCCTAACAGATATTAAATACAAGGCAGGTCCTTAGCTTAGAAAGTTACAGATTTTCACAGGATTGCCATTACTTTCAAGCCTCCTTCAGGCATGCAGGCCAGCACATGGTGATGACTGCACCCTCCAGACCTCAGTTAGAAGTTTTGTCTGCTTTGATGGAATCAGCCCCCCCAAAAGCATCCATCCTCCTTGCCAGTTTGGTGTAGTGGCTAAGTGCAGTTTGGTGTAGTGGCTAAATGCGCGGACTCTAATCTGGGAGAACCGGGTTTGATTCCCCACTCCTCCACTTGCACCTGGCTGGATGACCTTGGGCAAGCCATAGCTCTCTACCAGCTGTTCCCTCAAGGACAGCTTGGGAAAGAGCTCTCTCAGCCCCACCTACCTCACAGGGTGTCTGTTGTGGGGAGGGGAAGGGAAAAGGAGTTTGTAAGCCGCTCTGAGACTCCCTTGGGGAGTGGAGGGCGGGGTATAAATCCAATCTCTTCTTCTTCTTCTTCTTGCTCCCAGGAATTTTATCATTCCTCTTTCTCTACCCACTGACCAGGTCAGGCTGGATCAAATAAGTTTTCCCTGAAGTCTTCAGGAGTTTCTTCCTGAAGTCTTTCTAGTACTTAATTCCTTCAAATCTCTGTTCTCTGCTTGGGGGGTTGGGAGCTTGTCTCTAGCTAGACCTATTAACATTTTTAAGAAGTAGCTGAGGTGAGGCTGGATAGCTATTGACCTGACTTCCCCCGTCCTGCCTGTTCTCTGCCCAGAGAGAAAAACTTAAAAAAAATCCTGGTGAAGGTTTTACTCAGTTCTCACCTTTACCCAAAAATGGGTTTCTTCACAACTCTGCATGGGTTCCCTCAGAGTCAGTGTGAAAGCTCTGGTTGGTTCAGAATGCTGCAGATCAATTATTATCAGAAGTCAGATGGAGCATGAATATTACTTCCATTCTGCAGTCACCCTGTTGGTTGCCCATCAGTTACTGGGCTCAATTTAAAGTACTGGTTATCACATGCAAAGTTTCCCATGGCCTTGGTCTTTCATATCTGCAGGACCACCTCTCCCTCTGTGGTCTACTACAACTGTTTTGCTCGTATGAATATGTGTTTCTATGAGTGCCACCCTGCAAATCTACAAAATCAACAACTGCCTGTACATGTGCATTCTCTGTTGCAGCTCCTACCTTATAGGATGATCAGAAAGGCTCCTACTTGCCTGGTTTTCTATAAGCTGTGCAAAGTTTAATTATTCAAGAGGGCTTTTTGCACAGGAAATATGACTGCATGTTAACAATGTGGCTCAGAAAGAAACTTAGTTTGTGCTACCTTTTGCTGTAAGTAGGTTCCTACTGTATAATTTTTGCTTTTGTTTAACATGCCATGTTAATATTTATACTAGACATCACCTCTGGTCTTTTGATCATATTGACACTCTGTGTAATCCAACTTGAGTCCCAGTGAGAAAGATGAACTATCAATCAATCAATCAATCAATCAATGTCTAAACGAGGACCAGTGGGGGAGCTAAAGTCTAAAAGACAAGACAAGACTCAATATAAGGAAATGCGCTTACTATTAGAGGAGCATAATGGAGAAGGTTAATTTGTGCTATGTTATTCTCTGTGGACTATTTGTTTTTCACTTGTAGACAGGAAAAAGCTGTCAAAAATGGATTATGTTTACAAAAGAAAAATCTTTAATGAAAGGAAATCAACATGGAGTAGGTATGAAAGAGGAGAGGAAACAATTTAAAACAGTGCCTTCAACTTCAACAGAAAAGGGTTATATGCTGAAAATTATGTTCACAGATCGTTATGGGCTCTTAAAGATATTAAGAGGCAGTAGGCATAAGTTACTGGTATTCATATATATTTGGTATTTATGTTGTGCTGGACCTTACATGAAACAAGCAACAGAGAGCAGATGGAGGTCACAAAAATAATGCCACTAATAAGGTGGAATGATTTTGGAGTTGTAAGAATAAGGCCCAATCTGCCTCTAGCATTTGCTCCATTGTTTTACCATACCCACACTGGAACAGAAAATATGCGGCTCAAAACCACATTCAAAATACCTGGTCAATGCCTACTGACTGCAGAGTCACCCCTGAATGGCCATAAAACAGCCATAAATCTATGTGGACAGTTCCATAAAACTGAGAGATCAAAGGAAGTGAAAGCAGCATGCAGTCTGGACACTGCCATAAAATCCGACAATCAATCAAAGTGAAAGTGGCATGCAATTCAGAGGGGAATTTCTGTTCCAATGTGAGTTTGATAAAACAGCGAAGCAAATGCTAGATGCAGAATGGGCCTAAGAGCTACAAGACGTTTAATGTATATACACAAGCACAGTTAGGATAGGTATTGTGAACCCAGAAGTAGATATTAGAAACAGAAGTCAGAACTTGTTTTATATCACACAGAAAGAAAACATCTATAATTCTAAGAGGGTTTTTTTGGTTCCATATGATTAATGGAAGCACTTTACAAACTATTTCACAAGAAGCACTTAGGAAAATGAAATATAAAATCAAAGCAAGGACATTAGGACGTTGCTGCTGGCTATTTTTTTTAAAGATGGTTGGAATTCGTAATAGGATGAGAAAGACTGCAATCACTGCTGGAGACTATTCATTTGACACATTTGTCAATTGTCTTGAAAAAGAAGATGAATAGTGACAATGAACAGTGAAGCAGCAGTATCTGAAGATTATTCAAGGAACTTGAAGTTGAAAGAAAATGACACGGGTTTAAACCATCTCAAAGAATTAAGAGCCTGAGTCTTTGCATATTTAATCAGAATTAAGTTCCACTGAGTTTGATGGGAATCCCATGAGCCTGGGATTGTAGCCTCAGTGAGTGACCAATAAAATAACAGATGAAAGGTCATGTTGAAAAATCCTGCATACATATGAATGTGTCTTTGGTTCTTCTGGCTCAGAATTGCCAACTAGTAGTACATTTCCAGGGTTGATGTTCTGTTCAGTGTATTGGAAAACAGATTTAGCGCATTTTAAAACTAAGGGGAAAAATAGGGTTTTAAAAAAAGCTTCTGTACAATTTTGCCCAAACTGGATTGTGCCTCTAAAAATGAGAAAATAAGTGTGCACTAGCTATAGCAATATTAGACTGTAAAGAATATTTATGAAGTCAAAGTCTTGCACCAAGGTAAACAGAAAGCTGAATTACATCAAGGTACAAATGATGCAAGTTTCCATTTTAGCTGCTTATGTAGAGGAATAGGGATGGCATGAACCAACCTGCAAAATAAAGTTTGTGATGAATTTTAATCAGCTTGTGATTTGCAAGATCCACAATGAACTTTCATAAAGTTTTGGCTCTGTTCATGGCAGTTTGTGGAGGTTTGTGAATGGAGACAGACTGGTGCTGATCAGTTAAACTGTTTATAAAACTCCAAGGCAACAAGCGGGGCAGAAATCTCCAGCCTTAGAAACACCAGTCGGAACCCTCCAAACCTTAACAGTTAGTGCTGGTTGCCAATCATAGAGTTCCTATTCTGCCCTATTGACTCAGAAGGCTATATATTCATCAGCTTTGCTCCCATCCTCTTCTTTGTTGGCTGGTGAATTGAGAGACAGGCACAGAGCTAGCACAGCAGAGTCATTGCTTTGCTTTCTGCTTGTGATCTGCTCTCTGCTGCTGGGTTTTTGTTTGGGATCAGCTATACTGGTAGCCAATCAGTTTCTCTGATCTGTATTCAGCTTAAATAATACCTGAAAAATGCCAGTATGGTATTTTGGGGTATTTTTTAGGCTTGACTTATGCTGAATGCACATCCTTGAACCTTGAACCACAGTAGCCCCATTTTAAAATATTATTTAATTTAATCTGGTTCCTTGTGCTTAAGCTCACCTGCCTCACATGTCAACATCCCAGTTGTTAAATAAACTAGCTTCTGCCTAAGGGGAAGTATAGGTTCAAAGTCTTATTGTTATTAAGGTCCCAAGGGGAAATGGGGCAGGAGGGAGCCTGTGAGAGCCTTTTTAACATACTAGAACAGGGGTGGCCAACCTTGCTTAACGTAAGAGCCACATAGAACAAACGTCAGATGTCTGAGAGCCGCAAGACAGGAACAAATATCACACACACATTTTTATTTTTAAAAATATGCAAATTTGCTTTTTATTAATGTTAAATGGGACTGCCAAAAATAAAAACAAACAAGGAAAACCGGTTATTGATAATGATATTACTTGTTTGCTAATGATATTGAGAGAGAGAGAAAAAGAGAGAGATGGAAAGAAAGAATTAAAGAAGTGGAAAGAAAGAGAGAGAGAGAAACTAGGAAAGCAAATAGATGGGAGGGAGGAGGGAAGGAAGGAAGGAAGGGAGAAAGAGAGAAAAAGCATGCCTCCCCTTTGCTTCCCCAGCCGCCCTGCCAGGAGCCGCACAATATGTGTGAAAGAGCCGTGTGTGGCTCCCGAGCCACAGGTTGGCCACCCCTGTACTAGAACTATTAAGAGACCACAAAGAGGCCTTTTTCCCACTCACATTGTGCCGGCGTTCTGCCTCCGTTTGTCCCGGCGCTGGGTGTCAATTTCACACCCTTTGCTGTGGCGCGTGTGTTAATACGGGGCTTCGCATCATTTTCTCCGCACCTTCGGTAAACCTAAAAAAAAAGGTTTACCGAAGGTGCGGAGAAAATGGCGCGAAGCCCCGTATTAACACACGCGCCGCAGCAAAGGGTGTGAAATTGACACCCAGCGCCGGGACAAACGGAGGCAGAACGCTGGCACAATGTGAGTGGGAAAAAGGTGAGTGAGTCTTTCTGGATCAAACCTAAGGTCCATCAAGTTAGCAGTTTGGTGGTTAAAGTGTCAGACTAGTATTGGGGCCACAAGACTCACAGAGTGACTTTGGGACAGCCCCGCCCTCTAATCTAAGGATAAATCTGAAAACAGGAAAATTGGGATATGCTACCCAGAGTCGCTTGAGGGGAACAATGGGATAAAAATTCCCATGATTCATATCCTTCAGCAACTCTATCCACCATGAATTTGCTTTAAAATCAGTCATGCTAGTGGCCATCTTGTCCCAATTAATGCTGCATTTTACAAAGAAGTATTTTATAGTCAGTACTCTCTGTGACTTTTCCAGCACTCTTAAGTCTGTCACCCAAGACTAATGGCCCAAAAGATGTGTTTAACAATAGAAAGTGAAAATGTTTAGGATGCTGAATAAAATTAATGTGGGCACCTTTCATCATAAGTGGTGGAGTTGTGATAGAGTCCAAAAATTTTGGCAAAAAGTTTGTAACTTAATAAGGGAAATCTTTGAGGTAAACATACCTATATTACCAGAATTTTTTTTTACTGAATATGATACCAGATAATTATGGTACAGATAAATATGTAATAACCTATATCTTAACAGCAGCCAGAATTATCTTAGCAAGAAATTGGAAATCTGAAAAAATACCAACGAGAGAGGAATTAAGGATTAAATTGTTGGACTTGGCTGAGATGGACAGACTGAACATGATATGGCAAAATAAAAAAGAAGAGATATTCCAGAAAAGATGGAATAAAGTGTATGAATGGATGAAAATTAAAATATGTATCTAGACTCTGAAAAGTATAAAATTGATAAATTTAAGAATATTATATGATTTAAGCTTTATAAAAGACGGAAACTGTTATACTAGATGATAACAAGGAAAAATAGAGTTGAAATAATATAGATACATGTGTATGTAACTAGAGTGTCAAAGGCAGTGGCTTGTAGGGGCCCTGCTCTAGATACCAAAAAGTATATCACATGTAAAAATATGATACAGAATATATGTAATGGTGTTGATTTTCCTTGTGGTAAATGAACTATGGATGTCTTTTAAGTTGGAAACTGTAATATATGGAAAATGAAAATAAACTTATTTAAAAAAAGGATGCTGAGTTCTGTATGCAACAAAATAATGGAACAAAATGCAACAAAATAATGGAACACACCCAGCTCAATTTGTATGTTATACAAACAACCTAGAGTGAAACAGATATTTTCACACAATGAAATGCCCTGGGCTACTACTTGCCAATTATAATACTGACCAGCCTTACAGGCCCATTCATGAATCTGACAAAGTGGACGTTAGCCCATGAAAACTTATGCTACAATAAATTTGTGGGTTTCTGAAGTGGTACAGCACCTCTAAAGTGGTGCGCTGTTTTTGTATTTCTCATTAATCACTGCAATAGTGTTTCCAGCCCTCCTGCTATAATGATCCATCATCCCATCCCATCTGACAATCATGTCATATTTTAGGTAATAACCATTATTGTATGCTGAGACAGCCACAGGCATCAGTTTAGTACCCCTTTTAAAATAATGTAGTTTTCTCTCTCTCTCTTTTTCTGTCTGCATGAAACACTATGGGTGTATGAGTATGTGGATTTTCCTCTCACCTGGATTATCTGCATTGCAGATACCTGAAACGAGGCATATTCAGATGAATATAGAAACTGTATTAACTGTGTAGGGGCCTGATTCACACCTACTGAAGCTCACAGACCGCCCCCCCCCCCCCCCGCTGGCTTTAGTGAAAGTGATTCAGCCAGTTTCCAAGTTCTAATTATTTATGAAGGGCTGACCCTGTACTAAAGAGACAGGCACCACTTGAACTTCAGTGGAACCAGATTGCTGGTGCTTGACATAAAAAGTCATCTAGCAACTTCCAATTTGACCTTTGAGAAAAAGTCAACAAGAAATTGGAAGCATTCAATGTAGTAGAAGGAGTAACACTTTAGGGAAAATGGTGTATTTCCTGATAGGAAAACAATGTTGGTGGCAATACAGAAACTACTGACAGCTGTTTTCAAGAGTCACAGGGGAAACTTGAGGAAACGGCCCTACTTGAGCTGGCTGAAGCTGAATCCAACAAAGATTGAGGTACTGTGCTTGAGCCAGAGCAGCCCGAGGGTGGGGATTTCGCTCCCGGCCTTCAATGGGGCACCATTGGTGCTGGCGCCAGAGGTTAGGAGCTTGGGAGTGCTCCTGGATGCCTCCTTAACAATGGAGACCCAGGTAGCAGCCACTGCCAGGTCAGCCTTTTATCATCTGCGGCTGGTCAGGCAGTTGGCCCCCTACCTGGACCGAAATGACTTGGCCACAGTGATCCAGATGAGAAAAGCACACAGATATGCTGCTCTGAGCACAAACAGAGAATGTGGGAGTGGATAAACTGTGCTGCCACCATCAGCAAGGGATACAGATGGTCCATATCAGGCAACTGCCAAGTGCTTCCTTTCCTCCACCCCTCAGAATCAGAAAGAAAAATGAAAAGCCAAGGTCACCTCAAGACTAGGCTACTGTAACACTCTCTACATGGGATGCCCTTTTTGCAAATCCAGAAGCTGCAGTTAGTGTAGAATGCCATGGCCAGGTTGTTGATGGGTCTCCCTAGATGGGAACACATCCGGCCTGTGCTGAGGACACTGCACTGGCTGCCAATAGCATACCAAATCCACTTCAAGGTGCTGGTACTTACCTTTAAAGCCTTATATGGCCAGGGTCCGGCATACCTGAGGGACTGCCTCTCCCCACATATACCCCAGAGAGCACTATGGTCTGGTTCTGGTAATCGGTTGACCCTCCCTGGCCTTAAGGACATGAGGCTAGCTGCCACTAGGGCCAGGGCATTCTCAGTGGTGGCTCCTTACTGGTGGAATGAGCTCCTGGAGGAGATCTGGGCCCTGTGGGACCTATCACAGTTCCGCAGGGCCTACAAGACGGAGCTCTTTTACCAGGCCTTCGATTAGGAGCAGCCTCCCACTGTACCATCACTGAACTGTGGTCTGGATGGTTGGTTGAAATCTCGGGCCATCTTTGAAATAAGAACACCAACAGCACTATCATTATTAATATGTTTGAATTTTATGATGTATTTTATTGGTTTTAAATTGTATTAATTATTTATATATTTTGTAGAGGTTTTAAGAATGTGAGCCACCCTGAGCCTGCTTGCGGGGAGGGCAGGGTACAAATACAACAATAAAGAAATAAAGAAATAAAAAAGATGTGCGGGAGAACCAGTTACACATTTTAAAAATGTTATTTGTATAAAAACCCAGTACATATTCTGAGTGTTGGTGTACTTAGTGTGCCTCCTACACTCTCTGTCTAGTACCTTTTTCCTATTATCCCCACAGCCACACAAAGGAATTGTCTGTGGAAGCTGCCTCTGCTTTTGTGTTTTAAATGAAGGATCAAAGCTAGAGGTAAAGAAACCAGTGGTGTATTATGTGCTCTCATAATTGCTTTAAAAGTGGTATGGTTAGCAAATCCTTCCTAAATCTTGTTTCTCTATTGCCCATTTTGATGTTAATCTGATCTATGACTATCAAAATCCCTCTGGTGTGTGTGTGTATGTGTGTGTAAGGACTGTCAAGTTGCAGTCAACTTATGGCGACCCCAGCAAGGGGGGCTGAGGACAGGCTGGCAATCTGGAGCAAGATGAATGAGGAGGAAACTGCTGCGGGGGAAAAACTCCCCGGGGCTGGCCGTTCACACCGGCCGGTGTATTGCACAACGGTGCTGATACGGAGCGTTCAGACTGCTGCGGAGTGGCCCCACGTGGGCTGGCCTCCGCAGCTCGTGATAGGGCTGTTTCGGCAATTTGCGCATGTGCGCATGTGCGCTCATGTGCAAACTGGCAAAACGCCACGTTCACACTGCCGCCTCCGCTTGCCTCCCGCCTTCTTCCGGTTCACACTGCCTGGAAGCGGGAGGCAAGCACAAGACGGCCCCTGGACACCAGTTTCTCCCGGTGTCCTGTTAAAGCAGATGGAAAGCGAGTGGAAGACGGGTTAGTGCGAAACGGAGCCGACGGACAGATGCGCATGTCTGAATGCGCTCCCTTCTTCCACTTCCAACGCGGGGCTGTCCCGCTTTACATTGCCAGTCTGTCCTCAGCCGGGGTTTCAAAGCTAGTGAGAAGCAGTGGTGGTATGTCATTGCTTTCCTCTGCAGAGTCTTCCTTGATGGTCTCCTTTTTGAGTACCGATCCTTCTTAGCTTCTGAGAACTGATGAGATCAGGCTGTACCATGCTGCCTTCCCTCCATTCCTCTGGCAGTTCTTATGAGTTAACTGTAATGGCCTATGCCCTGTCTTTGGCTACCTACCTGCTGGAGAACAGTGAGCTGCTTTTGTCTTTTGATTACAGAAGATGGAGCAACAAAAGGCAGTATAATTTATACTGCAATTAGGAAAAGGGAGGAGGAAAAAAAAACAAGACTAATCTTGCACCTGGCTGGATGACCTTGGGCAAGCCATAGCTCTGTACCAGCTGTTCCCTCAAGGACAGCTTGGGAAAGAGCTCTCTCAGCCCCACCTACCTCACAGGGTGTCTGTTGTGGGGAGGGGAAGGGAAAAGGAGTTTGTAAGCCACTCTGAGACTCCCTTGGGGAGTGAAGGGTGGGGTATAAATCCAATCTCTTCTTCTTCTTCTTCTTGTGAAGTCTTTTTTTTTGTATTCATTCTTCGATTCCCTCCCCTTTTCATTTTTCTCTTTGTATCAAGGCAGAATACTCCTGCACAATTTTGTGTTTATGACCAATTGTTAAAAAAACCAAATTTTGTTTATCATTTGCTAATGTAGGTGTAAAATCTTGCAAAACACCCCCCCCCCCAAAAACAAAACACTCTATCGATCCTTTTTTGAGATATATGTCATCTTACACGTGGGTTGTTTGCCCTGACTTGGATGTTATTGGGAAGCAGGTTTCCCCCCACTTCCCCACAGCATTATTGGAGGGCTCTTTTGTTTCTTTCAAAGTGGGTGATGGGCATATTGTTAACCTGTGGCTGCAGTCTGTGGATATCTAAATCTATGGACTGGGGGCCATTTGGAGGCTAAACAGATCTTTTGGACACATTGGGGGACTCCCCAGTGTGCAGAAAAATTTGAAATGTTAAAAAAAATACATGGGAGTTAAAAAGTGTTCTCTGCGCAGTCACAGAGAATGCACTTCAACAGTTGAAGGAGATCAGGAGCCATGCTGGGTCCAGCAGCAACTTAAGAGCAGAGAATCATACAGCTGTGACAACACACTCTCATATTAAAGCATATGCATCAAAAATTTCAAAAATTTCAAAAACATACAACAATATTGCAAAATATGATTAATTTAATATAATAGGTGATGGGGGTCCAAAGTCATCAACAACGAAACATCCGGTAGATATGTTCATTTCCACAAGTCTTCATCAGGTGTGGACCAACAATTAGAATATCTTCAAACACAATAAAGGTACTTCTACCATATCTGGCTGATTCAACAATGGCAACTTTCAACTCACAGCAATTTTGAGGCTCCCCTGGTCTCACACTGTGAAGTAAGGATATCTTTATATATTTAATCTGGTGACTAGAGCTGTGGACAGGCAAGACAAATCTTTCTACAAACAAAAGGGGCTCCAGGTTTGCAGAAAAATGAGCAATCTTTAAAAATATATATACTGGGCAGCTTAAAAAAAATCTGAAAATGATAAAATGAATTCCTGTAGCTTTAAGCAATGGATTCCCTCAGGGGCTGTTTCTAGGCAACCACAGCATTCCAAGCTTGGCTCTATCAGTAAAAGGCAGTGTGTGTGTGTGTGGGGGGGGGGGCTTTCCAGCCTTATTTTGGCCTTTGAAGGAGAACTCATTGGAGCTAGGCCTGGCTACAGTTACCAGCTCCAGATTGGGAAATTCCTGGAGATTTTGTGATGAAGTCTGAGGAGTGCAGGGTTTGGGGAGGAGAGAGGCCTCAGCATGGTATAATGCCACAGAGTCCACCCTTCATTGCAGCCATTTTCTCCAGGGGGACAGATCTGTGGAGTTCAGTTATAATTCTGGGAGATCTCCAGGTCCCACATGGAGGCTGGCAGCCCTAAGCCTGGCAGCACCCTCTGGGTGACTTGATACCACCTGACTTGCATGATTCAACTAGGCTTGGCTGCTTGCTACTGTTAAATCAACCTTTGAAATCCAGTGTGATGTAATTAGAGCTTTAAATTTGGGTTTGTAAGACCCAGGTTCAGATCCCCATCTTGCTGTGGAATCTGACTGGGTGATTTTGGACCAGTCACATACTTTCAGCCTGACTTACCTCACAGAGTTGTTGCATGGATAAAAAGGAGAAGAGAAAAATATGAGCTGCTCTGGTCCCCACTCTGGAGAAAGGTGTGGTATAAGTGAAGTAAACAGAGAATAAATATAGCTAAAGATGGGAGGCAGATAAATGGTAGGTTGGTGAATGGGTAAGAAGGAGAGAATGAGGCAGGAAGAGCATATTGGGATTGCCATGAGGAGGGAAAGAGGTTAGGAAATTCCTAGACATTTGGAGGGGGGAGCCTGGGGAGGGTGGATTTTGAGGAGGGGAGGGACCTCAGAGGGGTGTATTGTTGGAAGTTCCAGGTGCAATGTCCTCTGTCTCAGACCTCCAGACTGAGTGGCAAGAGAGACTAGATAGCTAGACAGGCACTGAGAAGTATTGGAGTCGGGAGTCCATGGAACAGTGAAACAGCTAGATCTTTATTGCTGGTCCGGATGAAGCATACAACCCAGGGCTCCGAGCCCTCCTTTTATGCTGGTCAGGGATAATCCCCTGACCTCGCCCAACTGGCCTGATAGGCTATTGTCAGTCTATTTACATCTCATAGGTTCCCTGGGAGAAACCTAGGTACATGATTGGTGGCCGGTTAGAATCCACCTGGCCTTTGTTCTACCTGGCTGAAGCTCAGGTAGTTTCTTGGCCATGTTCTCTGGCCACATGGCGGTCGCCATTACTGGAGCACATAGCGACCGCATGGTCAATACATAACAGGCACACTGACCTTTCTCCCTGTATCTACTCTTCTGCCACTGTCCTCTTTGATATGTAGATTGTAATCACAGGGATCAATTTCCCTTTCCTGTTTCTCTCTCACTCTGGATGAAGACTTGCTCTCTACCTGCATGCCCCAAGAGAGGGACAGGCTGCCCTCTCTTGACATCCGCCTCCATCCTTTACCTAGTAAGTTAGTAATCTATCAATTTCTGTCCTTTCCTATCCAAAGTGTACTTCTCAAATAAAGAGAGAAGTATTTGTCTTTGAAATTTGCAATGTTGCTCTGGGTGTGTTCAGATGGGCAGCTAATCCTGTCATTGGCCCAGCTGTATTTTGAGCTAGATCTTTTTGATCCAGCGTTGCACGACCAGACAGCCCACTTCACTGCACTTCACTGCACGTAACTCCCATGGTGGATTGTCTAAATGGCATCCACCATGAGGAGCCGTGCAGTCGACTTTAAAAAAAAAAAATCCTGTTGGCGCCTCACCATATACTTGGTTTTTCTGTGCATGTGCTTACTAAAAATGATAAAAACATGGCCAGTGGTACCTTCCTCTAGGTACCATTTCAGTTAATAAAGTTGATTGGGTTTAGGGGACAGTCAGAAACATAACATTGTTTGGATTGCTTGAGCAGAGCTCTAGGGACGTCGCATGTTTAAGCGGTTTTGCTCGCATCACTAAGAATTTTTTTAAATGGCGGCCATTCAGGATGGTCTGGAGACTATCTACGGGCTGATTGCGTGCTGGTGGAAAGTCTGGCATTGGCCCGTTGGCCAGCTTTAGACCGGACTTTAATCACTGTCTTTTAAGAACAGATCCCCGATGGGGATCCACGGGCTACTAACGCACCAGTACATTTAACCTTTATATATAATATAAAGGGTACTGAGGGGAAAAGCCAGGGCAAACATATATATAACACCAAACATATATCTAACTTCTTCTTTGCCTAAATACAGATTCAAAACTTGTTCTCTCTCTCTCTAGTCAGATTCATTGTTATAAAACTAAATGGCTTAGAGTATACTTTCTGTTAATTGGATCAAATTCTTTTTCTATCCTTGAAATGCTGATGTGTTTTACGGAGAAACTATACAAAAGCTAAACATCAGAAATGTCACATTGCACACTGAATAATGCTCATCACACTATTGAGGGTGGGTTGATGAAGACGTGGGAAGAATAAGACATGTTTTCTGCTGCAAATGTACAACAAAACAAGGACAAGCTGGATTAAAAAGGCTGGGAACATACAGTCCATGTACATACAGCAATGATAAATTTATTAATGTGGTTCTAAGAGCCAGTTGGAATGTTTGTAAGTGGCACAATTCAAATGTTAGCCCACGCTTTCCCTTCTTGTGCACATCTTGAGTTCAGTGTACATGGGTCAAAGCAAGTACAAAGCTTTTGAAATAATGATGGTTGGGAAGCTCCTGTGGTTTCAGAAGAGGATTGTGAGTAATGTTGCCACACTTTGTCACTCTTGTTACAGTCTGGGAGGTCTCCTAGAAACTGGCTTCAATCTTAAAACTGTAGATCAGTAGTATAGCTTGGACTCTGGAACACTGGATAGTGCCCATTTAGCAACTGTTACTCATTCTTTTTGTGATCTTTGTGTTCAGTTTTGGGCACCACAAATTAAGAAGGATATAGACAAGCTGGAACATGTCCAGAGGAGGACAACAAATATGGTGAGGGGTCTGGAGACCAAGTCCTATGAAGAAAGGTTGAAAGAGTTGGGCATGTTTAGCCTGGAGAGGAGACGACTGAGAGGTGATATGATGGTGATATGATAACCAAGTACTTGAAGGGCTGTCATAGGCTGCGATTACATGTGCAATTTACCCCGACATGAGTGTGAATGCTGGGCAGATTAAAGGAGCGCCATCAGACACCAACATCTGGGAAGTGCCCCATAGCCGTTGGCAACCCATTTTGCTCTGCCGCACAAGCAGAGTAAAAAAAAACACCTCAGAAAGTCCAGTAGCAAATGAGTTTCTATGGGCCACAGATGGACTTTCCTGAGTCTGATCACCCCAGTGTGCTCCCATGGCATTGGAATAGTTTGATCAGGCTATCCTGATTCCGTGCTGTTGTCCCCCCCCCCCCCCCGGTCCCAGTATGTGAATCAGCGCACCACCACCCCTGCACATTCCATAGGGAGACCTCAGTGCGGAGGTGCGATTCATCGATTTCTTGTGTAAGCACATTGGGAACAAATGGTAAAAAAAAACCCCATGGTTGTGTCTGATCACACAGTGGCAGGCTGCACATGCATCTACAAAAGTATGTGTGATCGTGCAACTGCAAGTCAAATTACGCCAGAGGAAATAGCCTCGTTTCCCCTCCACTCTATCTTGTCCATGTGACCACCACCATATAGAGGATGATATGGAGTTGTTTTCTGTTGCTCCAGAAGGTTGGAGCAGACCCAATGGGTTGAAATTAAATCAGAAGAGTTTTCACCTAAACATTAGGAAGAACTTCCTGACAGAGTGGTTCCTCAGTGGAACAGGCTTCCTTGGGAGGTAGTGGGCTCTCCTTCTTTGGAGGTTTTTAAATAGAGGCTAGAGGGGCATCTGACAGCAGTGCTGATTCTGTGAACTTAGGCAGTTCATGAGAGGGAGGGCAGGAAGGGTTGCATCAGTGCTTAGTTCTTGTGGCCCTTCCTTACACACCCTGGAAAATGCCGATCATCACTTTGGAGACAGGGAGCAATTTTTATCTAGGCCAGTTTGGCCAGGGATCCTAGAGGGTTTATTTGTTATCTTTTGAGCATGGAACAGGGGTCAGTGGTGGTGGGTATTTGTGTATTTCCTGCATTGTGGAGGGGGTTGGACTAGATGACCTTGGAGATCCCTTCCAAGTCTATGATTCTATTATTCTATCTTAAGGGTTGACTACTATAATACATTCCTCATGAAGCTTACCTTCCCATAGTAGCTGGAAGCTAAGAGTCTGCCTAACTAGCTACATAAGCATACCCTCCAACAAACTTCTGTGGTTTCCCAGACTGAGGCCCTTTCTGCACCTGTCTTTTTCCTTGGTTTCTGAGCGCATCTTAATTTTCGGTTCTGCATTCCCTCTCACATTCACTGCCGCTCTGTGTCAGGGCTTTTTCTTGGTTCTGCATTTATTTTAGGGGGATCAGCACTCAGACCCAGCACACTGTTGCCCTACACTTCCCAAAAGTGCTTTTTCCATGAACCTTTGTTCTGCTCCATTTTGAAATCTATACTACTATTTAAAGTAGAATTGTTTCTGTGAATATTTGAGCACTTCCCACTGCCCTCCCCTGTTTCAGCCTCTTTCTCTTTGGTCTATTTACATGATAAGTGGTTTCCTCATGGGCAATTGCTGAACATTTACATTTGTTTAGAGTCTGCAGCAGTTTGGAAGATGGGAGAGCTGCTAGAAAAACCAGTTTTTCAAGAAGTACTTCTAAGCCAAACAGACTTTGATCACAAACTTTCTCCTCAAAACAAATCGGGATACATGGATTGATGGTTTGCATTTTGATTTGATACTAAGCGTTGATCATTGAATATTATCTCTGGGTTATTCCCATTACATAATGTTTATTTTATTTATTTATTTATTTATTGGATTTCTAGGCCGCTCTTCCCGCTGTTGCAGGCCCAGAGCAGCTTACAGGACTTGGACATGCCAAGAGTCATAAAACAATAAATACAATGAAATTTAAAACAGATTAAAACATTTATAAACATAGGAATGTTCTGTGCTATTCAATTAAAATTAGATGGCGAACCATCTACCCATACCCTACCAGGCCCCGGTACAATGTCATGGGGCCAGATGAAGTTCACTGGGCCCCTTGTTGATGGTAAAACAAAGGGGGGAGAGATAAAGGGGTGGCAGCCCTATTCAAAGGCCTGGCGGAAGAGCTCCATCTTGCAGGCTCTGCAGAACTGCATCAAGTCCCACAGGGCCCTGATCTCCTCCAGGAGCTCATTCCACCAGGAAAGGGCTGCCACCGAAAAGGCTCTCCCCCAGTGGCAGCGAGCCTGGCTTCTCTGGGACTGGTACAACAAGGTGGTGTTGGGCCCCAGACCACAGCACTCTCTGGGGTATATATGGGGAAAGGCGGTCCCACAGGTAGGTCGGACCCAGACCATTTAGGGCTTTAAAGGCCAGTACCAGTGTATTCGATACGCTATAGGCAGCCAGTGCAGTGCTGCAAGCGCTGGTCAGATGTGCTCCCGTCTTGGGAGATCCATCAGCAACCTCGCCGCGGCATTCTGCACTAGCTACAGCCTCTGGATTTGCGACAAGGGCAGCCCCATGTAGAGAGCATTACAATAGTCTAGCCTTGAGGTGACCGTTGCATGGATCACTGTAGCTCAGGCTCAGGAAGGGAGCCAACTGCCACACCAGCCTCTGATGGTAAAAGGCCGACTTGGCAGTGGCTGCTACCTGGGCCTCCATAGTCAACGAAGGATCTAGGAGCACTCCCAAACTCCTAACCACTGGCGCAGGCACCAATGGCGCCCCGTCAAAGGCCAGGAGCGGGAGCCTCGACCATGGTCCGCCCCGGCCCAAGCACAGGACCTCTGTCTTCCTGGGTTCAGCTTCAGCCTGCTCAACCTCAGCCAACCAGCCATGGCATGCAATGCCCGGTCAAGATCATCTGGTCCAGAGCCCGACTGGCCACTCAACATCAGGTAAAGCTGGGTGTCATCAGTGTACTGGTGGCAACCCAACCCCACCCCCTGGGCAATCTGGGCAAGGGGGCGCATATATATGTTAAAGAGTATTGGGGATAAGACAGCCCCCTGAGGTATTCCGCATTCAAGCAGGCACCTCTGAGACTGCTGCTCCCCTAGCGCCACCCTTTGTCCCTGACCCTGGAGAAAGGAGATGAGCCACTGCAAGGCAAGCCCCGTATCCCCATGTCGGCGAGGCGACAGGTCAGCAGCTGATTATCAACTGTGTCAAACACTGCTGACAAGTCAGGCAACAGCAACACTGCCCCGCTGCCCCGATCCAGATGTCACCGGAGGTCATCTATGAGGGCGAGAGCCGTCTCTGTCCCAAACCCCGGGCGAAAGCCTGACTGGAAGGGATCTAGTGCTGAAGCATCATCCAGGAAGCTCTGGAGCCGTATCACCACTTCCCTCTCTATTAATTTGCCCAAATAGGGCAAATTGGAAACCGGTCGATAATTAGCCAATTCGGCCGGATCCAAGGATGGTTTTTTTTAAGAGAGGGCGGACCATCGCATCCTTGAGTGCACTCAGGAACTGCCCCTCTAAGAGGGAGTGGTTGATAATCTCCCACAGTGCACCTCAAAACCCCTCGTGGCCAGCTTTAATAATCCAGGAGGGGCATGGATCAAGGTCACATGTGGTTGGATGTACGATCGCGAGTAACCTGTCAACTTTGTCAAGGCTGAGCTGACTAAAGGAATCCAAACCCAGATCCTTAGATGTGCAAGGGGCCTTGAGTTCACTCATTGTATCAATTGTGGCGGGGAGATCACGGTGGAGTGCCAAGACTTTATCTGCAGAATAGCTCACAAAAGCCTCGCAGCCAATCTCCAATTCCCTAGTATTTGGTTTGCCCTGAGGCAATGCTGCTATAGACCGAATTGTCCTAAATAATTGTGCCGGGCGTGAGCTAGCAGATGCAATCTCGGCTGCATAATAATCCTTCTTAGCGGTTTTGACTGCCATCTCATAGGCTTTCATAAGCATCCTATAAGATGTTCTTGATGCTTTGTCATGAGCACGGCACCACCGTCTCTCTAACCGTCTGAGCTCCCGTTTCATGAGCTGCAACCCCTGTGTATACCAGGGGGCCAGCCTAGTCCGGGGGTGCAGAGGGCATCTGGGGCAATCTCATCAATGGCTGCAGAGAGTCGGGAGTACCAGTGCTCCACCAGCTCATCCAATGAGCTGCCAGGGGGCCTTGGGTCCGTCAGAGCTGATAGGAGCCGCACTGGGTCCATCGCACTCTGGGGGCGAGCTAAAATATGCTTGCCACCTAAACAGGGTTGGAGTGGAATGCTCAGACGAGCCCTCAGGGCATAGTGGTCTGACCATGGTACTGCCGAAGCAGTAATCCGATCCGCTGTCACCCCCACCACGAAAATCAAATCAAGCGTGTGTCCGGCCTGGATGGTGGGGGCCATCACAAACTGGGAGACTCCCAATACCGCCATGGATGATGTCAGGTCCGCCGCCTGTATGGAAGTCGCATCATCAGCATGGACGTTGAAATCACCCAGGATTATCAGCCTTGGGTGTTCCAGCGCCCAGCCTGTTATGGCCTCCATCAGGGCCGGCAGGCTCTCAGCTGGTGCATTAGGCGGTTGGTACACCAGCCAGATTGCCAGACTCTCCCCGGCCTCCAGCACCAAGCCAACACACTCTAAGCCTGTGATTTCCACTAGCGGGAGCGCCCTGAAGGAGTAAGCCTCTCGAATGAGCATCGCCACCCCTCCCCCTAGTCCGTGATTGGTGGCAAAGATTACCCTGTTAATACTGAAATGCCTCATTGACTCAATGTCATTCCAATTTTCTTGGAAGAATGCCTCCCACCAGTCAAGGTTCTGTGAAAAGGAAGAGAGAATACGGGACACTGAAGGGAAGGGAGAAGTATCATGCTGGTGCCTTGGCTACTCCTTCTCCAAAGGGTAAGAGCAATCAGGGCTCAAAACACACTTTCTTCTATGAGTATGCAGAAAGCATAATTTTCAGAGACTTGAGTTTTCAGCATAAAGTGCCAAAGAATAATTAAATATGCAGAATAAAAGGAAATTATTCTAATCAAAGGTATACCACCTTGAGTTCTGGGAAAATCGGGAGTAAAGACTAAAGGCAGAAAGGCCTTGAGTGAGATGGAAGTAGCCAATGATAAAAGCATCCAATTTGCATTTAACAATGAGGCTTTTGGCAAGTTCAAGATAAAAACTGGCAAATTAATTTAAAATAATTTATGTTGTGCCAGTTACATTTCATGCATCAGTTAATACTCAGTAAGATCAGTGATCAACAAAGATAGAGACGTTTAGTGTCACTAAAACTTATGTTGCATCAACATACAGAGGCCTTTATATATCTCTGGGAGATGGATCATGTGTTCAGTTGTCATAGACATGTAGGGAAAACAAGCCAGAGGTGTTGCTTGATAATTGGAATATAGGGAAGCTGGTGGGGCTCTGAAAAACAGGATCATGAATCCTAAGGACAGCATATTTTAAAGACAAAAAAAAGCATCTTTAGACTAACAGATTTATGAAACATAAGCTTACATAATTTAGAGCAAAGGTGGGCAGGTCACTCAGGAGTGACTAGTCACATTCTAAGCAAACCAAAGTAGTTCTTTGCACCTCTTTCACTGCTGCTATAGCCACTTTTTAAAATCATTCCCTGTAAAGCTTGTTGGCAGAATACAGATATGCAATAAAAGGGAGCACAAACTGTTTAAAGAATTAAGTTGGTTTATTTAGAAGAGAACAAACTTCTATGGAGGAGAGAAAAAGAGAAGTCTAACTGTCTAACTAGATAGAAAAGAGTCAGTAAAGAACAGATCTCAGCAGAAGCAGGAAAATCCCCAATTGAGCCAATCAGGAGACAGGAAGGAGAGTATTTAAAAATAGTAAGAAGTCCCTAAACTTACTATGCTAACTAGTTGTCCACTCTGCTGCCCCCTGCAAGATGTTTTTGTCATTTTTCTTTATCTATGCACAATAGACGTTGCATATTCCAACAAAACTACCTCATCTGCTTCTCTCTGCTTTCTCTTCTGTTCAAACGAGAAGGAGGGGGGGGCATGACTTTGCATATTCCAACAAAGTTGTACTCATCACTTATCCCAGTGCTTTTAACCCACTAGTCAAACTGCCAGGATACTTACTATAGCCCTTCTACATCTCTTGCCTTGCCTTGCCCAACTGAGCCACAGTGTTCCCATTGCACTAATGAACAACAAGGCAATGCCTTATACAAAATTAGAGGAACTTGGTATTGTCTTTTCTGATTGGTAGCAGCTCCTTAGGGTCTCCAGTCTGCCCCAGCCACCTGGGATCCTTTAAATGGAAATGCTGGGGACTGAGGGGGGGAGCAGTTGCTCTCCCCTAAAATACTGTAAGGACTTCCTGCTCAGTAGAGTCTTTTAGTAGAGTGTTTTAAAACCATCAAAAAAATTTCAGATGCAAGCTTCCTCAAAAAAACAACAAACCCAAACTTTTGACAGAGTTCGATGTTGCTTCGAACAATTGCAGATATCCTACTAAGCATCACTGAATCATTGCTCAATTGTAGCTTGACTGAAGAAGTATGGCACTCCTTTAGATACAGAGGAAAAAAATGGGCAATTTGGATGTCAGTGTTCTTTCCATTTGACATGTTTCCTTTGTGCAGAGAGTTGCTCAAGCGAGTATATTTACCCTGCAATTAGTGTTCTGCTCCTTGACATTTCACTTTCCACCTGCAATCATCTCCAAGATGTTTACCTGAATTTCTTTCCTGTTTGTTAAGACACAATCGTGCTATTGTGGCTGTTGATGTGAATATGAAAATGTGTGCTCAGAAATACACATTTTTTAAAAAACAAATGCTCAGACTCAAGTCCGGATTCTGTGACCACTGATGGTAACCTGGTAGGTGTTTATTAAACAGACACTCATGAAGGCTAAATGACAAAGGCAGAAGAACCACCAATGCTGATGCCACCGCACAGGGCGAACAAGGGAGGGAACTGCATGTTGCACTGCAGACACAAGAAACAGAAGCCCAGTGACCATTTTTTGAGTGGGACGCAAACCACTCTCAGTAATTTCTCCTCAGATCTTAACCCCCTCAGCTTCTGTTGCCCCCCCCCCCCAAAAAAAACCTTTTAGACCATGATTAACTTAATGTCAGAACAGTGGTAGGGTAAAAACAACTTGGAAGGGATTTAAGAGGGGGAAAGCTGACAGCAGAAGTGTTGCACTTCCTCTTTTCCTTAAATGCACTTTGCGACAGTCACTGGAGCTTTGTAACAGACACCTGCAACATGCAGTAAAGCTTGCCCCCTACTTGAGATGAAACACTAACCAGTGCAGCCAGTACTAGGCATTCATCTTGCTCTGAAGTACTCTCCATGGAGGGTCACTGAATACCATTTTCCTTGGATGGGAGACTTTCAAAGCTACCTGAACTACTATATAAACCCCAGTCAGGACACCCATTGATGGAATGCATGACATAAGGCTAAACACTCATGTCAGTGTTGGCGCAGCCAAAGCGTGGTAACAAAATCCATGAGGCAATGTTGGCTAGTGCAGGAATATACAGTGGTTTATTTACATTATAGTATGTACAGTCCATATAGCACTGGTAGAATCTTTGTACAAACGGACAGAATGCTACGCAGGCATCTAATAATCCAAAGAGATTATGTACGGTCTAATTGCACTGAATATATATTGTGAAGCACCATTTGCTGAGTCACTGTGACTACTGCAAAGCTGATGCAACTCTAATCAGGTGACCTGTACACATGACACATCTTCTGTCACTCTTAGATCAAGATGATCTAACTGACTATGCATTACCCTAGCTGTCATCTTGCCTGCATTACATGACAGTATGCTGACAGTCAGACACGTGAGGGGGGTCTTTAGTGATGGGAACTTCAGAGAAATGGTACTTTGTACAAAAAGGAAAGTATGTGTCTGCTTGAAAAAAGAAACACAATAGTTTTATGATTTTAAGATAATGTTTTTATTTGTTAGCCACCTGGAGCAAGATTCTGGACAGGTGGAATATAAATTTCCTCAAAAAAGAAATGAATGCAACTCCCACACAGTTGGATATCTTTCTCCCTTTATTAATTACATTATTAATCCAAGACTGAGACAGAGTTCAGGCTTTCAGCTCAAGCAGGTTTATCCTTTTGATGTGCTTTGATAAATAGAAGCATTAGCTCCTGCTTTGTGGTTCTTATGTAACTGTAGGAAATAGCTACAAGAACACAGTAGGATTTAGAGGGAGGGAGAAAATCAATGATAACCTTGCAGTGAGCCTATTGATCTTAGCTTTATATTTGTGATTATATTCACTAGAATATAAACAAGGATGCACAAAATGTAATATTGCCTTTCCTCTCCTTCCTTGCTTAGAAAACCATCATGTTCCTGCAGTTATCTAACTTGTAACAATTTCTAGGCCATGAGAAGCTATACACTGTCTTCCAGCCACACAAAACATTCTGCTATTCTGAGAGTCAGAACAAATCCTTGAAAACCACCCCCAAGGAAATGCTGCTAGGAGAGCAGGCCAGACTGGAGGCACATTTTAAAACTCGAGACATGACTTTAGCCCCTCCCTCCTTTTCATGAAAAGTAAGGCTACAAGCGCATTTTAAAGTTGCAAACAGTGGTCCTTCTACTCAAGCTAACTACAGATGCCAAAGAATCACTCGCTCAAATGTACTATACTTGTTTGTTCAGGAAAAAAAACCCTTTGTTGGTCCCAGAGACACAGAGCCCGCCCTCTTCTCCTAGGTCCTCCTTGTCATCATGTGTCAGATTGTTTTCATTCATTTAAATTTATTTAGAGGCAGACTACACATAGTGAGTCAGTACAATCAACAAAATGGGACATTCAGTAACTCAAGCATTAGGATTTTAGAAGGCTGGAACCACAAGAGAGAACAGAAACACAGCATAAGTATTCACATGACACATCAGATGGTACAGAAATTACATATTCATCAACATTTATTATGATCGAAAATCAGCCAAGCAGTTTACCTGTGCAGTTTACATACAAATACAAAGTTAATACACAAGGATTAAGACTTATAACCTTACAGGTATAAAGAGTAAAGATAAAGGTAAAGGTTTCCCTTGCTTGAAAGCCAGCTGAATTCAACTCTAGGGGGTGGTGCTCATTTCTGCTGTCACGTGGCACTAGGGTCTCAAACTGCCAAGTTACCGACCTCCCGGTCTGCAACTCAACATCTTAACCTCTGAGCCACTGCGGCTCCTACAGGTATAACTGACTATAAATGAAAAAAAGTTATTAAAAAGATTTGGAATATCTGCTTTCTTATGGCCAAAGCCTCAGCACAGAATTTGGCCACTTAATAAGAGGGTCCTACTTGCAATAAATTATACACAGACCACAGTCCCTGATCATTTATCCAAGCAAGTTTGTGAACCATTTTGTACAGTGCAACCCTATTACCTGAGCAGAAAATAGTTCAGTTTTTGTGAATAACCAGGAGAATGGGAGCCTTCTTGACCTCCTCGGGTAAACCATTCCACAAGCCAGGAGCCACAATGGAGAAAGCACATGTAGGGGCTGTTGTTGATTTTGCCCATTTGCAGATTGACACCTGCAGAAGCCCCTGCTGACTGGAGCAAAGTTGTCACTGTGGGGCCTAAGGAGACTGGCGGTCCCACAAATAAGAGGGGCCAAGGCCATGAAGGGCTTTTTATGTGATAGCCAATACCTTAAAATGAGCCCAGTCACAGATTGGCAGCCAATGTAGTACCTGCAGAATGGGTGTAATATGCATGCTCTGTCTAGCTCCCACTAATAGTCAAGCCATGGCATTCTGGAATGGCTGGAGTTTCTGACTTGATTTTGAGGGGAGGCCAATGTACAGTGCATTACAGTAGTCTAGTCTCAATGTTACTGTGGCATGGATCCAAGTGGCCAGGTCAGCCATATTAAGGTATGGTTCAGAGCCCTCGCTCCTTGGTCCTTGTGACAGGTTCTCTCTTCCAACTGAGAGGACCCACACAGCCTCTTATGATTATGTGGAGCCAGGTTTGTTTTGAACTGTAAACCTTCCTCTCAGTTACAAGATGTTATTAGGACAGCAAGAGGGTTCAGTGCTGTAAGTTTTGTGGTGAGCAAGAATAATGCGAAGATCACTGAGGCAAGAGTTGTATGTAAATAATAAAGATGTATTTATTTACAGGTTTATGTTAAAGATCAGCAGCACAGGTGTCCAAGTAGTTAAAGGAGAAACCTGGCTGAGGCACATAAATTTAAGCCAGTTATGGCTTCAGAATATGGTTTAAATTCTCTTTAATGCTTACAGATACAATCCTTACAGGCTTTGACTGACTAGCCACTAGGTTGGATCCTTTCACATACACAGGATTCCACACACACCAGCTTGCCCTTTCCCAAGAGTCAGGCTAAATGGTACAAGGTCTGCTCATTACAAGAGACAGGCCTCACAGCTGGGTACTCTGCTCTTTCCCAGAGGTAGGATTAGACTATTCTGCCATGCTACTAGGCTACCACCTTTCAAACTGTTCTCTTGCTGAGGCAGACCCAGTCTGCCCCATATATGCCCCGAAGAGCACTACGCTCGATGGATCATCACCTCCTGGTAGTCCCTGGCTCGAGAGATGTCCATCTTGCCTCGACCAGAGCCAGGGCCTTTTCTGCCCTGGCCCCTGCCTGGTAGAACATGCTCCCCATTGAGATCAGGGCCCTGTGGGACCTACTTCAATTATTAACTAATATATTTGTATAAATGAAATGTTTCTACCCACCCTGAGCCTGCTTCAGGGAAGGGTGAGCTATAAATGTGAATGAATGAATAACTGCACTCTCCCTGAAGCAGACCTGAACTAACTGTTGTTGTGCTTCCCTCCACAGCTAATATGTTTCATTTCTTTATCTTTGTGCTGTGGCAACTTAGAAGCAGGGCTTTTTTTGGTAGAAAAAGCCCAGCAGGAACTCATTAGCATATTAGGCCACACCCCAGACAGCACAGCTCCCTCCCAAGATTGGCCTTCTCAGGTGCCCTGTGGCTTGCGGAGTGCATGGGGAACCTGAGGGAAGGAAAGTAGTTTCTGGATCGGCTTCCCCAGGCACCCCGCAGCTGTGAGGCACCTGGGGAACCCAAGGGGGGGAGGCAGTTTAAACTGCCTTCTCTCCCTGGATTGGCTTAGCTTCCCCAGGCACCCTGTGGCTTGTGAGGCACCTGGGGAACCTGAGGGGGGGGGGAGGCTGTAGGCATGGCCAACTCGGAAGCCAGCCGGAACTCCATTCCTGTGCATTCCTGTCCAAAAATAGCCCTGCTGAGAAGCTACAAATCTACCCTGCTGCATTTTTGAACTGTGTTGCAAACCAGTTGAGGATGAGACAAGCTGATCTGAAGCTGGACTTGTGGATAAGTTGTGGCTGTCAAAGAAAGTTATGTCCTTCAAACATTCCATCCAGGTTTCAGTCTCCATTTATACATTATACATTATCGAGACTTGCACTCAAATCAGTTCTACATTTTCAACTCTTGAGAACTGCTTGGCTAAGTACAATGCTAGAGACATCCAACGCCTTAGGTGATATGTGTCTTTCTTGGTCTGTAACTATGTAACACTACTCTGTCAATAGGATACACCAATAGAGAAATGGGAGAAATCCTGGAAGCACCATTTTTTGTAACCTAGGCCAAGATACTCTCTGTGTTACGATTTAATAGGAAAATGTGCCATTTTATTTCTCTGTTTGATCTATAAGATTAAAGGAAATATATTAACATACATCCTAGATGGATTATGTTGGATATGTAATTGGGCTGATTAAATGCAGACTTAGTGGAAATGTAAGATGATTATGACATTGGAAAGTTCTAGGCATAATTGAAAATATGACACCTATAATTTACTTTTATCATTATTTCTGTTGGCCCTGATCAGAGCTAATGTGAACTCACAAGATCAAGAACTTCCAGGAAATTTAATTATTGCATCAAAAAGTTGAAAGGCAAACTTAAATAAATGCTAGGAACTTAAAGGACCAGCTTCAAGCATCTAAGAGAAAAGATTGGTTACAGACCATATGTGTATGAAATATAGCCATATAAGATCAAACATATAAAATCTTCTTGATGCTGTAAACTTGAATTGAGTATAAAGACCATAGCTACATAGATGATCATAGAAAATCAGTGCATAGATTTTTTTCTCTTAAAACAGAGCAAAACAAAGTAGAAAACTATTGTGTTCTATATGTCATCTTACAGTCCTCACATTTCTTTTTTATTGTTGTGAGTGAGGTTATCATTTCAGATTTCAGTAAGAGTTGAGATTTATGTCTTTAAACCATACAGGTTGATCCTAACCGTGTAAAACCTTGAGCCAGATTTGCTTCTACTCAGTGAGGCTTTTTCATTGACCCAGAAGATGAATCATGTAGGTATGGATACAACACATGCAAAGGTTATTATCAAACTACTGTCACTTTAGTGTGTTTATTTTGAACATGTCAACATTTGTTCCACTAAATCAATCTTCATTTAAAAGAACAAATGCCAGATGACAGCCAAACAAAAGCTGTCTGATGTTGCTATTCCTGTAAAACCTTCTAAGATTAGTCAGCTGTACCATGATGATCAATACAGCTGTTTATCTCCTAGATAAATGTAAATCAATTCATGTGGCTCATGAATGGGCACTACGATTGTCCACAAAGGTTTCTGCTGATTTTGATGTCTAAGAACTGCTCTGCACAGTTTTGTAATATTCCCTCTTCTCTTTAAGATCCAGCACTGTGGGAACTCCATTTCCTCGGTTCATCCCATGGTACTGATACAACATAAAAGAGCTATACCACGTGGGTGGGATCAATTGCACTAATCTTTCTGTGTTACTAAAGGGAAACCAGGCAAAGATAGATAGCCTGGCGCTTATGAGCGCTGAGAAATATCCTTGATGAACCACAGTGGCTCAATAGACACTGGATGAATTAAAACATATGAATAGATTTTCCATGTTACCTTTAGTTGTGTTCTGTTTCCTCATTAAAATGTAGCATTGTCTTGGGCCGAATAAAATGTGACATTGGGAATTTCATAGGTGGATCTCCCATGGTTGCTACCCATCTCCCCTGTGGTTCAATCATTTTATTATTCATAGACCAATAGGTCATAAGCAAATATACAAAGTATAGTCCATCTCTCCTGTGTTGTTTCCCCAGACTCGCTGTTCGCCCTGCAGAGGCAATGTACATACACCAGATTAATATTTATATGTTTTCCATTGTGGAAATCATAATGGATGGGAAAACGGAGTTGCTGAAATTGGTCCCCACTCTATGGCTACTATTTACATTTTTAAAAAAACCTTAAAGGAGATCTATTCATGAATGTCCCAAAGCCATGTGTACTTTGTTGCACTCTAAGAGTTCATTTAGATGTCATGACAGCAGTTTCTCTGTGATGGGCACAAATACAGCTTGTTTGTAATGTGTTCCCCTTGTTCCTCCCCTTATGCATGGAGCATATGGCTTTGATGAGACAGGTCATTTAATAGACTCAAAAATAAAATGGAAATCAACTACAAAATAAACATAAAATGTAGTTCACCTGATTATTGACCCCCATATCCAATTTATATGTGTAGCACAAGCACAGATACACAGATAGATGTCTTGGGATGTCATTTGACAAAAATATGATTGTTCTGTCAGATAATTTGCTTATAATCATACTTTCCTGATTTAAATAATGTTCTTTTATTCTTCAGGGTGTAAAGTTGGAGAGGAGAAGTAAGATTTAAAACTGCATGGGGAAACCTGAGGAATGGGGGAAATGACAATTTGTGCTTTAGTTACTAAAGTGGGAGATTCCATCCTTTCCTGCAAATATTTATTTATTTATTTATTTATTTATTTATTTATTTCATTTCTATCCCGCCTTGCCGGCGAACTGGCTCAAGGCGGCTAACAACCATTAAAATACCACCAGACTGGTTTACAAGTTAAATAGATTAAAACTAACATAAAACCGAACATTAACAAATACAAACACTATAAAGCAAGAGCATAACTGGCAGCATCGGAGTTCTCATGGTGAAGAAGTGGTAATACAAGATTCGACTGAGGGGCCAGGGCGATGTTATCCTGTAAATTCTCCCCGGTGGCGGCTCCTAATTGAAAGCCTGGCGGAAGAGCTCCGTCTTGCAGGCCCTGCGGAACTGTAATAAGTCTGATGTCATCCGGGAGCTCGTTCCACCAGTATGGGGCTGCCACCGAGAAAGCCCTGGCCCCTCCCTCCAGTCTATCTCCCTCCAGTCTATCCCCTAATAATGGGAATGTAGAGTTTCATAGTTTTTTTGGGGAAACTCAGTGTTTGCAGTCTCAACATTCATACAAGAGATTATTCTTGGCTCAGATTTATTTAGGTAAATGGAAAGGTTTCCCATGCTCGAAAGCCAGTCAAATACGATTCTTGGGATGTGGTGCTAATCTCTGTTTCCAAACCAAAGGGCCAGTGCTGTCCAAGGACGGTTCCGTGGTCATGTGGCCGGCATGACTAGATGCCGAGGTGCACGGAATGCTGTTACTTTCCCACCGAAGCAGTACCTATTTAGCTTCTTGCAATTTCTTGCTTTCGAACTGCTAGGTTGGCAGGAGCTGGGACCAGAGACGGGAGCTCACTCCATCATGAGGCACTTGGGTCTCGAACTGCTGAACTACCAACCTTCCGGTCTGCAGTTCAGCGTCTTAACCACTTGAGCCACTGCAGCCCTCAAATTTATTTAGATCCTCCCCAGTACCTTACTTTTCCTGCAGTGAGAGGTGACGAGGTTTAAGACTACATGGATATCATGCCTCTTCATCCCTTTGGCATTCTGCAGACAATATGGCTTTTTCTGTATTGAGAGGTTCTGGAGTGTAAACCTACCTAAATACGAGGCCTCTTCAGTCCTTTGGCCCTAATGATGGGTGCATATCCTGAAATTCTCAAACTGAAAATGCACAGGAAAATCCAGGGCTCTTTTTATTTTTATTTTAAAAAAGAGGTGCCAGAACTCTTGAGGGAAATGAAGTTTTCAATCTGTGTACTGAAAAGTCATGAACTTTTAAACATTTTAAAAAGAATTTTGTTGGAGAGGTTCTGGAACTCTGTTCTGGCGCATTCCCCCAGAAAAAAAAAGCCCTGGGAAAATTTCTGTTTTAGATTGTTACTATAGTTTCTCAAATGGTAAACACAAATATGGGATTGCCACCCCAGCAGGAATAACGAGACAGACAACAGTTTTGGAATTAAACCAGGGCCACTTTATTAATTTACAAAACATTGCAGCAACGGGATAACCAAAACTAAGCAAGCCTGGAACAGGCAAGGCAGGCGTCATTCCCTGACCTGCCTCCTTGCCCTTGTAGGGCGGGTCACCCCCAGCTCCGGCCTTGAGCCATCGATCTAGCTCGTGCCCGGCAGCCTGGCAAGCTGGTTGCCACCTAGGAGCGCCTACCCCTGAAGCCTTAAAACGTGCAGGGAGGCGCCGACCTAAGAGGTTCCCAGAGGCGATCATCATTCCCTACCCTGGGCCTTAAAAAACCCGAAGGCAGTTCCTGATGACCTCCTGTTCCCTAACGGGATATGCCATAAGGTGCTCACCAGTTCCGTTTACTTGCTTGCACAACCTGCCAAGTGACCTAATTAAGCCCCCGACCACCACCTCTAACCCTTACTCCGCTGCCCTCAGTGCAAGGTAGGCGAAAACATCTCCCCCGTACAGCCAATTGTGGAAGAGGTGAAAAATTCCTACCTGGCCCCATAGGCGACCAGCCGGTGCCTACACTAAGAACAGGGCGGGTGGGTGGGCGAGCACGTGGACCCAAGAGGACGAGGGGGGCGCGGGGCTCGGCCTTTTAAACAGGCCAGCCCCGCCCCCTGGCTGCAGGATGCTGCGCGTCCTCCTCGTTGCTGCCCCGCCTTCCTGCGGTGTGTCAAAGCTGCCCCCGGGCGCCATCGGCGTGGCCGGGCGTCCGGGAGCCCAATTGCCACCCCAGCAGGAATAACGAGACAGACAACAGTTTTGGAATTAAACCAGGGCCACTTTATTAATTTACAAAACATTGCAGCAACGGGATAACCAAAACTAAGCAAGCCTGGAACAGGCAAGGCAGGCGTCATTCCCTGACCTGCCTCCTTGCCCTTGTAGGGCGGGTCACCCCCAGCTCCGGCCTTGAGCCATCGATCTAGCTCGTGCCCGGCAGCCTGGCAAGCTGGTTGCCACCTAGGAGCACCTACCCCTGAAGCCTTAAAACGTGCAGGGAGGCGCCGACCTAAGAGGTTCCCAGAGGTGATCATCATTCCCTACCCTGGGCCTTAAAAAACCCGAAGGCAGTTCCTGATGACCTCCTGTTCCCTAACGGGATATGCCATAAGGTGCTCACCAGTTCCGTTTACTTGCTTGCACAACCTGCCATAGCCAAGGCCAAGCCTCTGCTTTGGCCTTTGCTCCCCATTCAGTGACCAAGCACTAACTGAATCCCGTGCTGCAAATCCCGTAAAAATATTTCATTGCCCTTCTCAGACAAATGCACCCCGTCCAGCCTGTACAGATCGGACAAATCAACCCGTATCTCGGGGTGCTGTAGAAAGATACCCAGCCCGGATTCCATGGCCTTCCGCATTTGCCTGTTGACCTTTCGCCTGGCACGGTCAATGCACCTGGGGTCGCCCAAGTTCCTCCACGCCTTGCGGGGTAGGATGGCTGACCAAACAATCTGCACGCCTGGCCACCTTGCTCTTATCCTCGCAAGGTCAGCCTCCGCCTGCACCACAAGAGCCTTCCCCTTCATCAGCCCCAAATCATTACCCCCCAAGTGTATCACCAAGACCTGAGGCGGAAGCCCTCTGCGCTCATCGAATAGCAGGGGAAGGAGCGCCGGCCACCCCATGCCTCTCCGCCCCAGCCACTCGACCACTGCCCGGTCACTAAGGCCCAGTTGAGACCCAATGGGTGTCCTTCGGGCCTGATGAGCCGCCCAAAAGATCATGCTATGGCCGCAGACCAGAACACGCCGTCTTGTCCCACCATCAGCAGCCTCTGAAAAAAGGAACTGGATTAAGTTGGCAATGCCATCTACCTCCCTACCTATCCCTAAAGTCAATCAACCTACGTCTTGCAAGCCCGAACATAACCTTTATAACATCGGGACCTCCATCGCCCAATCCTCTGAACCTCACCGTTGGGGTACCCCATAGCCGCTGCTGTGGACGCCGCCCCAATCCGAAAGGAGTGGGTTCCAAACCTCACTCCACCCAATCCCAACCGCTCCAGTGCCTTCCTTATCACACTCCAAAATTGGAATCTGGTGAGAGGGGTACCATCCCCGTGCCGGAATAGGTACCCGTGGCCGTTCCCCCGCAGTGCCACATAGCGGCGTAAAGCCAGCACTGGGCATAATTCTGCCTCAGAACAGCGGTCCAACTCAAACTCGGAACCCCTCCCGCGCTGATCGGTTTTGGATCGGCGCAGCCTAATTCTAACTTTCGAGTCCGGGAAAGAGATGTCCCGCCTCTCCAGGGCAGTGCCAGAGGCGTCTCCTCGAGAGCCGGCCACCAGCTCGCTGACTCGCAGCGCCCCAAAAAAGGCAACCAGAGATGCCGCCTGAAACAGGGCAGCCTCATAGGCATCACTGCAGCAGTGAACCCATTGTGCCCCGAGCCCCCGCAGCACATCTGGGGTCAGGGGCATCCTGGTGTCCGCAACCCTGCCCTGTTCCCGTGACCAGCCCTCCAGCATCTGCTGAATTCGGAAATCGCCCGCTGGATCTTCAAACCCAGCTGCCTTACTGGCATAGGCCAGTGCTGACAGCTTGCCCCTGATGGTGTGTGCTGCCAGGCCTTCCCTTCTCATCGCTACACAAAACTGCATCAAATGTGCCACTGGTATGGGCCAGATTTGCTGCAGACCGACCCCCTCCCGGAAGGACAGGAACTGCTTACCCGCCCTCATGTAAGCTCTTCGTGTGGCCGGGGCAAGGGCCAAATGCATGGCCCTGTTGGCCTCAGCCCTCCAATCCTCCATACCTCCTCTGGCAGCCGCACTGGGAACTGGTCGGCTTCCGGAGCTAGCTGACGGAATCTCATCATCTGTTTGCGAGAGAGAGCATCCGCAACCCCATTACTGACCCCCGGCACGTGCCTGGCCCTAAACATGATGTTATGATGCAAACACTGCAGCGTAAAAGCCCGCACCAGAGCCATGACCCTGGGCGACCTTGATGTCAGGGAGTTGATCACGTGTACCGTGGACATGTTGTCGCACCAGAAGTGAACCGTCCGATTTGAAAGCTCCCTTGCCCAAACCCACACAGCTGCTACAATTGGGAAAAATTCCAGGAATGTCAGGTCCTTGACCCATCCCGCCTGGAACCAGTCCTGCGGCCAGTCGCCCGCGCACCAATGGCCCCTAAAATATACACCAAACCCAGAGGAACCTGCGGCATCCGAAGCGACCTGCAGCTCAGCCTCCAGTAGGAGCTCCTCGCGCCAGAAGGAAACCCCGTTGTATGACCGCAAGAATTGCTGCCATACAAGGAGGTCCTCCCGCATCCCCCTGGTTACCCTGGCTCTATGGTGTGGTAGGCGAAGACCCGTCATCGACTCACACAGTCTCCTGACAAAGGCCCTCCCGGGTGCCACGACTCTACAAGCAAAGTTGAGATGGCCAACCAACCGCTGTAATTCCAGCAGTGTCACCTTTGACTGTGCCATCGCTGTGTCCACCAAACTCCGTAATGCCTCTAGTTTGTCCCTGGGCAACCTGCAGCACTGTCCCATTGTATCAATTTCTATTCCTAAGTAGGTCAGGGTGGATGTGGGGCCCTCTGTTTTGTCATGAGCAAGAGGAACACCAAGTTCCCCCGCCATAGCGATAAAACTCGACATCAGGTACCCGCACTGTCCCGTCCCCATCCCCCCTACCAATAAAAAGTCATCCAGATAGTGGGCTGTACTGTCGAGGCCGGTCCTGTACCGCAATGCCCATTCCAAAAATGAACTAAACCGTTCAAAAGCGGCACAAGACACCGAGCATCCCATGGGCAGTGCCCTATCCATGTAGAATTTACCCTCGAAGGCAAACCCCAAGAGCTCGAAATCGTCTGGGTGAACCGGAAGGAGGCGGAAGGCTGATTTGATGTCACACTTTGCCAGCTCCGCCCCCTTGCCGCACTGGCGCACTACGCGCAGTGCCTGATCAAAGGACGTGTATCTAACGGAACATAAGTGGTCTGGTATCGCGTCGTTCACCGAGTCCCCCCGTGGGTAGGATAAGTGGTGAATGAGGCGATACTCTCCAGGTGCTTTCTTAGGCACCACTCCTAATGGGGAAACCCTCAACTTTGGAACAGGAGGAGTAGAAAAGGGGCCGAGGACTCTACCTTCCCTACATTCTTTAGCGATCTTTTCTCGAACTATATGCTCCATTCCGACAACAGATTTTAAATTTGGAGCCATATATGCCTCCCTAGGTCCTTGGTAAGGTATTCTGAATCCCCCCCGAAATCCTTCCAATAGGTAAACCCGGTCGCAGACTCGGGGGTAATCCCGCAACCAGTCCTCCAAAACCCATAACTTAATTGGGCTGGGGCCCTTTTTCAAGCTGGGGGTTGTGACCACTCCCTCCCCCTCCGCGTTTACCACCTCTACCACTTCCCTTACCCTTTGGCTTGGGGCAGTGTGCAAAGGCATGGGGGCCTGCGCATAGCGGACACTCGTGTCGAAAAGAGCATGGCTTGCGGCCACAGGTCCCATGGGAGGTGAACTCCCAGCAAAGCGGGCGTCGCTGAACCGCCTGCCCCGCCTGGGCGCGGGTACCTGGCTGCACTGCAGCTCTTCTCACCGAATGACCGCTATGCGTCCTCTCTCCCCCAGACAGCTTGGCTGAGGACATCACCTGTAACCACAATTGAGGTTGAATCTGATCCCACCTTATAGCAGGATTCATGGCCGCACGCATACGAAATTCTTCGTCATACTGTGACCATGCTGGGCTCGGGAAATCGTTAAATGCTTTGTAAATGATGTCCATGTACTGGAGCATCGCAAAGGCCCTCCATGGTTGGCGCCTCACTATTACTGCTGCATATATGAGAAATCCTGGGTACCAATTTGCCCAGGTTCTGTCCACCACCCTCCTTTTTAACCGTTCCTTTTCCCGGTCATCAAGGTCCTCCTTGTCCTTTTTCTCTAACTCCCTGTACAATAAAGAGAAAACATCTACAAACTCTCCCCTAAGGATCTTCTCCTTAGTGGAAGTGGACAAGTGATCCCCTAGGGGGAGAGTGGCGTCCCCACTTGGTATAGCACCTGCGTGTACCGAGTCATAGGAGGCAGCACTGGGAGAACCCCACCCCGACCAATAACCCTGGTGTGGAGGTGGAGTCACCAGCGTACCTTGTGGGCCATTAACTGGTGATGGCTGCGTGATGGATCCCATAGCCCCTGGAGGGTAAGGGCCCCAAGGCCAGTGTGATCCCGTTGTACCCCAGTCGGCGGCCTTACCTTCCTGACTCCATGCCCCCTTGAACACCCCAACCTGTTGATCCTCCGGGCCGAGATTGCGTGAGCCGGACTGCAGTCCCTCCACATCGTCCACCGGTGCAGGCCCCCCGCCGTCCTCCAAGAACGCCAAGCGCGCCAACACCTGAGCTTGAAAGGAAGAATTAGAATCCTTCCTAGGCCTCTTAGCCTCCACCTCTTCCCGTGATACACCCCTGCTCCTTTCTAAGACCTCCAGCCGACGGAGAATAGCTGTGTTGACTGGGTCGTCCTCTTCTCCGTCCGATGGCGGTGGAGCCGGACGAGCAGGGGGTCGTCGTGGAGCTGGCTGTGTTCCCTTAGGTTTGGGAGCAGGCTGCTTGCCCTTAGACTTGCCCTGCCCCTTTCTCGACGCCATGGCACCTATGCGATGAAACTGGCCACAGACCGTTAATTGAAGAAACCAAATAACAATCCCCAACCCGGCTGTCAGTGAAGGGGAAAGAATACCCGATGGAACTATGGCCAGCCAAAGCCAACCCAGCAGCCTCAAATGGATGAGCGTGGAACCAAACCTAAGCCTCCCCGAGCTCAGCCCGCGCACCAGTGAATGGCAGCATAAAATCACACGGAGCTGCCTTATAGTGAATCAGACCACTGGTACATGGAGCTGCCCTATAGTGAATCAGACCACTGGTTCATCAAGGTTAATATTGACTACTCAGACTGGCAGTGGGCCTCAGGCAGAAGCCTTCCCCTCACGTCCTGCTTTTAAATGGGGAGGCTGAGAATGAACCTAGTGCCGTGCAAAGGAGAAGGGGAAAAAATCCCCCCGACGGCCCGCTGCTCTAAAAAGAGGCCGCCGTCGGCCCAATGGGGAAGAGGGAGGGGGAAGGAAGCTCACCCCCCGGGAGAGTGGACCTCGGTGCCGCGCAAAGGGGAGGGGGAAACAATCCCCCCGCCGGCCCGTCGCTCTAAAGAGGCCGCCGGCGGCCCAAGGAGAAGAGGGAGGGGGAAGGAAGCTCCGCACCGTGAGAGTGGAAAGATCCCCCCCACAGCCCGCTGCTCAAAAAGAGGCCCGGGAGAAGAGGCGAGACGGGAGTGGAGCACCCCCCCCCCCGGTATCCCCACCTCCCCGTGGATGAATCCCCCGCGACCCCGGACAAACCGTCGCACGGCAGCTGAAGCCGCCGCCGCTGAGGCCTCCGCTGCCTTCCCGTCTCCCCCACCGCCGAGCCCCACGCCTTTGAGAGCCCGCTGCCCCAAAGAGGCCCGGGAGAAGGGGCGAGAAGCAAGCGGTAGCCGCCGCCGACGAGGCCCCCGCCGCCGACGAGTCTCCCCCGCCCGCACGCCGCCACGTGCTGCGCGAGCACGCCGTCGCCGCCGGTTCCTCTCCCCGCCGAAGCCTGCCTCCCTGCAAACACTCCGCCACCCGCAAACACTCCGCCGCCGCCAGGCACTCCGCCGCCGCCGAGAAGCCGCTCCGCCGCCGCCAGGCACTCCGCCGCCGCCGAGAAGCTGCTCCGCCGCCGCTAGGCACTCCGCCGCCACCGAGAAGCCGCTCCGCCGCCGCCAGGAGAGGGGAAGAGAGCCCGCGAGCACGCTGCTGCGCCGAACGAGGAGGAGAGGAGGAGAGAGCCCCCGCGAGCACGCTGCTGAGCCAGGAGAGGAGGCGAGCACGTGGACCCAAGAGGACGAGGGGGGCGCGGGGCTCGGCCTTTTAAACAGGCCAGCCCCGTCCCCTGGCTGCAGGACGCTGCGCGTCCTCCTCGTTGCTGCCCCGCCTTCCTGCGGCGTGTCAAAGCTGCCCCCGGGCGCCATCGGCGTGGCCGGGCGTCCGGGAGCCCAATTCTTAGGCATTAGGAGAAACACCGCCTGAAAAAAAAATCTGTATTATTTTTAATGTTCAGGGGCTCATCATCACCACTATCACCATGACCAGCAGCTGCTCCTCCTCTTCTTCTGTTGCTGTCACTGCCAAAGGCCCACAGTTGCTGCTCTGAGCTTGATGACATTTTCAGAGGGATGAGAGACCCCCACCCACCAGGATCTCCTTAAACAGTAGTAGCAGCAGGAGATGCCCCAAACTCTAATCCTAGATTCTGGGGAAATGAGGACAGAAGCCTGAGAGCAATCATTCAGAGCAGAGAGCATTCTGCCCTTGCTCAGAGGCATACATTCCTTCACACAGGCAAGTAACAGCAAGGTGGCTAGCGATTAATGACTGGAAATGTATAGCCCACTGAGTGAGAATGGACATTCTCATTTCTCCTTCTGCACCTCTCCCATGGCCCTACCAACTTATGACGCCGATTCCTCAGTGCAAACAAAGGAGACAAGCCCAAAACAGCATTACTCTCACTTCAGTTTTCTGCCCAGTGTTCTCACTTGCTGCTGAGGGCGTTAAGTGGGGGACAAACAATCAAGAGAGCAGCAAAGAGACCAGAGGGAAGAGGTCATGGGACAAAAAAAAAGGTGAGAATCAGTTCAGTCAGTTAACCGACTCCAGCAGAACTGAAGCTTCTTGTCCCACATTTCTTCACATGCAATCCCAACCAAATACTTTCCTTCAAATCTCCATAATGGCAAGGGCTAGAGGTTTGATTTGCTTTTAACTGAAATCTGGAAATTTAGAGAGGGGGCACTGCATATCTCTGAGGACATATTGCCCCCATATGCCCCTGGCAGATACAAGCTTGTGCAAGGTTGCCAACAGGCTTGGAGAAAAACATCCTGTCTTTTTAATAGAGGCTTAATGTGTGAAAATGGGCAGCTGAAGTTTTTCATGGCATCAAAGGAAATAATATTACCCAGTAAATTAAACTTCTGTTAAAGGACATTTTTCTTCTCCAGGCAGTGGCCAATCCTAGGTGTGAGGGAAACCTCCCTCCCTCCTCCATAAATCCCTGATGTGAATCTTCCCCCCAAACTTCTCTTTACCAAGAGAGAGAGAAAAATTACTGAATCTTTCAGCACCTTGTCTGGTTTGACCCTTTGAACTACAGGCAATGCTGACAGTTGGGGTAGTATGTTTGGGAAAGGAATGGCAGATGGAAGCTATCTTGCAGATAAATAGCTATTGCAAATAATAATAATAATAATGAAACACAGAATAATCTGTCTTCTTAGCACGTTAGTTTATGACAGTGTTGTAATAAAGCTCTCCTCTCAGTGGGGAACATCAGAAATTCACTTGATGCATTTGTCATGGGCAGAATACTGTTTTTGCATGTGCCACAGTACAAAATATAGTAAAAAAGGCTGGGAACATGCATAATTATACTTTGGAAACAATTGATTCCCCAAGAATGTAAGTAAGAAACAAATCACTGCTTGCCGGCAGAGTGGCTATGCATGAGAACACCGAGAAATCCAGTTAGATCATACCAAAGAACTGTCCCCAGCAAGTAGCAGTCCAGGTGCCTCCAGGCAGCTCCACCCAACACAACAACCCACCTCTAGTTGTTCTGACTCCTGGTATTCAGAGGTATGTTGCCTCTGCATATGAAGGATCCAGTTAGCTAAATGAAGGGATAGCAAGAAACATCACAAGGCAGGGGAAAGAAAACTTTAAAATGGCCTTGATAAGTTGGAAAGTTGGGCTTAAACTAACAATAGGAAATTCAACAGTTCTGCATGGATGTAAAAGAAGATTCAGATGCACAGGTATAGGAACACTTGGCCAGCACATGTGGGAAAGGGTCTCAGATATTGGCTGCTGCTCTCTGCTATTATCCAGCCAATTCATTGTCCAGTATCTTCTGTTTGAAACAGTACCCAGTTCCCCAACAAGGCTGAATTCTTATCCAAAGGTCAAGAGGGTGTTGGTCTCTCTGGGGCCAAGAAAAGTGACAGAAATGGCTTGTTGGGGGCTTTCAGGGGGCCCTTCTGTGCCTGTGGTCCCTGGAAGCTGCTTGAAGAAATTGACCTGATGCCAGGCCTGAATTATAGAAACATATGTGATGTACTTATTTGGATAAAATAATTTTATCTAAGAGGCTGTAATGGACAGTTAGAAAGGTTGTCTTAGCTTGGTCTAAGAACCTTGATTAACAGGAGGTTCAGATGGAATCCTACAGCTGAGAGAGGCAGTTGGGAGTGGTAGTTATAACTGTGAAGTGGAGTTAAGCATAGTGAAAGATCAAAGAGGATCCTGAAATAGAGAAGTGGGACCAGTAGCCCTTCCCTAATAAAAATAGCTCCTAGTATTTAAGAAGGAAAATTGGAACTTTGCTTACAAACTTAAGTAATTTTGATATAAAGAAGCTTATGCCTGTTTAAAGCAGTGATGTCAAGAGATCTCTCTCCATGTAATTGTTGTATTG